>OX438820.1:7049885-9449885 GCA_949316475.1 Hypomecis punctinalis | reverse complement strand
TAGTGTTCGCCAAATTGAAGGTTACAAAAATGCATCTCATTATTGCAGAAAGAACAAATTACGAGGTGGCGTCAGTATTTATGTTAAAGATTCGATTAACTTTACAAAACTTGACTGGATGACTAACATGTCTATCGAAACTCATTTTGAATGTTGCGGAATTAATATACCTGAGTTAAATTCTATTGTGGTTTGTTTGTACAGAACGCCAAAGGGTAACTTTAATCTTTTCATCGAATGCCTTGAAACCCTTCTACACAAGATATCCATTAGGTCTAGATACAACAAAAAAAAGGTATTTATCCTTGGGGATTTCAATATAAATTTGCTTTCAACCGATAACCGTACCAAAATATTCAAAGAAACACTAGCTGCTTTTAACTTACACGCATCAATATCTGAAGCTACCTGATCAACCTCTCATTCCCAGACTTGCATAGACAACATACTTACCAACACAAAAAAATATATATCTAAGGTATTAGATATAGGGCTTATTGTGGGATCCGACCATACAGCTCAACAAATAGAAATACCTACCAGTCTGAGCTTCAAGGAGAAATTTTGGTATGTGGAAAAACGATGCATAAATGAGAATATAGACATTTTCCTAAAATACATTGCTCAAGTAAATTTTAATGAAGTGTACAAACAAGATGAGTCTAACCAAGCGTATAAAACATTTATCAAACTATTTTCACTAATGTATGATTTATGCATTCCTATAAAGAAAATAAAAATGTTCCATCTAAAAAAACCAAATTAGAAGACAACAGGCATAAAAATAGCCAGTAAAAATAAAAGGAAAATTTATCATGAAATTCAAAAAAATAAGTGCCAAAGAAACTTGGATAAATACAATAGATATTGTAAAACGTTTAAAAAAGTAATCAAGCATTCAAAGAAGGCCTCTAATATACGATATATCAGCCGTAGCACGAATAAAACGAAGGCTATTTGGAGTGTAATAAAACAAAATACTACATGCACAAATAACATACCTGCTGGTATTCAAAAACTAAACATGAATAAAAAAGATATTGTAAATCCTTTAGTTATTACCGAAACTTTCAACAGCCATTTTATTAATGTCAGCCAAAAAAAATCGATTACAAATTCACATCCAACCATAAATCATCTAACAAACCCAAACTGCAATTCACTCTTCTTGTCTCCTGTTGACAGAGAAGAAGTAATAAACATTGTAAAAAGCCTAAAAAATAAGAAAACATCAGGTCATGATAGGATACCAATGCAAGTCATAAAAGAAAGCATCAATATTATAGCTGACCCACTTGTTTACATTATAAATCTAATACTATCAACCGGTTGCTTCCCGGATGATCTAAAAAAAGCGATAAGTAAGCCTTTGCACAAAAAAGGCCTCAAAAACGATATAAACAACTACCGGCCGATAGCGATTCTCCCAAGCTTCTCAAAAATTGTAGAAAAAGTAATATATAACAGGTTGATTTCGTTCTTTGATTTGCATAACGTTATAAGCAATAACCAGTTTGGATTTTTAAAAGGGAAAAATACAACAAAGGCAATATTTAAAATGTTAAATCGAGTGTGGGAGCAAATAAATAATAAAAAAATAGGCGTGGCTTTGATGCTAGACATGTCTAAAGCGTTTGATTGCGTTGTATACCCTATACTGCTAGCAACGCTAGAACGTGTTGGAATACGGGGGCTTGCACTTAAACTACTAGAATCTTATTTACAAAATAGAACACAAGCAATTATGATAGAAACCTACAATAAAAATACAAAAACAATTGAAAATGTATATTCCATGTTTAAAAATATTATACTTGGTATTCCACAAGGAAGCATTCTCGGCCCATTACTTTTTCTCATATACATTAATGAGCTTCCTCTTATTACGGATCAGTTGTGTGTTATGTTTGCGGACGATGCAACTATTTATATACCAAAAGAAAATGATAATGATGAGCAATTTGAGAAAAAAATATCAGACATACTAGAAAAGGTTACAAGTTGGTTAGAACATTTAAATCTAACAGTAAACATCCACAAAACTAAATTAATGGAATTTAGGAATTACAAAAGAAAACCTCTAAAGTTAAATATCACGAATAGAAGCACAGAGGTGGAAATAGTAAATGAAACAAATTTTCTAGGTGTAACAATAGATGCACATTTAAACTGGAAAGCTCAAATCGATAAAATAAACGGTAAAATAAATAATCATATTCACTCATTGTACAAACTGGCAAATATATCATCAAAACAAATTGCGATAAACGCATATCACGGTTACATTTATCCTCTTTTAAGTTATGGGGTTATATTCTGGGGGAATTCCGTAGAAGTAGAATCAACCTTTTTATTGCAAAAAAAATGCCTCCGAGCAATATTTAGTCTAAAAAGTGTTGATTCTCTTCGTAAAATATTTATAGAACATCAACTTATGACGTTGACTTGTATATTTATTTATGAAATTTGTGTATTCGTAAAAAATAATCGGTATGATTTTTTCAGCTCTTCAAACAGAGCTGATATTCTACGTTCTAAATACTATAGTAACATATATATTCCTCAAGCAAATAACGCTCTATATCACAGAAACGCATATTTTACTGCAATAAAAGTCTATAATAATTTACCTACTGCTTTGAAATCTTTAAACGGTCCTCTTTATAACAAAAACCTCAAGAAATGGTTGCTCTCTAAAGCTTTCTATAATTTGAAAGAATATTTCAACGATAGTAATGATGAATATTTAGTGTATTATTAACTTTGCTCAAAGATTTATTTAATAATATTTTTATTACTTTATAACATTGTAAATAGTTGGTTTATTATTATTCGTCTTGTGAGCCCTCTCACTATGTACATAATTATAATTTGTTAGTACCTATAAGTTCAATTAGGTCATATTAAAGTACCTAAATAAAATGTATAATAGATATAACACTTAAGTGTTCGGTATAGTTAGTTAATTTAATTATTCTCTAAGTTAATACATTTCACGTAGGTAAGCTTGTGTAATGTAATGTCTAGCCAAGTTACATTTTTTTTAATATTGCACGCCCGTAATGGGTCCACTATTGGAACTAATATTTATTATAACATCTTTGTACATAGTGTTGCAATAAACGATTTCTGATTTCTGAACGGAACCCTTATAGGATCACTTTGTTGTGCGTCTGTCCGTCTGTCCGTCTGTGTGTATGTCAAGACTCTTTATCTCGGGAACGCGTAAAGATATCGAGTTGAAATTTGAACTATATACGTAAACCTATGAATTCTTGCAGTTGTGTAAAAGAAAAGCTTCTCAGTTACCGTATAAAAAAGTTAGAGCCGTTTATGTCGTATAAAACGCATATTTCAACGCTCACAAAAACCAAAACCTACAGGTACTTCCCGTTGACATAGAACTATGAAATTTGGTAAAGAGCATTGTTTCAGAGTACACATATAGGAATAAATCTGAAAACTGTACATTTTTGTTTAAATCACACAAAAATAGGGCCTCAAAATTCTCAAAATATGGGTTTAAAATTCAAAGTGAGTAAACCATAACATGTCAGGTATCATATAAAATAACTTCATTATCACATGCTTTTAATTATTTTAACAATATATTCATACCGAACCCTCGATGTGCGAGCCTGACGTCGGTCCGGTTTTTTTTCACTGTAAACTACTACTACATAACAAGCAACTACAACTGGCAGTGGGCTTGAGCATTTGGATTATCTTTAGACCGTCAAAGGTCTGTGGATGATCCAATTGCTTGTTATGTAGAAGTAGTAGTTTTAGATTACGTAAGTCTTGTATTAGTGGTATTTATATAATAAAGGCACTGGCCCTATTAAAATTAAAACACTTCTGCCAGCACTCCCGGAGTGCAACACGTTGTTTGTTTTTGCACTCGCCCATGATACCTACTCGACTCGTGATTCTTTAAATTGGATCAGACTCAGTGAGGATGAAGATTTGAACTATAGATCGTGTCGCACTGAGTGAGTACAAGCCTCGCTCGATCGTGCGAGCATGGAATAATAAGTCGAGTGGGATGATTTCACTCTCTTGTATGAAAGTGAGTCGCATTGTGCACTAAAGGGAAGTCGGTGCAACGTCTGTCCCTTGGGAATAAAACATATTACATTCAATATTATTTTCAGTCTCTTCTACCCATACTCACGGTCGCCTGGTCGACGATATTGTGAAAATCGCGGGTAGAACCTGCCGGGCTAGGATGTGCACCACGTAATATTTCTTTCGACGTGTCAGCACTAAAGTATATATCTGTCACTTTTTCACACGTCAAAAAGAGTTCTTTTCGTGGCTTTTCGTGGTCGTATGCTGGACTAGCTGGATGCGATTAGTACAGGACCGAAACAAATGGCACCATAAGAGAGGCCTATACCCAGCAGTAGAATAGACATGGCTGCGGATGATGATGAAGGAATATGCACAACACTTAAATACCTATAGGCCCTATAGCCAATTCTTTTCCATATAATCTTTATGACTGCTGAATATAATTTTCTCTAATATCTTTTTTGACTTCAAAAGTAATTGTGAATAATATTTTTTTTTATATTGTAGGAATAGGTCAAGTGGAGACCATGCATCGGCAAGCGCAGCGTAGGACGTCCACCCACAAGGGGGACGGATGACCTCATTAAGACCGCAGGATCGCGCTGGATACAAATCGCTACCAACCGGTCTTATTGGAGATCTGTAGGGGAGGCCTATGTCCAGCAGTGGATATCCTATGGCTGATGGATGGAATGTAGGAATGCGCGTGTGATATAGTTGCTAAACTTAACTCTCCCACAATTCATGCACATAATAAATATTATTCTAGTTTCTATCTAGTATTCTAAGCTCTTTACTAAAAGTAACACGTAAAGCTAACGTTAGCATAGAATGGCGATGAAATCACTGATGCTACCACCGTGGGAATGAATGGTGTTACTTTAAAGGCAAAAACGCGAATTAATAATGTTGATGCATCGGAGAGGAATCTTTATTATTTTTAAATTGAAGGCCTTCGTTGGTCTTGTAGGGTGTCAGAGGTTTGTAAAGGTCGGACTGCACTTGAACGGCGTTACGCGGCACTGCGCTCATATTCATTTATTTATAACCATAAGTTAAACGTCATCATTTGTTACATGGAGTTAAGTTGATTACCTAGTAATAAATTATACTAAGATGAAATTTAAAAAAAAACTTGATTTCATTAAATACAAAATAAGGCAAATTAATTTTCTCATTATATGTTGTAAATCACAATAATTCAAATTAAATGAAATATCAACTGATTTTTACTAACTAAATAATAATAATAAGTAACAAACAAAAATTAATAATCTCATAATAAGCTAGGTAGAGAATTATACTATATGCTCAATCTCAAGAAATTTCTACGAAACGGCTACTTTCGCTCGCTGTTAATAAATAAATAAATATATCTTAATTGTACACAGAAACACAGTACAGAAACTACACAATATACAATTTGCTGTACAAAGGCCTTATCGCCTTTGGCGATTTCTACCAGGAAATCAGGCAATAGGAGTATGGTCGGTGGTGTATACAATACAGTACATAATTACATTGAAATAAATAGTAGCAATATAGAAAAAAACCTACAGATATTATACGTATAATTAAAAAATATACACATATAATAATACATCTTATAAATATACATACTTATATACTAATACCTAAATACATTTAATATATATATATACCAATTTTAGCTCACATAAGGAAAGATAATGTTGATAAACAAGATTTTTAAATATGGGAAGGGATTTAGCCTGTCTAATAGCAACAGGCAGTTCGTTCCACAGCAGGACAGCTCGTAAGGTAAAGGATTTAGTATAGGAAAGGTTGGAGTGGGTAGAGGCTTTGAATTCTAGTTTCAAGGCACGAGAGGATCTTAGAGAATTGGAGTGACCTTGAATAAATTCAAAGCGCTCTTTCAGATACAAAGAAGTAGAAGAAACAAATAGGATTTTTATGGAGCTGTTATGGGCTTGAAGTCGATTGTATGAAATCTGTTGTTACATATTCGTCAAAAACTAGTTATTTCAATTCTAATCAAAATTAATTTCCGGTCTGTTCACAGTAGGTACTAAAAATATCTGAGTTAGCTTTGGGTTGAAGCTAATCGATCTATATCTGTTATCAAAATGGTAAACACATTATCTCGGAGGCTTTGTTGCTTTTTGCAGCTCCGCCGCGCCAATAATATAATCAATATTGAATAGTCATGCTGTTGTTAAGGTACATGTTTTGTATAGTCCTTTAATACATAATTATTACATATAGTAATTCTAAGATTTGTATTGGAACGGGACGGAACTGATCAAATCTAAAAACACCTATACACAATGACTACAGTAATATTTGGATACTTCAAGCCGCGCCGTGTCCTGCTGCGTAGCACTACTCAAATGCGGTCCAACCATTAGTTTAAAATATTTAAAGACTATTCCGGGTATGTGGTGTGAATCAGGTATCATCATTAAAGAGTAATTTTAGTCAATTTTTAAAACAATCAAACCCTAACACAGGCTTCGAAGGCAGATGGACTATGAACTAAGCCAGAAGGGTCTTAGGTTAGGAGGAAAGCAAAGGGAGAAGAAGAAATATTTATTTCCAACAACTCTAATTATATGTTTCTTTTGTTCACAGGTAATTTGAAGCAGTTTTAATACTTCAATCTAGGCTACGTACTCGTATACCGATTACAGGTAATTGGGCCCTAATTCAGCTGCTAATAGCAGCTTCCCTAATTCAGTTCAGATTCGTCTCATTTTAGTTGATTTGGCTAGCATAATGTAGGTAGGGAGAATAGGTGGGGCCCGGTTTGGGCCAGCGTTGTCGGGTGCCGCGGAGGAGTGCGAAAGCGTGCCCGTACTGCCCGTAGCCCCGACACCAAGCGCAGTGGCGGAACACCCAGGGGTTTTGGTGGGTATGCCGTCCAGCGATGGGCGGAGACTCCCACATAACCACCCGCCTGTCCCGAGGTGCGGTGGTATCTTTAAAAGATTTCCCCTGGTAAAAAAAAATGGTTGTTAGAATAGGTAGGTAAAGGTTTTACAAAAATGCCAAGTCGATGGTAAAGGTATATCTGTCCTTTCATTGTAATACTTGTAAGTTTAGTTAGATAAGAGATTTACCGTTTTCTCTCAAATTGTACGGTTAAACAGTGTTTAAAGCGTGTTTAAATCTTTTATGGTAAGACGGTTAGTGTTTTGTACAACTATTCGAAAAATAAATAAAAAACAAATTACAACAACGACGTAAGAGAAGCAGTACTAACACATTAGGTATGTCCAGTTTAATAACATGTTCGTCTAAACCTTATTAATTCCGCCTAATAACGGACCTTGTAATGTAATGCATCACGCGAGAATATCGTTACATATTTATAGCTTAATTTTTTTGGCTGGGGCAGCGACCGATACGGCTGAGCTGCACAAGTGATGTCTTTTGGCTACTGCGACCATTTTATGTCCATCCATCAGTCATAGGTTTACCGCCGTTTGGTGTAGATACCTTGTTGGTCCGGGAGCTCATGTTGTTTTTAGAAATGCATCTTAGCGTCTGGTGGGAGCCCTGCGTCGTTTCGCCCCGCAAGCGGTTGGGCCCGCGGGGCGAATCGCCCAAGACTCTTTTTGAAGGTCCATTCGGCCCGGTCCTTACAATGTGGGGCGAATGGGGACCTTCAAAAAGAAATGCTGTTGTTCATTTGGCTCGACGTATAAGTATTGCAACCGGTATCCGCGCGACGCACTCCGCCCGCCAGGGCGCCCGTGCCGCCGCTGAGCGGACGACATCACTGCCGTAGCCGGGGTCACCTGGACGCGCCTGGCGAAAGTAAGACACGAGTGGAGCCGGAAAGAGGAGGCCTATGTCCAAAAATGGGCAACCCAATCTGAGAACTAAAGGCTAATCCTACTAATATTATAAACGCGAAAGTTTGTGAGGATGGATGTATGGATGTTTGTTACTCTTTCACGCAAAAACTACTGAACGGATTGATATGAAACTGCAATAATATAGCTTATATATCAGAATAACACATAGGCTATAAATTATAATGATATTGCGTCAAAAATCATAATATCATGCGGGCGAAGTCGCGGGTAAAAACTAGTATAATATAATAAGCATTGCCATGTATTGCGGAAATGCTGCCATTATAAACGAAATCGCTCAAGACAGAGACGAGATACCTATTGTTTATGAAAATTAAGTTAAACAGATGCGAGGTCTACTTATCGGAGAACTACTAGTCCTATCTTATTGACTGCCTCGGTGAGTCAGTGGTTAGAGACCCTGACTTCTGGAACAATGAGGCGTGGGTTCGATCCCCACCCAGGGCAAGCATTTATGTGATGAACATAGGTGTTTGCTCTGTGTCTGGGTGTTATTTAGGTAATATCTATATAAGTATGTATTTAAAATATGTATATAAGTTTAAGGTCAGAGAACGTGTGTAAGATGTCCCCTAATATTATTTATTTTAAATCCATGCACTTGTAAAACAACACCTTGTATAAACTAAAAAAAAATAACTCCTTTTTGGAAGGGATGAAAATAAACTCTTTCATCAAGCCTAATCGCATCAAAAACCCTCGATTATTACCACGCCACGGCATCAGACGAAACAAAACAATTCCATATCCGGGCAGATGGCAGCACGGCCGACGCCCGAAAATACCACGCAGACCAACGGACGGACAGACAGCACAGATATCTATAGAGAGGCTTTTTGTTCCCTGACACGGGGCGCGGGGAAATTATATGAACGTGTTACTTATGTACCACAAAATGCGATGCGTGTTTACGATACATACATTGTAGAATCCAATTCATATGAATGATTTATTGTATAAAAATAATTTCATATCCGGGCAGATGGCAGCACCGCCGACGCCCGAAAATACCTCGCAAACCAACGGACGGACAAACAGCACAGGGATCTATAGAGTAGTATAGAGAGGACTTCTCTTATCCGGCGCGCGAGACACACCATTATATAGGGGTTACAAGGTTATCTACATACCCCATACTAAGCCAAAATGGGGGTGTTTAAGACCATCATTTTGAACTACTTTCACTACAGGACCAACTCAAAATTCGAGAAAAAAATACTGCTGTTCCATACAAACTGCTTGGAATAAACAAAATGTATAAAACAGCAGCTTTTTTCTCATATTTTGGGTTGGCTTCATTGTAAAAGTTGTTCATAATGATGGTCTGAATCACTTTCTTCCGGCTTAGTACAGCAGTTCTGGATAACCCTGCATAAGCCACATATTGTTGTAAGGTGAAGAGTTTGTGAAGTAATATCAGGTCTGATAACATTTTGATAGGTACTGCGAACTTGGTATCATTTTACATGAGAAAATTTTATTTGTGGGATTTGTTTTTTTTATACAAATTACATGAGAAATTTTTATTTGTGGGATTTGTTATTTTATACAAATTACATGAGAAATTTTTATTTGTGGGATTTGTTATTTTATACAAATTACATGAGAAATTTTTATTTGTGGGATATGTTATTTTATACAAATCCCACAAATAAAAATTTCTCATGTAAAATGATACCAAGTTCGCAGTAGGTACCTATCAAAAAGTTATCAGATCTGATATTACTTCACAAACTCTTCACCTTACAACAATATGTGGCTTATGCAGGGTTATCCAGAACTGCTGTACTAAGTCGGAAGGAAGTAATTCAGTTATTTGTTATTTTATACAAATCCCAGTAAGTAATAACTAACTAGTCCTTATTCTGAGGTAATAACTGTGTGATCATTAGCGTTCCGCGTAGTTGTGAATTTTAAGCAGAGAATTTCGTGCGATATTATGTCCCTGTCAGATTGAGAAGACATGCCCCATCTCCCGAGATCTATGGCAGACAATATTATGTGTTAATTTGGGATCGACCGTGGCAGACTACTATTTTAACTTGAGATCAGAAACGCACAGCAAAAAATGCACTGAAGTTTGTAGTTAGGATGGTCACTCACTGGGAGCTTTGCAACGTAAAGTTGAGGTTCCATCTAAAACTCGTTCGCCACGTTTATTGGCAACATGTTTAGCAGAAATTCAATTATTATCACTAAGTAACAACATTACCAGTTTGATAAATCGTACTTTAGACGTGATCCGATTTAAATTTTATCGAAATCGGCCGAGTCACTTTTGAAAAATCAACAGAAACGTAATACGTACTACATCGATGATACGAGTACGTTGATTCGTACGAACTATTCAAATTCTGTACACGGTTAAAGTCGGTTATACCATTTTTGGCTAAAAATGTATTATGCGACCATCTCGCGATGTTAAAAAATGAAATGCGCAAATAAAGTGAAGAAATCAGGTACCATCGGAACATAAATAGGACGTCACAGATAAATTGAGGACCTCCTCGTATTTGACCGACGAATCACCGGAGGAGGTATACAATTCGACGCATATTTTATTTTTATGTACAACCACCCATTTCTTTTTTCGTAATAGTTGATTTCAATATTTTTTTTTTATTGGAAAGAGTATACTTCGAAATTGGTCCCATTTAAATTTTATCTAAATCGGCTGAGCCATTTTTGATAAATCAACAATAATGTGAAAAATGTTACATCGACCCGTGCGAAATATTCGCGAATTCTGTACACGGGTGAAGTCGGTCATGCTAATTTTTGCAAAAAATAATCTTGTTAGACATCGGTTGGAAAAATATGCTTCTTTTTTGGGCGACGAAAAAACGGATGAGATACTCGAGTCGATCCGTATACATATTTTTTTATGTATAACCACGCATAACTTTGTACAGAGAGGTACGATTTTTGCAACTCTTTTTTTATTGGAAAGCGTGTACTCCGAAGTTGGTCCCATTTAAATTTTATCGAAATCGGCTGAGCCATTTTTGATTATCAACAATAATGTGAAAATTCCTACATCGACCCGTGCCAACTATTCGCGAATTCTGTACACGGCTGAAGTCGGTCATACCATTTTTTGCAAAAAATAATTATTAGTTGATGCGTAGTAACGAAAACTTGAATTTTTTTATGCATAAACGTAATGATCGAAATAGAATCCTGCGTTGTTACGTTACAATTACAAATTAATGAAATGAATGGTCCCGGCAAAGAAGATATAATAATACTACGTAGTCCCGGTGAGCGACCGCCCTTAGTGTTGTGTTTCAGAGGAAACGGATGTTATTGTAGGTTAGGTGTTTTGAGACCTAATTTTAGCGCTGGTTTTGTATGGAAGAAGAACTATACAGAGTGATGCTTTGCAAAGTGCAGGGGCTTTCCAAGGTGTACAGGGTTATTCAGAACTGGTGTACTTAATCGAATGGAGATGACTTAGAATTTTAGACCATCATTAAAAAAAATATTTACTATGTGGTCGACCCGAAATTCGAGGGAATTAAAATCAGCTGTTTCATTCTTTTTGTCGATTCCGAGTTGCAGTATGGAACAGCTGATTTTTTCTCGATTTTTGGTTCATGCCCATAGTAAAAGTTCACAATGATGATTTCAATCACCCTCTTTTGGTTTAGTTTAGGGTAAGCAGATAACCCTGTATGAAGGGCAACTGGTAACTTACGAGCAACTTTTACTACGGGACCAACACAGAAATCGCGACAAAATAAATCGGCAGTTTCATTAATTTGTGGTGAACCTGTATAATTTACTATACTTTTATGATGATGATGATGATGTCTTCCTAGCCGATTTCGGCTACGGCGACCATTTTCTGTACCTGGGTATGGTTACTGATGAGTCCTCACATGACTGATGTACCCAATTTTAGCGGTGAATGTTCTAGGACAGTGGCTACACGTGAGGAATCCATTTATGTAATTGTTTGTAATGTTGGACGGCGGTTTGTTTTTGAGATGGTCCCTTTTTAGGTCTAAATCACGCCTCTTTTAGTCCTCAAATGCGAACACGTTGGTATGTAACTATGTACTTGTTGTCTCCATGACGTACGGTCGACAGCCTGATACTTTTTATAATATTAAGTTTTGTCGATTCCGAGAAGATTCCGAGCCGTGATTTTGGATGTCAGATTTTTTATCGCAATTTCGGGGTTGGTCCCTTTCCCATAGTAAAAGTTGTACATAATGTGCATTTTTGAACCTTTGAAAGTCACTGTACATTCGAAAACAAGCGGGAAAAAAGTTTTGATAGAATATATTATTATGACTTAATTTGTGTTATTATTTCTGAGAGTAGGTTATTTTATAGAAGGTTAGTTTTAAAAAGGAGGAGGTTCTATGTTCGTCTGTATGTATTTTTTTTGTGTATGTATGATCATCGATATCTTCGCCAATTGAGAACCGAATCTAAAAATTATTTTTTAGTTGGATTGTTTTTTGTTCGAAAGGGTATACGTATAAGTCCCGAAGTGGTCCCATTTAAATTATATCGAATCGGCTAAGCCGTTCTTAAAAATCAACAATAATTCAATTCGAGCGAATTATTCGAATTTAGTACACGGTCGGTTTTCGATTATTGCGAATAATAATTATTTTTGACCGACGAACCACCGGAGGAGGTATACAATTCGACGCGTATATATAGGGTTATTTCTAATCAAATAGCATTCTTATAGGGGCTTATTTTGTATATCAAAAAACCCTGTATATATTTTTTGTATAACCACGCATAACTTTTTTCATAGTGGTCCGATTTGAGTATTTTTTTTGTTGGAAAGAATATACTTCGAAATTGGTCCCATTTAAATTTTATCGAAATCAGCTGAGCCATTTTTGATAAAACAACAATAATGTGAAAAATGCTCCATCGATCCGTGCGAAATATTCGCGAATTCTGTACACGGGTGACGTCGGTCATGCAAAATTTTGCAAAAAATAATCTTGTTATACCATTAGATGACTAGACGAAGAGCGATAAACGTGGCTCTCTCCAGATTTTTTATTTTTTATGGCAAAACATCGTTTGCCGAATCAGCTAGCTAGCTTTGGCTAGATTGTTATCCTACAAAAATTGTAAAGAAAATCTCAGTTACTATGAGGCAAGCAACAGTATAGTCCGTAGACTACATTTCATATTCCTCTGTAGAGAACTGTTCATTGAATAATCCTCTGCGGCTCTAAATATGGTGCGTTGTGTGAACACACGTGTACGCACAGGATATTGTAACTCCTGAGATGTAGGGATGCGCCTGTCGATATCATGATATCGACTTATCGATAAAAAATTAACTTTAGCTGCTATTGAGACATTATAAACCGAAGTATGTAGAACAACAGTGCATCGTTAAGCATATTCCAGACACATATTTCAACTCTAGTAACCGTTGCGTGTAACGTTGCACTCGCAACGTCGGTATTTTATTTTTAAATCCGATGAATATTATGTTTAAACATTACCATAGTGGTCAAATTGTATACAATGTGTTTGTTTGTCTACCGGTGGCGGTGACATATATGGCAAATTTTGAATAACTTTTACTGTGGGATCAACTCTGAAAAAATTGTATGGAACAGCTTTTTTACGTTTTCAGAGTTGGTCTCATAGTAAAAGTTGTTCAAAATTTGCCTTAGATGTCACCGCTTAAGGCTTCGCCACCGGTAGACAAACACATTGTGTATTGAATTCTCGATAGTTATAAAAAATGGCGTTATCACGACAAAAAATCAAATATCATTAAAAAATCACAACATCTAAAACGCAGCACTACGTTTTCGCCTCACTCAATATGCGTCATACCGCAATTAGGTCGCTTATGTTTTCATTTATGCATATCGATTGCAACTCGTGTAACCGTTGCGTGTAACGTTACAATCGCAACGTCGGTATTTTCTTTTAAAATCGGACTAATATTTCTGTTCAAATATTACCTTAGTGGCCAAATTGTATTTATTGAATTATCGATAGTTATAAAAAAATGGCGTTATCACGACAAAAATCCAATATCATTAAAAAAGTCACATCTTCTAAAATGCAGCACTATGTTTTCGCCTCACTCAATATGCGTCATACCGCAATTAGGTCACTTATGTTTTCATTTATGCATATCGATTGCAACTCTAGTAACCGTTGTGTATAACGTTACAATCGCAACGTCGGTATTTTATTTTAAAATCCGACTAATATTTTTGTTTAAACATTACCTTAGTGGCCGAATTGTAGTTATTGAATTCTCGATAGTTTAAAAAAAATGGCGTTATCACGACTTAAATCCAATATCATTAAAAATCACCACATCTAAAATGCAGCACTAAGTTTTCGCCTCACTCAATATGCGTCATACCGCAATTAGGTCACTTATGTTTTCATTTATGCATATCGATTGCAACTCGAGTACCCGTGTAACGTTACACTCGCAGACGTCGGTGTTTTATTTTAAAATCACGATTAATTTTATGTTTAAATTTATTTTGTTTTGTTAATGTGATTTTTTACAATGTTTAACACTTATTATAGTTTTTAATTTAGACCACCTTCTGAAAAGGAGAAGAAAATGGAGGAGGTTCTCAATTCGTCTGCATTATACATTTTTCGTTCGAATGTTACCTGATATATCCTTTGTTTGTAGACTTACTAGTACCTACTAGTATTCGAGAATTTCCTTTTTGCAATTACAAGCATAGATGAACTTCGTGAAATGGTCCAATTAAATTTACTAAGGTTACGTTTAAGTACCTTAAAGCAATTCCTGAAAAAAATTGAAAATTGCATCGCCTACATAAATTGAATAGCAAAATAGATGCTTCTGTCATGATTTTTAATCGTTGCACCAAATTTAGATCTGGTTTTTAAATATAATATGTCGAATGATATTTTCTAGTACTTGTAAGGGTAACATTTCTCTGGTTTATGATTGGCCGATTTAACAACCAGCCGCATTTTATCCAATAAGAACTGCTTCCGGCGTAGTTTTAAAACAGCCAATCAGGAAACGAGAAAAGAAACTGAAGAGATGTAAAAATATTAATCTTTCGGTTAGATCATTCTCGATTTGCGCCTCGTGGCGAAAGCACATATTCTTAGTCAACGAGAACTGTGATAATTATTTTAAGAAACTAATGTATCATATTTTATAGTGACCAAATACACATGAAAATGGACTTATTAGTTTGATTCTCCACATATCAGAAGTGCAAATGTAACCTGCAGACCCACAATATGGTATGTACATTTATATTTATTAATATTTCATATCGCTGTCTTGGAAGCAACATTGGTACCGATTCCTAAATCTGTGATGTAACACTGTTTTAAATGACGCAACTAATTATATGGTATTATAATGGTCAGGTCGCGGCAAAGTTGACCAAACCGATTGTGAGTGATTGTCTTGATTAGATCAAAATTCAATCTTCGGAGTATTACTAAACTGTCCTAAAACTGTGTGCTTATTTTATTCCTACCTACCTACCTGCAGAATAATAGGCGTGGCATTTGATTAGTGTAACATGTGGCCAGGAACTCCTAGGCCGTGTTAACCTGATTGATTACTGGTAATATCTTGGCTGAGACACTTCTCAACAATGCTGCTACCAAGTTTATCACAACGTGCGCTTATTCTATTCTCATTACCTACCCGCAGATAAATGAAATAGGCATCGCATTTGATTGGTGTAACATGTGGCCAGGAACTCCTAGGCTGTGTTAACCTGATCGATTACTGGTAGTATCTTGGCTGAGACACTTCTCAACAATGCTGCTACCAAGTATATCAAAACTGTGTGCATATTTTATTATTCTTACCTACCTGCAGAATAATAATGGGCATCGCATTTGATTGGTGTAACATGTGGTCAGGAACTCCTAGGCCGTGTTAACCTAATAGATTACTGGTAGTATCTTGGCTGAGACACTTCTCAACAATGCTGCTACCAAGTATATCAAAACTGTGTGCTTATTTTATTCTTCCTACCTACCTGCAGAATAATCATAGGCATGGCATTTGATTGGTGTAACATGTGGCCAGGAACTCTAAGGCCGTGTTAACCTGATCGATTACTTCTCGACAAGGCTGCTACCAAGTATATCAAAACTGTAAGCTTATTCTATTCTGATTGCCTACCCGCAAAATAACAATAGGCACCGCAATTGATTGGAATAACATGTGGCCAGGAACTCAGAGGCCAAATTAACCTGATTGATACCTGGTAGTCGAGACACTTATTATCGACAGTTATGATACTGGGTGATTATCAAACTGCGCATTTGTTTTATTGTGCGGGTACGCAATATTGTGATGTGAATTCTATCATTATCGATAATACATATGTATAGCCCCTGACTGTGTATAGACCCACAATCAGAATAGGTTTATTCAGATATGTGTGCCGTGCCTGGACTATGACTAAGGCTTTTGTATGCCACCAGTGAAATAAGTAGTTCTTTATAAAGACGCGTACCATCGAAAGTAGTATAGTTCTGCCATACTTTACGCGGATTGTTGACAAGACAATAAGAATGTTGCGTAGACTGCAGTGGTACCAAATTTGTTTCCGTTTGGTATTGTAAGCAAAGAAAATGTTTTACCGGAGACCCAGACTTTATATCACCTTTGCTCCAAAATAATAAAAAATATAAAGGGTAAGAAATGGCAGACACAAAAAAAAAATTGACATTTAATAGTCATATTACTTTGTATAAAAATAATTTCTGAATTTATATTGGTTCGTATAGCCGCCAAATTTTTAGAACAATGTCATAATAATACTATCAGAATTTATTTCACTACGTAAACTTTGGCCGCTATTAATGAAAATACGTCAAATCAAGATCTAACCTAGAATCAGATAAACCAATGATAGTCCATGGTTTAAGCGGTAGCCACAGATAAAAAAAAATATGATTTACAATCATTAATTCGTTCTCGCATGTTAAAACTTTTTAGAATACACTTCAAATGCTTAAATAACTGCTTAAATAACGTCTTAATGCATAAATATATCCAAATTGTTGTTTATAAGTATAAGTATTCAAGTATCCATCTTTACTTCTTTAAGTATCCATCGAATACAAAAACTTAATTAATTATTTTAACAATTTCTTTGTTGGCAAATACGAGTGTATGTGAAGCCAAAATCCAGGCAAGAAAAAAGGCGAGGCTATGTTGTTGTCGTTTTGGAACTTCATTATTCTTATATTTCTAAATTCTAATTTATAATAAGAATGCCGAATGAAATAATTTAAATCAAATTGTAAACTAGAATTCTTTTACTACCGAAGTTTCCTTAGTTGGTCCGTGGTCTAGTGATAAACTTCGTTTTATAATAAAGTTTTTGCTAGTCCATGGTTTGAGTTCAGTACTTAAAGTTAAACGTATTTTGGAATAAGACTGCACGGGTCTGTGGTTGTTGTATACTTATTCTGTATCGTTTATTCATCTTGATTCAGTTTCCTTATGATGTAAAGCAATGGTCAAGTTTGTTATTAAACACAGAATTTACTTTGAAATACCTATTTGTTACGTGAATACTTTAAGTCCACTTCCTCTTTAATGTCTTATAATGTTTACTAAGTACCTACCCTTGAACTCGAATCACGATTTAAAATATAATAACGTGAATTATAAATTACATGTGTAACCATTGATGTGGAGCCATATATTTTTGACTGGGCTATATGATTAAGGCTATGTATGCCACCAGTAAACTAAGTAGAAGCTCGGAGACGCTTATAGCTATTTACGCCATAGGCGAGCATGCTACACCAGTGTTCCAAGTAGAAGCCCGTGAATGCTTTCAGCTATAAGTACTTATGCTGAGGGTGGGCATGCTACACCAGATAGCCCAGATATGAATTCAAATAAAATTCGGACCAATTAGATAGCCCGGAGATGCTTACATTTGTAACGTACTTAATTACTTACATACCGTAAGCGGGCTATGTCGGTCTACAAGAATATCGTGCAACGTGCGTCGATAAAATTAGTCGCAACGTGCGACTTGGCTACTTACGCCCTACGAGAATATGGTTCCGACTGGTTCATAATATGGTTATGGAATATAGTTAACATGTGTGACCTAATTCAGCAATTTATAATAAGTTGAATTATTTAACCTTAAATGTTCTTTGATTAATTTCAACGAAATATTTGAAAGGTTAATTCCTCATTGAGTTGGGAAATTTTCTATAGATACGAAAATAAAATTTGTGTTGTAGACACGGCCAGCTTACATTAATTGTTAATTTGATTATTGGCTTTCTTTAGCTGGACAACAAAAACAAAAAGTATGTGCAAGCTAGACACGATCTATAATTTGTATACATCAACTAGCTGACCCGGTTAACTCTATATCACCTATCACACTTATCCGTCGATTCTAATTTTGATGGTGTTTAATGCCACCGAAGATTAAATAGAAGAACATTTATGAAGTTCATTTTTACAATTTTAAAACTTTTAATGTGTAATAGATATGTCTATTATTGAGACAGAACCTTTTAGATGACGTTCACAGAAAACTATGATTAGTAATGTAACAACGAGGGTAACAGCATCTATGATATCTACCGTCGAGTGTGTCATAGACTGACATTAAATTGCGATTTTATAGCCTCAGAAAGAGGATATACTTGTACTGTAGTCGAACTTGCCTTCACAAACATATCCACAAGTTAGAGATTAGAATCATCAAGACCGATCAAAATATTCAAGAGAGGTTATAGTTATTGTGGTTGTGCTACAACTGAACCATACGCGTTCAGGTTACAAGCATAGACTAAGTACCTACAACACGCCGGAATTGTTTCTTTATTTACCCGACTGCCAAGGATGGGTATTGTTTTTCGCGCGTATCTTGTATGTTTGTTTATAAATATTTTTATCAAATTTTCAGCAACATTTCGGTAAACGAATTATAAATTTTTGTTGCCGTTAGCCATGATGCAATGTTATAACTAGTAGAATATTATTTACAAGTACATTGATACAACAGCGTTTCGTTGGCTTACGATTAACATCAATCAAACGCTGTTGTATAAATATTTGATTTGATTACGATTCACGGTCACCCGTGAAATAATTATATGTTTACTAATGAGTATTTCTCTGCCTTTCCCGGAATTATGCTACGAGTAAATGATAAGAAGACCCAGCTACAGTGCAAAGGAGATATACCCCGTTGTCTCCACGAGAGTTCTTTGGCAAATTACGTAAGTCACCCCAGATGATTGACCGCAGTTGGTGCTACATATGCTAGCATATGCTAGCTTTGTCATCACTACTACGTCGCGTTGGCAGTCTATGGCATGAGATTTATGGTGAAGAAGTCACAAGTGCTCTGAATTTGGCAGCCAAATAGAGGCTTCAAATAAACTCATTCCAGTTGATATAACCTGTGAAACATCTATGGTCCAGTTAGTGCAAATTAAAAATAAAGTGAAATAAAAGTGAAAAATAAAAGTTTAAAAAAAATGCAGTGAAGAAAAGTTTAAGTTCAAAATTACATCCCCAGTGTTGTGCGTAAATTATGCGTATATAATATGAAGCGACCGTTCTATTTCGCATCCTCAAGATGAATGTAAATTGTGTGTTCTATACTAAAATACTTTTACTTTCTAGATAAGGACCAAATTTTATAAAAAATGCGCATCCTACATAGTCATTTGTCCACAATAATCAGACAAGCCAGATTACTGTAAAGATCATTCCGATTAAATTAGCTGTAGAAACTTAGAGTCAGCATGATACATTATGATTAGGACACGTGACTAGGTCAGATGCCATAAGATAAGGTTAGCCCATTAAAACTAAGATAAATATTGCATTTTGTTTGAACAAGAATAGCTTCAGAAACGATAGTAAGTAATATGAAAACTTTCTGTAGTTTTTGAATATTTCGTCACTGATTGTAAGCGCAAAGTTGATATTACGTAATTACTACGTAATGATGAATGAATAAAGCACATGATATCTGTTTTTGACATTTTATGATTTTGTTATTGACATTGCATAATTATAATTTGCTCATGCTTAGAGCAAGCGAAATTGTTTGTGAAATTGAACCTAATTTTTGACATTGTATCTGCTGATTTTTTAATTTGACATTTTACTATTGATATTGCATGATTATAAGTGATTCATGTTTATTCTGTTTTTAATATTATTTTTTGATTGCGTATTGTATTACCTTTGCTTGTTTTGTTGTTAACTTATTTTAATATTGTGAGGCACATGTTTGATTGATTGATTCATTGATTCTGGTCGTTTTAACCTCAATAAAAAAAATGTATTTGTATTTTGAATCGTACCAATTTCAAATAAAATCTAGATTTTCTAGTAGCTTTTCTAATTTCAAGTTGCTTATCGAACAAATATGTCTATTATACTATAATTATACGTCATTTATCTTTGTTCAAATTCAGTCTTGCTGGTCGCACTTTTTAATCAAGTTGTGCATTTTTTGTTTGTTTTGTTAAAAAGATATACTTGTCACTTTTTATCTATATTAATTGTTGTGTTGATCCATTAGAACACAAAAATATTTTTAAAAAAATGTGCCCGGATATAAGAATCGACGTAATACTCTTAGCTGCTAGTTAAACTTGTATTTTTTTAAATATGTTGACCGTTATATCTTCTTTAGTGTTGTGTATGGTACACGTAAATAGTAATTGTCTATTTTTATGTGTTTAATAAGTTTCGTAACGCGTTTTTGCTTGAAACAATCTATATTATTTTTTAAATTTTGTGAAGCATTTATTTGTTATACGTTATTACGTACATACACACACACTAATCAAGGATAATATTTTTTTAAAATGAATATTACCCATGGTCTGTAATGCAGTTTTCTGAAAGGCAAAATTCCATTTATGACTGCGTGATGATAAGCCAAATGTCATGAGTTAAAATTATAAGATAGGTTTATTTCAATGCTAAGTAGTTAAGAAGTAATAGGTAATCTATTTATTTGTAAAGTCGTATAATTACGTTGTTTTTTAAATTATATTATTCAGGGTGCACCAGGAGGTAGCACATGAGCCGGATGGCCGAATGTCATGATTTTTAATCGTTGCACCAAATTTAGATCTGGTTTTTAAATATAATATGTCGAATGATATTTTCTAGTACTTGTAAGGGTAACATTTCTCTGGTTTATGATTGGCCGATTTAACAACCAGCCGCATTTTATCCAATAAGAACTGCTTCCGGCGTAGTTTTAAAACAGCCAATCAGGAAACGAGAAAAGAAACTGAAGAGATGTAAAAATATTAATCTTTCGGTTAGATCATTCTCGATTTGCGCCTCGTGGCGAAAGCACATATTCTTAGTCAACGAGAACTGTGATAATTATTTTAAGAAACTAATGTATCATATTTTATAGTGACCAAATACACATGAAAATGGACTTATTAGTTTGATTCTCCACACTTCTTAGACAGTTTATTTAAATTCTCTCTGGTGTAAATAAAGAGATACCTACTTGCATATACAGGGTTATTTCTAATCAATTAGGATCCTTTTAGGGGCTTATTCGGTACATCAAAACTAACAACTTTAGTCAAAACTCATAAACTAAAAATCAGCTGTTCCATACATTTAGTCGCGGGTGAACGATATTTTTCTATGGAACACCAATTTTTTCGAGTTTTAACAAAAGTCGCAGAACAAATGTTGTTAGTTTTGATGTACAGAATAAGACCCTAAAAGGATGCTAATTGACTAGAAATAACCCTGTATAAACAAAAATATGCAACAATATTAAGATCATACCCATAATTTGAAGTTTAGCAACAGAAGATAATTTTGCTATTCGATTAAGTGTTGTGGGCACTTTTCATGTACAATTTTTGTTTATTTCGGGCGGAACATTTGGAATGGAGGCTTGCTAAAATCCTAAATTCCTAGATAACCGAAGTTCGGTATACTTGACTTGAAAGTACTAAAATTACTACCTTTTTTTAAGACAGTACCCAACTGTTTTGCTTAAACATTGTACCGTCACTAACCAAACAATGTAGGCCAAACAAATTCCCACACTAGTCCTATATTTTATCAATCCGTCACAGATATTTGAAATATCGATAAAAAATCTCGACCCATTATCGACTGTGCACCGCCCTGCGTGCGATATGACTACAGTTCAATGCCCTCCATACTGAATGCACTCAGATAAAAAACCATTTAAAAAAGCATAGCCACTGCAACGACCAACTTATACTTGCTTGAGGGCACCACTATCGCATTCATGGAATTTCTCGAGCAAACGTGATAGCCATCAGTTGATATTTTTTTGTTTTATCTATTAGCCAACTATACAATTACTCGTATGTTGGTTTAACTCTAGTCGTGGACCCTTGAGAAAATGAATGGTGAAACTTGTATGAGTGGTTAGTTTAATGATATAGTGCTAGTTGTTGTTTATCGGTCTGAAGTGCTGATTTTGTTTAAAAATAACTTGAATGCTTGAAATAGTTGAAGTTGTGTTTGGACGAGTTTTGTTGGTTTACAGAGTAGTTTTATTTTATTTTACAAGTTAACTCTTTGCTGCGGAATAAAAATGTTTTTTTTTTCGTTCTTGATAGTTTTGCGTTTGACCATATCTTACCCGAGCTGTCTAGGATGCAGCATGGTCACCCATCTAAAGACTGGCCGTTTCGAGTGTTGCTTAACTATGGTGATCGCTAAAAACGCTGTTGAAGCTGCGCTATGAGCAATAGGTACTGATACAAATGAAGTTGTTTACTTAAACCGTCGATATGATTGTTTCAGTCAAAATTACTTCGAAACAGGATGCTCAATAATGCTCAGTCCACATAATGTACCACTAACAGACGTTCTGACTTGGTTGGAGCCGACATGCAACATTGTTATTTAATAAACGTCCCTAAAATAAATAAAAAATCGAGTTTATACCCTATACAGAGTTACTGGTAATCAAATATCATCTTATTCTGTACATAAGACTATAAATTATGTTCAACGACTTATGTCAAATTTAAAAAAGAATTATGATGTCCCAAAAATATTTATTTATTTAGCACTTGGTGTCGGGGATAAGGGCACGCTATCGCGCTCTTCCGCGGCCCCAACAGCGCCAGCCCCAGCCGGGCGCCACCTCGGAGCTTGCGCTCCACTCCGCGCCGGTGACGATGTGTCGGGACATCAGACACATCGTCATCCTCCACTCGGGACCGAATATCCACCGCAACAAACACAATATCTACTGCATAAGTGACTCCTCAAGAACAGTGAACCGAAACATTATTGTCGCTGCGTTGACAATGGCACGTAGGAGGAAGGTTCCTATTCATCCGCCAGACGGCAGCCTTGCGACGGCCTCGTCGTTATAATCGCCAATTTGGTTTCGTCATTCTGCTAGACTCTAGAATTTAGTCAGAAAATATTTTTTACCGACTTCCAAAAAGGAGGGGGTACTATGTTTGTCTGTAATAATTCTTTGTGTAAGTATGTTAACGATATTTTTGCCAATAGGCTATTTGACAATATTGAAAATATACTACTTAGCTATTGATTGTGGTAATCCTTAAAGATAATAGCCTGAAAAAGACCTATTTCACTTTATTTAAACTAAAATATGCCTAATTTTCGCAAATCGCACGAAATAAAATACAATATTATTTTAATATTTTATCTGTGACGTAAACGCTCTAAGAAGGGCGGCAACTCTGGTGACGTCACATGATAGTAAACAAGAATTTCTCGATTGACTGTTGTTTGTGTAATTTGTGTTTTGTGATTTTGGAGTCATATCACAGGATCTGTATGTTACTTTTTAAGTATTTTTTGTCAATTTTTAGATGTAAACTACCGTATTTACTGGTATTTACTAAAGTTATTTACTAGTGTGTGACGTCAATGACCAGCGCCATTACAGAATGTCGTTTTTGGTGGGATCTTGAATATCTATTCTTTGACACTGATTTTCGTTGTTAATACAGTAGATCTTTCGGAAATATAAATGTAGTGTGTTTATTATGTACTAACGAATAATTTAAAATGATTTCCAAAAACTAGTCAAATACCCTATTGTGAACCTATTTTAAAAAAATATTTCTATATAAATCTGAGGTGGTCCTATTAAAATTTTATCGAAATCGGCTGAGCCGTTTCTATCGTCTATAACGTACATGGATGTCCCATCGATTCGTGCAAACTATCCGAATTCTGTACACGATAAAAGTCGGTGTTGCGATTTTACGCGAAAAATAATTACCTATATTATGGAAGCAAGTTCATATAGGCCGGGTGACTTAAAAACCTGGACACCAGAGTTTTTAAGACTCCTGGAGCCCTTCGATATGGCTAAGAGTTTAGATCAGCCGTGAATCACAATTTTAATGTGTCATCCGAGCCATGGTAGCTCCATGTTGTAAATGCCACCCGCTGTCTCTGTTCCGAAAGTTGCTTAACTTCTGTGATTTCTGGCTTTTACCACACAGCTCCACAGACACCAGAGTCCGTGCCTTAGAGTATTTATAATTTATTCTCTAGGGTCTATGCCCTTTGTCAATTCGCCGTTTCAACCGTAGGACGTCCACTGCTGGACGTAGGCCTCTCCTATTCATTTCCAATAATCGATTGGAAACGGCTTGTACCCAGCGTGTTCTTGCAGTTTTAATTAAATCATCGTACCTTCCACTTTGGGGGTAGACGTCCACGTACCGGTACGTGGACTCCATTCGAGAACTTTACTGTTTGTATCTTATTGCAATTTTAATTACCAATATTTCTTATCAATTCTTTAGAGTTTGTGCAAAGAAAGAACCGTCGTGGCTTTACGGTGAAGTAACTGACTACTTGATAGACGCGAGTGCTGATGAAAACCGAATTGGTGTCTATCTACCAAGTATCAAACACTTTGTGTGCACTTCACTAGCAATTACAGGACAGTGTTGTCAACGTAACAAAATTAGTAAAATGGCACACGGGCGACCTCACCTACGACGCTTCTTGTTTTGCACCAACTCTACTTAGGTACAGTTACACCCCTAAGTAGTGATGTACCTTTCATACATGAAAAAAGTATCGATAAAACATTCTCTCGCCATTTCTATGAAATAGCCACGGCTTTAAGGAGGTCATCTCGGCTAATAGTTCATTCATAAACTGGTTAACGCGTCACGTAAAACGCCACTTTAACACTTGAAGTTCGCTTCCCCAACTCAATAATTCGTCTTATACCTTTGTAATACAGCCTAGAATCGTTTGCGAATAATTCAAATCGAGTAAAAATAGTTGTAGCGGTAGTTAATTGGTATTATTTGCCTTGTTTCGTGATTCATCCAGCCAGTCAAGTCGCAAGGAGGCCGTGTGGCGCGCGTCTGTGCCGCGAACTTTTTTTATTTTTATTTTTTTATCAATGCGTGTGACATGTGTAACATTCAGTCTAATTTGGGATAGAGTGTGGACAAGTGTTACCAGTGTGGTTCGAAATTCAAATTGTGGTTACGATAATTTGTTTTATTAACGGTGAGTGCATTTGGCTGTCTTAAGTTATTATTACTGTTGTATTTTTTTACGATTCAGTGACTGACATTATTTTATAGTGTTGACACACCTTTCATTTATTTATTGATGCAGCAATCAACATTGACGCCAATTTTATTCGATAATAGCTTGGAAGAGATAGGATTTATCGATGTTTTAACTCGAGGTCTTTAAATGGTTATTTTTAATCCATTTTGACTCTTTGCTTGTATTTACTATTAAGTTTTTAAACGCCATTTTTTCATCTTTATCACGCAATCAATAATGTCAATAATCAATTCATGTGTAATTTTTTTATATTTATTGTACGGATAATAAGTATAAAAAATCGCACATGAATTACCATAATAATATCGACATGAATCTATTGTTTATCATAAAATTAGGTATGTACACGTTTAGTATTATTTTTCGTTATTAAATTAATTTGACATGGAGTAGATCCAAAATATCAGCGTTTTTTCGATATCTGCAGTTTAATCAAAATACATATTATGCTTTAGCCCGCGGCTCCGCCCGCGTGGTATTTTGATTTTTGTGCTATCCCACAGGATCCTTTTATTTTTTCGGGATAAAAAGTAGCCCATGTCACTTTCCGGCCTTTGAACTATATCCATGCCAAAAAAAAGTCGATCCGTTGCTCTGTTGCTGCGTGAAAGAGGAACAAACCAACAAACTTTTCAGATTTATAATATCAGTACTTATGATAAGAAAACTAACTTTTCTTTAATACGACTTATTATGATGCGTAATATCTGTCATCCTTTGAAAGAGATTTTGCTCTAAGACTAAGAGGTGACTCATCAATGTTACTTATAGGCCGAATCAAACAACTTGGCGGCTGTTATGTTAACTACAAGCTGCAGATAACCCAATCCTCGTGCAAGTGAGCTTCAGTCAGGATTGGATTATCCGCAGCTTATAGCTAACATCACACCCGCCAAATTGTTTGATTCGACGTATAGTTATAATTAGTATGTATCTAAACGCATCGATCATACGTTTCTCCTCATTAGAATAAAATCTTGACATTTTCGTCGCTTCCAAGTATTTATGTCAAGGTTTCTAGCAGATTTAAATACTTATAGTCTAACTGTTCTTGAGGTAGAAGAGGCATAGTGGGAGATACTCTAATGATGTCATCGAGTTGAACGTAAACATGTAGTCGGAAGTTGTGCTTGTAAGATTGACTTGAAAATTACGTACCTTGATTGTACGATGACTTGGGTGGCTCATTATATTATAATATTATTTGACCTCTAACTTCAAAAGTTTTTTTTTTGTAAGTTGTGTTGTAATAAAGAATTTTCATAGCGAACGTTTGAATAGGCTATTTGACAACATTTAAAATATACCATTGACTGTGGTAATCCTTAAAGATTAAAGCCTAATTAATTAAAGCCTGCAAAAGACATATTTCACTTTATTTAAACTAAAACATGTCTAATTTTCGCAAATCGCACGAAATAAAATACGATATTATTTTGATCTGTGACGTAAACGCTCTAAGAATGGCGACAACTTTGGTGACGTCACATAATAGTAAACAAGAATTTCTCGATTGTCTGTTGTTTGTGTAATCTGTGTTTTGTGATTTCGGAGTCATAGTACAGTAGGCCGAGTGTGAGTTTTGTCGTAAACATGACGCGCTCTTCGGCGAGCGCGTAAGCATGTAATTTGTATGAGCTTGTGGTGTTTCAAAAACGCGCCGCTGGTGGCGCTGTACTTGTCTGCATACAAATTACATGTTTACGCGCTCGCCGAAGAGCGCGTCATGTTTACGACAAAACTCACACTCAGTATACAGGATCTGTAAGTTACTTTTAAATTATTTTTGTCAATTTTTAGATGTGAACTAGCATATTTACTGGTATTTACTAACGTTATTTACTAGTGTGTGACGTCAAAGACCAGCGCCATTACAGAATGTCGTTTTTGGTGGGATCTTGAATATCTATTCTTTAACACTGATTTTCATCATTAATACAGTAGATCTTTCGGAAATATAAATGTAGTGTGCTTATTTTGTATGAATGAATAATTTAAAATGATTTCCAAAAACTAGTCAAATATCCTATTGAATCGTTATTTTCTTGGTTATAAAAAGAGTGTACTAACCTGAAAAAAAAAACCAAAGTCGCTGATATACTTGCCCGTATAGATCACCTGAAATGGGGCTGGACAGGTCACATGTTGCGTTGCAAAGCAAATAAATGGTGTAAACTAGTCACACTATGGTACCCGAGAGATGGCACTAGAAGGCAAGGACGTCCAATCCGAAAATGGGACGACGATATCAGACTAACCTTGGGACCGTACTGGACAAGAGTCGCTGAAGATAGACCACAATGGAGACAGTTGCAGGAGGCATATGCCAAAAGTACAGCTAGACAGACGCGACCAAAGCGCCACCCTTTTATGGTGGACATTCCATGCGTTAGAACTAAGCGTTTCGAATCCTCATTCCTCATACGAACAGCCAGAATGTGGAACGCTTTGCCTGGCTCTGTCTTCCCGCTGGGTGTCTTCAAATCCCGAGTAAATAGGTATCTACTAGGTAAGCGTGCTACACCCTAGACCGCATATCTGCTCAATATCAGGCAGTATATAGTCAAACGCAAACCTATACGGAATAAAAAAAGGCACACTGAGCTGAGGGACATTTTATAGCAATAATAACCAAAATACATTTAACCAAAACTCGCTCAGAATAAAAGGCTAATAATAATAACCTGAAAGGGGGTGAAAAAATCAGCTGTTCGACACAAATTAGGTACCTATATAGATTCAGTTTAACTCAGCTCAGCCCCCCTACCGCCTAAGCAATAGCAATCGTTTATGACATCATTTTAGTCATTTGGCACCGCCTATGTGACGTTAGCCATCAATTGCTTAGCGCGGATTGCGAAAGCAATCGTTGAATGAAAAACTTTGATGGCTAACGTCAAATAGGCGGTGCCAAATGACTAAAATGATGTCATAAACGATTGCTATTGCTTAGGCGGTAGGGGGGCAGTTTGATGATATTAAATTATTAACAGCTGCTTGATTATTTTTCATCATCATATCAGTCAGGGAGAGACGGAATGATTTGTTTTTTTTTTGCAAGGATATAGGTTAAAGATCAAAGGGCTATGATGAGGATGACTAAGAAAATATAATTAGTCCGTCAGATAGATTACAAAAAAATATTAGACACGTATTTTTTCTTTTGCCAATTAAACAAGGATTGACGAAGATATAGCTTGTTAAAGTTCCGCGTGACGTCACGAGTGCTATACAAAAGTACAGACTAGGTACGTCGCACTAGTGACAAGCCCCCACTCCCAAACTTTGACAGGGTTTAGGCTCAGCCCATTTCGATGAAATTAAAATAGGACCGCCTCGGGAGTAAAAAACTATCATTCGAAATAAAAAAGATTTTTAAAATCGGTGCACAACTGGCGATATTATCAATGAACATACAAAAAACCGGACAAGTGCGAGTCAGGCTCGCACATGGAGGGTTCCGTACAAACACGTTGTTAAAATAATTAAAAACCTGTTTTAGCATGTGCTTTTATACAATACGATTTACTCACTTTGAATTTTGAACCCATATTTTGTGAATTTTGAGGCCCTGTTTTGTTGTGATTTAAATAAAAATGTACAGTTTTCAGATTTATTCCTATATGTGTACTCTGAGACAATGCTCCTCACCAAATTTCATAGTTCTATGTCAACGGAAAGTACCCGGTAGGTTTTGATTTTTGTGAGTGTCGAAATATGCGGTTTCTTACGATATAAACGGCTCTAACTTTTTTAAACGACAACTGAAGAGTTTTTCTTTTACACAACAGCAAGAATTCATCGATATACGTATACAGTTTACATTTCAACTCGATATCTTTACGCGTTCCCGAGATAAAGAGTCTTGTCATACACACAGACGGACAGACGGACAACAAAGTGATCCTATAAATCCGTTTTTTCCTTTTGAGGTACGTAACCCTAAAAAAATACGTAGGGGCGAACATAGTACCTCCTCCTTTTTGGAAGTCGGTAAAAAAGACGGACTAACTATACTTTAAATTAAAGTAACTCTGAGTTTATCAATAACACGGTAAGAGGTCAGTTTGATGAAAATTAACCACTTCTTTAGTCAAACAGTAAATTGTTGAGTAGGTGCAGCTGGTCTTTGACTCGGTCATTGGTTGGAGGCGGTCCTTGACACCAATTGTTGACTACTTGTAACTTTGTGTTCGATACTTGTTATTTTAG
Source organism: Hypomecis punctinalis (assembly GCA_949316475.1). Lineage (NCBI taxonomy): Eukaryota > Metazoa > Arthropoda > Insecta > Lepidoptera > Geometridae > Hypomecis > Hypomecis punctinalis. The sequence continues at coordinate 9,420,152 of OX438820.1, read as the reverse complement.
CAATTTTAGATAGTTTGGTGTTAACTCTACTGCCTAAGATTAAATAGTGGATTGTCTATAACCTTAAAATATATTTTTACCGTTCCTGACTATTATTTACACTTCCTGAATATTAAAAATAAATATACAGGGTCATAGGTATTAAACGCAAAACCTTTTAAAGGCGGGTCTAGTACAGATTTACTAGACCCGCCTGATATACTACATATACTTATTTTTAAATATATACTTATATAGATAGTAACTAAATAACACCCAGACACAGAGCAAACACTTATGTTCATCACATAAATATTTGCCCTGGGTGGGGATCGAACCCACTCTTTGATCCAGACGTTAGGGTCACTAACCACTGAGCCACCGAGGCAGTCAAATATAACCTTGTAATAATATGGCAAGGATGTAAAATTAGACTTGTACAAATGTACAGTTACGTGTATTTTCTGAAATACACAAATAAATTGCATTGACTTTCGATTTCTGAAATTGTTACGACTCAACTTATTAAAAATTAATTCACCTGCCCGCTGCCCACTACGTGTGTTATAATTAATGTTTCACTTTCACGATTCTTTTATCTTGGCGATGACAGATTCGATTGCTAACCCACTTTCGGTTGTCTGAAAAAGTTTCCTTACATACATTGCCACATAACATATTCACTGGACATTTTGCTCTACAACCATCGAGCGAGTATCTAGGTAGAGACTCGCTCGATGTCTATGCGCAGAATCATACAATATACCTACTAGCTGTCCGGGTACTGTACTGTACTGCATCAACCTTTTAATAATCCACTTCAGAACGAAGGCCTGAAAGGGTGATTGGGCCATATCCACCACGCTGGCCTAGTGCGGGTTGGTGGATTCATTTACGCCATCGAATATCTTCTACGGACATATCTAGCTAAGCATGGACCACGAAAAGCCATGAAAAGAACCCTTTTCGACATGTGAAAAGTGACAGAGATATATACTTTGAAACGTGGAAAGAAATATTTCGTGGTACGTATCCTAGCTGGTGTCAGATGTTATCTTGCATTGAATATTGCGTTGAGTTTTACTGCTGGCTCCATGAAGTATTTGAAGTGGAGCAACATATAAATTAAATTATGTACTTAAATCCTATTGCGGTATCATTCCGGTGAATAAAATGAGTTACTAGGTAAATAAACTCGTTTTAGCGTTGTGACTCAAGCCGAGGTGTCATCGAGTCATAATTATTATGTTGGTAAATACCATACCTACTAGCTTAACTAGCTTGTCTCTGTGGCTTCTAAATGTTACTTCCTCTATCGCATACATTAGGTATATTTTATTTATTTTAGTTAATAATCATATTAGTTGTAGGACGTCCACCGTAGGACATAAGATGTACAGGGTGTTGCTTTACTAAATGCAGGGATTCAGAGGTGTATAACTGTATATTGTAGGATTTAGGTATCGGGACGTCTCGTGTCTCGAAGTCGCGGGACTTTTCGTAATTTTAACTGTCTCGAATCCCGAGACTTTCGGGTCGAGACTCGAGACGAGACAAGATTATCGAAATGATTAAATACTAGTATTTATCCGCGGCTTCGCCCGCATGATATTTTGATTTTTGACGCAATATCATTATAATTTATAGTTTATGTGTTATTCTGATATATAAGCTATATTATTGCAAAGTTTCATCTCAATCCGTTCAGTAGTTTTTTGCGTGAAAGAGTAACAAACATCCATACATCCATCCATCCATACATCCTCACAAAATTTCGTGTTTATAATATTAGTAGGACTACCATTTACCTTAAAATATTTAATGTTTGCAAAAAATAGCATGACCGACTTCACCCATGTATTGAATGAAGTTTCAGATGTAGACTGAAAAACATACAGAAAGGTTGGGACTACTATATAGAGCCTTTTTAAACACAATTAAACCGACTTCTGTTGAAAACGTGAGAGTGTTTTCCTTGTCCGTTGGATTAGATTAGATTATTACAAAAATCAGAAACAGATTGTTTGACAAAGCTGTTGACATTGTAAATTAATGTATAAATAATATTATATTACTTTTTCATGCATAGCTTCCAATGGACACAGTAAGTAAAGTAAAACAACGTAGAGCACATGTATTTAGATAGTTTCTATGTGTATTTTACCTTATATTCTTCTCTTCCTCATATTCTCTTACCTACATGTCATTTTAGTAATAGCATTTTCCTATTATTTAATTTAATAGTATGTTATTAAGTAGTACAATATCATTTTAGAGGCTGTTATAATGCTTATGCTATAAATAATAACTGCGGGCTGTTGCTAAATAAATTTAAAAACAATCAGGCCTTTAAGGATTTGCCACACTGGATGCGTTTTACGGTCTGCGGTCAGGTCAAATAAAACTAACAAATTTTGTCAAATCTCAAAAAAAATATCAGCCGTTCCATAGTAGGCACTTTTCATGTAAAACAAATATATTACATGAAAAGTGCCTACAATACTTAATCGAATAGCAAAATTATACTACTTTTGCTAAACTTCAAATTAAGGGTATGGTCTTGATTGTTACATATTTTTGTTTATACAGGGTTATTTCTAATCAATTAGCATCCTTTTAGGGGCTTATTCTGTACATCAAAACTAACAACTTTTGTTCTACGACTTTTGTCAAAACTCAAAAAAAAAATGGTGTTAAAAATATCGTTCACCCTCGACAAAATGTGTTGAACAGCTGATTTTTTTGAGTTTTGACAATAGTTGTTAGTTTTGATGTACAGCATAAGCCTAAAAAGATGCTAATTGATTAGAAATAACCATGTATATTTGCGGTATTATACGGTCTGATCGTGAATGTTGTCTGTCTCTATATATTTGCGGCTATTATGCGGTCTGACCGTGGATCACGCGGAAAGAACATAGGACGCGTACGGGCGTTCAATTTGACCTGCCTGTAGACCGCAGTGCGAATCCAGTGTGCCAAATTCTTTAATCCATAAATTTATGTTCCATATTATTCAGAATTATCAAAAGTACAAAATTCACAAACTTTGCAATTTGCAAAAGGTCTTATTACTATGACAAACTTTTACCGTGGTATCAACCCCCGAAATCAAAGAAATCTTGGATCAGCTGTTTCATGTATTTTGTTGATAGTCAATTAACTATTTGTATGGAACAGCTGCTTTTTTCGTGATTTTGGATTCATCTCATAGTAAAAGTCCATTATGATGAAAATAGATAAGTACCGTTGAAAGTTTTTGCATTTATGTACAAGATGTTGCTCTACAATTTTGTATAATTGTTTTCTCCCCTGCTGTCGTTGTCGTCGTTTTAGCCATAGGACACTGCTGGACATAGGACTCCCCTAAAGATCTCCAATAAGACCGGTCGATAGCGGCTAGCATCTAGCGCGATCCTGCGGTCTTAAAGACCTTCATTCGTCATTTGTGACATTTCATCCGTCCACCTTGTGGGGGTCTTCTCTGCTGGCCTTGTTGTAATTTTTTATTAGGTTCAAACATTGTGTCTCGTAATGGGTCATTCATAAATTACGTTCAACGGTCAAGAGTCAAACATTTCAAGAACGTCTGACGTCGTGAACATTTGTGCCTTAGAGGGAGATCTAGTTTTAGCTGTCTCACTCGCTCATTCGTATATTTTGCATAATAACTATCATATTGATATATCGCTTAGCATATTATTTAATGATTAAAGAATGCAGTTGTAACTTTGAGGTTACCTGGTTAGTTGCTTGAACATGACGAAATAATCCATATTTATTAATATTTAAATGACATCATGTAAAAAAATACTTAAATCTATCTATACCAATATTATAACGAGAAAAGATTTGATTGTTTGTTTGTTTGCTGTGAATAATCCACAACTACTAAACGAAAAATTATTTTACTACCTATTGGAAAGCTACTATCGATATAGAAACACTAAGCCCGATTACAAAGGCGCTAGTGTAACTATATTAGCTAAATAGCATAGTTCTGTTTCTTTTTTTTAGGCATTCGATAGAGAGAACGCTTCTTACGTTGCTATTTAATTTACGCTGGCGGCTCTGTAATCGGGCTTAATATCTCCGTACGACATAGGCCAAACTATATTTAAAAAAAAATAGGAATCTTTACTAAAATTTCCATACCTACATTACGTGGTAGTTATAGGCATATTACTTATAAAATCTACTTTCTTTAGCAAATCGTACCTTGGCAAAGCCGGGGCGGGCAGCTACTATTATATATGTTGGAAATGCTGTCATAAGTATCGAATAAAGGTCGATAAATAATTATCGACAACAATAGCGGTTGCGTCACATCCCTAGTTGCGAAATAGGAAGAGTTAAGTTTCCTAGACCGAAGCACCTGCTATTGTGTGCGCCGCCTGAGGGTGCTGATGGCAGTTTAGATTCTCTTGTGTGGTCTTTACTGGGTGTATAGTTGTATAATAAGTTCGAATACAGAGGCGCCAGCGTAAATTTAAATAGCAGCGTAAAAAGCGTTCTCTCTATCGAATGCCTAAAGTGAAAAAGAAACAGAACTATGCTATTTAGCTATTATAATTACGATGGCGCCTCTGTAATCGGGCTTACTGTATAGCGTAGTTTGGCTGGGGTTTGTTTGCGATCGCCAAAGTTAAGCAACGTTCAGCACGGTCAGGCTTCGGATGGGTGACCGCGCTTGTCATTTACAACTGAGCGCTGCCGTGGCTAAGATTACACGTTAAATTGAAGGTATTGGTGGACGCCATATAGTTGACAAGATGATTTTATATTATCATACCACTGTATATCATACATTATGAAGGTGTGTTTTAACCGACATCCAAAAAGGAGAAGGTACTATATTCGTCTGTACGTACTTTTATTTTCTTATTTTTTTTGTATATTCATCGATATTTTCGCCAATTGCGAATCGATTTAAAAAATTATTTTATAGTTCGAAAGAGTAGGTATACTCCCAAAGTGGACCCATTTAAATTCTATCGAAATCGGCTAAGGCGTTTTTTGACCGACGAACCACCGGAGGAGGTGTAAAATTCGACGCGTATACAATACAATCTTTCTGTGTGTTTTTCAGTCTACATCTGAAACTTCTTTTTGACCGTCGAACCACCGAACACTCAACTCGACGCGTATATTTTTTTTAATGTATAATCACGCATAACTTTTTTCATAGCAGTCCGATTTCAATAATTCTTTTATTATTGGAAAGAGTATACTTCGAAATTGGTCCCATTTAATTTCGAAATCGGCTGAGCCATTTTCGATAAATCAACAATAATGTGAAAAATGCTACATCTGCGAAATATTCGCGAATTCTGTACACGGGTGAAGTCGGTCAAGCTATTTTTTGCAAAATGTAATTATTAAAAATCAACAATAATATACATGGATGTCACATCGATTCGCGCATACTATCCAAATTCTGTACACGGTGGAAGTCGGTGTTGCCATTTTTTGATAATAATAATTGTCGTAGCTGCAATATTAAAAGAGGAAATTCATCAAAAAGTTACAGATCAATTTTTACCTACACTATCTGTTTCCTCTCTATCAATCAAAACATGTAATAAATATCTCCTGACATCGTAACGGCAATTACAATACTCATATCGTACATTGACATGGAACTCATTTTCCACAGGATTTTAAACCTTATTGTATTGGAATAGGTACTGCTATGAGCTCAGCCCACACATTGTCACATAATATGAGTCACATTGTTTCCAAACATTGCGTTGAGACGGTTTGTCTATTAAATCTTTAATTGCTGTGAGCGTTGATATTATTCTTTCGAGTGTTGACTAAGCCAAAGTCGTGGTAAGCCGTCCAAAATAAATTCAGAATTTCGTACTTGAGGTTGTGGGCTGTACTCATGGATTTGTATACAAAATCCTTGGTTGTACTGCTGTTTTTTTTTTTCGTTTTGGCGTCGAATGATTTATGCATTTACCTACGCGATAACGCAGGGAAATAATAAATGTCCACCGCATTGTATATTTTTAAAACCAGCATTTCTTGCAATTTCTTTTTGTGATAGTAACTAATTGTGAAAAAATTGTGGAGTTTCATTCATTATTTACTAACTGAAATACGTGCATAAGTGTAGGCAATTGATATAATAATATAATATGCTGAAATATCTTTTAATATCATTGTCTACAAATGTCATAGCCAAAACTCTACATTATAAAATTATACATCTCCATTCATTTCACATCATTGGCTTTTCGGTGAAGGAAAACATCGTGAGGCAACCTGCATAAGTCCGTAGAAGAAATTCGATGGCGTATGTGAATCCACCAACCCGCACTGGGCCTGTGTGGTGGATATGAGTCACAGTGGATATGGCCCAATCACCCTTCGTGGGTAGGCCTACGTCCTGCAGTGGACTATTAAAAAGGCTGGTACAGTACAGTACCTACAGTACAGTACAGTACATATCCATTGCTTTACTGAAGAAGCATGTCTTGGACTTATTATAACTTGACTGGATGTTTCCGTTGTATATGATTCAATTTAATATATGTAACATTAAAAAAAATCGTAGGTAACAGAAACAGGCAAATACATAAATTATGCGATGCAAATATTAAAAAAAAAAACAAATGAAGACATCACGGATCTTACGGAGTTAGGTCACCGTAAGTTTTGTAAATATTTCTAACCAGTGTTAGCTAATATTATATTTGTCAATACCTCAATCGAAATAACTTCAATAAGATAAATAGGCGTTACAAAACATATTAGGACTATAGACTATACATAACATGCGACTTGCATCAAATGATTGACAGCAACCACCCGATCAATCCAACTGACCTTTACTATTGACATCGTTCGATTAGTTCGGAATTCAAATCGAAAATGGCGCGCGAATTACGTCATTCGAATAAGGGCATGTTTGTTATAGGGTTGCCAGTATTTTGCGGCCAAACTTTTTTCATCATCGGTTCATCATCAGTCGTAGGACGTCCATTTATTATCAGCTGTAAGACGTCCACTGGTGGACTTAGGCCTTTTTTATAGATATCCCATAAGACAGACTTGCGTCCAGTGTACTGCTGCGTTATTTTCTTTACAAGAACATCAGACCATCTTGTTGGTGGACGTCCTACGCTGCGCTTGGCGGTACGTGGTCTACATTCGAGAACTGCAATTTCAATTTGCCTTATTTGCCAATCCGCTGGGTCATGTGGGTAACCTTGATTTTTCTACGGATCTCTTCATTTCTGGTTTGATTTCGCAGAGAAACTCCGAGCATAGCGAGCTCCATAGCTCGTTAGAAGACTTGGAGCTTACTAATAAGGCCAATAGTGAGATGTATATGTATAGAGATAGAAAAAATAGACAAGTGTAATACACCCCCTGAAGTTCTTGCCCTTACAAAACGAAACTGTGTTTTTAGGGTTCCGTACCTCAAACGAAAAAAAACGGAACCCTGCTAGGATCACTTTGTTGTCCGTCTGTCTGTCTGTGTTTATGTCAAGACGCTTTATCTCGGAAACGCGTAAAGATATCGAGTTGAAATTTAAACTGTATACGTATATCTATGGTCTCTTGCAGTTGTGTAAAAGAAAAAATTGTCAGTTATCGCTTAAAAAAGTCGTTTATGTGATAAAAAACCGCATATTTCGACACTCACAAAAATCAAAACCTACAGGGTCTTTCCCGTTGACTTAGAACTATGAAATTTGGTGAAAAGCATTGTCTCAGAGTACACATATAGGAATAAATCTGAAAACTGTACATTTTTATTTAAATCACAAAAAAATAGGGCCTCAAAATTCACAAAATATGGGTTCTAAATTCAAGATGAGTGAATCGTATCATGTAAGGTATCATATAAAAGAACTTCATTACCACATGCTAAAAAAGTATTTTAATTATTTTAACAATGTGTAATTTTCGATGTATGACGAGAAAAGTGAAAAAAAAAACTTTTTTGTCGATGGTTATAGTATAGAGATTTTAACAACTTACTTCCCAATTTTGTGAATTTTTTGGATTTGTACGGAACCCTCGATGTGCGAGCCTGATTCGCATTTGTCCGGTTTTTTAAATAATGTATGTACTAAAGAGCACGCCACGTCTGTGGAGTGTATTAAATAAATAAAAAAAACTTTATATATTTATAGTGCAATTGGCAACCTTGCTTATTCGATATTTGCAGCACATCACTAGCTTATCAGATACCGCAATCGTTTATCGGCGTGCTACTTTCGCAACTCTAAATCTCGCCTGAGTAGGATTTCCTCTGCGGTATCCAACCTACATGAAGTAATTTTGCATTTCATTCCTACTTTAGGTGCTCTACTTTTACACTTTGTGCAAAAACAGAAGCGTCGTAGGTGAGGTCGCCCGTGTGCCATTTTACTAATTTTGTGACGTTGACAACACTGCTCTGTCATTGATAAGTACAAATAAAAGATTTTTTTACAAATGTTTCTAAGTTTTTGACACTTGTACCAGCCTTTTTAATAGTCCACTGCAGGACGTAGGCCTACCCACAAAGGGTGATTGGGCCATATCCACCACGCTGGCCCAATGCGGGTTGGTGGATTCACATACACCATCGAATTTCTTCTACGGACGCATGCAGGTTGCCTCACGATGTTTTCCTTCACCGAAAAGCCCATGGTGTGAAATTCCGTACATAAATTCCAGGGAATTCTTTGGTACGGGACCAGGATTTGAATCCACTACCTCACGATTGTAAGGCGGGTGTCATTACCACTAGACCTCCACGGCTTACCCTTGACACTTGGTAGACACCAATTCGGTTGTCATCATTAGACTCGCGTCTACCAAGTAGCCGGTATAGGCCGCGCCACACAAGTTGGCGGATGTGAAGTTAGCTACAAGCGCAATATCCGATACTGACTGAAGCTGATACTCGTATTAATTACAATTATTATTTGTCTGTAATCGTGTTATTAATAATTACCTACCAGAAAATTTGCTAATCGCAGCTTTGTTCGAAAGGTCTATGAAGTCGGTTTTATGGATTTTGCCAAAAAATATATTTTAAAGCCGCTTTGAGCTTAATATCTTAAACGTGTCTTATATGTCGATTATTCGATTACCATTCGATACTTTGTGATGCAAGTAACTGTAAACCTCGTGGGCGGTTTACGATGACAGCAATAAACGTCACTTTTGAAATTGGAACGAATTAACGGACGAATGCTAAAACGTTTTTTGTTTTACCAACTTTACCGTAAAGGTGGTCAAATTACGGAACTAAAATATGCATAACGATAACAAAAATGCATGATAATTTGATTGTTTTGAAAATGAAATGAAAATGAGTTTAGGATCAACAAAGATCTGTCATCGGATGGGTGAGTACAGTGGATCAGATGACAGGTTTAGTTAAATTGTTGGCTCCAGTTTGCTAAGAAGCTAGTCTAATACCCTTTGATACGGTTAAACGGTTAAAACAAAACGTGCCTACTACAATTTAGAGTGTTATCCGAGCCACCCCGTCTGTATAATATACAGTCTGTCAGCGTCGGTAGAGAATACGATATCCTCGAATCCTTACTAATATTATAAATTTGAAAGTTTGTTTGTTGGTTTGCTACTCTTTCACGCAGCAACAGAGAAACGGATAGACTTGATTTTTCAAGTCAAAAATATCTTTATCTCTGTCTATCATGGCTAGTAAAGGTTAGACAGTGACATAGTCTACTTTTTACCTCGGTAAAATAACAGGTTACTATGAGATAGCACAAAAATCAATATATCACGCGGGAGAAGCCGCGGGCAAAAGCTAGTAGAGAATCAGACAGTGGCGCCCCATTAGCTCTAAAGACAAGTTGGTCGTGACTCGGTCAGCGCCATCCTCATTTGAAAATCAAAATAATGGTAAGTGTAGTTAATTAGAATCAGCTTTAACGGTAGAGGGCGCTAAATGAACGGTCCAAGTGATTCGAGCAATGCTGTGAAGAGCCATTAAGAAATACTTGACATCTTTAAATGCCATCTTTAAATAGTTAGTTCTTTCAGATGTTTCTTGCTTCTCATGGTACCTATGTAAGGTCGTAGTAAGGTGGCTAGACCTGATGTCAGAGATTTTAAAGCCGGCTGAAGGCATGACATGGGTAAAGCAATTATTATGGGGCGAACCTGTAAATTAAAAAACCTATTTATGTTATAAAATAAAAAAACAAAAACAACCGAGATCTACAATTTAACGTGCCATCCGAGCAAAAGGGCTCAGTTGTAAATGACACTCGCGGTCACCCATCTGAAGACTGACCGTGCCGTACGTTGGTTAACTTTGGTGATCACTGACACGCACCTAGTTAAGTTTAACTAGGCAAGGTAGGCTTATTCCATAAATCCCCTTAGCGCTGATAGCGATGTTTGAGTCGATCGAAGGTTTGAGTAATTAAAAATATCTGACCGACTTCATCCGTGTACTCGCGAATATTTCGCACGGATCGATGTAGCATTTTTCATATTGTTGTGTATTTATCAAAAATGGCTCCACCAATTTCGATAAAACTTAAATGGGCCCAATTTCGAAGTATACTCTTTCCAATAAAAAAAGAATTATTGAAATCAGACTACTATGTAAAAAGTTATGCGTGGTTATACATAAATAATATAAATATAGTTTTTAAAAAACTGAAAATCATGCTTAGGTGTCATACATTTTTTTTATAGCGTTGTCATCGGTCTTGGATAGGTGAGCAAAGTTTAAAGAAAATCTGATCGCTCAAAGTAGAAATCGAGGTCAAAGGGGTTGGTTACAAGCAAGCAAGCAAACATACAGGTGAAACTAAGAAAAGCGTGTTAAAAATATATATACGCGTCGAATTGAGTATCTCCTCCTTTCGTCGGTCAAACAATGAAACAACGGTATCCCCACATTCGCCTTAAAAATTATTGCGGGGTGAATTGTGTTGCTAGATTTTTGTAATGACCCTCTTTTAAGCGTGGGCGCGTTTCGTACGAAATAGGTCCCCGCCTTTTGAGACTCACCTGATAGATAATTATTTTTTGCAAAAAATAGCATTAACGACTTCACCCGTGTACATAATCATTACATAGTATAAAACAAAGTCGCTTACCGCTGTCTGTCCCCATGTATGCTTATATCTTTAAAACTACGCAACGGATTTTGATGCAGTTTGTTTTAATAGATAGAGCAATTCAAGAGAAATGTTTATATGTATAATACACATGTGCGAAGCCGGGGCGCATCGCTAGAACGCAAATATTATGCACGGATCGATGTAGAATTTTTCACATTATTGTTGATTTATCAAAAATAGCATAGCCGATTTCGATAACATTTAAATGGGACCAATTTTGAAGTATATTCTTTCCAACAAAAAAATAATTTTTATAATCGGACTTCTATAAAAAAAAGTTATGCGTGGTTATATATATATAAAATATACGCGTCGAATTGTATACCTCCTCCAGTGGTTCGTCGGTCAAAAATCTGCGTAATTCAAGGTTCAGTAACTGTTGTTAAGCTGCATTATGCATATTATGCACGGGAGCTGGCGCGCGGCGCATGTTAGACTTGCTAATTTGAAAGCTAGTGAATGGAGGAATTTGCCTGCTACTGCAGAACTGGCACACTGGAAATGTATGGACCACTAGCGACCGCCCCGCCTTCGGTCCCCGCCACGGGGACAATGGTACAAAATACGTATCATACCGCGACCCTCCCGTGGCACCTGGGTGATCCAGGCCCCGTGTGACAATATCCTAGACATAATGATGACTTTTTCTCAAACATGCTTGGGATCATTATTTTGACAACTTTTTTCGAAATAAATCGAATTCGCTGTACTGGCCAAATTCATGCGAGCAGCGCCCGGCAATAGTTGAATGAAATTCCATATTTGTCGTGTTTTGCAGCCATTTTGTGACCGCAAATAATTATGTGAACTTAATTTTTATTTAAATTTCTGAGCTGACTTGCAAACAAAACAGTAAGCGAATTTTTGAACGATAAAGTAAATAGGTGATGTGTTATTTGGACTGAAAATTGTTTGAATTTTGTTGTTTGAATTTTATAATTATTTTGTCCGATCTGAATTTTATATTGCTAGTAATTTTGGATTCTGTTTTATTGACATTTATGTATTATTATTGACAAAATGTAATATTATTATTTTAAAGTTCTTTGTACATAATATTATAATGTATGTCCATGATGGACGAAGCTGTTGAGACTTAATTGTCTTTGTAACATCTGTAACAACACAGTTTGACAATAAACGATACTGATTCTGACAAAAAAAGTTTATTGAAAAAAAAGAACACCTTGGCGCGCACTTTGACTGATGAACAAGCTTAACGCTTAAAAATATCATAGTCTCAAATTCACAGCCATTTGTTCTGTCATACATATGTGACCTGAATTATCTGAAACCAACGACAAAAATGGCTACAGTTCCTCCAGTAAAAATAGTTGCCGATGGCGCCACAAAGTCGCGGGAAAACAATCAGGTTCCACGTCCCAGGCGGGGACAAATACTGCAAGTCAAAGCTAAGGTGGGTACTCACTGGGAGCATTTACGTATTGCACTGTACCTACCAACTGCTACACACGAAGGGCGATTGCCGAATACGACCCACTTCACATCGCTGTATTTGGGGAAATAATACAAATGTACGCGAACACGACTAGCAATCTGATGACCCAGCATTACGTAAGGATGACCCCTCGTTGTATTGGGAGTTTAAATTGACACAAAAGAAATGGGTACAGTCCCTCTAATAAATAGCTACAGACGCCAGAAAGACGCGGGAAAACAATCAGGTTCCACGTCCCAAGTGGGGACAAATACTGCAAGTCAAAGCTAAGGTGGGTACTCACTGGGAGCATTTACGTATTGCACTGTACCAACTGCTACACACGAAGGGCGATTGCCGAATACAACCATCTTCACATCGCTGTATTTGGAGAAATAATACAAATGTACGCGAACACGACTAGCAATCTGATGACCCAGCATTACGTGAGGATGACCCCTCGTTGTATTGGGGGTTTAAATTGACACAACAGAAATGGATACAGTCCTTCTAATAAATAGCTACTGGCGCCAGAAAGACGCGGGAAACAGTTAGGTTCCAAGTCTCAGGCGCGGACATAACACTGCAATAGTTAAAGCTACGGTGGATACTTACTGGGAGCATTTAAGTGCTGTACTTTACCGGCCTTATAATAGTCAACTGCTGGATGTAACCCACGAAGGGTGCTTGGCAATATCCACCAGTTCCACCACGATGGTCCAGTGCGGGTTGGTTCCTGTTTTATACGTACTGAAGCTTACCTCCACTCGAGTTAAGAACTTATCCCATCGGTCATAGCCAGCGTAGCTAACTCTACATTGTTTTTAGGGTTCCCTACCCAAAGGGTAAAAACGAGACCCCATTAACTAAGACTCCGCTATACGTCCGTCTGTCCGTCTGTCTGTCTGTCACCTCATATATCTCATGATCGTTGATAGCTAGAACGTTGAGATTTGACACAGAAGCCGTATTTTTGTTGCCGCTATAACTAAAAACGGAAAAATAAATATTTAAGGAGGGCTCCTATACAACAAACCTGACTTTTTTAGCAGTTTTTATCTCGTTTCGATGGCAGGTAGATGCTTGAAATATTCATAGAATATTTAGTTTAAAATTCATTTACTCGTATATAAAATTCACTTTAAAAAAAATAATGGGTCTACTGGGTGACCTCTCCTAAGACGACGATATAAAAATAAATAATATTATGTTGTTTTGTTGATTTAATACAAATTATTCAAATTTAATTTTAGATTTTTTAATTTTAACTCCCTGCGGGGTCGCAGCGGCCAAATATTGGGAGAAGACAATATAACATATTTGAACCATTGACACGACGAAGAAGAAGAATTATTATTTAATTGCTCCCGGTGTGTGACCACCTTTACATCGTTTTGCTAGAAAACTGGCAAATCTAGCCGCGGCTATCACGCGTTTTGTGCTTATTTGGTTTCTTATCGCCGTCTTACGCTTATTTGGATTGTTTACGTTTTGCGAGATAATAAATTAGTCGTTGCGACCATGTTGCGTCCACTTACATCTTTATTTACTAAACCGGCCGCAGCTGTCTCTCTCGCACATTTGCCATGAGTACATAGGCATTGAATTTCTAAAAGCCCTAAGCCAAGTATTCATCAATCTTAACACATTGTGTAATGTGTTAAAGCAAGTTGGTTTTACAGAAGAGATAGAAAACTATTAATTTTCTTCGACGTAGTAGGTACATAACAAATCAAAATAAGAAATTTTTACAAAACGTGTATTTTATAAAAAACAATCAATCGACTTTTGATAAAAAACGTATGGAACACCTGTTTTGTTTTTACGCGATTTAGGGGCTTGGTGCAACAGAGAAAGTTGTTCATATTGAGAGTGCACTATAAAAAGAATAAAATAAAAAAACCGGACAAGTGAGAGTCAGGCTCGCACATCGAGGGTTCCGTACGAATCCAGAAAATTTCACAAAATTGGGAAGTAAGTTGTTAAAATCTCTTTAGGTACTATAACCATCGACAAAAAATTTTTTTATTTGCGATTCTCGTTATATATCGAAAATTACACATTGTTAAAATAATCAAAAACCTGTTTTAGCATGTGCTAATGAAGTTCTTTTATATGATACCTTACATGATACGATTTACTCACTTTGAATTTTGAACCCATATTTTGTCAATTTTGAGGCCTATTTTTTGGGATTCAAATAAAAATGTACAGTTTTCAGATTTATTCCTACATGTGTACTCTGAGACAATGCTTCTCACCAAATTTCATAGTTCTATGTCAACGGGAAGTACCCTGTAGGTTTTGATTTCTGTGAGTGTCGAAATATGCGGTTTTTACGGCATAAACGGCTCTAACTTTTTTAAACGATTACTGAGAAGTTTTTCTTTTACACAACTGCAAGAGACCATAGATATACGTATACAGTTTAAATTTTAACTCGATATATTTGAGGTACGGAACCCTAAAATAATGTTTTTAGTCATTGACAAGAAATGATGATTATGATGACATGACAAGTAAAGCATCTCTTTATAAGTCTCCTGTTTTTGGATACTCGTTTAATAACAAGTCACATTTGCGGATCACATGGCCAAGAGAAAGCTCAGGACAATAGCTGGGACAACGAGCACCTTACACTAAACTAGCCATAGACGCTCGACAAACCGGGACATAAGAAATAGAGAAGATCGGGCATAAGGTCGTGGCCTGAAGGTAGAAGCCAATAATTATTTTTCGCAAAAAATTGATGACCGACTTCAACGGTGTACAGAATTCGCGAATAGTTCGTATATAATAATAATTCGTAGTATAAATTTTGAAATGGGGCATATTTAGCGGGTGCCGTACCTCATTCCATAGTCCAATTTTACAGAACATTTAATATTTCACCTCAATAGCCCAGTTTCAATATTTCAAGTCTTTTTATATGCCATAGTTTGTCTACAACGCTATCCTTTTTATACGTACTGCTGTTTTTTTTATATTTCAATTGTAAAAAGGGCCTCTCAATGTTGGCTTAGGCTCCATTGATGCCTATTAAAGGACCAGGCCAAGCCTGTGAATTCGTCTGAATAAAGAGGAATTCGTAGTATAATAAATAACTAGTCCTACTTAATTATTATAATATTATAAACGCGCAAGTTTGTGAGGATGGATGGATGGATGGGTGGATGGATGGATGTTTGTTATTCTTTCACGCAAAAACTACTTAACGGATTGAGATGAAACTTTGCAATAATATAGCTTATATATCAGAAGGCTATAAATTATAATGATATTGCGTCAAAAATCAAAATATCAAGCGGGCGAAGCCGCGGGTAAAAACTAGTTACTTATAAATACTTTACGGATGTAGCAATTTTCACTTTATTGTCTAATTATCAAAAATGGCTCGGCCGATTTCGATAAAATTTTGATGCTCCAACTTCAAAACTCTTTCCAATAAAAAAAAGTATCGAAAATAAGTTATGCGTGATTACACATAAAAAAAAAACAAATATACGCGTCGAATTGAGTAATTCCTCCGTTTCGTCCAATTTTCATTTCTCCAAGGTTTCGTCGGTCAATAAGTTTCCTAAAATGGTAGGCCTCGACTGCAACGCATAGACTCTACGACATAATTTGAAAAAGTGACATAGATTTATAGTGACACACATTTTACTAATAATGTTATTATCATTTTTTCACCAACTATTCGAATTTTGTACACGACGGAGTTTAAAAAAAATACAAACTCCGTCGTGTACAAAATTCGAATAGCTCGCCCGAATTAATGTTTTTACAATTTTCACATTATTTTTCAAAAACGGCTCAGTCGATTTCGATAAAATTTAAATGTGGCCATCTCAAAATACGCCATTTCAAACTATAAAAAGAATTGATTCGATGTTCAATTGAGGAAAATATCGATGAACATACACTAAAAGAAACTTACAGATGAACATAGAACCTACTTCTTTTTGTAAGTCGGTTAAAAATCACTTTACAACAACATTAACAACATAGAAGGGCAACAATTACGTCCAGGTTTTCAACTGGCGGCCTTATCGCTTAGAGTACTTCTCGATCTAGCGAAAACTTGAATTACTTTTGAAATAAGACATGTTTTTGACCAACGAACCACTGGAGGAGGTATACAATTCGACGCGTATATTTTTTTTATGTATAACCACGCATAACTTTTTTCATAGTAGTCCGATTTCAATAATTCTTTTTTATTGGAAAGAATATACTTCGAAATTGGTCCCATTTAAATTTTATCGAAATTGGCTGAGCCATTTTTGATAAATCAACAACAATGTGAAAAATGTTACATCGATCCGTGCATAATATTTGCGTTCTAGCGATGCGCCCCGGCTCCGCACAAGTGTATTATATATATACATATAAACATTTCTCTTGAATTACTCTATCTATTAAAACAAACTGCATCAAAATCCGTTGCGTAGTTTTAAATATATAAGCATACATGGGGACAGACAGCGGAAAGCGACTTTGTTTTATACTATGTAATGATTCTGTACACGGGTGAAGTCGGTCATGCTATTTTTTTGCGAAAAATAACTAATGCCAATTCATATTGCTCTTATAGTGAAAACTGATCGTAATATTCGTAATTATGATTGCAATAATGTTCTATGAATGATATTATGTTAATCTTCTTGAGAGATACATCCCTAGTTATAGTACATCCATGACCATGTAGATGAGGCGTGGTCTATGCCATTTGACGCTGTCAGGGAAAGCTTGTCATTTGCCTGAATGCGCGCCAATCTGTATAGTAGAGGAGCCCACGTTCAGAAGTTAACGGTATAAAATCCAAAAAACTCGACTAATTAATGCAGTATAACATATTTGACACCGTACAAATTTTCTACGTTTGTTGGCAATTGGCAATCACACAAGACATTGGCAAAATTGTGAAACACCTTCACGGCTTCACAGAAGCCACAAACAATTGAATTGAGGAGCCCATGATGCTTAATAATGGTTTTACTCGAGCGTCTTGGAGATCCATTTCATATATGTTAAAAGCTAGAAAATTAGAAGAACGAAAGAATAATCAAAGTACTGACATGGCCGACAAATCACAGTTGTACAGAGTTGGCAGAGCACAAAGCACAGAGGAACGAATAAATGTCTGATGTCTGTTAATGACGGATGGGGTCGAAATAGTCCCCAGTGGAGACCACCGTGTCTTCTGGCATGGCATCTGTACCCTAAGACGTCCACCCACAAAATGGTTGTTTTTTTTTTGTTTTGAAATAATCTTTATTAATTTCACTTGACCACAACAATGGACCACAAAATGGTTTAAACCTTATTAAGACAACAGGATTGTGCTAGATACAAACCAATAGGCATTATGATTGAGTAAAAAAATATTATTATAATTTTATTTTTATTAGTCGGTGAGTTAGATTTTCAAAAATATTGGACACGTACTTTTTCTTATGTTAATAAAACGACAAAAATGACAAAGATAAACCTGGTAAAGTTTGTATGGGGGACGTGACGTCCTCTCTTACAGAAGTCTACACATTGGTATGGCACTTGTGACGTCACGCAGAACTTTGACGGACCATATCTTCGTCAATTTTTGTTTAATACGTATCTAATATTTTTAGATTTTCTCTGACGGACTAATTATTCGACTGCCTTGGTGGCTCAGTGGTTAGTGAACCTGACTTCTGGATCAAAGAGGCGTGGGTTCGATCCCTACCCAGGGCAAGCATTTTTGTGATGAACATAGGTGTTTGCTCTGTGTCTGGGTGTTATTTAGGTACTATCTAATAAGTATGTATTTAAAATATGTATGTTTAGTATATCAGTCTCTGGCAGCCATATCACAACCTTTGCTTAGTTTGGGGTCAGAAACCGTGTGTAAGATGTCCCCCAATATTTATTATTTATTATTATTATTTATATGTTTTAGTCATCATGCCTATTCAAACCGGTCTTATCTATAGGATCTATAGGAGAGACTATGTCCAGCAGCGGACGTCTTATGGCAAAAAATAGGTACTCTAGGGGATGCAAGAGATCTCCCACTATATTCATCTGCAGCGCTCGAGTAAACCAAAATCCCTGGGCTCTCCTACTAGTAGAAACTTCGCATTATGTGGAAATGAGCTAGGTATACTAATTACTTACCTAGTTGCGTGCGTGCTTAGATTGGCAGCTAAATCTTTATGGTAGCTTTCCCGCTAGCTTATTATATCTGTTTCCTACCTCATTAACGAATGCCATTTCAGCAAATCCAATTTTCACTGTATTCACAATGATATAATAAGATTATTGACGAAAGATAAGTACGAGTAAATAATGTGTATAATACAGGATGAGTATTTGAGTTAATATGGCAATGATGCAAAATAGCATCTTGAGCTTGTATATTCGAAAATACGAAGAAATATCACACATGTTGATATCTTTCTTCAAGGCGTTCCTTCACCGTTTTGAACTGAGTTTCAAGCTGACGGCAATTGAAATTCCTCAAGCACGATCAATAACACGATTAAAATTACGAATATAATTTAGTACGAAAATAAAATAGTTACGAAAGTATTATGCTGAAAAAAAAGTACATCAACATTCAACACATTAGGCACCTACTTAAGCATTTCGGAAGTCGAAGACTTGTTGAACGTCCCAAGTACCTTCTAAGACCTTCTAGAAATCAGGGTGGAACAGTAGCAAAAGCTTACTCGAGGTAGAAACTGATGGCGGGCTCAGTAACCTAGTACTCGACACTCGTACTCTTAGTAGTAGTTCGCTGCGCCAACAAAGATAAAATAGATGTGTAACTTGGATGCTATTATTGGAAAGAGCAATAAGTACGTTATAATGAAAACAAACACAGCCATCGAGTGTAAGGTCCGTTGACATCCCGTCTCATGCCTGTTGTGATGAGCCGGGAATGGGAATAAAAACACGACGCCGATGTCCCGTCTCGTTTCGCGATAAATTAGGATCTGCAGCCGTTGGATTGGATTAGGTGCTATTTGCTTCTTCTTAACAGGGAGATCGACTTTGCCAGCTTTCTCACTCGTGCATTCTTTTTGTTAAACATAATAGAAGTGCGTCACTTTTCAATCTACTTGTATTCATGATATTGTTTGTTTAGTGAACACCGACATGATGTATGCTACACTAACAATTAAAAACAAGATGACAATGACTAGTGCCTTCATAATTATAGGTGCGAATGTAGTAATGATAATAAAGAGGTATTCCGTAAATATACTGATGTCAAAACCTTTATACAGCACGTGTTTTCGTACTACAAAGTAATCGAGTCTAAGAAACTGCTCGCTTTCCAATAAAATATGCATGCTCTTATGTTACTGCCCTATTACATCTGTATAGGTCAAATCATAATGTTCTATTTATATTTTATTAATAGTAAGTAGTATATTTATATTTCATTCATGATATTTACTTGTGTTGCAATCGATCTGTTAGATGTCAGTAATGCATTTAATGCCGTCGACATGGACATTTTATTGGTATTACCATACTTTATCAATAAATTTTCAATAGGTACCAAGTGGCTTTACAGTTCTCTATGTATATAAGTGCCAGTTAGCTAATTTTTAAGATATTCTCTCATTTTAGTGTTAGTCTAAATTTGGTGTACCACGAGGCAGCGTTTTATCTCCTCCCCTTTTCCTATTATTTACAATTTTTTATACCATAGCGTACTTCTTCTAATCCACAATTACTATGTCTATCCTTTATCTAGGCACGCGGTATTTGTGCAACAAAATGGGTCTCGCCAACCGCTTTCCAATAGAATCATTAAGATTATCTCTCAATATGCGTGCGCTCACTTTACGGCCCTATAACGTCTGTGGGTCAAACTGCCGTGTTATATTGTATTTATTGTCGTGTAAATTGTATTTTATGACTTTGTAAGAGGAGACGTGCAGTACTGAGCCTTAGATAAATACAGGGTGAGTGGTTAGGCAATAGATGTATTGTTCGATCGATATAATTCAGGATATGGTTAATTCAAATACTTATTATTGTCTGTTTGTGGCGTAATTTATATTTATAGAATTAAAAAAAAAACTGGATTAAAAAAGTTAGTAGTCAGCTGTGTATCACAATGAAATGACAATTTAATTTTCGTATCGATACATAACCGAGTAGGTATCCTAATGGGTATGAGTAAGATGCGTTATGCTATTTATCTTAGAGAATAAATAACTAAAGTAGTACTCTAAGCTATTTATGTTTTCTTTTAGCGACTTTATCTCTCTTTTGTGAAAACACAATATATCAACACTTTTTTTTTTTTTTAATCAAGACTGGAGGAACAAACTCGTTGCAAGCCTTATCATCTGGTCTTATTAAAAAAACCACAGGGATGGTTGACCCTATGGCTTTAAAATTAAAAATTTCCAGCAGGGGACATACTATGGCTCATGTAATGATGATGATTTTTCAATTTGCATTCTGTCATTTTTTATCTTTTTCATTTTGAATAAAAATTACGAGAAGAAAACTTAAGAGAATTCATTTTGTTGTTTAATTAGCTGAAGTACCATCCTGAAATGATCCCATCACGCATTTTTTCCATTATCAATAATACAAAATAATGTATGAAGTTTAAATATAAAAATCACGTTCTTCCCTGTTTCTCGAACTAGTTTTAACAATAGCCAGTATTGTTGATTGTTTAGACGAGCCCAGATCAGAAGCAATATACGCTATTGATCTGAACTCTACTCACGCCTTGCCGGAAGTGCTCTATTATAGAGGCTAGAGTTCACTGGCACGGGGAAACTTCAAGATGACACATACGTTTTGGACCATTAGGTACACGCCTTATACACTGATGACATTAACTAGGTAAAAGTTATGTAAAATATCGTGATCTCATGGGTTTACAGGGTTTATTTCTAATCAATTAGCATCCTTTTAGGGGCTTACTTTATACATCAAAACTATTCAAAACTAACAACTTTTGTTAAACTGGAAAAGAAATGTTGTATAGTATGTACACTACAATTAACTCGATATTTCCACCCATCAGCCAAAGAATAGACCGTCCACCGTTGGATATAGGTTAGGCGGCCTTCTATGGATTTCTGATAAGACCGGTTAGATCGGCGGACGTCTTACGCCTTCCGGTGGACGTGGTTTCCATTCAAGAATTTTACAACCCCGTCGGCCATCCGTTCTTCAAACTGTGCCCTGCCCACTGCCATCCTAACTTGCTAATCCGCTGGCTATGTCAGCAATAGGTACCAGGAGACAATAAAATAACTTCAAATTAGTTGACACGTGTAATTGGATTGGTTTCGGGCCATTCTTGCATTGTTGAGTTCATAAGAATCCGTGAAAGGTCCCCGGTTCAAGGATACCATAAGTCATTGTTATAAAGTCATTACACAGGGTTATAGGTAAGTACAGAACTTGTGTAATAAGTCGAAACCATTTTTTTCCTGTTCTATTTTAACACTACAATTCTTGATGATGATATACCACTGACATGGGGTCCAAAATTTTACGTTCGAGTCACGGTAGCTCTCAGTTATAAACGTCGCTAGTAGTTGACTCGGCCATTTGAAGCAATGTCCGTTGATATTGAATTACTGACCGTTGCTCTACCTCTGTGATCGCTGAATACACCTAGTCTAACTACGCTATGAGCGCATTTTCTTTTTGACAAAATCGTAACAACCAATTTAACACAATCAAGAAAACTGATTTAGGCAAACTTTTTTAGTTGCTGCTATTTTCAACTATTTTCCGAAAATTTAGAACCACAGTAAGTATTTTTTTACGGGTCAATCGCGACATTCTTTACAGCATCCGATCACAAATGGCGGAAACACCTTTCCATAACTCGATTGAAAATATCCATGACCCACCTAATTGAAACAAAATATCGTTGAAAGATAAATCTTTCACGCCGTGCTGTCTGACTGACAAACCTTTTCTTCACCTGTCCAGACGCTGCCAATTATAGACAAACGAAAACATAGACTAATGAGCTCGTCCGTCAACGTTGTGCAACATACCACGAAGGGACAGAGCAGTACCTATACAAAGGTTGCTGAAAAACAAACAGGCTGATTGCAAGCGGTTAAACCATAGTGAACACTTGAGGATTGTCTGTTTCCAAAAGAACATTTCAAATCTGTTAATACACTATGTCGTAAGGTTTAATTATTCCAAAAAAATGCCGTTAATGTTCATGTTCATTTGGAAATGTGCTATTTCCAAAAGGTACGTCCGAGAAGTTAGCCATCCAAACCACTGGAGCAGTTGTGCCATCAGCCTAGAACGCTACTTATTTTAAGGAGCTGGACTGGCTTAGGTTGACGCTGAAGGGGAATGCACTAAACACTCTACTCTGGACGTCAGTGCAGAATCTAGCGCTCACACATCGAATAAGAAGAAATGAGGTGTACGTTTACTTTGGTAGACATAACTTGCAGAAAACGCAAGCAGATTTCAAACGGGTTTTCAACAGGTTGAAATCCTAAGATTTTATTTCAAGAAAAACGGCTTCAAATCCTATTATGATCAGACTTCCTACAAATGCTTGTAAACGATGTCTATACCTAGCTTCTTTAATTTATCAGTCACTTACTTTTGTTCTTCCAATATAACTTATTTCTAATCTTATCCATTCTTCCAGCATTCTTGTCATTCATCACACATATCCATCGAAATTTCACATTCGCAACTCCGCTCATAACTTGGAGCATTATGATTATATGTATTTATTAATAACATGATAGTAGGTAATACTCGCTCTACATAGAATAGTAATGTCGTTAATCCAACAAC
This sequence comes from Hypomecis punctinalis, assembly GCA_949316475.1. Lineage (NCBI taxonomy): Eukaryota > Metazoa > Arthropoda > Insecta > Lepidoptera > Geometridae > Hypomecis > Hypomecis punctinalis. Next base: position 9,396,809 of record OX438820.1, on the reverse strand, counting down.
AATAGTTACCCAAGGAACTAAAAACTGTTCAATTAAAGTCATAAATCGTAACCGCTCCCCGACGCGCCAGTAAATTATCGGAACAGCATTCTTTAATAATGCAGAAAGCTTTTTTGTTAGCGTCTGCTGGCTTCTAATTCTGAACTGCCGGTTAGATTAATTTTAGCTACGACTCTACGAGTATGGCCAGTTTAGGACGCCTGTCGCGACAGTGAGATACTTAGAATCTTCCATCTACAAAGCAACATGATGAATAAATTATAATATGTTATCAAAGAACTGCATGTAAAAATTACATTTTGTAGCAATAAATGAATTGAATTGAATAAACATTTTACACATACAGGGCTTTGAATATACAGGGCAGATTCTCTACATCAAAATTATTAACTTTTGTACTGCGACTTTTGACAAAAAATAAGTCTTCCTTGCTTGCAGAATGCAAACTACCCGTACAAGAAAATGCAAACCCATTAAAACACAGTCAAGAGTTGCTAATAGATTGTTACTGCTTCGCTTCAACTATACTCCGTAACTAGGCATAATAAAAATGTGCATGTATGGCAAACGGTGTAATAGAAATACCTACTGACTCTTTGTGTAATAATGTTAAATAGTTGACATAAACACTATCCTTATTTGGAACGCTTATAGTGAAATTTATATTCTTTGTGTATAAACTTGTTATAAATTAATGTAATGAATCGTTTAAATAGGCTATGAATGGCTTTTTTAATGATACCATATTATGCGAATATGAAAATAAACTAATAAATATTTCTCTTTTGTTGCAGGCAGCACGACGGATCTAGCACCAGCCCTAATTGGAATTTACGATTCACTATTAGAACCTTCGAAAAAACAAGAAACAGCACAAGTAGAAACAGCCAAAGACGCTCGCAACGATCCACCGGTCAAACCTGAAAGAAAACCTAAAGACGAAGCAGCCAAGATCAAAATAGAATCAAAGGATAAAACAGAAGTTGAGACAGAAGACAGACGAAAAAATCCCACCATGATAGCTGGCAGTGTGAAACTACCCATCGCAACAGTGAATAAAAGTTCCCTTTACTCTCTAAGAACTAAAAGTGATCAAATCAGTGAAAGTGATGACAAATTCGACCTTACGTGTAGTGACTCTTCAGTTGTTATCAAAGATAAACAAAGGACGTTTAGAGAAAACAAAACAGATATCACTTTAGGTACCCTCTCCCCAAATGTGCAACGAATGATATCGAGTGCGACGGAGACAACAACGTTGAAGTTTCAGAAGAAAACGCTGAACTCAGTGAGATCTTCCACGAGACGATCGAACATTCCCTTAGTAGGAGCTACTTCAAAAATATCTCAATCAGGTGTCGAAATCCTACCATCCGTCGACATACACGACAAAAAAGTTAAAGAAGAAAAACCAGAACCTATTAAACCTGACTTTAAAATAGAGATTGAAGCTACATACGACGTCCCAAAGAACAATAGACCAGCCATATACGACGTACCTAATACAAATAAGACTGCATTCGAATCCCTCTCCCTCCCATACATCGACCAGTCCATCGAACTCTCTATAACCTGCAACGATAGAGAATTCGATATCAAACTATCTTCCAAAGACTCTTCTCCTCAGAAACCGGCACCCAAAGTCCCCCCAAGAAAAGGTTTGGAAGGATCTCCGTCAAAGTTTCCTAAAGTGTCAGGAACGAATAGCTTGAATAGGAATGACTTTAAAGACAGTCCGAAGAAGCTGGCGAAATCTGAACCTTATCCTGAAGGGGTAGGGTCTACTGGGAATTTGAAGAGTGCGATACCTGAGAAGGAGGTGGTGAGATTGAATCCCCCTTGTTTGGAGGTGACGCGGCCGCTGTCGATGAGTTCCATTGCCTCTTCTAGCTCGACGTCGAGCAGCGGCGTGCAGAATAAAGGGGGAGTGAACTCTGCGTACTTGGCTTCTATCGAGAGCCTCGACGATCATAGTGACGCAGATATGACGTCGGCTAATGGCAGCAATAACTTTGTCAATAGCGCTGGCATGCTGAACAAAAGCATATCGGAAGAGAGGAACCCTGGAGATACTTCACGTAAGTCAATTCATTATTTTCGTTTACTAATGTAGAGTATGCGCAAAAAGAGAAACGTCGTAGGTGAGGTCGCCCGTGTGCCGTAATGCCACGACGGTTCTCTTTTCGCACAAACTCTATACAGGGTTATTTCTAATCAATTAGCATCCTTTTAGGCGATTATTCTGTACATCAAAACTAACAACTTTTGTTCTACGACTTTTGTATAAACTAAAAAAAAATCAGCTGTTCCATACATTTTGTCGCGGGTGAACGATATTTTTCTATGGAAAAACAAAATTCTTTTTTTGAGTTTTCACAAAAGTCGTAGAACAAAAGTTGTTAGTTTTGGAATAATAAATAATAAGGATGCTAATTGATTAGAAATAACCCCGTATACAGTCATATTTTGTGATATTCCTTCATGTCTGAAAATACTTTCGGGATCTCAATTAAAAAAGGAGCTATTTATGGTCCACTACTGGACATTGGCTCCTCTATAGAACCGCTTTGGAGAGGCCTGGGTTCAGCGCTTCTACCTTATAGGTGAAGGTACATTGCACTTACGTTGCTTGGTTTCCATTTGAGAACTGATCAGTTCTGAGTCATATATGTGCCCTGCCGACTGCCACTTCAAATTTATACATTTACTTATTAATTTAGGCTGTTGTTAAGAGATGATAAATATAATCACTATCATAACTAACATAAGCTATAAAACAATTTATATGCATTGTGATTAACACAGCCGTCTAGACGTCATACAATCATATGCAATAGCACATCTAATCACGAAATTAATGTATTTCGTAATTTGATGTCCAATAAATTCTGTGTACGAGGACATAAAACAGAGAGACAGATGTTGAGCTTCAGACAAAATGCGTTCGAGCAATTCACACATTTACATGAGGCTGAAGAGAAAAAAAAACGTTTATCTGTATTACCAGTCGTTGGCGTATGTGATTAGTAGTATTTGTGCAAAATGGAAGCTTAACAAGTGAAGCAGTAAATTAGTTCTCTGTTCTGTGGTAAACTTGTAAGTTTTAAATACTTGTAAGTTAGCTTATTATCATGAAATTCAAAAGAAAAGAGAAAAAAATTAAATATAAAACTTACATTTTAATGTACTGCGAGGAATTGGAAAATTACAACACCTTAATTTTGGGGTTGGCCGACATACCTATTCTAGGTGTCAAATGAGTCAAATGACAATAAATGAATAAGCTTTTCAAACTTATGTCCTGGATTCGATGAAATTAATATACAATTTATTATGAGCTTTGCTTCTGTTATCTCGTTGTATAGTAACGAGGACATCATATCACAGAATACCAATTAGTATAATCTAGGCACTAGGCGATTAGATGTGCCCATAATTAGAACACAGCTATAGGCACGGCTATAACTGCTATAAGTGTACCGTCCATACCACGCATTATGATGTCGTCTTTGTTTTAAGCGCTCAAGTGCAAGTCGTGAAGATATGATTGTCTTTGTGGGAGTTAGTTTTTAGCAAGCATATTTGATATCAATTACCGTGACGATGACGACGTATATTAAGCTCGAACTATAATCATGATTTTGATTTGGTAGGTTTAATTAAAGGTTCAATCTCAAAATGACACATACCAGCTCTTTTTTTAAACTTTCGCGATTTGAACTCTATTCCTGTACTAAGGGACTTAATCGCGCAATAAAACATGAGATACTTACATAATTAAATACCCCTTTTTCCGACGTTTCGACCAAGTTGCATCGGTCGTGGTCACGGGCAGACTAGATGCGAGCCGTACCACTCAAATTAACATTGTCACCACGATAAGTCCCGTACTGTACTGTACCAGCCTTTTTAATAGTCCACTGCAGGACGTAGCCTACCCACGAAGGGTGATAAGTCCCATAGTATACAAGGATAACTTACCAGCTGAACGCTTACTAGTCCGCGCAATGTTTCTTACGATTTCGTGACTGCACCGCATGTGGCTGCAGCGGGGACAAGAGTGTGACTATACTCTATAAAATTTAACTTGATCTCTGCGACAGCTGTCAGAAAAATCACACCTATGAAATCCTGAATTTCTTAATAGTACAGACAGTACCTGTCAATGTCATACTTTATGGACATGCCGATTAGTGACGGGCGACGAATGATCGTAACCACAGAGTTTTAGATTGAGTTTTATTTAAAATATCGATGGTTTTTACTAACGATGTTTCAAATAAAACTTAATTTATCATTAATTTTATTGGACATTTTAATATTATAACATTTGTATACGTTTTGTAATTAAATTAAATCCAATTATATGTTACATTACCATCGATAATAGTGAAAAACGTCGATAAATACTATAGTAACATTATTAAGTTTTATAATAATTTATTTAATTAACATCATAACATTATTTATATGTGTACATACTTGATCTTAAATAATAGTAAGTAAATAAAATCCAATTTCTCACCTTCAACTACTTATTCGATTTCATTACAACATTGTTTGATAATCGATTTTTTCCACCACTATCTCAACTCTATAAATGTCAATCTTCTATGTCAATGTCACTGTCGCAGAGATCAAGTTAAATTTTATAGAGTATAGTATGACTTCATTTTTCCGTTTACCCTTTGATGTACTCGTACCTACTAATTCAAGGTATACACACCAAAAAGGTTAGTCATTCCCTGGCAGCTTGGAGCAGTTAGGATAAGAGAGGGGCGAGGGGAGATTACTTTTATGAATTAACCCCTCTTAAAAATATATCGGGTGATGGAATACTGATTACCTACTTATCTAAAATGGAACATAACTGTGTAATTTGCAGGACACCAAGCAGCCGACGAGGTGGCGGGCATGTCGCAGCTGGAGCGAGTGTGTGCAGAGATAGTGCACACAGAAAATGTATACGTGGAGGACCTGAGGCAGGTCGTCGAGGTTAGTACTTCGATATTATTAGCCGTAGGACGTACACTGCTGGATATAGACCTACGGATTTTGGAGATCGAAGGCCGATAGAAGCTTCTTGCACTGGCCGGTACGTGACCTCCTTTCGAAAACTTTACAAATCCATCGGTCATAGTTTGTACGTTCTTCTTAATATTTAATATGTGTTCATCTCATTCCTATTTGATATGCGTATGAATAATCTGGACCTGCTTTAAAAGTACTGAACCAATGTCAATAAAAAATGACCATCTCGCAAACTTCTACAGATTAATAAAAACCACTACAAAAATCAGCCCACAAACAACGGGATAAGAGATAACAAGAAAAAAACCGGACAAGTGCGAGTCAGGCTCGCATCGAGGGTTCCGTAAAAATCCAGAAAATTTCACAAAATTCGGAAGTAAGTTGTTAAAATCTCAATACTGTAACCATCGACTAAAAAGTTTTTTTTTTCACTTTTCTCGTCATCGAAAATTACACATTTTTAAAATAATTAAAAACCTGTTTTAGCATGTGCTAATTAAGTTCTTTTATATGATAACTTAAAAATGATACGATTTACTCACTTTGAATTTTCAACCCATATTTTGTGAATTTTGAGGCACTATTTTTTGTAATTTAAATAACACGTAAATAGTTAAGTAGTACAGTTTTCACATTTATTCCTATACATGTATGTACTCTGAGACAATGGTTCTCGCCAAATTTCATAGTTCTATCTCAACGAGAAGTACCCTGTAGGTTTTGATTTTTGTGAGTGTCGAAATATGTGTTTTTTTACGGCATAAAGGGCTCCTAACTGTTTTAAACGATAACTGAGGAGTTTTTCTTTTACTCAACTGCAAGAGATTATAGATATACCTACGTATACAGTTTAAATTTCAACTCGATATCTTTACGCGTTCCCGAGATAAAGAGTCTTGACATACACACAGACGGACAGACGGACAACAAAGTGATCCTATTAGGTACGGAACCCTAAAAAACTTACAGATGAATTGAGAACCTATTCTCTATTTTGAAAATCGGTTGAAAAGCGGACGCAAAGCAGCCTTCACTTTCAATTTTCCTCTCGTACCTCCCCGTTTTCCACCCTCGAACATATTTCCCTTTTCTCTGCAGTTGTGTAAAAGAATCCAACGTTTGATGTGTTAATCTTAAGGAATTTCAAAAATATCCCATTCCCAGCCAGACGAGTTTATTTTGCGTTTCCTTTCGTTCGGGTTTCGACTTTGAAACTTTAGCTGTGCTCTAGATCTGTTTCCGGCTACTCTAACTAGTATCTATTCTATATGTTTTTACATACATAGTTTATAATATACTGTGTCGTTGTTTTTATTGATTATGTAACATTTTATAGAACCGTGTTTCAAATAGGTACCAAATAGGTCTCTTAAACGTACCCATAAGCAAATGTTTGGCAGTCGTGTAAGAAATGTTAAAATGCATTTAATAATTTAAAAAAACGTAAATTCGATGGTAAAACGGAAAATTTTTAGTACACACTCTCACTCATCATTAGATATAAAAAAATCCATCTAAATTATATCGTATAAAAATGTAAGAATACTCCTCTAAAAACTTGTGGCAGTAACATAACAACTTGCACAGGGAAAATGGATAATCCTACTAATATTATAAACGCGAAAGTTTGTGAGGATGGATGGATGGATGTATGGATGTTTGTTACTCTTTCACGCAAAAACTACTGAACGGATTGAGATGAAACTTTGCAATAATATAGCTTAATTATATCAGCATAACACATAGGCTATAAATTATAATGATACGTAAATTGTTCATAATATAACGATAAGTGTTAAGTAAGATCTAAGAACTCTGAGAAGCTATTCTAGAGTGCGCTTCAAGAAATGTCAAAAAAAAATCATCTGTCGAATCGAACAACCGTCAAATTGTTTTTTGTTTATTTTTTTGGATCGGGTTTGAAAGACGGAACGTGACATAGTCTACTTTTTTATTTATCCCGGATAAATAAAGGGTTCCCATGGGATAGCACAAAAATCAAAATATCATGCGGGCGAAGCCGCGGGTAAAAACTAGCTTTCTTATATAATAATCTTATATTTTCTTATTAAATACCCTAGAGTAGGAGACCAACTATGCATCTATTTATTTATTCATTTATTAATGCATGATATATATATATATATATATGAATACAATCAGTGCTTAATATATTAAGATTAATACTTATTGCTAATTCAGTGGATGTACATAATATATTCACCCTGTCTAATAGGGCGTAGCATAATTATTTATTTTATTAATGCCAGACAGTGTATTTAACAGTTAAGATTTATTTTATCTATTTAATATTTAACAATAAAGAATTTTCAAAAATATTCTAGTTCGAAATACCTAGTTACTAATTCTTATCTATATCTATCTTAATAGAAAGTACAGTAGTAACTATATGGCTGACCTTATTTATTATAGCTCTATGTAGGTATATATGTATGTTATGTTTATTAAATTATATCTAGAGTGTATAATTTATCTTCGAAGAAATCTTCTAGGGTATAATAGCACTTTTGTGTTAGGAGGTGGCGTAATTTGTTAATGAACGCTTTGTCGGATGTTTCGTATTTTGGCGAGTCGGGGATTTTGTTATATATTTTAATTGACATGTATTGGGGGCCTTTTTTGAATATCTCTATTTTGGGTTCAGGGAGTACTAGTTTATTTTATCTTCCCGGGTTGTAGTTTTATGTGTAGAGATTTATGTGTTCTTACAAATGTGCGAAACCGTGGTGTCTAGTGGTAGTAACGCCCGACCTGCAATCATGAGGTTGTGGGTTCAAATCCCGATCCCGTACCAATGTATTTCTTTGGAACTTATGTACGGAATTTCACATCATATTGGCTTTTCGGTGAAGGAAAACATCGTGAGGCAACCTGCATACGTCCGTAGAAGAACTGCCCGCACTGGGCCAGCGTGGTGGATATGGCCCAATCACCCTTCGTGAGTAGGCCTACGTCCTGCAGTGGACTATTAAAAAGGCTGGTACAGTTACAAATGTTACCGGTTCTAAGATATTTATGGATGGGAGTGTAAAGATTTCTAAACAGATGAAGTGTCTACAACTGTTCCTTTGTTTAATATTGGCTATAATGCGGATACATTTTTTCTGGGTGATGAATAGACTTTGAATTTTAATGACTGTGTGGAAAACTGACAATCTTAATGTTAAATTATTTTATTGAAGATTTTTTTCATTTATTCTAACAATATTTTTGGTGTTACATTGTTTATAATCTATTTATGCAATACTTTTGACATCAAATGGCCAAAACCGGGGCTGTGGCCAAAACCTGTGCATGCATTGACTATGCAAGTTTTTGGCATTCGTGTAAGTAATGACAAAAGTAAAATTTCTTATAGCGCCGGCTACGGCGCTGCCGTAGCACGCGATGCCTTTTCTGGCCCATTGAATACATCGACCTACTTTTACGTGCTACCTTGTACTACACCAACTAAATCCATAAAACTATGTCTAAAAATAACTAAAATATAGAGGCAACCTCCCATGTAGAAAGGCTGAGGTTGAAGCGAGAATTAGGCTTCTATTGATTTTTACCGACGTTAAAAAAGGAGGTTCTTAATTCGTCTGTACTTATGTTTTTATACAGGGTTATTTCTAATCAGGCATCCTTTTAGGGGCTTATTCTGTGCATCAAAACTAACAACTTTTATTCTGCGAATTGTGGTCAAAACTAAAAAAAATTGGTGTTCCATAGAAAAATATCGTTGAGACGCGACCAAATGTACGGGACAGCTAATTTTATTTTTTGAGTTTTGACAAAAGTTGCATAACAAAAGTTGTTAGTTTTGATGTACAGAATAAGCTTCTAAAAGGATAAATTGATTAGAAATAACCCTGTATGTACCTACCTACTTATGTTAAGCAATTACTCCGCCAATTATGAACCGATTTTAATTATTTTTTATGTTTGGTAGATCGGTTTATTCCCAGTATTACTACCAATCCTACTACCAGTAGTAAGAACGGTAAATGAATTACAGTTGTTATCATAAATCGAAAGAGTATTTTTTTTTCTTTTTCACGTATTTTTAGGATTCCTTACCTCAAAAGGAAAAAACGGAACCCTTATAGGATCACTTTGTAGTACGTCTGTCCGTCTGTGTGTATGTCAAGACTCTTTATCTCGGGAACGCGTAAAGATATCGAGTTGAAATTTAAACTGTATACGTAAACCTATGAACTCTTGCAGTTGTGTAAAAGAAAAGCTTCTCAGTTACCGTATAAAAAAGTTATCGTCGTTTATGTCGTAAAAAACGCATATTTCAACGCTCACAAAAATGGAAACCTACAGGGTACTTTCCGTTGACATAGAACTATGAAATTTGGCGAAAAGCATTGTCTCAGAGTACACATATAGGAATAAATCTGAAAACTGTACATTTTTATTTTAATCACAAAAATAGGGCCTCAAAATTCACAAAATATAGGTTCAAAATTCAAAGTGAGTAAATCGTATCGTGTATCATATAAAATAACTTCATTAGCACATGCTAAAACAGATTTTTAATTATTTTAACGTATGTTTGTACGGAACCCTCGATGTGCGAGCCTGACTCGCACTTGTCCGGTTTTTTTCTTTTGTCAATCAAACAATAAATGACAAAGATAAACCTTCCGTAAACTGTCAGCGTCAAGTTCGGGAGTGGGTTCGTAACGTCACTCTAAAAAAAGCCTATGCATTTGTGGGTGACCTGCGATCTCATACGGAACTTTAACGGGCTATATCTTCATCAATTTTGGTTTAATTGATATTGTCACAGAGATACCAGAGGGATAACGTGGTCGATCAAGAAAAGAAAGATATAGATGCAATGATTTTATATGGCATGAGTTAGAAAGAGACATAATAAGTTTCTCGATTCAGTCGCTAGTTGCCGCGTTTATTTCTCAGTAGTGTCAAATTCCAATACATATTTGACAGTTTTGACAGCGCTGAGCCTAATTTTCCTTATATTTTTGTGGTTGAGGAATGTCCCAAGCGACAACAGCGCTATCTCTCTAGTTGTAATAGCTCTGTGGACATTGTCTAATATTTTTTTTAATCTATCTGACGGACTATTTTTTTAATAATAATGCCTATTGATTTGTCTGTTTTCTTTTATAATTCTAAGCTCGCTGATCACTATGTAAAAATGAAAACTCTTTTCTAAACGCGCGTGGCCCACTCGACCCGAATCGGCAGCTGACCGATCACTGTCACCCTGACACTTGACAATGTGTCGGGCTGTCAGCTGTCACCATCATTAAGGCGCTGGTGTCGTGATTGAAAAGGGTTGGGTACCACAGGCCAGTTTTCGACCGACGCGACGCCTAAAAAGCGCTTTCACTTACATGTACGTACTCTCAGAGCAAATAAAAAATCCAGAGGGAACGTTGTTGAACAGTCAAGTGAAGCCGGTTTTTTATACATGTGTGAGTGCGTCGCTGTTGCGCCGCCATAGTTTGACTGACAAGCCAAGGCGTAGTTTCATAGTTACCTAGATGTGTGTGTAATTGTTTGTACACGGCGAGGCGTAGTTTTGGTTGGCTTTACTTGTTTGTTCACAACATTCTCTCTTGATTTTTTTATTTGCTCTGAGTACGTACTGTGTTTTTTACTGACTTCCATAAAGAAAGAGTAAATAGGTATCTTTTAGGTTTGCACAGGCACACTCCATCTTCGGCTACAAATTCCCTTTCCATCAGGCGAGTTGGTGGCCCAATGTATGCCTTTTAATAGTCCACTGCAGGACGTAGGCCTACCCACGAAGGGTGATTGGGCCATATCCACCACGCTGGCCCAGTGCGGGTTGGTGAATTCACATACGCCATCGAATTTCTTCTGCGGACGTATGCAGGTTGCCTCACGATGTTTTCCTTCACCGAAAAGCCAGTGGTGTGAAATTCCGTACATACATTCCAAAGAACTCATTGGTACTGGACCGGGTATTTGAACTCACGATTGTAAGGCGGGTGTCACTACCCCTAGACGTAGCCCTATTATACTTAAAAAAACCGGACAAGTGCGAGTCAGGCTCGCACATCGAGGGTTCCGTACGAACATATTGTTAAAATAATTAAAACCTGTTTTAGCATGTGCTAATGAGTTATTTTATATGATACCTTACATGATATGATTTACTCACTTTGAATTTTGAACCCATATTTTGTGAATTTTGAGGCCTTATTTTTTGTGATTTAAATAAAAATGTACAGTTTTCAGATTTATTCCTATATGTGTACTTTGAGACAATGCTCTTCGCCAAAGGAGTTGGTTAACTTTTTATATGGGAGGTGGTCCTTGAAAACCGGCAGCGATGCGAGCTGTATTAATGTTTAGTGCCATATTTAAGAATATTATTTCACGCAAAAACATATCTTTGTGTATCGCCGTTTTATTGTAATATCTCTTTTTTATTTCACTAAGTAGAAAATATTTAGACTAAACTGGTAATACTAAGAGGAGATGCCTGGTATCCCCGTCCAAAACGCAATAGAGATGGGCGATTTCAATTATAAAGACTATCGATTCTTACGATCGATAGTTTTGTATTATTATGCGGAAAGAGACAATGTTGTAGTAATAATTACTAGGTACACTTGCATTCGTACACGAGTGTGGACAAGTAAACTACATCGGTGAAACGTTATTAGATTTATCTACTGTCTTAAAGAACAACATAGCTACTTCATTCAATATTTGTTTCATTGATTCCTCACTTCATAGATTATATTTCGTAAGACACACATTATTATTATTAAAAACTTCCCATCGATCCATCAGCTATAAAACGTCCACTGTTGGATGTAGGCCTTCCATATATGTCTTGAACAAGATCGGTTTGTAGCGGCTTGCATCTAGCGTGATGTTGTGGCCTTAATGAGGTCATCGGTCAATTTGCCAATCCGCTGGGCTATGTCGGTTAACTTATAAGCTAATCGATGTTCTACGTTCCTATTTCATTTTATTTCTATAGGTATGTGATATATGGATAGGATGATATGTGGTCACTTTTACGTCATAAATAAAAAAAAACAAACAATATCAAGAAATCATTAACTGCACTGTTATTAGTTGCGTTTGCGATAATTTAAGTTACAATATCGATACATCGATGTTTGACGATACAGCACTAAGGGCACTAACGTGAGCAGTGATTTCAAACACAGACTAGATACTACGTAGTCTACGTATAAGCCAGGAATCTTCAAACAACCAATAGCGGGCTGGTATTTTAGAGTTTGACATTTATTTATTTTTTAAAACATGGCGACCAGCCCTCTATTGGTTGTTCAATATTGACAATGGCATTTCCTTTTGCTGTTTTATAATGTCACTGTCAGTTTTTTTTTTCAATTTAGGCTTAATGCAGTTATTTGACGTAGCACATAGTTCATTTTTCTAATTTTTTTAGAACCCATTTAAAAAATAAATGGCGATGAAAAAAGATCAAAAAATATGTCTTTGAAAAGATAATTATATAAGCTTTCTATTGGTATATATTTCGTTTCTGCAACATTTCAAAAACCGCATCTTTTCCATATCCTTTCATAGTTCTATGTCAACGGGAAGTACCCTGTAGGTTTTGATTTTTGTGAGCGTTGAAAAATGCGTTTTTTCACCACATAAACGGCTCTTACTTTTTTATACGGTAACTGAGAAGCTTATCTTTTACACAACTGCAAGAGTTCATAGGTTTACGTATACAGTTTAAATTTCAACTCGATATCTTTACGCGTTCCCGAGATAAAGAGTCTTGACATACACACAGACGGACAGACGAACAGACGGACAACAAAGTGATCCTATAAGGGTTCCGTTTTTTCCTTTTGAGGTACGGAACCCTAAAAAGGTACTGTGTTCGTCAGTATGATTTTTTTGTGTGTGTTCGATACTTTCGCCATTGTGAACCGATTTGGTAAAATCTTTTTTAGTTCGAAAGAGTATACTTTCGAGGTGGTCCCACTAAAATTTTATCGAAATTGGCTGAGCTGTTTTTGATAAATCAACAAAAATGGATGTCACATCGATTCGTGCAAATTATTCGAATTCTATACAAGGTGGAAGTCGGTGTTGCAATTTTTTGCGAAAACTAATTGAGTTCCTGATTATGAATTAATTGACTATGGTAAGTAGGTAGGTATGTTGTTTTTAAACTTTCGCGATTTGAACACATTATTATTATATACTACGGGACTAATCGCGCACTAAAATTACGAGATAAATAAATACCTCCTCATCCCGTCGTTTCGGCCGAGTTGCATCGACCGTGGTCACGGGTAGAAGTCTACCCGTCTAACGTCGGGATGAGGAGGTATTTATTTAACTCGTAATTTTAGTGCGCGATTAGTCCTGTAGTATATAATAATAATAATAGGTAGGTATGTCTACTTTTCCCGCACATTCGTTACGTTGCGCTGCATCGCGTCGCTCGTCCCGCATTTCGATTCCGCAACGCATCGTGTGACTAGACTCTAATACGAGTACATCAACACAAGCATCTTATAAATAGCTATGTTATAAAACTAACAGTTTCATAAAGCAAAATTAGCGGCTTTCGCTACTTCGATTAATAAACAACTGAACCTCAACACCTACCTACTTAGAAGCTTTCTAAGAACTTTGCGAGATGTTCAGAAATAACAGTACAGGGTTATGAGACGTTTTTAGACATCGACCCTTCTTCTTCATTTATATTCTATTTTAATTTTTTTTTTTATTTCGAATAGGTTCTCGTTTGACTACACACTGCCTGATTTTACAATAATAAATATTTTTCGCCAAAATTCGCATAACCGACTGCAATGGTTACTAAATTCGAGTGCAAATACTTAGGTCACACGGATCAATGTATCGTAGATGTTCATTATTGTTGACTCTTCGGAAATGGCTCAGTCGATTTCGATAAAATTTTAATGGGACCACCTCTGATGTAGACTCTACCAAACAAAAAAACAATCATCAAAAATGGTTTATAATTGACGGAGTAATCGCGTAACATACATACAAAAACACACAGTCCTATGAAAAACCTTCGTTTTTGAATTCGGGTAAAATGTCGCTGAAAGTCGCAAAAAAACGGGAAAGTTTCGAAAACAATCGAATGTTGCTAAACTACACTAAAACATAGACTCAGGATACTAATACATATTAGAATGAAGATTGGCGAATTCGGTAATTTTGTTTGATAATGATTTTAGTAGTTATCCACTCTTCGCTATAACCGATATATTCCGCACGAGCGGCACGAGCTCATTTTAATTGACAGATCAATTTATTTTAGTCCTACGGTTCTTGGGCTATTATAATAAAATCTGTAGTCAATTAGAGGCTCCCATGAAATGCAGGTCAACCTAGTCTGGTTTATATTCCTAGGGATTATAACGTGCTACCGTATTTAGAGCTTTATTAAAAGGGAATAAATACTAGTATCATCTGTTGGTAAACCGGGCTATGGGACGTAACGGGCCGCCCATATAGGGGGTTGATAGTAGGGTGGCTGCGATTTCTCATAATTTATTTGACATAAAATTATTTCTAGTTGAGTTTGATATGTGCGGTGTTATGCAAAGTACAGCAAATATGCTAATCATTATGGATAATTGCTATCGGAAAACCCCCAAAAACGCGAAAAAAATAGCTCCGTGATTTTCGGATTTACTTTAAACGATTTAGAGGTTGGTCCCATAGTTAAAGCAGTTCATACCCTAATCATTACACTTTATTATAGTTTAATTATTATTTTACACGGTGTTCTTAAAAATCTATTATCAGGGGTTTTCGAAGGTATTTGTTTAACCAAACTATCTGTAGGAATCGTATTAGTATGAATGACTTATTTATTTATTAGCGGTTTAGTTTACAATCGAGATGTATGAGCGGCGCTCGACAACCATCAGTTACTGCGCAGTGGCTCGTTGGGTGTGGACGTTTTTGTAATTGGGATATGAAGTTAAATAAAATAGTTTAATAGAGTCTAAATTGTAGTATCTTTTCCACGGACTACCACCCAGTGCTCGCCAGCTCCGTGTAGTCACCAAGCCTACCTTAGGATCAATTAGGAAGTAAAACGCACCATGTATAAGCCCGTAGTAGCTCTCGATTATTTATTTCATTTTAACTAAATAAGTTGGTGTATAGAGGCGCCAACCTATCAATAAAAGTATTCACTTTTTGTTCATTTTAAGTATTGCCACCCTACTATGTCCCGATAGTTATAGGGCTAGCTCGCGTTTAACGTTATTCGAGTAAGCAAAAAGTTTGATTTATAGCAAATACTCGTTCAACGAACGGTCGCAGATTAAAAAAACCTTTATCTAGGTTTCGTAGAATTAGACTTTGTATAAAGTAAGTTAGTATACCGGGTGGTTATAAGTCTGGTGTCGGAGTTCTTGATGAGCATTGACCGTTCAATAGCTAACCAAAAAAAATCTAAAAGAAAGGCTAGCCATTAACACGAAATAAATGAATATGGCTAAACGGTTAAAATAATCGAAATGCTTAGAGTATTAATTATTCATTCTCTAAGCCGAAATGGATTTAAGATCTCTTTTCAATGCATTCTCTAAGCCGAAATGGATTTAAGATCTCTTTTCAATGCATTCTCTAAGCCGAAATGGATTTAAGATCTCTTTTCAATGCATTCTCTAAGCCGAAATGGATTTAAGATCTCTTTTCAATGCATCTAAAATCCATGAAATTATTTTTATCGTGCTTCACACACTAGGTGTATAGAAACTTTCTTTTTGTGATAAACATTTCAAAAATTGACGCGTTCGCAGGATTTGAACCTGCATCCTCTGGGACACCGGCCCAGATGCTTTGTCCAATTAAGCTAAATCGCGCCCTGCGAACCCGCCAAATTAGTGAGTGTTTATCATTTTTACCAACTACACGATAAACACTCACTAATTTGGCGGGTTCGCAGGGCGCGATTTAGCTTAATTGGACAAAGCATCTGGGCCGGTGTCCCAGAGGATGCAGGTTCAAATCCTGCGAACGCGTCAATTTTTGAAATGTTTATCACAAAAAGAAAGTTTTCATCTAAAATCCAAGCCACGCTCAATTTTATAAATGCTTGACCAACTAGAATTACTAAAAGTACCTAGTATACATCTAACTCCTGCTCTGTCTATATTATTTTACAAGCTTTTATTTAACTTACAAATCTTGCGATGGATGTACCTATGTATGTATGTAAGTTCGGGTGGAATCTTGTAAGTTAAATTTGACCAACTATCCGGTTTCCGATTGAGCTGAAATTTTGCACGCATGTGTATATATATCGCGTGACAATGCAATATTATGGTACCATGGAGCTGATCCGATGATGGATCCGGAAGGTGGCCATAGGAACTCCTGTACTAAACAAGCAGACCCGTCGTGTTTGGGCTTGTTTTATTTATACAATATACAATATTGCTATACCCTAATAGGGTCATATGTATAGCTTATAGAATATAGATACTAAACATGTTTCTTAAGACCTGCATGTAAATTATACTACATATGATGCAATAAACGATTGATTTTTCTTGGCTAGAACAGAGTGCTACATGATATCCAGGATCTCAAAAGCTTGTATTTTTTAAAAGTTACATTTTTACAAGGAGCATATCATTTTTTATAATAATTTGTTTTAAAAATGACATGTTATCCAATTTAGTCAGAATATTATCATCATATGAGACATGAGACGTATAATGTCCACTGTCTGGTATAGGCCTCCGCAATAGATTTCTAATAAGACCGGTGTTATTCGGCATGCGTCTAGATTCATATCACCTTTTAAAAAGATCTTTTACAAATGAAATAACTACATCGCGTATTTGCGTCATTGTACGCTAAGATGCAAGTAGTGAAACATTGTAAAGTTGTAACACGCAACCCAATGTCCAACATACGGGATTCATTCATATAATATTCTATTTTTACGAACACACTACCGTGGGCATTGACTTATATTTATAAACCAAAACAGAGCTTCGCGTGGGCGCAACATGTAAAAATACTCGTTCGGAAAACTATTGTCTGCTACAGACTTCTATCATCTACATTTTAAACTTGATTTACATATAAATATGTCAATATTGATAGTTTTTGAACGCCGAATTTAAGATAAATATAGATTTTAAAATTATGCTAATGTAACTGCAAGTTTAGGAACAAGATTTTGCGCTTTCCAAATGTGACTACTACAGATAACGTTAACGATCAGTCAGAAAACCCAAAAAGATTTGGTATTAGTATCAATTTTATCTAGGTATGTTTTGCTTTGCCATATTTTCTAGAGTTTTAGGTAATATTACATTACAGTCATTTGATTTATTTATTTAATAACTAAAACGGCACAGTAGGTACCACTTACATTAGTTACAAACATTCAATATAACACAAATATTACAAAAATAATAATTACATAATGTCAATAAATGCTAATAAATTGATGTATTACAAAATTCATAGTTATCGTGTTCATTAGATCACTCTCACATAATTCGCATAATTATTGAGACCAAAATATATTGTACTAGTTTTTACCCGCGGCTTCGCCCGCATGATATTTTCATTTTTGACGCAATATCATTATAATTTATAGCAAATATGTTATTCTGATATATGAGCTATATTATTGCAAAGTTTCATCTCAATCTGTATAGTAGTTTTTGCGTGAAAGAATAACAAACATCCATACATCCATCTATCCATCCATCCTCACAAACTTTCGCGTTTATAATATTAGTAGGATTTTCATCTCAAAATTACTATCATGTCAAATCAGTTGATCTTGAATCTCAGGGTAAGGACTAATTTAGTCCTTATTCTAAGACTTGAATGTACTCCTATGTCAATGTTTTTTCTTTTTATTTTAATGAAAGACATCCGTGTTAGCAACACAGTTATACATAACTTCACCTATATATAACGATATGTCATAAATAGTTGAGTAGGCGTTAATTATGAGAAGTTTATGTCAATCGAAATTATATCAAACTACGATTGCCCCATACTCTGAATTCATTGATTACCTGTACTTATCAAAACGCCTACATTTTATGGTAATTCTAAAAAATCGAAAGCCTGTAGCCACAGCACTCCTGAGATAGGACATGTTCTCTCGACCTAACGGTGACTTAATTTCGCATGAAACTCTTTGCGTCAAATCACAACTACGCGTCACGCCAATAATTACATAATCATTACTCACTCGCTGTTGCCCGCCGCTTCAGCCGCGTGATATTTTGATTTTTGTGCTATCTCACCTTTATTTATTTATTTATTTTTTGGGATAAAAACTGTCACTTTCCGTCTTTCAAACAATGTCCATTCCAAAAAACAAGTCAATCGGTTGCTCCGTTGCTGCGTGAAATATAAACAAACCAAGAATTCCACAATGGGATTCATAATATTAGGAAGGAAAGTGCACGACAAATCAATTATTCATATGCGTTGACACAACACTGCATTCTGCTATGTATGTTTTGTAAATAAGCATTATGCGGTGTTTGCGTATTTGCTACATGTAAAAGTCTTGCGGGCCGGGTAAAAGAAGCCCCCTCTCTAGATATCTATAGTACACGGCTTTATCACAGGCTTTATCGTGTTTTTATTACAAGTAACTTCAAGCGAGGTCTGTCGAGTGAATAAAAAAGGTTTTATTAGGCAATGAAGTCTCGTGAAAAGGAAAATAGTCGTAAAAATTAAACTTGAACCAAATTGCTGACAAAAATTATTTCATTTCGTTGACAATATCGTTAGTACGTCAAAAAGTAATTTTAATATTATATATCGAGATCCAAAGGTTAAGATTTCAGATATATTTATATTTATGTATAACTAGTTTTTACCCGCGGCTTCGCCCGCATGATATTTTGATTTCTGACGCAATATCATTATAATTTATAGCCTATGTGTTATTCTGCAGGAGCCCACGACGGCCAAACTTATAAAATAACGAAGGTCTGGCCGTCGTGGGCTCTTGGGCTATTACTAAATCACTGTCTTAGAATATAATGTTATTTGTCTATTATTAGCGACCCCGGCTTCGCACAGGTGTATTATACAGATAAACCTTCCTCTTGAATCATTCTATCCATTAAAAAACCGGACAAGTGCGAGTCAGGCTCGCACATCGAGGGTTCATTAAAAATCCAGAAAATTTAACAAAATTGGGAAGTAAGTTGCTAAAATCTCTAAACTATAACCACAGAAAAAAAATTTTTTTTTTCACTTTTCTCGTCATATATCGAAAATTGCACATTGTTTTAATAATTAAAAACCTGTTTTAGCATGTGCTAATGAAGCTCTTTTATATGATACCTTACATGATACGATTTACGCACTTTAAATTTTATACCCATATTTTGTGAATTTTGAAGCCCTATTTTTTGTGATGTAAATAAAAATGTACAGTTTTCAGATTTATTCCTATATGTGTACTCTGAGACAATGCTTCTCGCCAAATTTCATAGTTCTTTGTCAACGGGAAGTACCCTGTAGGTTTTGATTTTTGTGAGTGTCGAAATATGCGGTTTTTTTAAGACATAAACGGCTCTAACTTCTTTAAACCATTACTGAGAAGTTTTTCTTTTACACAACTGCAAGAAACCATAGATATACGTATACAGTTTAAATTTCAACTTGATATCTTTACGCGTTCCCGAGATAAAGGGTCTTGACATACACACAGACGGACAGACGGACAACAAAGTGATCCTATAAGGGTTCCGTTTTTTCACTTTGAGTTACGGAACCCTAAAAAAAAGCATCAAAATCCGTTGCGTAGTTTTAAAAATATAAGCATACATAGAGACAGACAGACAGGGAAGCGAATTTGTTTTATACTATGTAGTGATTCATACCACAAATTAAACATAACAAGGAACATAACATTTATACACAACAATTGGTGACTGAAGCTATATCTTCCAAGCCTTATAATCATACATACCTTTACATTATACATACCATACCTATCTGTGTAATTTATAATTACTACTTTTAATAACCGGCTGACCCTGCGATCTTCGTTTCTCGCGATATCTTTATAAATTATAGCCTTATTGTTATTCTGATGTAAAGAGTTATTATTGCAACGTTTCATCTCAATCCGTTCAGTAGTTTTTGCGTGAAGAATAACAAAAATCCTTACATACTCACAAACTTTCGCGCTTATTATATTAGTAGTATTGTATTTATACGTGTTTTTGGGTAATTCAATTATTTTACCATAAAATAAGCGGCAAAGGATTTACATCATTGCATTGCATTGGAAATCATTAGGGGAGGCCTATGTCCGTAGTACATACATACTATATATATATACATACTAGTTTTTACCCGCGGCTTCGCCCGCATACGCAATATATCATTATAATTTATAGCCTATGTGTTATTCTGATATATAAGCTAAATGGTTGCAAAGTTTCATCTCAATCCGTTCAGTGGTTTTTGCGTGAAAGAGTAACAAACATCCATACATCCATCCATCCTCACAAACTTACGCGTTTATAATATTAGTAGGATTTTTCGCAAAAAATCGCAACACCGACTTCCACCACGTACATAATTCGAATAAATTTCTCGAAGCGATGTGACATCCAAGTACATTTTTGTTGATTTAACAAAAACGGCTTAGCCGATTTCGATAAAATTTAAATGGGACCACCTCGGAATTACTCCTTGAAACTAAAAAAAGATTTTTTTTAATCGGCGATTTGCGAAAATTTTGTGGTAAATATCGATAAACGTGCACAAAAAAAATACAAACAGTTCGTCTGTTTGTATTTTTTTTAGTTTCATAGTACCTCATCCTTTTTGGAAGTCGGTAAAAAACAGAAAATCAACGGACTCAGCTTTCCAATATGACATCCCTTATATTTTTCCAATGTCGATACCCACGTGATTGCTCCGTGAATTATGACTGAATAAATTTATTTTTATAGATTCCCCATTAATTAGTGTTTTGTCGTGTGTCCGTGGGTTTATAATCTATTAAATATCGATAAATTATCTGATGTATCACGTGTTACCGTTAAAATGTGTTATAATCTATGATTTCCAAAAGATACCTCGAGCTTTCCAAGTCAAAAGTACAAGTTTTGAGCTGAACGCGGAAAATTCAGTTGATTTTTTCTTCTTGATCGTTGCGCTCTTGACAGAACGGTCGTGGTCATCACGCAGTATTATTATTGGTAGGGGCAGATGTAATGCGCGTCACGATGTCTCGCCATCTCTCTCTATTGGACGTCAATCTGGTACATTCATGCACGGGGCCGCCCACAGCAGACTTGATCTGAGCGGTCCATCTCATGGGCGACCTTCCGCGTGGTCTTGTGCCCTCAACTTTGCCCTGGACGACAAGACGCTCTATGGACTGACTACCTCGCCGTGAGACGTGTCCGAAGTAAGCGAGTATTCGAGACTGTACTACGGATGATAGTTGATTTTTTATATACATTTAAATAACATACATTTTTGTATTGTGGCTTGGCTGTTTTGCTACCGTCACACAGGCGTAAGGATTCATTAATTACTTACTAGTTTTCGCCCGCAGCTACGCCCGCGTGATTTTTTGATTTTATACTATCTCATAGAAACCTTTTATTTTTCCGAGTTAAAAAGTAGCCTATGTCATTTTCCGTCTTTTGAATTCTGTGCCTGCGTGAAAGAGTAACCAACCAATAACACACTTTCTGATTTAAAATATTAGTAAAAAATAGGATTCATTACTTCTATGTTTTTTTAAATAGTTCTTGTAGCTAAAGCGCATATTTTGACAAAGGTGTAGTTTATGAAGTTATAGGGTTTGTAGAGTCAGGGCGTGAAGTGTTACAAGCTTGGCTCTACAAGAGATCAGATAACTTTTTAATAGTTCAAGCTATGGTCCCGTCTTGGCAACATTTTACATGAAATGGTTTTTGGTGGGATATAATTACAAATCGCCAAAGTCCATAACTTGCGCAGTTCGAAGTGCATCGACGTGAAGCTCGTGAGCATAGTTATTTAAATAGAGACGCACGTGGGTTTGATGTATGGACGCGGTGCATCGACGCTGCTGCTAGAGATGGGACACAGTATAGTATCGATATCGATAGAAATTATTTTACATAGTAAAAATAATATAACCTTGTTGTCATCATTAAACTATTCCATTAAATTTTTACGGATTTATCTACATTTTTGATCTTACTTAGGGTGAGTGCCCTATATAAAATAGGTGCAGTTGCATGCGCTATAATCACGGGTGCATTGCAACAATACAAATAAATTGGGGATAATAATTGGGGCTAATGATATTTCATTCAAATTATATCGCTTAGAAAATAAATGCTTTATCTTTTTGTTACTTTCTTTAAATTACTTACTGACGTCTTGATGTAGGTATAACACAGGAAGAAATAAATCACTGTTGCTGACTTTCCAATACTCATGACATTTGTTTTTTAATTAATGTAATTTTTTTGTCATCTTATTGTACTCGATTCTTGACGTATACTGTTGTATGAATAAAAGAATATGAATAATATGAATATATAAAGGAATACGATATAAAAACAGAATTGTTATTAATAAACTTATAAGCCTTGCTATTCAGCGTGGCAATGCTGCCAGCATGCTGGGCTCGCTATCAACTGGCAGTGGACTTGAGCATTTGGATTATCTTTAGAATTTAGACCGTCTACCAAGAGATCGTGGATGATCCCAGTGCTTTTTATATAGTAGTAGTTCAAGTATGTAGTTTTAGCTTACGTAAGTAGTAGTATTGTATTTTGCTGTAGTTAATAAAAGCACTTGCCCTATAAAAAAAATATATATATCGATATAGCAATATCCACACTATAGTTTCGTAGGCGGGTACAGTTATGCTATAGGTGTGCGCGCACGGTTTTGTTTAATTAAAGCTTTGTCACAATGCCCACATACTGGCGGTATCTAATGCTGTATTGAGTGCGCGCTAATCCTTATTGACACACGGTGAAATTTAATGTGATTAGAAATAATTACCGGTATAAATTATTTCATTAGACGTTTATTTTATTTGATGCGTAGTATCGCTGCTACTTTTCTTTGTTTATTTTTTAAAAGCAACTTATTATTTTTGACCGACGAACCACCGGAGGAGGTATACAATTCGACGCGTATATATCCTACTAATATTATAAACGTGAAAGTTTGTGAGGATGGATGGATATATGGATGTTTGTTACTCTTTCACGTAAAAACTACTGAACGGATTGAGATGAAACTTTGCAATAATATAGCTTATATATCAGAATAACACATAGGCTATAAATTATAATGATATATTGCGTATGCGGGCGAAGCCGCGGGTAAAAACTAGTATATATATATATTTTTATGTATAACCACGCATAACTTTTTTCATAGTAGTCCGATTTAAATAATTCTTTTTTTATTGAAAAGAGTATACTTCGAAATTGGTCCCATTTAAATTTTATCGAAATCGGCTGAGCCATTTTTGATAAATGAACAATCACGTGAAAAATGCTACATCGATCCGTGCGAAATATTCGCGAATTCTGTACATGGGTGAAGTCGGTCATGCTAATTTTTGCAAAAAATAATCTTGTTGTAGTACGGACTAATCGCAACAGACGTACACACATTACCTCACTATCCCGACGTTTCGACCGAGTTGCATCGATCGTGACGAGAGTATAGTATCACAAGTATCATAGATCTTATACTGGGTTGTCTCATTGTCTTACACATAAAAATGAGCCTGGTCTAAACATTGTCCAGTGCCAACACCACGTGCATGACAGTGACACTGGAACCGGTGGTACTGGTTACGGCAAGAGCATTGTTTACTGTTGTGATGCATTTGGAACGGGCGAGTTAGTGGGTTGAGAGTAGGCAGTGTTTGTTTAGGGTCACAAAGGCAGAATGCACAAGCGTGTGGCGTTGGTACAAAATCCGGTCCCATGCTTTCAATAATTTCTTTGAAATTTTATTGAGTAAAACATCGTGACAATCGTGAGGTAACTTGACAGGTCTGTAAAATTTCGATGGTGTATTTAAATCTACTATCCTGCACTGGTCCGTTTGGTAGACAATTAGACATGAATCGCCGTTCATGGGTGACGTTACGCTATTAAAAGTGCACATATAGACCAATGCTAACACCACGTGTGTGACAGTGACACTGGAACTGGTGGTACTGGTTACGTTACGGTAAGAGCTTATAATTATATTGTTTACGGTTGTGCTGCGTTTGGTTCGGTCAAGTAAAGTGGGACAAGTCTTCTCCTTCTTCTTCTTCCTAGCGTCTGTCCCAGCTTTCCTGCTATGTTTCCTCCACTTCTTTTGCATCTGACATGGCCAGTTGATTGACACTCATGTCATCTTTAACGACATCCAGCTATCGCCGCTTGGGTCGGCCACGGGGTCTCGACCCAGGGAGCACGAGATCCATCATAATATAGAAGGACAAGTGCGGGCGGTTTATTTGTTTCAATTTGGAAAATATGGCATACCTACGATATTTACGTTAAGATTTCAGATAGAAGTGATTTTGCTGTTACGAGTAGATTATTGTAAACGCTGCACTTTTCATCAATTTTCTGAATTTGCTCCGAAACTACTGATCGAATATAAAAGTATTTTATTTATAAATAAATGAATTACATTAATTTCGAAGCTTCTTTATTTTTGCAATACCTAGTGACCAATAAATAGATGATAAAAATGATGTTGTAACTCAAATATCTACTGGCCTGGAAAGCATTCAAACACTCCTCCGAATAGAAAAGACATTCAGTGGCGTCACACCATGACTATAATATCATAGTACATAGCTCATGTAACGTAATATCTGTTACACACTTCTTATGGCTTAGTTACAGCAAACATGGCTTATTTTATGGAGGACGTGGCTCGTTTTATTCAGATTTTCCGTAGATAAGTGCCCCGGAGCTACTGGTTTTATTTGCTGGCTGTTTTCGTTGAGTGAGACGTGATTTTTATCTGACCTTTAAGGGCTTATAGAAGTACTTCATTTCCTCTAAACTGGTAATAGTTTGAGGACAATTTTAGTATTATTATATTAATTAATATAGATAATATTAACGCAGAAAAGGTCATCACAAACTAAGTTCACACCCTCATGCGCTAGATTTCAATTTCCCTGCGTAGAAAGTAAATAACAATAGAGGGGCCAATTCCACTAATATCGGACGAATCTGAACTGAACTGAAGCCATTTACCTCCTTAGAAGAAGTCAAAACACCACATGCTTTTTCGGCATCAACGATAACTGGAACGTTTCATGCTTGATGAAGCTTTCGTGAAGCAATTATTAATACTTATAACATTGACAAACGCTTCAACTTCAGGAGTTACATTTTGGAAATGATAGAAATGTTATGAAGATGAACATGAATTATAGTTAAAGTAGTAATCGTTTTAAAATCGCATAGATGCTATCGCGACGGAATGGAACAAAATTACCACTCACTGAACACCAGTATGCTGAGTGTGAGTTTTGTCGTAAACATGACGCGCTTTTCGGCGAGCGCGTAAGCATGTAATTTGTATGAAGAAATGTACAGCGCCACCAGCGGCGCGTTTTTGAAACACAACAAGTTCATACAAATTACATGCTTACGCGCTCGCCGAGGAGCGCGTCATGTTTACGACAAAACTCACACTCAGCCTACAGATCAACAATGGGACGCGATGGCGCATGGCGGGACAACCTTAACTTTCCAGAAATTGAGTTATTAAATATATTTGAGCTTAATAATATGTGAAACGTTATAATTTTGGCGGGAGCAACCATGCCCCCCCAAATGATGCTAGCGAAACAGCCAAGCTACATGTACTGAGCAAGGTGTAGAATTTGTGATGTAAGAGCTTAAAGAGTTAGGACGTGTAGAGTAAGGAACTTAGCTCTTCATGAGTTCTGATAACATTATTACTATATACTATGGGACTAATCGCGCACTAAAATTACGAGATAAATAAATACCTCATTATCCTGATAGTCTACCCGTGACCACGGTCGATGCAATTCGGCCGAAACATCGAGATGATGAGATATTTATTTATCTCGTAATTTTAGTGCGCGATTAGTCCCGTAGTATATAATAATAATATGTTCAAATTGCGAATGTATAAAAACAACATCTGATAATTTTTTGATAGTGCGAGCTGTATGTAGTCTCGTCTTGGCAACATTTTTACATGAAAATGTTTATTGTGGGATTTACTTTTAGACTCGTATTATATGTTATATCATGCTATAAAAATATATATATATGTATATTGTCTATCTCGTTCGCGCTAAAATTTTTTTCAATGCTCGCTCGTGCACTTACTCGGTCTAAGGGGCAAAAATAGAGTCCCTATTCGATATCGTCTGGTAGATGAATGAAGGCCCCGGACGGGTGGTTCCGTACCCTTATACAGGTGGTCCAAATATGGTCGCGTCGTGATACTATTATCACGGTATCGCGCTTTCTATCTCCGCGCGTGGTGTTTCAGCACGCCCTGTAGATGCTAGCTAGATTATAGGCCGAATCAAACTCCTTGGCGGCTGTGTTAGCTAGAACCTGCGTATAACCCAATCCTGAAGCTCACTTAAGGCGCCATAGTATCAGAGTATTTTTTCATATGAGCGGGTGAAGACCAATACGCCCCCGGTTTCGCCCGATTTATGCATTCAAAAATCAATATAAAATTGATATTACCACTTTTCCCTAAATTTTATGGATCAAAGCAATAGTTCAATTCATGCGAATAAATAACGGATTCAAAAAAAAATTGTAAACGAGTAGAAAAGTGACCAAAAATGCAATAAACTTTATTAGAAATCATGAATTTGTTCTAAAAAGCCGTGGTGGTCTAGAGGTAGTGACACCCGCCTTACAATAATCGTGAGGTCCTGAGTTCAAATCCCCGGTCCCGTACCAATGAGTTCTTTGGAATTTATGTACGGAATTTCACACCACTGGCTTTTCGGTGAAGGAAAACATCGTGAGGAAACCTGCATACGTCCGTAGAAGAAATTCGATGGCGTATGTGAATCCATCAACCCGCGCTGGGCCAGCGTGGTGGATATGGCCCAAACACCCTTCGTGGGTAGGCCTACGTCCTGCAGTGGACTATTAAAAAGGCTGGTACAGTACAGTTCTAAAAAGCGGTATCTTCGAATTTAATTTCTATCGAGCGACGTTTTTGAATCGTGTTTCGAGTTAATGATTCACCTACCGTATAGTTTTTAGAATATTGTGTATTTTATTTTTGATCGACAACTTCAAGGTTTGATGAAGAAAAGTCAGTTTAACCAGCCCCCCGACCGCCTAAGCAATAGCAATCGTAATAGCAATCGTTTATGACTTCATTTTAGTCATTTGGCACCGCCTTGCGAAAGCAATCGTTGAATGAACAACTTTGATGGCTAACGTCACATAGGCGGTGCCAAATGACTAAAATGAAGTCATAAACGATTGCTATTGCTTAGGCGGTCGGGGGGCTGAGGGCTCTATACAGGTATTTTGAGATTGGATGACGGCTTAACAGCTGCGCTAGGACAACCCTATCCCTTAAGGGTTTCGCGCAGCTTGCAGCTGGCTTCACATCCGTCAAGATATTTGATTCGGCGTGTACCAAATCTTACTATACTCTATAAAATTTAACTTGATCTCTGCGACAGTGACATCGACATAGAAGATTGACATTTTTAGAGTTGAGATAGTGGTGGAAAAATCGATTTTCAAACAATGTTGTAATGAAATCGAATAAGTAGTTGAAGGTGAGAAATTGGATTTTATTTAATTACTATTATTTAAGATCAAGTATGTACACATGTAAATAATGTTATGATATTAATTAAATACTCATAATAATGTAACGATAGTATTTATCGACGTTTTTCACTGTTATCGATGCTAATGTAATGTATAATTGGGTTTAATTTAATTACACATGTAAAAATGTTATGATATTAAAATATACACTAAAATTAATGATAAATTAACTTTTATTTAAAATATCGTTAGTATAAACTAAACTATCGATATTTTAAATATAACTCTATCTAAAACTCTGTGGTCACGATCATTCGTCGCCCATCACTATAATCGGCATGCCCATAAAGCATGACATTGACAGGTACTGTCTGTACTATTAAGAAATTCAGGACTTCATAGGCGTGATTTTTCTGACAGCTGTCGAAGAGATCAATTTAAATTTTATAGAGTATAGATACTTCATCATCATCAACTATGCTGGCAGCATGCTGGTACGCTGCCTACAGGTAGTAGGTTTGCGCATTTGGACTATCTTTAGACCTTTGAACTACCATTTTAAGTTTTGACTGCCTCGGTGGCTCGGTGGTTAGTGACCCTGACTGTTGGGTGAAAGAGGCGTGGGTTCGATTCCCACCCAGGGCAAATATGTATGTGATGAATATAAGTGTCTGCTCTGTGTCTGGGTGTTATGTTTTTAAAAATATGTATAGGTATATCTGGCAGCCATATCACAAGCTTTGCTTAGTTTGAGATCAGAGACCGTGTGTAAAATGACCCCTAATATTTATTATTAAGTTTGTTCTATATGGAGGATGGTTAGCCCTGGTATCAGAGTTTTTGAAAACCTCCAACATGGCTAAATAACCAGGCCGTGGCGGCGCTTATTTCTAAACACCGCGGTCACCCATCCGAAGACTGACCGTGCCCAACGCAGCTTAACTTTGGTGTTCGAGACACCTAGTCAAACTACATGAGCGCTACTAGTAATAATGTTAATAATTAATTAGGTACCCTATTTAGCCTAGACCGGTCCATTATCGTGTCCTAATTGCGGCGG
The DNA here is from genome assembly GCA_949316475.1 of Hypomecis punctinalis. NCBI lineage: Eukaryota > Metazoa > Arthropoda > Insecta > Lepidoptera > Geometridae > Hypomecis > Hypomecis punctinalis. The sequence goes on along the minus strand of OX438820.1, from coordinate 9,367,925 downwards.
ACAGTACAATGCTGTCTTCCGCTCCAGTTACTCCCAAAATATCTGCGAGATCTAATTTACTAGCAGATTAAACAATTTATTTCTATGTGACCTACAGACTACAGACTCTTAATTTTGCTTTGGTTTATTTTTAGACAGAAAAACTTCATTATCTCGTCGTCATAATATTAGCCGTCACAGCCGACACAGATTTCTTCTTGAGGTTGTCAATGAAATCGATCGGAAGTGGTTTCAGAGTGGATGCCGGAATCGATAAAATGTACGAAACAGCAGATTTTTTATCGAATTCCTGGTTGGCCCCATAGTAAAATTTGTTCATAATGATGATCTGAATCAAAAAATTCTAATTCCTTTTGCTTAAGTACACCAACTCTGTATAACCCTGTATAGTAGGTATATACTTATTCCTTAATTTCCTTACTTAATACTATAAATCCGAAAGTAAAGAAAGCAAGAAATCTGAAAGAAAGAAAGCTTCAGTCGCCTTTTGGTGGACGAAGCTCTAATGAACCATTTTGGAGCCATAATAATGGCTGCCCGGCTGTCTGGTGCTAGCGAAATTGCCCTCATTGGAGACGTCAATCAGTTGCCTTATATCGACAGAGAAAATCTCTTCGAGATGAGGTACCATCGTCCAACACTGGTTGCAAATTTCACCCAGGACATACTCTGCACACACAGAAACCCAATGGATGTCGCGTATGCGTTGAGGGAAATATACTCAGGTATATAATCCTCAGCCCCTCGTATTAGGTCTCTTGAGCAGAAAAGGTTCAAGGGGGCTCAAATATCCAAAACCCTCCCTAACACCCATTTTTAGTGCATACACAGGAAGAAAAGGAGACCCTCATAAGTCAAGGTTATGGGGGAGGCTCAGGATCACGCACCCTTAGCATTCACGAAGCTCAGGGACTAACGTACGAGTCGGTAATCGTTATAAAAACAAAGCCGAAAATGAGACTACACGAGAGCGTCTCACACGCGGTCGTTGCACTATCGCGGCACACTGGGACCTTCATCTATGCCATCAGTCGATTCGTGCGGCGCGCATCGTCTGTGTCATCGGAGACCATCAAGGAATACAACTGCAGATACTACTAGAGACTGCAGATGGCCGTCAGAGATCGGAACGAAGCGGTGATGGAGGCTTTGGGCCGGGAGAAGGCAACTAAATTGGCATAGGACGTGAAAAATGTGTATTTGTAATCTATAAGAAATAAGCATTGTGTGCATGCCCCAAGCATTCATGCTCGCCATCGCTCCTTCTTGCGGCGGCATCATGTGTCGGGTCGTTCTCCCTCTCAAATACGATCGAGGAGAGCGATGGCTGACACATGTGTCACACTCGTGATCGGGTGCTGCTTGCGGGTCTCCGGTCTGCTCGTGGCATTCACGCAGTGCATTGACTAACTTAGGCTAAGATTTCTAGTACCTACTTACTCTGTTTATACAGTAATTGTAAATTTTAGTTAACAAAGGGCACAGATCCCGGAGTCTGTGGTTAGTAAATTTTAATTTAAAAAAAATCCGATAGTTTGTTTGTTAATTTGTTCCTCTTTCACGCAGCAGCGGAGCGACGGATTGACTTGATTTTTCGCATGGTCATAGAAAGACGGAAAGTGACAACTACTTTTTATCCTGAAAAAAAAAATGAAAGTTTCCATGGGATAGCACAAAAAAAAAATTACCAAACAACTAGTACTCTAAAATGTACAATAAATGCTCCCGTAAGATTAACTTCTGAGCCCTGAGATTTTGCGTAGGTACCTAGTTTACTTAAACTTTCGCGTTCCCGTGTGGCTCCATATATTTTGGTTAGATCTTCCTCGTTTCCGCCAGGGGCGCTGTACAGAAATGTATGGAGCCATACGGAAACATATGTACTTTCAATTTACGTGTAAACCTGGGCTAACCCCTCTGTGCGCTCGATGTTAAGTGTCCAGGTTCAGTTGCGTGCAAGAAGTAATTCCCAGTCACAATAGGCTGTTAGTGCAAGCCCTGGTTTGTAGGGCCCGTATAACCGCACTCGTTTAAACATGCATGCAGGTGATGCAGGGTTGCCACACCCGCCCCATTCTAAACTATTGTACCCATAATAATTACATCTTTAACTTTTGGGCATATGTATCTGAAACTCCTGCCCTTGGCATGAGTTTTTTAAGTTTTTAGCGCACTCGATAGAGTAAGCGTAAATTACAATTTTGAAACTATAAGTACCTACCGTACAGTACAGTAAGTACCTACCGACTCGTTTGCAACAGATGATGGTGGTAAAATTCTGGGTGCTATGTGTCCTGCCTACTGCCAATTCAACTTGTTTATCGGTTTGGTTGTTCTGCGGTACAAAAAACAGTTTTTTTTATTATTTAATTATTACACTCCACAGACTCAGTGCTTATTAAGATATACATTAAAAAAAAAAGATTTGAACAATATTGCTTGTAAAGGCTTTACAAAAGGACTCTAAATCTAATAAAATTAAAAACAAAAAATATGATTTTAAACTACGTTGATTTTACATATCATTTTCCAAACTTATACCGCGCAGAGCCTCCATCACCGCCGCGTTTCGGTCTTTAATGGCCATCTTTAAATTATAGTCTACGATGACCTTAGGTGACGCAGTCGTCGCACGCCGCACAAAGCGGCTGATATCGTCTTCCTCGCAAATATTGTCATTCGGGTCAAGTGGGCGCACTTTTGCTTTTAAAACCTCATATTAAACAAAGTATAAGTTTTAGAAAAATAATGGTATGGTTTTTGGATAGATAATTTATTGTCTTATAATCGAAGCTATGCATTAAATAGGTAACTATATTGTTCTTTTTTCTGTAAAGGTATTTCAAGAATAAGTCGGAATGCGTTTACTTGACCCGATATTTGGGTAACCGTGCGCGCGACTGTGGGGGTAAGTGGACGCTATTGGGGAAAGTAAACGCACTACCTAGATTAACTAAAATAGATTTTCTCGAGCGACAAAATAAATAAATATATAAGTTTTTGCGAGTACTATTAAAAAACCTTGTATTAAAGATTAAATAAAAAAAATATGTTTCTATTTTCTATTTTTTTCTTTTATATATGTTTCAAAACTACAGTTATTTTTTTAGTAAGTATTTTTCTTTTTTTTTATTATAAAATGTATTAATTAGTCTTTGGAATTTAATCAACATTAACATATATTAAGGAACATATGACATGAGATCAATTGTTCCGTGACGGGGGCAAGTTCGGGTTTCTTTCTTTTATAATTTTGAGGCATAATAATGAGTCTGAAACAAAAAATAAATATTTCTTTACAAATTAAGCACAACACCATCGATTTCTAATAAATTCTCGTTCATGGGGCAAGTGAACGCACACCGGGGCAAGTGAACGCATGCGCTTACTTACCCGCGCACACTTTCCCTATGAAGCCAAATTTTAAAACAACGCTCATTGTGTCTCAAAGACAAGAGCTAACCTCAATATTTTTTTTCAAGTATCTGTTTAAATATATCCATAATCAATAAAAACTGGACTTACCGTTGTTGAATCAGTAACTTGCATGTAATAGTGTTTTCTAAAACACAAAAAACTTGCGATTAAACCACTAAATATATATTTTTAGGAAAAAACAAAAGACGATACGCCGCCCGTTGCAATGATTTATCGGAACTAAATGGCAACGCCAGCGCCTCGAATCAACCCGAAGGCAGACCCCTCCCCCGCGCCCCGTTACGAAGATTCATTCGGTTCGAACACTTACCCACTGCGCTCGGTTACCCCGAATGACTCTACAGTTTAGCAAAGTAAAGTCAAACTCAGAGTTCGCCAGAGTAAAGCGCGTTGGCTTGATTTGACACCTATTGCAGGCCAGCCGTATACCTATCAACTTATTAACCGACTTCGAAAACTGAGGTTCTCTATTCGACTATATGTTTTCTTTGTACTTATGCATGTTACGCAAATCGGCTAAGCTTTTTATTTTGTTATCCTATACTGTCCCACTTCTGGGCAAAGGTCTCCCCCATTTCCTTCCATGAGTCTCGATCCATCGCAACTTCATGTCAACCCCTCTCGAATGAGTCAAGATCGTCACGCGAGCGCTTCTTGGGCCTTTCCTGGCTGCGTCATCGTTGATGTCGGCCGAAAAGCCGCCAAGCTAAAGTGGGGCTGGGCGGGACATGTGTCGCGGATGCACCCCGATCGATGGGCCAGGATCGTCACGGAGCCTGACGGACGACGCATCTAGGGAAGCTTTTTTTTTAATAATCAAAAAATGGTATACATCGATTCGAACGAACTGAAATAAATAAATATTTTGGGACATCTTACACACGGCCTCTGACCCCAAACTAAGCAAAGCTTGTGATATGGCTGCCAGAGACTGATATACTACATATACTTATTTTTAAATACATACTTATATAGATAGTAACTAAATAACACCCAGACACAGTGCAAACACTTATGTTCATCACATAAATATTTGCCCTGGGTGGGGATCGAACCCACGCCTCTTTGATCCCTAGGGTCACTAACCACTGAGCCACCGAGGCAGTTGGAAATTTGTACACGACTGAAGTCGGTTGTGCTATTTTTGGCGAAAAAATACCTATTTTATTTTACTTTTTTTGGCTGTTTCATGAGGGCCACCCCTAGACGATGCAGTCATGGCCGCAAGGGCAGCTCGAGTCGAGCGCTTTGTCAGCACACCTTGTACTATTTTGTTGACTCCGAGCGTATTGCACTCGTAACAATGGTGATACTTCCGTGGTCTGCCCATTTGTTTGAACACCCACCATCTGAGGCGTAAGACGTCATTGCTCACATTTGCCTCTGGTTTACATTTGTCCGAACCACAGTAAGCAATTTAATTCAATTATTTATTGCAACATATTATGTAATGTTTACATGCGGTTCTTAAATAACATTACGTAAGACAACTTTATTATTGACCGACGTAACGGAGGAGGTATTCAATCGACGCCTATATTTTTTTTTAATATAGTAGTCCCATTTCAATAATTCTTTTTTTATTAGAAAGAGTATTTTTCTTATTTAATACCATTTAAATTGTATCGAAATCGGCTGAGCTATTTTTGATAAACCAACAATAATATGTTACTACATCGATCCGTGCGAACTATTCGCGAATTCTGTATACGGTTGAAGTCATGCGAGAAATAAAATATATGAATTAAAATGGTTCATTACTAAAAGCTGTAAGAAGTCCTCGTTTTTAGGGTTCCGTACCTTAAAAGGAAAAACGGAACCCTTATAGGATCACTTTGTTGTCCGTCTGTGTGTATGTCAAAACTCTTTATCTCGGGAACGCGAAAAGATATTGAGTTGAAATTAAAACTGTATACGTATATCTATGGTCTCTTGCAGTTGTGTAAAAGAAAAACTTCTCAGTTATCGTTCAAAAAAGTTAGAGCCGTTTATGTCGTAAAAACCGCATATTTCGCACTCACAAAAATCAGAACCTACAGGGTAGTTCCCGTTGACATACAACAACAAGCCGACTACAACGATGCCAAAGTGCTCGGGTAAAAAAGCACTAATTAGAGAAAGTAGAGATTCTAGAAAACGGGTCATTGTGAATTATTTAATGTAAATATCTAGGTCGATATGTACACATGACGGCGCTGGGACTGTATCGTGCAGTATAATTTTATTACCTTTTCAGGTCACTGCGCCTGCTTTACATTATTTTTATGTTATCTATTTATTTGTATTTTTCTTTAATTTCAGGGCTACCTCCAAGTGTGGCGTCGCGAGACCACATTTTCCGAGGAGGAGCTTTCAGAGCTGTTCAACAATATCGAACACATCTACACGTTCAACAGGTTGGTGCATTCAAATCTATATCAATACATTTATTATCTGGTTATCCTGTAGGTTCTAAGCCAAAAGGGGGGGATTAAGTCGTTATGAACAACTTTTACTTTGGGCCAACCCAAAATTCGAGAAAGATTTTTATTAGACTAAAGTAGTGACCCGACCCGGCTTCGCACAGGTGTTTATTATATACTACGGGACTAATCGCACACTAAAATTACGAGATTAATAAATACCGGGTAGACTCAACCCTTCTACCCGTGACCACGGTCGATGCAACTCGGCCGAAACGTCGGGATGAGGAGGTATTTATTTATCACGTAATTTTAGTGCGCGATTAGTCCCGTAGTATTTAATAATAATGTGTTCAAGTCGCGGAAGTTTAAAATCACTCTATCTATTAAAATCACCGCATCAAAATCCGTTGCGTAGTTTTAAAGATGTAAGCATACTCGTACATAGGGACAGACAGACAGGGAAGCGACTTTGTTTTATACTAAGTAGTGAAGTGATAGTGATAATTATGCCACAACCATCACAAAAGCTTTTTGCACGCTTTAGTTTAGACAATGTTAAACAGTACAAATTACATGGTATAACAGTGTTTAAAGCGTGTTTAAATCTTTTGTGGTAAGGCGGACAGTGGTTAAAATTTAAATATTATTAAACGAAACAAATTTTCTTGTTTTTTTTTGCCAACAGTCTATAAAAAAGATGGCTGTGAAATCAAATAGCCAATTTTTTGCTAACTCTACCAAAACAGTACAGCGGCGGTGTCGGCTTGATCCGACATATTGCTGTATTGTATTTTTTCACAACATTCCATATAATTGACGTCCCCTCCTCATTTAGATATTGACTAGCTCCGGGTAAGCTGGGGTGGACTCAGTACCTCGATTATTAAAGCAGGAAATAAACGAACTGTACTTTTTCTTTGTAGGCTTTCAGGCGGTTTAAAAACTAACACATCAGGCCTATACATACTTAATTAATAGACTGTTACTTTGCAAAAAAAAAACAAATAAAAAAATATATAAAAAAGCTGTTCCACTTCTGACTGTTTGCGACTGTCTGAACTTTTGATATGGAACAGCTATATTTTTTCGCAATTTCGGGGTTGATCCTATATATTATATTATATATCCTATATATTAATTGTTTATGTATGGCCAAGTTCGCGGTTCCCAGAAGCCTTAATATAACATTTATTACATATCGACTAAAACAAACCTTAGATATGCCGCACGGATACGTGCGGTAGCTGCTGCTTATGTTGGCAATGAACAAAGAAGCAGGCTTAGAATCGGAAGTCAATCACTGGATTCTCTGATATTTCTGCAATATTTTTGAAATTCTAAATAGATTTTTTATTGTTGACTTCTAAATTTCTTGCAAAATTACCTTCTTTTGTTTTGTCTATTTTAATGTTTAATATATAGCCGTGGTGGTCAAGAGGTAGTGACACCCGCCTTACAATCGTGAGGTCGTGGGTTCGAATCCCCGGTCCCGTACCAATGAGTTCTTTGGAATTTATGTACGGAATTTCACACCACGGGCTTTTCGGTGAAGGAAAACATCGTGAGGCAACCTGCATTCAAAGAAATTCGATGGCGTATTTGAATCCACCAACCCGCACTGGGCCAGCGTGGTGGATATGGTCCAATCACCCTTCGTGGGTAGGCCAACGTCCTGCAGAGGACTATTAAAAAGGCTGGTACAGTACAAGTCTATTTTAATTTGTGTAATTTCGAAACGTTTGAACAAACGATTTTTTTAAGAAATTACGAAGTAACTCTATTCCCGGGATGGTACCGGGATAACCTATCAAAAATTCCGTAGTCCCGGGATTGAAAAACATGCTCGGGATTGTATTCCCTAAACACAAGGCAAGTCGCTTGCTGTTATAGTATTTACATGCTATGTTTCTGATTTTATTGTGGTGTTCAGTTTGTTGGTGTCTCTATACACCAACTTATTTAGATAAAGTTATAAATAAATCAAGGGCCTAGCTACGGGATTACGCCAGGTGCGTTTGCTTCCTAATTGTTCCTACGGCAGGGTTGGTGGCTACACGGAGCTGCCGAGCACTGGGTGGTAGTCCGTGGAAAGAATACGACAATTTTTGACTCTATGTAACTATTTTATTTTCCTTTACTATCCCAATTACGAAAACGTGCACACACTACAACCCAGTGCGCAGCGCAGTAACTGGTTAAGCGCCGCCTATACATCTCTCATGTAAACAAAACTGCTGATACAGAACTCATTCATAATTACACGATCCCTACAAGTTCAAAGTACGGCCCTGCATTAGTGAGGGTGTCAAAATAATAGCCGAGGGTTCCTCGGGGAGCCAAAAGAGGGTAGTTTTGTAAAAGCTTCCTGCGTCGTACGTCTGTAGTCTGTACTTTTGTACTCCACCAAATATTCTGATCTGACAGTCTGTCTGAAGCACCAACCAACATGCTGTTTGAAAGGATATATTAATATTATCAGTTTCATCATCATCCGCGACTCTCTTTATCTCTTAACTGAGCACAGGCCTTTCCCCAGTACAACGACACGACGACTACAGTCATATGCTTCACTACTCACTACTTATCAGTTATTCATTGTATAGGCCGAATTAAGCAACTTGGCGGCTATGATGTTAGGTACAAGCTACGGATAATCCAATCCTGATTGAAGCTGCCCGAGGATAGCTGACATCATAACCACCAAGAAGGTTTATTCGGCTTGTACTTATTGTACTCCTCTTTATTTTGACCAACTTTTGCTACGGAATCAAACCTGAAATCGCCAATAAAAAAGTTAAATTTTTAAATTAAATTTTATGGAACCGTGATTGAAAAAAAACATCGGCCCAGTGCGACTCGGACTCGCGCACGAAAGGTTCCGTATCCTATGGAAGCCCTTGAAGTTTTTTTTAAATTTAATTATTTATTTTACCAACTACTCTAATAATAATTTTATATTGTGTGAATATTTCAAGCATCTTCCTGATGCCGTTATTAATATCGATAAAAAAAAACACTGTTTCTGTTTTTGACCGACGCACCACCGGAAGAGGTATATTATACGACGCCTATATATATATACATATATATATTTATGTATAGCCACGCATAACTTTTTTCATAGTAGTCCGATTTCAATAATTCTTTTTTTATTGGAAAGAGCTAGTATACTTCGAAATTGAAAAAATCGAAATCGGCTGAGCCATTCTTGATAAATCAACAATAATGTGAAAAATGTTACATCGATCCGTGCGAAATATTCGCGAATTCTGTACACGGGTGAAGTCGGTCATGCTAATATTTGCAAAAAATAATCTTGTTAGTATTTTTTGTTATAGTGGCAATAGAAATACGTCATCAGTAAAAATTTCAACGTTGTAGCTGTCACGGTTCATCAGATACAGCTTGGTGACAGACAGACAGACGGACAGCGGAGTCTTAGTAACAGGGTACCGTTTATACTCTTTCGTTATGGAACCCTAAAAAAGAACTAACAGAATTGGTCCAGAAACAACGTAAATATTATTATAGCTTCGGATCAAAAATAAAAACATCAACAGATGATTTGAGAAACTCCTCCTTTTTATGGAAGTAGGTTGAAAATATAATACGAGCTGCTTTAAAATTGTACGCCCTTCAAGTTGTTTCTATTTAGCGATGGATCTGTCCCGTGTGTGGTCCCCATAGATCGGCCGATTGTGTAAAGTGTCGAATTACATGCCTTTACTTTTATTACTTTTGGTTGCTTTTGCCTTCATTTTATGGGGGCTGTAAAATGACATTATACACCTTCTCTAGGAAGGTTGTTAACGTTAGTTGAAAGTTCTTCTTCTTCTTCTTAGTTTTGGCGTCGCATTATTGTGCATTTGCCATTGTAAAGTATTAAGTTTTAATATTTTTTGATAATATTTTATCAAAATAGTCATTGTCTATCATAGTCCAATAAAGTCGCTGTCAAGTCCAATCATAGTCCAAGTCATTGCTCAGTAAAGCAGTGGAGACTTTACTAGAGGCGTCTATGGAGTTTTGGTAACAACACGGAACAACATGATAAGTCACATTATATCACTTGCCTACACTCATGCACGTAAATTAGCTCATAATCAACGAAATACCACAATTTTTCACTACTTATCACTGATAAAAACACAAGTTTAACAAAATAATACAATAAGACGTCATGATTTTTCCGCGTTCCCGCCAAAAAACCTTAGTCGAAAGTTGAATATAATTATTTTGATACCAATTTCATTTGGAATACATTATCTTTAAATATAAAAATTTGGTCTCACGTTGTCTCTTGGTGTACATACTCCATCTTCGGCTACAACTTTGCTTTCTATCAGGCTAGTTGGTGGCCAAATATAGCCCTATTCTACATAAAAACAAAACCTTAAAAGGCACCTCGATGCCTAAAGCCATATTTTAGGTCAATCAAACCAGCGGAAGCCTGCCTCAAATCAAAGAAGATATAATAATACTACGAGTACGTACTCAAATGAACAGTAATTAGCTTACGGTACTGCTAATAACTCCGGGGTGTTAACATGCCAATTACAGTGTGAGATTACACAACTGTAAGCCCATATAAACTAATCGTACTGATAATTCCGTATATTTATGGTTGAAATGTTATTCCGTCGATAACTTCGGTACTAGGGATCTAGAAACTGGGTTGGATGTTTAAGACCATCGAATAAGAACTAAAGTAATAGAAATCGTACTAAAATAACAAGAGATATACATCACTTTTAAAAATGAAATTTAAAAAGTGTTAGAAAAAGATGCACATACACCTGAAGTTACGTAATTTAGAAGGGTTTCACAAACTAGTATTGAGCTATCTCGGGTGTCCAAATTCAAAAAGGTAAAAAGTAGGAAGGTTAAATGATCAGAGATTTGAACGTTCTTACTGGAATTAGAGGATTCAAATTACCGAAAAAGACCAAATGGAACCAAATTTTGACTATTTTGATATTCAAACAGGTGATTTTGACGTATGCGTTTTTTTGTTCCACTCACTCTCGCTCGTGTAATAACCAGATATGAATAAGACAGCTGTAACGTAGTTTTTATTTGAGTAAAATTTAGCAATACTTCTATTCCTTGTCATTCTTCTGAGATTAAGACCGTCATTATGAAAACCTCTTACTATTACCCAAAATTCGAAGAAATCTTAATAATATGTATATATAAGAATAAATAATACTTTATTGCTTCACACCAAAGATAAAAAATCAAATACAATACAATTTACACTTAACTAGTTAAAACAAACGGCGTCCTTATCGCTGCAAGCGGTTTCTTTCAAGCAACCTCTGTACGGAAAGGATACCGCAACGGAAAATAGACGAGGTACAAAAGAAGATAGTCAAAAGATACCAAACACTACAAAATAACAAAAAAAAAAGCATAAATGTCATAACATAAATATACATAGAATACATATACTTAATATTCTTACCCATTTGTTATAAATTTTCCAAATTTTTGGTTCTCCTCGTAAAAATTGTTCATAATGAATGTCTGCTTCACCTCCTTTCGGCCTATTACGCTAGTTCTGCATAACCCTGTATTTATTCGCAACGTAAATTGCGATTTTGTAACCTTTTACGCAACATAATATTAAATTTTAACGTTTGGCGTACCGCAAGGCATCATATGAGGACCGCTATGTTATTAATACGTTTTGATCTCAAATTATGAGTTTATAGCAGTAACATTATATTCTAGCAAGATGTAAGTATACGGATATTTTAGTGCCCATGAAATTAAACGCATACTTTAACGACATCCTGTTATAAGCGAAGTTTTGATGACTTTCTTACACAATTACTTTGAAGATGACTTTATTGCAGTTTATATGTATAAAGTTGTAGTAAATGTATTATTTCGTTGGGTGAAGTGATAATGTAATATTTTATTTGTGATGGTTTATTGGCTGCATTCTCATTGGATTTAATAGCGTTCGTGGATTTTATTATATGGATATTAAGAACTTTAGTTCAATTTGAGAGCAAAGGTTGATGAAGCTGAGAATTTGCTATACCATGGATTACTTTTTAATGGCTTTAAACATTACATATATATACAATATACGTGCGAAAAATGTAACTCTTCTTTGGCAGTAGAGAAAGATTGGCAACTCTAATAATACCAGCGGCTTGGCATTTTAATACTGAGATCTTAGAATAAATTCTGAAATCTGGTGTACCTACTTAGGACGTCTACTGTCATAGGTACTTATAGATATCTAGTAAAACCGGCTGGAGGCAGCTTGTATCTGGCGAGATCCTGCGGTCTTAATAGGGTCTCTGGTCATCCGTCTACCTTGTCGGTGGATGTCCTACTCTGCTTTTGCCGGTAAATGGTCTCTATTCGTAAATATTGCGGCTCCATCGGCCATCCATTTTCAGAAATACGTCTGAGCACTGTCATTTCAACTTGATAATCCGCTATGGCTATGTCGGTCACATTCGTCTACGGACCGATTTGGTGGTGAAAATTGGTCTGTTAATAAATATTATTTTTATGCACTATGGGACTAAGCGCGCACCGAAAATATCAGATATATAGGTAAGTATAAATACCTCATTTTATGTGTTTTATTTTTCTAAATTAGTTAATTCTACTCTTTATTTACATTTTGGCATGCTTTTTATGTTAATATGGAGAAGCCACTGGCTCCTGAGACACAGTCTTAGACTAGTTCAGGAGCCTATGGATCATGTATCGCTGTAACACATTTATTATGTCAAAATAAATTATTTGTTTGTTTGTTTGTTCAGTATCTCGATGTTTCGACCAAGTTGCATCGATCATGGTCGCAGGTAGACTGAGTGGTCGAGATATTGAGAATATAAACTTGGAGGTGTCCTTTAATTGAGCTATGGAGAGTATTGCTTATTAAATAATTTCTAACGTTTCAAAAATTCACTATACTCCGCTTTGGTAGAATTAGGGTCTCAGGCATCAATACAGAAAAAAATTCCAGGTCGATGGGCTCAGGGCCTTACTGAGCTGTCTGGATAAATCAAATCGTCGACGTGGTCACGGGTCAGTGCGCGATTAGTCTCGTCGTACATAAAACTAATGTGTTCAAATCGCACAGGTTTAAAAATTACAGATTTTTTTAAAATCTTCATTAATTGTAAAGGGGCTTAGTCACGTAGTGACTATGTCACCCCCGTAATGACATATATATCAAATGTCGCGACTTAACTATAGCACTCGCTTATACAGCTTTAACAGCAATTTCGCCTCCTCAGATGTTAGAAAAGCTAGAATGCTGTTACATAGGCCTAAATGAAGCTTATTGATATAGTACATTGCATCCTGTCTCACAAACATGTAAACAAGTGTTACTTCGGTCACGTAGCAGGTCGCGGTCAGCTCTTGTGATCGTAAGTTACAGTTAACGAGTCGTAAAGTGCAACAATGACGGTTTGTTCGCTCGGGACGTGTCACGGCCGGGTTCTGTTTACCGGGAACTAGGCAATGGCTATTTTTAGCACTCAAGTTCAGGCTAGTAACTTACACCGATAACTCAAAATTTTATTTTTATTTCGTAGCCGTTGTTTCAGCCATAAGAATGCACGACAGTGCAGCAGTGGACCACTGCTGACCAACTGAATACACTGAACCAAAAATCGGTCTAGAGCTAGTTGAGATTTAGGCCTAGGAAGATTCAGTTAAAAAGACGTGTCGCGAGGTCTACTGTACGGAGACCTCTACTAGTTTTTTTTTTAGTATAGTTTTGCATCTGACTTCATTCTACCTGATTTTATGCAGATATGCTGTCCAAGATGTAGCAGGTTTACCTAGAAGTTGCCTATTCACTCGAGATAAGCAGACACCTATGTTTGGTTATCTCTGTGCCTCTCATAGTCTGAGAATGATTCAGTTGCTTTTTTATCTAGTACCTAGTAGTTTTATACACCTACAAGAATTTCCCTAGAATCTTTGATTCTAGCCACTTCTAACCGGCCTTATTGGAGATCTTTAGAAGAGGTCCATATCTAGCAGGCCCATGGCTCCTCTGGCTGAAACTACAACGATCACCACAAATATATTGCATTTATATAAATAAAAAAGCTCTTAGTAAAGAAAACCGTCTTTTCAATTACAGGTCTCTCTGCGATGCCCTGAACAGCTGTCAGCTAGACGCAACTTGCATTGCACGTTGCTTCGTCGACAATACCTCTGGGTTTTCCGTCTACACGTCCTACTGTACTGGATACCCGAGAACTATGGAGGTGTTAGCAGCTCTAGCGTCCAAACCTCACAGCGCGAGAGAATTTAGGGAGAGGCAGATCGAACTGGGACATCTGCTTCCTTTGGCGTCGTATTTGCTGAAGCCTGTGCAGAGGATTCTGAAGTACCATTTGTTGCTACAGGTAAGATCTTTTAGCCTAGATTCTTTCTAAAACACTGTAGGACTAACTATGTGTCATACTGCACCGACTGCCTCCTGATTATGGAGGTGTTAGCAGCTCTAGCGACGAAACCTCTCAGTGCGACAGAGTTTCGGGGACGGAAGATCGAACTGGGACATCTGCTTCCTTTGGTATCGTATTTGCTGAAGCCTGTGCATAGGGTTTTGAAGTACCATCTATTATACAGAGTTATTTCTAATCAATTCAGGGATTTATTCTGTCCATCAAAACTAACAACTTTTGTTCTACGACTTTTATTAATTCTCAAAAAAAGTTGTTGTTCCGTAGAAAAATATCGTTTACCCTCGAGAAAATGTATGGAACAGCTGATTTTCTTTTAGTTTTGACAAAAGTCGCAGTACAAATGTTATTAGTTTTGATGTACAGAATAAGCCCCTGAAAGGATGCTAATTGATTAGAAATAACTCTGTATAGTACGGGACTAATCGCGCACTAAAATTACGAGATAAATAAATACCTCATCATCCCGACGTTTCTACTGTCCATCTATTGTTACTGTTAAGATCATTTAAAATAGTTGTTAATTATAAGATTGCACTAGTTGTCGAGAACTATGGAGGTGTTAGCAGCTCCATCAACGAAATTTCTCATATCAAGGGCATTCAAAGAAAGGCAGATTGAATATTTGCTCCCATTGGCGTGATATCTGATGAAGCCTAGCATTTTGAAGCTACAGTATCTAAAGTAGATTATGAACTATTAGTATACTGCACTCGAGAACTATGGAGGTGTTAGCAGCTCTAGTGTCGAATCGAACGAACCAGATTTTGCAATCGGTAGGCCAAATTACAATTCATCTCCTTCAATTTTTTGTCCATGGTAAGTATAATTTATTACGTATGGTTTTAGTGACGCGATTGCACCCTTTGAATGTTTCTATTTTGCCTTATGTACTTTAGAAAAAAAATCTTAAGAACTCTTTGGTTTTATCTATTTTCCATCGTCCACGAAGTCAGCGCTTTTCTTGGATTATACCTTTTGCCCTATTTTTGGTCGATAAATCAGTTTTCATCACTGGCAACACACAGTTGCTGCACACTGTTGCCAGTGATGACTTATGGCACAGAAACGTGGTCTCTCACTATGGGCCTTATTAGTAAGCTCCAAGTAGCCCAACGAGCTATGGAGAGGGCTATGCTCGGAGTTTCTCTGCGTGATCGAATCAGAAATGAGGAGATCCGTAGAAGAACCAAAGTTACCGACATAGCCCAACGGATTAGCAGGTTGAAATGGCAATGGGCAGGGCACATAGCGCGGAGGACTGATGACCGGTGGAGTCGAAAAGTTCTCGAGTGGAGACCACGTACCGGCAAGCGCAGCGTAGTACGTCCACCCACAAGGTGGACAGATGACCTCATTAAGGCCGCAGGATCGCGCTGGATGCAAGCCGCTATCAACCGGTCTTATTGGAGATCCATAGGGGAGGCCTATGTCCAGCAGTGGACGTCTTTTGGCTGATGGATGGATGGATGGAAATCAGTTTTCTAAAAACTATTAGGTGTTTCCAAAGTTGTTGTTGTAATTACTGCCGTACCCTGTGCTCAAACTTCACCTGTCCATTTCCAGAACCTGGTGAAGCAGTGCGCGTCCACGGAGACGGAGTACGCGCTGCTCAAGATGACCGGCATCGCGCAGCACATCGACCACATGAAGCGGAGACACGAGCATGCTGTTAGGGTGCAGGTATGCACCTCAACCTCACCTTTTACCAAATATCGTACAAATCCAACAAACGCAAGCAAAATTATCTGATTGGGATTTCTTTTTACCTTTTTAAGGAGATGGATAGATGGAGAAGGAAGGAAGAATGGAAACCTAAAAAACTTCAATTTCAAAACTGTAATTGATTATATAGTTTTGATTTTAAGATTACATCCAGCACCCCGACCGCCTAAGCAATAGCAATCGTTTATGACTTTATTTTAGTCATTTGGCACCGCCTATGTGACGTTACCCATCAAAGTTGTTCATTCAACGATTGCTTTCGCAATCCGCGCAAAGCAATTGATGGCTAACGTCACATAGGCGGTGCCAAATGACTAAAATGAAGTCATAAACGATTGCTATTGCTTAGGCGGTCGGGGGCAGACCACATGTAATTTTAAAATCAGAATTTTCGAATGTCTTTAATAACTCACTTTGCTATACGTTGCAAAGATAACGTCTGCTGTCTATCAATAGGCCGTATCATTGGCAGATGTGAAGTTAGCTGCAAGCTGTGCGAAACCCAATCAACGCGCAGCTTTACGTGAGCTTCAGTCAGGATTGGATTGGTCAGCTTGTAGTCAGTTGTAGCCGAATTGTATGATTCGGCCTATAAACTTAAAATAGTTGTGATGTAAAGCGCCCAATATCAAAATTACGTACATTACCGGTGGCGAAATAATTTGGTATCAGGAAATCATTAGGACAAGTCAGCTTGTCCTTGGTGGGCGGTATGTTCACGTAAATTGCACGTCATACTTTTATAAGTTATGCGACGCACTCCCTAGATGGCGCTAGTGGTAAAATTAAATCGCGATGTTGTTTGCTTCTCGCCATCTAAGGTGCCTCACTTGAAAAATTGTTTGTGTATCCTCGGTTCAGTGCCAATAAATCACTGTATACTGGAGATCAGACCTTTTATTTGTACCCCCGTGTACACATTTTTTGTTTGCAGTGTTAGAAAGTGAATAATTAGGATGACTAAAAGTAATCTTATTGACAACTCGGGTGTTTCACTCAGTTTGTTTTGTATTCCAGGAGATTCAATCGCTTTTATACGGATGGAGCGGCCCAGATCTGACCACCTACGGAGAGCTGTGTGCCGAAGGGACCTTTCGGTGAGTTGAACGATGCGCAAAAATGATTTAGGTAAATTCGTACAAGCCGAGTGGCCGAGCCCTGGTGTCTTAGTTTTTAAACCTCCTGAAAGCTTCTGACATGGTTAACCGTTTAAAACCTTTTTTGATCAGTAATTTTTGGGCTGTTCCCTGAATACTGAATATTATGATCAGTTGAAAAAATCAATGGGCAGATTTAATGATTCGGTAGAATGCGACCAAATAATTTAATTAAATTAAATTAATATAGCCAAGCCGTGGTGGCTTAGAGGTAGTGACACCCGCCTCACAAAGGTGAGGTCATGGGTTCAAATCCTCGTCCCGTGCAATGAGTTCTTTGGAATTTATGTACGGAATTTTAAACCACTGGCTTTTCGGTGAAGGAAAACATCGTGAGGCAACCTGCATATGTCCGTAGAAGAAATTCGATGGCGTATGTGAATCCACCAACCCGCACCGGGCCAGCGTGGTGGATATGGCCCAAACACCCTTCGTGGGTAGGCCTACGTCCTGCAGTGGACTATTAAAAAAAAAGGCTGATACAATATAGCCAAATAAATTAACTAGAGGGAATCTGTCTTGATTTTCGTCAAATAACTAAAATCAAGATAGATTTCCGCCAATTAATTTATGACGCCTTACGTTAGGTAGGCTTTTAACATAAAAGTGACGTCGCGTCGTGTGCCCTCACTCCCGAAGTTTGACTAGCTGTATCTTTGCTATTTTTTTATTTGACTGACCAAAGAAAAAAAATGTGTTCCAAATTGTTTTGTAATCTAACAGACGAACTATTTATATCGATCTCAATCGTCATGCCTATTGCTTTGATCGTTTGCAGAGTGTTCGGCGCGAAGGCGATGCGTCACGCGTTTTTATTCGACAAGATGCTGCTCGTCACCAAGAACCGCGAGGACGGCATCCTCGCTTACAAGTCGCACATTATGGTAACTAATCTTTTGTCCTAATCTAGCTTCAACATCTGCCTATACCTTTATTGACATGCGCCATTTTAGACCTCTCTTAAAGCGTGATCTGACCATCACTACTGTACTTATACTCTATAAAATTTAACTTGATCTCTGCGACAGCTGTCAAAAAAATCACGCCTATAAAGTCCTGATTTTTTTAATAGTACAGACAGTACCTGTCAATGTCATACTTTATGGGCATGCCGATTAGTGATGGGCGACGAATAATCGTAACCACAGAGTTTTAGATAGAGTTTTATTTAAAATATCGATAGTTTATACTAACGATATTTCAAATAAAACTTAATTTATCATTAATTTTATTGTATATTTTAATATCATAACATTTTTACATGTGTAATTAAATTAAACACAATTATATGTTACATTAGCATCGATAATAGTGAAAAACGTCGATAAATACTATCGTTACATTATTATGAGTATTTAATTAATATCATAACATTATTTACATGTGTACATACTTAATCTTAAATAATAGTAAGAAAATAAAATCCAATTTCTCACCTTTAACTACTCATTCGATTTCATTACAACATTGTTCGAAAATCGATTTTTTCCACCACTATCCCAACTCTAAAAATGTCAATCTTCTATGTCAATGTCACTGTCGCAGAGATCAAGTTAAATTTTAAAGAGTATAGGTACTATTATTTGAGTAGGTAACTCATTATCGAAACGAAAATTTCTTTAGCGGCGATGTTCACTTTTTGGGATGGGTAAAAACAGCGTCAGGTCACGTGAACTGATCGAAAATTCGTAATTCGTTGTGCGAGTGTGCGTGTGTGGAATTGAAACTTTAACCTTGACGCGCGGGCCTTTCCCGCACTCAGGCTGCAGAAGAGGGCAGCCCTTTGTGTGTGAGTCGGGTGCCTAGTTGATCCACCCGAAGTCCCCGAGGAAGGCCAGCAGCTCGTTAACGCCGGCGCAGGCTCCCCCCTTAGAAATGTAAGGCAAAAGTACCAGGCGCCCGAAAGAAAACAGAGCTTACCTACCTTTTCAAAAGTGTAGGCTGAAACTCAGGACCTATCGAAGATACCTCTGTATCTTCGATAGGTCCTGAGTTTCCTCAATGAAGACTCATTTCCGAGTTCATTTCCGCGCATTATTTGAGAAAAGTACTATACAAGCCTTGGCCACTACTGGGCATTGATGGACTCACGTATGAGTGTCTTGGCTTCGCCCACAACTCGGCCCACAACTTACGTACGTCCATCAATGCCTCTGTATATCAGATATAGGTATCGCCACATAAGTCGGCGGATGAGAAGTTAGCCGCAGATGACACTTCGCCGTGATTCGCTAATTATTGCGCATGTGTGCACAATGCCTACAAGTGGCGTGATGGTGAGCACGAGCAGGGAGCGCGCGGGAGGCATCAAGTTGGATGGCGGGTGTGCCCCGGCGCGAGTCTCAGAGAGAGCTCCCGTGCATACCTATATTTTGCCTTTTGCGCAGCGTTCTGCGCCTAACATGCGACGAGCTGTGTGGCGCGGATTATACTCAACTTCGTATCATAACGTCGTTCGTCGTTCAAGCAACATGTTTGATATTTCCAGTGCAACAACATGATGCTAGTGGAATCAATAGCGGGCGCCCCACTCTCTTTCCACGTGATCCCCTGGGACGCGCCGCGCGCGCAGCTCACTCTGCAGGCTCGCTCGCCGCGACACAAGCGAGAATGGACCTTATTACTGAAGAGAGTGAGTACTTATTGCAATGATCTCAGAACAGAACATAAAGCATTTTAGGATATCGTTGATTTCATCATGACCAAACACTCTTAAGTCACTCTGCAAGCTCGCTCGCGGCACAAGCGAGAGACACCTTACTGCTCCAGAGAGTGAGTTCATATTGTATATTTACTCTCCTGGCTTGCTTCGACACAAGCAAGAGTGGACCTTAATGCTCAAAAGAGTGACTAGCTATTGGGATAAACCTTTATTAAAATAAAAAAAAAACATATTATCTCTATGCGAATAATTTTGAATATCATTATTCTTTTCGCCACGACCCATTTGAATCAACCACACAAAAGCGAAAAAAAATCGGTTTGATATAGTATAACTTGTTCGTAATGATAAGTATGCCTGCCTGGAAGTACCAACCAGTTTGTAAAATAACACTTTTTATGGGAATAAGATCTGCCTTTTTTAATCGTTTCAGGTGATATTAGAAAACTACAACGCAGTCATCCCGAGCCACGCGCGGCAACTAGTCATGGAACTGGGACAGAACAAGACTGACGGTAAATACTCACAACTTTTTTATTTTATATACAATTTATAAAAATATATAGGTAGATAAGTAACAAGACTAAAATAAAATAACTATATAGTTCTTTTTTTTAATTGAATGTAATTTCGTTACAGATGACATGTTGGCAGAAAAATCACACAATCTCATAACACAAGCATCAATGAGAAAACAACTCTCAGCGCCCGAGTACCTCGAGAAAAGGAAACTGGACAGAGAAAGAAGAAAATCCTTCGAAAACGGCATCAGAGGTCGACTCAAGAAAACTAGGAAACACACACTTACCAACTCAAGATCTGAAGGAAATCACGACTGCGATTGTTCACAAGTTTCAACAGAAAAAGGTACCGATTATACTTGCGAAAATTGTTATATCGATCTTTGTTCGGATTGCGAAACAGAATTGAATAAAGACAAAACTGTAGACGACAAATGCTTATGCAAACGTGACGATAAAAATTTCGCTGGAGATAACTGTCCAGAATGCGATAGAGCTTTGCATTATATTGATGCTGGTAGCTCTGAACATATAGAGAGGAAATCGGCTTGTAAATGCTCCGACTTTCAATCGTCTCAAGAAAGCTTTGGCAAAGAATTTATAGGACCCCTAAATAAAAGAGAATATCATTCTTCCGATAACTTAGTCAATTATAAAGAAACGACGATCAAAAATAAAGAAGAGTTAGGTGATACAAATTCAATGAACAGTGTTAGAAATACTCCTAAAACTTGTTTGAAATGCGCTAAAATTAAAGAAAATATAGTAATAACAGACAATATACCTAGAAGGCCTTCTAGATGTACTGATATTGATAAACAGAAAACTGACTCTATGAGATCTAAGTCTAAGGATGATCCGCAGAGATCGAGAATTTCTAAAATTGGAACGTGGAGACGAAAATCTGAGCCAGGGCTACCACAAAATACTGGAGCTTTATTATCTAAGAAATCGATAGACAGCGATGGTGAAAGAACAGAATCTAAAGGTTTCGAAAAAATTGAATTTGAGTGCAGAAACTGTGGTTCAAATAAAATAACGAGGAAAACGAAATCTCAAGATGGTACAATAATATCAGACCCTGAACTAGATAGTAAGAGGCGAAATATTAACGCAGCCAAACCCAATTTAGAGATAAGAATGTACAACACGAAAAATGTGCCAAAGAAAATTTCCAAGATAAAGAAAAACAGAGCAAAGGGGTTAAGACTCGGATCAGACACGACAGCTAAATTTTATGCAGATTTCTCTACGGATGTCTCTACTGAAAACATATTGCACATATCAGAATCAAATGATAGTCTAAACGTTGACAAACCTAAAGAAATACAGAGTCCCGTGCCTGAAAATATAATTAAGGATGAAGATATTGACGAAGAAACTTATAAAAAGCTAATTGAGAAGACAGACTCTTTTAAGAAGAATGAGTTAGAGAAAGTGAAGTACTTAAATAAACAAAAAGTTATAAGCGAAGGCTCAGAAGTGGAAGACAAAACGGAAATTGAAGATAAGCAAGAAACTGAAAGCTTTGAACATGCTGAACAACCGCTTGAACAAATAATATCCCAACTGTTAATGCAAAATAGAGAATTCCAGAAGTTAGTTAAAAAGCAACAATTAAGAAATAGCGCACAAAGACGGCATCAAAGGCTTATGAAATCACATTCAAACCCAGAACATGTGATTGCTGCCAAAAATCTAGATCCAAAACTAAAACCAAAATACGTGAAACAAATCTCAGATACTATTGAATTAAAAACTAAAACTGATGAGCCAGACATTCCGATTCCAATACAAGATGATACGTCTGTTGCGTCCACAGTTGAAGAAGACCATATTTATGAAACTCTACGTGTTGAATCCAAAACAGACGATAGTTTGCACAACTTGGATAGTAAAAGTAAAGTGATAGAACACTCGAATATTAGAAGACCTAAAAGGTTACCGTCCCCACCAAAATCTCCTCAAATTATAACCGAATCTCATAAAAACCACGGTCCGGAATCTGATTACGTTTATCTTTCATTTGACCAACTAAACAAAATACAAGACGCTGAAGGAATTTACGACGTACCAGTGAAGTCGCCACAAAAAGTTGAGACTAAGGTTTCGTCAGATTATTACGTAGCGATAGAAAATCCAGGTCCAGTTAATGCACAAGATGATCCAAATATTTATGACAGTCTTGTAGAAATCTGCCGGCGAAAAAAAGATCTACCTAACGTATTGCCGACTGATTACTTACCTATGAGTCCTGATCAACAAAGCCCTAACACTCCTGAAATATGGCTGAGTCGCCAAAAAGAACATTTTAATGTTTCTAGAGACAGGAAATCGGGTTCACTGCCAAGAAGTTTTCAAGTTGTGACTAGTAGTACGGAAGATAACTTATCTACATTCAAGTGTACGCCCAATAGCAATAACAAAACATACTTAAACCGAGATGGCAAAGTAAAAAACTCAGATAGACCTTACACAATAGCATCGGATCAAAGTGAAATAAGCTATGATGATGTAGAAAATTACATGAGTGAAGGTGACATGCTTAAATTCAGCAAAAACTCCAAATCGGATAATGACTACACTCAAAATATTAGTCAATCTACTTTAGAACTAGAAGAGGAAATTGATCGATGTTATAAAAATAATTTTGAGGCGGTAGATAACTTGGATAAGAATAAGAATGAAACTCTTTTGACCGTGTCGCAGCCAAATCTAAATACATCGATGACATCATCTTGCGAAGTCCTTCCTTTAGAACGCAGCGACGAAACCTCTGCTGACGTAGAAGTTATACATCCAGAACACAAAATCTATAAACCAGCTAGCAGCATGCTTTCACTCAAAAACGTTCTAAGTAGATTTAAAAACCGAACTCCAAATAAAAACGAAGAAACAGAAATCAACGCAAACGATCAAAGTAGTCCCGATAGCGCAAAATCTGACGTAAAAAGCCCGACTAGTGATAAAAAATCCGGGTTAAATCCTAGAAGCTATTCTAAGAATTTACTACAGAGGTTTAGAAGCATAATCGGCGATGAGCATTCAGACGCCAACGAAAATAGATCGCAATCTCCCATAAGAACACAAAACAGTACTGAAGATACGCAAGTCAATTTGAAAAAGACTGAAATTAAAGTAGTGATCACGTCAACTGACGTAAGCCCCACAACTTCCACTATAGTTTACGCAATCAACAACGAATTATTAAGTAAAAGCGTTTGTGAAAGCAGTTCCTTATCAGAAAGTCAAAATGAGAAGAATAATCTCGAAACTTTGTCATACAGTTGCGATAATATAACACAAAAGAATGAAAATCGGCCGTCTTATGAGAAAAGTGTCAGTATGGTGTCAAATATTTCTAATTTCGGTTCGCCATCAAGATCAAGTAACAGTTCGTTTCAGAGTTTGAACAAGTTACCTATTTACATGCAGGGCAGCAAGCATTTAGGAGCTAGAATTGCTCAATCTGATTACGTAGATCCTACCACGTTGTTAACTGAAAAGTCTGCACTGAAAAACGTAAATGTTCTTATCAACAAAAATGCTGTCAGACCAGACAGCCTTTTCTCTAACTCGTCATTTGTTACATCATCTAGCGAAGGTACTTATTTAGAATGTCAAAAAACGAATGTTAGTCAACATGGGATTAAAGAAAAGGCAACAGAATCCACGGCACAAACAAATTCAGATGAAAGTTTTTATGAAAAGTCGTTTGAGAAAATTGAACAAGTTATTGATGAAGATGTCTTCAGAGATTCAGCCGTGTATTCCGATCAAGAAGAGGCTGATGATTCTAAAACAGAAAGTAGTAAAATTGCTAGCAGAGGCGTAACAAGAGTTGAAAGTTTAAAACATAGAGCGTCATTCAAAAGTTATGTTACATTAACTACCACAGTAAGTGAAAGAACCAACACACAAGTGAGCTCGACTACTACAAACAAAACAAATGTATCAAATACTGTAGTTAACAAAAAGACTGAAATTGAGAAAGTGAAGCCTAAAGTAGCTCCACCAGTCCCAGTGAAGCCTAAAATTAGTCAAATCCCTGCAACGAATTCTTTCCAATCTAAGCAATTAGTTACTAGAAGTAGCTTTGCAAACAGAACCGTAGAAAAATCGTCATCAAACGAATCAGTAAATAATAAAACAATTAAAAGAAATACTAATTTCAAACCAGCAGTCACTAGATGTGAATCGACGCCTAACCAATCCAAAGCGCCCGAAATAAAACAAATTGAAACCAAAACTACTACAACTGACGAAAAAGAACAAGAGATCGCAGCAAATAAATTCAACTCGAAATCTCAAAGCAATATTCAAATAAAAAGACTGAGTTTCGAGCGAGCAAGTCTCGATTCAGCGACGCGAAAAACTAAAACGAATGAAATCAAAAGACCGACGATCGAACCACCGAAAATAACAACGAAATCTGTGTTTGAGAGACGAATGGAGATCGAGTCGATGTCGAAAACGCAAATAGCTAAGCCGAGTCAAATTAAAAAGCCAACACAATTAGAGAAACCTAAAACTGTTACGACTAGAGTCGCGTCATTCGAACGAAGCGTAAGCGATACTGGAAGAAGCGAAAACGCAAAAGGAGAGAATGAAAGAGATATAACAAAACGAGAGATTAGAAGCACAAATATAACCCCCAGTAGTAGCACAGATAGAGCGAACATTCCTTCAAATAGAAGCAGTATTAACCAAGAAACGGACGATCTTAGAAACAGTTGGGTGAAACAAGTCGTTAATAAGTTCCAATGAGCTTAGTGGACGTGATACTATTGCATTTATTTTGAAATTTGTGTTAAGGGATTAACGCAGCGCCTACTTTTTTAAACTTGAGCTTAGCTGTAATCCAAATTGTAATATAATACACATTTTTTTACATTTGATCCTGTATAATTATCTGATAATGTATCTCAAACTTCAATTAGCATACAAACTACAAAAGTTGCCACAAAGGCCAAAACACTGGGCACAAACAACGATCTCAACTAAAGCTCTGTTTTCCTAGGATAGCGGTGTCCGTCATATAGAGGCTGGGTAAACGTCATAAATAGAGGCAAAATGGCGCGGTTTCTTAGAAACATACAGTGAGAGAGATCTTTCTAACGTCAGTAATATTACGGCACCGCTATCCTAGGAATCCAGAGTTCAAGGCTGATTGTCTCGGTCAGCGCGCGAAATTCTTTTTTTTTTGGTTATTCGCCTTCAGATAAACTACAAATTTTAAGTTTACGAAAATAATTTACCGACCAAGTTCAGTAAATGCCAAAAAAAATGAGTTTCTCGCGCTAACCTTGTGAAACTGCCTTAACATTAACATAAGATTTTATACAAAAACGCCGGTGGCGGCATCTGTGGCCATTAGTAATGCGTTATAATAGATCCAACTGTTTATTTTCTTTTTGACAGCATTGTGTAGCCATAGAACGTAAATTTTAAAAACTTTTGTTATTTTATGTAATTTATAAAAAAAAACTACTGCACTTATGGACTCAATTTGTCAAAGATGATTACTATACGGGATCAAGGAGCAAAGGTGACGTCCACAAGTGGTATATTATTCAGAGAAAAATCGAACCAAGATGATATATACATCATTTGAAAGCTTGTTTTATGGGCTTCCAAAATATATTTAATTTAGATTTTTTCACCCCTCCAATTTTTTTAAATGTGAAAAATAAATTGTATGAAAAATAACAATACAGCTTATTATTTTTTCTAGTTTAGCAATAATAAAGTGCTTCTATCGTTATTTTACTTGCATTCGTAGCTGATTCTTCCACATTCATCTCTTAATTTGCTAAAATTAAAAATTATAACCTACCAGTGTGACCAGTTAGCAGGTACAATGTGACAAAAATCACTTAAAAAGTGTGTCTAATTGGTAAAAATGGTTTTATTTAACAATTTAGAGGTTACTTAATCAGGGCTGCTAGAGATAAACTACCTATTGAGCGAAATATATTTATTTTTTCTAATAAATTCAAAATTAATTTTAAAAAAATTGGAGGGGCCTTTTTTGTTTTTAACTGTTGTAATAGACTCAGAAAAATATGAACTTTCTCGAAATGTAACGAGTATTGTGGTTAGAATTTTTGATTATTATTATACCAGCCTCCATACATTTTGTGGACATGTCCTTTAGGCAGTTGTCATATTTTTAAAACCTCGCATTTAAAAGTGAACTTTTGCGTAACATGACGCAGTTACGTAGCCATAGAACGTAAATTTTTAAAAACGTTTGTTATTTTATGTAATTTATAAAAAAACTACTGCACTTATGGACTCAATTTGTCAAAGATGATTATTATACGGGATACAAGGAGCAAACTTAGGCCGTTGTCATATTTTTAAAACCTCGCATTTAAAAGTGAACTTTTGCGTAACATGACGCAGTTACGTTCTATTGGTGCTGTCAAAAAGAAAATAAACGGTTGGATCTAAGGGGTAATAGTTGAGCACTTTATGCAGCCAGACTTATTTATTTTTTATACATATGTTTCACAATTACCGTATAAACATTATAGTAACTTGAGATTTTTTCTAGGGGGAGAACTTATCTTCACCTTTGTTTCCAGTTTTCTATCATTTCAGGATATTGTCAGAGTGGGCAAAGATGTTTATTGAGTGGCCATCGCCCAACTGTACCCCTTTTAGCTATGCCCAATAATGCCCATGCGTATAGCGTGCATATCTGTATGCGTATTTTGTTCTTTTTGAAGTTCCCTATAAAACAAAAAAGTTAATCTAAATCGTTAACAAAGTGGCGCTGAAGTTAATACCCAAACAATTGAAATTAAAACGAAGTTAGCGGATTACTGTAAAAGTAAATAAGTACTTAATAGACTATCTTAATACATATTTTTGCATGTCGCGTAGGTATATGTTTTGTTTGCAAAGTATATTTTTGTATTATTTTATGAAGTGAAAATCCGTCTGTTTTTGTACGAGTTTTACTGTACTAACAGATATTTAGTGCATTATAAAGATAAGTATTTTAGTCTGTAATCGATTTGTAAATATTTTCTAGTGAAGTGCCGTAGTCTGTGGCTTCAAATTTCGTGCCATAGGATACTTTTTAATGGTATACCGATCAGCACAAAGTAATGTATTGACATAATATCAGTTGTATGTTTATACAAAATTAATGTTTCTTTATATTTTTCTCATTATTTTAATACAAACGATAGTAATGACCTATATATACTCTATAAAATTTAACTAGATCTCTGCGAGTGACATTGACATGGAAGATTCATATTTTTAGAGTTGAGATAGTGGTGGAAAAAAACGATTTTCAAACAATGTTGGAATGAAATCGAATGAGTAGTTGAAGGTGAGAAATTGAATTTTATTTACTTACTATTATTTAAGATCAAGTATGTACACATGTAAATAATGCTATGATATTAATTAAATACTCATAATAATGTAACGATAGCATTTATCGACGTTTTTCACTATTATCGATGCTAATGTAACGTATAATTTGGTTAAATTTAATTACACGTGTAAAAAATGTTATGATATTAAAATATACAATAAATATATGATAAATTAAGTTTTATTTAAAATATCGTCAGTATAAACTATCGATATTTTAATTAAAACTCTGTGGTCAGAATCATTCGTCACCCATCACTAATCGGCATGCCCATAAAGTATGACTTTGACAGGTACTGTCTGAGACGTGATTTTTCTGACAGCTGTCGCAGAGATCAAGTTAAATTTTATAGAGTATAAGGTTGATTGATTGATTATACCTACATTATACACCTCTTATTACATCCTTGAATTTTGCGGAATAAAACATTGTATTGACGAAACCGGGGTAAGCGAAACATTATTATAGCAAACTATTTGTGTCTTTTATATTTTAATTGAAATAAAGCAAAATTCAAGAATGCAATGTAACACTTGTTTTGGTTAGTTGCAATATATCTCGTTTTATTTTATAAAAAAAATGAAAGAGACGCCGGTAGTTAAGAGCCTATATCATCAGTTTGTCATATTCCTGAAGTGTATGAAACTATATCTGTCACTCACTCTAATGATTTTGTAATGAGAGAGTAACAGGGACAGATAGCTATATTGCAATGTCTTTACACACACAATATTATGATATGGCTGGATCATTCTATTTTTTCATTTTTGTATTTATACAATGTTGTTTTCTATTATGCTCAAGTGCCATTACAAAAATTGTATTCGACTATACATTTTCTGTTATTTTTGTGCAATTAAAATTGATCTACATAAAATTATTTATTTCTTAGACTTTAGTGTAATTTTTGTTATTAACTACTAACACCAAAAAGTAGATTGTTTTAGTATTATTTCTTTTATTTTTTTACTAATAAATTGCATATTATTTTGAGTTTATTTGTTTCATTTTATTAGACTTTCTTTATCACCCCATTTTTGAATTAATTTTCGAAAAGTTCAAATCAAAAGTTGTGAAAAATAAAATAGTCCTAACTCTTAGGTACCTTCTACTACAAAGTATTAATTTAATCACAATAAGTATAATAAAACTACTATTATTCTCTTTTGCTCGCACATTTAATATTTTTCATTTTTAACTGCAAAATCAAAGATTAAAAAGTTTTTTTTTTTTCTATTTTTAAAGACCTTTTTTTTTTTTCTCTACCTATGCTGTTATAACTATTCATCGCGTTCTGTGGTTTAAAGACCTAATAACGTTATTTCTTGGTGTTATGGAATTAATACTAATACACGCTTTACATGGATTTTTGTTGTTTGGCCACCACGCCACAATAAATTTATGAGAACGTCTTCTTTCTTAGTAGTTGGTTAAAAGGTTTTGTGCGAGCAAGAGAACGCGGTTGTGTAAAGCGGCCTTAATAACTATCATGTTTAGTCATATCGATGATTTTTAAAACCGGTTTTTGGCTTGACCAGAAATACACCCTAGACCGCGCATCTGCTTAACATCAGGCAGTGTGTAGTCAAACGCGAACCTACTCGAAATAAAAAAAAAATCAAATTATTTAATTTGAGATCTTGTTAATTTAATGGTAATTTCACTACATTCGCGCAATCTTAAAATAAAAGATTCACATGTGAATTACCCACAGTAAAAAAAACAACGGGTGCACTCTGGGAGTGCCGGTAGAAGTGAAAACTTGAACATATAAAGTACCTACCTACTATAATTGATGTAGTAAAATACAATATCACACACCCACACTCGCGCAGGCACCCGCTTACTGTCTTACGAATTTTCGATTAGGTCACGTGTCCTGACGCGAGTTTAATATTTTTTACTCATCCCAAAAAGTGCACAACGCGCTAAAGATGTTTTCACTTCAAACATCTTATATTTCAGGTCTTTGGCCCATAGACTAGTTACAAATATTTTTCAAAATAATTAAAAGTTCACACCGGGCTTAGAAATCATCGATTTAATATAAATACATACTCGTATCTATAACTAAGTACCTACTTATCATATTTTTATACCTACGTATAATCAGTACCTAATGTAGCCTTTTTTATGAATAAAAGTTGTTATTTCTTGTAATTTTTCTTAATTCTTACTAATATTATTAATTCGAAAATAGTAGTACCAACGGTAGTACCTGGTATCATATTAGACTAACGTCATGCGGGCGAAGCTGCAGGTAAATGCATAGTCTATTTGTGCATAGTGTGACGCAGTAGGTACTCCACGCGGTAATGACGGCGAGTTGTTTACACCTAAGTGCAAGATTTATGGTTTTATGACTCGAGCGGCATCAGTCTTTGTATCTCGTCTATTGTTTAGTTTATTTGCTGAGTGTTACGACAAAGAGCTATTGGGTGCAATGGGATAGCCTGGTGGTTCAAGAGGGAGTACTAGGCAACTGGTTGCCTCGTGCATTTTCCTATTTTCGGCACAGTTTGGAGATGGAGAAACCATTGACGTATAATTTTATTTATATGTATAACTATACATATGATTAAAACATTACATATGAATAAATTTTTTTATATAATGTGCACCCCGTCCATTATTTATACGCTATCTATCCTCTCCATCCTAAGGTTGCCTGGCAGAGATCGCTATTAGCGATAAGGCCGCCCTTTGTTACACTGTTTTTGTATCTTTATTTCTTCTTATTATGGTAATTTCTTGGTTTGCAATAAAGCGTTTATCTATCTATCTATTCTATCTATCTATATTTTTGGATCGGGTGACGTACTCGTACTTTGAATCCCTCGCTACGTTCAGGATTCTGCTAAAGAATCCTTCACTTCGCTCTGGATTCAAAAAAGCGCCCTCGTCGTAAATATATTATTTTACTCCCTTGTGATACAATCTACTATTGCGCCCGAGTAGTACCTACGTATATACACTCTACTTTTCATCACCTCTATGAGAAAACAAAAGGCGCCTCATAATTTACTATAATATTATTATTTAATAAAACGTAGAGTAACAACTAAAATAAATTGAAATTAAATGGTATCTAATAATAAAACAAATGAAAACTTATATTTACGTTCTTTTCATTAATTTACTTGGCGCTGAACAGTATTATTATATCTTCTTTGGCTGAACACCTGAACACTAACATTACAAATGTCTTATTACTTTATGTTATTAGTATATATTTAAAATAACATAGGTTTAGTAAGTAATTTTTAATATTTCAATGTTTGCTATGCCCTATTAGGCAGGGTATGTACTTAGTGTAAGAATGCTATGTATACTATGCAAATTAATAAATACAATACAATACAATACAAATACTTCCAAATTCAAAAAGTGCGCGATACGTGTAACGGAAGGTTACATGATGTCTTATTATTGTCATATACTACGGGACTAATCGCGTACTAAAATTACGGGAAAAATAAATACTTCCTCTTTCCGACGTTTCGACCGAATTGCATCGATCGTGGTCACGGGTTTGATGTCTTAGCCATAGGACATCCGCAGCTGAACATAGGTCTCTCTCTTAACATTAATAACGCGGTGTTTATATTGTGAACTCAACGGTACCTATTTTGCGTGCGCGGGAGTGGAATTCTCCACAGCGCGCATGCGCGCGGCGGTCCGATTCGTGCGGCTGCACGCGCCGGCCGGCAGTCAGGCCCAAGCGAGATTAGCGAGTGGTCTGCGCCACTTTATACAATAAAACTACCTATTTAGTATTTACGGAATAGAGACCGCACATCTTATTATATTAATTTAATATTTTCTCTCGTCCATTTATTTCACGGACGAGGATTACGAATTTGGTGCTGAAGGCATTGAGGCCGGCTTAGGGACCACCGCTCCGACCCCATTTTCGCCTCGGCGACTTGCTACGCACCGTCCACCACGCTACGCACTGTCCAGAAGTCGGGAGCCGTCGGCATCACCACGGCCACCATCAGGACAGTACTTACCTTCCAGGTGTTGGTATAATCAGACAGGCTCTTTACCCACGACCTAATTATAAATTTTGTGCTTGCCTGCCCCGTTTTGTATAGATACTTAAATTAAATTATTGTTCAATGTTTCTTTGTAACACCGTCTTTTATTTTTACCTCAGTAATATTAACGGGTAGGTGTCGCAAACGATCATTCCGTCGCACTTATATGTTCCAAATTCAAAAAGTGCGCGGCAGAGATAATTCCGTCGCACTTATAAAGTTCCTTATGAAAACATCTCCTTTGGGCGCACTTAAAGGCGAACCAAGTAGTCCTTTTCGAATAGAATTATTCAGTCAAACTAATGACCTCTTTTATTAAGTCGGTTAAAAATACTCAGCCCAGCGCCTCAACAGCTATTTGGTCGATTATCTTCACGACGAAAACAAAATAAATCGTTTGCTGTACCCAATATCCATTGCCCTTTTCACAAACAGATAAAATCGAAGGTGGAAGTTTTCTTGAATAAAAAGAACATAAGCGAGGATGGGCGCGATGGCGGCCGGCACGCGAGGCACCGCCAGGCGCCGGTAGCTGCTTGGGATTGGTAGTATAATAGGTACCTATTTTGTTTTTATCACTATTCTATACAGGGTCATTTCTAAACAATTAGCATCCTTTCTGGGGCTTATTCTGTACGTCAAAACTAACAACCTTGTTTCAAAGCGATTTTTGTCAAAACTCAAAAAAACATGCATTTTGTCGCGGGTGAACGATATTTTTCTATGGAAGAATGAATTTTTTTGAGTTTTGAAGAAAGTCGCAGAACCAAAGTTGTTAGTTTTTATGTAGGTAGTTACAGAATAAGCCCCTAAAAGGATGCTAATTGATTAGAAATAATCCTGTACTTATATTTTAAATACGTATAGTTTAGTTTAGGTATACAATTCTTACATTGTTGTTGATTTTCTAAAAATGGCTCAGCTGATTTCGATAAAATTTAAATGGAACCTCGGGAGTATACCCTTTCAAACTAAAAATATTTTTTTTTGCATAGGTTCATAATTGGCGAAAATATCAATGAACATACACAAAAAAATACATACAGACGGACATAGAGCCTCCTCCTTTTTACCGACTTCAAAAAAGGAGGAGGTTCTATGTTCAGCTGAGCCGTTTTTGATAAATCATCAAAAATGTACATGGATGCCACAGCGATTCGTGAATTTTCACTATTTATAGATTTCTAACTGGTGCGCCTTATCGCTCTAAACGATTTCTTCCAGGCAACCAAGAATTCATACTGAATTACGTTTTGCTAGTAATCAACCATCTCAAAAATTGTTTTTTATCAGCATCATAATCATCGTCACCATCTACGGAAGCCTATCATACGCATGTCTCGACACACACTTGACAACTTATTGGAACTAGAAAATAAAAGCCCTGAAAAAACCTATCTCAAGTATTTTATTAGAACAAAATATATTAAGCTAAGTACACCAGTTCTGGATAACCCTGTATAGGGGATCAGTCCCAAACTTTGACACCAGGGCTAGCCACCCGTCCTACACAAACTTACTTACTTAGTCCCATAGTAAAATTTGGCCATAATATACAATAATATCGTAGGAAAGAACCTTACCTTTTTATGAATAAGAAGGATATATTTACCTGTGAAAGTTGTGCATTTTTGAGAACTTATTACTAAAAAATGTTCTAGAAAATGTATACTTGTGAGGTCTATTGTTTGGAGAGCTACTAGTTAATAGTTGCAGGTATAAAAACCGCAGTAGGTACACTAGATACATACACCAAGTCTTGTTCCATTTAGATATTAAGTTCATTTACTCACGACAAAATTATGGGAATGCTGACTTTTTTCGCAATATTGGGGGGTTAGTCCCATAGTAAATGTTGATCATAACATAAAGATTTACATGATATCCTAGACATACAATGATATCCTAGACATACAATGATATCCTAGAACGTATTCGTGGCTTAGAAAAATTCCCGGTATAGAATGGAGCAACGAAGCAAAAGAATACTGAATATACTATAGACCCAATACCATAGGTACACAGATAGGTAAACTCTACAGACTCTACTTAAAAATCTTTGGTTTTGGACCGAGATTTGAACCTTACGGATTACCTATAAGGCGAGAGTTACTGCCCCTGAACTACCCCGGATTACAAACAAACAAATCTATAAATGTACAAGAATCGTTT
Organism: Hypomecis punctinalis; assembly: GCA_949316475.1. Classification (NCBI taxonomy): domain Eukaryota; kingdom Metazoa; phylum Arthropoda; class Insecta; order Lepidoptera; family Geometridae; genus Hypomecis; species Hypomecis punctinalis. The sequence goes on along the minus strand of OX438820.1, from coordinate 9,333,953 downwards.
AAAGGTATAAGACAGTAAGTAGCAGTAAAGCAGGCCTATGATTTATGTCCCGCCCGCTCGCGTGACAGTAATCGTTCGATGCCTTGCCGAGCGGCGTCTTGAACACGACAGATACCACCAGGCTCCTGGGCGGGGAGACTGCTGTACTGTAGCTAAACAATGAAATAGTCTTAATTTTAATTATTTATTTATTTCTTTATTTGCACAATGTAGAGTACCTACATAACAATGTTAAAACTAATTGTAGTACAAAACATAGACCCCGTTAGGGCGCTGCAAGGGAACAATAAGTACTCTTAATTACTTATTACTATTTACACTAAGTATAACATTGTAGGTATTTAAATTAAATTATTTACAATTTAGTAACAGGGTTGCAATATACCATAGGAATTTCTCAAGCTATACACAGGCTAATTATATCTTATTATTTTACTGTACTGAGTTTATTATAATTTATTCACTTAAAATCACAAGCAAAGCTTGGTCCTTTGGTAGGCATCAATGGGGCCGAAGCCAACACTGAGAGGCCCTTTTACATCTTTTTTTATAAAATTAATTATTTATAATATTACCCAATATATAAGTATGAGTGTATGGGTGCTAGCCCTGAAACCCTTAGTCTTGAGGGGTTAGTCAAGGTTTACACGTAAATTAAAACTACAGCTGTTTCCGTATGGCTCTATATACATATTTTTTTCCGCCCCTGGCGGTAACGAGGAAGAACTAACCAAAATGTATGGAGCCACACGCGAACGTAAACGTTTAAGTGAGCTACGCAAAACCTAGACTAAAGGCTCTGATGGCAGAGTTTTAAGTTATCATACACATAATAATCCGAGCCAATAATACTGTAGTAGGTGTAATAATTTATACAGTCTTATATTGCAGTAGGTACCTATTACTGTAGCTAAACTAGATTAAATTAAAAAAAAAAAACAAATGCAATAAGATTCTTACAGGAGCTAACAAAAAAGCTGATAACTTTGAAACGGTTGAACCGATTTTGATGAAATATAGCTAAAAACACTTGCGACTAATTCACCATTAAAAAAACCGGCTCATTAGTTCGGGAGCTACCACAAACAGACACACACAACATAAGCCGTACACAAATGACACATCAAACTTATAACACACGTCGTTTTTGCGCCGGGGCTTAATAAATAAAATACCTAGTCTTTAATTCAATGCTATATAACCTTCGTCGTCGTTTCAGCTAGGTACGTATAGCTCGTGGCGGGGGGGGCTTAGTAACCCTAGGGTAGAAGTCTACCTCTAGGTCATGCTGGAGGTAGACTAGGGTGAAGCTATGAGGAATCCGTGGTATGGGGCCGCTTTTCCGGGCTTTTTCTCCAAGCCCGTGATGAAGCTGGCCAAAGTAGATTGCGTGCCTTATGGGAGGCACCACAACTGAGGGGGGGCTGCAGTGTCGTATGGGAGGCACTGCGGCTGAGGATTGGGGGCCGCGGCTGGAGAGGATTGTTGGTGTGTCGTTGCCACTTTCCCTGCCTTCCGCGGCCTCGACGAAGTCGCCACCGTTTTGATGGCGGAGGCAACCCCACCGCTGCAGGGGAGGAGGAGTGTCGGTATGTCGTCGGCCGCTCTCCCTATCCTCTGCAGCCGTAGTGGCAGGCGCAGGGCCACTTTAATTGATCCGTTGCATCGGGACCAGGGCTATTGGACACGGGTGCTGTCCGACGCCCAGTGCTGTTTGATCCCAAGTGGTGGATGACGATATGCCTGGTGTTCGGCACATCGTCATTCTGGCGGGAGCGCAAGCTCCGAGGTGGGGCCCGGTTTGGGCCAGCGCTGTCGGGTGCCGCGGAGGAGTGCGAAAGCGTGTCCGTAGCCCCGACACTAAGCGCAGTGGTGGAACACCCAGGGGATTTGGTGGAAAAAAATACAAAAAAGGTACGTACAGCTAGTCAAGCATACGACCACAAAAAGCCACGAAATGAACTCATTTCGACATGTGAAAAAGTGACAGATGTATACTTTGCCGTTCTGACTACGAACGAAATAATTCGTGGTGCGCGTACTAGCCCGGCAGGACGTCCATTACTGGACATAGACCTCTCACGACTCAGATAGATCACAAATAAGACCAGTTGAAAATTACTTGCATCGGTCGTCAGTCCTCTGTACTATGTGCCCTGCTCACTGCCATTGCAACTTACCAATCCGTTTGGGCTATGTCGGTCACTTTGGGGGTTCTTTTACGGATCTTCTAATAATATTGTCCACCTAAAGTCTAAAAGAGTGAGCGTTGTATGTGTTAGTGCGAGAGGAATTAGCGAAAAATGTGAATCGAAAGGTTTTCGTCGGTCCAAAAATTAAGCTGTTGATATCATGGGTGAAGTCTCAATTTGATTAATATTTCAGACTAGATAAGTAGGTATAGCTTAAACACTTCTTGTAATAAAAAGTTATTATTATTCACATTTCGGTACCTTTTTTAAAATGTTGGAATTAAAAATCTAGTGGGCTGGTATCAAACGATTGCGTCGTTAAACTAGATTGCAAGTAATTAGGTACTTTACCGTAGGTACTAGGTACGGTATAGTACCAACCTTATTCGAAATCACTTATTCCACTGTAGACCGATAAAAGATAGACATAGAAATCCACGGTTAGTGAGCTACCTTATTTGGTTTTATCGTGATTTTATGTGACACTTTATTCAAATCGTTCAAGCTCTTCGACTACAAAGTCCTGAAGAAAACTCATCCGTTAGAACGGCACCGATACACGATTTCCCACGCACGTGCGAGCGGGACAAAATACAGGAAACACCAAAAACTTCGCTCCGAAATCATTCCTTCCACCGTCTATTGGCTGAATCGGTGCGTCGCGATGCGTTCCATATTCAAAATTTCATTCTATTTTTGAATTCGAAATTCGATTTGCGTGCCGTCTTGTATTAATAAAAGATAAACGGCCAGTCGGAAGTTGCCATAAAATTGGCATAGATTTTGGCGGGAGTCGAGATATAGGGCTAGTGATGGGCTCGACAAGTTATTTAGCCAAGCCTAAGTCAGCGGGATATCGCGCCAAGAGCGGATCGAGCGCCGGATCCGACAAGGAGATGAACGGAAAACTGAAGAGAAATAAGATAAGGTAATTTTTGTTGTAATTTTTTAACCTGTTCATCATAGATGTTAAATCATGAATTTAGAAAATATATCTGGGTCTGTATGTTATTTGTTCTTCCTGAGCTTACATTATGCGAGTGCGACGTTATTTAAAAAAAATATTCATTACTGCCAACGTGTAGTATGGTCGTAAATAACAACGAATTAATTTTATGGCTAAAATTGATTAATTTGAATAAAAAAATGGAATTTCCAGCGGCCAACGTCTGTCTAAGAACCGTTAAGATATTTTAAAAATGTTAAATAGGTATGTGAATCGTCGACCACAGAACTGTATAAAGATCTTAAGCTATAAATATCGTAACTTGCAAGTTACGATATTTATAGCTTAAAAATACTAGTCAATATTTCAAAGCCAAGCTCAAAAATATAAAATTTAAAAAGAAAACCCGTAAACTAAATAAATAACGAACGGCAGCCTACAACTATACATTACGAGTTTGTACTAGCTTTGAACTTGAAGTGAACTTACAGAAAAAGTTATTTCAAAGACACAGTGATATTTTCTTGTGGCATTCGCTTTTTGGATTAGATTCTTTCATTGACAATCAGGCTGAAACAAGGTATCGAAAAATGTGCTTTTATTTATTGCATTTTATACGTAGTTTATTTATTTCTGAGAACTTCAAAGAAATGGTATGATTATTTTTCGATTTGAGAAGTTTAATTTTCTTTTCACCTGTATAGAGATTTCTTCATTTGAAAACCTATTGTCGGGCTTCTTTTTTTTGATTTGTCGAGAAATTTTAGGAAATAAAATATATTTACTTTTTATACCTACTTCCATAAAAAATAATCTAATTCGGTTTTGTGCTAATGTGAGCCAACCGCGCTTATTAGAAATCCATAGGGAAAGCCTATATCCAGCAGTGAACGTCCTACAAGCCCTACGGTTGATATCTAAAATAAAATCTAGAGGTGAAAAATGAATATGTTCAATAACGCCTGCTAAAATTTTAAAGCAACATTTAAAAAACGCCTGATAAAATTTATGTAAGATTTATTTGCCTTACCCAGTTTCGGTAAATGATTTAATGTTTTTAATTAATTTTTAATCTGGTTTTTTGATGAAAAAAAAATTATGACATGCAAGTATCATTATTATGTATGTACATGTACAATAGTGTCATTGTATTTAGGTAGCGATATTGAGATGCTATAGAAAAGTGTTTGGCGCTATATACAGTATCTAACTATTATGACTTATCCACAACTTGTATTTATAATATTTATAAAGATTTGTCCCTGGTGATACTTTATAATTTGATATTTAAGTATTGTTTATTGCTTTCATGTAAATTCATAGGCTTGATATAACAAGGTATGTACCTAGCTACCTACTAACGCATGAAATAAAATGCACGCTCTCTAGATGTTAATTTTTTTATCATTTTTATTAAACAAGTAAACTTTGTAATTATACCTAAAAATAACTAAATTACCTAACAATAAATATATAGTAATAGAAATAAACTAATTTTAATTTCTCGAAAAATATAGGTACACGTGCATTTTTAAATTACATCGTTATTGCTTATAATTTTAAACTATATGCTTTGCTTACATTTGCATTCTATTTTTGACCGACGAACCACCGGAGGAGGTATACAATTCGACGCGTATAATTTTTTTTTATATTATTATATCTATTTTTGACCGACGAACCACCGGAGGAGGTATACAATTCGACGCGTATAATTTTTTTTTATATTATTATATCTAGCCACGCATATCTTTTTTTGTAGTAGTCCGATTTCATTAATTCTTTTTTTTATTGGTAAGAGTATACTTCGAAATTAGTCCCATTTAGATTTTATCGATACGTGCGAAATATTCGCGAATTCTGTACACGGGTGAAACCGGTCATGCTATTATTTGCAAAAAATAATTAATACTAAAAATAATAGTAAAAATAAATAAATTTATTTTTACTTTAGCTACTAATATGTATTTTTAGAACATACTAATTATTCATTATCTGTACCTACCTATCTGTAATAGGCTGTGGTAATAGATACCTACTTAGGCACGCATCGAAATATTGTTGACGTCAACAACGGTTGCCATGACAACTGATTTATGAAATCGATACGATCATTTTAACAAAAACACCACTCCACTCAAATTGCCGGCGCAATGCGCAACCCTAGTTCCAATTTTAAAATTTAGTTAAAACTTTTCTTTTATTTCAAGATGTGATTTTAAGTTTTAATTCCTAGTGAGGGGATAGTATCGATAAGTTTACCATATACGATATCTTTTGTTCGAAACTATGACTTACTTTTATTCGAAATATGCGTACAGGAGACCGACGAAAATGAACGAATATGGGATAAAGCGGGTTCCTGACTACACGGAGTTGGCTTACAAGGAGGCTGTATCCAAATTGAGATACTTTTTGTCAGGAAACTACGCACCCAGTGTAAGTACCTAGCTTAAGTAATTTTTTACAGACTTAATAGGAAGAAACCTTACAAACGTCAATGCTACCTTAGATAAAAATTATACCTACCTAAGATCTGAGAGTTATTAGAGTTTGAATTATATTGAAATATGGCGAAACAATAAATAAATATTTAATTTGGCCGATTTTGAAGTCGTCATCTAAATCTAATAGCAAGTTAAAATATTGTTCTCTCTTTCAAATTCAAATAAGTAGTGAAAAAGAAACAGCTTATTTTAAGTTGCTATTTTTACGATGTCGCTTTTAAAATTGGCCACAACGTCTAATTAAACTAGAATATTGATCATACTAGGGTCAACTTCATGTAGGTACCTACTTAGGCACTCATTATAAATTATAAGAATAATAGAGATGAAACTCACATACTTCAATAAAAATTTAACATGTTAAATTTTTAAATTTTAACATGTTAAATTTTTATTGAAGTATGTGAGTTTCATCTCTATTATTCTTATAATTTATAATGAGTGCCTAAGTAGGTACCTACATGAAGTTGACCCTATCATGTGAACACTGAAATTGACTTCAATTTAGGCTATTTAAGCTGAGTGTTTGACACTTTTGACATCATCCAGACACTGCACTAGCTGTGGCATCTATGATCAATTAAAAAGAATGGGAAGCATTGGCGTACCTGGGGTAGTAGGGTATTGGAATTTTAAGATAAGACGTTGTCCCCAAACGCTATTGTCATTTCACCAGGGCTTGACCGGTTAGAATTGAATGCGTTTGAATAATCGCAGAATTCACATAACTGCAAACCTAACGATCTGTTTAATTTAGTAAAATTATAGATTTACAGTAGTAAAAGAGCGTAGCTAGGTATATGTCCAAAATGGAGATAGAAAAGGTCGCGGATGATGATGATGATTTCAGTTCGATATTTTTATAGTGATTTAGATAAGGGGATAAGTTATTCGCAAACACTATAATGTAGGTATAGCGGTAGAGCGCGATAACTATCTAGAGATGTCACGCCTCGTAGAGCACGATAGCTTTTGTTTGATAAAATATATTCAATGTTACCCATATTAATATTTTTTGAAAGCTTTAGGTGATTATCTACAAGACTAATAAAGCCCTCCGTTTAGTTTTACTGCAAATTGTAATTTTCGTGCTATCCCCAGGGCCGGATTTAAGGAATGGGATTCGGGGCCAGCCTCTACAGCCCTGGGCCTCCATAATAGAGAGCCCCTTCAGAGTAGACACTTCAAAAAATCTTTCAGATTCCGACGAGTGAACTCTAGTAAACAGTTTTTTTAATTTTTTAGCTGCTGTTTTTACCCTTTACTTTGAGTACTCTGTACAAATACTATAATATTGTTCTTAAATATTGTCAAAAACTAAAGGTGACGTCCACAAGTGGTAGGTATATTATTCAGAGAAAAATGGAACCAAGATGATATACATATCATTTGAAAGCTTGTTTTATGGGCTTCCCAAAAATATTTAATTTAGATTTTTTCACCTCTCCAATTTTTTGTTAAGGCGAAAAATAACAATACAGCTTATTATTTTTTCTAGTTTAGCAATGATAAAGTGATTCTATCGTTATTTTACTTGCATTCGTAGCTGAATCTTCCACATTCATATCTTAATTTGCTAAAAATTATAACCTACCAGTGTGACCAGTTAGTAGGTAGATACAATGTGGCAAAAACACCTAAAAAGTGTGTCTAATGGGAAAAAATTCTTTTATTTAACTATTTGGAGGTTACTTAATCAGGGTTGATAGAGATAAACTACCTATTGAGCCAAATATATTTATTTATCCAAATAAATTCAAAATTATTTTTTGAAAAATCGGAGGGCTCTTTTTTGTTTTTAACAATTGTAATAGACTCAGAAAAATATGAACTTTCTCGAAATGTAACGAGTGTTGTGGTTAGAATTTTTGATGATTATTATACCAGCTGCCATACATTTGGTGGACATGTCCTTTGTTCACTCCAATCAGACAATCAGTAAAGTATTCCAATTCATTTAACATTCCATATCTAAATAAGTACCTTGGAATGTACTACCCATCTTGAGGGAGGCCACTCCTTTTTTGCCCCGATACCTCCAGATCTATAAATCCAGCCCTGGCTTTCCCATAACAACCTTTTACATTTCAGTAGCCATATTATTTTCGGACTTTTGAACTTTATCCATGCCAAAAATCAAATCAGTCCGTTAGCCTGTTGCATTTGTTTTTTTTTGTGCTTTCCTACGGGAACATTTAATTTTTCTGTTATAAAATGTACTTCGTCTCGTCCTAAAAATTAAGTCAATCCGTTGCTGCGTAAAAGTGGAACAAACCAACAAATACCCTTTCCTATTTACTTATAATATATATTTTTTTATTCCAATTAATTTTTTGGGACTTTTATATAAAATACATGGCAGTCCCTTTGTATATTCTAACTTACTAACTACTTAATAGTACTAGCTACGTATTTTGGATCACTTGAGGCGACTCACCAAATCAAATAGCGCTCCGGCTGCGTCAGAGCTAGGTTCAGCAAGTTTATAATATTCTATTAGTGAGGATTGTAGGCAGTATAGTAAGAATTAAGGATAACAAACACACCTACTCACTTTTGGATTAAACAATATTCATATTAATATTATTATACAAGGATTGTAAAGTCAATTTTGTGGTGCAGGTGCGTAGCTATGGAGGATCAGCGTCGATCAAGAACCTAGACGAGTCAGACGGAGACCTCGACAAGAAATATTCGCCATATTCGCACACGCTGGCGGAGTACAAGCCCCGGCCGCGGCTTACGGCGAAATATACCACGCTCTATGCGGACAGTTTGAATAATTATACGGCGCCGCAGCACACCACTAGTAAGTAGAACGCATCATTATTTTCGCGATTTGTCAAATCGATCAAGGACAAATACTTATGAAGTACATGCTCAACACTAAATGGTTTTCTGATGACTTGGACAATCTAATGACTTTTCTAACTGGTGACTGGTCGCAATTTAGGCTATTTAGACTGAGTTTACACTCTACACTGAAGGATTCCTCTTGAGTATTTGACACTTTTGACATCATCCAGACACTTGCACTAGAGTTCACTTTAAGCTGTGGCATCTGTGATCAATTATAAAGAATGGGAAGCATTGGTGTAGCTGGGGTAGGGCATTGGAATTTTAAAATAAGACGTTGTCCCCAAATGCTATTGTCTTTTCACCGGGGCTGGACCGGTTTAGGGGGCCCTGGGCTAATACTTCTTAGAGGCTCACCTAGACTTAAAACAATTAAAAGAATTGAATGCGTTTGAATAAACGCAGAATTCACAAGACAGCAAACCTAACGATCTGTTTAATTTAGTAAAATTATAGATTTTTGCATTATCGTCTAGTTTTGACATAGACATGACTTAGCTAGACCCTGGAATCTAAGGGCCCTCCCTCCAAAATCCCTCCTGGGCTGAAGCCCAAAAAACCATATGATAGAACTGGCCCTGATTTTCACCCCCATTATCATTTCAATGCCTCCCTGGCTACGACTCTGCAGACACTTGACTACTTGAGGGTCTGCCGTAACAGGCACTGGCAGAACACATTTGTGAGATTTGAAGATTTCGCAAGTTCCCAAATATATCAGGACTTTTTGATGAAAACACGGCTTTTCCTTGGACTTTTCAATATTTTTTCTGCGTTAGAGTTATCAGTGATAGATGAAACGATTCCAGCGGTACCACCCGCGGCCGCGAGTCCAGCCGACGTGACGGGTGGCACAAATCCAGACGTCGTCAACTTTATACAGAAGCAGGAAGAATATATCGAACAGCTGGAGCGGGAGAGTCAATACTGTAGAGTAAGTATCGCTTTAAAAACTCGACTGTAATAAGTTAACTGATTGTCCCTGGTGTAAGACTCCCATGAACTAGGCAACACACCTGTGCTTGCATATCTTCGGTAATCTCTACTTAAATACGGATACCCTGATATTAAAAAAAAACATTGTAATAGGGGATCTAAAAGGAATACAGCATTTTTTTCGTTCTCTTGGGGATCTAAGTTCGGAAATCCCAGTGGAACGAGCGAATATGGCACCACAACCGTAAATGCGGAAAAAATACTAGAACTAGAACAAAGAAGCGACCACTGCCAAATGCTGTGTGCTAAACTGATAAACCTTAGTAATGGCACCAGCCTGTATCGGAGTGGCAACGCGCTGTTTTTCAATGCATTTTTTTAAAGATATCCATAGTCGTTGACGATGATACCCAATTACCCACCTTGCTTAAGAAATCAAACAACCAAGATAATCTCTGAAAACGTAATAAGTATCCCAAAAACCTGGAATAATACCGGAATAAACAGACGGACACATTGAAAAAATAATATTTTTTCTTCAACAGGATGAACTAAACAATCTGCTGGGTAAAGTGAAAGAAGTGATCTCAGAGAACGAGCACTTACACGAAGCGCAGAAGAATAAGCTTATAACACGTATGTTTCATTCATATGCTGGCTCGGAAACTGACGACCTGGATGACGTTGGTGACAGCACTGGCCTAGACAGTGATAACAAGGTAAGAAAATGTATAAAATAAAATGGAGTAAGAGACGGGGACGACAAAAGAAAAAACTAGAATAAAAAAACCAGACAAGTAAGTGCGAGTCAGGCTCTCACACCGAGGGTTCCGTACAAATCCAGAAAATTTGATAAAATTGGGAAATAAGTTAAATCTCTAAGTAAACTATAATCATCGACAAAAACTTTTTAATTTTTTTAATTTTTCTCGTCATACATCGAAAATTACACATTGTTGAAATAATTAAAAACCTGTTTTAGCATGTGCTAATAAACCTCTTTTATATAGTACCTTACATGATACGATTTTCTCACTTTTGAACCCATATTTTGTGAATCTGGGCCCTATTTTTTATGATTTAAATAAAAATGTACAGTTTTCAGATTTATTCCTATACACCTACCTATGTACTCTGAGACAATGCTTCTCACCAAATATCATAGTTCTATGTCAACGGGAAGTACGCTGTAGGTTTTGATTTTTGGCACACAGCACTGGAAATACAGAATTTGACATTACGATACTGTTAATTCTTAGCAAAGTGAAAGTACATGCGTCGAGCACGTGGCATTTTCGCACGTTTCACAAAAAGCTCGCAAAATGTTCAATTTCTTGTCTATTCATCTATCAGAAGTATCAGAGGCTCTATATTGGAATTGTTAGCCTCCTTAGACACCTATGTATATGATTACAAGGCAAATATATGTTAAGAGCCGGAGTAACGATGTGAATTGTGAGCATAGCATGCAGTTATAAAAGTCAAATAACAATGTTTCAAAAATTGAGCTCTGATAGATTTCCTATACCCCGCAAATACCTAGCATCTTACGACTAAGATGATTATAGAGATAATAACGAAAAAATTTCAAATGACATAGAAGAATATACAGATTTCTAATAAAATAAAACATTTTCACTTCAGTAAATAATTTCCAGATCTCGCCGTCTAAGACTCGTAAGACCACCAAGGCCCGCTCGACCCGGCTCGAAGGACCAAACATTGTGTTCGAGTCGCGCATCGCGGAGTTGGAGGCGCAACTCACACAGTCTAAGATAGATCTGAAGAAAGTTCAGGTATTAAATGGCTCAATATCAATATATTTATTGTAAATGTGAATTTATTTTCATAAGTTTTAAAAAACACTGAGTTGTCTACTACACAAAATAAAAATCCTACCTAAATATATACAAAAATAAAGGCTAAAAATCGAAATAAAGATTGTATCCTTGTGGAAGGGTGCCAAGAAAGCTGGCTGCATTGCCGCGCTGAATTGAAATTTTCCTTGTCTTACAAGCCTAAACAGTTGTTGTATAAAGAAGACTGCAGATAATAACGATGTTGAATAGTAAGTGTATCTTTCAGGACGAGAACAACGAAAATAAACGTAAACTCGCTTCTGGGCTCGTTGACTCGACTTGTCTTGATGGCTTCAAGCGGCAGATTGATAACTTACAAAGGTAAATTATTATTTATTGTATTATGTATTTGTATTCTATCAATTTTCCGAACATTCTTTGTCTCTCTAATTATGAATGCTATATTTATCATTGCGGTATCATTCGATCCTAATTCTTCTTTTAAAAATTCAGTATTCTTTTTTATGCTCTTGTGTCTTCTTTTCCATTATTATTGCTGCGGCTAGATGCTTTACTTATCAAAGTATAATTTTCTTTCTGTTTGTGTCAACAATAAAATATTGACCTTTGAATAATTTAGAAATGTTTTAGTAATATCATCGGTTTCATTGTTTTCCGACTTAACTAAACTAAAATACTGCGCACACACTAAAGTTATATTTAGATCAGCAGAAGTATCAGTCATTTTTTAGCAAATCTACTAACTAGTTAATTTTTACTGAATTGGAATTGTTGTATCTGCCGTCAGAATTTACCCATATTGCTTTAATACCGTCTATCAGAGATAAATCAGCGCTGGAGTCCCAAATCTCGAAGCTGAAGCTGAACCTAGACAGCCAGGAGAATGGCTTCAAGCGGAGCGACGGGCTCGAGACGCAGCTGCGGGAAGAAAGGAATAACCTGGAGGCGGAACTCAGGAGGCTTAAGGTAAATAATTCATGTTGAGGATCGTTGATATTAACTACTCTTAGAAGCTAAGCCTGAACAGTCAGAAGAAGAAGAGAGAAGAAAGAGAAGAAGACGGGTTTAAAAAGAGTGACGAGCTTGAGACGCAGCTGTGGGAAGAAAAGGACAACCTGGAGGTGAAACTCAGGAGGTTTAAGGTAAAAATGGAGTGAATCGTTGGTATGAACGAACTACTCTTAGAAAAGCTGAGCCTGGACAATCAAGAGTATGGCTTTAAAAAGAGTAATCAGTTGGAGACGCAGTTACGGGAAGAAAGGAACAATCTGAAGGCAGAACTCAGGAGGCCTCTTACATTTAATCTTTGCTGATAGTGTCACTATTTTAAATTACCCAGGTAAATTCCATAGAATACTAAGAACTAGATGTACAAAATCAAGAGAAACAAGAAAAACATCTGTTTTTCATAACACAGGTTATGATGAGATTTTTTTCGAATCGGTAATGAGGAGACTCACATTAGATTCCAGATTTCATACCAATTTAAACTATGTAAACGAACTAGTTATACGTAAGTAATTTTCAATCGGTCTTATTCAAAATCGATTGGAGAGATTTGTGCAGTGCACATTTTACAGATGAAAAGACAATAACGATCGTCATCCTAAAGATTAATGATTACTTAATTATAATATTCGTAATTCACAATCCAACAAAGTTTTTAACTCTTATTTCATATTCTAGGAGGACCTAGCCAAAGAGCGAAGCAAAGTTCGCGAGCTAGCGGGCGAGGGCGCGCGGCGAGCCATACAGGAGCGCAGCGCGGCCGAGCAGCGATACAACGCGCACTTCGACGAGCTGCAGCACGACCTCGCTGCACAGTACGACAACGTCGCCAAACTGCAGGTCACTCTATAGCAATACATACAGGAGCGCAGCGCGGCCGAGCAGCGATACAACGCGCACTTCGACGAGCTGCAGCACGACCTCGCTGCACAGTACGACAACGTCGCCAAACTGCAGGTCACTCTATAGCAATACATACAGGAGCGCAGCGCGGCCGAGCAGCGATACAACGCGCACTTCGACGAGCTGCAGCACGACCTCGCTGCACAGTACGACAACGTCGCCAAACTGCAGGTCACTTCTATTCTATAGCAATACCTGAAATCCAGCTAATTAATACGGGAACAAGCTAAACTAAGTTAATTTTCGCCGATCTTTCAAGAATTTATCTACAGACTACAATTCAGAGAACGCGTTCGGTGGACAATCTCATTAACATTGATGGATTGCACTAGATAATACTTATTTTTCGAACTGATCTATAGATAACTTAAAACCGGAGGCGCATGTCTAGCAGTGGATTATATATTGCTGGAACGATGATGATGAGATACGTTTGACTACAACTACTATGTTTGCGATTTCGTAGTTGGAGCTGGAGCGGAACCGTCGCGAAGAGAACGAGCTGAAACGAGATCTGTCCATGAAGAACAACGTCATCGACGAGCTCAAGATGGAGCTCAAAAACAAAACATGTAAGATGATTGACTTCTCTAATAAAATAAATGAAAATCCCATTGTACATTCTAACTTATCTTACAATACAATACAAAATAACATATCTATAAATAGTACATTTTGCGGATCATTTAAAGCTACTTACCAATTAGAACAGCGATTCCGTTGCGTCGTTTTTTTCTGTGACACCTTTCTGTGTGATTGACTTCTCTAATAAAATAAATGAAAATCCCATTGTACATTCTAACTTATCTTACAATACAATACAAAATAACATATCTATAAATAGTACATTTTGCGGATCATTTAAAGCTACTTACCAATTAGAACAGCGATTCCGTTGCGTCGTTTTTTTCTGTGACACCCCTAATATAGGCCGAATCAAATATCTTGGCGGCTGTTAAAATTGTTACAAGCTGGAGGAAACCCAATCCTCGTGCAGCTGTTAAGTGCACTTCTGTTAGGATTGGGTTATCCGCAGCTTGTGGCTAACATCACACAACCGCTAAGATGTCTGATTCGATCTATACAGGGAATCCCAGAGGGAAGCTATGAAACGTATAAATATGTTTGTATCCAGCGAGCCTGCAGGCGGACCTGGCGCAGGCGCACGCTGAGAAGGCGTCGCTGGAGGAGGAACTCGCAAGCGCGCGCCTGGCCATCGAGCGTCACCAGCGCCAGGCCAAGCACGACGCCAACCGACTCAACTCTGAGGCAAGTCCACTCTCACCTCAAAACATAATATCTTTCATCCTCATATCATTCATCAAGATACCCTAACGCCACCAGCACGTTGTTTATACCTCAAGCAAGCATACTTACACCAACATAGTTACTTTTTTATTGGCTAACTTGGTGGCGTTGGATTTTGTGATAGGCAACCAACCATATAGATAAAAAACATCCCAAAAGGCAAAATCTTCGTGTCGGGTGTGGGGATACACTTGGTCAGAGTGGTTGATTGTTGGGATTTTATTATTTTGGTAACATTTTTTCTTTAGCTACTTTATCATATTATTATATGATAATAATAGCCTACCTACGACCTCGTGTCAACTTTTCTTGAGACTATCAGTTTCTCGAAATTATCGCCTTGTTAACTATCAATTTGGCCAATCTAGTTTACTTACTGCTATGGACGTCCTAATATAACTATAACAGAATACGGCTAAAACTCACGTTATAATTATACGGTCAATCCGCAAGGAATCCAACCAGTTTCAGAGTATTTAGAACTCCATCCTCAGGGAATACGCGCACCCCTGTCGACCTGCCGACCGCGGATTGACCGTATAATTATAACGTGAGTTTTAGCCGTATTCTGTTATAGTTATGATGAATACTCACGGTAGTTTTAATGAAGTGACGTCCTAATATTTCAGTTGGAATAAAATGTTTCCCCTCCAGATCCAGTCTCTCCGCCAGCGCCTGGACCGCGCGGACGCGGACCTGGTGCACTCGCGCCGGGAGAACCTGCGTCTGTCTGAACAAATCTCCACACTGGAGAAAGAGGTAAATCAATATGGAATGTAATTAACTATTATTCGCCGAAAATAGCACAACTGATTTCAACCTTGTGCAAAAATCGAATAGTTCGCACGCAATTTTCACATCATTGTTGATTTTCCAAAAATGACTAAGCCGATTTTAATACAATTTAAATGTATGTAATCTCTAAAGTATGATATACCAAACAAAAAATAATCCTCAAAATCAGTTTATAACAGAGAGAGCAAAGACGCAGAGTAATAGCGTAACATACATATACTATAAAAACACGTCGTATTAAAACCTCCTTTTTCGAAGTCCGTTAAAACGGGTTTTGTTCGGAATTCGAAGACCGTTAAAAACGGGGTTTCTTCCAAAATATTCCGAACAATTATATAAAAAAATGTCGCTTTCCTAAAACCACCGTTGTACCATTGTAGGATTATCCTCCATAGAAGAGTGGAAACAAGTAAACTGATTTTCCACAAAATCTGAGTCTGACTTTGAACCTAGTGGGTTTCTCTTGGTGGTCTCGTTTCGCGTTTCTAAATTAAAAAGATTTAATAATTTCTCCGTTCTAATCATAAATGATATTTCCACAGCTGAACATGAAAACTCTGACCCCCATCACTCCGGAGAAGACAAAGAAGGAAAAAGAACTGGCGACAATGCTGGACTCCATAGAGAACAAACAGTATGTTGCTACTATTCCAAGAAATATAAATGTTATGGCACTTAACTTTATTGGGATGTATCACCTAATGGGTAAACTATTGATGTTTTGAAAGATGCCACATCACATAAACACAAAGACTATATACGCCGAATCACACAAGATGTGGAGTTAGCTGTAAGCTGCGCAATATCCAATCCTATGACTGAAGCTCACATAAAGGTGTGCGGTGATTGGGTTTCGCTCAAGTTATAGCTAACTTTACATACACCGACTTGTATGATTCGACCTATACTTCAAAACATTCATATTTTACCCTTTCATCTAATACGCATGCATGAACGTCAGTAGCTATGAAAGGGCTTTTCTTTCTCAACGTTCAATAGTTTATTCATCAGATTGTTGATTTTTTTACTGGTTTTGTGGGAGTTTTAAGCGAGAACATTTGGTTCACAGCTAAAACCGTCGCTGAGTTGGAGTCCATGATACAATCTCAAAACAGTCTGATGGAGAAACTGACAGGGGAATGTCGCTTGCTCACTGACAAGCTCGACGACGCAAACCGTAGGCACAAGTACGGAACGTTTACTTAATTCTATAGCATGAACTTCACTTATCTTTATTTCTTTCACTGTCTGCAATTCTTACCCATTCGTATTTGAATGTTCGATTGTTTGTTCTTGTTCTAAAAATTATCGTTACCCATTTGAAATTCGAAATTCCTAACGTCGTGCTGTGTTTTCATTGGTGGCAGGCAGTGCGCAGAGTCGCGGCCGTTCAGACGAACCAATCAGAACACAGCGCGAGCGTTCCACATCCCGAGACCCGCCAAACGCGAGACGCCGTTCCAAGCGCCGCTCAGAAAAAGAGTCCGATTCGTCGAATAAATACCCGCCAATTATCGTTGGCCCGTTGACGACCAATCAGGATCTCGCTGACGTCAAGGGGGAGAAGACTTTCAATCTGCCGCTTATGATCCAACAGCCCTTTTTACGGGAGAAAAAGGAGCCCATCAAAGTTGACATAAGCGTCAAGCTCATACCCAAGCAAAGGAAAAAGGAACGGAAGAGACGAGAAGCACAAATTGAAGAAATCATAGTAGATGATGATCACGTTGGTGTTAAAAATAGCATTAGTATGGAAGTCGTTGATGGAGACGTTAATCTTTTAAATGAGACTGTTGAAATTTTCGAAGATGAAGGTAGAGATAGTGGGAAAGATTCCAAAATGGATGAGAGAGATAGCCCTAACGTCACGGCAGAAGAAAAGGATATTCCCAATATTGTAGTAGACACCAGTGGTTTGGTAGAAAATGCACAAGAAAATGAAACAACCAAACCGACCACAGTCGAAGAAGAGGTATCGACTGGCGAAAGTAATGAAAACCCAGTCAATGATACAGATATGCAAGAAAATCCAGAAAATAATGATGTAACCGCAGAAAATACAATAGAAATAGACGAAGCATCCAACAAAGAGGAAGCTCAATAAACGGCTCTAAATGCTCTTTCAAACTTGGCACTAAACCCAAATATTTTCTTTAAACTCGACTGACAAATACTATTGAAATTTACGTAAAAACTGTTCTAAAGATGTTCCATGTTTGTAATCTGTACCTACTACTGTATTTTTATACCTTCATCTATTTACTAACTAAAAACTATCCCATTTTTCTATACTAAGTGTTATTAATATTCAACATATTTTGCACTTATCTGTATTAATTATTATTAATCAATGTTCGCTATTGCTTCGTTACTATTAGAAATTATATGTTTAAATTAATATATTATGTGCAATGCTTGAATGTGATATTTTACACATATTTATCAATATTTGTTATATTATCTTAAAATTAATATTAATGGTTAAAAGCGTGTTAATTTACATTAATAAATTTATTTAGCTCTATGTGATTAACTACATTCAACTATACGCAATATATTTGAATTTGTAGATCAATGTCGACATAAAAATGAACCTTTCATGTTTTCAAATGGGTAATGATAATGTGTGCAATAAAAAATTAAACAAAATCGTGAATTCTTATAAAGTCTACATTTCATCACCCATCGCTCACAATTTTTTTCCGTTTCAGAACCGATAGAACGCAATTGCTTTGCAGGAATAGCGAACTCATGAGGAAACTTAGAAACCTCTGGTGTTCTCATAAGAAATATTGCACTACCACTGTCCCACCTTTACGGAGCTACACTCCTCTTAGTGGTTACCCCAATAGCAGATCATCGTATGACCTAGATCGCACCTACTACACTTCGACTCCTTACACCAATAGATTTAGAAGACCTGAATCGAGGCTCAGTCACAGTCTCGGGGTTCTGACGAGATGTCTGAGTGATTTGTCCATTGATAGAATCGAGTCTGATGATGATCCGATAAAGGTAAGCATTGCGAAGCTTGAGCTAGAAGCATGGTAGACTCATCATTAGATTGTAGGCTATTGGCATGATACAAGTAGATAAAAGATACAAGTTTATTGCTTGGCTTTATTTTTATAAATTTTTAGTTAATTTTTATTTTTTGGCATTACAATACAATCTTGATACTTTTCGGGAAGGTTGGCGAGATTCGGCTACGGATCATAAAAATGGAAGGAAATGGGGGAGACCTTTGTCCAGCAGTGGGACAGTATATGTTAAAAAAATAGCTAAGATTTATCAGGACAATGGTCCTTTATAATGATAAAAACAATCTTATTATTATCTGACACTCGTATGATCAAGCCTTTAACATCAACAAGAATATCAATCTAAATTATATGAGACAGCAAGCTGGATGAGAACCGACTCCAATAGGTTTTTTCGGAAAATTGACTTGCAGCGGATATTAAAACGAAAACGCAATGGAAGAGCGTTTTATTTAGTGCCTTTATCTATTTCTTGACTAGGGCAATAGCCCATTCAATCAGCAGGTTGCTTTAGAGACCCAGTGGTTTGTGACCCTGACTCCTGGGTCAATGAGACGTGGGTTCGATTCTCATCCAAGGCAAGCAATGAAAAGGCACTTGATTTCATGCCTTCTGATGCTTGATAAAGACATTGGCCTAACCGTTCTTGTGTTTCAAATGTTAAAAAGTGTGTTGCATGTTGTTACGCACGTGTGTTTGTTTGTCACGAGCGTGGTGTGATGCAGGCAGGAACTGGCCACTCTGCAGCGCCAAGTAGACTCTCTGGGGAGGAGCTTCCAGTCGTCACCGCGCATTGTACCTAGCAGCTACACAGGTAAGCGGACTGAGAATACTTATATCACAGAGATACCAGAGAGATAATGTGGTGGATCGAGAAATTCTGATAGAGATGTATTGATTTAATACGGCACGAGTTAGAAAAAGACATGGAAAAATATCTCGATTTCAATCTTGATCGTCAAATTTCAATGTTATATTTGACAGTTTTGAAAACTCGCGGACAGATTTTCCATATATTTTTGTGATTGCGAATTGCCTCAAGTGATATCAGCGTTATCTCATTGGAACACAAAAAACATCGATTTTTAAAATGCTCAATGATTCCTATTTCCACTCTGGATGTAGGTCGTTTCTAAAAAACCTCTGAAATACATTCAAATTATTTACATACCTAACGCCATTATCATAAATTCACAGTCACATTATAACTTAGTTCTGAGCTTAGAGAATTCAAATTATCCTGCAATCTATGAAATCTAGCAGTTCGGCAGGTGGATACACACACAGTCAACTAATTATGATGTATAAAACGCAGTTGATTTTATTCTAGCCAATTATTCAACTGATTTTAAGCAGTTTAAGTGTGTCTCTGTTTATGTGATTAATCACAACAGAGACACATTCAACAGATACACTTTTTTAATGACTAACAAATTCGTTTACTTGTTCAAAACATTTCTTAAGTTCCATATGCCATTTTAGCACCAACCACGCACGCTACCCCAGCCGAGCGAGATGTACCAGCCGCAGCCAGTTCCCGACCAGTCGATCCCAGAGCTGAGTCCCCCGGCCACCCCGCCGGAGACGGCGCGCTCCGAGCGCTCGCAGACCAACGCTCCGACCGACCAGCCAGACAACTAACGAAAGAACTCTCCAGAACCTCGCTTTACAACGAACCGCCTGCTCCACAAACTCAAACCGAAGAACCGACCATTCAATACAGAGAGTACACCAAGATTCCCGACGATCATACAGACTCGGCTCAAATTGAAGAAGAAGATGAGGTAATGGAAGTGGAACAGCCACAGACGGAATATCAAGCTCAAAACTACGAAGAATACGAGCAGACTCAACCTGAAACTCAACTAGAATATCAAGCTCAACAGTATGAACAGACTCAACCTGTGAACGAATCAGAATATCAAGCTCAAGAGTATGAACAGACTCAACCTGTGAACGAATCAGAATATCAAGCACAGGAATATGAGGAAACTCCACCTGTAACTGAAACGGAATATCACAATCAGGAGTATGATCAAAATTACGAGCAGCCTGCTTACGCTGAAGGACAGTACGCAAATTATGAACAGTATCCTCAACAGTACGCAGATCCTAATGCACAATATGGTGTAGATCCAAACGCTTATGAAACGAATCCAAACGCACAATTCGAAGGAGATCCAAACGCTCAGTACGCAAACTATGCACCCGATGAAAACTACACGACAGATCCAAATTACGATACTACACAATATGCTCAGGAATATGAGGGAACTGCCCAGTATCCAGTGCAGTCAGAAGAACAAGGAAGTAAAGACACTGTGCCTAGTCAAAGTTAGCTATTTTAAGTTATATTTTACGTGCAATATCTTGTTATGTTGATGCTTTTGTTTATTGTATTTGTGTTAGAATAGATTGGAACTGCTAGAATTTTAGTCATGTACTACATATTTTTAAAAATTGGTAATTTGATATAAATACTACTTCTGCTAATTTAAAGCAACTTGATACAAAATAAATAAACTATAAAAATATTTATGTACGTTTGGCGTAAAATAGATTTGAGAAAAGCTTTTGATGTTGTAGACATCTTAGGTAATTAGAATTATTTGAAAAACATTTTCAAGCTTGTAGATATCTCATTTGAATTAAATTCAACGGTAATATAAGTTGTACACGAAAATGAAACTACATAGTAAAAATATAAAAATATCTAAATATAAATAAATATAATATGAAATGAAAAGCACGCAACAAGTCACTTACACGAATTTTTCTAGTTACCTATGATTTTTAATTTGATTAAAGTAACTATTGAGTCTAAATAATATTTGCTCAATACATAATGATGTTTACAAATAATTTCGAGTCTTTTATTTGATGACTGATTTATTTTGACGAGCCTATTATGCTATAGTTTGCTGTTATATTTACAGTCCGTTCAGACCTCTGACATTTGTCTCTGGTCTGTATCTACTATAGTATTTACCCAAATAGATTATTCCTATCATAGCGATAAAAGGTATGACTTCATAGGTAATAACAATTTAATTACCTTCTAATGTAACCGCTTATTTCAATTTGTTAGGATAATTTACCTCAAATGCGTATAATTGAGTTTTTTCTTGATTTCATCTTGATTCACTTATGCAAAAATTTTAGTAGCTATGATCGGTAATATTAACTTTATGTTTTGCAGTTTGTTACTATTAGATACCAGAATATTTGCTGTAAGTAGGAATTATAGGTAATATTTGTCTTTTTTGTTCATAATTATAAAGCGAAGATTTCACTGAACTCTAATGGTAGGTATCACATGAAAAGTTCTAATCAGAAAAATTCAAGGTAACGATGACTCTTAAACTGTACTGTATCAGCTTTTTAATAGTCCACTGCAAGACGTAGGCCTACCCACGAAGGGTGATTGGGCCATATCCGCCACGCTGGCCCAGTGCGGGTTGGAGGATTCACATACGTCATCAAATATCTTCTACGGACGTATGCAGGTTGCCTCACGATGTTTTCCTTCACCGAAAAGCCAGTGCAGTGGTGTGAAATTCCGTACATTAATTACAATTATTACAAACGATGACTAATTTTCTCTAATAACAGCTAAATAACATTCATAAGAATATTCCTAATGAAGTGGGAAAAGTTAAAATACGGCACAAGGACATGAATATTCACAAGAAAGGTGTTGATGACAGAAGTTCCCTACGGAATGGTATCCACCATGAGAGAAACGAAATTAACGATATTATTCTGAGGGTGCAGGTAAGCGAAGACCAATTTTTCATACTCTACATTAGGGACTTTATTTTTGAACATCGAACGGTTTGGATGTGGGTATACGGAACTTGACAGATTGTATGAAGAGTTTTGAATTGAATTGAATTTATTTATTTGCATGGTATATAGAGCATTCTTAAACGCTAAGAACATACCCTGCCTCATAGGGCATAGCAAACATTAAAATATTATGTAAATATCTAAAAAGTTACTTACTAAACCTATCTGCTCCTTTCTTCTATCGTACGGTTAGGAAGATGCGACCAAAGCGCCACCCTTTTATGGTGGACATTCCGCGCGTTAGAACAAAGCGTTTCGAATCCTCATTCCTCATACGAACAGCCAGAATGTGGAACGCTTTGCCTGGGTCTGTCTTCCCGCTAAAGTACAACGTGGGTGTCTTCAAATCCCGAGTAAATAGGTATCTTCTAAGTAAGCGTTCTACATCCATACCGCATGTCTGCTCAACATCAGGCAGTATAGTCAAACGCAAACCTACAAGGAATAAAAAAAACTAATTTTTAAATATAGTCATTTAACATTACTATAAAACTTAGTACCTACACATTTTACTTACAAAACATAATTATAGATTAGAACTAGTTTGACATAGATTCTTGGCCGTACGTAGTATTATCATAATTATCTTCTTTGGCCGTACTACAAGTTACTATTATTACTATTAAATGATTAGAGAATAAATAACTAAAGTATACTCTATGATTAAACGTTACTATAATGTAATTTTATCAGTGAGGTACTCGTCTAAACTGTAATAACATTTGTTTATTAACAATTTTTTGAGATTTTTATAGAAAGTTTTTTCATCCATCAGAGTCCGTAAAGTTACGTAAATATTACGTATACGTTTTAGCTGGATCCATACAAGTCCCGTATCTCTGAACCGTATGAAAGTCAAAAATGATGCCCCTGGGATAAAATTATTGAAAATAATGCGGTTTTCACCATGGAGGAATCAAAAGTTAACGATGTTATGGCCCATTCCCTGTTTTGTATTTTACCTATAGGTCCAATCAAATTTATTGGCGGCTGTGAAGTCAGCTATAAGTTGCGCAATATTCAATCCTGACTGAAGCTTACTTATAACAGTCGTATTATATTTATATATTATATCGTACTTACATATATATGTGAGTATATTTAAAACTTAGATTGAATAAGTATATTTAGTTTATTATTTATAGGTGTTTTCTTTGTTAATATCTATTTAAGGCCACTATTTATTGTTCTTGTCGCTTCATATTCGTGCAAGGTTGCCTGGAATAAATCGCCATGGGTGATAAGGCCGCCATTTTATAATCATATTTTTGTCGTACATGTGTAAATAGTGTTTATTTTTCATATTGTGGTTGTAAATAAAGAGTTTTGTCTGTCTGTCTGTCTGTCGTCGAGAATTTTGATTCGGTTTCGCACAGCTTGTAGCTAACTTCACAGCCGCCAAGAAGTTTGATTCGGCATATACCTATCTCTTAAATCATGTACCTACCTATCTGTATATATACATACTCATAGATCTAGTATAGGTAGGATTAGCTACAATACAATAGAAAAAAAAATTACTATAGATGAGACTAATTTATTATAGGTATTTCAAAAATTTTCCGAGATATTATTGTTAGACGAACTAAATATCTGTTGTAATCTAAATATCTGTTTAATTTTTAGCCGGTACAACTTTTTTATGTAAGTAAAATTAAATGGATTCATTGACGAATATTTAGATGAAGATAACAATCAAGGAAACAGAATAAGGAATCCGACATTTATCTAGCCCAATGAACTAACTAACTAAAGGGGCAGTGGGCAGGGCCCATAGCATGGAGGACTGATGACCGATGGGGCAGAAGTTTTTGGGTGGAGATCGCGTACCACCTACAAGATAGACCGATGCGTGATGGTCTAATAAAGTCTGCAGCGATACGCTGGGAGCAAGCCACTTCCAACTGTTTTGATTAGAAATCCAAAAGGGAGGCTAACGTCCAGCAGGGACGTCCTACAGCTGAGAAGTAATGATGAAAGAAGAAATTAGTTTGTCATTGGAGATCCTCATAACATTAAACTCTACAATAAATAGATATCATCCCCTGTACGCAAGACTTAAAATAAATCTATTTTGTAGGAACCCAGTGTCCCACGGCCAAAGCAATACTTTCGAGGCAACAAGGAACTACGCCAGGCAATATACGTACGTCTTATTTACTTGATCCATGTGGTGTATGAAAGTGATTAAATTAATACTGAGTACCTACATAATTGATGCTGATCATAATCTAATAAAAATGGGCAGATATGGCACAACAGTAGCGTATTCCAAAATTTAGTTTAGGAGGGGCTTGATCATGATTTGGACTCCAGCACCAGAAATACCCAGCTAGGGTAGTAGGTACTAATTTACCAAAACCAAGATCAACACTCGATGTATGGGTGAACCCACATTTTAACTCGCTAGTCTATCCTAATGTCATGGACTCCGAGAGGGTACTCCATGAAGAGCAAATATACTATCGCTTATTCGGAAAGTGCTAGGCAACTGAGAAGAACTAGAGTCTGGCGAGCTAAAGTTGATACAGCAATTTTTTGCTAACTTTCTAAATGACAACACACTGTGCTACTACCAACGCGGATTTAGGTACCTATAAATTGGGGTACTTTACCATGTATTAAAAACATTTTTCAAACCTACGTCATGTACTAAACTGAACAAAATAATTCATTATATTCATATCTATATATATAAAAGAAAGTCGTGTTAGTTACTCCACTTATAACTCAAGAACGGCAGAACCGATTTAGCTGAAAATTGGCAGGGAGGTAGTTTAGAGCCAGGAGAAGGACATAGGGTACTTTTTATCCCGTTCCTTTTTATTATATTTTTTAATAGTTATTCATCTTATCTTTTTCATATCATCTTTTCGCTTAAAAAATCGTTAGCGAAACTGTCACCTATCACAACGACACTAATAGGCCCAATTTTGAAAGCATCATCGTAATTATAACAGCTAATTAAAATATTTCTGTTTCTTTTTCACTTTAGGCATTCGATAGAGAGAACACTTTTTACATTCCTATTAAATTTACGATAGCGCATTCATAATTAGGCCTAATATGGATTGACGAAACGTAATATGATGACAGGTGACATTTATTGACTGCAGACTTTTATAAATGTCACGCTTAGCATAGCAAAGAGACAAATTGTCTTTTCACCATTGTAGCTCCTCAAAGAGGAAACATAGTATGGATTGACAATGACAACTGACATTAAAATTGGAAAAAATGTTTTTTCCCTATGCCATGCTACATATTACAATGACGTTTAATACTGGGCCGTCATTTTGTCTGACATTAAAAATATTTTTAAATATACCACCGTTAGAGGTTAAACATGTTTCTTTATTCTACCTTTATAGTACAGAATCCATACTAATATACGAAGAAACGGATCGACTTGATTTTTAGGAGTAGTATGGCATGAGTATGAGTATCTTGACTCTAAGGTTATTAACCTTGACTGTGAACTGTGACCTTGACACGAACATACATTTCTGTTGGTTTGGTTAGGGTTGAACAGTGATAAAAGTGCAGCCCGCCTCAGTTGCGGTACTCCTCATGAGGCACGCAACTTACCGGCCAGCCTCTCAGCTACTTGAGTTAAAAAGCCCTGAAAAGCGGCCCAACCACGAGTGCAAACTTCTAAGCTGCCAAGGGAGAAAAGACCCAAAAAATCGGGAGACATCGAGCGCCGCCTTCTGAGCAGTCTCAGAAGAAACCCAGAGAAGCGGCTCTATCTGGGATTCCCGCGCCGCCCATAAGCCTCGGCTACTAAGTTCCCCCGCCACGACAAGGCGGGAACCCGTACACTAACTAACCTAACCTTATCTTAATCAACAGAAGCATTTATAAGTATAAGGTATTATGATGTCAGGTTAGGTTTGGACAGTGGCAATGTGCAAGGGTCCTTGACTTTTTTTTATAGAGCAATACCACTAAATACAGGACTTATAATGTAAAACTTCATAAACTACTACATAACAAGCAATTGGATCATCCACAGACTCTTGAAGGTTTAAAGGTAATCCAAATACTCAAGCCACTGCCAGTTAGCAGCGTGCCATTTAGCCATTTCATTTCAAACCCATTCGGTTCGAGTACGGCTGCT
Source organism: Hypomecis punctinalis (assembly GCA_949316475.1). NCBI lineage: Eukaryota > Metazoa > Arthropoda > Insecta > Lepidoptera > Geometridae > Hypomecis > Hypomecis punctinalis. The sequence continues at coordinate 9,307,672 of OX438820.1, read as the reverse complement.
ATATTGGCGGTCGCAAAAGCCCTGCGTATGACATCGTTCACACTGACGTGGCAACCAATTCGACCAGCGCTTCTTGAGCAAGAAAGACGGTGGTGACCGAGCTGGTCAACTAGGGTACTTGAATAGGTGAGACCGCTCAGCTATGTGCGGCGCGGCAGCAAGGTAGGTCGACTACGAGTATCTCGACGATATCATCAATACCGCCGGTCGAGCCTGGTCACGACCGGCAAAGAGCTGAGGCAGATGGCACTGCAAGAGAGAGGCCTATACCTAACAGTGGGACAAAGAAAGCTGTGGATGATAACGATGACGAAACAAATTAGTTGAGCTGGGCTGTTTTTTGGGTTTGAAATGATTGTTTGCTACAATATTTGTGTACCGTTTCACATTGAATTGGGACTAATATTTTGTGGCGCACTTACTATTACTTACTTCGTATCTACCGATTTTAGACCATAAAGCCGGAAACATACTATGGGACGCGGCTGACGGACGCGACTGACAGCCGCGACTTAGCAACAGTCTTAAGACATCCGATGTGCCAGATCGCTCTCGGACGTCCGAAAGCTCAAGGTCGTCCAAAGGTGATGTCCGCGACTGATGTCCGATAGTGTGCACGCCTCAGTGTACTTTCATAGTCTAGGTCGCGGCTGTCAGTCGCGTCCGTAAGCCGCGTCCGATAGTATGTTTCGAGCTTTACTGTCTTTACAAAAGTGATATAGCTTAACCAGATCTACATTTTGTATGACAGCTGTCGAACTTAAAAGTAGTTTATCTCCGTAACTGTCAACTTTTGATCAATGCTATCTTCACGAAAGTGAGATAGCTGAACCAGATCTACATTTTGGATGACAGCTGTCGAACTTAAAAGTAGTTTATCTTCGTATCTGCCGATTTTAGATCATTACCGTCTTTACAAAAGTGAGATAGCTCAATGACATCTACATTTTGGATGACAGCCATTAAACTTAAAATATCTTAATGTAGGTATCTCTGTAAGGTTAGATACCTACATTCATTAACTTTCGCGGTACGAAGTTCGCCGGGTCCGCTAGTATTATTATAATTTTCATCGTAATGAAGTAGATAGGTAGGCGTTTTATCATTTGGAGATCAATGCAAAGCCTGAGTTTGGCATAATAATAACGTCAAAAAACAGAAAATAGTTAACGTAATGAATAAAACTCCTACACGACAAAATTAAGCTTGAAAAAAAGATTTTTTTGCGATTCCCCCAAATATTTGGAAGAATCAAAATCGCAGTATGGTAACAATGCTACATCGTGTGAGTGAGAAAAAGTGTTTCCCTCTCAGTTTAGGGCTGCCACAGTGATATTTTTTAAATTTGCCGCGCTTTGTCAGTATCAACTTTCGTTAGCCAGACTCTAGCAAGAAGCTCGCGTTACACTCTTACTAAACTAACTGATACTTATTTGGATCCTCGATTTACAAACACCGTGTCATCACGTCTCGACCGATGACTCTCACAGACTGCCTCCGCATCTCGTCGCACGAACCATCTCTCTGTCTACCCTCATTCCAAATCCTCCTTACCGTCGCAACACCGAAGTGGGTTGCGACTACCTAGTATAGGTACCCTCTTTAATAATTAGTATTTTTAACTTACAACGCGGTCACATTAACTAGACGCTTGACCATGTGACGTTATTTTGGCGCTCAAGTACGGTGTGCAAAAAACCGGCCAAGTGCGAGTCAGACTCCCGCACGAAAGGTTCCGAACCATCATCTGTAAAAGATAAGTTTCTACCTGTTTATTAAGATCGAGTAAAAATTTCTTAAAAATTACAGCGATGCGTCGAGTTAATGTGACCACGTTGTACATAAACTTCTTTCCCCCATTAAAAGTTTGAATTCTAGCCCAACAGACTTGAAATATGTATGTATTTTCTAGGGGAAGCTCTTCACACGACGGGTTAATAACAGAGCCACTCAAGCAGGCTACACTAACAACGTTGACACTTGCAATTTATACAACCAAAACCTGGCTAAAGTCTGGTCGACACTTTCCAAATTTATCAGCCCCAACCAAAAGGTGCCAGATAAAATGGCTTTACACAACATCATCCTTTTAGTAAAAGGATATTTAGATCACCATTCTATTCTTACAAATGACGAAGATACGAAAAATAATAATGATAATAAAGATCTTAAAGATGAACATTCATGCGAAATAATACATGAAATGAAAGATCTACTGGACAATCCAATGATTTCAAAAGACGAGATGCCAGGAGAAATTGTCGCAGTAATCATAAGCCACATAAAAAAGCCGTCTGAAAGAGAATACGAAGTATGTTTGGAAGACAGTAAAGATAAACTGAAATATAACGTGAATAGAGAATACCAAAGGTATGTAGAATTCTCTCGTTGCCGCAGAGTATACCAATTAGGGAAAAGGGTTTTAGAGAAGATGAAACCGCATGATGCGAAGAAATTTTTAAGGCAGTGGGAAGAAGATCCAGAAAATAAATGTAGTACGATTGCGAAAAATACATTTTTGGAGGCAATGAAAGCGATTATCGACAGCTATGATAATGATGTGCAGTGTTTGGGTAAACTAAGTGAAAAATAAGTGCACAATGAAATTCATAATTTCAATATGCTAGCTTGATTAAATCATAAGTATTGTATTTAAGCAATAAATTATACATGGTTTGTAGTTATCATAATTTTATTATCATTTATCGATATTACAAGGAATGTGTCTTCCACTTAATTTGTCGCGATACAGATAATATGGTTATATCGCAACTCATAAGAAATATATATAATATAGCTGAGCTGTGGTGGTCTAGAAGTAGTGACACCCGCCTTACAATCGTGAGGTCGTGGGTTCAAATCCTCGGTCCCGTACCAATGAGTTCTTTGGAATTTATGTACGGAATTTCACACCACTTTCTTTTCGGTGAAGGAAAACATCGTGAGGCAACCTGCATACGTCCGTAGTAGAAATTCGATGGCGTTTGTGAATCCACCAACCCGCACTTGGCCAGCGTGGTGGATATGGCCCAAACACCCTTCGTGGGTAGGCCTACGTCCTGCAGTGGACTGTTAAAAGGGCTGGTACATATGTACGTACTCATAAAATATGAGTATGATACGAAAATAATGCATAATATTTTGCTGTGCAAATGATGTGTATCTACTTGCCCCTTGTATCATTGAGCCCCACTTTCTACTGTAAAAATATCCTGTAACATGACCATATTATATCTTCTTTGACCATAGTCTAAATTAAGGTCATTACAATTAAAGAGTGGTTCAGCTGCAAATGGCCAGAAACTCAAGCCAATTTGAATTTCGCGGGCCGACCTGAACGATGATTTTTACAACCTAGCAAATGCATTAGATTGCGACGCCAAAATTTAGGAAGAAGATATTGTTGCTGTATATTTTGCAAGCAGTCATTACTGTCATTGCTCATTGTCAACGTCAAACAAGTCGAAAATAAAACCAAAACAAATTGAACATTTTGTTTATTATTTTTTACAAAATAGGATTCATTTAGCGAAGGCAATTGTTTGTCACTTTGTAAATAATTAAAAGTGATTCCAAATACGTTCTACCGCTTCGTGCGCATCATCTTCCTATACCAATCTATGTTGCAATTTGGAGGTTATAAATTAAAGTAAACACAAACAAAATAATGGTTTGCGACAAATGTGAGAAGAAACTGGGCCGTGTGATCACTCCAGACCCTTGGAAGGCCGGTGCCAGGAACACTGTGGAGTCGGGTGGCAGGAAAGTCGGCGAGAACAAAGCTCTAACTGCGTCTAAAGCGCGGTTCAATCCTTACACTTCCAAGTTTGGAGAATGCAAGTAAGTTTGAAGCATATTTAAAATACTTACAGTATCATGTACTGTAGTCTAACCTATCCTGTAAAGACAAGAAGCGAAACAGTTGACATAGTTCAGTGCAGGGTCGACAAAGCTGATAGTTTTCTACTTATACAAACAAAATGCTAGTGATGAGAAATAAAGTCATAATATTAGTCATACTATACATTTCTTTAAAGGAAAAGGAAGCCCACAAATGACATTTTTAGATCAGATCAAAAAGAATGTAGATGTCATGTTGTACAGGGAGGTGAATGAATTGTCACTTGCCGAAGACCACGAGACAAGGAAATTGTTTCACCAACAAGAAATTCTGAATGAATGAATACATTTCTTCAGACAAACACTATTTGAATAATGGAACATAGAACCACTCTTATGACTTGGAGATTGGTATTTATTTGGCAAGGTTTATTACAGAAAGGCTATATAGTTATAGTGTTGGTACCTATCTTCCAATCTGCACTAGCTTAGTTGATACATGCTAATCACCCACAGTGGGTGGACCTATGCTCTGTCATGGTAGTCCATATGTATGATAATTAATATAATTGTATACCTAATTGATTTGACATGTAACAATGGTGTTATTAATAAAAATATTGTATTGTATTGTATTGTATGATTAAAATGTCAGTTTACACTGTAGTAATATAAGTGTATCAATTGCCCACTGTACTGTACTAGCCTTTTTAATAGTCCACTGCAAGACGTAGGCCTACCCACAAAGGGTGATTGGGCCATATACATCCTGCTGGCCCATATACATCCTGCTGTCCCAGTGCCGGATGGTGGTATCACATAAGCCATTGAATTTCTTTTACGGACGTATGCAGGTTGCCTCACGATGTTTTCCTTCACCGAAAAGCCAATGATGTGAAATTCCATACATAAGTTCCAAAGAAACTCATTGGTACGGGATCGGAATTTGAACCCACAACCTCACGATTGTAGGTCTGGCGTTAGTACCACTAGACCACCACGGCTTCTCAATAAAATTGCCCACTAATTCTTATTAATATTATAAATCCAAAAGTGTTTGTTTGTTTATTCTTCTTTCACATAGCAACGGAGCAATGGATTGATTTGATTTTTGATGACAGAAAGTGACATAGGGCTACTTTTTATCGCTGAAAAATAAAAGGTTCCCATGGGATAGTAAAAAAATTTTAAAAAAGCGAAGCCTCGGGCAAAAGATAGTAATAAATATTTTTTTATATTTTCCAGGATATGCCGAACCAAGGTGCACCAAGTGGGCTCACACTATTGCCAAGCGTGCGCATACAAGAAAGGGATTTGTGCTATGTGTGGGAAGAAGATATTGGACACTAAGAACTATAGACAAAGTGCCACATAACTGTATCTTACATTTAGGTTAGTGGGTAATTGGTAACGTAAAAGATATTTCTAGACAATGTACATATTCTATGATAGAGAGAAAATAAATAAAATATAGTATTTCTCTCTTAGGCCTACACTATATCTAAGAGAGTATGCATATCCAATATATAGTGTAATAGGCCCTTAATTGTTCCACTTCACAAAATTCACTTTGCGCCGAGCTGTGCTTAGCTACTAAACACTGGGTCAGTACCAGCCTTTTTAATTAGCCCACTGCAGGACTTAGTCCTACCCACTAAGGGTGATTGGGCCATATCCACCATGCTGGCCCAGTGCGGGTTGATGGATTCACATACGCTATTGAATTTCTTGTACAGATGTATGCAGGTTGCCTCACGATGTTTTCCTTTACCGAAAAGCTAGTGGTGTGAAATTCCGTACAAAGATTCCGAAGAACTCATTGGTACGGAACCGGGATTTGAACCCACAACCTCACGATTGTTAGGCCGGTGTCATTACCACCAGAGCTATTGCGCTATATTGATTTTTTGTACAATAATATAAAAATTAAGATAAGACATTAAATGTAAGGATCTTAAAATATTTTTTAATAAACTCAAGAAATGTTAAAACTGGAGTTTCAAATGAGACAACATTTAATTAGGTATCCCTTTAAGTATTTAAGTTTTTATTAGTATTTTTTTTACTTAGTTATTTTAGCGTCGTCCGATTAGTATGACGTTTCATTAGTTATCGATTAATTAATAAACCAAAGCATTAGGTTATTCATCCAATTAAATATTGATCGCACAAATAACACTCATTGACAAAAGCAGTACATATAAATAAATAAAAATGTGCTAGTGTAGCTTTTTAGCCGTAATTAGAGTATTGCGGCGTTTCGCCCCGCAAGCGGTTGGGCCCGCGGGGCGAATCGTCCAAGACTCTTTTTGAAGGTCCCCATTCGGCCCGCGGGGCGAAACGCCGAGAACGATGAAAGAAGAGGTCGTTTCGGCCCACGTTGATAAAGAACAATTTTCCGTACAGTATTATGAGTTAAGTCCATATAGTCCGGGTGGCTAGTCCTGGTGTCTGAATTTTTAAGCTGCCTGAAGGACTGACAGCTATACGGTTAAAACAACCGGGACACACAATATAACGTGTCATCCAAGCCTAAGCAACGCTCAGTTGTAAATACTACCCGCAGTCACCCATCCGAACGTTGATCGTGCCAAACGTTGCTTAATTTCGGTGATAGCTAAGGAACGATTCGCTTCTTCCTTCATAATGCGGACCGCCAGGAATTGGAATGCCCTGCCTCTGTCATTGTTTCCTGACAATCACAATTTGGATTATCTTCAAGTCAAGAGTGAATAGGTGTCTAGCGTCTACATACTCCATCTTCGGCTACAATCTCGCTTTCCATCAGGCGAGTTGGTGGCTAAATGTAGCCCTATTCTACATAAAAAAACAGCTAGTTACTTGGTTATTTGACTGCCTCGGTGGCTCAGTTGTTAGTAACCCTAACTTCTGGATCAAAGAGGCGTGGGTTCGATCCCCACCCAGGGCAAATATTTAAGTGATGAGCAAAAGTGTTTGCTCTGTGTCTGGGTGTTATTTAGTTACTATATATAAGTATGTATTTAAAAATAAGTATATGTAGTATATCAGTCTCTGGCAGCCATATCACAAGCTTTGCTTAGTTTGGGGTCAGAGGCCGTGTGTAAGATGTCCCAAAATATTTATTTATTTATTTATTTATTATTTAAAAGTTCTATTAAGTTGTAATAAAATGATTGAAGTACCTACTCTTATTTTGATTAATAACAAAATTAACCGCTAAATTGTTATCGTCGTAGACATACACAAAGTTTTAACTATAAATTTTGATAGCCAATATTTAATTATTTCTTACTTTCTTAACATAGTGAACATAATGTTATGTTCGTTTTAATCTTTCATATGCAGTGATGCGTGACATTAAAACTACATTTAATGTTTGAACCACGTTTGTGTGATGGTATATGCGTGGCTTGGTTGAAAATGATATTTACCAATTCTGGAATATTGTTTGCTGGAATCACGATGTTTTATTTGGTAAGTAACACTGTCTATACTCTGGTCTATAGTCTTTTTTATGTAGTAGCTTTCTGCTGAAGAAGAGCTCAATTTTGAAACGAAAGAAATAATGTAGAATCTTATCCTTATGCTATCTCATTCGCACTAACAATGCTCGCTTATGCTTTTACTCTATCACAAGCCAAGACCTTCTTTTTACGAGGGGGAAATCTTCGAAAGATACCCGACTGCTTTGGGGTGCAGTCTGATTATGTGGGATTGCCTTTGTGCCCTCATGGGAGTTCATGGATCTCCAAGGGAACGCACCGGTGCTCCCAGCATTTTTGTACGTCTACTCGAGCCTAACTAGGCCTGTGCGGTCCTCTACGACAACGTTGCCACACATGATGTCGTCCGTTTGAGTGTATGGTCAGAGCCCCATCTCTGACCTCTTACTACAGGCAGGCAGGGGATACCGATGCCATATTCTAGTGCCCCGGCATCAGGGCAAAAGCCACAAGAGACCTAATGAGATCACGGGCAATCATTAAGATTTAAGTTAGCGTGAACGGTAGAGCATAGCTAGCGAAAAGTCATTCACAGCCTTTCAAAAATTTAAAACCCTAAGACATATATTATGCAAACAACGTACGTTACTCGAATCGATTGCTTGGGTATAAATAACCCACCAGTGACGTCTATATGCACGCACTTTTTCCTTTCACATGCCTCGTTCGAAAGTAAAATTTATTAAGCCTATTTTACAATACAGCGAAAAATTTTAGGTAACAGTTCAGGTTTTTGCAGAGAACGAACTTTTACGACCTGAGTCACAGATAAAGAGATCATTCGTGAACATGCTGGACAATATCGTCAAAACGAATGAGAAAAGAATGAACGCTCTAAAGAAGATTGCAGAATTACAAGACTCCATGGTGACCCAACACGGGAGTGAGTTTATGGAAGAACCTTTTGATTCAGACGAATCGACGGAGGGTGATAGTGCTATTGTAGCTCTGCTTGATGTTATGCAAGTAAGATTTTACTTTTTAGTTACTTGTAGCTCTCAGAACAGTAAACCTCGCGAGACAAATGTTTAACTGGATCTTCATAAGCCTATAATTATTTCGATTTTTAATTCGTTCTTATTAGGTTTAGAAACTAAACAATCTAAATAATCGAAATCGGTTCATAAATAGCGCGACAGCAAATACTTCCCAACGTTTCGGCCGCCAAACTACAAATCAAATCAATGTGTGGATTTATTTTTTATTTTCCTTTTACAGAATAGTACATTCAGGAAAATGCACAATTCAATCGAAGGCAAGAGATTTGCAAAAAATATTTTTTATTTACCCATTAGCAATTCCATAAGAAATCATGAAAATTCAGAACAAGACAATGATTTTTTAGTCTCTGAACATGGAAAGAAGAATGAAGATAAACTTAATTTAAAAGTGACAGCTGATGAAGAAAACAAAGGATATAAAGTGAAAAGCAAGCTTTTAGACACATTATCGAAAGACTCTCGACGTAGAGGCTACAAGTACACATGTAGCAGGGAAGGAGAGAAAGCTTGCAGAGCAGCCTGTAATGATGCACGTAGGAGTTTTTGCAGAATTTATAGTTGCAGCAGCAGAGCGAAAAATACTTTTAAAACGGAGTGTAAATATAGTTGTAGATCGAAATTTAAAAGTAATGTATACAGTGATGTAGAATAAGAATACAATAAAAGTTATTTTTTTAATCGTTATTCATTTATAAGAATGATACCATTACATTTCAACTTAAATTTGGACAAGATATTTTATCAAGACTGACTTGCATGGCGTAGTTTTTTAGTGACTATGAGGACGATAAATAACAATAAATACAGAATTTGACCTAGACTTATTAAAAAGGATCTATGTAGGTATATTTGAATAATAATTTACTATAAAGAGTCAATCATACAGTAGGCAGATTTTTGTAATAATTAACCTATCTGGATGATATATTTGTAGTGTTGAGATGTAAAATCCTCAGCTTGTATCTTGTGACTGCTGGTTAAGGCAATTGTGAAGCGCCAACTTGTCCATACAAAAGCAATAAGCTGTTATCTCTAAATGTTATCCGATTTAAGTGATTTTTTTCATGTAATCAGCTCTTCAATCGATAGGATTATACAAACGTCTTAATTTTTACAGTCTTTTAAAAGACCTTAAAATAAACTTTGTCTAAAACTAAAAACTCTTCTGAGATAAAAATACCTTCCTACGGGCGTGCAATGTCCCTTACTCAAGTGATTGACACCAAAAATATTATGTATTTTGTTATAATTTAAGGGGTGAGAAGAGTTCTCTCCCGGAACTTAAATTTTATTAAAATTGTACCGCGAATTTTATCGATTTTCTACAAAAAACGCGAAATCTGGTCGTTTCAGAATCCTCTTAATGTGAAAGGCTGATGGTCGTTTTAGATAAATCTTTGTCGTAACGTATACCGTTACGTTGCAATGACGTTAAATATTCATGTTTAGGTAAAATACAATAAAAACAACTTACATCACACGAGTAATGTTATACTTAATTGAAAAATTCGTTCCACTTGCGACTAACGATGTCAAATTAACTGTTCTTTATACTTTGTTTTATACTATACCTATTTTTAATGTTGTTTTCAATATTATGTTAAGAAATAAAATATTTCCCGTTCTTATTCACATGAATTAGTAGGCTTTGGTGTGAAAAAATTAATTGATGTAATTATGTAGAGTGATGTCTTCTTAGATTAGTTCTCTTCTAAGTCTCTTTCCTTGTTAAAATAATTAACTACATATTTCAGTTAGCTATCCTAATCACGTCTCAGGTTTTATTTAGCTTCTAATTGTTTATTAAACCTTACCTGCAGAAGTTAATTAGAATTAGTATGAAATTAACTGAACGTGTCAAATAATTGGCTACATTTAGTGTTGTGTAGAACCAATAATCGTTCATTTTGGTGTGGTCCATTTGCGATGGCGGTGTTTTCAAGTGGCCACAGCAATGCGATTTCAGTCTTTATTTTATTGTTCGTAAGTTACAATTTATCTTACTTTAGATCAGTTTTGAATATTTTTATAAGTGCTTCTACTTGTTCCATTGCCCACTGCAGTGAATTATTCTAGCTCGATGGGCTAGTGTAGCAGATATAACCCAATCTCTATATGTGGGTAGGTATGTGTTCATGAGTGGACTAATAAAAGGGCAGTAGGTACAGTTCACTAAAACCTTAATTTAGACTGTTCTAGTTAGCGAAAAGAAACACCATCCATACAGATACTGTTATGGCGCCTCTTCACAATCGGCGATCATAGACGATTACACGCGAGCACGATCGTGTAGAAGGGCTACTCGCCTGTAGTCGGCCATGATCGTCCATAGTCGTCATCGTGATCGCGGCGATCGGTGGCTTGTCGGTTTTTCGGACACGCATCAAAGGGAATCGCATGTAGTTGGGAAGCGCGTGCCCACACGATCGCCGATCATTCATTCACCGGAATCACCGGAGGACAGCGGAGCCGTGCGTACGTCCGTCGCGTCGTATTTTAGTTTATAAAATAAAACATTGTATATGGAAATTAAATTAATGGTAGCTGCAGCTATACCTCTACGTCTATTTTGAAGACTTGCCGCTCAATAAATGAACACGGACGATCGTGTGGACACTTGCACAATGATCGTGACGATTACCTTGCCAATTACAGGCGATCAACGAGTGTCTATCATCGCCGATTGTGAAGAGGAGCCATTACAAAGAAAAACTCTGCCAGTCTATTTGGTTAGACACTATTATCAAAATCGCTAAAGCCGTTTCCAAGATCTGAATTTTGTATAAACCAACAAATAAGTATAGAAGATTGCTCGTCTTAGTATCAAACAATCGAGATTTCAGTTCAATAATGAATATTCAAACATTTTATAGGTAACAGGAATCAACTCAACTCCTAATAAAAAAACTGTCGCCAAAGATGTTGAAGAAAAATATAATAAACTACTATCTACTATAGCTAATATGAATGAAAAAAGACTAAATGCATTGAAGGATTATATCGAACTGGATTCCTATAAAGCTGGCGATGGATATTTACGACAAGACAGTAAAAATGCAGATAAACTGGTTGTGCTAACCGTAAGTTGTCTGAGAAAGCTTCTGATTCCGTAGAGACGAGACATGCCTCAGTCTCTTAGTGAAAGTAGTAAAAAAATGTCCAAACACCGTCGTATTATACATACTGACTAGATATTTACATTAAATAATTTACAATGACCTGTTTTTTCGAATCTCGACGTTATGTCACCTGTAACCGAGCACTTTGGCATCGCGCGGCGTTGTAGTCGGTTTGCAATCGCCTTAGGACTAACTAAAAAACCCTGCCCACTACGTAGCTTAGGCAGGGTTTTGGCTCTGACATTTTTTTGTTTGCACGATTGTGACTCTAAAGATATTTCTCGAAGATAACGCCACTATATCGGCCTGAGTACCGGAAAAGAGCTTTAAGGCGATTCTTTAAGAGGAGCGACAAAACATTGAGACGGAAGTAATATCTCTGAAACTGTTAATTAAATTACTTATTTTATTCTAGGAAGACATCACAAGAGATCTCATCTACGATACCTTATATGAAACTATTTGTAAAGGTGGTATATCTCCCGAACTTATCAAGTATAAAGAAGCACTATTTAAAGTTACAAAATTAAGTAATAAAGAAGAATCCCGTCCATTAAATGTAAGGCATTTAGTTTAGTTATTCACACTGTTTTTGTCTTACTTGGTGGGCCTCTTCAATAACAAAGGTGAAATTAATCAATATTTACATTTCAGAGCTACACGACCAAAGGTGTCATCAATGAAATATTGCGAGAAATGATATGTAAAAATAACCGCAGACTTCCCAATAAATTAGGAATTGCACGATACGGTAATCCAAATCAAAATCTGGAAGAATTAAAATCAAACCTATTAGACTATCTTCAAGCTAAAATAGAAATGCTTCTATCGGACATGAGCGAAATAAGAAATTTGAACGATTTTAAGACAATGAAATCTGAGAAATATAGAGCTGGTGACAGAATTTTGAGACAAGAGCAAAGTAAGGTAAGTGCGCTACATCCTAGACCGCATATCTGCGTAAGTTTGAATATTAATATTATGTCGAACATTATATGTATCTGTATATGTATCTGTAGATGACGGACATATACAACTTACGTTTGGTATACTTTATAACGTTAAATTACCTAATAATATGCAACCTTGCTATGAAGTACGATAAAAATTGTGTGAAATCTGATGCAACGTCACTAGCAGTGGTAACTACGTGTTACAAAAAAAGAGTTTTCATTTTAAATTATTATGTCAATTTAACTAGGTACACTATAGGTACTTACTACTACTGCGCTACGTAATAGAAATGCTGTTTCTTGATTTATTTTGTTGTATTTAGGTACTACGAATCCGATTCGGCTGGGCAGCGTTCTTGGCGACTTGGTGGACTGACGGTATAATAAAAATTGCAGGAACGCGCTTAATGCAGGCCGCTTCCAACCGGCCTTATTGGAAATCCATGAGGGAGGCCTATGTCCAGCTGTGGACGTCCTACGGCTAATAGACAGATGGATCTACTACGACCTTTTTATCCTCAGTCGGCTCAAAAAGAAGAGCCCATATATACAGGTTGTTCTAGCATTTCCGGCTTGACGTTGAGTTCAGGGACACCCTATTAGCGCCACCTGTTATATGTACCCCTATATTAATTAAATGACCCCTTTTAATTTTAGGGAGACGTCTCCAGAGATATTATCTACAATTCCTTGTATGATGCTATATGTAAAGATGGTATGACTCCTGAAGCCCTCATGTACAAAGAAGCACTATTCAATCCCACAAATGAAAATGACGAAATCCGACCATTAAACGTAAGGCTTTACGATTTTATGATTGACTGAATGAATGTACCCTTTATTGTTAACACTAAAAACAGAATACAGAAAAATACACAGAAGGAAAAAAAGCAACTTAAAACTAGTGCAACAAAGGGCGGTCTTATTGCCTTAAGAAATCTCTTCCAGGCAACCCTTTCATTTAGAGAGGAATTAATAAAAGTAGAAAAAAAAACGGTCTCTGGCACCCATTTCACGAATTTTGTGAAATCATAGTTCAATGCCATAGACCGTGTGTAAGATGTCCTCTAATATGTACTTATTTATTTTTCTTAGGGAGCCTTTTCAAGTAGTACAGGTTGACATTCAGCTCTGCATTTTGGCGTTACTCAAGGCTCTACTAGATCTCAAGTCTACTGTTCTGTTATGTCATAGATATTTTCTGTATTTAATTGATCAACGCTTACATTTTAGGACAGATTAACTAAAGCTATCATCAACGAAGTTCTGCATGACATGATATGCAGCAATTATCGCAGACTTCCCAAGAAATTAAGAACTGCTCGACATGAAAACCCAAATTATAGTCGTGAAGAAGCATTAGAATCAAACCTAATAGACTATCTAAGAGCTAGAATGGAATCGCGTCTACCTGATATCCGAGAAATGAGAAATCTGAAAGCTATAAAGAAATATATGAAATCAGATAAATATGCAGCTGGTAGTGCAATTTTGAAGGAAACTGGTGAAAATAATACTGATTTGGACGATATCATTATAGTTAATGTAAGTTCTTGTACGTGCAGATAAATATGTCAAAGACTTTACTTTTTGTAGTAACAAGAGCTCAACAATGGGGTAGATTACATTTTCACGATTATAGTAAATGGATCAAGCCAGTCACTGAATTGTATTTCCAAACTTGTGATCACGATGTCATGTAAAGATTGTCAAACAAAGTGATGAGGATAGTACTTACATGACTAGAAAATACGGTGAGGTCACAAGGTACCCTGTACCTAGGCCCCGCAGTTGATAACACTTATTAGATACTTAGTTCATTGTAGATCATCATAATGAGGATACGATAATCGAACAAAAGTAGTTTTTGTCTTATTTTTTTTTTAAATTAAATTTCAGGATGGAAATACTAAAGTTATTATAGAGGAAATATTACGCGATATGATTTGTAACAAAAATGGCGAGGCTCCCGTGCTACGGGACTATAGAGAAGTAGTTCTACGAGCTGCAAAGAAAAGAATACTCAACAATGCTCTTATTGAGGATGTAAGTTTATTTATAAGTGTCATTTTAATTAATTTAACCAAAGTAAGAAGGTAAGGTAAAGGTGTGAAATCGTGTGTATGGTTTTGTTTAGCTATGACTTAAACTTTTTGTAGCACTGGATGAAATGTTTAATGAGATGTTTTAGGAATTATATGAATGGATAGGCAAATTCAAAATATTTTTAGATATATTCAGTTTTTTCCCTCCCTGGTTAATAATTAATTTCTATTTTTTTCTAGGATAAAAATAAAAACATTATCAATGACATATTGCGTGACATAATATGTAAAAAAGGTAAAAAACGTAAAACACCCAGAAGTGAACCCAGGACAGCGTGGCTTCGACACAGAAATCATTTGATGGCAGACTATAACAACGGCCACAATGAATTTAACAACCAACGATCCAAAAAATATCAAATAGACCTGGTTTACTCTAAAGAAAATAATGATAATAGAGTTGATGAAAATGAAGATAAGAACAGTGATGGCAGTCAAGACAGTGATTCCGATGATGAAGATACCAGTGATGATGATGAAGATAGAAAAGATAAAGAAACTGAACATCAAAACGATGATCGTTTTGATGATGGCAACGATGAAATGACTAATGGTAAAAATCGAGAACGGCTTTTTGATGAAATTGACGATGACAAGGAACATTTGAGAGCGAGGTGTTCGAGGAAAGGGAGGAATTGTAAAGAGGCTTGTAAAGACGCAGCGGACGACATTTGTGACGAATACGCGTGTAGTGGTACCTTTAAAAGGGATTTTAGGGCGCGCTGCAAAGAATATTGTGATGATTACTAATCAAATTAAACACATTTGGATGTATTATTGAATTTTGTGTATTTTCTTTCTTGGTACTTTTGACTCGAGAAATTATGTTAGACTTATTGGATTGGGATTCAATTCTGTGGCAGGGCTAGGCTTGGATGACGTCTGCTATCACCTGCGTCCTCGCGCTTGAATAACATTTTATTAAAAAAATATCGATAAATTTTCGCGCTTAATACTTACGCTCAACTTATACAGGGTGCCTATTTTGCTTACCTCTCATTTTATCAAATTAAAATCTATTATTTTTGGAACAGTAAATAAAATCGCACCTTTTGCTAGAATAAATCAGCAATTGGGAGATCAGTGGAAAATCCTTGGTGAAAATCCTACCTCTATTATAATAGCCTAGCAAGTTGGCAAGTTGTGTTGTAAAGTTCTCGAGTGTAGAATACGCACCAGCAAGCGCAGAGAAGAACGTCCCTCCAAAGGACGGACGACAACCGCTGGATGCAAGCCGCTTCCAACCGATGTAATTGGTGATCTTTTAGGTAGGCCATGTCCAGCAGTACCTATACGTCTTACGGCTGAAATGAGAAAGTGGTACCCAATTTTAAAAATGATTTTCTTCTAGCATCAAGTAGGTAGGTAGGCAAGTACTTAATATAATATTTTTTTTGCAAAAAAATAGCATGACCGACTTCACCCTTGTCAAAGAAGATATAATAATACTACGTACAGAATCATGCCCTTGTACAGAATCATTACATAGTATTAAAAAACATTTAAAAAAAGTCTCTTTCCGCTGTCTGTCCCCATGTATGCTTATATCTTTAAAACTACGCAACGGATTTTGATGCAGTTTGTTTTAATAGATAGAGTAATTCAAGAGAAATAGAACGCAAATAGGGTGAAACGGCCAGTTTGCCGACCACCACCGGTTCACGACCACTTCTTCATAAAACCACTATAAATAGTTAAATAAAAGCGTTTGTTTTGGTTTTTGAACGATACTTTAGTCTATCGCTTCCCCTCCGCGACAATGTTATCTGTCTTCTGATACGTGATGCACTTAATTGAGCCTGTGAACCAGACCCATAGTGGACGTGTCGGAATTGGTTGTACAAAGGACATGTCCACAAAATGTATGGAGGCTGGTATAATAATAATCAAAAATTCTAACCACGACACTCGTTACATTTCGAGAAAGTTCATATTTTTCTAAGTGTATTACAACAGTTAAAAACAAAAAAGAGCCCTCCGATTTTTTTAAAATTAATTTTGAATTTATTAGGATAAAAAAATATATTTGGCTCAATAAGTAGTTTATCTCTATCAACCCTGATTAAGTAACCTCCAAAACGCTTATTAAAAGCATTTTTACTAATTAGACACACTTTTAAAGTGTTTTTTGTCACATTGTACCTACTAACTGGTCACACTGGTAGGTTATAATTTTTAATTTTAGCAAATTAAGCGATGAATGTGGAAGAATCAGCTACAAATGCAAGTAAAATAACGATAGAAGCACTTTATCATTGCTAAACTATAAAAAGTAATAAGCTGGATTATTAGTTTTCAAACAATTTATTTTTCGCATTTAAAAAAAATTGGAGGGGTGAAAAAATCTAAATTAAATATTTTTGGGAAGCCTATAAAACAAGCTTTCAAATGATGTATATATCATCTTGGTTCGATTTTTGTCTGAATAATATACCACTTGTGGACATCACCTTTACGAAAAAAATAGTGAGAGAACACTTTTTGTCGAGATTATCGCATCCAAATGTGGCTTGGAATGTTTAGAAAAACACGTTTTTACCCCTAGGGTCATTTTAATGTAAAATATGCGCTTTTAATTAAAATAATAGGTGTTCGGCAAACTAACCTACTAAAATTGTGTATGCATCATTTCACGACCACATGGTCGGCAAATGACTATTTCCCATCGATCTTGTTCATTAATTTTCTAACTGATACTTCATGGTACGGCATTTTAGTCTTTGTCAGTTTGATCTTTAGGACGTGGTTTATGTACACTTCAGAATGCGACCAGCAAAATGTGTTGATTACCATTAAAATATAAAGCATTATTTCGGTGGTCGACAATCGGTCACATGATTATTTGATGCTGTTATTATTTACGACCCTAAGAACATGCTCTAAGGCTCTTTTTTCAATGGCTTTTGAGTGGACGTCAACTAACGAAAATGTCGGACGCAAACTGACCACATGTGGTCGGGAACTAAAAAATAGCACATTTTGATAAATCATTATTTATTTTATACTTACTAACATAAAATACAAAAAAACTTATGTTTTTTCAATTATTTAAGGTTTTTTCTAAACTTCTAAATATTAATTGAATCAGAACATTATCATTATAGTGAATAATGTCACTTCAAAGATTACTAGTCCACTAAGTGGTCGTGAACTGGCTGTTTCACCCTATTATGCACGGATCGATGTAACATTTTTCACATTATTGTCAAAAATGGCTCAGCCAATTTCGATAATAAAAATATTATTTATATCGGACTACTATGAAAAATGTTATGCGTGGTTATACATAAAAAAATAAATATATACGCGTCGAATTGTATGCCTCAGGTGGTTCGTCGGTCAAAAATTGATTACAGGTAAAACCAAACAAGTTATTACATGGATAATATAATTCATATTCGTATGAAATTATCCGGAAAGATAATTATTCTGAGACAAGTAAACGTGTCCAACTTAATAAATATGTGACGTTTTATGAAATAATCGCGATGGCGTCTGTGAATAATCTTGTTTTTGGTGTTATCTTGACGTTTTTGGGATACGTAAGTTCATCTTATTTTGTTCTTAACTTAACTAGTGTTAATCACTATCACTACATAGTAAAAAACAAAGTCGCTTCTCGCTGTCTGTCCCCAATCTTTAAAACTACGCAACGGAGCCAAATCCAAATAAAAGTTTAGTAATATCTCTTTCATTTAGGTATATTATGGATTTTAAGAAGCAATTTTTTGCTCTTGAGTCGTTTTCGTCCTCTAGGGTATTTATGGATCTTTTGAAAGTTTGGCAGGCCCAAAACTGACTAAAATGGGTGTGTTTTTCATTAAGAAATATTAGACAACGAGTAAAATACTTGAAAATATTTTGAGCTGTCAAAAAGGCATTGAATTTAGCAAGTTTAATAAAATATCAGATAGGTAGTTTAAAAGCCAAAGTTTAATATTTTTAGTAGACTTCTAATAATATTCGTCGGTAAGGTAGGTCAGGCATATAAGGCCCGGTTGCAAACTAGGCCCAGCTTGTAGAAATAACAATTGCATAAAAATCTATTCGCTTAAAACTCACGCATACATAGAAGTCGCATATACAGCGAGCTGGCAACATCGCGCTCTACCGCGCGGCCCGCCATTTCGTCAGTACCGTCCACACAGCCACAGAGAGAGGTCGCGGCTGCCATACGTAATATTTTTCGAGCGTAAGGAGGTTCAGTTTTCATCGAGTTTTTTGTTTTAATCCGAGTTTTTCCCATTTCAATGTGAACTATTCTTGTATTGCCCCACGGAGAGACATAAGTACACATTCTAATTGCTATTTTTTTTACTAAATATATGACACTGATTGTAAAGCTTGCTCTACGGCTAAAAAAGCCCGGCCCTTGCGCAGGTAATAAGGCCCGGGCCTTATTACCTTTAGATGAACCTCAATTTAATTTAAGTACGAGTATTACGACTGATTTGAAATCTAAAGAGTACCTTGTTATTATTTATTGCTTTTTTATTAACTGTTCTTAATTTAAAGTTGTAAAATTTACCTTTATATTCGTTGAATCTTCAGTATTTGAAAAGTCTTTAGTGTAATAAGGCCCACAGAAGTTTTGTTAGCTATCAAAGTGTTAGCGATTTTGTTGTTGTTTTTTGAATAACTTTAATTTAGTAAGATTATACTTACCTAATGTTCAAATTTGTGTTTAGCAACATATTCTAAAGGAACGTAGGACATTTTTAATACCTATAGTTTAATAAGGCCCAAGGTCTTTTATTTATAATAATTAAGAAAATACTCATGTTTTAAAAGGACCAAATGTTGCTTTATGTTTACTGTTATAGTTTAATATCGTTTAAACTTGTTAATTTTCTTAGAATGTTAATTTCTATTTAGGGCCTTTTTATACTCATAGTGTATTGAACACTATGAGTATAAAAAGCAGGCCCGAAGTGATGGTTTTAAAAAACACTTCATATTTCAAAAATAACGTTATAATTTTATGTTTTTTTATTTCATGACGGAACTTAAATACATTTATAATTAATATGGAGAGACATTTGTTTATTACCTCATCAATGGTTAAAAATATTTTAATTTTAATAAAGGTGGGCCCTTATATGCCTTACCTACCTTATATTTTTTTGCTCCGATGCTAGCATAAAGTTTTGTTGTTTTTTCAACCGATTTACGAGTTTCCTGTAAAGGAACATCCGAGAATATCCCCAATAATAACAATAATTAAATTTAAAAGTTTATAACAATTGTTTAATTTTATTAAAGTGCTTAAGGAAATTCCAGAAAATTGATGAACATTGCAGCGCCTTCGGTAATCAAATAGCAAAATCGCTTTGGTCGTCGACTACGTTTTTGATAAATAATAATTAGATATTTCCTTTAGTTATCAGTAAATCACTCAGCACCAATGGAAAAATCCGATGTCCCGACAAGAAACAAAGAATCCACGTTATCCAGATCGAAATTCAACAATTTACTATATTCTATCGCAAATGTAAACAAGGAGCGGCTTGGTGCTTTGAAGAAATTCACCGAATTGCAAAAATATAATGCAGCTAAAGGAGTAACCAGGCTGTCCGATGAGAGGGATCCTATAGTGGTTGTTATAGCTTTAAATGTAAGTTGACTAAAGTGTGAGAAACTGTGAGAAAACCATTTTACTTAACTATAATTATTTTTAGCAAAAAATAGCATGCCCGACTTCACCCGTATACAGAATTCGCGAATATTTCGCACGGATCGATGTAACATTTTTAACAATATTGTTGATTTATCAAAAATGACTCAGCCGATTTCGATAAAATTTAAATGGGACAAATTTCGAAATATACTCTTTTCAATAAAAAAAGAATTATTGAAATCGGACTACTATGAAAAGTATATAAAAATATCCTACTACTATTATAAACACGAAAGTTTGCGAGGATGGATGGATGTTTGTTACTCTTTCACGCAAAAACTACTGATTGAGATGAAACTTTGCAATAATATAGCTTATATATCAGAATAACACATAGGCTATAAATTATAATGATATTGCGTCAAAAATCAATATATCATGCGGGCGAAGTCGCGGGTAAAAATTAGTATATTATAATATACGCGTCGAATTGTATACCTCCTCCGGTTGGTTCGTCGGTCAAAAATCCCCTAGTTTTGATTATTTAATTTACTTATAGTTTTTTTTCTGTTTCATAATTATTTCGACCTTGTTTCTTAACAATCTTTTTACTACGAACGGGTTTTAAAAGAGTAAGTTCAACGTAGGATGTTAATTTACAAGACCAACGGATGACTCATTGATACTGCACCATCGCCCTGGACGCACGCCGCTTCCAACAGGTCTTATTAGAGACTGAGGCTCTAAAGGGACTCTATAAAAGCCTGTAACTGTGGAGTGCCTAATGTGGACGTCCTATATTAATATTGTTTTTAAACTTTCGCGATTTTAACACATTATTACTATACTACGGGAGTAATTGCGCCCTAAAATTACGAGATAAATAAATACCTCATCATCCCGATGTTTCGACCGAGTTGCATCGGCCGTGGTCACGGGTAGACTGTGACCACAGCCTATAATATGGCTGAAACGCCGACGATGAACAACGAAAAGATTAAAGTTCAAGATTAAGATAAGGATATGAAGGAGTACCTATTATTAATTCTTTCTTACTTATGTTACAGAAGAATAACAATGATTCAAGCGCAGTATACGAAATTTACGATAGCGATATGACAAACACTCCCGGCGAAACTCCTGTAAAGAAAGTTCTTCTACTAATCAAAGACTATTACGACGACGTTCTAGAAAAAGACAAAATTAAAGAAGTAACCTATAGCTTTGGAGATGATGGCGATTTAGAAACACTGTACGGAATAAATCACTATATCAGAAAGGCTAGAGAAATAAAAATAGACCCTAGAGACGGGGAAGAAATTACCCCCATTACAAACAATATTCAATCTAGGGAAATAAGCTACCCAGACAAAAATGACAATAAAGAAATTGCTAGCAAAAAAGGACAAACAAATCCAATTAAGAAAACAAGCAAAACGACAGTCAAAGAAGATATATACAGCGATATAAAAAATCTAAAAGTTAATGGTACAGAATTTAGTAACAAAGATATTTTGAGACTGTTCTCGTCGTGTACAAAGAAGGTAATAAAGACATGTAAAAAAGCTTGCAAATCTGCGCGTAATAGCGTTTGTGATTCGTACAGATGTAGCAGCGGTATGAAAAAGTCTTTCAAGAGACATTGTAAGAGTGCTTGTAAAGCTAAATTTGACAATTAGACAATGTGTTGAAAGAAGACGGAAGTTGGTGAATTATTTGTATTTCATGTAGGAATAATTACGGTACGGATAATTAATATTAGTATACATCTTGTAGGAATGTACACGGTACAAACTGTAGCTTTTAATATTTGTTATAAAAACTGGGGAATGCGATCCCGGTCGATATTTTCAATCCAGGTATTACCGGGATCCCGGGAAACTAATATTTGACGTATTTAAAAAAAACATAAGAAAGATGTAACTAATTTAAAGCTAAGTTAATTTATGTAAACCTAATTATAGAATTATTGTATAATTATATTATATATTTATATAATATGCATTTCATCTTTATGCTCTAAACATATCCTCAATTTTTCTCAACATTTTTGTAGCGATTTCGTATATAACATAAATTAACGTGCACATCTAAACATTATTGCATTTATGATATAAAATAAATAAATATTTTGGGACATCTTACACACGGCCTGATCCCAAACTAAGCAAAGCTTGTGATATGGCTGCCAGAGACTGATATACTACATATACTTTTTTTTAAATACATACTTATATAGAAAGTAACTAAATAACACCCAGGCACAGAGCAAACACATATGTTCATCACATAAATATTTGCCCTGGGTGGGGATCGAACCCACGCCTCTTTGATCCAGAAGTTAGGGTCACTTACCACTGAGCCACCGAGGCAGTCAATTTTCACTGGTTTTCCACATTTATTCATGTTCTGCTACATTCATTAAAGTGTGATCTTGTAGGCTGTACACAGCAGCAGCAACAGACTTTAGTGTCGTCACGAATACAAGCGTTGCTATAACTTATGCGTCGGTCGGCAGTCGTAGTGTGACTGTAGTCTGCTGCTGCTATGTGAAGTTGGCTAATGAATTGACCCTTTGACTGAAAATTGTGCATAATACACAACATTTTTTCATCATTTCACATTTTTTTCATGACAATCTTCATACTCTAGTGTGTTTCACATGCAACGTAAGCGTACATCCGAATGTATTAAATCAGAACTGAAATTGAAATAATGTCCATAAATAATCAAAAATTCTAACTACAACACTCGTTACATTTCGAGAAAGTTCATATTTTTTTTAGTCTATTACACCAGTTAAAACCAAAAAAGAGACCTCCGTTTTTTTTTAAATTAATTTTGAATCTACTAGGATAAATAAATATATTTGGCTCAATAGGTAGTTTATCTCTAGCAATCCTGATTGAGTTACCTCCAAATTGTTAAATAGAAGCATTTTTACCAATTCGAAACAGTTTTTAAGTGTTTTTTGTCACATTGTACCTACTAACTGGTCACACTGGTAGGTTATAATTTTTAATTTTAGCAAATTAAGAGGTGAATGTGTAAGAATCAGCTACGAATGCAAGTAAAATAACGACAGAAGCACTTTATTATTGCTAAACTAGAAAAAATGCAAAGCTATTTAATTATTTTTCATACAATTTATTTTTCCCATTTAAAAATAAAACGGAGGGATAAAAAAAACTAAATCAAATATTATTGAGAAGCCCATAAGGCAAGCTTTCAAATGATGTATATATCATCTTGGTTCGATTTTTCTCTGAATAATATACCACTTGTGAACGCCACCTTTAACTTGCAACATTCCACCCGAACTTACATAATATAGGTAGGTACACGTATAGGTGCCTACATACCTACAAAGCAAGTTAAATAAAAGCTTGTAACAAGTGTAAGTAAAACGTTGGGATACTATGCTTACTTGCTTAGTTTTACCGCTACCATAGACAAACCTCAAGTAGACCAGCAATCGCAGTATAATTGAGCGTACGTCGCTAATTAGTTACATTCTATTCTAGACAACAAAATGTCACTAGGTATGTGTATCGAATGGAAGCAATTTCAAAATTATTAGTAGTTTATGCCGCTACATATTTTTTAATTTGGTTGAAGCGACTGACAGCACGTTCACAGAACGCATGACCGATGGTGCTTGAGGACTCGTTGTTACGCAGGGTAGGTACCTACTTGGGTAATATCAATGAAACTAAGTGGTACAACAAACGTCATGTATTGTCCGGCCACAAAGTGAGTTCTTACAATTACTTTATGTATAACCTACTTCTTAGGTAACTCACACGAGCCTCTTAAGTCTAATGCGTGTAGGCAAAGAAGATATAATAATACTACGTGTAGGCAACGTGGGGAGCGCGCGAGAGTCGGGAGACGCGGGACGCGTGTACGTGCGTCTCGGACGGAAGTGAGATGCACGCCAGGTAATGTTCACATAAAAAAAATGAACCGTAGCGGATGACAGCGCTAGAATTCATTTTGATGTTCTCTCCCCCTCTCAAGCCCTCTTCACCCCCGACAGAGGCCCGTGCCCCCGGCGTGCGTGCGGCCATTTTGACTTGTTTGTGTTGATTCAAGTGTTTGCGTTGATTAATTTCCGTCTCTTAGAATCCACAAATATTGTCAATGCAGTGCATATTTTTATTAGTTTGCGATGCGGTATCTTACAGTGCTTATTCTCGTTGGTGTTTGTCTTGCCTGCGTTGATGAGAAGAGTTTGCGTCGATTAGTTTCCGCCTCTTCCATCCCACAAATATCAACATTTTTGAAAATGTATCGAAAGTGCTGTGTACCCGAATGCAACAGTTTACGACAGGACGTTAAAATGCATCAATTTCCTTCAAATGAACAGTTAAAAACTCAGTGGTTAAAGTGCTTAGCTCTTGAAGATGTTGGTGAAGTGAAGAACATGTTTGTTTGTCACAAACATTTTGAGCCAAGATTTGTTAACCCGGGGACAAATCGTTTAAAGATTGGAGCATATCCTACTTTGGTCACGCAATTAGAAATATCTTCAGGAATCCCGATATCTGACTCTATGCAAACAGGTTCCTATTTTATTTATTAAAAAAATAATCAATTGTCATCATAAAACTTGCTTTTAACTGAAATTATCAGTAATTGTTTAGACAATAACCATTACACCTTTCTATTTTAGATGATTTTGGCTCGTGCAGTGACCATAATTACTCAAAGAAGCGTCATGTTGACCACTCTTATGCGCAAATGGAACCCCCTAATAAATTGCACCACATGGAAGCTTCCGATGCAAATATTTTGCTTGGGAATGCTCAGATTGCAGCAAGTATAGAATTGGGCACACCTGACATTGAAATGCTAGAGATGGGTGAAATCGACAAGCAAGGTGCATCTTCAAGTACTTCAGTACAAATGACATCAGGTAATTGTCAATTTTTTTTCTCCTTATTTAGTTTGCAAAGTCTTCTATTTGGAGTATTTTGGAGAACTACTAGAAATATCTATTTTCTGTTTCAGGCCCTGTTTACAAAGTGCAACAGCAAAATGTGAAAAAGAAACGGTTTCTCAGAAATGTTAATTCGTTAACTCCGAAATGTAAAAGTCTGTACAAAGAATTTAGAAAAGTAAGACGCCAAAACAACTACCAAGTAAGAGCTAAACGAGCACTTGTTTTTAGTAAACAAAAATCATTTGAAGAAATGACTGAAAAACTGAACCCCTTGGCAAAAAAAGTCCTGTGGATGCAGGTGAAACTCTGTATGAAAAATAAAAAAGCCAGAAGATTCACCACAGAGGAAAAGCTTATTGCTCTATCAATTTATAAACAAGGGCCAAGATCATATAAGTTTCTCCAAAAAATCTTCATATTGCCATCAAAGACGACTCTAAAAAAAATGATAAGTGGTCTTGACATAAAAACTGGTATAAACCCACAAATTTTTGGACTCTTAAAGAATGAGGTAAATTTTAATTTATTTTTATTATTTCTCATTGACAGTTATTCAATATTATTGTTATTTTTATTATAATTTAGATGGGCTGAATTGTGCACAACTGCACACATGATTGTGGAGTACATCATTATATTATATTATATAGTTATTATATTCTTGGCAATCATCTCATGAAATTTAAGTAGTTGGATTGATTCTCATGTCTGATGATGTTGATAACTGTGTTCTAATTACTGTATGGTTTGAAGAATTATAACTTAGGAAGTATAAGGTTTTCAATTGATGAACTATCCTTTTATAGTTGTCTAACCGCATATCATATTATTATAATGTTAATATATCTAATTTATATGATATACATCTCTCGGGCCAAGCCCGGTTTTTTGATGGGCATCAGTGGAGCCGAAGCCAACACTGAGAGGCCCTTTTTAAACATCATTTAGCTATGTTGTAGGGGTGAAAGTACAAGGAGCCTATTGTGAGTAATGAAATGAAAAAATAATGAGTTATTGTGGTGAACTTCTGGGTGTTATACAAAACTAGATTATGGAATCGGCACCCGCCAAATAATGCCTCACTTCAAATATTCAGGCGGGTGGTGACTTGCCATCTACTAAATGGGCCCCTCATGATAGCTACCGTATGTTGGCGCCGGAGGGGCAACATTGGTTTGGACGGCTTAGGGTGTCGAGAGGTGTGCTGCGCGTTCACTAAGAGCTACTAGCGGCGTTATGCCCTTTAACACTTCCACCCTGGAGCTTAGGTTCTTAGCTCTTGCGATTTCCTCTCCAAGCCGGCCAGTTAAGGCAAGAGAGGAGTCAGGGGTCTCATTTAGCCCCAGGGAATCATGGTTCGCGGTGTCGCCACTCACCGACGGCTCGCCACAAAGCCGCCCCTGCGATATAATTATTTATTTATATTAATAATTATTTTATTATTTTTAATTTATATTATTGTTGTATCAAACATTTTTGATACAATAATAATAATACTATAATTATTCTATATACCTATCTACCTACTGTAAACAAGAGCGCGCACACTGTATACTTCGGCAATTCTTAACTTCACTTGGGTTACCAAAAACAGGCCTAGCCGAGTTTGAAACCCGCAGTTAAGTCCAAAAACTCTAGCTATCATCCAATAGCTATGTAACAATTTTTGTCAAATAAACATATTTCATTTTATTTCATTATGTGTAATTGTTGTTATTTACAGGTCAACAACTGGGACCCAAAAAAAAATTCTGCACCATCATGTTTGATGAAATGGCACTAGAAACAACAATAACCTATGCTGCTGCGAACGATGAGATTATGGGATTTGTTGATTTAAATGGCAAAACAAATCAGTTTGCCGACCATGCTCTTGTCTTTATGCTACGAGGTGCAGTATTCAAGTGGCAGCAACCAATAGCTTTTTATTTCTGTGAGGGTGCAACTTCCGGACTACAGCTGAAAGGGCTACTAAAAGAAATTGTTGCTGCTGTAACTAACACAGGACTAAAGCCCATAGCCCTTGCCTGTGATCAAGGCTCAAGTTTCCAATCGGCTTTAAACAGTCTATTAGAAGATACAAAAGCAGATCAGTTGAGAGCAGGAGAGTCTGTTGGTAAGTTATAATACTCATTTAATTAAAGAAGATCTTGCAAAGTAGGACCAGACTTTGTACAGAAGCTTAAAAAATCCATTAAAATATGGTAAATAAATGCACAAGTGAAACAATTATCCACATTGAATGCTCAATTTTAATAGGATTTCATATTATCTAATTTGATTTTTGTTTAAGGCTGCCTATTATATATATTTTACAAGCATTAAAAGTAGTATTGTAGTATTAATTCCTTTAATTGTAGATTGCTATGAAAGAAAATAATAGGAAAATCATTTTCCAAAACAAATAAAGCAAATAATTGAATACTGTACCAGTGGCCTGAGCTTGATATATTTTTGCATTATCTCTTTTGTTAAATAATTTGCAAGTACAGATGTCCCTACAAATACAGCCTGGTGATAGACAGTGTCCTGTTTTTACCCATTGAGTACGGAACCCTAAAAAGGAAAAAAAGTCTTCAAATAAGTATCAAACCATTTAAATAAGGTGGCGCTTTGTTGACAAACATCGCATAACACAGTTGAAAATATAGTTATGTTGAGAATTTCTCTCCACTGACTTTTTGGTGAAGGAAAATATGATTAGAAGAAATTCAATAGTGTATGTAAATCCACCAAACTGTACTGGACTGTATTTCCCTTACCCTTACCCATCGTGGTTAGGCCTATGTCCAGCCATTAAGGCTGGCATTACATGTTTTTAATTGATGTAATTTTTTATTTCCAGATGGCACCATCAATTTATGTGGAAATACTTTGAGTGTATTCTATGATCCACCACATCTGATAAAAGGGATCAGAAATAATATGCTCACCAAAGACATGATATTTGAGGGGAAAAGAGTGAAATGGCAGGATATAGTAGATGTTTATAAGGCTGATTGCAAACATGGACAATCTAGAATGCTCGATAAATTAACTGATCAGCATGTTATTCCCGAGAAAATAAAAAAAATGAAGGTATTCATATTTCCTATACTTTATTATTAAAGGGGTCTGCTCACTATAATGTATCATATGGTACATTATAGTGGCCATGACTGTACTAGGCATGTATCAGGCACGGAAAACATCACAATACGCTCTATTTCATGTCAGTGCCTGCTCCGTGCATGCGATGGTGCTGGTTGGTGACGGAGCGGTCTAGTGGGCATAGTCTCATACTGTTCAAAACATATATTTCTCTGACACTTTCCTAGCATAGTCATGGTATGAAATGTTAAGTGGGCAGACACCTTAAAGAAAATACAAATAATTATACTACATATAAAACAAACATTTCCTGTTTATTCCACTCTATAAAAGATGTGCAAGTCGGTACATATAAATGATAAAATGATTTTTTCCTACTAGCGTCTTCTTCAATAGAATATTGACATTATGTTAATAAGATTATTATATTGACTTTGTTTTGATGATCGCATATTTTATTTACAGGTGAAAAATTGCGTTCGAGTGCTCAGCAAAAAAGTAGCATCAGCATTATCATATACTTCTGGATTTCGTGAGTATTTTTCATACTTTTAGCTATGTTATATCTCTTCCTCACTGCAAGCATATTCTTACTTAGGGTAATATTTGTACTGAAGTATACCATAATCACAAACATACGCCCTATTAAAATTTCTTTTGGAATACTATAGAATGTTTATCCAGGACTAGTATGCAAATGCAATAGGAGGTGATTCAGACCATTAAAATGACTAACTTTTACTGCGGGGCCAACCTGGAGTTCGTGAAAAAAGTTAAAAAGTCAAATTTTTAGTACAGGGCAAGCAAATAGCCCTGTATAAAAAATACCTTTTAAGTTTGAAGTAAAAAAAAAAAATATTAATACATTATGCAATTTTATTTTCAGCCCTGTACCCAGATGGAAAACCCGTAAGCCCAACAATGAAAAACACTTCAGAAGCTATATCATTTTTCGACGATTTGTTCGACAGCGTCAATGGTGCCGGTACCCTGCATAAAAAATGTAAGGGAAAAAAAACTCTCCGAAAGGCTGTCACAGCAAAATCTGAACACCATAAATTTTGGTCCAAAGCAAAAAAAATAATAAAAAACGTCCGATATGTGACAAACCAAAACGAACACAAAAGTGTACCATCTCTGAAAAATTGGGTCACAACAATTGAAAGTTTTCAACGGGTGTGGAGATTGCTGAAAGCCAAAAATATTAAAATTTTGAGGCCAAGATATTTTAATACAGACCCCATTGAAAATTTCTTTGGCCAGGTACGTGCATACAATTATCGGAACAACGACCCGAGCCCGTATGCTTTTTTACATACATTTAAATCGTTGTTGATTACACGGATTATAAATTTTCATTCCGAAAATTTCAACTGTGAGAATGACGCAAGTAAGGACTTGATAAACATTCAGTCCTTATTTGAGAAAGACATAAACATTGCCTCAATAAGTGAGGTAGAACACCAAGTTCCAGAGTCGAATGAAATTAATGAGATTTTATTATGTGAGCAAGAAAATATTGAAATGCAAGCGAGACGGGAACGATTAAATATCCATTCACAGGCATATACGGTTGGATGGGTAACAAGAAAGTTACTTAAGAAAATAAATTGCGAAGCATGTAAAAAGAATTTTACCACAGAAGATGAAAGTTCCACCCATGCATACATCAAGGAGAGGGAGTACAAATCCATAAAGATTAAAAAATTGTGTTACCCCACCGAAAATGCCATAACAAGTTTCGGAAATATAATTAAAACAACGAATGAATACTTGGAAACTAATGGCCAGGCAAAATCAATTAGCAAAAAAATAAAAGAAGCCATAGTTTCCAAATATTCATTTAGTTATATTGATTGTGCGATACACAAAGAAGTAAGCCGTGATTTGTTCCTTGACATATCAATTAAACTCTTTGTTTTTAATTGGTGCAACATAATTAACAAAATTTTGAAAGGGACTGATGTTTTAAGGCTGAGCAAAAAAAATTTGCCACCAATGCAATTAAAAGCATTGAATAAATTTAGGAAAAAGCTAAGAAATAAAAAATTCAATAAGTGATTAATTGCATTGTTTATTTTTTCCTTCTAAATCCTCTCCTTAAATGAAATCGTTAGGATATATACAATAAAGAGGTCTATATGTATAGCTATACGTATGTGATGTAACGTGGATGACTAGTACGAAATGAACATGCCAAAAAAATTAAAAAAAAAGAAACGTCATGTTCAATTCTCGCATACGGTCAAACGCCAAACTAAGGCACATGGCGGTCTGATTTCTCTTATTGGTCTGTGGTGAGATGCGAAACTAAACTTGTCGCCACGGGGCTGACGGGGCCACGGGCTCGCGGCGTGCGAGGCCCGTGTCGCGATCGGACGCGTTCCGTCTTGCTCTCGCGCACACCAGCGCAATTGAGTTTGTATGCGTGGAAGAACAGTGGCGTGTGTCGCCACAGTGCTGTTAAGTTTTTGAATGAAAATCACGTACCCACAAGTACTGCGTGGGACGTCCACCCACAAGGTAGACCGACGATCTTAAGCTTTGGTCTGGTGATCATGACGCACAACGCTGCGGTATGCGCCGCAACGCAGCATTTAGCGTCCCTGCGGAAAGGTGGTCAGTTGATTTTGCCGCAGCTACCAAGCCTCAGTGACACACACCCGTGACGCACACCGCACACCGCAGCGTTGAACCGAGAATGACGCCGCGCTGTGCGGCAGTACACCTCACTTCACCGCGCTTGCCCCTCGCCGCTGACGCATACTGCGACGGAACAGGAGAACATTCTCGACGTTTTTCATATGATTGAGTGTCCGGCAACGCATACCGCATATCGCAGCGTTGTGCGTCATGATCACCAGACCAAAGCTTTAGCGAGACCACAGGAGGACGCTACATGCAAGCCGTTTCTATCCAGTATTTTTGAACATCCATGGGGAAGGCCTATGTCCTGCAGTAGGTGTATATACGAGTATGTCCTACCGCTGTACAATGATGATAAAAAAATAATTACCTACTTTATTAGCTTCATATAATGTCGTCGATTTTTCTTTACTAGTAATAATTATATGTAGTTAGCAAATAAAAAAACTTATCAACATTTACTCTCTTTATTTTACATCCATAAAATACAATGTATAACATGTAATTGTTAATGTGTGAATTAAACAAATATAAATTGAACATTCTCCAGATTCATGTGTAGTTAATAAATATATTCATGTACTACAACTAGCTAGAATAGTAGATGGCCCAGGAAACTCTCCTGTATACCTATATCGATATACAAGGTTATTTTTAATAAGCTCGAAAAATCCACCGAAAATTCCCTTTCTTTTTTATTTGTGTAAGATACAGAGTTATAGAAACAAAGAAAGATTGTCGTTTAGAAATCCCAAATTAATATGTTTTATATTATAAGTAGGTCTTTCAGCAATGCCCGACGAATCCATAACTGACCCTATTACTTTATTTTACCACCTAATAAGAACAATGTGGAAGTTATATAAATAAATATAAAATGTATAAATAGGGCGTTACAGCATTTAGGGAGGCAATTTACTCATCACACAAAAATACGAATTTAATAAGTCTATGCATTGTAATCTTTCGACAGATCCTCAGTTTGCATGAGTCGAGTCTTTTTTTATGTATTATTTTTAGACAAGTTGCTTTCGAGTTTTTAGAATATTAAAAATAACCTTGTGTATTATTAAACTAAATAATTGTAATCTTATGTATTAAAATGGTAATACTTTCGGGACGGAATGTCAAGCTTTGTAAATGGAATCAATATTACAATATGACTAATATTTAATACAGGGTGTTGCTTGGCAAAGTGAAGGGGCTTTCGGAGGTGTATGCAGTCATCATTATTGACTACTTGTAATATGGGACCACCTCCAAAATCTCGAAAAAAGAACAGCAGCTCTATACAAGTTCATTGACTCTACAACATATAGGGAACTGCTGATTTTTTCACGACTTTTAGGTCCGACACATAGTAAAATTTTGCTTATAATGATGATTATTATAATATACATATATTTATATACCTTTGAAAGTAAAAAGTCACTTAGAAAAACAACACCTTGTATAACAGAAGGTAGGTTTATAATCTCAATTTAAATTTATAAAATACATTTCATTATATAATACAAATATGTTTATGTAGGTATGTCTTTTTCAATTGTGACGAAGATGTAATATTATATTTTATAACATAACTCGCGTTACCATAAATGATTTCCAAACGATCACAACCCAAAGAATTCCTAGACAAAAATCTAAGTCAAAAATAATGAGAAATATTAGTTCTTATCTAACAAGGCACTTTTAGTTTTATATTCCAATAACATTGTATATTTTAACATCATATTTCCGCAACATTCGCCATGTTAAAAATATCTCCAGACCTATATAAAATATTAAGTACATCAAGAAGTAAACTATCTATACATCTATAATAACATTTTGTATATTGTAAATGTACCAAAACTAGGTATCACTATCGTATTTTGTAATAAGATTCTGAAAATACAGTGTAAATATGTTTACAGTATATTCCCCCCGCTGGGGCTTCTCGAACTGCTTTTGATGGATGTCACAGAAATGTTCCCTGAGCTGCTGAATTGTGGGGGTGGGGAGCGGGGTAGGGAGAATTTCGCTTCTGTGAGGTTGTCTTGACTTAGAGATTTCTGCGTTGCGAATACCGGGATCTTCGAAGACACTACTCCTGCCTTCTGCTTTTTATCTTCTTGTTTGACCGGAATGTTGCTTGGTTTCGCTGCCAGCGCGGGTTTCTGTGCCGCCTGGTCGGCAGCCCTTAGTTGCATCTGATCCAATTGCGATAGTCTCCTATTCTCCAGATCGGTGCTCGTTACAATCGTTCCCTTAGGAGATTCGTATGTCGCAGTTCGGAATTTGATATGACTGTTTCTCGGTAAGTCGAAATCGGAATGTCTTTTCTTTGGTTCGTTGTTCGTTTTCGTTCGTTTGTTCGCTTCTGCTTGCTGTCTGGCGGAGTGGTAACGCTCGTTGTGGATGAAGTCATTCAGTAATTCTACGTCCAGTTCGTAAGATAGAGGTGGCTCTTCGTAAACGGGCGCTCTTTGTCTGCTAGATATTTTATCTTTAGTCATGTCTGACTTCTGCTTAATTGTAATTTGCTCGGTGCGCGGTGTAACGACTTGTATTTCTGTAATGTTTCTATGATCTTTTAGCTCTTTTTCTTTTGATTCGTCGATTCTCGTACATTTCTGCGAGTCAGACATTGCAGATGGATCGATTGAATATCTTGTTTTCGTCATTTCAACGGCGTCTTTGCTCGTCGTTTGTTGATCATCCAAATTTTGAATAATTCTTATACCTAACTTTGATAGTTCTTCTGGTGATTTATGTGCCATAAAACCGGGATCGTTTTGAAGTTTTTCCATCAAAGCTCTAGCTTGCTCCTCGTCCATTTCGGTTGTGTTCAATATTATTGTTTCAGTTTTTGTATACGCTGGTTCATCTGAAGTGAAATGTATCTGAGGATTCTGCCTCTTTATTTCTTCCAAAACTCTTTTATCGATATCTTTGACGTCTCCTTCTTCTAAAGTCAATTCATCTATATCACCTGGATTTCTTACGATTCCAAAAGTCATTTGTTCCACCTGTAAAGGAGCTTCGGTTTTTGTCGTTATATATTTTGTTGATATTTTTTCAACATTTTGTGTGATAACTTTGTTTCCAAATTCATCTTCTGCTACATTTACTGTGACTGTCTTTTGTACTGGTTCTTGTGTCATAGTCAGTGACACATTTGCAGGTTCCATATATAACGTTCTGGTCTCTTTTTCATCATGTCTTCTTCGGATTCCTTCCAAAACATCAGGTGGCATCATTCTGATTGTGGGCTCGCCTATCTCGATCGATTTAGTGTAAGATTTAACTTTGTGTTCTTCAGTAGGTTTGCTTTTTTCAGTTGATATCGTGACAACGTTAGAGCTGCTATGATGAGCTTCTTTAGGTTTGTTCCATTCTGACGAAAAAGTTGTCAGGACAGGTTTCTTTTCGTATTTTAAACTATTATTGTTTGATCCTACTCGAATATTGCTAACAAAGTCATCGTAATCTCGTTCTTTCGGTACAGCGCTTTCGGTATAAGATTTTAAGTCAAAGTTTACAATATCCGGTTGGTGTAAAGATTTATGTGTATCTGTCATAGGTGTGGTTGTATCTTTGCTTGTACTGGCTTCGCCTTGTGACGAACTTTGGTCGATGTGAACATTTAGTATCGGGTTTTTAGCAAGTAACTTCTTCATCATATCAGATTTAGGTCTCTCTAGACTGTTTACGTACGTATTACGAGATACTTTCATATCATCTGGGATATTGGTGTCGTAAGTCATTGTTACTTTCTCTTCATATTTTGTTGGTGACGTTTTGGTTTCGATGATAGAAGGTTGGGTTTCATGAGAGCTGTCAAGAGAAGACATGTTGCTGCCATCGGATGTAGACTTTGCAAATTCAGATACAAGTTTCAAGTGCACCTTCATGTTTTCATCCATTATCCTTCTTGCTAGGTGATCAGATGTTTCATGTTCTTCTTCTTTGTATACTTCGAACTCTTTGTTTCTCTTTTTTGGTGAGTCAGTTGTATCAGCTTTCTCGGACTCGACCGAGCTATTTGAACCTTTTACGATGGCATCTTCTAATGTACCAAACTCAGAACCTTTCTTTAGACGGTTGCTTTGGAATGTACTAAGACCTTCTACGGTATTTAAACTAAGTCTCGGTTCTTTATGTTTTACCACAAGTCCTTTATCCGAGTCTACCAATTCTGGTAACAAATCATCATCGTCAGCATTGAAGAATGGACTTTCCACAACCGACATAGCTTTTCTCTTTTTAGGTGAGATTGTGCTTTCAGCGATTTCGGTATCGTCGGCTGATATGTCTAGACTTTGAGCTCTTTCAAGAGTACCAGTAGAAGGTTTTTTAGCCCTAGCTCGAATTTCGAATCGAGACAAATCACCCAGGGAAGCAGCTTTCCGTTCATTTTCATCTAGAATGGAACCATCGCCAGTTGGTGAATGAACTGATTCATTATGCGGAGAGCTGTGGATGGTTATATCACTATTATTGAGTTCAATTGTCGTAGAACTTTTCTCACTTTTGTCGCTGTGATTTAATGACATAACAGAGTGACCATCTTGATTAGAAGAAAGATTAGACTTAGAATCTTCGAAGAAATTATTCAGAGAGTCACTTTCTCTTCTGAATGGTTTTGTTACAATATCGTCGATATCATCTTGGCTGAAGTTAATAGATTCTTCTGCCCTAGAAACGTTAGAGCTTTTGGTTTTATTTACCTTTGGCGTTGA
Organism: Hypomecis punctinalis; assembly: GCA_949316475.1. NCBI lineage: Eukaryota > Metazoa > Arthropoda > Insecta > Lepidoptera > Geometridae > Hypomecis > Hypomecis punctinalis. The sequence goes on along the minus strand of OX438820.1, from coordinate 9,272,147 downwards.
AGTATTGATGTAAGAAGACGTCGACGATTTATTGGGAGTCGTGGTTACAGAATCTTGGAGTGAACTTGAAAATTGCTGTTCGCGTTGCAAAAAATCGTTTACATTTTTCAGTTGCTCGAGTATGCTATCATCTGTTTTGTTTCTGTCAGTATCAGGAGGTGATGGTGCTTTCCCTTTGGATTTCTTTGTTGGTTTTGGAGCTTCTTCTTTTTTGTTTTCTGGTTTTTCTTTCTCTTTCTCTTGAATTGGACCGACAGAACTTTTCCTGTTAGTTCTTGCCGCTTTAGCGGCTTCAAGCATATGTTGAGGTAGCTCTTGAGGTATGCCGTTCTCATCCCTCTTTATGCCGCTGGAATTCAAGTCGTTCCTTGCAAAAGTAGTTATCGAGGTTTCTGATGTCTTAGAAGTATTAACATCCGTTCTAATACTTGTATCAGATTCATTGGTTTTAGTTCTGGCGTTAGGTATTGGTGGTGCCATTTTTTCTCTTCTCTTGGCCACGACTGGTTTCTTTTGCTCTGTTTCATTTTCGAGTTTGATTTGAGTCGTGGGAGCCGGTCTTTGTGGCTCAGGTTTATCTATTTCATCCACTGTCTTTTCAACTGCTACAACCCCATTTTCAACACTCTTTTGTCTTAAAACTCCATCATCTGGAACGTTTGGTGGGAGAACACGTATTCCGAATTTCATTCCGCGTTTTGGGTCATAGTCTTTCTTCTGAACTTCAGCATTTTCAATGTGCGTTATACCATTTTCTGGTTGAATTATTTGGATATCGCTGCCCGTCGAATGTCTGTTCTTATTTCTTTCAGGTTTGTTCATATTTACATTTGTCGGCACATCGGAATATCTAGTTTTGTTTGCCAGTTTGAAGTTTTTCTCGTTCTCCCTTTCTAGCGTTGTAGTTCCATCTTTCTTTTCTTTCTTGTTCCGTTCCAGAGTGGTTGAAGTTATGATCTTGTCTGTGATGATTTTCTTGATTCCTCCGCTCTTTTGTTTAGTTTCCAATGTAGAGTTGTTGGAGTGTGACGTGTTGGGTGACTTAGGCGGGTGTAGCAGCTTCGCTTCTTTTTCAAGCTGAAATATAAAAAATAAACATTAGATTGAGGAATAGTTTAACAGTTTTAGTTTAACAACTAGGTATGGGTGAAATAATCAGATAAATTGGTTTGTATAGAGTTGTAATTATTAGCTTGTATTTTAAATAATTATTTGATTAATTGTGTATAGGAATTGTTAACTTTTTCGAATTTTTTTTTCGAAATTCGTATTCTTCTTCGATCTTTGCGTATCTAACCTACGAACCAATTTTCGTGATAACTGCTTTACAACCTTTAAACAGCCACTCCTCAATTTTTTTTATTGCGTAGTAGTAGTATTAGTAGTTTTGGCTATAGACATCGTTGGCGCCTGGAAATACTGGTCAATTTTAGATGACTTTGTTGTTCAATAGGTTAATAATTAAGATTGTTCGCTACGTTTTTGGCTCCATTGTGTGATGCTGAACGTGATATGCCATCACATATTATATTTTGACTCGGATCGTGCCTTAGCAACATAAACTAAACTATAAACCTACAGCCCATATCTCTACTACACCTAATATTAATATACATATACTCGTACCTATCAACATTAAAATTAGATCCTTTTCAAAATTGATGGTCAGCAAATCCTTAGGTCAAAAAGTGGCCATACAAGATAAACGGTTTTTCATAATATCAAATAATTGTTTTATTACCTAAAATACTAGGTAAAACACAATAAGCCCGATTACGGAGACGCCAGCGTAAATTTAATATCAACGTAAAAAGCGTTCTCTCTATCGAAAGCCTGCCTAAAGTGAAAAAGAAACAGAACTATGCAATTTAGCTATTATAATTACGATGACGCCTCTGTATTCGGGCTTATTGTATGTACTACATATACAAATTCTTCATTTTCTTTGGAAACGTGTAATACTCATAAAGAGATATATAAGAGGTAAAGTGGTGAGTCCCTAACACTCCTTGCCTACGCCTGACTCATGGACCAAACACTAAAGGTAATTATTATAGTATTATTATAGTCCATAAGTATGACATACATTACGAACACTTGTAGTTTTTTTGCTGACCACACGCTGCTGCCTACAATGAAGTAGCAAACCATTTCAACATTCCCCCAAGATAGTTTGTACCTACTTCTGAATCAATGCACACGTACTACATTGTAGTCAAAGACAATGGCGACATAACCAATAAGCATTCCTTTACGTAGCACCGACTTGTGCCAAACAACAATTCTGAATTCCAAAACAAGAATCATCCACGCAGCTGTTGATGGAAAAACATCCCTATTTATTTATTTTACAGTTTACATCTGCTTATTTACATTCTGGCAGTTCCGACATTCTTTGCCGACGTTATTGAAATTACGGCCAGTTTGATTAGATCTATCACTGTAACTGATATTTGTGAGAGAGTGATGATCTTCGGAGATCTAAATATAATGGTTTGAAAGGTGATTGATGAGTAATAGATACGCGATTCGCGGGGACTATAAAAATAATTAGTATGCTTACATAATGTTCGGTGCAACGATCTCTATAAGGGAATGTGAGGTTGGGTACAATTTGTTAGTCAGCGGGGTTCTAAGGACTTGCCGACTACATGGTTAGGTATAAAGTAAGTTCGTAAACACAGTGCAAATCCTTTTGGCAAAAATGCGCTATCAGCACGTCAAAAACGCGCCAAAAGCGCTAAATGGCACCTACGACGACTGGTACAACTAAAAAAATGCTCTAATTGGCTCGAATCAATGATAAAAGGGTAATGATAATATCGTATATTACCCTCAAAACGTGATCCAGAAGTTTATAAATAGTATAATGGCATATTTACGATAATTTTTATCAAAATGTGATAAAAAAAATTACCATTGACAAAATGAATCGAAGATGCAGTATGACATCAGTCTGTGATGTCCAAGCTCAAAATAATCCGTTGCTTATTTTTAACCACAATCATAGACACTAAGTCAGCGTCAGAGTATGGTAAAGAAAATACTTTTGTTGCTACGATACATAAAAAGAGCATTTCAGTGTATTTGTTTATAAAAAATAATAATATGTTCTGTGTTACTTCACTGCAGTATTAGTTCAAAAACGCGCCAGATTTAGCGCTAGGCGCTAAAACGCGCTTTAGGCCAAAAAAAGCGTTAGTACTGGCGCCAAAAACGCTAAGTTGGCAGCACTGCGTAAACAGGGTTATTTTTAATCAATTAGCATCCTTTTAGGGACATTACTATGTACATCAAAACTAACAACTTTTGTTCTGCGATTTTTGTCCGGGATCCCGGGTATTACCGGGATCTCGACCGAACAGACGCACTTTTCAAAGAAATCATAAGAAAGACTTGATTTAAAGATTTAGCTAAGCTTTTCATCTTATGCTCTAAGCTAATTCTCAATTTTTCTCTAAATCTTTGTTCAATTTCCTATACAACATAAATTCATGTGCACATCTAAACATTCTGTTGCATTAATGATATCGTCGCTTTGGTGGTGAACAGAGGTCAATCCACTTTTTTAGTTAAATTTGTTACAAAGATAATTACCAATTATTATATTTAAATGAGGATATTTTCCTTATACAACTCAATTTTAATCAAAATCGGACCAATGGTTTAGAAGATATTATAAAAAATATATTTTGTAGTTGACCCTTGTCCCTTAATTGCTCATTATCTCTAAATTTAATTTTGTGTGTTAGCTCTCTTACGATATATTTTTACTAAATTTTTTATTCTGCTACATTCATTAAAGTTTTTTCTTGTAGGCGACTGTACGCAGCAGCAGACTATAGGTAGTGTCGTCACGAAGACAAACGCTGCTATAACTTATGCGTCGGCAGTCGTAGTGTTACTGTGGGCTGCTTCTGTCGTGTGACTTTGGCTAATGAATCGTGCCTTTACACTCAAAATTGTGAATAGATTAATTGATGTGTACTTCTGTACACACACAAATCTTTCACATGTAATCTAACTTTAATTTTATTTGAGTATAGTCTTTATCTAGATGCCAGTATTTTGTCCTGAATGCATATAATAGGCGTTCCAATTCATAATTGCTACACAGTTTTCTAAGGTTCATTAGGTCCCAGTAGCACAATAAATATGTAATTGGAATCTGGTAGCGTACATTTTATCAGTAAAAATGTGCTGTGTGTTTTACATACGGTCTGAACGTAAATCTGAACTGAAATTGAAATAACCTTACGAGCACAATAGAAGAAGCCGCCCAATGCATTAAATTCCGCGAGAATTGGCTATATTATGCGTAATATCTTCGATGTTCGGTAATCCCGTCAATCAGCGGGATCCCGGTCAAATATCGACCGGGATTTAGTAAATAGCAGCCGGGATCCGGGTATTTCGGGATCCTGGTATCCCGGTATTGCATTCCCTATTCATAATGATGAGTTTATTACACCTCCAACAGTATTTCACTTTGCAAAACAACACCTTGTACGTACGGTGTGTCGGAGCATGTGAAGTGTTCAGTAGGTACCTATCCAATAAAAATAGTAGCACCTACAGGAACCAAATAGCAACACTGCTATTTCCGCTTGATTGGTTCCTTGACGTCAATTTATATGAAGTCGGTTGCTTCGTTTTTATCAAAAATAATGATTTCAACGATAATTGAATCCCCATTCGTCCGATGAGCTCAGACAGGTGGAAAGCGCGAAAGCCCATGTTTGACTTTCCTCGGTTCTTAACTAACTTTCACACACCTGCGCGTTTATCGGAATGCTGCTTTTCTTTCCTCTGCACTTGTAGTTTTCTTTAAGTACTTACATATTTATGTACCTACATATCACAGTTTGCTGTACTAGTAAAGATTTAAGAGTTTATTCTCCGATTTAAAAAAAAATGGTTAGCTGTAAGTTATTAGTACATACCGACATACCTCAGTGCCTCAAGTCGAAAGTTTTCGACCAGTGTGTGTTGCCAGTGATGACTTATGGCACAGAAACGTGGTCTCTCACTATGGGCCTTATTAGTAAGCTCCAAGTAGCCCAACGAGCTATGGAGAGGGCTATGCTCGGAGTCTCTCTGCGGGATCGAATCAGGAATGAGGAGATCCGTAGGATAACCAAGGTTACCGACATAGCCCAACGGATTGGCAAGTTGAAGTGGCAATGGGCAGGGCACATAGCGCGGAGAACTGATGACCGGTGGGGTCGAAAAGTTCTCGAGTGGAGACCACGTACCGGCAAGCGCAGCGTAGGACGTCCACCCACAAGGTGGACAGATGACCTTATTAAGACCGCAGGATCGCGCTGGATGCAAACCGCTATCAACCGGTCTTATTGGAAATCATTAGGGAAGCCTATGTCCAGCAGTGGAAATGATGATGATGTTACTAGTAAAATGGTCGTCGGTTTACGAAGGATAATTATACATGATAACGACGAAAGAAAACTTCATTGAATCAATAACTGAAACAAGCCGAACGCTTAAGCCGGTCGTGCCTCTAATAACTTTTTGATAGCGCGAACTGTAATTTTGTCTTGGCAACATTTTAGGTGCACGAAAATGTTTTTGGTGCTTCGAGCAAATATCTACAGAGCCACAATCCCTAAGTGAAAGTAGTAAAAAAATGTCCGAGCGCCGTCATACAGCCTTAGAAGTTTACATTAAAACAATTACAATGACCCGTTTTCTCGAATCTCGACTTTATGTCATCTAATTAGTGCTTGTAACCGAGCACTTTGGCATCGCGCGGCGTTGTAGTCGGCTTGCAATCGCCTTACGACTAACTAAAAAGCCTGCCCATTACATGGTTTGGGCAGGGTTTTGGCTCGGACTCTTTTTATGCACGATTGTGACTCTATAGATATTTGCTTAAAGTTTTGGTGGGATAATATTAGTATGGATCCATAGGGGGGCGTATGTCCACTTGTCCAGTGGACATCCTACAGCGGATAACGACGAAAATATCAGCAATTTATTACACACGAAGTGTTTCGAAAACTCGCAAACCAAAAAATTCTAAGCCTAAAAGAATGTTCAAGTTCCCAATTAACACATTTAGTTCTGTCCCGTTGACAAATTGGTCATACAAGTTTCCGCGAATTGGCGCACTGGTGCTAACGAGGCAAGAAGACTAATGTGGACACTTGGCAGGCCTGAGAATTGACCAATGTCCATGAAGGTACCTACGTATACCTACATTTTCAAAGACTGTAATGGAATTTTGATTGTACAAGCTGAATAAAGACCTACCCACAGTTAGCGACTGGCCCATATTAACCACACAGTAGGTAGGTAGGGGCTGGTGGATTCGCATACCCTTCCACATTTCTTTTAAGGACAATATATAGGTACAGGTTGCCTCAAGATGTTTCCACGATTTGAAAATAGATGAAACGTAAATACAGGTACCTACGTGTTAACCATTTTAGGGTTTCTATAGTTAGACACAAATTCATAGCGCAGGTATTCACAGGCCCTAACAACCGAAATGCGTGCTACTCAGTCACTGCGCGAACTTCGGAGAATTCTTCAAAAATACTTCTTTTGGTTTGTGCCGATCGGGTGATCCGGGCCCGCACCGCTCACTCGCCCGCCTTATATTATGACCTCCAGCTCCATGGGATATGGCGACGCTATGGGACACACGTTATCTTGATGAATACGTACCGTAGTGACGTCGCCCGTCGAGCCCGCGCGCCTCAACAGCGGATGCCTGACAGGCCGCCCCGCGCCGCTCGCCCGCCCGCCTTCCAGCACCTCCAGCTCCACGGGATATGGCGACGCTAGCGACAGGATGCTCACAGCGTCCTCTAGCGGCGTGCCCACGAACGATATCTTGATACTCTTGATCTGGTCGCCTGGAAGGTACCACGTTTGGCGGGTTAGACACTGCATGGTTGAGGAGAATTTTGAGTCGGTTGAGATCTCAAGTAGTGATCTGAGATCAGAAAATCAAAAATAATGTAGGTAAATATTAATTAAGAATCTGAAACTAAGATTTGAAATGCTTAAAATTAAACAACTGATATAGATTTCTCATCACAAGCTCAGAGCAAATAAAAAAATCAAGAGATAACGTCGTTGAATAGTCAAGTGAGGCCGGTTTTTTATACATGTGTGAGTGCATCGGTGTTGCGCCGCCATAGTTTGACTGACAAGTCAAGGCGTAGTTTCGTTGTATGTGGATGTGTGTGTAATTGTCTGTACACGGCGAGGGACAGTTTTGGTTGGCTTCACTTGTTTGTTCACAACATTCTCTCTTGATTTTTTTATTTGCTCTGAGATCACAAGATTCTTCTATTCCTCTGCAACTGTATATAACCATTGAAAAGGAATCAAATGAAAATGGTGATATGACATTTAGATACTTTGACATGAAAGCGTTTAAAAACCGAAATAATAATCATATTGGCGTCTCTGTCAAATGTATGTATTGGGAGTGGGCCAGCATTATACACAACAATTTTGCTATTTTGACGATACTTTTCGTGACGTCACTCGTGTGCCTGGTCCGCCATATTGAGTCGGTCAACAATAGTGCTGTTCTCGTTATATCAAAAAATAAAACATCGATATTTTGGTTAGTTTTTATTCATGTTATTGATTTGTAAAAATTTTGCTTTTTTATATCATTTCGTTTTTCATGTCAAATTTGACAACTGTCGTTCCAGAATGAATACAAGTGGAATGACATGACGGGTGTTGGGGGGATAGCTGTCAAATTAAATTAGAAGTATTGAAACCTATACTGCAAGAGCACGACGGGTGTGAAGGTAACAGCAGTCAATGGAGTTTTGGTAACAACACGGAACGACATGATACGTCACATTAATACAGCGAGGCGACATGACTATTCCGCGTTCCCGCCAAAAAACTCGTCCTGCCATTCTAGTAAGGATCTTTGAATGTGACGGCTGCAACCTTGACATCTGTCACTTCTTAAATAAAAGTTTGCCATTAGTTTGATTCGATTTTTATCGATAGTTTTATCGATAGGCACGTGAAATCGATAAATGTAGTGTGGTAGTGACGGCACTAATCCGCCATATTATGTGCGGTGGGTATGCAGGTTTTTCTCGTCATTAGGGCAATTCCATTAGATTCCTATTTCATTGTATATAACAAAGTACTTTGTGCTCTGCAAGATTCACAAAGATTTGTCAAAGAATTTGACAGCAGATTTACAAAATGAATGTCACATCATGAAAAATCATCTGAAAACCAAGGAATATAACAAAACTTTTTTATCACACAAAAAAGGTCGTCCAACTGCGATTTAAACATGGTTTTTTTCTTAGGTATGTAAAACTTTCCTGTTCTCTAAGTAAAACTACCCATGACCCAACCGATTATACCACGAGGAATTACCTACCTGAAGTGGTAAAATTTATCTTTTCTATGGTACAAGCAGTAGTCCAACACTAGCAGTATACTAAGTAAATAAATAGGTATTCTGGCAGTTAAATTATGGATAACTAGTTTTTACCCGCGGCTTCGCCCGCATGATATTTTGATTTATGACGCAATATCATTATAATTTATAGCCTATGTGTTATTCTGATATATAATCTATATTATTGCAAAGTTTCATCTCAATCCGTTCAGTAGTTTTTGCGTGAAAGAGTATCAAACATCCATACATCCATCCTCACAAACTTTCGCGTTTATAATATTATACTAGTTTTTACCCGCGGCTTCGCCCGCTTACGCAATATATCATTATAATTTATAGCCTATGTGTTATTCTGATATATAAGCTATATTATTGCAAAGTTTCATCTCAATCCGTTCAGTACTTTTTGCGTGAAAGAGTAACAAGCATCCATACATCCATCCTCACAAACTTTCGCGTTTATAATATTAGTAGGAAATAGGATAGGATTTAACTTATTTACGGTGGACATATAAGTGTTTTCTGCTGTGAAATTATAGACAGTCTTTTAATTCAAAAATACTCCTTATTACTCTCCTTATTTACAATGTCAATAAAGTATTTATAGCGTAGGCGAATACTAAATCAGCGTTAACCTTGCCCGCCCTGTGATATCTACAAACGCGTAACGTAACCTTTATAAGGGCTATTTCTAACGGCCTGCGACGAGCCCCCTTGTAAAGGTTACACGGCTATTTGGAGCTTGTCTAATGTGTCCCTGCTAATTTTATCGGAGCCTGAATATCATTTGGTTTGTCTGGTGGCTATATTTTTGCTTGAAAGCTAGAGCATTCAACTGTCTACATTGCTCGTAAAGTACTGTCCCGGCCTTTTAACAGGTCACCGCTGGTAGGGTAGGCGGTAAATGGGGATTGATTGCGAGACTTGTTAGCTTTATTTTCAAAAATATTTGTTTCAGAGAATGTAAATAGGATTTGTTTATGTATTTAGTTTTGTAATATTTATTGCATTCTCACGAATTTTTGGTTGTTTATGTTTATATTTATGTACTGAGTGTGACGACGAAATTTTAAATTGTTAATTAAGTTATTTTTATCATGTAAGCGACATAAATGTCTTGAACGATAATTAAAATTCTTTAAACCTAATTCAAATGTTTATAGATAAGATGGTGCGGCGGACCCCCATACACATAACTACTCGTGGGCCCCCAGGGCTCCGCGGACCACAGGTTAAGAAACGCTGGTATAGGTTTCCTAATCGGAGAACTACCTATTAGTATTAAAGGGTCCTCGAAATTGTCTAAAATAATTCAAAAAAATATCTAAAATTCAAATTAAAGGACATGTCCACAAAATGTATGGAGGCTGGTATAATAATAATCAAAAATTATTACCAAAACACTCGTTACATTCGAAAAAGTTCATATTTTTCTGAGTCTATTACACCAGTTAAAACCAAAAAAGAGGCCTCCGTTTTTTTTAATTAATTTTAAATCTTTTTGGATAAATAAATATGTTTGGCTCAATAGATAGTTTATTTCTATCAACACTGATTAAGTAATCTCCAAATTGTTGAATAGAAGCATTTTTACCAATTAGACACAGTTTTTAAGTGTTTATTTATCACATTGTACCTACTGTTACGAGATGGGTTCTTGGATAGTCAGTTAAAACGCCGATTATTCACTTTGCACTTTATTGCACACAATCACTTCACAAAAATCACAAAAACACACGACCAACTGGTTCGCACAAACACTTTACACTGGCACTTATATTCACACAAGCTAGTCACTTCACAATCACTGGTATCGCACTCTAACCCGAGTAGTTATCGCTTCGACGGTAAACGAATAAAAACTGATCCCCAAGGGTCGGCCGCCGTATTTATATCCGTTATTTCCTACAGTCTCGAACCTACGAGATATTTCGCAATATTACTCGATCTCAATAAACGCTATTGTGTTAACAAGTAAACAACTTGAAAGTTCGAGAATCCCTATTGTTTTTCAAATACGTTAACACCAAACAAATAAACTCGAGTCATAAAGCCATAAAACCGAATACAAAAGGCACCATTAAAAACACAATAAAGCTTCACAGAACAATAGGGCTTCCCAGAACCGGATCACGTAAACACCGCACTCCATACCTACAACGGGCGTCTACTGCGTTACACTACCCCCTCCTAAGACATGCTCGTCCCGAGCATCGTTGCACCTGTAATATCGCGCCAATCGATCCACATGAACTATCTTGGGTGCACCTCGATGTCCCTTCTGTATGCGGAACGTCACGTCGTTGATCTTGGTCACCACTCGGTATGGTCCATCCCATTTGGCTTGTAGCTTTGGAGATTTCCTTTTTTTGCGTATAGGGTTGTGTAGCCATACTAGCGAGCCTTCCTCGAACCCAGGGTTGTTAGTCCTTCTGTCGTATCTAGTCTTCATTCTTTCTGATGTTTGCTGGCCATACTCTCTAATGTGCTCATAGATGTCGTTCATCTTGTTCCGGAGGTCACTGGCGTACTCAGTTATGGGTTGTGGAGAATCCGGTGGGACACCAGTTATTAAGTCGGCGGGTAGCCGTAATTCGCGTCCAAAATTGGCAAAAGCAGGAGTGACATTGGTGCTCTCATGAACAGCACTTCGGTATGACAGCAAAAATGGCTGGATATGCTTGTCCCAATCCCGTTGTTTGCTTTCGACTACTTTTGCTAGGTATCTCTCCAGAGTTTGGTTGAATCGCTCCACCATTCCATCTGATTGCGGGTGGTATGACGTTGTCCTTGTTTTGTGTGCACCCATTAGCCGACACGTCTCTTGAAACAGTTGAGATTCAAAATTTCTTCCTTGGTCACTATGGATTTCCAATGGTACTCCAAAACGACAGAATACTTCATGGACCAATTTGTCTGCTATCGTCGATGCCTCTTGGTTTGGAATTGCGAAGACTTCCGGCCACTTGGTGAAGTAATCCATGACGACAAGGAAGTACTTGTTGCCACTTTCGCTCACAGGAAATGGTCCGGCGACATCCAGTGCGATTCGCTCCCATGGTGCTCCAACATTATACAGCTTTAGTGCTCCTCTGCTGCGGGTATGCGGACCTTTCACTGATGCACAGCTCGTGCATTTCCGTACCCAGTCTTCTACATCATCTCTGCAGTTGATCCAGTAAAACCTTTCTCGAATCTTCAACAGTGTCCGTTTCACACCCAGATGTCCTCCCGAAAATCCTTCGTGGTACAGCTTCAAAACTTCGGGAACTTTTGCTCTGGGTACAACCATTTGGAGATGGCACTGGTTTCCTCGAGCATTTTCCCATTTTCGGCACAGCACTCCCTCTTGAAGCACCAGGCTATCCCATTGCGCCCAATAACTCTTTGTCGTAACACTCAGTGAAGCAATAGCACTCCAGTCAGGCTTACGGGCATCTGATTCCATCCATTCAAGAATCGGCTTGATGTCGACGTCTTCTTTTTGTTCAGCCTGAAGGGTTTCTTTCCATTCGTCGCCGATGTCAGCTTTGAGCATTCTGACAGGTACTGGATCTTTCGACTCTTGTCTTGAGCAATGCTTGCAGTCCTCTGAGCAAGGCCTTCTTGACAGTGCATCTGCGTTGCCATGAGATTTTCCACTGCGATGTTCCGTGGTAAAGTCGAACTCTTGTAGTTGCTCAATCCATTTTGCCACTTGGCCTTCGGGATCTTTAAACTGCAGTAGCCACTTTAGAGCAGCGTGGTCGGTCCTCAGATGGAATTTTCGCCCGAGCAGGTATTTGCTAAAATGACGCAATGTCTTCACCACTGCAAGTAGCTCCTTTCTTGTCACACAGTAGTTCCTTTCTGGCTTGGACAGGGATTTGCTGAAATACGCAATCACCACTTCTTGGTCTCCTTTTCTTTGCGACAATACTCCTCCGATGCCGGTGTTGCTGGCGTCAGTGTCCACGATAAACTCGTTCTCGGTGTCCGGAAAGCCGAGAATAGGCGTATTGCAAAGTCGCTCCTTTAGTCCTCGAAAAGCTGCGTCGCAATTTTCATCCCAGAGAAAGGGCCGTTTTTCCTCAGTCAGTCTATGCAACGGCTTAGCGATATCAGCAAAGTTCTTCACGAATCGCCTGTAATAGGAGCATAATCCCAAGAATGCTCTGACTTCCGTCTTGTCTTTTGGCACAGGCCAATCCTTCACAGCACTGACTTTACCTGGATCCGTCTGTACACCAGCTTCGGAAATCACATGTCCCAAGAAATTCACTTGCCTCTTGAAGAAGGAACATTTCTTCGGACTCAGCTTAAGATTGGCAGCACGTATTTTTGTTAGGACTCGTTCCAGGTTTTGCAAGTGGTCTTCGAAGGTTTTTCCCACAATTATGATGTCGTCTAAGTAGACAAGGCATGCGTCACCAATTAGTCCCGCAAGAACTAACTCCATTAACCTTTCGAACGTAGCGGGGGCGTTGCACAACCCAAACGGCATCACTTTAAATTGCCACAGGCCTTTTCCCGTAGAAAATGCGGTCTTCTCCTTATCTTTAGGGTCTATTTCCACTTGCCAGTACCCGCTCTTTAAGTCCAACGTAGTGAACCACTTCATGCCCGTCAGTGTATCCAACGTGTCATCAATCCTCGGCAAAGGGTAGCTGTCCTTCTTCGTTACGTCGTTGAGTCGTCGATAATCAACACAAAACCGCATACTGCCGTCCTTCTTTTTCACTAGAACCACTGGCGAACACCACGGACTGGATGAAGGTTCTATCACACCATTTTTCGCCATGTCTTCAATCATTGACACAACTTCTTTTTCTCGAGCCACTGGTATCCTTCTTGGCCGCTGTCGTATCGGTGGCACGTTTCCTGTATTTATCGTGTGCTTCACTAAGCCAGTCTTCCCGTTGACAGCATCATCGAGAGCAAATATGTCGGTAAAGCACTGTAGCATCTTCTTCGCCATCTGAAGTTCTTTTTCAGAGAGATCTTTACGGGAATCTTCCAATAGTGTTGACACGTTGCAACTCCCAGCACAGTTGTATTTCTCCTTTGGTTGTTCTTGGCATCTGCGCATCCAGTCTACTTCTTCGCATGAACCAATCGGAGTACCTCCTTTGATGAGTTGTTCCTCGTTACTTGTGTTGAGCACACGTACCACAGCAGTATTAGTAGTCCTCACCAGAGTTCGGGCCACTAACCATGGTTGATCACCTTCCGATTGTTCTATTAGAACACATCGTTGTTGATGTCCCAACTTTGGCGGTAATCTAACTGCCACAATGGTTTCCGATCTAGGTGGAAGGACTGTTCTCTGCAGACAATAAACCTTTCCTGATATGGCGCCTTCCATAAAGATTTCTTCTCTTCCACACTTCAAGATTCCTTGGTTGACGTCAATCTCACAATGATGTTCTCGCATGAAGTCAAGACCCAGAATGCAATCGTCAACTATATCAGCCACAATGACTTTGTGTTGGAAAGTTTTCTCACCCAACTTTAACTCCACCAGCTTCTCTCCTCGGACGGATATGTGCTGACCGGTCGCTGTCAGAAGTTGAACTGTTTTGCAGCTTTCGAAGTTCGGAAGAAAGCGCTTAGCCAATCGGGAGCTGATGACAGTGCGAGAAGCTCCAGTATCCAATGTCAGCTTGTAAGAAGTTCCGTTAATGGCACCATTGATGATCAGGCTGTTTCCATCGTGAGCTTGTGAGATCAAAATCCTTGGGGCCTGCTTTAGACCGGCCAGCACCCGCCCCTTGGTCCTGGCGCTTACTCGTTCCTGCTGCTGTGTGGTCTCACCGTGCGGCCGTTCCTCCCGTTCCTCTAATGGACGATCTTCCCTCGTTCGACGTGGCTTTGGGCAATTCCGCCATAAATGGCCTCTTTCGTCGCAGTTGTAGCATCTAGGGCCAAACCTTGTACGAAGTCTTGCGTCCTTTACTTCCCTTATATGTTGGATATCCTTCACTGGATTTCGTACAGCCTCGACTTCTAAGGCTTGAGCCAAAGCTTCCTTTAGTGTTTTATGATGCCCGAGTTTCACTGCAGTTCTTACTTCGAAGTCTGCTATCCCATTAGCAAACGCTTCCACTAGATGTTCGTCGTTGGGTAATGGCGCGGACTGATAAGCCTTCCGGAATAGTTTCTCCACCTCGACAGCCCACTGTTGAAGACTTTCATTACGACGTTGCACCCTGTTCTTCAACTGGGCTCGGTACACACGTTCCAGGTGCTCATCACCATAGCGACTCTCCAGCGTTTCCATTAATTTATCGTAGGTCACTTCCTTGCCCACGGCATCCAGAATACTCAGGGCTTCGTCGCGAAGGCTCATTATGAGGGCGTTCATGGCTTGGTCCTTGTTCCATCCATTGGTTTTGACTGCGGCGTCGAATTGAATTTTGTAGGCTGACCATGATGATGTTCCGTCGAAAGGCGTCACTTTAATCTTTTGTGAGGCTGGCGAGAAGGTTGTAGATGCAGCGGCTCCGCTTCCATATTTGATAACATTCAGGGCCTTTCTCACGTCGGCGATTTGTGTTTCCGCTTCGACAATACGAGATTCGTGCTCTTTTACGCTAGTATCAAGCTGCTTGACCGTGTCCTTGACTTCTTTTATTTCTTTGCCCAAAGTCGTCTGCAAGCTTGAAATCAGATCTTCTTTTTGTCGGTCCAATTTTTCTTCAAGCTGGCGAGCCTGTTCTTCTCTGTTGCTGCGGGCCTGTTCTTCCAGCAGACGAGCCTGGTCTTCTTTGTTGCGATCGAACATTGACTGCATCATGGACATTATTGCAGCCATATCAAATGCCACAGGGATGGCTGGTGCTGCAGTAGGTGTCGCAGCAGGTGCCACAGTAGGTGCTGCAGAAAGTGCCGCAGCAGGCGCTTCCGGATTCCTGGAGTCGTCGTTGGTTGCCTCGGACTCACTGCCTTCCATTAACAGCGAATTATTTCCAAAGCGCCTCTGGTCGATCTCCTCCTGGCGGCGCTCCTGCTCCTCTTGTCGGCGCGCTTCTTCCTGTCGGCGCTGACTCCTTGTGCGAGGGGTCTCTTCGTCGTATGGTGTTACCGGCATTTTCAACTATCCACCCTTCTGACACCAAATGTTACGAGATGGGTTCTTGGATAGTCAGTTAAAACGCCGATTATTCACTTTGCACTTTATTGCACACAATCACTTCACAAAAATCACAAAAACACACGACCAACTGGTTCGCACAAACACTTTACACTGGCACTTATATTCACACAAGCTAGTCACTTCACAATCACTGGTATCGCACTCTAACCCGAGTAGTTATCGCTTCGACGGTAAACGAATAAAAACTGATCCCCAAGGGTCGGCCGCCGTATTTATATCCGTTATTTCCTACAGTCTCGAACCTACGAGATATTTCGCAACATTACTCGATCTCAATAAACGCTATTGTGTTAACAAGTAAACAACTTGAAAGTTCGAGAATCCCTATTGTTTTTCAAATACGTAAACACCAAACAAATAAACTCGAGTCATAAAGCCATAAAACCGAATACAAAAGGCACCAATAAAAACACAATAAAGCTTCACAGAACAATAGGGCTTCCCAGAACCGGATCACGTAAACACCGCACTCCATACCTACAACGGGCGTCTACTGCGTTACACTACTAACTGGTCACACTGGTCGGTTATAATTTTTAATTTTAGCAAATTAAAACATGAATGTGGAAGAATCAGCTACGAATGTTAGTAAAATAACGATAGACGCACTTTATTATTGCTAAACTAGAAAAAATACATAGCTGTATTATTGTTTTTCATACAATTTATTTTTCACATTAAAAAAAAGGAGGGATAAAAAAATCTAAATTAAATATTTTTGAGAAGCCCATAAATCAAGCTTTCAAATGATGTATATATCATCTTGGTTCGATTTTTCTCTGAATAACATACCACTTGTGGACGTCACCTTTAAATTTTTGGAAATCTTCTAGGGATCCGCGGACTGAACAACGTTAAGAAACGCTGATCTATACCTATACCTTGGATGGGCGTATAGTGCGGCTCGCGTTTAGGTAATAACTGAAACGAAGATATCATGCACAGGGCACCTATGCATATTGAGCCGAATCAAACATCTTGGCTTGGTGGCTTTGGTGTTTGCCACAACCTGCGGATAACTCAATCCTGATAGAAGCTCACGAGGATAGCCGCCAAGTGGTTTGATGAACCAAAGTTACCGACGCGACATACGAGTAGCCGCGCGTTATCATGCTCCGCATCGCGCTGGAAGCAAGCCAACCAGTCTTACTGTATATATAGATATAGGACTATGTCTAGCAGTGAACAACGGAGACGACGGCGATACCAACCTGGCTGTAGCTTGACTGCCGCGGCGGGGCCACTCCTGAGCACTGAGTTTATGTGAACACCGTCGCGCGCGCCGCTGCCGTATCGTAACCCGAGCCCGGTGAAGACTCCCTAAATAAAGAGTAGAGTATACGAACCTGGCTGTAGCTTGGCTGCCGCGGCAGGACAACTCCTGAGCACATAGTGTATCTAAACGCCATCACTCACAAAGCTACTGCCGCATCGTAGCCCAAGCCCAGTAAATAAGAGGTACAACCCTCAGAATGTAAAGGGTGGAGTAAATCCTCATGCCTGTAGCTCGGCTACCGCGGTAGGGCCACCCCTGAGCACAGAGTGGATGTGCTGTGCACGCTGTCTCGAGCGCTCCTCCGATATTCTAGCCCCAATGAAAATACTTGCCCTCAACATTACGTAGAATAGAAGAAATAAGGTTCACCAACCTGGCTGTAGCTTGGCTGCCGCGGCGGGGCCACTCCTTAGCACCGATTGTATGTGAACACCGTCCCGCGCGCCGGACCAGAGCCCGAGCCCGGTGAAGTCCCGCGCCCATAACTTCACGTGACGTAACACAATCCCGTGCACAGCCGCCGTATCGTGGCTCGAGACCGGTGAAGACTCTCTAAATAAAAAGTGTAAAGAGAAGGGTACACCAACCTGGATGTAGCTTGGCTGCCTTGGCGGGGCCACTCCTGAGAACAGAGTGTAGGTATCTAAACGCCATCCCTTACGAAGCCACCACCGCATCGTAGCGTAGTAGCCAGTAAATATTAGCACAATGCTCTGGCTAAACTCAGAATGTAAAGGGTGAAGTAAATCCTCATATCTGTAGCTCAGCTACCGCGGCAGGGCCACCCCTGAGCACGTAGTAGATGTGCTGAGACACTGTCTCGAGCGCTCAAAGTACACTGAGAGAAAAACTAACAAAAATATAGTAATCTTTACTAAAATTTTACTAAATCCGAGGACAACAAATGACCTGTAATAAATACAAATCGATTTTTGTAAATGCAATTCGTAGGTATTACAATATCAGTTTTGTTATATATAGTAAGGCCCCAGTAGTTTCAATAGATTAGCTTTGTAATATCTAGTAAAGTCCATAGTACTCTTTACTAAAATGTTACTAATCCCGAGGACAACAAATGCCCTGTTAAAAATACAAATCGATATTTAGTAGGTATTACTAATACCTGTTTTGTTATATCTAGCAAACTCCTTAGTAATCTTTACTAAGATTTTACTAATCCCGAGGACAACAAATGCCCTGTAAAAAATACAAATTGATATTTAATAGGAATTATTAATACCTGTCTTGTTACATGTAGTAAGGCTCCAGTAGATCCAATAGATTAGTTATGTAATATCTAGTAAAGTCCTAGTTTTTTCGAAATTTATATCTGTATCATCTAGTAAACACCTAGTAATTTTGATGAATTCGTTTTGTAATATCTAGTAAGCCTTAGTACTTTCGAAAGTTTGGTTCTGTATTATCTGCTAATCACCTAGTAATTTTGATAGATCAGTTTTGTAATATCTAGTAAGCCTTAGTACTTTCAAAAGTTTAGTTCAGTATTATCTAGTAAAAGTCTAGTAGTTTCAATAGCTTAATTTTGTATTATCTAGTTGATTTTTGTAATTTCTAGTATAATTTCTGTGTTATCAATTTAGTAAACCCTATCAATGTAAAAGTTATAAAACACTTCAAATCAAAATATTAAAAACTGTATACCTGCTTATAACAATGACCTATAAGTATACAGTTTTTAATATTTCAATTTGAAGTGTTTTATAACTTTTTTATGGATAGGGTTTATTAAGTAGATATCACAGAACTAAACTAGACATTACAAAAACCAACTAAATAATACAAAATTAAGCTATTGAAACTACTTGAGTTACATATCTTACAAAACGAATCTAAGGTTATAAACTAATACTAAATGTAAGTTACAAGGTGAATAATAATTGTAGACATAAAAATAAAGATTCAAGTGAAGTCATGTTTATTAAATATTATACATGTATAATATAACACACGAAACAGCCACATTTACAATAACACATAATTTACATTGCCGGCGAGTATAATGTATTCACGGAAAAACCCAGTTACTCCGTATGTTCTGGGTAAAATTGTCAATTTTCACTTACACTGGTTAAATCTGTACTTATGACACTTAATTAAACACAGTTAGTTGGTACGCACTGAACTTCATCCTCCATGTTTACTCTACTGCACGCAACGACGAAATGGCTGCTGGAAAGACGGGATCGTATTCACTGAGACCCCAGTTACTCAGTATGACTGTATAGCTGTTATAACACTGACTCCTGGGTAAGATTGTCAATTGTCCCTCAGAGTGTTTAAATCTGTTGGTAAAACACAGTTAATTTGTTGGTACTGAACTTCACTCTCCTTTACATGTTTACTCTACTGCAAGCAACGACGAAATGGCTGCTGGAAAGGCGGGATCGTATTCATAAAGCAAAACACACCGGACACTTTACTGGAAACAACAAAACATTTCGTTGAAATTACTTAGCTTATTGCTGGATTTACAAAATAGACCAAAAACTAAATGTTTTTGTTGCATTAACTAAAGAATTGTAGTAAAATTACAATAGTATCTTGAAATTAATAAAACCTCATGCTTGAAATTATTCTTCCTTTCAATACAAATGACAATCGTGTTTTGAAAATTATTAAACCCACGCTTGTAATTACAAAACAAGGTAAATCAATTTTTTTCATCTTTCAAACCAGTGGTATATCAGATACCAATACTTGTCTATACCAGTACCTATCTAGGTACCAACGCGGTGGATTTTTTTTGTAAGTACATAGTACTAATCGCCTAAGAGCATGTCAAACCCTACGAAGTACTCGTATGATACAATTTTTATTGGATTTTGTTAAATGCACCTTTTTATGTTAGTAATAAGGAATCATACTATAGGTAACGTTTGATGAAATATGTTAGCATGCACTACAAATGTCCTATAACTAGTTGTTATTAATAAAGAGTAAGAGTAAGTAAGTAGGTAAGTAAGAGTAAGATACTTAGTGTACTGAACTACTGAAACCAAAGTCAAAGCTGTCAAATAAGAATATTTCAACGACGTTGGCGGGAACAGAAAAAATCTTAATGCTAATTAATGCAATTAGAATTAATGCATAAGTATTAATTTGAGATTTTTCGAGTATTAAAGTGTAAACTTATCTCGTATATTATTCCAGTAACTTCAATGCCCTTACCATGACTTTTGATAGTAAACGTAAACTTTTTTCCGTTTTTGTTGAATAGCTTCATATTTAACCATATCTTATTAAATTTTAAAGCCGAAAATTTGCTTTTTATTTGTAAGCTTTAGAATCCAGCAGCTATGCTTATTCTTCATTTTTTTACTCTTGACTCAAGACCATAGCGTAAAATCATTTTATTATAATTTGTTCTGGGAAAAATATTGTTACTTACTACTACTTATGATCTAATATTTGCTATTGTTATAGGCGATAAGTTTACGTTTTACGGCTAATTTTGACAATTTTATTATTTTGTCAATTGTTTGTTTTTGAAAAGAATAATGCTTTGTTTGGGAATTTTGTCATCTTGTGATTTCAATTGAGATTATTATCGTAAGAGCGCTTATAATGTTTGTTTCTGAAAAAACAGTACGTCATATTTTGATTCCTGTAGGCCACGCGGGCGAAGCCGCTAAAAGCTCATAATAATTAAAGCGTGTTCCTTGGAATTACAAAAAGGGATAAATTAATTATATTTGTTGTACCAAATAAAGTTCTTGCTAAATTTTACAAACGTGTGTTGAAATAAATAAAGCATGTTGCTTGGAATTACAATAACGGAAACACTAAATATTATTATTGTACCAGTTAAAGCTATTTCTAATAATTACAAACTAGTGTTGAAATTAATAAAGCGTGTTGCTTGTTATTGCAAAAAGGGAAATATTAGATATTTTTGTTGTACCAATTAAAGTTATTTTTAATATTTACAAACGGGTGTTGAAATTAATAAAACATGTTGCTGGAAATTACAAAAAGGGTAAAACAAAATATTTTTGTTGTACCAATTAAAGTTCTTTCTAAAAATCACAAACGGGTGTTGAAATTAATAAAGCATGTTGCTGGGAATTACAAAGAGGGTAAAACAAAATATTTTTGTTGTACCAATTAAAGTTCTTTCTAAAAATCACAAACGTGTATTAAAATTAATAAAGCATGCTCTTTGGAATAACAAAAAGGGGAAAACTAAATATTTTTGTTGTACCAATTAAAGTTATTTCTAATATTTACAAACGCGTGTTGAAATTAAAAAAGCATGTTACTTGGAATTACAAAAAGGGTAAAACAAAATATTTTTATTGTACCCATTATAGTTCTTTCTAACAATTACTAATGCGTGTTGAAATTAATAAAACGAGATGCTTGGAATTACAAAAGGTAAAAACTAAATCTTTTCTCGTACCAATATTTTATATTTTCTAAAAATTACAAACCCGTGTTGAAATAAATAAAGCGTGTTGATTAGAATTACAAAAAGGTAAAACTAAATATTTTTGTTGTATCAACTATAGTTAATTCTTATAATTACAAACGTTTATTAAAATTGATTAAAAGTATTACTTAGAATTACAAAATAGATAAACTGTTAGAAACACAACTACCTTTTCTTGAAAATAGTAATCGAATTTGCGGAATTTACAAAACTCTAACAATATTTACTATAAATTTGTAATAAATATTAAACTTTTGCAATATCTGCATTTACTAAAATCGTATTTTAGGAATTACAATTACAAAAACAAAACTGTTAGTAAAAAATAATAAAAATTGCAAATACAGCAAAACTTTGGTAAATTATACTAAAATTTAGTGTTTTCGCCAAATACAAAGGACTTTTGTAATATTTGGTGGCGATTTTTTTCTCAGTGTACTTGCGCTAAATATTAGGTTAAATAGAATAAATAAGGTTCACCAACCTGGCTGTAGCTTGGCTGCCGCGGCTGGGCCACTCCTGAGCACCGAGTGTATGTGAACACCGTCGCGCGCGCCGCCGCCGCACTGGAGCCCGAGCCCGGTGAAGTCCCGCGCCCATAACTTCACGTGACGTATTCTTGCTCGCTGTTCACAAAAATGAAAAGAATTTAGATATGTTGTATTGTACAATACAATAGACTTTATTGGCACAGTAAAAGAAACAAGGTTAGAAAAAAGGCATAAAAGGTGGTCTTATCGCTGAAAGCGATTTCTTCCAGACACTTTATTAGCACCATAAAAGAGACAGACTCAGAACAAAGGCACAAAAGGCAGTCTTATCGCTAAAAGCAATTTTTTCCAGACAACCTCCGATTATATTTTATTTCCTTCTCATTTATCTAAGTAAGTAGGCATATCATATTGAAAGAGATAAAAATTGCAAGCAAGAGAGATAAAAATTACAAGCAATAAAACCAAACAGAACCTCGGGTTAATCTCGCGGTTAACCCGGGGATGACTTCATCGACTGCTTGGTCGGTTCATTATTTGCATTGACATAAACGCAAATTACCGTTAAGACCCGGCGAATAATATTTTTGACCGACGAACCACCGAAGGAGGTATACAATTCGATGCGTATATTTTTCATTTTACGCATAACTTTTTTCATAGTGATCCGATTTCAATAATTTTTTTTTTATTGGAAAGAGTACTTATACATATTTCAAAATTAGACCCATTTAAATTTTATCGAAATCGGCTTAGCCATTTTTGATAAATCAACCATAATGTGAAAAAATGCTACTTCGATCCGTGCAAAATATTCGCGAATTCTGTACACTACAACTAACTACAACTTATTGCAAGTTTCATGCTTAGTGGGCTCTTGCTGAGGCTGGTCGCCCTGGGACTCTTTCCAGGGGGCAATGTAGGGGGTAGTCTGTTACTCTTCCCCCTCTAACGGAACGGTGTTTAATAACAACTTCCGTGCCGCGATGGTCGGTGACTGCTCGGCTTCGTGGAGCCCTATTGGGGCATCATCTTAGTGGCTGCCTATATTAAGTGTCAGTTGAGAGCTTTTACTCTCCACAAAAATGTATGGAACTTTTGGTCTACAGCTTCGAATACGTTCCTAGGTGCAAAATCTGGCATCACCCACCAAATCAAGATTATCTTTCATATCTCTTTTTAAATCATAACGTAATATTTATTACGTAACGTTACGATTTCTCATCATCATCTTTATCGAGTTAGATAATTCTTTTTTGCAAATAATAGCATGACCGACTTCACCCGTATACAGAATCATTACATAGTATAAAACAAAGTCGCTTTCCGCTGCCTGTCCGCATATATGCTTATATCTTTAAAACTACGCAACGGATTTTGATGCAGTTGGTTTTAATAGATAGAATAATTATTTATATGTATAATACACCTGTGCGAAGCCGAGGCGCATCGCTAGAACGCAAATATTGTGCACGGATCGATGTAACATTTTTCACATTGTTGTTGATTTATCAAAAATGGCTCATCCGATTTCGATAAAATTTAAATGGAACCAATTTCGAAGTATACTCTTTCTAATAAAAAAATAAATATTGAAATCAGACTACTATGAAAAATGTTATGCGTGGTTATACATAAAATATATATACGCGTCGAATTGTATACCTCCTCCGGTGGTTCGTCGGTCAAAAATTCCAACGCATCGCAATGCATATCTTTAAAATTATCTTTGATGGAGCACATTATCGCTTTGTGATTTCTATGGCCGTGCCACTCAAGGTTTAAAGGTCCACCTCTACATGTACACGTCAATGTTCACCTGGGTCTGACATCATCACTGTCATTCCTCAAACATGCATCCGTGTGAACTGGAAGTATCGTAGTAGGTACCTATATATAACTGACCTTGCCACGGAACTTATTAAAAAATAACCTTGCATGCTTTACTGGTTTATTTTGACCTAGTCAGCGCCTTGTTAATCTTTTGGCTCGATTAAGATGTGAGTTAAGATAATTTAACTTTAATTTGTTTGTTTGTTTTAACCTGCTGAAACTTATTGATTTTAAAGCCCCTATATTTACACTTCTCTTTTAAATACACACTTCTCTGCTGAACACTATAAGGAAAATAAAAATGCTACAAGTCCTACAGTTTGTCAAAACGAATTCAAAACGCCGGGGCACACCCGCCCGCCAACCTCATGCCTCCCGCGCACTCCCTACGCCCTAGCTCACTACTTCGCCATTTGTATAGGCATTGTGCACACATGCGCAATAATTAGCGAATCACGGCAAAGTGTCATCTGCGGCTAACTTCCCATCTTTCAACTTGTGTGGCGCTCAGTATACATAGGTATTTTTAAAATGAAAATAAGATGTTTCTATGACAGTTTTAATGACCTTTTTGTTTTAGCTGTCCCACTCGCACTTTGAGTACTTATTGTACGAGTACAATGTACGTACTGCTACATAGGCATTGAATTTCTATAAACCCTATGATGATTTTATCAATTACTTTGAGTACTTATTGTACAATGTACATACTGCTACATAGGCATTGAATTTCTATAAACCATATGATGATTTTATCAATTGTAATAGGTAGGTATCATTAAATACCTAACCAAAAGGAGTCAACACGCCTAAGCACCGAAGTCTGCCAAGTCAGTGGGGGGTGAAGAAACGCACACAAACCAGAAATATAAGCAAGTTTACACGCACACAAATGTAATTAACTAACACTAGCTGAAAATAACGCAACACAAGCGCAACCAGACCGATATAATTAAATAAATGCATGACCGCCGGTCGCGTACTTTTGGCAGAGGGGTACGCTTTGCAGTGTCGACTCCTTTTGGTTAAGTACTTAATGGTAGGTATAGGCCAAATCAAACTTCTTGGCGTCTGTGAAATTAGATACAAGCGTTAAGATAGCGTTAATAGTCCGATTCTTCTAGCCAAATTTAAATTCAGAGTTCCATTTAGGTACCCGCGCAAACCCATAACTCCTTTCGCTCCTATCTTCCGTAGAACCGTGTTAGGCGCAAACTCTCCAGTTCCCAGAATAAGTAGGCTCGTTAACGAATATCAACATAATCATAATTTGGATTATATATGGAGACAATTTGTCTAAATTTAAAATCAATTTGAATTCCATTCAGGCCAAAATGGCCAAATAGAAACTGTTAATTTAATTTATTTTTTGGATTAGTTTAGTCTAGTAAACTATCTGAAGATTATGAAATACTAGTACAATCTTATTTTTACTAATATTCTTTATTGTTATGTAAAGTTAAATGCATGCTGTGCTTCCTTAAAAAATAGCACATTAAGTTATATTATATTGTAAGTGTTTATAACATATGTAATAATGTAGTTATTGATGTGAAGCCTTAATAAATAAATAAAAAACAAATAAATAAACAAGCAGCGCGAAACCCAATCCTCGCGGCTCTCGCGCAACTGTTATATCTATTAACTTCAGTTAGGATTGGGTTTTAAGGAGTTTGTGGCTAACTTCACAGGCGCTAAGTAGGTTGATTCGGCCTTAATTATATTTTTGCCTTCATATACGTGAAACTGCTGCATGAACGTGGTGTAATTTCGAGACTAAAATTCCCTATATTTAATTTAGATTTTTTTTATCCCTCCATTTTTTTTTAATGTGAGAAATAAATTGTATGAAAAATAACAATACAGCTTATTACTTTTACTAGTTTGGCGATGATAAAGTGCTTCTATCGTTATTTTACTTGCATTCGTAGCTAATTCTTACACATTCATCACTTAATTTGCTAAAATTAAAAATTATAACCTACCAGTGTGACCAGTTATTAGGTAGGTAGGTACAATGTGACAAAAACACTTTAAAGGTGTGTCTAATTGGTAAAATGCTTTTATTTAACAATTTGGAGGTTAATTAATCAGGGTTGCTAGAGATAAACTACCTATTGAGCCAAATATATTTATTTATCCTAATAAATTCAAAATTAATTTTAAAAAAATCGGAGGGCTCTTTTTTATTTTTAACTGTTGTAATAGACTCAGAAAAATATTAACTTTCTCGAAATGTAACGAGTATTGTGGTTAGAATTTTTGATTATTATTGTACCAGCCTCCATACATTTTGTGGACATGTCCTTTGCCGCAAAACCTATGAAGATAGGTTAAAAGGTCTTCGTCTCACGACCCTGGAAGAACGACGATTGCGTGGAGACCTTATTGAGACCTTCAAGATTCTCAATGGCTTCTATAATCTTCCGGATATTCACGACATGTATACTTTGAAGGAAAATATGCGCGATAGCAGACGCCATAAGTTTCTCTTGCAGCCTACACCATCACAAACCAACACTGCACACCACATCCTATGCAATAGAGTTGTCTACAATTGGAATAGGTTGCCTGAGGATGTAATCTCAGCAAGAACTATAAACACATTTAAGAATAGACTGGACCTTTGGATAAAGAAGGAAAATATTTCTTTGTCAGATAAATACTAATTTAATTCGACTCTGATTGATATAGGCATATCAGTATACATACACTGCTCGCCTATAAACAAATAAATAAATAAA
The DNA here is from genome assembly GCA_949316475.1 of Hypomecis punctinalis. Lineage (NCBI taxonomy): Eukaryota > Metazoa > Arthropoda > Insecta > Lepidoptera > Geometridae > Hypomecis > Hypomecis punctinalis. The sequence goes on along the minus strand of OX438820.1, from coordinate 9,245,805 downwards.
AAAAAATGTAAAACAAGAATTTACTCGTAGTTCCGAAACCTAATTAAATGTTGTAATTTTAAAACCTCATTACCAACCCAGAGGCCTCAATACAAAGCCTCCTCCCACACTCGTTTGCTCATCTGTTTACCTCCTTTATCTTATCCTTATCGAAGGCCTGAACATATTTGGGCGTTCTTTGTTTAATGTGGATGAAATATAAGTACAAGTTCTTACCTAAAATACCTAATGGTACGAAAATAACATTCTATTCTGATTTAGCAGTTTCCTTTTTCTTTACTTATCAGTAGGTACAATATACCTAATATTATGTAGGTACCTGATGTTGCTTTACTAGGTGTATTAAGGTTACCTACTTATTTACAGAGATTTGTACCTACATGTAAACCTAAAGTAGGTACTGGTGTACTTCTAGGTATACAGATTTTTTAAGTTTATTTGGCACCGACAGCTACAATATTTTACCGAGTTGATTCAATCTAAGTTGGTTCGAAGCTTGTTTTGATATATTAATGAAATTTTAACAAAACATTTATGAGTATTAGTTACTCTATTTAGTTCTTTAGTCATCATTATGAATGATTTTTAAAGGAATCAATATCAAACCCGCGAAAAAATCCGCTGTTCCTACGTCTGTGTGTGCCCTACAACTGTCCATCGACTCTCTGTTCGACAAGATTTTGTTTTTCGAAAAACGTTTAATTATTTCACGATTTCCAGGTTGGTCCCAGAGTAAAAGTCAACCATGATGAGTATAATATATAATAGGTATGATAGAATTTGTCCAGCGTCTAGACTCTAAGAATCACACAATCACTTCCTTCAAACTCAGGTAAAATTTAAAAACCTAACTACGCATATACATAATTTAACAAAACCGCATTACGATATCAACATACATTCAAAGAATCTTTACACAGAAAATCCATCTGGATACCTATTTCTAACATTCCACTGCAAAGTGGCGCAACAAGTACATTATTTTAACGACTCTATAGCAGTGTAACAAGGGTGGTATTGGCGTGGCAGTGGGCAGGTATCATTATAATCTAGGCTTGGATCTGCATTCCTGCGCGACGTGAAACAAATCGATCTCGAGCTTGAATGCGAATCAGGGGACAGAGCATCTAGGTCTCAGTGCTTATGTACGAAATATCTTTTCAAGCGCAGTTTCCACTTAATATTTATGTTTTGTTCTTAGTATTGTTTTTACAATTACCCACCCTTAAAAAAACCTAAATAATTTTGAAAACCACTTAAACTATTAGTGCATTCTTAATTTAGAGTGCCTAAATTAGTTTGATACAGCCAAAACCGTCAAAGTTAAGACTGTTTTTCAGGACAGTTCATCTGCCACGAAATTATCATTTCAATTACTTGCTCAAAGTGGAGGTTTTACACTTACTTTACTTAGCCCCGAGTTCACCAGCGCTTGTTTAAGTTAAACATGTGATTAATTAAAGACAAAAATTTCTTTTTAAACGAACTAAAACTACAAAAAAATATCGAATTCTCATCTCGAGTTTCGTCTAAAAACAAACGACACGCGATTTTAGACTCTATTTGTATACCTACTGCAAGACATTATTGTAAAATACCTAAAAGTTTACTGTTGGAGCGTCTTAATCAACGATTTTTGCTTGCTGAACAGCAAAATTTCGTTAAAAAGCTGTTTAAGATTTAACCAACGATTGATAAACTAAACATCTATTGGTAAACTAGGGTCTAAAATGTAGTTTAAGCGTCGTTCAAATACAGTAATCACACGTTTAACTTCATCAAGCGTTGGTGAACTCGGGTCTTAAAGAGTTAGGCTAGGCTCTAAAATGAACTTGTCGCGGAAGTGTGTTGGGAGTTAAAAAACGGTTGACGAACCCTGTCTACATATACATAGATAGTCCTGCTTTCGCAAAGTGCAGGCACTTTCAGTTCCTCATTATTATGAATAACTTTTACTTTGGGACCAATTGCGAAATTGCGAGAAAAATTGCGTATATTTCTTGCAATTTATTTGCCAGTCTAGACACAAATTAGCTAGTTATAATTATCTATTTTCTCATAGATACGAGCATGTTCATGCATAAAGTGCTAACTTTATTCATTAAAAATATCACTTGGTCTCTACGAATAGATATAAAATTAACGAGTGTACTAGGAAGTGATTCAGCAGCAAAATGGGGTTTACATAATATGCATACTTACTTGCATATTATGCAATATACCTACTGTTTGGTTACCATCCACGGTATTTGTCAAACATTACGCGGAGAAAGTAGCCGAATATGAAATTGTAAATATTACGGAATACCTACTTATTATTGGTACTTTAGATGTTCTGCGAATGTTAGTTTTATCAGCATTTTATCTATGAAATTACAGACTATTATCGCTAAACGAGGTGGTTATTTGAGCCATGTTATGATAGTTATGTTTTTTATCCTAAGGTCAGGGAAATCAAACGACGTCCAGTGTTTTCCATACATGATGTATATTTTCCATTTTATACATGAGTCAATGAGTTGAGTACATTTGCCATTTTCACATGATGAGTATATTTATGAGTTACATAACTCTACCATTTAAACCGTTGTATAAGTACTTAAAATATTCTATGCCTTTTGTATAACAGGCACGAGTGCCGTCTACTCAGTCTAGTCGTTCTGAAAGCTCTGCTGCCCAAATTATCAAAGCCCTGCGATTATGCTATAGAACAAAGAGGTATTGTACCATAATGTAAACAATGTGAAGGAAAGAGAAATACATACTCGCAAACATTACATGTTAGAATGAGATAGAGTAGCCTTCGTATAGTAACCCTACAGCTCGGCCATCCTACTTCTAGCGAGTCCCATCGCTATGAATGAGTAAGCAAATCTTTTAAATAGTAAAAGTCTAAGATAAACGGCTAATTAGCACTCCGACTGTCCAAAATAGTAGATTCTCTATTCAATAAAAGGTTATTACAGTCCAAATTATTCATCGTAGTTTCAAAAATGTACTGTTCTGAAATGCGAAATATCTATTTAGTATTAACTATTCAGTTCAAGTTTTGTTTATGATAATTATTTGCATCAACTATAATATATTCAATCATGTACGTATTTTATTTTAATTCAAAGCCATTTTTCTATCTCTTAATTTGACAGAAGCAATATTTTTAATCTAGGCCACAAAACATCGAATAAGTCAAATTAACATCAAGATCAAGTAGTAATGATAATCATTAACATATTTATAATCATATGATATTATGATTGGCTATATAAACCAGATAGTCACTAACTTCACTAAATTATATGTATAACCTAAATAAACATTCATTGCTGCTATAATGCAGTAGTTTAAATCAAATTGGTTCACCATACCGACATTAAATTTCAATTACTATTGACTTTTTTATATTCGTGTGTTTTTTATTTTTTTGGAGGCTCACGTCTGCTCGTTATCACTAGAATTGTTATCGTATGATTTGGTTACCAAATCTCTATTAAAAATCGTTCAAAGTTAAATCTTGTAAACTGCAACTACGGTTTCCAATTATATGCCTCGCTTACAAGTCAGAAATGTGCCCGCAATCAGAAATATGTCATTGAGGAGGATCTCGGTAATTCGGTATGGTCCTTGGTATTTAGTTTTAACTATTGAAACTTACCATCATACGGCAGCTATCTCTCCACTCAACTATGTCTCTCTCTTACTGGGTCTTTTTCATTGTGTTGGTTTGGAGTATTCCTGCGTTTAATATATATAAACAGCGCCGCTTACCTGTTGCTCCTTAATCTTTTCTCCTGTTTTTCACCTTCTATCAATTCTTCCATGGGAGCGTTTATCAAAGTTTTACGAATTACCTCACCTTTTGTTTGGCTTATGAAATACAGCAGTTCGAGACTTTTTTGTAGTTTTATCTTTTGCTGTGTTGATATCTACCTGTTTGTCAGAAATATGTTCTTCCTAGGATTGGTCGTAGTTTCCATAGCTAAAAGCTGACAAGGCGTCTAGTATTATCCCGTTAAATCGATTTACCTGCTCATTTTAACATGGGGTAGATGTTGCATTTTGGACCTACCTGAATAGTATGTGATAGTCGTGAAATGTCTTGTTAGTAAGACTAATACTTTTGTCAGTAATAAGACGTGAGGGAACTCCAGAGTAAGTGATGAAATTCTTTATCTTTCATGCCAAAGTACAGTTAAGTACTTTATAAACTCATCAACCTGTGCTAATATTAAGTAATAATCCTTTTTTTATTTCTAATTATTTTTTTTTTTACCCCGTCATCGGACAATTGGATCGGATGTACTGCTCAACCGTAGAGCTAGATTTCTGCTGAGGCCATCTTGCGTTTGAGCTCCAGGACGATATTCTATTGTGTAAGCATATTCCTAGAGTTGGACCTACCATCATTCAATTCGGGATACGAAATCACGTTTTTCCAGGGACAATCTAAAGCCACCTCTTCTTCGGACTACTGGGCAGAGCTCCTCTAGATAAATCTCACTTAGAACCATCGGCATGAAGAAGAAGAGAAGCATTCCAGTCTGTCAAAATTAGTTTCTACAAGGTAGATTCTAAACCGGTTTAACGAAGTGATAACCGCTAATGTCTCCGATTCGTAGAAATGCCACTAACGTTTGTCGACCGTAGTTTTATGGCTAAAATAGGACTCTAGTTGCAGCGCATCATTCGAGTTCTTTTCTAGAAGTATTCCTGCCAGACCTTGTTGGCAAACATGCGTATGGAGTTCCGTTCCGCAATTATAACAGCATGTTATAAAGCAAGGATTAATATATTAGTAAATACTTATCCCTTTTTAATTTACTTACTGTCCAGAGCCACTCGGAGTGTTATTTCATAACTTTTGACAAATCGTCTCAAGAATTCCAATAAACTCAAAAACTGACGTACATACCTCATGTTGATTCTTTGGCTAAGGGAATTTGGAGATCGCTTCTACTTTCACATGCCTGGACGAATGCTGTCCGCGCTTACCACAATTCCGAGGAGATCTATTAATTCGAGAACAATGTGGCACTTACTTTCTTTTAACTCAAGCCCTTCCCTTTATTATTAACAATCGCACTTTCGTCTAATCTTTGTGTCTTCATCGAAACCTTTAGACGGTATAAGCACGTTGTCCATGTATAGTGTATACGCTAGCATATTTTATCTTACCTTAATTCCTGGAGTTATTGAAAAAGTTAACATCTTTGACAGAGCAGTGTATAGCAAAAACGCTCCATGTTCGTTCCTGATCTTGTACTGACCGTGAAATAAATAATATACCTTACCTCAAATCAAAATCTCGAAACCCACCATCAATAATGGACTTTACGATCTATGATCTCCTCCATCAATTACGGAATGCTACAATGCATAGTCTCCTACAACATATAAGCCAACCATATATGTCAGATTCTGAACCTCTACAGCAACGTGAGATATTCTCAAACGGCGAGTACAAATTTCCCCCAATACCTCCGAGCATCGATAAATTTGGTTTCGGTTTGAAACTCGTTCAGTGATTTCAAAGTTCAGAGACTTAGTCTCACTCACCTCGATAGGAGAGCATTGGCTGCCCAAATCGACTTGATAAGAAATTGATGATCCATTTAGCTTAACGTTGAGAATGTATTTATTAATAACCTTATTTTAGCTGTAAACCCCAAAACCCGTTTTTGTTTCAAATCATTACCTGACACTTAGCCCTTTTCTGCTTCGTTTCCAACCCTGTTCCTAGGACAGTTAGATGTTTGATGGCCGAAACGGTTACAATATTTATTACATTTCAGGGCAAGTTTGTAACATTTATAGCTAGAATATCCGACTTCTTGACAATCGAAACATTTAATGTCCGAAGTCGTCGTACCTGGTTTGAAAAATCGCTTATAGTTTGGATTGGGTCCAAACTTTCTTTCATTTAGTCTGCGTGTCGCGCTCAGAGTTTCTCTCGCCTGACTGACCTTATGGTTCGGAAATATTTCAATACCTGTTCCAGATCCTTAAGCTGCTCAGCAGGGTGTGGACACCAACCTTTACCGTCCGATCCTCAATGTCATGTAGTACAAATTTACTGCCTGCCTGCCTACTATAGATTTTACAACTATTTAACAAATTCATCTTCATACAATTAAATGTTTCTAAAAGCTCTCCATACATCACTATCTTAGCTCTCTTAATTATATTTTCCATTCCATCTGTGAATGTAACATCAAAGTTGGATCCTAGCTCTGTGTTGTTTGAACACCAACCAGTTTAGGTTTAGAGTAGTAGATAATTTCTTTCTATATCTATCCATAAATTTTGGCACATTCTTCTACTTCAGTTATCCATGTCACAGATTGCTCTTTAATTACTCGTAATAGGTCAAATTCCGGTATCACATTCGTATTGAATGCCATTTTAAGTTTGTCAGTGCTTTTAAATTATTCTAAAATTAACAAAAACTTATCTCTTAGCTTACTATTAAAATCATCCATTCTTCAGATACAAATACTTCAGTGGACTTGCCCTCGTCTGGAACTTGCTCGTTTCCTTCCATATTGTATTAGTTTGCATTTTCTGAACCCGATCCTTCGGGTCCTTCGGTATATAAGTGTATGTCCTATCCTTGGACTCACGTACATCCCTCCTGGGCCCAGTCCTTGGGTCCCATGCGCTTGTGCGCTAGTCCTGTCCTTGGACTCTCCCTCACATCCCTCCTGGGCCCAGTCCTTGGGTCCCATGCGCTTATGCGCTAGTCCTGTCCTTGGACTCTCCCTCACATCCCTCCTGGACCCAGTCTTCGGGTCTTATGCGCTTAGGCGCTAGTCCTATCCTTGGACTCTTCCTCACATCCCTCCTGAACGCAATTTTCGGGTCCTGCGTGGTAGTCTTGTCCTTGGACCCACGTATATCCCTTCATGACTTCATATTCGGGTCAATCACTTCAGGTGCATTCGTCGTTATTCTCCGTTTGATTGAAATCTGAAACTTCCACGAACAGACTTAATAAAGTGTTTATAGACATAATTTATCACCCTATTATTTATGTAGTTATGTATAACTTCATAGTAGCACGTCCTATTCTTCCTATTGCATTTCGCAGTACGTCGTAATTATGTACACTGTTACAGTACGCGCATCAAAATAAAATATGTTAAATAAATATGCCGTATAAAGTCAGCGTATTAACTTGGTAGCAAATATTTCATCCATGCCTGTAGTGGCATGACTGCAACATCGTTGTGATATTAATATCGTAATCATAAGATCCGAAAATATTTTTCTAGTATATTCTCCCAATAGCTATTGGTATACCAATTTTGAAATTTTCGTGGCTTCCATTTGGCCCCTTTTGACCATCCAGCAGTAGTTGCCCAACAAACATCCTTGGACTCTAACCTTGATACCGCTTTTCCATTTTAAATATGTCCTCATGAAACCTTATTTGTTCATGCTCATAATTTACAGCTGCCAAATTTTTAAGGAAAACTCCGGATACGTGTTTAATTTTCAGCGATGTAGTGCACCCCAAAGCTTCTTCTGTGCCAATAGAGGCTCTTTATAAAATTTTTAATCATTCTTCACCTTTATAAATATTTCCGGAAATGAACCTCATCAAGCTCATCAAGAAGAATTAGTCTCGATCATCACTACATAGTATATAACAAAGTCGCTTCGCTGTCTGTCTGTCCCTATGTATACCCTATGTGTATCTTTAAAACTATGCAACGGATTTTGATGCAATTTTTTCAATAGATAGAATGATTCAAGAGGAGGGTTTATGTGTATAATACACCTGTGTGAAGCCGGGGCGGGTTGCTAGTTTAAAAATATTAAGTGTGTTCTCATAACGAAGGTAAGTACCTACTCAAAACACGATCGGCTATCACAGTTTCTGTAACAAACCACGTTGACCAGTAGTAACAATCATTGTAGTACATATTTCCTCGATCAACGTAGCACGTGTGTCATAATTATTCATACTTAGGGTTAAATAATGAGTAAAGCAAAACAAATAGGTACTCAACAAAAGTATTTCGACGGCAAGGTAACATATAAACACAAGCCTCAACACAACACTTATGGGTGTAAAATAAACTCTGATTACAAAGACAACACTTCTTTGTTCCAGCCTTCTAGCTTTACCTTCGTTATAATCGTCATGTTAATATTATTGAGCGATACGATGTTTTATTTTAGTAAGGACTAAAACCATGGATGTATCTAATCATGGATAAGAATAAAAGTCACTTTGAAAAATTATCTCTGCCTTAGAAACTGCACACCGTAGAATCGACTGTGATATTTAGAAAACCAGCACATTCGTTTTTTTATTATTATTATATCGACATGGCGTATCATGTCACTACCATAATTTCACGCATTTTAGGCTGTGCCGACGCCATTCCAGAAAACATCTTAGCTTTAGATATTCTACTTTATTTCCGATATCCATAATGCTATTTCAAAAAAACATCTCGGCCCTTGATATTCTACCTTTTTTCCCACGTTAAAGATATTCTAGAAAATATTTTGGTGTTAAACATTCTGCCTTATTTCCCACATCCACGACACGACATTCTAAAAAAAAATCTTGGCTTTCGATATTCTACCTTACTTTCCACATCCATGACGCCATTCCAGAAAACATCTTGGTTTTAAATATATTATTTCCCACATCCATGACGTCGTTCTCGAAAACATAATTATATTGGGTTTAGATGTTCTACCATATTTCCACATCCCTGACCGCAGTACGCATTACTTAAATGAACAGCAGAATAATTTGCTTTCGCCAACTTTGTTAGGATCTATATAATCATCGAAAACCACGTTACCGTTAAAATAATTATACCTTCATAGTTTTTTTTTTTTTTTTTTAGTTAATTAGAGCTAGTTACAAAAAATCACGCGCTTCCGTTCAAACATGTTCGTAAACATTACCGGATGTTTACGATTAATCGAAAAAAATAATAAAGTAAAATTGGATGATTTTTTTCTAAATTACTTTTGTAATTTCTTTGTGCATTTCGATCACAGTCAAAGACAGGTCCTCCTCCTTTTGTGAGTTGGTTGAAAAAAGGAAAAAAAAAAAACAAATTCGCTGATCACATTACCTAATAGAAATGACCAAACACAAAGAAAATTCTAGCGTGTCTATACGTTTGGGTTAGTCAAAAAAAATGCAACAGCAACTTACGTTTTTCCGAGCGAGCGAGCGTGGCAAGAAAATGATATATTTTCTTGTTATCCCCTCTTCTGACCTTTTATCCTAAGGTCAGGGAAATCAAACGACGTCCAGTGTTTTCCATACATGATGTATATTTTCCATTTTATACATGAGTCAATGAGTTGAGTACATTTGCCATTTTCACATGATGAGTATATTTATGAGTTACATAACTCTACCATTTAAACCGTTGTATAAGTACTTAAAATATTCTATGCCTTTTGTATAACAGGCACGAGTGCCGTCTACTCAGTCTAGTCGTTCTGAAAGCTCTGCTGCCCAAATTATCAAAGCCCTGCGATTATGCTATAGAACAAAGAGGTATTGTACCATAATGTAAACAATGTGAAGGAAAGAGAAATACATACTCGCAAACATTACATGTTAGAATGAGATAGAGTAGCCTTCGTATAGTAACCCTACATGTTCTAGGTAGGTAGGTATAGTTGTTTACTTGTTTCTGAATGCGCTATCTTGCGTGGTAAGGTGAGTACCTCATCTGCCTATATTAGTTTCTAGGTTTTCATGGTGCTGTAATGGTTTTGGCTAAAGAATTTATGACTAGCCGCCTGCCTGACGGCAACCCTCTTTAGGAATGCGATCGTTGGTGGAATTGCATCTGCCACCTTTCGGAGAGGAGCAAAAGTTCGCACGTGACCCAGGAATAGCGATTAGTATCAACCCACTCTCAATTTTAATTGAGTGTGTGCTGATACTACCGTGACATATCCCGCAGACGGTTCCTACACTTCCTACGTCGTCACCCGCGGGAAGACTAGGGGCAGCCCTATTCTAAGCCGCGGTAGCACGGCAGCTAAACATTGTTATATTATAACTACGATCGCCGATTTGGACCATACCCACCGCTCTTGTCCAGGTGCATGCTACCATACGCCATCATTTTATTTCCTCCAGATATGATTTCCTTTACTAAAGAAATGTGATAGGCGGTAGACTTGAAGCCGGCGGTAGCTAAACGCGTGTTTCTCGTCCTGTTAGAGTTATCTATTGTTTCGTCTTACCTGTAGGTACGAGTCGTCTTTGCTCTGCTCTGGCTTTGTGAACTCTGGTTGTACCTAGTACGCTCAGTTTTCTTGTCAGAGTTATCTATAGTCTATAGTCTCGTCTTACCTGTAGATGCGAGTCGTCCTTGCTCTGCTCTGGCTTGGTGAACTCTGGTCGCAGCGCGCTGGGTTTACCGCCCAAAGGCAAAGTTGGTGCGTCGTGCTGCCACGCGTGCCTCTCATCTTGTCTGAAGCCAGGGTTGTCAAACGCGAACTCGTCCTTTACCGACTCCGGGTCCGTGGAGAATACCAGGTGCTTTCCTGTGGACAAATTGAAGAACTTTATTAGAATATAGTCTCTTGAAATATTTTTAAATTAATACCAACCTTTGCACTAACCATTTTTTAAATCAGAACTAACGGAAATAATTATTCGTCATTTTTAAGTGTATAATTATATTTGTTCATTCCAGTTCAAGTCATCCTTTTAGGATCTTAACTTAATTAGTTAACATAATAATTATTATGTTTAATTAAACGTAAGTTCTTTAATTACATAATTAGGCTATAGGTATTCACTATAGGTACTATCAGTGGCGTAGCGTGCCTTCGCGGGGCCCCGAATAAAAATGTGTTTGGGGGCTCTTATGAAGGGTTGATTTCTCACAAAAGAAAAAAAATATATTTCCATAAAATTAATAGAAATATTTATTCATCATAATTATCTATCTGTCACGTTTTCCAATATTTTAACAAACGATTCAGATTAAATATTCACTCTCCTTGCCTTTTTTCGGCAAACTGATTTATTAAATCATTTATAGCTGATGATGAATTTAGTTTTTCTAATTTTATAAATTTTTGCTTACGCACTTCGGGGCACTTATGCCTTGGCCCGGGGGCCCAGTATAATTGATACGGCAGATACGGCAGTAGCTACTAGGTAGGTACTCTATATAAGCCTAGTTGTGATTGCTGAATTTACAGACGCCGTCATAATATTAGGCTTCTAAGGCAAACGTTCTGCCACTATACTGCTTATTAGATAGCTTGATCTCTGCGACAGTGACATTGACATAGAATATTGACATTTTTAGAGTTGGGATAGTGGTGGAAAAAAACGATTATCAAACAATGTTGTAATGAAATCGAATGAGTAGTTGTAGGTGAGAAATTGGATTTTAGATAGATATTATTTAAGATCAAGTATGTACACATGTAAATAATGTTATGATATTAATTAAATAAATTATAATAAAATATAATAATGTTACGAAAGTATTCATCGACGTTTTTCACTATTATCGATGCTAATGTAACATATAATTGGGTTTAATTTAATTACAAACTATATGTGTATAGACACATATAAATAATGTTATGATATTAAAATATACAATAAGATTAATGATAAATTAAGTTTTATTTAAAACATCGTTAGTATTAACTATCGGTATTTTAAATATAACTCTATCTAAAACTCTGTGGTCACGATCACTCGTCGCCCATCACTAATCGGCATGCCCATAAAGTATGACATTGTCAGGTACTGTCTGTACTATTAAGAAATTCAGGACTTCATAGGCGTGATTTTTCTGACAGCTGTCGCAGAGATCAAGCTATATTTTATAGAGAATAGATTCATATCAAGCTGCAAATACAAGCTTATTCGTGGCTATCAAGGCATATCTGTAAGTATCAGACTAAACCATTTTGGTAGAAATATTCGTGCAATCCCGCAACCGGATGTTGTTTTGACTACACCTCGAGTCGAAATACCTAATTGCACGTTCTAAGCCGAGATAGAGCATTGAATGTGATTAATTACCGCCAGCTCGATCACTCGCCGAGTTGGTAACTTTGTTACGACATTGCTGACAAGTTACTTGGTTCAATGCAAGCTGCTTCTGAGCGGTTCTTTTGGAAATCGATATGCCAGACTTATGGTTAAGACCACTGATTTTATTTACCTCTAATGTAATTGATTAAGATTAAGACTAATGATCTCTTATGGCGATACGTTCTACAGATCAGAGATTGTTCTCTGATCTGTGATACGTCCGAATTAATATCTTCACTGATAGGTAACGACTTTGTTACTAGAAATGACGACTTTTCTTGCATGTCCTAGTGCCCAAATAAAGTTTGACAAATAAAATATTTCAACCCCTCTCGAAATACCTGCTAAAATACCGTTTTACGTTACGACACTTCAATTGATATTTCTAGTATCACAAAACTAATTATTTTTGTTATCAATTTCAATTGCTTACTTTAAAAAATGAATTTTTCAGCGGTCGCTGTGCTCGCGCAATATTTTTCTATTTAATTGGGACATTAGTTACATCTAGATTTTGATCTAAGTACGTACCTACATACATTCACTTAAGTATATCTCGTTCACAGATTTTATTTCAATATACCTAGCTACAAAAATACCTACTCACCTACAATTATTTTGGTGGTTAGCAAAAATGACCCACGCAGCTAAGCGATCAATTAGGAACAAAAAAGGACAATAAAACCAACCAAGTGCGAACTCGGACAGATGCATTGAGAGTTCCGTAGGTATAGTTTTGATTTTTTTTCCATGTGTGGACTGACTCTTCATTCAATCTACACATATATATAGGAACTTCGCGAAATGATATCAAAAAATTTTACTCACTTTGGTTCAAAATTTAATGTTACAGGTGAATCTGAACCTCCTCCTTTTTTGATTGCAAGCCGGTTCATAGTACCAAATTAAATTCAAATGAATAAATTTTTCATTTGGTAGATTAACATAATGCTTAATAAATAAAAGGAAGCATCTACCTAAAATACCTAGTAAGAAAAATTGTATTGCAAGTAGCAACGCTCACTTCCGGTAAAATAATATTTTCTAAAAGATTTTATCTTAAAAATTAGTAAGACAAATATCATCATTATCATCAGCCTGTATCGACCCACTGCTGGGTACAGGCCTCCTCTCCCTTGTGCCAGTTTTCCCTGTCTTGGGCTGATCTCATCCACTCGTGTCCCGCGATGGATCTGATGTCGTCGACATATCGGGCTGGTGGTTTGCCTACAGTACGCCTGTCTGCTATTGGAAGACAAACATAGCCTCCAGTTTTTATCCTTCAACAACGGTACCCTAAAACGTACAAAAACTATCAAGTTTACAACAGAATCACAGATTAAGCGACAGTGTACACTTTTGTCTGTAACTTTTGTGCAATTTGTAAAGGCTCGTCCACACCCACGCAGTCGCGGGTCGGTGACACCGGTGACTATATACCAATCAGAGAGCTTGTACGATTGTAAAATTATTGGGATTTAGAGTAATAGCAAATTGAAACAATATACACGGTTATTTTAATCAATAAGCATCCTTTTAGGGGCTTATTCTGTACCTACATCAAAATTAACAACCTATTTTTCTGCGACTTTTGTTAAAACACAAAAAAATGTTGTTCCATAGAAAAATATCGTTCAACTGCGACAAAATGTATGGAACAGTTGATTTTTTTTTTGACAAAAGTGGCAGAATAAACATTGTTAGTTTTGATGTACAGAATAAGCCCCTAAAAGGATGCTAATTGATTAGGAATAACTCTGTATAGGTAGATAATTATTTTACGTCAAAAATGACACAATTCGAATAGCGTGCTGGATAAATTGTTGATTCTTTAAAAACCTCGATAAAAAAGTGCGAGTCGGACTCCCGCACAAAGGGTTCCGTACCGTGTTGGAGCCCCTTTAGCCCCATTCCTCTTGTTATTATTGATAGAAAGCAAAAAACTCCTAAAATTACTATATAACTATGGGATAAACTAAAATGGGAAATTAAATATTTATTTTATTCTGTTTTTTTTTTGTATTTGTTGTTATAGCGGCAACAGAAATACATCATCTGTGTAAATTTCAGCTGTCTAGCTGTCACGGTTCATGAGATACAGACAGACGGACATCGGAACCCTAACAATAGGTATGCCTTGAGGTAGGCACAGCGTTAAACACCGGTTCTTTAGGAAATCCATAGGGCTATAGCTATGTCCAACAGTTGATGTCTGATGACTGAAATGACGACAATGAATGCCCCGTGGTTGTATCGAAGTTCAGTTGAATAATGTAACAGCAATTCATTAGAAGTGACAGTGCTAAAGGACAACTTCGCTTATGTGCAAATTAACTGTACACTTTCGACGCAGACGTTCGCAAGAGCATATGGGCGTAACTACAGGGTTATCCAGAACTGGTGTACTAAGCCAGAAGGAGGTGGTTCAGACCGTCATTAAAAACAAATTTTACTGTGGGGTCAAGCCGGAATTCGAGAAAAAAAAATCAGCTGTTTTATACATTTTTTTTTTCTCGAATTTCGGGTTGGCCCCATAGTAAAAGTTGTTCATAATGGTCTGAATCATCCTTTTTTGGCTTAGTACAGGATAAACAATTTTTATTTTATTTATTTTTATTTTATTGTCTTTGGGTTGCCAAACGGCTTTCATACATAAACTCCCATAAACAATGGTACAAACACTCAGACCAACGAAGGCTACCGCTTAAAAGTGATAACGGTAAAGAAAAAAAAAGAAAATTATACAATAACAATAACCTATATTAAATTACATAAGAGCATACAAATTAAATAGCCGTGGTGGTCAAGAGGTAGTGACACCCGCCTTACAATCGTGAGATCGTGGGTTCGAATCCCCGGTCCCGTACCAATGAGTTCTTTGGAATGTATGTACGGAATTTCACATCACTGACTTTTTTGATAGGGAAACATCGTGAGGCAACCTGCATACGTCGCCTTAGAAGAAATTCGATGGCGTATGTGAATCCACCAACCCGAACTGGGCCAGCGTGGTGGATGTGGCCCAATCACCCTTCGTGGGTAGGCCTACGTCCTGCAGTGGACTATTAAAATAAAAAGGCTGGTACAGTACAGTACAGTATACAAATTAATTATTTCACTGCCATGCACACAGTTCGCTCGAAAAATAACCCTGTATATCGCAGCTTTAAGGCTCCTTTACACACAGGCGGTACGAGCGGTATAGCAGACGGGCGGGCATCTGTATTGTACTGGTTATATAAGAAGGGCTCACACAGGTCCGGTCGCGGTACTGCCGTACCGCCCTTTACCGCTCGTACCGCTCTACCACTCGTACCGCCTGTGTGTAAAGGAGCCTTTACTGACGTAGTCTTTAAAACCTTACAAGAAATATGACCCAGTTTTGTTACTAGAAAACATAACAGACAATGAGGCTGTGAATCCACCAGAGATGTGATGTCACGGCAGAAATATCGCAGAACATAAAAAAAACTCTAAAGACACCAGACAATATTTACTATAGAGTCACCCCGAAAGGACATGTCCACAAAATGTATGGAGGCTGGTATAATATTAATCATAAATTCTAACCACAACACTCGTTACATTTCTAGAACGTTCATATTTTTCTGAGTCTATTACATCAGTTAAAACCAAAAATGAGCCCACCGTTTTCTTTTTATATTAATTTTGAATCTATTATTATAAATAAGTATATTTGGCTCAATAGGTAGTTTATCTCTAGCAACCCTGATTAAGTAACCTACAAATTGTTAAATAGATTAATTTTTTACCAATTAGACGCAGTTTTAAGCGTTTATTTGTCACATTGTAGCTACTAACTGGTCACACTGGCCACTGGCCTGGTTCAGCCGGGCTAGCATATGGACCACAAAATCGACGTGTCAGAACGAGACAAAATTATGGTGAAGTATAAATCCGTCACTTTTTCACACGTCGTCAAAACTCTTACTACTCTAGCTACCTTACTACCTGCTCTAAGCCAGCTGGAGTATTTGCTATGTTTTATAATATCATAACAGCAGTAAGAATATATCAAAGCAATATCAGACACAGATCAGTAACGTAATTAGTTGAAAAGCCGTACAAGAAACATGACCTAGATCTAGCTAGAAAATCATCGCAGGGGCACAAAAAGCAGTTAATAGAGCGGCGTACGTGAAAGTGGCTGTCGCATCCGATATCTACCGACGGCGAGAGTGTCATTACGTGAGAATTGCCAGTGCACATATCGACTTGGTGATAGCATCGATAACTGTACAGTGGGTTATGATTTTAGACCCTAATAAGTAAGATTTTAAGATTCATTTTACGTAGATGAGCAGTGTACGAAAAAATCTATTGGTTTACTTCACGTGTGACGTAGACGACGCCGTGATGTTTTAGGTAGTTTTTGAAGTGAAAACTTCTGTAATGGCGTTGTGCTCTTTTTGGGATGGGTAAACAATGTTAAACTCGCGGCAGGACACGTAACCTGATCAAAGATCCGTAATACGGAGGGAGCAAGTTTTCACTTCTGCCGGCACTCCCGAAGTGCAAATCGTTGTTTTTTTTTTACAGAATTCAGATAAGCTTTGATCAACGTCATTGGCTTTGTTATATATGGGTGTAGTTAAAACGATCTTAAAAAAACCGGACAAGTGCGAGTCAGGTTCGCACATCGAGGGTTCCGTACAAACACATTGTTAAAATAATTAAAAACCTGTTTTAGCATGTGCTAATGAAGTTCTTTTATATGATACCTTACATGATACGATTTACTCACTTTGAATTTTGAACCCATATTTTGTGAATTTGGAGGCCCTAATTTTTTGTGATTTAAACAAAAATATACAGTTTTCAGATTTATTTCTATATGTGTACTCTGAGACAATGCTTCTCGCCAAATTTCATAGTTCTATATGTCAACGGGAAGTACCCTGTAGGTTTTGATTTTTGTGAGTGCGAAATATGCGGTTTTTACTACATAAACGGCTCTAACTTTTTTATACGAAAACTGAGATTTTTTTCTTTTACACAACTGTAAGGGATCATAGGTATACGTATACAGTTTAAATTTCAACTCGATATCTTTACGCGTTCCCGAGATAAAGAGTCTTGACATACACACAGACGGACAGACGGACAACAAAGTGATCCTATAAGGGTTCCGTTTATTTCCTTTTGAGGTACGGAACCCTAAAAACGTCAGCTGTTATATTCACAGGGTACTTATACATCAAGTTCATTGACTTTCAACATTTTGATCAAAACTGTTAATTCATATTAAATAGACTGGTCATAAAAATATCGTGTCCTTCGTCTATAAGATACACCCCATAATATCTATTTTGTATTGAAGGAAAAGCATCAAAGAAGGTAATGAAGCGTTAAAAAACACAGTCATTTTTAATTAGCATTGTAAGTCAGGTGCATACGACCCAGTTGTCGAAAGCATTGAAGCATTCACGATGCTACCGACGATTGTTGCTAGCATGCGATCATCGCGCGTAACAAACAAGGTCGGGGAATGACGGATCTTAGATGCTTTATTATTCTCAGTACTAGTAATAATTAGTAATTACTTCCATGGATAGTTCTTTCAATCGTGACGATAATGGGAAAAGAAGACATGCTTCAATTGGGCCCGTTTTTCAGATAGGCTGAGTATAATAAACATTGCATATAGTCCCTCAGTTACAATGGTAACGAGAGCCAATGAGAGTTGCAAATCACGGAAAAATGACTGAGATAAAGCGTATCTAAGTAGGTAGGTACAGGACTGGGGGCGGTTGTGATTTCACGGCTCAGTAAAAAATTAAGCTAAGGCGTAAAATTAAGCTTAAACGATTTCATTTTTGGTTTTAATGATACTTAGTGTCTCATATTATTTGATAATCTGACTGAAGGATTATTTATATTTTAGTCGCCTAACCTACCACAATCGATGTTAAGAGTAATGAAATGAAAACTAAATGTATGTGGGTAAATATATAGCAATAACATCACAATAAAAGTAAGCTCTATTCATCTTATTCATACATGATAAAAATGTCAGAAAAATACTAAAAACAATCTACAATAAAAACTACATCCTGTTAGGTATTCCATCGAATTGTTTGTTCAGACGTTCTAATCCTAGCTTGAGTAATTAAATATTACACGCTTAATTATATGGCACAGAATCGACTGAAGATTTATTAAATTAATTTATAAAAATCGTGAATCGTGAACGCGTTATTGTGGTTGCAAAAGTACGCAGTCGATTGCGACAATCGTAAGCTCTGTTGATTGCTGATCGAGCGTGTGAATACGGCCTTATTAATTTTAGATTTTTTGGAACATACTATACGCTAGATTTAATTTAATTTTACTATAATTAGGTTTCTAGAACTAATGAACATGTTTTTTTATGAGAAAAAATGGTTAATTTACTTTATTTATTAGGTATACCTACTAGCTTTTGACCATGGGTAAAGCCCATTACGCTCATGACCTATAAGTATAGATACCAGTAAAAAAAAATATTTATATTGCTCCTAAATCTTTGCTGTGTGAAAAAGTAATAAACAAACCAACAAACACACTTTCAGATTTATGATATTAGTAAGGTTGTAGTAGTCCGATTTCGATACCTAATTCTTTTTTTTATTGGAAAGAGCATATTTCGAAATTGGTGCCGTTTAAGTTTTATCGAAATCGGCTGAGCATTTTTGATAAATCAACATGAATGTGAAAAATGTTACATCGATCCGTGCGAAATATTCGTGTATTTTGTAAACGGTTGAAGTCGGTCATGTCCTTTTTCCCCCAGCCCCAGCTTCGCACAGGTATATTATATACATTTAAACCTTCCTCTTGAATCACTCTATCTATTAAAAAAAACTGTATCAAAATCCGTTGCGTGGTTTTAAAGACATAAATAATAATACATTTTGGGGGCCGTCTTACACACGGTCTCTGACCCCAAACTAAGCAAAGCTTGTAATATGGCTGCCAGAGACTGATATACTACATATACATAATATTAAATACATACTTATATAGATAGTACCTAAATAACACCCAGACACAGAGCAAACGTTGTTCACCACAAAAATGTTTTGCTCTGGGTGGGAATCGAACCCACGCCTCTTTGATCCAGAAGTCAGGTTTACTAACCACTGCGCCACCGAGGCAGTCATATAAGCATAAGAAGCGACTTTGGTTTATACTATGTAGTGATAACAAATAATTTTCTATCAACTTCATAATGACTCAACATCAGATAATTAGTTCAACATAGTCCACAACCTAACGAGGTGATATTATCACATTATAATGCAGAATTACTTATGCGATGGGAACCAGAGCTCATAGTCATATAGCGTTATGTCATTCCATCGGCTTACTGAGAATGATTACAATTTAGATGAAGTTCTTGTGAAACGATGACGAATAAATGATGATAAAGATATTTCTGGAGAAACGATGATGACAGCAAGATATTGATTTCAACATCTGAAGAGTGATGCAGTTTTGAACTGCTGTTGCTGTACCGGCTATTCTAATAGATGTTGCCGTACATAGGCCTACTACACGGCGTTCCCAGGAAGAGCGATAGGGCTTTGTCTACCACGCTGGCCCTGTGTGAGTAAGCGGATTTCCATACGCCATCGAATTTCTTGTACGACCGTATCCAGGTGATTCCTCACGATATGGAAACACGCACATAAATTCCATAGATACATTGCTACCGGACCAGGATTTGGATTCAAAACCCATAATCTTACGATTCTTTATTCCAAGGGCAATCGTTCTCCCTCTAGGAATGAATCTTTAGTTTAGTTTAGCTCCAAGACTTTAGATAAACGTAGGTAAACAACATACGATTTATATCAACATGAGTCAATTAAGTGATTAAATTAAGTGTAAAGTTCACAAGGAACCAAACTGGTCCAATTATGCAATTTGAGACAGTTAGCCATTGTTTTGTGCTGTTCAAATTGCCATTGTCGTGAGAACGGTCCATTATGACTGGGCACATACAAATAATAAGAAATAAACATTCATTTATGTCGTAGGAGAGCAAAAGAAAACCACAGGTATCTCTAAAAACAGATTGATAATGTTGTTGTAATTTGAGGAAATTCTCAATCACAAAAATGCATGGAGAATCTGTCAAGCTGCTATCAAAATTGTCAAATAAGTATTGGGATTTGAGGTTCCTTGTCTAAAAATCCGACAACAGCCACCACAATCGAGATAGGTATTTTTCATCTTTCTTTCTAACTCATCGATGCATCTTTGTCAGAATTTCGCGACCATATTATCCCTCTGGTATCTCTGTGAAAAAAATAAATGTTCGCTAAAATCCTAGCTCGATTGTAACGAACATAAAATATGTTTAATTTTTTTTTTGCTACCAATCAAGATAGCTTAGGAGTTTTAGGAAAATCTCAGCGTCATCGTCATATGCAGGCTCTCTATTTCACTCATCGACATGTCATTTTTTCTGTTTTATCCACATTGATGATTTCATTGCTGTTTAAACAGAAGACAGATGAGTTTTTTGGATATTCACATTTGATTTTAGCTGGATAAATACATACCATAAAAGTGATATGAAAATCATTATAACGGTGACTACTTAGTTTAGGTGAATTTTGGCACAATTTTGATATTGGTACGCAATATTTTGGAAGTCACTAGTTCTGTCACCAAAGATCTAGGAATTCCAAAGGCTAGAACTGTTTGTTAGTCGCCTCAACTTAAAATAGGTAAAACTAACTACACAAGATAATTTTAAACACCCACAGACCCCATAGTTATGTACCTACGAGTACGTGAAAGCCGACAAGATAACAATGCAGTGAAAGTTGCCGGGTCAATGTCAGAGGGCGCATCGCATGCACTATACACCTTTGCAGCTATAGTTGCATAGCATGCACAGTCTACTGTACCTCTTTCTTTTTTTACGAGAGGGAAATCTTCGTAATATGGCTAATCACGCCTAACCAACTGATTTAGGGTGCAACCGGGGACCAGGGCAAGTAGTAACCCCACAGATCAGAGAGCAAAAACCTTGTTCTCTCCATTCGGTGGCCAGCCTATGTGACAATAGGCAATATTTGTAATATATTTGCGATCTTGGGAGCTCCGGGATCTCCATGGGACCGCACTGGAGCCCCTCGCCAGCCTGCTATGCAAATTGCAGGGATATTTTAGAAGTATATACTCATTGCTATGAACAAATTTTATGGGGTTGATCCCGAAGTTACTTGTCGAGAGTCCATGACTATTTTTTCTATTAGTCGTAATAGAGAGTATGTACAATAATATTACGTATCCAAAAATATTTCTCTAACCTAGAGCAGAACTAAACTGAAGACACATGCAGTATAGGACTAATCAAGTTAGCTAAATAAGCTGCCCAAAATCCAGTCCTGACTAAAGCTCTGTAATGTACCTACTGTATCAGCCTTTTTAATAGTCCACTGCAGGACGTAGGCCTACCCACGAAAGGTGATTGGGCCATTTCCACCACGCTGACCCAGTGCGGATTTGTGAATTCCCTTACCCCATCGAATTTCTTCTACAGACGTATGCAGAAATTTTTAGACGATGTTTTCTTTCACCGAAAAGCCAATGGTTTGAAGTTTTGTAAATAAATTCGAAAGAACTCATTGGTACGGGTCCGGAATTTGAACCCAACGACCTCACGATTGTAAGGCAGGGGTAAATACCTCTAAACTACTTTAATTCGGCCAATAAGTACTACAAGTATGTACTACAACTCCTTATGATCTCTGCAAGATCAAATCAGGCTTGAATAGATAGAAGACGTACCTACCAAAGTTACTAAGTAGATATAGCCCAGTTCATTAGCAAATTGAAATAGAGGTAGGTATACTACAGACGACATCGCGCTCGCATTGGATCGCGCTGGATGTAAGTCGCTTTCAACCAGTCTCAAAAATCTCTAGCGAAGGCCCCTATGTCCAGCAGTGTACGTGCTACAGTAAAAAACATTATAGAACCGATGGCTTCTGGATCCGAAAGTTCACGAGAATTGAGACAAAGTTGCAACCGGAAACCAGTTGGAAGCAGCTTGCATCCAACAGATTTCTCCTGTCTCTGCCCATCTTGTAGATGTACGTAGTCTATATTCGAAAACTTTTACTTTTATTTGTTTTAGACCGTTACAGTTTTTGTGACCGAACTAGATTTGGTATCGGAAGCGGGTCATCTATGCCTTTGTCTAAAATGGTGCAGAAAAAACACACTTGTCTTAGCTTAGTCTCATGCGTCGACTAATTAACATAAATCAACAGGACAACTTTACTGAAACAAATCTATGAGGCAGATGGATATTTCTAATGATATCACTACATCAAAGAAAACTGATATTGACATATTTGGTGACAGCATCCACCACTTCAAAACTGCTCTAAAGTCTCTGACTATCTAAACACGTACCTAATGATTTCACAATTTTTAGTTTTTCAATTATAATTGTTTTTGTTTACTTTTAACATTATTATACTGAAATCACAGGCTTAGCCTGGTCCTTTATTAGGCATCAATGGAGCCTAAGCCAACATTGAGAGGCCCCTTTTACAATTTTATTACGAAATATAAAAACAGTGGTAGGTATAAAAAATATAGCGTGAAATGGAAACTATGGCATATAAAATGACTTGAAATATTGTAACTGGGCTATTTTGGTGAAATTTTAAATGTTTTGTAAAATTAGACTATGGAATGAGGTACGGCACCCGCTAAATATGCCCCATTTCAAAATTTCGTAGCGGGTGGTGACTTGCCGTCCACTAAATGGGCCCCCCATAAAGGCTACCGTAAGTTGGCACCGGAGGGGCAACATTGGTGTGGACGGCTTAGGGTGTCGAGAGATGTGCTGCGCTTTCACTAGACGCTACTCGCGGCGTTATGCCCTTTAACACTTCCACCCTTAACATTATTATTATTATTTTATTCTTATGTTTCAAATTTGTAATTATGTTTTTTTTTTTTAATTAATGTTTTTCTTGCAAGTTGTCTTCGCCTGTAATTACTGTAACATTTGACTCTGTGTGTTTACTATGCTCAGCTTTTTATTGTGTATGTGTTGATGTACATAGTGTAGGCGGACTAATTAATAAAATAAAATAAATAAAATGATTAATAATTGACAGAGAAGTGCAGTTTGCATTATATTGTACGGAATTTTAATAGCCCAAAGGTAACAAAGGAACACAGGCGTACCCACGAAGGGCGATAGACCCTATATTCACAATGCTGGTCCAATATGGGTTGGTGAATTGACTTATGGCATCGAATTTTATTTACGGACAAACGGCCTTTTAGGCCCAATTTTTTATTTTTTGCTCAATTTAGAGTACCCGTGTTTTTTAGGGTTCCGTACCTCAAACGGAATAAACGGAACCCTTATAGGATCACTTTGTTGTCCGTCTGTCTGTCTGTGTGTATGTCAAGACTCTTTATCTCGGGAAAACGTAAAGATATCGAGTTGAAATTTATACTGTACACGTATATCTATGGTCTCTTGCAGATGTGTAAAAGAAAAACTTCTCAGTTATCATTTAAAAAAGTTAGAGCCGTTTATGTCGTAAAAAACCTCATATTTCGATACTCACAAAAATTAAAACCTACAGAATACTTCCCGTTGACATAGAACTATGAAATTTGGCAAGAAGCATTGTCTCAGAGTACACAAATAGGAATAAATCTGAAAACTGTACAATTTTATGTTGCTATTAAATTTACGACGGCGCCTTTAAAATTGGAGCCTATTATGCAGATTGCTTTACCACGTTTTCATTAAGGGAAAAGCAGAAAAGTGCTGTTAAATCTGTAATACGAAATAACTCATTGGTACGGGATTGGGTTTGAGCCCACGCCTCTTGGAAGTTTGTGCTATTATTAAATTAATAATTTTTTTTTTTTTTAAATATAATGACAATACTACACTACTACTACATAGAAAGCAATTGGATCATCCACAGACCCTTGAAGGTCTAAAGATAATCCAAGTGCTCAAGCCCACTGCCAGTTGGCAGCGTGCCCAGCATGCTGGCAGCATTGCCACGCTGAATGGCAATGCTTATACGTTGAGCCAAATAAACACCAGCATTTTGGTCACGCGTCGCGTCCACCAGACGCTCAGAAAGACTTTTGAAAACAAGATGAGCTCCCGGCCCCCACGGACCCAAAGTCTCAACTCCAAATGGCTCAAATATGTAACCACTCCCGAGGTTAGCATATTTGCGCCGCTTGTGCTGCTCAGCCGAATTAGCCGCCGCTCCAGCCCTACTCTGAGTCTCAGGAAGATGTGACGGTGCCAAAGTATCGACGCAAGTTGCGTCCCATACTAAGGGCCGTCCACACTTCCATGGGACCAGCGTCATGCCGTCAGGCCTTTTGCCATCACCACGCGCCAACCAAAGTTCGAGTACGCTGCGATATTGGCGGTGACAAAAGCCCTGCGTAAGACATCGTTAAGGCTGGCGTGGCGTCTAATCCGACCAGCGCTTCTTGTGCAAGAGAGACCGTGGTGACCGAGCTGGTCAACTGCAGTACCACACTGACAGCGATGGGCTTCACAACACCTTGCACCCAAGCGTAAGCTGACAGCTAGACGAAATGCAGTTGGGTCTATAAGGTTACCAGTATTGAAAGAGGGCAATGCTTGCAACCAAAGACCGAACTCCCATACAGAGACTGCAAGGATACGAGCGCGATCCGCGACGCTAGGACACGTGTCTAGAAGAGATTTCCGTGCTAGTTCGCAGATCGGCCGATCCCACAGTCTCTGCGACGATAAAGTCTTTGGAAGCTCGGTATTTGGGCAAGCGACCCTCCAAGCATTCGTTGCCTCATTCAAATGAGCTACATCTACGCCAGAATGGCCTAAAGAAGGTGCGAGGATTTTTTCAATCAAGTTCTGAGTACTATGAATGGAGGACAAGAAAGCTGGTAAAGCAACACTTGAAATTTGGCGGACCCCTAACCCTCCAAGCCTAACAGGCAAGGAGGCTTGTAGCCACGCCCTTTCACTCATGTCAATATTCAAAACCGATAGTAGGGACTGCTTTACAACATCGTCTAAGCTCAAAAGGAGCTCATTGTGTTTCCACAATGGACTACATCGTAAAGCGTACATAAATTTTGGAACAAAAAGACAACATCTTATAATGGTAAAAGCCATGTGGGCGTTAATTTTGAGTAAGTTAATTCGTTAATTAATTGATAAATTATTTTAGATACTACAATTATTATCAAACTAAACTGTCTAAAAACTAGCAATAAATATATGAATGAAAGATAATAATATATTATGAGCTGTGATTTGTTCACATTTCATTTCATTAAATTCATTAAACTTTCAAAAACAGAAAACCTCAGCCAGCATAAAGCAGTACATATTTGGAATACCAGCTCTAAACACCTGGCCTAGAACTACGATAAACCTGTCGCGTCGTCAAGGTTACTAAATACAACATCAGCTTTCCAATTGCTAAAGAGATGATGATGATAATTGCTCGCTCAGAGCCCCGGGCTCGTATTGACATTGAAATTTGAGACTTGGAACCAGTAGTTAGGACCACTGTTGCCTAATTTATGGTGGTTGAAACTGACTCTACTCGACTGGTTTTGACAAATGTTTTGTGAATGGAATACGTATTTGTGGTTTGGTGATAGGTTTATACGAGAAAAAGTCACCAAGGCCAAACTATGTAATTTATGTAACTACAAACATTCAAAAGAAAAAAAACCGGACAAGTGCTAGTCAGGCTCGCACATCGAGCGTTCCGTACAAACACATTGTTAAAATAATTAAAAACCTGTTTTAGCACGTGCTAAGGAAGTTCTTTTATAAATGATACCTTACATGATACGATTTACTCACTTTGAATTTTGAACCCATATTTTGTAAATTTTGAGGCCCTATTTTTTGTGTTTTAAATAAAAATGTACAGTTTTCAGATTTATTCCTATATGTGTACTCTGAGACAATGCTTCTCGCCAAATTTCATAGTTCTATGTCAACGGGAAGTACCCTGTAGGTTTTGATTTTTGTGAGTGTCGAAATATGCGGTTTTTACGACATAAACGGCTCTAACTTTTTTAAACGATAACTGAAAAGTTTTTCTGTTACACAACTGCAAGAGATCATAGATATACGTATACAGTTTAAATTTCAACTCGATATCTTTACGCGTTCCCGAGATAAAGAGTCTTGACAAACACACAGACGGACAACAAAGTGATCCTATAAGGGTTCCGTTTTTTTCCGTTTGAGGTACGGAACCCTAAAAATATCAGAGATAATTGGAAATAAAGAAAAATTAAGTTAAGCATCAGCTTTCAAATCGCATGTGGTGATGATGATAATTGCTCGCTTGGAGCCCCGGGCTGGTATTGACATTGAAACTTGGAGCCAGTGATTAGGCCACTGTTGCCTGATTTATGGTGGTAGAAACTCTCGTGGACTCGTTTTGATAAATGCTTGGTGAATGACGAGCGTTTTTTTTGTGAATCCCATCCATCCATCAGCCATAAGAAGTGCACTGCTGGATATAGGACTCCCCTATAGATCTCCAATAAGACCGGTTGGAAGCTGTTTGCACCCAGCGCGATCCTGCTGTCTTAATGAGGTCATCCGTCCACCTTGTGGGTGGACGTCCTACGCTGCGCTTGCCGGTACGTGGTCTCCACTCGAGAACTTTTCGACCCCATCGGTCATCAGTCCTCCGCGCTATCTGCCCTGCCCATTGCCAATTCAACTTGTCAATCCGCTGGGCTATATCGGTAACTTTGGTTCTTCTACGGATCTCATCATTTCTGATTCGATCTCTCAGAGAGACTCCGAGCATAGCGCTCTCCATAGCTCGTTGGGCTATTTGGAGCTTACTATTAAGGCCCATAGTAAGAGACCACGTTTCTGCGCCATAAGTCATCACTGGCAACACACACTGGTCGAAAACTTTCGACTTGAGGCATTGAGGTATGTCGGCTTGCGAATGTTGTGGCTTAATGATAAGTAGATTTAATTTGGAAAAGGTCAACACAAAGCAATATTTCTAGCAAAAAAAAATAAAAATAATTTATCACGATTATTTGAAACTAAACATTTTTCATATTTTTCTAATTGCTACAGTATTGGTATAGATAATAATTGCTTGCTCGGACCCTCGGGCTGGTATTGACATTCATGAAACTCGAAGTTTGGAACCAGTGGTTAGGGCCACTGTTGCCTAATTTATGGTGGTCGAAACTGACTCTGAAGCGGGTTTACGAAGTAGACACGTAAATGTTTGGTGATTGTAGAACGTATTACATGGTTTGTCGATGTAAGTTAAAAAATGTATCTAGAGAACAATTTTTGTTTTTAATCGAAAATGTCCTATCCACGAACTCCAGGGTCTGTGCCCTTTGTTAACTAAAGATAATTACTAGATTTTACTGTGCAAAGAGAGTTGGTACATGGTTAAATCTTAGTCTAAGCTATTCAGTCGATGCATTGCGTGAAAGCCACAAGCAGACAGGTGATAAGGAGGTTTAAAATATAAAAGGTCAATTAGTAACCAGCCGGGCCAGGGTGTGCACCACGCAATATTTCTTTCGACGTGTCGGAACTTTCTGATCAGACAGAACTTTCTCACATTTCGAAAAGAGTTCTTTTCGTGGCTTTTCAGAGCAATAGAGGAATATATGTTTCCATGCAATTCTTTCCAGCTCAAGTAATTTGACCTGAGAGTATGACCTAGCTTAATTGGTAAAGCATCGAGATAGAAGCTCGAACTGTAAGTCTCAATGCAATCTTGCGGTCAAGACGATATTTTCAATTGTTTATCTCAAAAGAAAACTGTTCAGAGTTTAAGCTTTAGTTTTAACTACTCGTATGTATACCGCACTGCACCGCAAGCCGTGGTGGCTTAGAGGTAGTGACACCCGCCTTACAATCGTGAGGCCGTAGGTTCAAATCCCGGTCCCGTACCAATGAGTTCTTTGGAATTTATGTACCTACGGTATTTCACACCACTGGCTTTTCGGTGAAGGAAAACATCGTGAGGCAACCTGCATATGTCCGTAGAAGAAATTCGATGGCGTTTGTGAATCTACCGACCCGCACTGGGCCAGCGTGGAGGATATAGCCCAATCGCCTTTCGTGGGTAGGCCTACGTCCTGCAGTGGACTATTAAAAAGGCTGATACAGTATATGTATGTATGTCTATTTATATATGTATAAATTTAGGTACCTTCAAACCAACAAAATCCAGACATACTTAAACGACTCTACCAAGTTTGCCGTGTACCTACCGCCCACACTGTAACGTCTGTGATGAGCAAGTACCTATTTAATTTGTTTGAAGAGCCCACATGTAAAAGTCAAGGCGTTTCCAAGGCTCTAGTGCCTACATCGTGCGGGTACTAGCGAATTCATGAAAGCATTTCCAAGAGTGAGGTAACAACGATTTGGCAATGGACAATGTGCCCATTCAACTATCAATCGTAGGTCCGGAGGCACGCACTTTGTTCACGGTTCAATGTTTTTTGTTTTAAGCTAGGTGACAATTTTAATATACCTAACCGCTACATTGACACTTTCCATTAGGATATAGGCCGAATAGGCTTGATGACTAAGTAAAAAAACCTACTTCCTACTAATATCCTACTAATATTATAAACGCGAAAGTTTGTGAGGATGGATGGATGGATGGATGGATGAATGGATGTTTGTTACTCTTTCACGCAAAAACTACTGAACGGATTGAGATGAAACTTTGCAATATTATAGCTTATATATCAGAATAACACATAGGCTATAAATTATAATGATATTGCGACAAAAATCAAAATATCATGCGGGCGAAGCCGCGGGTAAAAACTAGTTATGAATAAACGCGAAAGTTTGGGAGGATGGATGGATGGATCTTTGTTATTCTTTCACGCAAAAACTCATTGAAGACATTAAACATCATTGCAAAAACTACTGAACGGATTGAGATGAAACTTTGCAATAATATAGCTTATATATCAGAATAAGGCTATAAATTATAATGATATATAGCGTATGCGGGCGAAGCCGCGGGTAAAAACTAGTAATATTATAAACGCGAAAGTTTGTGAGGATGGATGGATGTTTGTTACTGTTTCACGCAAAAACTACTGAACGGATTGAAATGAAACTTTGCAATAATATAGCTTATATATCAGCATAACACATAGGCTATAAATTATAATGATATTGCGTAAATGTTTCATAATATAACGAAAAATGTTAAGTAGGTAGGAAAAATTCTGCTACCTGCGAGCTATTCTAGAGTGCGCTTTAAGAAATGTCAAAAAAGCAACTGTCGAATCAAACAACTGTCAAATCGTTTTTTTTCCCGCCTTCTTTATTAATGGTGGCCATGTAGGGCCTCGGGTTTGAAAGACGGAAAGTGACATAGTCTACTTTTTATCCCGGATAAATAAAGGGTTCCCATGGGATAGCACAAAAATCAAAATATCATGCGGGCGAAGCCGCGGGTAAAAACTAGTTAATTATATATATTTAATCCGTGAGTTAGATTATTAAAAAATATTGGACACGTATTTTTAGGGTTCCGTACCTAAAGGGTAAAAACGAGACCCTATTACTAAGACTCCGCTGTCCGTCCGTCTGTCCTTCTGTCTGTCTGTCACCAGGCTGTATCACATGAACCGTGATAGCTAGACAGTTGAAATTTTCACAGATGCTGTATTTCTGTTGCCGCTATAACAAAAAGTACTGTACTGTACTGTACCAGCCTTTTTAATAGTCCACTGCAGAACGTAGGCCTACCCACGAAGGGTGATTGGGCCATATCCACCACGCTGGCCCAGTGCGGGTTGGTGGATTCACATTACGCCATCGAATTTCTTCTATGGACGCATGCAGGTTGCCTCACGATGTTTTCCTTCACCGAAAAGCCAGTGGTGTTAAATTCCGTACATAAATTCCAAAGAACTCATTGGTACGGGACCGGGATTTGAACCCACGTCCTCACGATTGCAAGGCGAGTGTCAATACCTCTAAGCCACCAAGGCTTTTAACAACAAGTACTAAAACAAAATACAATTAACATATAAGGGGGGCTCCCATACAACAGTCCTGATTTAATTGCCTGTCGGTAGATTAGCTCAGTTGGTAGAGCATCGGGTTAGTGATCCGAAAGAGGCAGGTTCGAGTCCTATGTTCGCGACAAATTTTGGAATTTTTTATCACAAATATAACTCCCTGTAGGTCGACGTTCCTATAGGAACGTCGAATAGAGACCTTTATTATTATATACTACGGGACTAATCGCGCACTAAAATTACGAGATAAATAAATACCTCCTCATACCGACCTTTCGGCCGAGTTGCATCGACCGTGGTCACGGGCAACTCGGCCGAAACGTCGGGATGAGGAGGTATTTATTTATCTCGTAATTTTAGTGCGCGATTAGTCCCGTAGTATATAATAACTAGTTTATACCCGCGGCTTCGCTCGCATACGCAATATATCATTATAATTTATAGCCTATGTGTTATTCTGATATATAAGCTATATAATTGCAAAGTTTCATCTCAACCCGTTCAGTAGTTTCTGCGTGAAAGAGTAACAAACATCCATCCTTCCATCCATCCATCCATCCTCACAAACTTTCACGTTTATAATATTAGTAGGATAATGTGTTCAAATCGCGAAAGTTTAAAAACAGCACCTTTGTTGATTTTATATAAAGATCTGTACTAATGTTCTTACTTTACTCTATAACGTTCTACTCTACATTTGCCGGCACAAAAACTCAGGAATTCCTATTCTATGGGGCAATCAAGTAGTTATGCGATAAACACGGACTATTAAACGATCCATCGAGATATCCACACACGAAGCAATCACATGTCAATAAATCACTACCATCAATCATAAATAGTAACAAGTTGTTAGCCCTGAGATGTAATCCACATTTGTTGTAAGTCGTAACACTTTTTGAGACTATGACGCATTAAGTAGCTAATCAAATGGAGTCGACACTGCAAAGCGTACCCCTCTGCCAAAAGTACGCGACCGGCGGTCATGCTCTTTATATAAATATATCGGTCTAGTTGCGCTTGTGTTGCTTTAATTTTCAGCTAGTGTTAGTTAATTACATTTGTGTGCGTGTAAACTTGCTTATATTTTGGTTTGTGTGCGTTTCTACACCCGACTGACTTGGCAGACTTCGGTGCCTAGGCGTGTAGACTCCTTTTGGTTAGGTACTTAATGCTATGACGACACTAAAACTGTCGAAATTAATTGTTAAATGGTACTTTACTTTTTTTACTCAGCAGCTGTTAAAAATCTGGGTTTTACCTACAATTTGATGAGACACCCGACACACGGTAGCGCTTATTTATAAATACCACGCGGTCTATCTCAATCGCGGTCACCTATTCAAGACCATCGTCGTGTTTTTAAACTTTCGCGATTTGAACACATTATTATTATAAACTAAGGGACTAAACGCTCACTAAAATTACGAGATAAATAAATACCTCCTCATCCCGACGTTTCGGCCGAGTTGCCCGTCTATCCGTGACCACGGTCGATGCAACTCGGCCGAAACGTCGGGATAAAGATCCTCTAAAATATATTAAACTAGTAGTCCGCCCCGGACTTGGAGCTCGCGCTATTCCTATTTTATATCATAAATACCTACTGGGATTTAAAAAATAATAACAATAGTTGTATGAAAGTCAGCGGTTAATTTTAAACAAATGTTGAAATACATAGATAACATTCGATGTAATGTTTAAAATAGTCATCCGCAACTCCCGCAGAAAGTGGCGCCGTTTTGCCTCTTTTTACCACGGCCCTCGTATCTTCGCAACCGTAGAACAAAAGATGATCATATTCGAACTTAAAAATTCTGTAAATATAAACTAGGTTCATGCTAAATTTCATGGAGATCGGTTGAGCGGTACTTAAGTTATCGTCAAACAAATATACATACAAACACCCAAGTGCCGGCTCGTCCCAGTAGACTCTGAGACCTTATAAATAAAATAAATAAAATAAAAAGCCATTTATTCCAGATCTCAATTTCGATATACAATATTTGTTAGTGAGTTATTACTTAATGATTACTTATACTTAGTTAGTTAGTGTTAGTATTATTTATGAGATTTGGACCCCTGTTTGGGTAAAGGCCTCCTCCATTCTTTTCCATGATTCCCTGACCTTGCCTAACTTTATCCAGTCGTTTCCTACGACGTGTATTATGTCATCAGCCCACCGACTTAATTGTCGACCGACATTCCTTTTCCCTATTGGACCTTTCCATCGTGTGGCTTCAATGGTCCACCTTCTGTCTCTGTATCGCGAGATGTGTCCGGCCCATCTCCACTTAAGTGAGAGTGCGTGTCTTAGAGCATCTGTGAGTTTAGTTTTTTGACGCTATATGTTCGCTCTTAATTTTTTGTATTCTTCTAATTTTCAGCATACTCCTTTCCATTGCTGTTTGACTGCATTTAATTTTTTGTTTTATTTTATTTGTAAAACTCTGAGACCTTATGCTCGGTCAAATATCGCTTCAAATTAAGGTCCGATTCCTAAAGACAGCGTGTTAATCGAAGATCTACTTAACCCGGGGTTAGTGCGGCCCTCGGCTGATTAGCGTGAAACCGCGGGTTAA
The DNA here is from genome assembly GCA_949316475.1 of Hypomecis punctinalis. Taxonomy (NCBI): domain Eukaryota; kingdom Metazoa; phylum Arthropoda; class Insecta; order Lepidoptera; family Geometridae; genus Hypomecis; species Hypomecis punctinalis. Next base: position 9,213,084 of record OX438820.1, on the reverse strand, counting down.
CCACTCAATACGTACTCGTAACTGTTATGAATTCTGTGCATAATGTCAAGGTCGATCCGCAGTCGGATGTTAATGAAACGCAGATTATGTTTTGTTGATTTTGAGGTATTTAGGACGCGCTAACAGCTATTCAGAAAAACAATATCATTTAAGACATGTACGTTTAAACCACTACGTTAGATTCTTAAGTCACCACACTACATTTACTTAATCAAAATTAACTGTTCAATTTTAATGAGTACCTATGTATTTTTTTATACTAGTTACTATAAAATAAATATATATAATACTTTTAGCATTTAAGTTACATGGTCGAGCTGCATAATGGCAGTTCTCAATGTTTGAAAATTGATTGGGGGGCCTATGTCGTTCAGTGGAATTCTTACGGCTGACATGATGATGGAAAACTGTAAGTATTAGTCATTAAAAGCATGAAAAATCTCAGAATAATATACATATATCATGTAACTTAAAAATATTTTTTTTATTAATTTCAGCTCTATTCAGCACTATTATTATATGGTTGAGCAAAGATCTCTAAATTTTTCCATTTTGTTCTGTTCCATCGTTTATAAACCTCTCGATTTGGCACGCCATATCGTGTCATAATAACTTCATAAGATTTATTTTTTAAATTAAGTCAAAAAAATCCCTCCTGTTACTTTACGACCTTAATTTATGAACTGAAAAAAGGAAACGGGCGTGTAAGGCCAGTTCCACAAACTCCATTAATTGCTAACCGGCCACTCAGTCAATGTCAGCGTTGATTAACCGCCAGTTAATTGAACTGTTGTCTTCCGAGTCATTCTGTTTTTCAATTAATATTGGTTACGAACATTACAAAGTTTCGTTAACGATTTGGTACTTTTATTTTTAAATGTTTTGCGGCTATGACCTTAAAATTCGCAAGTGGTTGAAATGTCAGATTCTCGTTCTGAATTTAAATGTGTGTCAGTGGTAAATAGCCTTAAAATTAACATTTTTTACTTTCAACTAACACAATTTTAATAAAAAGTAAATAATTGATCAGTCACATAATCACATTCTATCCATCCATCAGCCATTGGAATTGACTGCTGGATACACGCCTCCCCTATGAATTATGATTCCCATTATGACTAGGAAGCAGCCTGCATCCGGCGCGATCCTACGGACTTGGTAAGGTCATCTGTCCACCTCGGGGGTGGACATACTACGCTGCACTTGCCAGTATGTAGTCTATTTTCGTCAGCAGACATTAATTTTGTTCAAATTATGCATTTTTAGTGTAATTATTTTTAGCTCCACCATTTCAGCCTGACATTGTTCCAATTGTTTTCAGCTAATAAACTCTGACACCAGGGGTGTCTTCAGCCACCCAGCCAGAACGAACTTACTTCACCAATAAATGCCTCGCTGAAGGAAAAACGCCACAATTTAACTTACGAAAATCTAACCGTGCGTTAAGTGCTAGGAAATGTAGATCTAATTGATTAGTTAGCAGAGGAAATTGTGTAACCGGACCCGAGTTTCCTTTGCCGCTCACTAAATTGGACATTTAAGTCAATTTCCACGAATTTTACCTGTTTATTTATTGATATATCCTTCAATTTCCTTTCGAGTCTACAAACTTGCTCATTTAGACTTTTATCTGGAGTTAAGTTTTTGAAACGCAATAAAATGAATTTTATATTTACTTTAGCTTTAGCCGCAGCCTCGTAAAGGATCTTTAAATGTTTTTCGGATAAAAAGTTTTTCGGAAAAAGCCTACGATTTTCTCTGACCCTTGAACTCTCAGAATAAAAACTAAAGTAATTATTCTGAGCTTGAACTATGTCAAAGTCATAAATCAAGTCATTCAGTTGCTCTGTTGTTGCGTGAAAGAGTCAGTCGAAAAGATCAAACCAACAAATACACTTTCGAATTTATAACATGGAATGATAATAAACGGATGTTTCTTCTGCGTTCCCCTCAAAAACTCGAATCCCTTAATTGAAACTCGTAAAAACTCCTTTAGGTACATGAGTACATCTACGTATAGGTTATCTCCATGGATTTATCATATACAAAATCCTTGGTTATCTCGGTTATCTCGTCTAGGTGTTGCCACGCCATAAAACTGCGGAGTGTTATTGCGAAATACTTACTAAAGAATACTAACTATTCTAAGGTCTATACTTACAAAAACACTTTACAATGACATCATCTTTAGAACGACAGCTTCTTGACATTGCAAGATCGTTCTACAAAGGTTTTACCTCAGGCTTTACCCATAGAACTCTAGAGAGGGGCTTTCTTTTTACACAGCGCTCGAGACACTTAGTACATGTAAGAAATAGGCATACATCATTTAATGCATGTTTCCGAAACATAAATTCCGTCCGTGGCCTTCTGAGATCTTCTATCTGCACGTAGGCAAATTTTACAGTAGGAAGGAAAAACTAATTCCTTTCCGATGTCTGCAACAAACGGAGTAATATATTAGAAATGGGTTTTGTGTAAAAATGTTAGAAGCAAGATAATAATTGTGATAATCACGGAATTCACGGACGCTTTGCAGAATGTAGGTAGAATTGTGAAAGCAATATAGTTATGTGCTTAAATAGGTCAGTGATTTTATGATGTTTATTTTAAGTGCTTTCCACACTAGATTTTTATCTCAAAGAGTTATCTTTGTGATAGATTTTTATCTCAAAGAGTTATCTTTAAAAATCTAGTGTGGAAAGCACTTAAAATAAACATCATAACATTGATTTAGCAGTGCGTCATCTCTCGACAATCTTTAGAAGTTCTAATAACTTCTAGTTGAGTGATAACCTGTCTAATACGGGTATCACAGGTGGCGCCACCAACGCTATAAGTTGGGAAATGTAAGCACTTCAGAAATTTGAAGCTTGCGTAGGAGGCGAGCTAGCTCAGTTGGTTAGAGCGTCGGGCTAGTGATCCGAAGGGGCAAGGTTCAAATCCTGCGTTCGCTTCAGATTTTTGAAATGCTTATCACAAAGATAACTCTTTGAGGTAAGTGATTTGTTATGCTTTGTGAATAATAATTGTGTGGTTGTTGGCACCACGCATGGTGATGGCAAGCAGATAGTTTCGAGCGAAATTAGGTCCCTGAGTCCCTGCTAAATCGAGACATGTCCCACATTACAAGATCTGTGGGTACAAGTGCAGACTGTTTCGCTATGTCGTTCTTGTCGCTTAGGCAAGGCAGGACCTTCAGTAGACTGAAAGTCAAGTCTTTTTGCAATTCTGTCTTGTTCATCTAGCTAAACAGGGTTGTATGTGTCATCATCATTGCAGCTTTGAAAATATTCCCAGCTGGATTGATGACAACACACCTGGCGCAGTTGGTAGGTAGGGCTTGTCTTTTGCGCTTTGCGCAATGGGTCTTGGGTTCAATTCTTGGTAGGACAGATATTTTAGTAATGAATTTGAATGTCTATGGTGTGGGTGTTAGTTATCCTTGTTTATGTGTGTGTTCTATAGCATAGCACTCTACGAAGAAAACCCTAGTGGGTGCTATGAGTGCGAAGCGTTACAATAAAGTATTTACTAGCGACCCGCCCCGGCTTCGCATAGGTGTATTATACATATACACCTTCCTCTTGAATCATTCTATCTATTAAAAAAAAATATAAAAAAACGCTTCAAAATCCGTCGAGTAGTTTTAAAGATATAAGCATTCATATGGACAGACAGACAGCGGGAAGCGACTTTGTTTTAAACTATGTAGTGATTAAAAGTAAGTTCGTATAGGTTGGGTGGCTAGCCCCGGTGTCAGAGTTTTTGAGACGCCTGCAGGCCTCTTTTCTTTAAACATCGATAGATTTCCATCTTCCCTATCTTACACGAATAAAACCGGACAAGTGCGAGTCAGGCTCGCTCATCGAGGGTTCCGTACAAACACGTTATTAAAAAAAATAAAAACCTGTTTTAGCATGTGCTAATGAAGTTCTTTTATATGATACCTTACATGATACGATTTACTCACTTTGAATTTTGAACCAATATTTTGTGAGTTTTGAGCCCGTATTTTTTTGTGATTTAAATAAAAATGTACAGTTTTCAGATTTATTCCTATATGTGTACTCTAAGACAATGCTTCTCGCCAAATTTCATAGTTCTATGTCAACGGGAAGTACCCTGTAGGTTTTGATTTTTGTGAGTGCGAAATAAGCGATTTTTTACGACATAAACAGCTCTAACTTTTTTAAACGATAACTGAGAAGTTTTTCTTTTACACAACTGCAAGAGACCATAGATATACGTGTACAGTTTAAATTTCAAGTCGATATCTTTACGCGTTCTCGAGATAAAGAGTCTTGACATACACACAGACGGACAGATGGACAACAAAGTGATCCTATAAGGGTTCCGTTTTTGCCGTTTGAGGTACGGAACCCTAATTAAATATAAGATTGAGGCAAAATAATTATGTACTTATCTGCATTTGAATTACCTTATCAACCATGTTACTGACCATCATGTCAAACATAATTTCCACAGATGATGTCATTTATCATATCAAATAACTAGACTGTCTACTATTTCATAGCTCTAGAATAGATACCTATATATACCTGTAGTGAGTACCTAAGTATTATCATTTTCTTGACACATGCATTATCTTCTGCCAATCATCATTATACATAAGTATAGAAGTGATTATATCATCAACTATAGAGGAAAATGGCATTTTATCGAGTAACTAACACAGCGGCTCTCAAACTTTTTTGGTCACGGAACCTTCGGAAAGTGAAACATTTGAAAGTATTGTGCTTGCTCTTTTTAAAAACCACACATTGACTGACATTTGACTGCCTCGGTGGCTCAGAGGTTAGTGACCCTAACTTCTGGATCAAAGAGGCGTGGGTTCGATCCCCACCCAGGGAAAATATTTATGTGATGAACCTAAGTGTTTGCTCTGTGTCTGGGTGTTATTTAGTTACTATCTATATAAGTATTTATTTAAAATAAATAATAATAAATTCTTTATTTGACCAAAACAAAGTTTACATATTTTAACTTAACTAAGCTAGAATAATTGACTAAGAAAATTTATAACAGGTTTCTGTTGCCGAACTAGGCCGAAGCCTGTGTTTCAGCTTACAGTGCCCTCCCCCCTATATGCACATTTCCAGCCATAACATTTTTGAAAACTGAAGTTTTAAAAACAGGATGAATAAAATCTAAACGAGCAGGTACCCATACAAAACCAACTTAAATTAATTTAGGATGACGGTATTTACAAAAAATGTCTAGTTATCATTAAAAATTGTTTCCCAACTATTCAATAAAAACAAGCATGCTTTTTACAATAAGTTTAAATTAAATAAAAATGTTTGAAGCTATTCAAAGCCAATCAGACAAATGTGTCAAGTAATTGCTCAACCTGCTTAATTGTCGTGTCGTGGGTAGCTACGAGTATTAGTCAGACTAGCAGGTAGGCAGGGAATATTTATATTCCAATTTCACCTAATCCTTACTATTCTTAGAACAAAAGCATGAAATACAAAAAGAGAGACAGTTAAAATTAATCCAAGCATTACTAATTACAGTATGAAGTACCGAAATACCTCTTAGGTACCTACTTGTAAGAAAAGTATAATACAATTAGAAAAATATCGACACTATTTTTCCGTTCAGACTACGTGTATATTATAAATATATATATATATATATATATAAATACATTTGTTAATATCATTAACATAATGCATCTGACAAGATACTATTGATGCAATACGTGTGTGTGTGAGCTGTTCCTCTCTGTGAGTACCTAAGGTGCATGTATTTGTGTGTCGGTGTGCGTGAAGTGAAGTGGTGTCTAGTGTGTGTTTATGTATATGCACAGAATGTTACCGTGTAGCCCTCTCGAAAGAGCTGAGTACACAGTAAAACTCGGTGTGTCTGTATGTATGCGCGTGATGTGTATTTGAGTGAATGAGTGAGTGTGAGAGGGTGTTTATTATGAAAATAAATAATTGATGAATTTATATGAAGTTACTCCGTAGGCTTCCTAAAGTTTAGTTAAACGATAGGTTTACAATAAATAACTATATACGAGTATAAACTATACTACTCCATAACTTTCAAAAGATCTTCGGTATTTCCTCCGTCGAGCGACTTTAACCACGGCGTGATTTTTAGTTTTAGTTCGTGTTTTGACAAGTGATATATATTTAACTTTTTGTTGATTTTGTTATACAAAAAAGGCCCTAAAAACGTCAAAAATCTTCTGATAAAACTAGTGTTTATTCTTGAAGGCAAAGTGCAAACATCATGTTTGCGTCTTTTACTATGCGATTCCGGTTCGTATTTTATAAGTGAGTGTTGTTTTAGGATAATACTATAAATAAATAGTTGTCTTATTGTCAAAACATCACACACTTCATATAAAAGAGCAGTGTCAAACAAAATTGGTCTACCAGTGCTAATCTTCAATACAGCGCGCTGAGATATTTCTAAGGAACGTAAGGTAGTTTTTGTCGCACCTCCCCAAGATGAAATACAGTACGTTAATATCGATTGACAGAGAGCCAAGTAAACTTGCCTTATAAGCTCGGGTTTGGCTATATACCTCAATTTTTTGAAAATAAAAAAAGTTTTCCGAATCCTATTGCTAACATTCAGGATGTGTCGCTTAAAGTTAAGATTGTTATCTATAATAACTCCCAAATATTTGATGAAAAGAGTGGGCTCCAAAAAATTACAGCTACATATTGATGTGACCTTAGAGAGACAATGGTTATTATGTGCAACTAGTTTGAAATCATTATTATTGCGAGGAACATTAGTGAGAGAAAACGTAATATATTTAGTTTTATCCGTGTTGAGGGATAGTACATTATCATGCATCCATGTTGTGACCTTATTGAATCCCAATTGAGCCGCCCCATAAGCTTCTCTCCAGGTATTAGCCGAAAATATTAGAACTGTGTCATCTGCATATGATATTATTTCACCTTTTTCTAAGTCTAGTGAACACAAATCATTGATGTACACTAAAAAAAGTGTTGGGCCCAATATACTGCCCTGTGGCACCCCGTATGTCACTGGTAATTCTTTGCTGGTATGACCACCAATTTTAACACATTGAAATCTACCAGTTAAGTAGCTTTTAAAGAGATTGAGCTGGTCACCTCTAATTCCAATTTTTCTAAGTTTGGATATAAGTATGGGGACAGAGACTGTATCAAATGCTTTAGCGAGATCTATAAAAATTGCCATACACTTTTTTCTACTATCTAATCCTTGAGAAATAAATTTAGTTAAGTTATGCACCGCATCATCAGTAGACTTTCCTCTTCGAAATCCAAACTGTTGATTTGATAAAATGTTATTGTGCTCTAAATAATTTACTAATCTGTTATTCATTAGGCGCTCTAGCAGTTTTGATATAGCTGGGAGAATAGATATGGGCCTATAGTTAGAGATACAGTCTCTGTCCCCACTTTTAAGTATAAGTAGTGTATCAGTCTCTGGCAGCCATATCACATGCTTTGCTTAGTTTGGGGTCAGAGGCCGTGTGTAAGGTGTCCCAAAAATTAATAAACATATTGTTGTAAATAGTTGAAAATATGTTGTTTAAGTTGGTTGAATAAAAAACACGTTTTTGTTGTTTGTTATGTTTGGGCTGGATTCAATTTTAAAACTCTGTCAAAGTTCAACAAAAGCCAAGGCCATTAGTACCAGAAAATTTATGTAATAAAGCCATAAAATGCAGAACTAAATCTTGTGGAGTGCGAAACTTCTCGTCTAAACTGAATACAATGGAATTAGATAAATCTGCGTAAGATTACGTAAAACATGAAAAACTACGAAACGCCGCAGGGCACAAAATATTTCTTAATAGCAATGAAAATTTTCTCAACATCATGAATTTAGCAAAGAATGAAACGCAGAGCGAATTTAGGCAAAACGTGGAACTAAAATTTATAGGCAATTTTCGGTAAGTTATTTTAGAAAATGCGATTGAGGCTCGCAAGACCACGTACAAAAATAACTTGGTGGAACTGTAGCAAAATGTAGACCAATTTTATCAAAGAACGTAACAAAGAGCGAAGGTAGACAAATGATGGAACTAAAATTTCAGCAGTTCTAGCTTATAGTATATAATTATTGTTATTTTTCGCAAAAAATGGCACAAATTCTAATAGTTCGCTTTAATCGATGCATACATTTTTTTCATTTTCAGGGTGTCGTACCTCAAACCAAAAAAACGGAACCCTTATAGGATCACTTTTTGTCCGTCTGTGTGTATGTCAAGACTCTTAACTCGGGAACGCGTACAGATATCGAGTTGAAATTTAAGCTGTATATGTACGTATATATCTATGATCTCTTTCAGTTGTGTAAAAGAATAAAACTTCTCAGTTATCGTTTGAGTTATAGCCGTTTATGTCGTAAAAAACCGCATATTTCGACACTCACAAAAATCAAAACCTACAGAGAAGCATTGTCTCAGAGTACATATACAGGAATAAATCTGAAAACTGTACATTTATATTTAAATCACAAAAAATAGAAATTATATTATATTAACCCATATTTTGTGAAATAATCAAATTTCACAAAATATGGGTTCAAAATTCAAAGTGTGTAAATCGTATCATGTAAGGTACCTATCATATAAAAGAACTTCATTAGCACATGCTAAAACAGGTTTTTAATTATAACAATGTGTAATTTTCGATGTACGACGAGAAAAGTGAAAAAAAAAATTTTGTCGATGGTTATGGTATAGAGATTTTAACAACTTACTTCCCAATTTTGCTGGATATGTACCTCGGTGTGCCTGACTCGCACTTGTCCGTTTTTTTTTCAAAAACAGCTCAGGCTATTTCGTTTTAATTTATATGAGACCACTTCGACCCTTTCAACTTAAACATATTTTCAAATCGGTCCTCAATTGGCGAAAACATGGATGAGCGTACACAAAAAACTAACTAAAACCAACTTTTTGAAAGTCGGGTAAAAATGCGATTGTGGCTCTCCAGGTCAACTACCAAGATACGTTGGTAGAGCTGAAGCAACCTGTTGACAATGTTGACGTAATTCCAGTGTTTACGGCCGAGACCACGTAATTATTCCAAGTGTTAAGACAAGGTCAGACTGATCTGAGCATGAGCGGATTAATCTTAGCAGGATAATAGCTCTTTTTATATTTATTAATTGTTTACGAGCTGGTTCTCACAGCATTCCAGTCAAGCAAGAACCGCTGTACAAATCTGTTCATCCCTTTAGGCAATACAGGGGAACTTTTGTATCTATTACTTTGATGTCATTTGTAAACAACAATTAATAAATTAAAATTATCAATATGTTTATTATCATTTAGATTGTGTAGATCAGAAAACTATTCACAAAATTAAACAATAATAATTGTGACAGAAAAAGGAGAAATAAAAAGAAACTATTTCAGTACATGCTCGAGTGTCATTGGACCAATACTTACGCCAATATAAATATAACATGAAGATGTACAGAAAGTGTGACTAGTTATTTTAGTCACAGGTCAGAAACAGACAATTAGTATTCAATGTACGTACCTCTCAAACTAAGGCTATTTAAATAACTCACAATGTTACATAAAAGTGTGGTATCATCCTTATGTATTATGCAAATCACGTTAATGTTCAATGTCTTCACTAAACACTTGTGCACACAAGACAAAAATTTAACATTGACTGTATATTCCATTGTTAAGCTAATTCGGCTTCTGCTTAAGCCTACAAAAATCGAACAGACGTTATTTAACTAGCCAAAGATAAAAGTGAAAACATCGTAATAAAATTTAAAGCCTCTGGTCTTACTAAACTTAGCTAAATACCTTTTATAGATACAAAAAAACTCGAAACTAATAAAAGAGACGTAAACACGATGACTTTGCCAAGTTAGTGAGTACTTTGTAAAGACGCGACTCCGATACGCGACCTTGTGGAACGCCAGCCGCATCTTGAAGGCGAGTTGTGTCGCAAAAACTGGAATTGTTCCAATACCGAGCGATTTGATGCCATAAGTGCACCTACCACCGGTTGAGGCAAGGTGGCAAGTTTAAATGTCCAATTGATTGACAGATGTCTTGTGATCGACTCTGCTAAATGCCTGAGCAAATACTTTTTGTTACGTTTAATTTCTTTTGTGGGAAATCGAATTTACTTTTTGTCTTGTTATACTGACGGCCGGTCCTATAAGTCTTGGATATCTACAACATTATAAAAGATAGTGGAGGCTTTTTAACGCGAAGGCAAACAATACCTGGATTCCAAGAAAAATCAGAACTGTGTGATAATCGATAAAAATCAGTTTTGTTGATATCGATGCTTAGGTTTTGCAATAGAACTGGTTGACCTTGCTTGTAAAGCAGATATTTCTCGTGAATATTCATAATTTCGAGCAAAACATCTAAATGATTCGTGTGGCATTTATATTCTCGGCGCCGTAAGATTATACAGTCTTTTAATTCTAGTTTTTTGAAGAACTTGTTATTAATTAAGTTCTGTCCACTGCCTAAAATAAGACATTTGGCCTTTAAGTCAATCATTGGGTTTTTAGGTTTTATTTTCGTTACTAGGTATCTGCGGTGCCTGGAATAGAAACATTGGCTTCTTCATTACATTTCTAACGCTTTTTACACGTTATGTGACTTTTATCCATAAAAGACGTGAGTTTGATGAGTATCAAACTGTTATTTCAAAGCATTATTTAATTCCCGCCATTCATGATCTCACCACCATCAGTCATTCCTAGGAATGTCTTGTTACTATCTAATCTACGAAAGAAAACTAAATACTATAATATATCATTTCCGTCCTAGTACTTCATGATAATGACATTTTTGTATAATAGTCATAATAATTTCGTGATAATGAGCAAATAAATATAATATGAAAACATTTGGCACAATGCAATACTTATGTTAATTGGTTATTGTTTATTAACGCTGTTAGATAATAGAATTTTGGAAAACAGTGAACCCTAACACAGTTTTGCTAAATCTAAAATAGTTGGTTTACTATAGGCCCAATCACATATTGGTGGCTGTAATGTTGGCTACAAAATACGGTCATACGGATAACCCAATCCACCCGCAGCTGTTTTAAGTGAGCTTCAGTCAGTTTTGGGTTATCCGCAGCTTGTAGCTAACATCATAACCGCCATGATATTTGATTCGAACTATACGTGGAACAAACTAAAACGTCAATAAGCAATAAGACTAACATGGAGTATCGCTAGGAATGGTACTGTAGATAGTTGTCTGACACATATGAAACTAATGTTAACGCACTGACGTCGACTCGAGGAGCGAAGTGATTGTATTTAAATTAGTTTTTTATGCGTCCGCTCTCTTGACTGGTTTGTTGTATGACATGATCTCAGCCCTTTAAAATGAGCCCTTGTGTCAGCAAGATATGAATAAAGGCAATATGGTACACGCATTGAAGATTTGAATACAACAATAAAAAATCCAGATGGTTGTGGTCACTGTCCCGATTTTGACCATTTGATGTCAAATTATTGCAAAATTAGGCAATGTAACACCATAAATATTTTTTATCTAAATGTCAAAGTCTGAAAATTTATTGATACAGGGTTAAACTAAGAATATCTGTTCCACACATTTTTTTGAAGATCAACGACATTTTTCTATGGAACAGCACTTTTTTTGAGATTTGATATAATAGTTGTTAGTTTTAATGTACAGAATAAGCCCCTAAAAGGATGCTAATTGATTACCAGTATAGGTACTTATATTAAAATTGTCTACATTAAAATTCAAAGTGGTCAAAAGTGGCACTAGATGGCTACAACTGGTACATCTGCCATATAAGTACACACAATAATCTTTTGAATTTGGGTTTGTTGGTTAATTTTAGTAAAAAAGTTGGAAAAAATACGTGGGGCCAGATTTAAATTTAATTTTGGTAAGACTATTTGGCTTCCAATCCAAAGATAAGCAAAGAGTATTGCACCCATAGGGGTATTGTATATGGATGCATTTCTTCTTGTTTATGTAAGCATTATTACCTTGCATGAAATGTAGTGTTTTGGGTACACTGTAAAATACAATCCAACAAAAACATTTTCATGTGAAACATAGCCAAGACCATAGTTCGCACTTTCAAAAAGTTGTCAGATCTTATGTAGAGCCAAGATTCTAACTCTACACGCCTTAACTCTGCAAGTCCTTGCTCCACAAACTCTACAGCTTAGTCAATATATGTGACTTGGCCGTAACTATTGAAGCAAAATTAATGAAAATTTGTATTCTAGGCTAGCTAAAGAACTTTAGTAAATAGACTAAATTAAGTACATATATTTTTAGTTAAATAGTTTTCGAGTTATGGAGGGGTCAAAAATGGTTCGTGTAGGTAATATTGCACACGTCGCATCGCCAGTTACTTTTTCTTTGTCTTGGGTGGACACGCTGCCGCGGGTCTAGATCAGAATATAAAAAACGATGTCAATGTTAACAATGTTTCATACCCATAGCATCGATATGGAACGATCTACTAGGTACGATCTACTAGTAAGTAGGTAGAGTCTGTTTCTCATAATGTGAAGTGTTCAAATCTCAACTAATCGGGTATTAAAATGTTCAAGGTAAACCCGATCTACCATTATAGACTACATCTGTTCAACACTACCGAGATTGTAATCAAAAGCGAATCTTATACTTATTGTCCAGAACAGCGTTTGATTAATTTCATCGCAGCCTCTCTTTCCTTTCTATGTTATCCGATAGAGACACAAAATTTATTCCTACTTGTATTTGTTTATATTCTACAGTCGATATTAATCCGGCTCCATTGATTAGTAATTTAATCTCGAACGTATAAAAAAAATCGGCAAGTGCGAGTCGAACTCGCGCACCAAGGGTTCCGTACTGTATGAGAGCCCGTCTTAAATATTTATTTTAGTTTAACAATTAATTATTGAAGTAAACAAATAATTAAATATTGTGTGAATATTTCAAGCTTCAATCTGTTACCGTTATTGATATCGAGGGAAAAACGGCTAAAATTTCAGGTTTGTTGTATGGGCGCCCCTTAAATGGGGCTGCCTCGGCACTGTAGTGCGTCTGGCATGTTCGCCGATGCCAGAGTGGATGGCTTTTCAGCTATTATCCGAAAGAGGATAACTTCTTTGCTCAACAGGGTAAGGGGCAGCCACAACAACATTTTGAATATCGTTAGCAATAAATTCGACTGTCCCATATTAAAACATTGGGTTGGAATGATAATACCAAAGAGTAGTAATAGATTGTTTCAAAGATAATTAGTTTTTTCTGTCAAGATATTATAGTAATAGTACCTGTGTGCTTCATAGTTTGTAAGATTTTCTTGACAGTGTTAATGTAATGTATAGGTACATAGTCTATGTTTTTTATGTACTTAGATATAATTTTGTATGGACCTCTGATGTCTGAAATAAAGTTTTATTTTATTATTATTAAATATTTATTTTATTTTTAGTATTTGTTATTATAGCGACAACAGAAATACGGCATCTCAGCATCTGTGAAAATTGCAATTGTCTAGCTATCACGGTCCATGAGATTCAGCGTGGTGACAGACAGACGGACAGCTTGCTAGACGGACGAATAGCGGAGTCTTAGTAATAGGGTCCCGTTTTTACTCTTTAGGTACGGAACCCTAAAAAGTTATAAAAACTATTCGAACTAGCATTTACAGTTTTTACGGTTCCACCAAACGAAGGTTGTATAGTAGTAGCTGTTAGTCAATCTGTGAATTGTGATGATCTGTTAAGGAAGTTGTCAGCTGCGAATTCTTTAGCTATCGTTCCTTATCACAATAATAGTCATTTCATTCTGATACAAGAACTGCAGGAGATGAACGATAATGTATTATGACAGAGGACTTAAAAGCAAGCAAAATTGTAAGTGCTGATTTTAACAGATTCTTAAATAGGCATGACCTTATTGAATTGTTTGAGTTTCAACTTATTCTATTTGTGTAATTGATTCTGAATTGCTTGTTTTGTTTTTGGGAACTTTTAAATTGGTTGAAATAGTTTCCTTATGTCTTGACTATTACTACCTAGATATTAAATGAGTCAAATCTTGTACAGTATAGTAATAAACTGACTGAATGGTGATTGAAGCCGGGATTCCGCATTCTTTATTTTTGGTTACCTAACGTTTGAAATAGAGGTACTTCCTCTTGTGATTTCCGAAGATATTTTATTCTTTTCCATGTCAGGAACTTCAACAGTATCTTTGAAAATACTATAATTATTTACCTAATTTTACACGCTTATTTCCAAGCAGGTAGGAACTGAGCAAAAATTGTAACAATGCGACTGTGCTATAGAGAGAGGTTAGTTTAAATCTTAGTCTAAGTTAGTAGTTTCCTTTGAAGTTAGACTTTGAACCAACGCGCTTATGCCTGTATTGTGATCTAATTTTTTGCGATTTATATGACGCTTTGTTATCGAAAGTCTTACCGTCTTACCACAAAAGTTTTACGCACGCTTTAGACAATGTTTAACAGTAAAAATTGTACGGCTAAAAGTGTTTAAAGCGTGTTTGAATCTTTTGTGGTAAGGCGGTTAAAGTCTAGCGGGACTGCTGGGGACTGCGCTTCCCGTCACGGGGCCACCATTCGGTCAGAGACCTACCTACTCTACTCTCTTTTTGTATTTATGTTAGTCACCCATTCATCTAGTCTAAACATCTCTAAAGGCTTAGAACAGGCAATTATGTCATCTTTAACTTCACTATATGTTAACACTAGTAAAGGTTTATTTTTATACAGCCAATCGTACCAGCCTTTTTAATAGTCCACTGCAGGACGTAGGCCTACCCACGAAGGGTGACTGGGCCATATCCACCACGCTGGCCCAATGCGGGTTGCTGGATTCACATACGCCATCGAATTTCTTCTACGGACGTATGCAGGTTGCCTCACGATGTTTTCCTTCACCGAAAAGCCAGTGGTGTGAAATTCCGTACTTAAATTCCAAAGAAGCTTGATTTTGGGCTCTAACCTGCTGTCTACTGAGCAAATGTTATTGGTTATTTTATCGAAATTTCAAGTATCCGACGTAACAAGTTGCATGTATGAAGAGAAAGTAAAACTTGATTGGAGCTGTGTTTTCGGTTACTGTGACGACTTGACGAGCACGATGGCTTAGTTCGGTAGACTTCATTGAATGGTAACAGGAAATACAAAAAGTTGGTCAATGATTTTGTGCCTTAACTATCAAGGTTCGCGAAACCTTTTGTAAATTTGTAATGACTGTACTAAGGAAACGAAGCCATTATCATCATCAATTCTGCCGTAGAATGGCCACTGAGGCCTTTGTACTGTATCAGCCTTTTAATAGTCCACTGCAGGACGTAGGCCTACCCACGAAGGGTGATTGGGCCATATCCACCACGCTGGCCCAATGCGGGTTGATGGATTCGCATACGGCATCGAATTTCTTCTACGAAAGTATGCAGGTTGCTCGCAATGTTTTCCTTCACCGAAAAGCCAGTGGTGTGAAATTCCGTACATAAAAATACAAAGAACTCATTGGTACGGGACCGGGGATTCGAACCCACGAACTCACGATTGTAAGGCGGGTGTCACTACCTCTAGGCCACCACGGCTTATGAGGCCTTTACAGATATTCAATTAAGCCGTTTGGAAGCGGCTTGTATCCAGCAAAAATAAGTACCAACTTAATAATTCTCGGTAGTGATCAACATTCTGGGATATTACACCTTTTAGCATTTTTACATTATGAGAATTCAACATTTTGCGAAACCTAAATAAAACAACATTATGGGAAAATCAGGGAAATCATACGTTTTGAGAATACATCATTACGAGAATTCAGTTTTTTGCGAATCTCAAAGAGTTATCTTTGTGATAAGCATTTCAAAAATCTGAAGCGAACGCAGGATTTGAACCTGACCTTTCGGATCACTAGCCCGACGCTCTAACCAACTGAGCCAGCCCGCCTCCCACGCAAGCTTCAAAGCTCAAGCTTCTTTTTGCGAATCCTAAATAATTCAACATTATAGGAAACTATATACTTTTTAGTAATTCAACATTATGAGAATTTAACTTTTTGTAACAAGAGAATTTTTTATAGTTTTGTACCTCGACAGGTATAGAAAGAAGGTATAGTCACCTAAATGTCTATTTATTTTGTCGACTTTTTCTCAGAAACGAGTAGAGTACAGGTCGCGGCATATAAGTTTAGCGCTGAGCGAAGTGTGGAGGGGATGGGATGATTGCGCATGGGTTTAGTATGGCGGTCACCATGCGCAGCCACCCCCTCCACACTACCCTTAGGACAGCGCTAGACTTACGTGCCGCTACCTGTATCAAGTTGAAATTAGTGTTCTACTAGCTTTTGCCCGCGGCCCCGCCCGCGTCGCATTTTGACTTTTGTGCTATTCCACAGGAACCTTGTATTTTTTCGGGATAAAAAGTAGCCTATGTCACTTTTCGGCCCTTAAACTACATCAATGCCAAAAATCAAGTCAATCCGTTGCTCCGTTGCTGTGTGAAAGAGGAACAAACCAACAAACTTTTCGGATTTATAATATTAGTATGATACTCAGCTCCATTGATAAGCTTGCGTTTGACTACAGCTTTCCCGTGTGATACTACGAGTATAATCAAACGTTACACAAGAATAAATCTTTATAATTCAGTGGTTATGACAGTAGGTATCTGAATTCTTTAATAAGAACTCTGCAATTTTTTTTAAATATTTTAGATATACTAATGTTCTACTAATGTTACGAGAAAATGACGTTAACATAGATTTCAAACGTAATTACAAAACGTATTATTTAACAATTAAGAACCCGAAAAATAAAATTAATCAATGATTAATTAAGCCGTGGGTTAACTGCGCAATCGCCAGTTAAACGCTTTGACCTAAAGGTGTAATCGTCTTCATCATTTCACATATATATTTATAAAATTATCTTTACTTAGCATAAATCGCCTGCCTGTTTACAAGACCTGAATAGGTAATACTTACGCAGGTACAGGCAGCGTCACTTCTTAGCAACTCAAATGTTATGTACCTGAAACAAAGACAAAAAATACATCAGAATTTTGTTCAAATCCCGCCATGTTCATATAATATATTTTGTTCATATGGAGTCGCCACAGCACTTTTCCTTTGGTTACTTACTGGCATAATTGGTCTAGCCTATTAACTAAAAAATATAATGAGTCCGTCAGTAGTCAAAATATATTAGACTTTATTAGAGGTGAATTATTATTTATGTCAAAGTGTGGGTATAAATAATTATTTTTTTGCAAAAAATAGCATGACCGACTTCACCCGTGCACAGAATCATTATCATTATTAAATAGTATAAAACAAAGTCGCTTTCCGCTGTCTGTCCCCATGTATGCTTAAATCTTTAAAACTACGCAACGGATTTTGATGCAGTTTGTTTTAATAGATAGAGTAATTCAAGAGAAATGTTTATATGTATAATACACCTGTGCAAAGCCGCATCGCTAAAACGCAAATAATATGCACGGATCGGTGTAACATTTTTCACATTATTGTTGATTTATCAAAAATGGCTAAGCCAATTTCAATAAAATTTAAATGGGACCAATTTCAAAGTATACTCTTTCCAATAAAAAATAATTATTGAAATCGAACTACTATGAAAAAAGTTGTGCGCGGTTATATATATCCTTCTGAGACCCACGGTATCACCGGTGATACCTTGCGAAAAAAAAAAATTCTGCTATTTCAAAAGATTTAAGTCTGAAATATGGATTAATTTAGATACTTAATGATATTGTCTTTCATTTAAATATGGCAAAGAAATAATTTTTTGCTAATTCATACTGAGTTTCTTGTACTGAAGATTAAGTTTTTTGAAAAAGTGACATACCCGTTGACGATATGTAATATTTTTTATTTTCGTTGGCTTTTGCCCACTTTGGGGGCGTCCATAAATTACGTGAGATGATTTAGGGGGGGAGGGGGTCGATTCAAATCTCATATAATCTCACGTTAGGGAGAGGGAGGGTCTCGACAAATATCACGAAATTTTTGTTCTGACTGAAACAAAAAAAAATTATACTATTTTGGTCCATTCAATCCAAATTGTATGTACATGCTCTAGATTTAATCTTGAGCGTCATCGTAATACGATTAAGATTATTCATTAATTCGTTCGAAAGAAAATAATTTCATTCATACTTCGACGTTATACTTCTACTGAATGTCAAAGCACCATATTTATTTTATACCAAATAGCTCAATTTTGTCTGAATTTACGGTACAGTGTAGCCCGTCCTTTGTTGTCGCGCCATTATTCCATATTCTTTTCTTTTTATCACAGTAGTCATGATTTAAGTATTCTATTGTTAAATTTTTATTACATTTATAATTCTCAGCAATATTGATTACTAGTCTTAACTAGTCGTAAATAAAAGCAAGAAGCAAATTGTTTTTTTTCTTTCTACAATAACAACCCAACGCGTTTACGTAAGAAACCCACATTCTGAAAAATCTCACGTGAGATTGGGGGATGGGGGAGGGGGTTGAACAAAATCTCACGACATCTTACCAACAGGGAAGGGAGGGTCAGAAAATTGAAAAAAACACCTCACGTAATTTATGAACGCCCCCTTTGTTGTTTTAATCTAATAGTTAAAAAGTTAATCAATCGTCATATATAAAAAACGAATTAAATAAATATCATTATTTAAGAAAAAGACCCGATTTATTTTTCATATCACCGGTGATACCTTGGGCACTCACGACTTTAAAATTGACATTTTTAATATTTAGATTATGATCGAAATTTTAATTTTCTTGCAACAATTATTATCTCCAAGAGTAGTCATTAGCAATAATACATCGAGTAGAAGTCTGCTACTGAGTCACGAAGGTCTTGCTGAAGGTTCGATGGCTCATGGCTGGCCATCTAGTACGAAGATTTGGTATAGAAGCTTCTAGGCGTTTTTTCCTCCAAATCTTGTGGTAGGCAGAGGGATTATCAGTTTTTAGCTTAAAAACGCTCTGGAAACTCTTTTACTACCACTCCGGGTCAAGGTTTCCTATTGGTATAATGATTTTTAGTAAGATGACTCCATGAATAATTTTCCCGAAAAATATTAATTATCATGGATTTTAGTACTACAGAATAAAAATAAATATAAGAAAGCATGTATTCTGCGAATAGTAAGAGCTTGACAATGCAGTAGAAGAACAAACAATTTTACATAGGTCTGGTAACACAGAAATTAGCTAAATTAAAGGTGTCCGAGGGTCAGCCGATTCAAGTAGCACCCATGAAGAATAATTCATGTCTAGTGAGTTTCCTGCAGCTGAAACCTAAGTAATCACTGTATACTTGATGTTTCGCAATCAGTAGTTATCTATACTTTCATCTATAAAAGCATAGAGTTGTATAATTCATACATTACGCCCCTTACAAAATGTACTAAAATATGTACTAATTATGTGATGGTGACCACTTAGTGTTATCTAACTAAGCTCCATCAGCTCAAATGTTATATATTTCCATATTTATATGTTATCTTGAACTGTTTCTATGGTTTTTATCCACTAGAAATACTATTGAGAAAAAAAATTCTACCGGTAGGTAGTGATCTGATTGAGACCCAAGGTATCAGCGGTGATACCTCCTATTTTGGCGATTTGGGTGGGGGAGGATTTTTTTTACTATTTTTTCCATAATCTTGATACTTACAATAGCACCTAAACTGAAAATCAGACAAGTTGTATGATTTTTTATACTCTGGGTCTCAGGAGGATATATAAAAAAAAAATACGCGTCGAATTGTATACCTGAAGAAGATGAATATATAGGCAAGTTCCACGTGACGTTACGCTTAGGTAGATTTTTTACCTACCTATTTAGTGATATCACCTGCCCCCGTTCCCTAACTTAGACTGGCTTCATCTTTGCTATTATTATTCACTAACAAAATAAACAATACTATTCCAATATTTTTTTAATATAACTGGCGCAATAACTATATCTAAATTATAATAATATTAATATCAGCCATACCAGTCGTCGCGTCATGAAGCTAACTTGTGTCTGGTGTGTATTGACTAGACATAGACAGCGAAAAGAGAGGTAGAAATGTCAGAGGTAAAATTTAATAACTGTGAATGGACTGTAGTATAGGCATCTCTCATGAGACAGTAAATACCTAGTAAGATTATCCGCAAGTCGTCGTTGGTTTCTGTCGGCTACCATCCAGCGTGATCCTTTTAGCGAATAGGGGTTTTAGCATGATCGCAACTTGCGTGTTTACTAATGACGTTGTCTGTACATAGGCTAGGCTGTGTATAGGCTTAGGTATATTATTCTACATAAGTATTACAAGTGCCTTGACCCGCTGTATAAACTGCTGTGTATTCTGTGTCGCTGCATAATAGCGTGTCTACTTGAGCTACTCGTAGCTAGTCGGTTTCGATATTGTACAGCATTCCGATACTTTGGTATGCAATATAATCCTACACTTATTTCTATTAGTGGCATTAAATAATCTACATCTGCACTTCAACAAGTTCTTCAGCACGCCTATATTTATGCATGACTAGATTGGGTGTTTGTTAGCGATCACCGAAGTTAAGCAACGTTCGGCACGGTCAGTCTTCGGATGGGTGACCGCAGGCGCCATTTTCAACTGAGTGCTGTCGGTAAATGCCGCCTGCGTGGCTCGGATGATACGTTAAGTTGCGGACCCCGGTTTTCTTAACCGATTTTAATACATTCAATGTCATTACCATATTCAAGATGTCTTCTCTGATGCCGCCTACATTAGGCTACTTTTTACAGTTGACTCGCCAGGCGAACCCCGGCACTGGAATAAGATTTACGTGAACTTTCCGGGCGAGTCGATGGCACTGAACGTAACGTGTTAAGCATGCCACTTGCCAGAAGCTTTAAGGAGGGATAGAAACTCTGACAGCAGAACTATCCACCAGCCCCAAGGGGTTCCCGCCTTGTCGTGGCGAAGGGGCTTAGTAGCCGTGGCCTAAGGCTAAGGCCGGCCCCACGGTGAGCTAAGAGGAAACCGTGGTGGGGCCGCCTCTCGAAGGAGTGCGGAAGCGTACCCGTAGCCCCGAGACCAGGCGCAGAGCTGGAACACCCAGGTTTCTTGGTAGGTATATATACCGTCCAGTCGGCGGGGACTCCCACTTAACCACCCACGTGCTCTCGAGGTGTAGGTAGTATCCATAGAGGATTTTCCTTGATAAAATAAAAAATCTTAAAACGTAAGAAAACTGCTGTTCCATACGATTTTTATATACTTTCGACAAAAAGTATGAAATAGCTGTTTTTTGCGATTTTAGAGTTGATCCCACAGTGAAAGTTATTGCCATAGATGTCACCGCTTAAGGTTCCGACACCGGTAAACAAACACATTGTATAAAGATAATAATAAGTGTTCAACTAGTTACACAGTCTAAAACGTAAGCGCAATACTTATAGTTGTATATTGATCATAGAAAAAGCGTACACTCTGTGAGTGGCATTTATTGCAAAGGTTGCCACACTTTTTGCAGCCATTAAAATTCAGATCACATTCGCTATTGTCTCAGCAAGCTGTTATAAGCGTCGTCTACACCAGCCATTCTCAAAGAGTGGTCCTTAGAGCCCTAAGGGAACCCTCTGTTCTCAAAAGCCTGTTGCAAAGCCTCTGTTCTCCACAAGAAGAAAAAATAAAAATAAAAACAATCTTTTTCACATCTTACGTAATGCGCGCTTCTTTTTAAACATAATCAATTATTATTATTATATACTACGGGACTAATCGCGAACTAAAATTACGAGATAAATAAATACCTCCTCATCCCGACGTTTTGGCCGAGTTGCATCGACCGTGGTCGTCTAGAAACGTCGGGATGTGGAGGTATTTATTTATCTCGTAATTTTAGTGCGCGATTAGTCCCGTAGTATATAATAATAATGTGTTAAAATCGCGAAAGTTTAAAAACAACATAATCAATTATTCATAAGTTAATAATGTTCATAGTTTCATAAGCAAACTTTTCTTTACAGTAGCGCTCCGTCAAATATTTCACTTTTCCCTTTTCCGTCAGCGAAAAAGTTTGAAAACCGCTAGCTATACTTCGGGTGCTTGACAGGAATAAATATCAAGTTTGTCACGCTCACACTATTACGTATAAATTCAGCGATTATCTACGTATAAGATATATAACTACTCTGACGTACTTAGGTATAAAATAACTAATCTTATCTTGCAAATGCAGATAATACCTACTATAACTGCGATCGCATAATATTTTTTTCATCACATCTATTCGAAAAGGACTACTTGGTTCGCCTTTAAGTGCGCCCGAAGGTGGTGTTTTCTTTAAGGAACTTTATAAGTGCGCTGAAATTATCTTTGCCGCGCACTTTTTGAATTTGGAACATATTTGTTCCAACGGAGTGCGACGGAATGATCTTTGCCGCTTCATCTTCATTTTCATCACTTTTTTAATTTGGAAGGATTTGTAATGTTAGTGTTCAGCGCCAAGAAAATGAATGAAAATAGTTAAAATATAAGTTTTCATTTGTTTTATTATTTCAATTTAGTTATTACTCTACGTTTTATTAAATATTAATATTACAATAAAAAATGAGGCGCATTTTATTTTCTCATAGAGGTGATGAAAAGTAGAGTGTACCACTCGGGCGCAAAATATATTTTAGGCTCGGGCGACGTACTTTGAATCCCTCGCTACGTTCAGGATTCTATTAAAGAATCTCTCGCTACGCTCGGGAATCTACTTTAGAATCCCTCACTTCGCTCTGGATTCAAAAAAGCGCCCTCGCTGTAAAAATATTATTTTGCTCCCTTATGATACAATCTACTATTATACCTTATCTACTGAATGGAGCGTCTAAAAATTTCTCCTACAACTAGTCATAGAAAGTCTGATTTCACACAATTTTAACATTACATTACTATTATTTTCAAGAATATGAGAACACCTAAGTAGCTAGTAGTAAAAATATCTATATCGTTCTGCTATTCTGTTTGCTTTAGAATGTACAATACGATATTTTTTCTAATTCAGTGATAATTAGCTTAATATACAGGGTTATTTCTAATCAATTTGCTTCCTTTTAGGGGCTTATTCTGTGCACCAAACTAACAATTTTTGTTCTGCGACTTTTGTCAAAACTCAAAAAAACAGTTGTTCCACACATTTGGTCGCGGGTGAACGATATTTTTCTATGGAACACCAATTTTTTTTTGAGTTTTGACAAAAGTCGTAGAACAAAAGTTGTTAGTTTTGATGTACAGAATAAGCCCTTTTAGGGGATACTTATTGATTAGAATTAACCCTGTACATATAGAAATCGTATCAAACATGAATTTATTGCTTTAAAGCTATATCCCATAGATGATCTAAAATAAAGCTTTATAAATCTGAAGTTCTTAGTAAATAGCTAACTAACGAATAGAATTTATTTGAAACTTTTAGCTTAACTTTATTCAAAATTGCTTATATAGGTACTAAGTACATACGTAGTACAATGATGATAACATTTTGATCGCAGACCATGTACTTAGTACTATGAAGATGTGTGAATGATTAACTGTTATTCAACTATTGCTTAAACACCTATCTAGGACAATACAACCACTTTTGTGCATGTATTGACTGCGTGTTCATTATCTAAATGTCAATGTCAAATAACATCTTTAAACTGCGATTAACACTTAATTATAGGTGGTGCAACAGGACCCTGAGTTCAGATCTATGTTTTGTTAAGGTGGCCATACACGGTCAGTTAAACTGATCAGTTTTTCGCGTCACTCCAAATGGGGCTCATGCAGTAAATTAATAGGTAGGAATTTGTGGTACACGATTTGAACCACTACCTGAAGCTGAGCTCACACGATGCTATGATTGCATCTGTTCATCAGATCAGTGCAGCGGGGGCCTAATGTTGATAACTATTGCTGGTAAGCTTAATTGAAGAAACTAAATGACACCACTATCTTATTCGAAAAATATAGATGCTACAAAAAGTTGATGGGAATCAAAGTTGTAGGAAATCAAATTTGAAACAACTATGGATCCGTTAATTTCTCATTAAAGAAAAAAATAACAAAAGTTATTAAAGAAACAATATGGCACACCTATCTTTTTGAAGAAAATATCTTTCCTATATAAAGTTCATAGGAATCAAAGTTGTAGGAAATCAAATTACAAACAACTTTGGTTCCAATAATTTCTCATGAAAGAAAGAAATAACAAAAGTTATTGAAGAAACAATATGGCACACCTATCTTATTGAAGAAAATATCTTTACTATAAAAAGCTCATAGGAATCAAAGTTGTAGGAAATCAAATTACAAACAACTTTGGTTCCAATAATTTCTCATGAAAGAAAGAAATAACAAAAGTTATTGAAGAAACAAAATGGCACACCTATCTTATTCAAAACAATATCAATCCTAGAAAAAGTTGATGGGAATCAAAGTTGTAGGAAATCAAATTTCAAGTAACTTCGGCTTCAATAATTTCTCATGAAAAATTTAAATAACATGTTATGGAAGAAACAAAATAGAACCACTAACTTATTAAAAAAATATCGATCCTGGAAAAAGTTGATGGGAATCAAAGTTGTAGGAAATCAAATTTCAAACAACTTTGGTTCCGATAATTTCTCATGAAAAATTGAAATAACACAAGTTATCGAAGAAACATCATGGCACTACTGGTTTATTAAAAAAATATCGATCCTATAAAAAGTTGATGAGAATCAAAGTTGTAGGAAATCAAATTTCAAGTAACTTCGGCTTCGATAATTTCTCATGAAAAATTGAAATAACAAGTTATGGAAGAAACAAAATAGAACCACTAACTTATTAAAAAAAAATATCGATCCTGGAAAAAGTTGATGGGAATCAAAGTTGTAGGAAATCAAATTTCAAACAACTTTGGTTCCGATAATTTTTCATGAAAAATTGAAATAACACAAGTTATCGAAGAAACATCATGGCACCACTGGTTTATTAAAAAAATATCGATCCTATAAAAAGTTGATAAGAATCAAAGTTGTAGGAAATCAAATTTCAAGCAACTTCGGCTTCGATGATTTCTCATGAAAAATTGAAATAACAAGTTATGGAAGAAACAAAATAGAACCACTAACTTATTAAAAAAAATATCGATCCTGGAAAAAGTTGATGGGAATCAAAATTGTAGAAAATCGAATTTCGAACAACTTTGGTTCCGATAATTTCTCATGAAAAATTGAAATAACACAAGTTATCGAAGAAATATCACGGCACCACTGGTTTATTAAAAAAATATCGATCCTATAAAAAGTTGATGAGAATCAAAGTTGTAGGAAATCAAATTTCAAGCAACTTCGGCTTCGATAATTTCTCATGAAAAATTGAAATAACAAGTTATGGAAGAAACAAAATGGAACCACCAACTTATTAAAAAAAATATCGATCCTGGAAAAAGTTGATGGGAATCAAAGTAGTAGGAAATCAAATTTCAAACAACTTTGGTTTCAATAATTTCTCATGAAAAATTGAAATAACACAAGTTATCGAAGAAACATCATGGCACCACCGGCTTATTAGAAAAATATCGATCCTAGAAAAAGTTGATAGGAATCAAAGTTGTGGAAAATCAAATTTCAAACAACTTTGGTTCTAATAATTTCTCATGAAAAATTGAAATAACGCAAGTTATGGAAGAAACAAAATGGCACCACTGTCTTATTAAAAAAATATCGATCCTGGAAAAAGTTGATGGGAATCAAAATTGTAGGAAATCAAATTTCAAACAACTTTGGTTCCGATGATTTCTCATGAAAAATTGAAATAACACAAGTTATCGATGAAACATCATGGCACCACCGGCTTATTAAAAAAATATCGATCCTAGAAAAAGTTGATAGGAATCAAAGTTGTGGAAAATCAAATTTCAAACAACTTTGGTGCCAATAATTTCTCATGAAAAATTGAATTACCGCAAAAAAAAATATCGATTCTGGAAAAAGTTGATAGGAATCAAAGTTATTATAGGAAATCAAATTTCAAACAACTTGTGTTCCGATGATTTCTCATGAAAAATTGAAACACAACACTATTTATCGAAGTAATATCATGGCTCCACTTCAAATATGGAACCACCAATTCCCACCTTTTCATTAATTGAATGAGCACCCAGTTGGAGTGACGCGAAAAACTGATCAGTTTAACTGACCGTGTGTGCCCACCTTTATAAATATTTTGGCGTCACACATTTGTGCATTTGATAATTTTTAACCATAGTACGGTTTTTGTTTTTAAATTCTACAATGAACACTGAGAGATTTTTACAATAAAGGAAAACTACATCAATGTTACCTAGGTACATTGATATACCTAATTTAATTACCTACCTTCTCTGTAGGACAATAATACAAGAATAGTGCATGGTTTCGTTTTTAGGGTTCCGTACCTCAAAAGGAAAAAACGGAACCCTTATAGGATCACTTTGTTGTCCGTCTGTCCGTCTGTGTGTATGTCAAGACTCTTTATCTCGAGAACGCGTAAAGATATCGAGTTAAAAACTGCATACGTATATCGATGCACTTCTGCTGTTGTAGAAAAGACAAACTTCTCAGTTGTCGTTTAAAAAAGTTAGAGTCTTTTATGTCGTAAAAAACCGCATATTTCGACACCCACAAAAATCAAAACCTACAGGGTACTTCCCGTTGACATAGAACTATGAAATTTGGCGAGAAGCATTGTCTTAGAGTACACATATAGGAATAAATCTGAAAACTGTACATTTTTATTTAAATCACAAAAAATAGGGCCTCAAAATTAACAAAATATGGGTTCAAAATTCACAGTGAGTAAATCGTATCATGTAAGGTATCATATAAAAGAATTTAATTAGCACATGCTAAAACATGTTTTTAATTATTTTAACAACGTGTTTGTACGGAGCCCTCGATGTGCGAGTCTGACTCGCACTTGTCCGGTTTTTTTATTTTTTTAATATTTTGGTGACGTAGGTAAGCATAGGTACAATTTGCCTGAATTTGTTTTGAGTAATAAATACAAGGTCTAGATTTTTCAAAGTGCAGTGTAAAGATATAATTATCTAATTAATAAGGTACTCATCATAATGAACAAAATTTTACTCTACGAACAACACAAAATTCGCAATAAAATCTGCTGTTTCATACAAAGTTCCTTGACTCGATAAAATATGAAACAGTGCAGTATAGGATTACACATATTTAATACCTACTATAGTTTCTGTGTGGGTGTGGGTCTATAGAATCCGCGCCACACAAGTCGACAGATGGGAATTTAGGCGCAGAACGCTGCGAATAAGGCAAAATATAAGTATGCGCGGTAGCCAAAGAAACGAGACGCCGGGGCACACCCACCCGCCAAACTCATACCTCTCGCGCTCTCGCCGCCCGTGCTTATGCTTACTACTTCGCCACTTTCGTAGGCATTGTGCACATATGCGCAATAGTTAGCGAATCACGGCGAAGTGTCATTTGCGGCTAACTCATCCGCCGACTTGTGTGGCGATACCAATAGTACCTACCTCGTAGGTACTATTGGTATTGGACCTAGGTACCTACGATTTAAATGGCGGAAACAAGGAAGAACTAACAAAAATGTATGGAACCTTACGAATACACTATTATACGAACTCAAAAGAAAAACAAGATACAAACACCTTTAACATAGTTCGCAAGTTAATCTTGGACCCATTTACCGCGATCTCGCTGGCTTATCTGATAAGTCTCGGCACTGATAACGGGGGAAGCAGCTGATAACAATGTAAACATTGTCGCCCTCGAACGTTCTACAACTTTCTTGACTTTGGACTTTATAGGACTTTGTCACAGTCAGCATAATAAGTAGGCTACACATTCCACAGGCTTAGGCGAGGAATGCCCACTTTTAGCAACAGCATATGGTTCTAAGAATGCCCAATTCTCAAAATGGCAGAATAAATTAAATGGGGAATTTTATTAAAAAATAAATAAACATTTTGGGACATCGTACACACGGTCGCTGACCCCAAACTAAGCAAAGCTTGTGATATGGCTGCCAGAGACTGATATACTACATATACTTATTTTTAAATACATATATATGTAACTAAATAACACAAAGACACAGAGCAAACACTTCATGTTCATCACATAAATATTAGCCCTGGGTGGGGATCGAGCCCACGCCTCTCTGATCCAGAAGTTAGGGTCACTAACCACTGAGCCACCGAGGCAGTCAAAATTATGAATATAAATATGTTAGTAACATTTGAAATACAAGGTTTCCGGTAAATGTAACGTCGAACCTCTCAAAGACAACTGACAAGTTTAGTACAGCAAAGGGAAAAACTTTTACCAAGGGAACAAATTCAGAGTTCGCAAAAAAAACATTTTGTATGGACTTTGTCTATGGAACTGCTATTTTTTTTTTGCAAATTTGACATTGGTTGGTCCCATAGAAAAATTTGTTCTTCGGAATGTATTACTAAGCTCGCCCTCAACTTGTTACCATTAGCTACCGACCACCCTGTGTACCTACATAAAACTTATGTTTTTCATATCGAATTCTTATTTTAATTTATCTTCACTGAGAAAAATAGTTGTAAGTTGTTATGATTTTATTTTGAGTGCTTTCCACACTAGATTTTATCTCAAAGAGTTATCTTGCGCGGGCTGGCTCAGTTGGTTAAAGCGTCGGGCTAGTGATCCGAAGGGGCAGGTTCAAATCCTGCGTTCGCTTCAGATTTTTGAAATGCTTATCACAAAGATAACTAGTTATAGGTTATTTACCGAATTTCACATAAAATTTGAATGGACTGCTAAATGCTTGGTAATATTAGCTAAATGAAACGTTATGTAAAAAAGTAATGGACCTGTTTAGTAATATAAATAGCTAAATCTACAAAACACTACATTATTATTCTACAATATTATTAAGCTACTTATAGCTAATCGGTTAGCCATAATAGCCGAGCAGTTATGTAAAAATGCATTTAGTAAATTCGTTTAGTAGAATATTACCAAAAATGTTACAAATGTTTTACTGTACTTAATGAGCTAAGTAACCAAAGTAGTTTGTTGATTAAGCTAAACTTTAGGTGACAACTACTAAAGTTTAGCTAAATGAAAAATAGCTAAACTGTTCAGTAAATTCATTTTTTTCAGTGTTCAAAATCTCAGCTTCTAGCAATTGTTTCTGTAATAGCGACTTAAATAGTAGTATCCATCCATTAAGTAATAGGCAGTTAGGCACGCAGGTAAGGCCTTGCCTGGATGTTGCTAAAGTGCTAAGTGCGTTGACAAATAGTGGACTTACAAAATGGCTCAGAATAATAACTAATAGAAACCCTTTTTTTTGTAGTGTGGACGGCCCTTAGTATGGGACGCAACTTGCGTCAATACTTTGGCACCGTCACATATTTCTGAGACTCAGAGTAGGGCTGGAACGGCGGCCAATTCGGCGGAGCAGCACAAGCGGCGCAAATATGCTAACCTCGGCAGTGGTTACATATTTGAACCATTTGGAGTTGAGACTTTAGGTCCGTGGGGGCCGGGAGGTCATCTTGTTTTCAAAAGTCTTTCTGAGCGTCTGGTGGACGCGACGCGTGACCAAAATGCTGGTGTTTATTTGGCTCAACGTATAAGCATTGCCATTCAGCGTGGCAATGCTGCCAGCATGCTGGGCACGCTGCCAACTGGCAGTGGGCTTGAGCACTTGGATTATCTTTAGACCTTCAAGGGTCTGTGGATGATCCAATTGTAGTAATAGTGTAGGTAGTTTTAGCATATAAAGTAGTATTGTATCATATTGTAGTTAATAGAAACCTAAGTGCTTTGTAAGTGGTTATAAGCTCTTCTCCTCACAATAATGTATGGAGTTCGTCGCTAGAACCACGAAAGCGTTAAGTTAAACAAAATTAGTTATGTAATGTACCTACAAATTTCTAAAACATCATTTTGGAGCAAGCAGTATATAAACAGCTGATATATCTTGGTTCTGTACTCAGTAACGTCACATTTCAATGGCTATTAATCGTTTTTGTCTGACTCCATGCGTTTTTGTTAGTTCTTCGTTTCCACCAGAGGTGTTGTACAAAAATGTATGGAACATACTGAATTTCCTTTAGTTTTAGAAGCAGGTAGAGTAATTATTATATATTAAGAGTTTGTTTAATTTGTAAGTTTCGTTGTTATTTACATTTATTTTTTAAATTGACATGTACATGACTAATAATAAATTTATATATTTATTACCTAAAATTTAGAATCTATCAGGATAAATAAATATATTTAGCTCAAAAAAAAAATAACTTTACGAGTGAAAAGAGTTATACCTCTGCTACTTACCTACTCTGTGCAAAATAGCCATGTTTTGCTTGACTTCTTTGGGTATTTGTACCGTAGAAAATCTAAATTAATGAATCATGATGTACTTAACGATGTAAAAACAACAATTAATTATTGATAAAATAGAAATAAAGAACCCAAGACTTTTTATGTTTTTAATAGAGATTAACGATATAATTAATATTGGTTTTAAATATATCTTAATTTTTAAAATCGGTCCAGTACTTTTTGAGCCTATTCATTACAAACATACATACAAATCTTTCCTCTTTATAATATTATTTATAGTATATATAGTATTTGGTTATTTCATTATTACATACACATCATTACTTAATTAATATTTGAACTTTACATTTAATCATCATTAACATTATCTGTTGCCTGCCCTTGTGGGATATCCACCCACGCTCTACATCTTAGCAACCACCCTAACCAACCACTCCAGTGACTATATTTTACGAAATGCGCAATGATTAAATCTAGGTCTGCTGTTCTGTGATTAAACAGTAAACACACATTTTGCTAGTATAACTAGTTTAATAGGCTATTTGACAACATGGAAAATATACCATTAATTGTGATAATACTTAAAGATAAGCCTGAAAAAGACAGATTTCACTTTATTTAAACTAAAATATGTCTAATTTTCGCTAATCGCACGAAATAAAATACAATATTATTTTGAAATTTTATCTGTGACGTAAACGCTCTAAGAAGGGCGGCAACTCTGGTGACGTCACATGCTGATAGTAAACAAGAATTTCTCGATTGACTATTGTTTGTGTAATTTGTGTTTTGTGATTTCGGAGTCATATATTACAGGATTTGTAAGTAACTTTAACTTTTGTCAATTTTTAGATATGAACTAGCGTATTTACTAAAGTTATTTACTAGTGTGTGACGTCAAAGACCAGCGCCATTACAGAATGTCGTTTTTGGTGGGATCTTGAATATCTATTCTTTAACACTGATTTTCATTGTTAATACAGTAGATCTCTCGGAAATATAAATGTAGTGTGCTTATTATGTACTAACGAATAATTTAAAAAGATTTCCAAAAACTAGTCAAATACCCTATTATGAAGCTGACGTCGTAGTTAAATTAGCAATTTAGAATATTTCTGTTTCTTTTTAACTAAGTATAAGCATTCTATAGACAGAACACTTTTTACATTGCTTCATAATTGGGCCTGTTGTGTACATAAGTGTAGGTAGGTTCCATTCTATATTTAATTTTTACTGAATACTGGCACCTCAAGTTTATTTTATTGTGTTTTTTTTATCGTAAAACCTTTAATGTTTACACTTTACTTATTGATTTTTATTACAATTTCATGCGTTTATCCATTCAAAGTCAGCTTTATTTTATTCAAATTGCAAGAAGCGCGTAAAATTACATTACATGCAAAAACATACCTGAGTTACCAAACATAAAATATGTCAGGGATACCAACATAAAAATTATGTTGGGAATTTTACGGCTTTCCAAAAGCGGAAATGTCACTGGCCACTACGAGGCCCTTGAGAAAAAAGTTTTTAATCCAACGTGCTCATCTTTACGCGCCTTGTCTGTTTGCGTTAACTTAATATATGAGTGAACCGGTTTTTAGGATTCTATGGAGGACAAGACTCCACTATGATTTCATTGTCATAATTATAACGTAGTGATTAATTTATCTATGGTCATAATTATCACTTTGCTTCGTCCCACTGCTGGGTATAGGGTTCCTCTATTATTGAGAAATAGGTATATGGAAATAATCTGTTGAAAACTGGTAGGACAGTATGTATTCTATTTTCAAAAATGTCTTCACCAAAAATTAAAAGATTTATTTAAGTATATGCTGTGCTACGTGTCACAAACTAAACCTTGAAGAGTATTTTTGACCGACGAGGTAGGTACTTCATTCGACACGTATATTTTTTTTGTATAACCACGCATAACTTTTTTCATAGCAGTCCGATTTCAATTATTCTTTTTTTTTATTGGAAAGAGTATACTTCGAAATTGGTCCCATTTAAATTTTATAAAAGTTGGATGAGCCATTTTTGATAAATCAACAGTAATTGACAGTAAGTGCAAAATGCTTCATCGATCCGTGCGAAATATTCGCGAATTCTGTACACGGGTGAAGTCGGTCATACTATTTTTGCAAGAAATAATCTTGTTTGTAAACAATGTTATTCACACACATCCCTACTACCTATTACCAAATGATTACCTCCAATCTCAGACCCTTCAAAATTACCCGTCGTCGTCAAACCGCAGCCGTGCTTCGTTCGTGCGGTCCTCGGTAGCAGACAATTTGGTATAGAGATAGTTGAAATGCTGTAAAGTTAAGCCACTTTTTATACCAGAATATTGTCACATTAACATGTTCCGGAGCGACCGAAATTCATGCGTTCGCGGAAGTCTAACTTTGGTTTTTCTACGGATTTCCTCATTTCTGTGTAGTTACTTAGGTACATAGTACATAACCTTGAAGAGTCCTTTTTGTAAACAATGTTAATCACACCCATCCCTAGTATTACCATATGATTATCAATATTACCCAAAAAGAGAATAAGGTTCGACGCACACACGTGCGCCTGTGTGCGTGCACAGGTGGGAGCGGCCGGCCGGGTAGCATTCCTCTCATGACCCACATAGCTCTGTACGGCTTGGGCTGACGAGTATTGGTGTGTGGGTTTAGGGCTAAGGGATTTTTGGTGTTGAATCGCGATTATTCAGGGTCTTAATTCCACCAAAATAACTACCTAAATATTTTTTTTACTTAAGCGAACTTCGTTTGAATGTTTTTCTTTATCATTTTAATTTTCATTGCAAAAAATGCGTTTCACGAAGATTTCATGAAAGTACAACTTAGGTCACAACTCGGGTGTTTTTCTCTAGAGAGTTTACACAATACTTTGTTATTTAATAATATTAAAACACTTTGTTGTTTTTGTTACCTATTATTCTTAAATCTTTGAGTTAAGGAATGAATAAATCATAGATTTAAGAATAGTGAAGAGAAAATGGTAAGTGGAAGCCTTGGACTCCTTAGCTATCAAAATTAATATCATTTTCTTCCAACAATTAAGTGGTGGTTGAATAGTAAAGATAAACAATATATTTTTTTTAATTTAACACTAACTTACTTAATACGCTGGCTCAACCACTGTAGACCTGTAGATTGAGTACTAGTAGGTATGTCTAAAAAGGAGTCAATGGTTCCATGGATCTAAGTTGCATCAAAAGTTATTCATTACATGAGATCGAAATACCCTTAATTTTCTATTGAATTCGCTTAATAACAATTTCTATTTTTAAAAATAAATATTATCGTAAATATTAAGTAACCTATTTATTCAATAGCAATTTAAAAAACCACAAGAATCTTTGAAGCTAGCTGGCCTCTATTTAAACCTAACTCTTGGTATCGAATCTATTAGCAATGCAGTTTTTATCACGACAACGTTGCGTCTACGCCACGAGCGGCATTCAAACCGTAAGAGGCATGTCACGAAATGATTTATTTATTTACGTGCTGCACTTCTAAATGATAAACTACGCAGAAGAATTTCACACACTGATAAACAATGAAGTCATGAACATTGAAATAAAAAAAAAATGTTATTAATTATTTCTCGAACTTCACAATATGAAGTTTGAGAAAAAAATATTTATTTGCTGTTTCCGCAAAACGGAAAAATATATATATGTAAAATAAAAAGATTTTAATCAAGGCTATTTGTATCAGTTTTTTTATGTAGTTTGAGAATAATATTTTTTGGCTATTTCCCCAAAATAGAAAAGACTAAATTTAAAATAAAACCTTAACAATTAAAGTTATACCTAAGTATCATTTTCAGTATGTGTAGTTTTCCTCTAGCTATACGAACAAGAAATAGAATTACGAGTATTATTTTCTCATTTTATTTATTATTATTATTATTCTCAAATTCTCAAATCTGTATTCCTCTCACTCTGAGCTGTTTTTTAATCTTTTAATTGGGTAAACTACAAGCGTTCATAATTTAACAACAAACACTGGGTACAGAAAATAAATATAAATCGTCGTTTCTGTTTTATGAAACTATAAGTAGTCAGTTTACTACAACCTTGGAAACAAAACGTGATTGTTCATGTTTTTCGAATGATAAGTCGTGTCGGGTATAATCATTCAACAATGACTGATGTAGTGATGTACCTAAAGAACTTAATACTCGTATGTATGTATTTCAAAGTCAGTTGTGTCGTTTTCACAAGTAACTTGCAAGTTGCAATACAAGGTTGTCATAGATTAGATTTTTTCGTCTTTCTAATTACGTCAATACGTGACGTTACTTTACGTTTATGTTCAATACGGTATTAATACTATTTTAGGTGTAACAACAAATAAGGTATTAATACTATTTTAGGGCTTTTTTAGATTATCAAAGTACACTTCGTCTAATCACGTCAATACATTATCACTTTAGGGTTCTCACGTCTTTACTACTATGTGTTTGTCTACTATCAACTCTGAAAACGCAAAAAAAAACAGCTATTCCATACTTTTTGTCGAAAGTCTTATAAAAAATCGTATGGAACAGCAGTTTTTTTGTTATGTTTTCAGAGTTCGTCTCATAGTAAAAGTTGTTCAAAATTTGCCATAGATATCACCGCTTAAAGCTCCGACACCGGTAGACAAACACATTGTATATGTTTTATCGTTTTAAAATAGTGTTTGAAAATATCTTACAAATATAATACGATACTTACATTCGGCTATAAAAATACAACTTCTTATCATGAATCAATTCATTCCATAATTTTATCTATTGACACTATCACAACATACGTCTACATTATTGGTATTATTGTACTAAGTATCTATAAGATTTTGTATTACATTAATTTTAATATTATACATAAATATACATGAGAACGACTAAAGTCATTAAATAAAAAAAGGCAAAGGATAAAAGCCAAACAAAATAAATTTAAGGCGAAACAAAAGAAAAAAGAATCTTGTTCTCTTTCTTTTACACGTTCACGTTTCTTTTACGGCAAATCCAAGCATCTCTAGACTGACCAATTCTCATGAAACCGGCTACAACACCCAGTACCTGTATCGTATCTGTGACGTCACCGTCCTTCGAATGCCGAGGTTTTTTTTCATAGCTTCCATTCCCGAAACAATTAAGTGGACCTTTTGTTTTTGTTTCTGGCAACTTTGTCGACGGCCTCCGATTTTTGACGCGCAGGAATTTAAAAAAGGAACGCGCCTCTCCCTAGATTACGTTGTGTGAGTTTAGAATTATTTTTTTAAGAGCTTGATATCTGGTTTTGAAACTTATGAGTATTTTTCAAAATTGAAAATGTATAGGGATTTGAAAGACGTCAGGGACATAGATATAGCAAACACGTAGAGGTATAATGTGTGTTTCTACAGGGTTATTAGAAAGGGTGTAGGTACTAAACCGAAGTCCGAAAGGAGGTGTATCAGACCATTACTATGAACAACTTTTAAGCTCGAAACATACTATCGGACGCGGCCTACGGACGTGACTGACAGCCGCGAATGTACATTATACATTACGAAATTCGAATACATACTTAGTTTAATCGAATCAGTGTACAATTTTTATGTTATCTTTGATTTTCCAAAAAGGGGTCAGCTGATTTAAATGGATACACATTATGAGTACTTATACCCTTTCGATCTAAAAATGCTTTAGAAATCAGTTCACAATTGGCGAAAATATCGATGTACATACACAAAAAAACATAAAGCCTCCTCCTTTTTGGAAGTTGGTTAAAAAAAATTGTTAAATAATTAGAATTAAGCTGGTAACATACTATCAGACGCCGCTTACGGACGCGACTGATAGGTATATTGATAATGAATGTACACTGAGCCGTGCACACTATCGGACATCAGTCCGCGGACGTCACCTTGGGCTGACCTTGAGCGTTCGGACGTCCGAGAGCGATCTGGCGCGCCGGATGTTTTCGACTATGCACACTGCTGTCGCTGCTGTCAGTCGCGTCCGTCAGCCGCGTCCGATAGTGTGTTTCTGGCTTTACAATCATTGAATGACATTCAAGTACCTAAGTACTCAATATATAATCAGTAATCGTATCAACTGTTATCAGACTTTAATCATAATCACACGTGTTTTAGGCATTTAAAGAATTCGAAGTATTGCACGTCGATAACCTTATCAAAATGATCGTTTTAATGAACATTTTATCAGTAAAATGTTAATATGTTTGATTTCCTGAAGAAGTCAGACTTGCCTACCAATGATGTTAATAATAATTATGTTATACTTACCTAGGTATAATTATTTTTTGCAAAAAAAAACGCATCACCGACTTCCACCGTGTACAGAATACGAATAATTTGCACAAATCGATGTGACATCCACGTAATTTTTTGTTGATTTATCAAAAACGGCTCAGCTGATTTCGATAAACTTTCAATGGGACAACTTTGGAAGTACATAATATACTCTTTTGAACTAATAAAGAATTTTTTAAATCGTTTCACAATTGGCGAATATATCAATGAACATACCAACAAAAAATATGTACAGACGAACATAGTATCTCCCCCTTATTGGAAGCCGGTAAAAACATCATTGCCTACTACTTCCTTATTACAATTTCTTGAATAAAATCTGCTAACCCATTCAAATTAAGTTCTTTGATGTAAATTATGTAAATAATCTAAGATTAAGTTTTAAGTTTTGCATTTCAGCCCGGGTAGCACGACAAGGGGAGAAAACCCTTTTATCCACTTTTAATGTCAACTGTCATTCTCAATCCATACTTTATTTTCTCTTCGAGGGGATATAACGGTGGAAAGACTATTTATCCCTTTGCCATGCTTCCCGTGCAGGGTTGGTTAAAAATGTAGACTTAGTATAGACCCTGTTTAAATAAACACGCTCATCTATAGTGTAGATTAAATTCACGGTAAGATAAATGCAAAATAACTGTACTGTGCTGTAAAGTCTATCTATCTACCATACTGGCCCAGTGCGGGTTCGTGGATTCACATATGCCATCGATTTTTTTCACAGGTAGGTTGCTTCCCGATGTCTTCTTTCACCGAAATGCTACCATAATTATGTTCTAAATAGCTCATTGTAACGGGACCGGGTTTTGAACCCACGACCTCTTTATTACAAGGCGTGCTTTACTATCACTAAGTTACCACGGCTTCATGACGTTTACCAAGTTGTTGACGTAATGCTATCAATCACTATAATTGTTTCTCAATAAATTTTTATGTCCTTGCCGCGGGAGCGGTAACACCCGCCATTCTGGTTGATCTGCGTGACTAGCTGTATAGTTTTAACTATATTTATCTCTATGATTGTAATAACTTTGTACTGAACTAAAAAATAGTAGATTGTATCATATGGGAGCAAAATAATATTTTTACCGCGAGGGCGCTTTTTTTAATCCAGGGCAAAGTTTACGCTCGGGATTCTTTAACAGAATCCTGAACGTAGCGAGGGATTCAAAGTACGTCGCCCGAGCTAAAAATATATGTTGCGCCCGAGTGGTACACTCTACTTTTCATCACCTCTATGAGAAAATAAAAGGCGCCTCATATTTTATTGTAATATTATTATTTAATAAAATGTAGATTAACAACTAAATTGAAATTAAATGGTATCTAATAATAAAACAAATGAAAACTTATATTTACATTATTTTCATTCATTTTCTTGGCGCTGAACACTAACATTACAAATACAACAAAAAAAAACAAAAACAATAACACTTTATTAGACAACCACATTACCTAAGAACAAATTACAGGGACAAAACAGTACAATTTATAGGTTTCTAACTGGCGGCCTTATCGCTTTAAGCGATTTCTTCCAGGCAACCAAATACTTCCAAATTCAAAAAAGTGCGCGGCAAAGATAATTCCGGCGCACTTATGAAGTTCCATAAAGAAAACACCACCTTTGGGCGCACTTAAAAGCGAACCAAGTAGTCCTTTTCGAATACTTAGATGTTATGAAAAAATGTTTTTGTACTCTACCTATAGCACTACCATTTAATACTATTTTAACTAATACTAGCGACCCGCCCCGGCTTCGCACAGGTGTATTATGCATACAAACATTCCTCTTGAATTACTCTAACTATTAAAAAAATCGCATCAATCCGTTGCGTAGTTTTAAAGATATAAGCATACATAGGGACAGACAGCGGGAAGTGTCTTTGTTTTATACTAAGTAGTGATAGTGATTATAAATCCGTAAGTTAGATTAACTCAGCAAAGCAGCGACAGAAAGTATTGATTTTAAGCATACCTAGTGCTCTTTATACTTTTTTTTTATACTATGCTAACCTCACTAGTGGTTACATATTTGAGCCGTTTGGAGTTGAGACATTGGGTCCGTGGGGGCCGGGAGCTCATCTTGTTTTCAAAAGTCTTTCTAAACGTCTGGTGGATGCGATGCGTGACCAAAATGCTGGTGTTTATTTGGCTAAACGCATAAGTATTGCCATTCAGCGTGGCAATGCTGCCAGCATGATGGGCACGCTGCCAACTGGCAGTGGGCTTGAGCATTTGGAAGCAGGCTATGTAGATGGCTATTCGCGTCTCTATGCAAGATTGAATTAGAAATAAGGAGACCTGTCTAAGAATCAAAGTGCGACACACAGCCCAGCGGATTAGCGCATTGAAATGGCAATGGGTAGGACAGAGCACGACGAACGATGGGGTCGAAAAGTTCTCAAGTGGAGACCACGTACCGGTAATCACAGCGAAGGACATTCATTCAAAGGTAGACGGATAACCTCAGAATCGCACTAGATGCAAGCCGCTTCCAAACAGTTTTATTGGACTTCTACCTTTTGGGGAGGCCTAAGTTCAGCAGTGGGCGTTTACGGCTGATAAATACGATGATAAAAATATTAATACGTAGTTTCTTTTCTGGAGATAGTAATAAAAGTTACGCGAACAGTAAAGTAAATGCAGTCAACGTTTAGCTTTCTAATTTCGTCTGTGCAATATGTAGAGGTTAGTTTTTGGACTTAAGTCGTCAGATTTAGAACCACAATATTATTATTATTGTGATTTCTATAAAAATACTAATTATTAATTTATTGAGAAAAGCGGTAGAACTGACCAAATTACTGTACTGTACCAGCCTTTTTAATAGTCCACTGCAGGACGTAGGCCTACCCATGAAGGGTGATTGGGCCATATTATTATCCACCACGCTGGCCCAGTGCGGGTTGGTGGATTCACATACGCCATAGAATTGCTTCCTTAGACATATGCAGGTTGCCTCACGATGTTTTCTTTCACCGAAAAGCCAGTGGTGTTAAATTCCGTAAGGTGCGTTGGGGTAATTCCGAAAATGGGTATATTCCGAAAATTAAAAATTTCTATCGTTATACCGTATACTTTTCCGTTGCCAACACAAGCTTAGACGCCATATTGATTCTTCATGCTGCGTCAGTCATCCGGGAGTCGCTAACTCTGGTGAGACGTGTAAGGTGGCAAATTTAGTGAAAAAAGGAATTTTCGCGCCTTTTTCGGTGTGTCACAATTACCCCAAAACACTTTTCTTGGAGTTATGGAAAGATATTCGCATAAATGTTTCTATATTCTATAAATAGTTCGTTTTATACGTATTCGAGTCAGGAATACCTAGCTATACCTGTGTTTATTATTTAATATCGCAAATTCCCCATTGGGGTTATTACGTGACAGTATTATTTACATTAATAAAGATTTGTTGTGCCTCAATAATTTATTTTTATTTTGATGCGAACTTCTACAGCTGCTGTACTGTACTGCTATTGTTTCTTGCAGAGGGTGAAGAAATCAGACCAAATTCATACATAAAAGTTTGAGAATCACAAACTCTTCATGGGGTAATTCCGAAATGCTAGACTAATGAAGTATTAGATTAGAGATAAGATATAGGAAAAGTGTCGAAATTTTATGTTTGGGGTAATTATGGTCAAAAAAGGATTTCAGAACTTATGTATATGTGAAATAAAATCAATTTTTGAATGATTCCGGAATTACCTCGAGATAGTTCGTAATTTCCCTGACTTCATAAGATTATGACCCAATTTTTTAAATATCAAAATTATTTAAATTTGCTATTTTTATTGAAAAGTAAAAGCCTGGCCATCTCATATCAATTTATGTCACAATTACCCCAATACACCTTACATAAATTCCGAAGAACTCATTGGTACGGGACCGAGATTTGAACCCACGACCT
Source organism: Hypomecis punctinalis (assembly GCA_949316475.1). NCBI lineage: Eukaryota > Metazoa > Arthropoda > Insecta > Lepidoptera > Geometridae > Hypomecis > Hypomecis punctinalis. Next base: position 9,172,472 of record OX438820.1, on the reverse strand, counting down.
CGCGATTGTAAGGCGGGTGTCATTAACTCTGGACCACCACGGCTGACCAAATCTTTAGCGAAAATGCCGATTTTTACTAGGTAGGTATGCGTTATGGCAGGCAGGTGCAATTTATCTAGTGTTCGTTTCACGAAAGAATTCCTTCAAACTCGTTGCCACAATCGCATGTACCTAATTAGTTTCTCTTATTTAGAGAACTCCTATCGTGAGACGAACTCTAGTTTTCCTCATACAGATAGGTATACTAGAAGTTCTTTTTACTACTGAAGTCTTTCAGACTCGTATGTAATGGAATCTAAGGTAACTAACTAATTTAACCATCTTCCAAGGGTCGTAGTGTGATGAAAATTGGCAGCTGTGTGTAGGTCTGATGACAATAATATGGTACTTACTGTCGAACTGTTCTGATAATGGAGCCGGAAGTTATGAACTGGAACTTCATGATGGGAAATAGTATCATATTTGGATTTCTTACAAAAGTCTTGTAATGAACTTTGACCACGATTCGGTTTCAAGGTCTAATGATGAAGCCGGAAGATAGACACTGGCATTCTATGATGGAATATCATATCATAGTCGTGTTTGCACTTGTGAGAAAGGCCACGTAATGGACTAAGCGTGTTTTTCTAGTGTTTTATTAATTTATTTTGCAAGGCCAAGTGCATCATTCAGCCTATTATTTTTTTGCAAGACGTGCAGTCGGATAACTGTACTGGCCAGCAACAGACCGGATCGCGACTAAATAGGTCTCTCCTTATCTGGCAACTGGCTGGTAAGACAAGCCGTTTTAAAAATATATTTCGATTTCAAATTTGGAATGTTCGCTTCTTTAGGACAGAGTAGGTATGTGTATAACTCATTTGGTAACTGTAGTACGAAACTGTAGTTTTATGAGTAGCGTAAGATGCACAGCTAAATTGTTTATTTATAGCTGTTTTTATATTTTCTACAAAATGTAGAGTTAATGTCTATTTAAGTCGTGATGGTCTAGTGGTAGTAATACCCGCCTAACAATCGTGAGGTCGTGAGTTCAAATTCCGGTCTCGTACCAAATAATTTCTTGGAACTTGTGCGCAGGATTTTACACCACTGGCTTTTCGGTGAAGGAAAACATCGTGAGGCAACCTGCGTATGTCCGTAGAAGAAATTCAGAGGCAAATGTGAATCTAACAAGTTGCACTGGGCCAGCGTGGTGGATATGGACTACTAAATTTGCGTTTCAAGCGGTTCAGTTATGGAATGCATTGCCGGTAACCGTTAGAAAAGCTCCATCACTAAACATATTTAAGGATCAGGTTAAAAACCATTATCCACAGAAAATGTCGCTTTATTGAAACTGTTGTTGTTGTTTTTCTGTTGTTTTTATGTATAAATAATCTATGTAAATTATAAATTATATGTATTAGTTTATTATTTAGTTTTTATGTATTTTAAGTATTTATATCTTTTATTTTAGTGTATGTAGGTTTATGACGTATAATTTAATGTATATGTATAACTATATTATGTATATATGTTTTTTTTATTTAATGCGCACCCCGTCCATTATTTATACGCTATCTATCCTCTCCATCCTAAGGTTGCCTGGCAGAGATCGCTATTAGCGATAAGGCCGCCCTTTGTTACACTGTTTTTGTATCTTTATTTCTTCTTATTATGGTTATTTCTTGGTGTGCAATAAAGCGTTTATCTATCTAAATTGGCTGGTTTAGGCCGCGTCACACAAGTTGGCGGAAATGAAGTAGCGCAATATCCAATCCTGACTGAAGCTCACACAAATCCGCGCTTAGATTAAATATTGCTCAGCTTGTAGCTAACTTCATTTCCGCCATCTTGTGCGACGCGGCCTTATACAGTACTGTATGCTGAGTGTGAGTTTTGTCGTAAACATGACGCGCTCTTCGGCGAGCGCGTAAGCTTGTAATTTGTATGAACTTGTTGTGTTTCAAAAACGCGCCACTAGTGGCGCTGTACATTTCTTCGTACAAATTACATATCATGTTTACGACATAACTCACACTCAGCATACAGATCTTTTTGAAACAACTGTTGACAGCAACCATGCTGTATTCTTGACTCATCTGACATCTCACCTCAAGTCGAGATAATATCACAGTATAAAACAAAGTCACTTTCTGTCCCTGTATGCTTATATCATTAAAACTACGCAACGGATTTTGATACGGTTTTTTTAATAGATAGAGTAATTCAAAAGAAAGGTTTGTATGTACGAGTATAATACAGCTGTGCGAGGCCAGGGCGGGTCGCTAGTAAGAAAATATGCCTTATACTATTTTTGTTTTGCTAAGTTTTAACATATGAGTGTAAGATCCCGAAATATTTATTTATTTCGTATCTTCAGTGCCCGATTAATCCCGTAATATTATGGTGCCTCCACACACTCCGCGAGGCGAGACGAGGCGACACGAGCGCACACTCGTGCTCATTTCTAGCGTGGATGGCTATTGACTAACACCTCGTGGCGAGGGCCTCGCCTCGCCGCCTCCTATGGAGTGTGTGGAGGCACCATTAGAATAATGTGCCAAATCCCGAAAGTTTAAGAATGATATCGTCGCTGTAGTAGAAATAACTACACTCCGTTTTGTAGATAACGGGATGACTTCAATGATTACAATAAAAGAACATCATGTGGAAAGAAAAACGGAATAAGGAAACATTTTAGATCATATAAGTAAAAGACTTTATGAAATAGCTTTACATCACGCTAACACTGAAGATATGGGAAACAGAGATGCCTTCTGTTTTTCCGGCTCGTCACTTACATGTAGCAAATACTCGTACACCGCAAATAGCATGCCGAAACATGCATTGCAGAATGCAGTATTGTATAGTTCCTGGCATGTAAGTTGAACCAAAAAATATCACTCTCTCCCTTTAGTTAGACGAGAAAACAAAAGAGAGGTAGTAGCTATGGTTTAACGTTCAAGTTGTTTGCCGGCTACTATATGAACGCAAATATAGTGATTTGTTATTGTGTGTGTAATAATTGTGTAATTACTTATTACACAATTACCTTGAGAGTAATAATTGTGTAATTACTTATTTACCTACTGACGTTACGTGTAGTAGTGATTTTAAGATTTTTGTATTTTTAATCGACTTGAAAAATCAACGATAAGCTAAAATTCCAGTTTTGTTCGTAGAATGCAATGACTGAAGTTTAATTAAGGAATACTTTATTATAATTAAAAAAATTAAATAACTATAATTAAAATATACTTAGTTATAGTCAGTTAAAGTTAATGGTTCATTATTATTATAAACAAATAAATAAATATTAGGGGACATCTTACAAACGGCCTCTGATCCCAAACTAAGCAAAGCTTGTGATATGGCTGCCAGAGACTGATACACTTCTACTTATTTTTAAATACACAATTATATAGGTAGTAACTATATAACATCCAGACACAGAGCAAACACCCATGTTCACCACATAAATACTTGCCATGGGTGGGGATCGAACCCACGCTTCTTTGACCCAGTAGTTAGGGTCATTAACCGCCGAGCTACCGAGGCAGTCATTATTTATTTAACAGAGTTTCTTAAGTACTTAGGTTTCTCTCTTTTTGTGATAAACATTTCAAAAATTGACGCGTTCGCAGGATTTGAACCTGCATCTTCTGGGACTCCGGCCCAGATGCTTTGTCCAATTAAGCTAAAACGCTCTCTGCGAAGGCGCCGAATTAGTGAAAGTGTTTATCATTTTTTTTTAATGTTTATCACAAAAAGAAAGTTTCTATACACCTAGTGTGTGAAGCACGATAAAAATAATTTCATTACTTAGGTTTCCTCTAGAATCTAGAGTCTAGATCGATACTTAGTCCATCTCGCGGCATCTGTGACAGCAAAATATTCTCAAAGCAATTAATAAAACTGCTCATGCCTCACAATGGCAGAAAAACATTTTTTCCACTATTTAACGATGATACATCACATGTCATCGCTGCGCTATTGCAGTGACATCGACAGGTGCGATAAATAACGAATTCCGATGTATAGCAGGTAGCAGTGCAAATAGGCGCTGCAGCAGTTCCGATGTGGCAGTTCAAATAGCAGTTCTGTTATAACTAGTAGTTAGTTAACCGAACAGTACATCTGAATCTTGAGTAGCCCTCTACTTAGGCTTCTCGACTCAGTCTAAACCGATTTGATTCACGCAAATCTTGGTTAGTTTTTTTTATTTATATGTGGATTTGTTTATTTGTTTTTTTTTTTATCCCAATACTTAAAATCTTGCCAAATATTATGGGAATTGGCTGATAAATAACTTAGCAAATTTCCCCATTTTTTTGAGGGAAATAAAAAATCGCCGATGACAAAATAATTCTGTGTATATTATAAAGCCTTGGTACACAGACTTCCGTTGAGATTCGTTGAAAAATGCGACCTGTAGGCGGGTGAGAAGGTAGCCGCAGATGACACTTCGCCGTGATTAGCTAATTATTGCGTATGTGTGCACAGTTCCGACGCCGCGTCTCGTAGTGGCACAGTAAATACATTTACTATGGTAGTGGTGAGCGTAGCGAGCGTGGGGAGCGCGCGCGAGGCATGAGGTTGGCGGGCGGGTGTGCCCCGGCGTCTCGTTTCTCTGGCTCCCGCGCATACCTATATTTCGGCTTTTGCGCAGAGCTCTGCGCATAACTTCCCATCCGCCGATTTGTGTGGCGCTTAGTATAAAAGCCGTATCAGGAACATCATTGCCGCAGGATCGCACAGGATGCGAGCACTTCCAACTGGTTTCTTTGAACACTCATGTAGGCCTATCTCCAGCAGTGAATGTCTTATGGCTGGTTGATGAATGGATAATGTAATACCTAAGTATTATAATCATGCTCGTTATGTACCTAAAACTTGTTTATAAAATAGTAAAATTGAATAATGATTTCCTTTGCTTATTTAATAGGCACGATTGCGCAGTTGACTGGTTGTATTGTTAATAAATTAATTAGTAAGTTGTTAGTAACCTAGTTTACTAATGCGAGTTGATTTGGAATTCATTGAATGATTTGTTACGGTCTGAATCAGAACTGTATACCTACATATAGAAGACAAATTTTATCTGTTATACATATACTTATACAAATACATGTAGGTATAGTTTCGTTAGCCAATGCAAGTTAGCAAGCCGTGGTGGTCTAGAAGTAGTGAGACTCGCCTTACAATCGTGAGGTCGTATGTTCAAATCCCCGGTCCCGTACCAAATGAGTTCTTTGGAATTTATGTACGGAATTTCACATCACTAGCTGGCTTTTCGGTGAAGGAAAACATCGTGAGGCAACCTGCATGCGTCCGTTGAAGAAATTCGATGGCGTATGTGAATCCACCAACCCGCAATAGGCCAGCGTGGTGGATATGGCCCAATCACCCTTCGTGGGTAGGCCTACGTCCTGCAGTGGACTATTAAAAGGCTGGTACAGTACAGTACAGTATAGTTTCGTTTATGGACATTTTGCTTAGTATTTATTGATATCGATAATTTGTTTTTAGGGTTCCGTAGTAAAACGAGGAACCCTTATAACTTTGTTGTATTTGTCCGTCTGTCCCAGTCGTGTAACTTCCAAAATGAACAAGATTGAAAGACAAGTATGAAAGAAGATATTGGAAAGTGAGCACAAACTATGTACAATAGCCCAATAAAAAAATTAAAATATGGTAAACAAAATCAAATTCACTTGTTTTTAGGGTTCCGTAGTAAAACGAGGAACCCTTTAGGTTTCTGTAGTAAAACGAGGAACCTTTATAACTTTGTTGTATTCGTCCGTCCGTCCCAGTCGTGTAACTTCCAAAATGAACAAGATTGTATGAAAGAAGATATTGCAAAGTGAGCTCAAACTATGTACAATAGCCCAGTAAAAAATTTAAAACATGGTAAACAAAATCTAATTCACAGAAAAAACAGCGGTATTTACTGCTGAATTAAAATGAAATTTCGAATTTCCTAGTTTGATTTTTATTCAAAGCCGCCATCCGCCATATTTTACAAGCAATGTAATAATAAGATCTGAAATTATGAAATTCTTTTAATTGTGATTTTCATTAGAGAAAATAATAGGAAAATCATTTTACAAAAACCAGACCAGTTAATAGCTTAAGCTCGATATATTTGTGCATTATCTCTTTTTGTAAGGTTAGTCTGTTATGGATCTTAATATTAAATATTTCAAAAAGTCAGAACTGTGGATTTACCTAGCTCGCATAGGTGTACGTGTAAAGTGGGGATAAAAAACGGGACAAGTGCGAGTCAGGCTCGCACATCGAGGGTTCCGTACAAATCCAGAAAATTTCACAAAATTGGGAAGTTATTAAAATCCTATAACCATCGACAAAAAAGTTTTTTTTTTTCACTTTTCGCGTCATGCATCGAAAATTACACATTGTTAAAATGTGTAATTGTGCATGTTTTAGCATGTGCTAATGAAGCTCTTTTATATGACACCTTACATGATACGATTTACTTTGAATTTTGAACCCATATTTTGTGAATTTTGAGGCCCTATTTCTTTGTGATATAAATAAAAATGTACAGTTTTCAGATTTATTTCTATATGTATACTCTGAGACAATGCTTAATTTCATAGTTCTATGTTAACGGTAAGTACCCTGTAGGTTTTGATTTTTGTTAGTGTCAAAATATGCGTTTTTTACGACATAAACGGCTCTAACTTTCTTAAACAATAACTGAGAAGTTTTTCTTTTACACAACTGCATGAGACCATAAATATATGTAGGTATACAGTTTAAATTTCAAGTCGATATCATAACACGTTCCCGATATAAAGAGTCTTGACATACACACAGGCGAACAGACGGACAACAAAGTGATCCTATTAGGGTTCCGTTTTTTCCGTTTGAGGTACGGAACCCTAAAAACTAGGTTTTCATAAACATATTTCATGGCGCATGCATAGGTAGGTTTTCTGTCCATGCGCCAGAGACATTTAATTTTGAAGTGAAATTGCGTGTAGGTGTAATACTAAAATGGATATAAATAACATCGCTAAGGTAGTTTATCGCGAGGCAAGTGTGCCAAGTCAGTGATTTGCCGGCGGGTCACGTTTGGTTTCCACACCGTGTTTACATCACGAGATGCCTGCAACCTTCTATGGGAAAACTGTGTAATTATACCTGGTTTGCATTCACTTGAAAACTACATGGTACATGTAATATGTGTCACTATTTCTATGTTCAAAACTGTATTTTTTTCGAGATCTTTATTTCCGATGACTGCAGCGCTGTTGTCGCTTGAGGCAATTCTCAACCACAAAAATGTATGGAAAATCTTGCCCAGAGCTGTCAGAACTGTCAAATATGAATTAGAATTTGACACTACTGAGAGAAGAACATGGCAACTAGCCAATGAATCGAGACGTTTTTCATGTCTCTTTCTCATGCCAATTTATTACATCTCTTTCTTTCTTTTCTCGATCTACCACATTATCCCTCTCGAATCTCTGTGATTGCTGGCCTCACTAATTACTGTCCTGTATTTTTTAGGGTTGCGCGCTATAAAGAAAAACCGTAATTGTATTATGTGTTATGTAGGTAGGTATGTAAGTTTGCATTGGGGTGGCTATAGCCCTTGTGCCAGAGTTTTAAGCCGCTTTAAGATCTCTGACATGACTGAGCGGTTAAAACGTGTTGAAATGATCAGTTGGTACACCAACGTTACACGTGTCATCCGAGCGACGGTAGCGGTCAGTTGTAAATGCCATCCGCATTCAGCCGAAGACTGACCATGCTGAACGTTGATGAACTTCGGTGATCGCTGACAAACACGTTTTCAAACTACGCTATGAGCACTACTTACTACAAAACTGTGATCTAGTAGTCGTCTTATGTATATTCTAATATACATAATATTTATATTCGGCCGACGTTTCGGACACAACATTTTCAGATGCTTGCGCTTGGTCCGAATACCTCATTTAATTTCTAATTAATTAATTGTTTGCTGACGTTTCGGACACCACAAGCAATATTGCAGTAGTAAGAAGAACTGTTTTAAGTTTTAGAGGTGATTGCTTTGCACAGTCCAGGAACTTCCAAAGGTGCATATTATACTCATTGTTATGGGCAGCTTTTACTATGGGCCAAATTACAAATCGCGAAAAAAATATCAACTGATTGAGTCGTATAAAAGTTTTTATAATTATTTCTGTTTTTGCTAACACGCCTACACCTCATTCGTTCCTCATTTTATGAGTTGTATCTTAATTACTTAATAAAATTAGCAAATGAATAAGTAACGACAGTACAACAAACTCCGGCGAAAGCCGACGTTTCTCCTCGTAAATTGCATAAATATAATCTCTTCTCATTGAAAATGCAATTAAAATACTTTCGTACGAGCAAACTGTTATAAAATGGTAAGTAATTCTTATATTGTGCATCGCTGTAACTAGGCATACGTATTTACTTTCCACGCGGATGTAATTTCATATTCGAGAGCGAATATATTTTTGTCATTTACTTATATAAATGCCAGTTTTGGGGTTCCGCACCTAAAAAGAAAAAACAGAACCCTTATAAAGTTAGTCTGTTATCTGTCTTTCTAGCAACGCGATCTCAAGAAAGCAAGGAGTATCAAAAAAGAAATTATAACCGTAAACATACGTATAAATCTACGATACGATGTAAACGTGTAAAAAGAATTCTCAATTTTTTCTATGATTTATCTCCACAATGTATGAAAATACATTAACCCATACGAGTATCTGACGGCTAAATTAACTGGCCTTTATTAACTACACCAATATACAATATTGCTTAAGCTACATACTAAACTACTATTAGGTACATAAAAAGCAATTGGATCAACCGCAGACCCTTATTCATTGATTCTTAAACAATTATTATTCAGTGCATGTGTATAAAGTTATACATTAATTTCACAGAGTAGATAATTCTAGTTCAACGCAGTTCAAAGTTATAGCTTAAATTTCACAGCAAATATTTCACAACGTACGTGAAATTTTATCTATTATTACAATTACTGAAGCAATAGAACTGACTCAATTATTCTATATCTAAAATATGTATTTGAAATACCTTTGCTTACTTATCTCAGTGACATCATCAGTGTATAATACAAGTACATAAATATTTAAATTACGCATTACGCCACAATGAAGATAGAGTAGGCCTTAAGGATTATAAAGATTATGATAAAGATACTAAAAAATAGAACAAAATTATGATTTTGTGAATATATTAACGTCAAAAGTACTGACAAATTTAATAACTATGTGATAAACCTGTAAGTTTGGTAGTTTTGGTTGAATGTAGTGTTATTTTAAAAACAAAACTAAACATCTTCGTTGGTCTACAAGCGGTTCAAATTGCCTTTTCGTATATTTTAGTAGGTCTGAGAAGGTTGTAGGCTATTTTTATGTCCCTATGGGTACCCAGATAGATTTTATATGCCAAGCATTTGTGTCTTTATGCGCTAGTAGGTATTTTACCTTCTATAACATTCATTTTATGTCACTTTCCTCATAAACAGTGGCGCAACTTTAGGTGGTCGTAAGATATTTAGCTTATAGATATATATTATTGCATATGTAGTTATGTACCTATGTAATTATTACGACTAAAATACTATAATTATAACCACACATTATAAATAAACTTATATCTAAATTATAATCAATAATACAGATATAGGTTTGCTCGGGGAAATCCAACACAATAAATGCGCTCAGTACTATAAAAAGACGGATGTTAGGTCATGTGGTTATTAAAGGTATGACGAGTAACCAGACATATTAATTTAATGCTATAAATGTGCAACCACCAGGTAAGTATAAATAAATGTTATAATTATATTTAGACAATGAATGAGGATTTCAATGGTGGGATAAGAGAGGATAATCTAAATGTAATTAATGTACCGCCTACGAGTACATATAAATGTAAATCGTGACAACCACGGTATAAACTATAAAACAATAGCTATTTTCAATTCGTTTAAGAATCTGAAATATGAAATCAGCTGTTTTATACATTTTGTCGAGGGTGAATGATATTTTTCTATGGAACAGCATTTTTTTTTAGTTTTGATAAATGTTGTCAGTTTTGATGTACAGAATAAGCCCCTAAAATAGGGTTGCCATCTCTAAAATTCGGCAACCAGGACAAGTCGCGTGAAAACCCCCGGATTTAGAGATTAGAAACCGATTTAGAGTCCCGGAACCCGGACATGTCAACATACATGATTATATTATTATTTTATACTACGGGACTAATCGCGCACTAAAATTACGATTTTAGTTCGCGATTAGTCCTGTAGTATAAAATAATAATGTGTTCAAATCGCGAAAGTTTAAAAACAACATACATGATTATATTTTTTTAATCCTGGAAAAAGTTTTTTCCTCCTAGAATAGTTTCTAGTTTTAGAAAATAAAATAAATAAAAAAACCTAAATCCTAGTTTAAAACTAGGACAAATCCGGGGAAACCCGGACGGATGGCAACCCTGCCCAAAAAGGATGCTAATAAGCCCTATATACAAATGTTTAAGCCAAATCAAATATCTTGTTGGGTGTGATATTAGTTAGTTACAAGCTGTGGATAACCCAATCATGGAGTTTTGGCGGGAACGCGGAAAAATCATGTCGCCGCATTGTATTATTTTGTTAAACTACCGTTTTTATCAGTGATAATTAGTGAAAAATTGTGATATTTAGTTGATTATGAGCTGATTTACGATGATTAACGTGCATGAGTGTAGGCAAATGATATAATGTGACGTATCATATTGTTTCGTGTTGTTACCAAAATTCCATAGACGCCTCTAGTAAAGTCTCCACTGCTTTACTGAGTTTGGACTTGACCGCTTAGCTAACATCATAGCCGCCAACACGTTCGATTCGGCCTATACAATATACATATAATATATACTTATAAAACGTGTACAGTAAACAGCAGGTAATAAAGTTCACGTGACCTATACTAACCTACCACATAAGACGTTATTAATATGCGAAGCGCGTTGTTTTTCAAGTCTTCTGTTCAAGGTTGAACATTCTCAGGCATGATACCATACGAGGTGATTTAATAATTTTAAAAACAAACCTTCGTTATACTAGCCTTTGAACAATTACTATTAGACCCATCTTATTTTTCGGCCAGAAGACGTCCTCGGTTGAACATAATTATTATGCCTTCTCCATAGATCTACAAGACGTGGTGGTCTAGAGGTGACACCCGCCTTACAATCGTGAGGTCGTGGGTTCAAATCCCCGGTCCCGTACCAATGAGTTATGTCCTGCAGTGGACTATTAAAAGGTTGGTAAGGTATGGTACAGTATAGTTCTACAATAGGACCGGTTGGAAACAGCTAGTATCAGGCGCAACCCTGCAGTCTTAATGAGGTCGTCTTGTAGGTGCACTATGCTGCACTTACTGGTGTGTGGTCCCTACTCAGGAACTTGACTCCATTGGTCATCAGTATGTGCTATGTGCCCTGCCCACTGCCAATTCAACTTGTTAATCTGCTGGGACAGTTGCCAATCGGTAATTTTGGTTCTACTAGACCCATGTAATAAGTAAAATATGACCCGTGTGAGAAACTGTGGTGCGCTAGAGATATACTGGCCTTATAGTCGCAAAGTCGTGGGTTCAAAATCCAAATCCCAAATCAATGAGTTCTTTGGAACTTGTGTCTGAATTTTCAAACCATTGGTTCTTCGATGAAGTATAAATAACATCGTGAGAAAACTTTCCAACGTCTTCAGAATAAATTCAATGCCGTATGTCAATCCATCATCCATACTAGCGACGGTGACACACTACATAAAATTATAGCGCTGCATAGCTTTATTGAGACTCAATTCCAGTCACAAGGAGAGCGAATAGAGAGTACCTATAAATTACTCTCAGAAATACAGTATGCTATCACTCTGCTTACTAATAATTATGCAGCCTTAAAAAATGATGTAGATGGGCTTATAGCATCCACAGAAAATCTTTCAGATGACAGCCACATATTAAAAACGGCAGTAGAATCTAATCACAGTCAATGTGTTGAATTAGGGGCTATGAACAACAAACTTCAATGTGAAATTCAGGCAGTTAATCAAAAGCTAAGATCGATGTCAGAACAATCTCACCAAAAAAACAGCAATGTGACCCAACAGGCGCCGAATACTCAAATATATACAGAATCAGACCCATGTACCATTTTCTTCAACGAAAGCAGTGTCAGTGATTCTAAGGGAAAAAACAAAATGCCTGCAAAGAAAACACTTCAGAAAAAGTGCGTGCCTTTAAAGTTACGATCTCCGAATAACCCTTCTGTAGAAAAGAATAAACACGAGCTATCAGACATCCTATCGACTGCGATTCATTCGAATGAAACGGCAAAATACGAAGAACAGGTGGATGACATTTCCGACGGTTCATGGCGCATAGTGCAGAGACGCAAGCCCAAGCTATCACGTAGTAAAGTCATTGTAGGAAATGGACAGCAACACACACATGACCTTGAAGCAGTAGAAAGAACGAGAAAAATTCACACTTGTTTTTTCAAAACTGAAACCACATCTGATGCTATTAGTGCTCATGTAGAAAAAATTGCCCCTGGTATCAAATCTGACGTGGCTAAATTGAACCTTAAACATGATCTATATGCTTCATTCGTCGTGACCGTCCCAGAAAGCTCTTTTCAACGCTTGATGACATCTGATTCCTGGCCAGTCGGAATCGAAATAAGGGAATGGTTTCCAAGAGTCGCCGGACGTGGAGCAAAACTCAGCCATCCCCACACTCTCCGGTGGAATTCAGCCAACAAGGGAGATGGCACCGATAACATCCAACCAAATGCCACAGAACAACCATAAATCAATACTAAACATCATCTACCAAAACGTTAGAGGGCTAAGAACAAAGCTGCCGTACTGGCGTCAGATAACTACAACACTTCATACGGATATAATTGCAGTCACTGAAACAAATCTAAACAAGTCTGTAACCGACGCAGAGGTGGCTCCACATGGCTGGGATATCCTACGCCGTGATCGTGGCTCAGCAGGTGGAGGTGTACTTTTAACTGCAAGACCAGGCCTAGAGCTACGACGCCGACAAGATCTCGAAACTAACGATGGAGAAGATATGTGGGCGTCAATCAACTACCACGGACTTGTATATTATATATGTGTAGTCTATATAAATCCCAGGGCCAAAGATCAAGAGTACATGTCATTTTTCTGTAAAGTAGAAGAATTTATATCAACTGTATTGCAAAAAGGAACAATCATCTTGCTAGGAGATTTAAATTTAAAAAGCGCAAATTTGTATATCAATAATTACTTAAACTACTTCGTCCATTACTGTGATATTAGCGAACGTAACAATATTGTTAACGAATTTGGTGGAAAATTAGATGTTGCTTTAATTAGTCAAAATTTAACTGATGTGAAAGTCTGTGCTGCTGAAGAAGGGCTAGTGAAGAAAGCAGATAAATATCACCCCCCTCTAGATATAACTTTGAAACTTCCACGAGGCACTAGAGATATCTGTTTAGAGTCCAGCAATATTGACACCAGTACTGACTGGAATTTTCGTAAAGCTAACTTTCCTTTACTTTATGAATATTTAATTAACACTGATTGGAGAGCCGTCTTAGAAGAGACAGACGTAAACAAAGCTACTGAACTATTATATTCCCTTCTGTACAAAACCTTTGACCTCTCTGTTCCAAAGAAAATCCGCCACTCCAGACCGTCCCGAAGATACCCAACCTGGTATTCGAGAGACATAATTAGTGATATTCAATTAAAGTTCAAATTACATAAGATATTTAAATCTACTCAAGATTCTCATGCTTATAGCTTTTATACTGCCATCAGATCTAGTATCAAACGCAGAATTTCAAAATCATACAAAACATATATATCAGATATCCAAGAAAAATTATTAATAAATCCAAAGGCATTCTGGAATCACATTTCGAGCTTAAAAACAAAAGGAGGCTTTAATCCCAGTATTCAGTATGAAGGGCAGGAACACACTGGTCAGGCTGCCGCTACTGCTTTTGCTAATTATTTTAGTAGCGTTTTTCTTCCCAACACACCTACGCTAGATCCATCTCAAGTGACATCTTCTACAAGTGACCAAAAACTTATTAACATCACTGAATTTCCCTCCTACAAAATCAATCATTTCATCAAAAAACTAAAGAGCAGAAGTGCACCCGGCCCGGATAATGTTCCTGCATACATCATCAAAGCTTTTCAGGTAGAACTAGTTACTCCACTGACTTATATATTCAACCTATCAATAAGCACTGGAGTTTACCCCGAACAATGGAAAAAATCACGAGTAACACCGATTCCCAAAACAGGTGACAAGTCCTCTGCTGAAAACTATAGACCTATTGCAATTTTATCAAGCTTTGCTAAAATTTTCGAAAGTGCGCTGCATGATGAAATTTACAAACAGTTTGAACCGTATCTCAATGACGCACAGCACGCCTTTCGTAAACGTAGATCAGTAAATACAAACCTTCTTTGCTTAGTCGATTTTGTTTCAAAAAACTTAGATGAAGGCACACAAGTTGATGTAATTTATCTGGACTTTAAAAAAGCGTTCGACCACGTTGATAATGATATCCTTCTCTCTAAAATGGCAGATATAGGATTTGCTCCCAAGTTAATTAAACTATTTGCTAGCAGTCATCAAAATCGTACTCAGTTTGTACGACTGGGATGTTATGATTCTGACCCATATCACACACGGTCCGGAGTCAGTCAGGGTTCATCTATAGGTCCAATAGAATTCGCAATAATGATTAACGATTTACCTGAATGCTTGCTGGAAGCTAAATGTTTGCTCTATGCCGATGACCTGAAAATCTTTATGCCAGTAAAGTCATCTCAAGACTGCAATATCCTCCAAACTAACTTAAATAAAGTATTGGTATGGTGCAAGCGTAACAAACTATCCATGAACATATCTAAATGTCAAGTTATGAGTTTTACCCGTTCCTCCAATCCTATAATTTCTCAATACCAATTGGGTGGTGAAATCATCTCGAGACGCCTAGCGGTGAAAGATCTAGGAATCCTTTTTGACCATAAGCTTACCTTCCATGATCATATGATGGCACTCGCTACCGACTGTTTCCAAAAATTAGGGTTTGTTACCAGAAACTGCAAGGATTTCCAAAATACCAAAGCTATTAAACTTTTGTACACAGCCCTGGTACGATCTAAGTTAGAGGCAAGTGCTTGCGTGTGGAGCCCACATGAGGCGACTTACATATTAATTTTGGAAAAGGTACAGAAGCGGTTTTTACGTTACTTATACAAAGTGATATATGGCTATTACCCGTTTCTGTACCCCACCAAATTTCTCCTTGGCATGCTTGGATTTAATTCACTAGAGTCCCGAAGAACATGTGAACAGATCTCAATGGTGTTGAAAACTTTGCGGGGACACATTGACTGCCCTGACATTATATGTGAGGCAAGTCGCCTATGTGTGCCTGAGCAGCGTTCTAGATTTCGAGATGGAAGTGTGCCGCTATTCGCGCCCATCCCGGCGCGAACAGCTGCGCGACAACAATCTCCAATTTTCCGGGTTCAAAAACACCTGAACCGGATTATGACAGCGTATCCTCAATTGGACTTATTCGCGGATAATTGGACCGTCATAGAAAGATGCTGCTCTGCTTACGGCCAAAAAATTAATAAGTAATAACTAATATAATAAAATTAAGGTTAAGGTTTATTCATAAGAGTTATATGCAATTGTTTAGACTGATTAATTAGAAATATGTTTTGAATTGTTGATTATCTTGTGTTCCTATATTTTTTAGAGTAATTTAAAAGTACCTGTTATGTATATAGTTTCTTAGGTAAAGTATAAAATGTAGCGTATTGGATTTGTGTAATCTGTAAAGCTATATTTTACTGTAAATAATAAATAAATAAAATAAATAAATAAATAAAAATCAACCCGCACTGGGCTAGCGTTTGTATTACAAAATTATTTTTGTCTCTGACCTAACCTAATTGACCAAATATGGGTAACTTTGTAACGACTATTCTACGTGAGAAAAGTTATATTACAACATTTATAACTAAGCGTTAGAAAATTTCATTTATGACTAAATCTTTTTAGGCGTGCTATGATGTCATTATTTTATTTAACTGTCAATTCAACTTGTCAGTTTAGGCAAATTGCGTAATTTGCATTTAGTAACTTGTCTTTTTAAATTACCATCTCGACTTATTACATACTTTCATTTATTTTTGAAACCGGAACTAGTCTTGAAGCAAAATGAACAAACTCAGTTTTTAATTTTCGAATATCATACCTACTTCCTTCTTACATAAACTGTGTGTGCATCTGATTTTGTATACTTTCGATTTATTAAAAATTATTGTGAATAAATCTTTGGACGTTACAGCCATATTATAACGATATAACTTCAAATTGTAGGTAAGTTCGTTTAATGGCCACGAGAAATAGGCCGAATTAAACTTCTTAACCACTGTGATGTTAGGTGCAGATAATCCAAACCTGAGTAAAGCTCACTTAACGGCTGCTGTACTGTACTGTATCAGCCTTTTTAATAGTCCACTGCAGGACGTAGGCCTACCCACGAAGGGTGGTTGGGCCACATCCACCGCGCTGGCCGCTGCGGCTTGCTGGATTCACATACGCCATCGAATTTCTTCTACTGACATTTGCAGGTTGCCTCACGATGTTTTTCTTCACCGAAAAGCCAGTGGTGTTAAATTCCGTACATAAATTCCAAAGAACTCATGAGTACGGGAGCAGGATTTCCCAAGATTGGACCCACGACCTTACGATTGTAAGGCGGGTGTCACTACCACTAGACCACCATGTCCACCATGGCTTTTTCTTAACAGCTGCGAGATTGTTTAACAGGTATTCCTGTTTATTTACTTAGTATTCCTAAAACAAAGGTTTATATTAAATTTATTATTACAAGATTTCACATTTGCGTAATCAACATAATTATACCTACATGTTTATGGCCCTTAAACATTGAATGGTACGGAACAGAGTAAAGAAATTATCACTTGAAAAATAATCACGTACGCCACGACCAGTTGTTGTTTTATCTTTAGGAATGTTAAATTTTAATACGCGTCATTATGTGAGTACAAGTTAATACCTATTGTAGTTTTATGGCAAGTCTTCTGTGACTCATATGAAACACACTCTTTTCCTCACATTTATTTAAAGCAGGGGAGGGATTGTGTGACATCTGGGACACACAACATCCTAATGATTTTGCTACTTTTATGACTGACTGATGATTTTCACCCGAAGATTTTAAAAATATCCTTTGTCGCGGGATTTCTAGGATCCGTATTAGGAAAATTATTAAGTTGTTGTGTGTCCCAGATGACACACAGTCCCCCGCCCCCTTCTTTTTCTTATTTTCTTTAACAACACAATTAATATTTTAAATACAAATAATAGTAGGTACAACACCAAGATCAAGCGTGAAAGAAGTAAAGTAATAACCTATATATGTATAACTAGTTTTTACCCGCGGCTTCGCCCGCATGATATTTTGATTGTTGACGCAATATCATTTTTTATAATTTATAGCCATTATAATTTATAGCCATTATAATTTATAGCCTATGTGTTATTCTGATATATAAGCTATATTATTGCAATGTTTCATCTCAATCCGTTCAGTAGTTTTTGCGTGAAATAGTAACAAACATCCATCCATCCATCCTCACAAACTTTCGCGTTTATAATATTAAGTAGGATTATATACAAGACTTAGAGAGTAATGTTTGTTAAATGAAAATAATAAACAATTTCAATTCATTCATTCACTCAATCATTCAATTTTAAATAAGAGGGGTGTGTCATCTGGGACACACAACAATCTAATCATTTTTTCTTACTTATATGAATGACTATCTTTACCCAAAAAATTTGGAGAAATTCCTATGTCGTGGGATTTTCAGGATTTGTACCGTTTGTACTGAATCCGCGATGGGCAATTCTGATTCGCACTTTTCCGATTTTTATTTTACTTGTTATGGCGCATTGAAACATTTTTATGTAGAGTATACGTAACATGAACTAAATTGTTTTCCATATAATAGGTATACGTTTATTGTACAATTTAGGTATATAAACTAACGAAGATTTGGGTACAATACCTATCGATTTTTCCCGTTTTGTTTTTTACCTTCTTAGCTTCTAAGAATTACAATGGCGTCAGCTTCAAATTAGATATTTTTGACGTCATCAGTATACAAATACCTATTATTACTACACAACGTTTTCGATCGGTAGGTTAGGTAGGTACAACAAAGCTCTTGAGATGGAACATGGTCGTCCTGACCCCGCAATTTAATTTCAAACGAACTTTTTTGATATCAAAACTAGCGCCAATAAAATTGTACAACTATTTCCCACAGACCACAACAAAATCATTATTCATCCTATGCTTTATTCACACAACACTGCATTCTGCAATGCATAGGTACATGCATGTTTATCTCTTAAACGTGCATTTTAAGGTATGTGTCTCGCGCGCTAGATTATGAGATAGCCTCTCTCTAGATCTCTTTGGTCAAGAAAAAATTCCAAGTCGATGTCTTTGGTAGATACTATACCCAGTAAAAATGCAAAATTGACAATATATTTAAACAGGGAAGGAAAACATCGCGAAAAAACCTATAAAAGTACCTATTTAATAGCCAATAGCAGATACGAGTTGGAAGAAGATCACATAATTTCGTGATGGTAATACATAATTCGATTATCAATAATTTTAAAGGAGACTTACACAAAATGTATGGAGGCTGGTCAGTGGCGTAACTATACCATCTGAGGCCCTTGGCAAATTTTATAGATGGGGCCCCCTCCCAGAAAAATTGTAGCGCTTTTATGCTTTAATTTTAATAAAGCAATTAAGTAATTTAAATTACCTAACACTTTTGGTATTGTGTGTATTTTAGTTAAATATCTAACAAATTTTATTTTGTAATGCATCAAGCAAGGAACACAAATACTTTTGAATATAACTTTTGGAATTGGTTGCTAACGGAAACAATTATATTTTTTCTTAGACATGAGCACGGTGAGTGCGATTTTTTTTGTGATAATAAACAAGGATTGGACGTAAACACTTAATTAAGTTTGAGCGTGAGCGCAGCGAGCCAGAAATTTTTTAAGTTGTTTTATTCTGATTCTCTTATGAGAAAATTTTAACCTAAGATGAGCTGCGAATCATGGACTAGCAGTTGCATCAGTTGCAGTAGTTGCATCGGTCGTGGTTACTAGCAGAATAAAACGCAAGCACAGCGAGCGCAAAAAATTTTCATGTTTTTTTTTTCATTATATGTAGCATTAAAATTTGATAATTTTGTTCAAAATTTTAGGTTATTTTTGAGTTCGAGGACTCTTAGGCCGGGGCCCCCTCGGGTCGGGGGCCCGTGGCATTTTGCCAGCCCTGCCACCCTATAGTTACGCCCTTAGAGTATAGTAACTAGTTATTTATATACTCTAAGGTTACGCCACTGAGGCTGGTACCTAATGATTTATAGGTGAATAAAAAAATACACTATTTATTATTACATTACATGAGACATTTGTTATTGCATGAACTGAAATGCAATATCACTAAAATTATAAAGTTACACAAATAAATTCTAAATCATCGGTACCTGTTATAGCTCTATGTCGGTATTAAAGTCATAATTTTTATCAAATGAATTGAACATAAATCACGATTTACGTGGAGTATGCAAAAGCAATCGACCAAAGTGACTTTGCCGCATTTTTTACTTTTTTGGCAAATTAATTATAATCTTTTTGCTTGATCGTAAGCTTATTGGAGGTGATTGATGCGAGGCTAACGAGCGAGACCTTAGAAAGTTGAATATACTTTTTTTTTTACTTTTGAGTTACGTGAAGACGCTCGTCTGATGGTAAGTAGGTGTCAGTCACGCATATCCCTAACAGTGCCCTGTTAGGGGTGGCACAAGGAATTTACAAGGAAATAAGTAAAGAGACAGGGCTTTTCCAGAAGAGATTATTTCATGCATATCCTATCTCTTTGATTCGTGGATTTGACAACAGAAAAGTGACAGCAAACGATACGCAATTGTCAGTGAAAAATATTTTTTTCATGCAAAACTTTTCTGAGTCCTCATTAAATAAAAAAACCGGACAAGAGCGAGTCAAGCTCGCACATTGATAGTTCCTTACAAATCCAGAAAATTTTGCAAAATTGGGAAGTAAGTTGTTAAAATCTCTATAAGTACTATAACTTTTTTTTACAAAAGTTTTTTTTTTCACTTTTCTCGTAATACGTCGAAAATTACACATTGTTAAAATAAATAAAAACATGTTTTAGCATGTGCTAATGAAGTTCTTTTATATGATACCTTACATGATACGATTTAATCACTTTGAATTTTGAACCCATATTTTGTGGATTTTGAGGCCCCATTTTTTGTGATTTAAATAAAAATGTACAGTTTTCAGATTTATTTTTATATGTGTACTCTGAGACAATGTTTCTCGCCAAATTTCATAGTCCTATGTCAACGGAAAGTACCCTGTAGGTTTTGATTTATGAGAGTGTCGAAATATGCGGGTTTTTACGACATAAACGGCTCTAACTTTTTTATACGATAATTGAGAAGTTTTTCTTTTACACAACTGCAAGAGACCATAAACATACGTATACAGTTTAAACAACTCGATATCTGTACGCGTTCCCGAGATAAAGAGTCTTGACATACACACAGACGGGCAGACGGACAGACAACAAAGTGATCCTATAAGGGTTCCGTTTTTTCCGTTTGAGGTACGGAACCCTAAAAAATGATAAGTTGTGAGATAAAATTAAATGTAAGCAGGATGTAGTAACCTAATCTTATTATTGTCTCAATAAAATAAAATAATTTAATTTCATGGTCCTGTTATTGAAGGATGGATTGTGCCCCGTCATCATCTAACAGATACGGAACCCTAATAACACTATACGCACAATACACACTTGACGCCTTTTCTAATTTCATAGGCTTGTTACTCGGTTGTTGGGCAAACTAACCTCAATTGAGTAACTATTGGGTATCGAATGAATAAAGATTTCGGTCCAGTACTCGATTTGCAATTTTTTGTGTGATCTGATTTTTTTTTTCTTTTCATATTGGCGTCGCATGACTTAGACATTAGGTATCGGGAGGCTGCCGAGTGCCGATAGTTACCTAATTGAAAAATATTTTATCAAAGGGAAATATGTATCAAGATGACATCTTGAAAATTGTACATTACCGACAGTTGAGTATCTACGGATGTTTTTATTGTAATTTGTGTGCGGAGCATGGTTTGTACGGCAAGGTGAGTCAACGATATCTTCAAAATTAGGTACCAAATGTATAAGGAAACCATTGGTACATTAGGTACCTACACGATAGAAGCTTATAACCAAAGACCTCGTATCCAGGTCTTTCCTTATAACTACTTAGCAATTTCAGTAGTGTGGTAGATAGGTAAGATACGGATGATGTTGATCATATTTGTGATTAAGTTAAAATTCAGTCATATTATAGTTCTCAATACATATAGGTACAAGCCTATTATTACTGCTATCTAATCTGTAGGCTGCGTTCTCGAGGAATGTTAAACATTATCGCAAGTAACGCATTGCGAAGTGTTTATCAAACAATCATCGGTGAATGTGGAAGTTTACAATTCAGAATAAAAACTAGTAGAAATCTAATGTGTACAAAAATTGTAGGGGCAACCTCCTTACAAAATTTACAAATGATTCATGGGTCACAAGTTCACCACATTTAAATCATCAAGAATTTATAGAATTGTGCCGTTTTTAAGCACAAAAATAAGCTACTCTCATTGAGACGAAAGAAGTTAAGTTGTAGATCCGTCAAATACCTAGTGAAAAAAAATTAAGAATATTTCCCGCTCGTTTTATAATGATGAGGCCGTTAGTTCCATATCGATGAGTTTGGGATTTATGTGCGTAAATATTGTCGTAATAGGTGGATTTTCAGCGACAGACGAAACTGTAAGAAAACTTTAGTGCAAATGCCATGGCATAACTTAACATAATTATTATTACAGCTTATTAAATGTCCAAATGTATTTGAATCTAGATGTCTGGAACAGCTGTTTTTTTTAATGTAGCAGGTACATATAACGAATATCTGGGATATACCTACTAGTTTGAGATTTTACGATAATAGTGTTGTGAAAGAATCATGTTATGGCGGAAGGCATTACATTATTAAATGATTCAATTAATTTAATATTATTAATGTCATTAATCAACTATTCGTACTATCTGTAATGTAAGTACTGTATCAAATAATTAGGATTAGAATTATGTGCAGATTAAATACGTAGTTCCTTAAAGTTTTTGAGGTCCATTTGTTTATCTTGATTTGGTAAATAAGCGTTGTCTGATACAAGAAATAAAAAATAGTGCGTGAAGTCGCTCCGCGTGGAAAAAGTGAAACTTCGTCGCAACAGTGCTTCCATACCCCCTCCATGGTAGCGTTAAACGTTTAACGCAACCTTGTAGGAAGTCGCATTAGAAGTTTTACTTAAAAAATATTAGACATTCATAATAAAAATTCAGATCTAATTTAAAGCATTCATTCTGCGTCACGGACGTAATAGTTTCTCAATAGCTTTATAATAAAATTACAAAATTCATCACTAATAAAATTAAAGGCATGGCCATTTGCGAAGCATTGAGTAGATATTTCATTATTAATCTACCATATTACTATCCAGATATAATGAGGATCAAGTTGATTTGAATAAAAAATTTATTCATAATGTCAGTCAGCTAAGATGTATAAATATAACTGAAAGGAGTCAAACAGGTTTCTTACACTATTCAAAGCTAGTGGCTACATAATTTTATCAACATACATACTTAACTTATAGCCGTAAAGGTAATAGGTATGACTCCAATAATATTTCTAGATTCCAACGTGGGTAAGTAGGTACGTGAATAGTTTTGTGTAGTCAAGACAAGATAATTTTGCCGTTAGCTTGAATACTGTTTATTCAACACTAACACTAACACTAACAACAACAGCGTTTTGTTAAGCTAATAGACGGCTGCGACTTTCAATGACTTTCAGTTACGTTTCACTTACTGTTGGTCTTGGTACCTACCTACTTAGTTACGTTTGTGAGAATACTTGAGTAAATTATTCTGCTTGTTATTTTGCTTACATTACGCTTTAGGGGTGATTTATTTTTTAAAATAAAAATTCGTCTATTAAGTGCGTGCATCGCTGAGTTTCAACGTTTTATCAACCTACGTAGACAAACAACGGGTCATTGCTTCTAAATTCAAGTTCATCAAGATACCTGTACGTTGGACAGGTACCTACGTGGGCAGCGCGAGGCATCTCACATCTCATCTTACGCCGCGAGCGTCACAAAAAAGATCAAACAAGATAACAACTTCCCCTCCCAACCTACCTTTGCGTGATTTCCAATACAATTTCCTGAGGTAATAAGCCGCTGCGACCAGTAAAAGTGCAGCGATGAAAGCACCGATCGCCGCACCGGCGACGCTTCCAGCACCATAACAATCCGCAGCCTCCTGGCCGAATACACACGGCACCAAAACCGTTACGAAAAACAATAAAATAACACACATTTTTTTATATTACATCAATATTCACATCACTATTTTATGGCACATAAATTGTTTCTCCGGAACACCGGTCACATTCCTAAAATTTGAATGTTTTCGAATTCGGAATGCATGGGTTTGACTTTTTTAAGCGCGGAGTGGCGTCGGGCGTGCGCCGCATTCAGGCAGCGCGGTCGACTGTGGCCGCGCGTAGATTACCTTACCTGCTTTGGTTGTGAAAAGGCTCTGCTGGGTGTTATTATCTATTCTGTGGCTTTGCCGTGATTGTGGGACAGAGAGCGTGTGTGGAAAACGTGTTTGGACAGTGGAATTATATTATGCGTCGTAGTGGCGATATCGAACCGAGATCATGAGGCGAGGCAGACGTTGACGAATATCAACAAATATTTGTAAATAAAGTACTTAATTTAATCAAGCTTAATACCTACTAATCCTTTACCTAGCAGTGGGATGAAGAAGTTTGCGGATGATAATGATTAAAAAGGTAAATAAGTAATAATAAATGCACACTACAATATCTCCTTATTCGTTCTATTCATCAGTGAAGATCGTGCCCGTCTTGAAAGGCTTTAACGGAATTAGTGATGAGCTGTTTCTACACCGCTCTATCTTCAGCATTCTTTCAGATTAGTGGAAACTGCTAACCCTACCGCCTAAAGCAATAGCAATCGTAATAGAATAGCAATCGTTTATGACTTCATTTTAGTCATTTGGCACCGCCTATGTGACGTTAGCCATCAAAGTTTTTCATTCAACGATTGCTTTCGCGATCCGCGCAAAGCAATTGATGGCTAACGTCACATAGGCGGTGACAAATGACTAAAATGAAGTCATAAACGATTGCTATTACGATTGCTATTGCTTAGGCGGTAGGGGGGCCGGTCCGTTATCCACTTGATTTGAATATACCAAGGGGCAGCCAGCGTCCACGTGGTCATTTGACATCTAGGTACATACATTAAATATAATAGGTATACTTAGCAGCGCCACACAAATCGGCGGATGGGAAGTGGTGCGCAAAACGCTGCGCAAAAGCCGAAATATAGGAACCAGCGAGACGAGACTCCGCGCCGGGGCACACCCGCCCGCTAACCCCATGCCTCCCGCACGCTCCCTACGCCCGAGCACACATGAGCAATAATTAGCGAATCACGGAGACGTGTCTGTGTCATCTGCGGCTAACTTCTCATCCGTTAAATGTCCTGAAAATTCTCCAGAATGTTCTACAGAAAACGCGGAAACAATGGTCGATTCTGACTCTTTTAATATTAATGTAGGCAAAGTTTGTTTTCAAGGCGTAATGGATTACGGAATGCAAACTTAACCTGTTTGTAGCAATCCCGAAAATCCCGGGATTAACCAAGAATAGTCCCGGGATTTTCGGGGCCAGAAAACAGTCGGGATTTCGGGACTCGGGATCCCGGTATTGTATTCTCTAATCTACAGTTTCTTACAGTTGTGAAAAATAGCAAGCGTCTCAGTTATCGTAAAAAGTAACACTCGTTTATGTCGCAAAAAACGCATATTTAGACACTCACAAGGGAATCAAAACCTACACTACAAGGTACTTTCAGGTGACCTAGAACTATAAAATTTGGCAAGAAACATTGTCTTAAAGTACTCATACAGGAATAAATCTGATAAAATTTCAAGTTAAATAAAAAAATAGGGCCTAAATACAAAAAACATGGGTCCAAAATTCAAAGTTAGTAAATACTATTTTAGGGGCTTATACTGTACATCAAAACTAACAAATGTAATTACTGCGATTTTTGTCAAAACTAAAAAAAAAAAATCAGCATCTATACATTTTGTAGTGGGTGAACGATATTTTTCTAAGGAACAATTTTTTTTTGAGTTTTGAAGTCGGAGAACAGTTAGTTTAGATGTACAGAATAAGCCCTTTTTTTTTTTTTTTTGTCCAGGGGAAATCTTTTAAAGATACCACCGCACCTCGGGACAGGCGGGTGGTTATGTGGGAGTCTCCACCCATTGCTGGACGGCATACCCACCAAAACCCCTGGGTGTTCCGCCACTGCGCTTGGCGTCGGGGCTACGGGCACGCTTGCGCACTCCTCCGCGGCACCCGACAGCGCTGGCCCAAACCGGGCCCCACCCCAGAGCGTAAGCTCCCTACAGAATGACGATGTGCCGAACACTAGACACATCGTCATCCCCCACCTGGGACCAACCAGCACTGGGCGTCAGACAGTACCCGTGTCCGACAGCCCTGGTCCCGATGCGACGGGTCAATTTAAGTGGCCCCGCGCCTGCCACTACGGCTGCAGAGGATAGGGAGAGCGGCCGACGACATACCGACACTCCTCTTCCCCTGCAGCCCCACCGCGTCCGCCATCAAAACGGTGGCGACCCCGTCGAGGCCGCGGAAGGCAGGGAAAGTGGCAACGACACACCAGCAGTCCTCTCCCGCCGCGGCCTCCAATCCTCAGCCGCAGTGCCTCCCATACGACACTGCAGCCCCCCTCAGTTGCGGTGCCCCCCATAAGGCACGCAACCTACTTTGGCCAGCCTCCGCACGGGCTTGTCGAGGCCCAAGACCCGGAGAGGCGGCCCCACCACAGGTTCCTCTTAGCTTCACCAGGCTGGCGAGACCTAGCTACTAAGCCCCCCCGCCACGACAAGGCGAGAACCTACTCGGGGGGGACAGAATAAGCCCCTAACAGGATGCTAATTGATCAGGAGTAACCCTGTAACTTGCTAAAACAAGTAAGTCATTATTTTAATAATTTGTAATTTTCAATTCAACGAGAAAAATGGAAAAATTAACCTTTTTAGGGTTCTGTACCCCAAAAAGAAAAAACGGAATCCTTATAGGATCACTTTGTTGTCCGTCTGTCCGTCTGTGTGTATGCCAAGACTCTTTATCTCGGGAACGCGTAAAGATATCGAGTTGAAATTTAAACTATATACGCAAACCTATGAATCCTTGTAGTTGTGTAAAAGAAAAGCTTCTTAGTTACCGTATAAAAAAGTTACAGCCGTTTATGTCGTAAAAAAACGCATATTTCAACGCTCACAAAAATCAAAACCTACAGGGTACTTCCCGTTGACATAGAACTATGAAAGTTGGCGAAGAGCATTGTCTCAGAAAACATATATAGGAATAAATCTGAAAACTGTACATTTTTATTTAAATCACATAAAAATAGGGCCTCAGAATTCACAAAATATGGGTTCAAAATTCAAAGTGAGTAAATCATATCATGTGAGGTATCATATAAAATAACGTCATAAGCACATGCTAAAACAGGTTTTTAATTATTTTAACAACATGTTTATACGGAACCCTCGATGTGCGAGCCTGACCCGCACTTGTCCGGTTTTTAATAGTTAGGTATGGTATAAGTACAAGATTTTATCATCTTACTACCCAATATTGTCAAATATTCAGGATTTATACGGAACTCTCGGTGTGCGAGCCTGACTCGCACTTGTCCGATTTTTATTTTAACATAAGTAACAAATATAAAATTGTAGAAAATTTTACTAAACTTTTTTAGTATAAATTTTAGTTAGGCCCAAATTACAAATATTTTTGAAATATCTCCTTTGTTTTATCTTCTATCAAGTTAGTTACAATAAAAAATATAGTTGTATGACATAATGACTCATGTAAATAAAAATACAGTGACAAAATCGTAGAGTGAGAACTTCAACTAGCGACCCGCCCCGGCTTCGCTCAGGTGTATTATACTTATAAACCTTCCCCATGAATCACTCTATCTATTTAAAAAAAACCCGCATCAAAATCCGTTGCGTAGTTTTAAAGATATAAGCATACATGGAGACAGACAGCGGGAAGCGACTTTGTGTTATACTATGTAACTAGAGATAAAATAATAAGTCGCACACAGTCAATTAATACTGTTAAATGAATACAGATCTATCCTAAGAGTATGAAAATCCGGATTATAGGTACGTATCCGGCCAAATCACAGTGGTTGCGTTAGTACTTGGCAGCTGCTCTATCTCTAACGCCTGGCGGATTTGGTTTGGCATAATAGAAATAACTAGGTATCACAACCTCACAACCCAGTTAAGTTATGAAGGCGCCTTCGTAATTATAATAGCTATTTAGACTATTTCTGTTTTGTTTTCACTTTAGCCAAAAAAGGGACATTTTATCTCTAGTTAAATCCTCCCACGGGCAAAAAGTGTTTATTTATTTCGGTATACAATTGCCTTATAATATGTCTAGTTACAATTATTTACACTTATATAATAGTAACACAGTACACATTATACCCTGTCGTTAGGGTGTCGCAAATAGTATAATTTAATAAACAAAGTAGGTATAACGTGCATGTCAAAATTTAGCGTTATTTTATAAAGATTTGTGAGCTTGAAACTGTATTCTTCAATGGTAGGTATAATAGCATTTTTTTGTTAAAAGTTTTTTGAGTTTATTTTGGAATTTTTTGGGGTTAGTTTCTTCTTGTAGGTCTTTAGGTAGGTGGTTGTATGTTCTTATTATCATATACTCCGGTCCTCGTCCAACTATTTCTAATAGTGGCTCCGGGGCTACTAGTTGTTTTTTTCTGCGAGAGTTTGTGTTTTATGTAAATAGTTCTGGATTTTTCTTGACAAATGTTGCCGCTTCTAGTATATAAAGGCTTGGGAGTGTTAGTATGTTTTGTTGAATGAAGTGGGGTCTACAGCTATCTTTTTGTCGGATATTCATCAGTATTCGGATACATTTTTTTTGCATTATAAAGAGTTCTTTTGCGTCTGTACTATTTCCCCATATGACAATACCATATTTTAGCCAAGAGTAGGCGTATGCATGGTATGCTGTTTTTGCTGCTTGTAGATTTGTATTTGTTTTTAAAATCGATGAGAACACAGTGTGTGAGCGCATTATAGTTACTATGAATAAGTTCAGTGAATACCTACTTGTGTGAATAAGTGATTTTTTGTGCTCTATAGGTAAATTGGCTCTATAGGTACTAGTACCTATACCTAGTTGTAATTGCAAAAAGCAGGTACCTACCACCTACGAGTATCGTATAAGTACGGAAATTAGGTTTGCAATGTAGTTTCCACTAGATCGCGACTTGAGAATATAATTAGATATGTACCTAACTACCTACCTTCTTATTGTGGGCCACCATTCCAAACCCACGCCGTAAGAAGGTACCTATGTAGCCCATAATCGTGGACTTCACTACCCCCTTCAAGTTGTTCAACAATCTAGCTCTGCACATTGACAGTATCAAAAAAGGGTACTCTCAATGGCTCTGCATTGTGTCCTGTCTACTACTACTACTTCAACTCGCTATCTGCATGAATAATATATTTATGTCTATATCTTTTATTTGAGTTAAGAAAGTTATTCAATGTGCCTGTTCACACCATAATCTAATAGTGGAGAAAATCTCAGTCTAATTTTAAAGAGCAGATTTTTTTCGCAATCTACACGATATTCCCAGCGACACTGAGGGTATCTCTACTTCAGAGTAAAAGTCACAGAGTTACTACATATACCTTGTAAAACATATCTTGATACGCGAGACATTGACATTGACATACATCTGATACATCCGTGCATACACGTAATGATTCACGCACATCAAGTACCATATTTTTTTATACTCAAAATGTTTGGTACACAATGCTGTACTTCATGGTCGAGATGCACGAATATGTCAAAGAAGCTCATGCGCAAGCTAGGCTTAGTTTTCTGAACTGCATGGAGCACGGTAAGCCCACGAGCGGTGAATCATTTGATAAAATGGCTGAAGATCGAAAGGTCTTTAAATCTAGACTAGGTACAATGGGCAATTAAAAATAAAGAGCAAATCAAAATTGATAAAATAGCGACGGAACATAAAAACAAAGGCTTTAAAAGTTGTTGGAAGGCTACTGCTAATATGAACGCTTAGTTTGCCGGAGGTAATGTTACAGGGGATCGAAATAATGCGCAGCTTTTTATGCAACATTTTAAAGTATCTGCATGAAGCCGGAAACCTACTATCAGACGCGGCTGACGGACGCGACTGATAGACTCGACTTAAGCCGGAAACATACTATCGGACGCGGCTGACGGACGCGACTGACAGCCGCGACTTAGCAATATGCACAGTCTTAAAACATCCGGTGTTCCAGATCGCTCTCGGACGTCCGAACGCTCAAGGTCGTCCGAAGGTGACGTCCACGACTTATGTCCGATAGTGTGCACGGCTCAGTGTATTATCTTAGTCTAGATACCTATCAGTCGCGGCTGTCAGTCGCGTCCGTAAGCCGCGTCCGATAGTATGTTTCCGGCTTAAGTCGAGGCTATCAGTCGCGTCCGTCAGCCGCGTCCGATAGTAGGTTTCCGGCTTCATGCAGATACTTTAAAATATTGCATAAAAAGCTGCGCATTATTTCGATCCCCTGTAACATTACCTCCGGCAAACTAGACTTATAGTCGTAATCCTACACGACATAAAAACGCAATATACGGCGTTTCGTGAACAAAAGATTTCCTTTGGCAGGTTTAATCTGTAGGTCTAACTAAAGGATGGATTTAAAAAGGGGAGTCTGTAATTAGTGTAATACCTGTACCTAATTCTAAAAGTTGTGATTGTTACCTATTTCATGGTAAGTATATTGTTTTCATTTAAGTCCTAAAATGCTGTATAATGTACCTTACTATTAGTTTAATATAAATAATAGCTATGTAACATTGTATAACTATGGATCTTGTGTTATCTGATATAAAGATTTTTATTTATATTTTATAAGGTAGGTATAGCTCTGTGGTAAAAGCAAGGTAAAAGCCACAGACATATAAGCTTACTTATATGTCTGTGGTAAAAGCTTACTCCAAGGACTTTGTATACTATCTGGAATGCGCACAGACGAAAGGATATGGAAAAGATGCGGTTTTTGAAA
The DNA here is from genome assembly GCA_949316475.1 of Hypomecis punctinalis. Classification (NCBI taxonomy): domain Eukaryota; kingdom Metazoa; phylum Arthropoda; class Insecta; order Lepidoptera; family Geometridae; genus Hypomecis; species Hypomecis punctinalis. Next base: position 9,141,893 of record OX438820.1, on the reverse strand, counting down.
TCTTGCAGAAACAAAATATATACCAATAGAAAGCTTATATAATTATCTTTTCAAACACATATTTTTTAGAATTTTTTTCATCGCCATTTAATTTTCAAATGGGTTCTAAAAACATTAGAAAAATGAACTATGTGCTACACCAAATAACTGCATTAAGCCTAAATTGAAAAAAAAAACCTGACAGTGACATTATGAAACAGCAAAAAGAAATGACGTTGTCAATATTGAACAACCAATAGAGGGCTGCGGATCTACCGCCGATTCAATAGCAATCGCAATAGCAATAGTTTATGACGTCATTTTAATCATTTGGCACCGCCTATGTGATGTCAGCTATCAATAGCTTTGCGCGGATTGCGAAAGCAGTCGTTGAATGAACAACTTTACAAAAATGTACTATTGACAGCTCGATTTGGGACCGCCTAATTATTCAAGATGGCGGAATTGCTTTCGTTGACAGCTATCGCTACTCAATGAAAGCAGTCACCACGAACCAACTGTTTTCATAAAGGCTTTGGTATTTTTTGGATTTTAACTTGGCTATTATTAATTTTGTGACGTTATTTATGTAATTCAGTATTCATTAATTCAACAGCACATGTAATAGATTACAGCTTGTGTTTAATTTTTCTGTTTTATGTGAGAAATGGCGCGAATGTTGTTGCTGGTTGAAGCTGAAGAAGAAAGGCTGAGAAAGATGCTGACTCTACGGAGGAGACAGCTGCGAGAAGAAAGCGAGCCCATGCTGCTGCCGGAGAAGACGTTTATCGAGAATTTTCGCCTTACGAAGAACAATTTTCTGCAACTTAGTGATGACGTAATTCCTCTTTTGCATTCTTCACAGAGAACAACGGCTATTAGGCCGGAGATCAAGGTGTTTATGAATTCAGTGCAACTTACATGATGTGTTAAATAGTGATAATAACAAACATTTACCCACTGTACTGTTTTACAGGTATTGGCGGCATTACAATTTTATGCTAGTGGCAGCTACCAAAAATGTGTAGGCAATGACTTCAGCTTAGGATTGTCACAGACATCTATGTCTGATTGTCTTGCGGAAGTAACAGAGGCATTGAATCATCCTCAGATCTGGAGGAAGTATGTCACTTTCCCAAAAACTTCAGCTGAATGTCATCATATGGTGGATCAAGTCATGACTCCCATGTATGGAATTGTTGTCCGGTGAAATCTGGGATACAAAGACTCCATGAGATGGGCGAAACCTACTGGTTTTTGGGTAAGTGTGGAACCTGACAAATTCAGTATTAATAAACTCATGTTTACTAATATATATACCTAATGTCTATGATATGTTTTGTTATAATTTTATTAGCCGCACCGTACGTAAAACTCAAAGTATTAGAAATGTAAGCGTCCCTGAGTCGGGCCCTGCGATAAAGGTCATCCTAGTGCAGGGTCCACTGGTATTTTGGTATATCTGTAATCTTTTGGTAAATAAAACATTTTGTATTGTATTTTTTTGTATTTTACATACTTATACTAGCTATCACTGGTTACAGACAGGAGTCCTCTAACCTAACAACAACAAGTATTTTAAAAATGTTAAATTATTACAGGTGATTCTGGTTATGCACAAAGACCGTGACCGTGAACGTCAGCCAGAGCATTCTCTGGCCACAGTCGACCAAAGACGTCCATCCGCAGTGAGGCAACAACTTGTAGACAGGCTATGGAATGCTCACATGCGCAACCATTGAAGTCATAGGTTAGTAAAGTAGAATGTATCTACATTACATTCATAATGTATATCCTAATCCTAATAATATTATAAACGCGAAAGTTTGTGAGGATGGATGGATGGATGTTTTAAATAAATAAATATTGGGGGACAACTCACACATGGTCACTGACCCCAAACTAAGCAAAGCTTGTGATATGGCTGCCAGAGACTGATATACTACATATACTTATTTTTAAAATACATACTTATATAGATAGTGTCTAAATAACACCCAGACACAGAGCAAACACCTATGTTCATCACAAAAATGCTTGCCCTGGGTGGGGATCGAACCCACGCCTCTTTGATCCAGAAGTCAGGTTCACTAACCACTGAGCCACCGAGGCAGAGTTTGTTACTTTCCAAATTTTCATGCAAAAACTACTGAACGGATTGAGTTGAAACTTTGCAATAATATAGCTTATATATCAGAATAACACATAGGCTTATAAATTATAATGATATATTGCGTATGCGGGCGAAGCCGCGGGTAAAAACTAGTTTGTATATAATAACTATTCTACTAAGTCGCCCTAGTATAGTATAGTTTCATAATTTTATAGGATGGTGATCTATCCAGCCAGTGGAGCCAAAGCCAGGAGCGGAGCCAGGAGCCAGGAGCGGGCCGGGACCCAGGAACAGAGCCGGGAGCCAGGAGCGGAGCCGGGAGCCAGAAGCCGGAAATATATAATTTTTGTTTTATGTTCCATCAGAACAAAACTGTTGATACCGCCACTAACTATGTAAGACCTACTGTAGGGGTGTTAGGGGAGCTTTGGGCACTTTTTTACATAAACGGTGATAAAACTGTTATTTTTTATCAAAATGAAAATTTTATTTCAAATATATTAAGCACACATATTATTTGGTACCTAGTAATTACAGAACAGAATAGTTTTGGTATTGTTATCAGTTGCAAAGTTAGAAAAGATCTTCTGACAAAACCTCCCGACTGCCCAATGCTCAAAACTCCCGTACAGTTTTTACAATATATGATTTTTGATTCAGATGTAAATAAGTTGCCTGAATAATAACTCTGGAAAACCTTTCCATAAGCTGTTTATTTATTTAATCTATAAATTAGTTGAAATTAAAGAATTTATATAAAATCAATGATCTTTGTAACTTTATATAACTAAATTACACTTCCAATACATAGATATTCTAGGTTTTAAGGTATTAATTGTTATTATGCACCTTTCCTATAGCTGCAAGTTCTATAATGTTAAATTCTATATACTTAATAAAAAAATGTTTGATCTGTGTATTAGAGGTATTTGAAATAAAACAAATCCCAAGAGATGTATGTTGTTAGAACAGGAGTATTAGGGTGGTACATGTATATCCTGTCAATTCCCTCTATGATGACCCAGCTACAGTAGTGATCTCTCTCATGAGGTGAAATCTGAGAAGAGTACCTACTCCAAGCCTAGTAATTTCCTTTATGATAGAGTGGTAGTAGATTAAATGATACTGAGCGACAGTCTACTGATCCCTGTTAGTTTAGAGATTAAATCTATGACTAGAACCCGACGATCGACGGTCTTCTTCTAGCTGCTCTGCATCTAAGGCCAGCCGCCTCTCCTCCAAGTCCAGCGCCCACTGTGGTGGACCTGTAATAGCAATTTGTTTAATGTTAGAATATGATCAAATTCTAATTCATTAGCGCCCACTGAGGTGGACCTGTAATAGCAATTTGTTTAATGTTCGAATATTATCAAATTCAAATTCATTATCTTTCTATCTAAATAATAGAATATATACAACCACTTTCACACTCATAGCTACCGCTATGGCACTGATCATTGCTGAACATAGGTCTCTTCGCTCAGGGTATTAGATAATTATATTTCATGACTGATCACTGCTGGGCGTCTGCCCTGCTATTACTGCTTCTATTCCTTCTATTATGCTCTGGCTGACGTTCGCGGTCAAGGCGCATAGCCTCCTCGTCGATCTCTGCATGCAGCTCGCAAATCAGGTTGTGAAGAACCACACATGCATTTACAATGTTCCCTGCCTTCTTAGGGGTATAGTGCACTGTCCGATGTGCCAATAGGCACCGAAAAAGTGACCAAGACACCAAAACATCTCTCCACTACATTCCTTGACCACCACCAATCATAAACACCTTGATCTCCGGCCTAATAGCCGTTGTCCTCTGTGAAGAATGCAAAAGAGAAATTACATCATCGCTAAGATGCAAAAAATCGTTCTTCGTACATAAATAAACTTTACTACTTTTAACTACTTTGTAAATAATAAAGAGATTAATTTGACGTCTATGTTTCGAGTCCCTATATTGTACGGCACGTATTTGGTGACACCAAATCGTGCGGGCAGGAAAGCACGGCCCGTATTTCATGTCCCATGCCACCAATTATCAGGCTGTACCATGAAGTTATAGGTAAAAATGGAGCCAACACTCCTAATACCTATTTGAAGCAAGTACCTATTTATCGCCATCTCACTCGTCTGGGGCCCAACTCTCTTTTCAATAGGGTGATATTACTCTACAAAAACCCAGGACAGATTTATTATGTAAGCGATACAAAAATACTAGGTATACGGAGCGTCACACTAATCGACGTATGGGAAGTTATGCGCAGAGAACTGCGCAAAAGCCGAAATATGGGCCAGAATTCCACGACGCCGATAACTTAAATCATGATGGATTCAGATGTAAATCTTTAGGCACAGACTGCAAATGGCACGGATAATGGTGTGAAGTTGCGTGTAGGTATCTGTCTGTGTGCGTGGACTTCCTGTAAACTGTGTATGCCAAGGAGCCATCGGACCTCACCATCACCTTGACCTCTAAGAATGGCAAAGTTTTCTCCACTTCCATCTCATAAGTGAACTTAATGTTAGGATGAATAGAGTTGAAATAATCCACAAACTGGTCAACCCCTTCTTTGTCTGCCTTCATTACCCAAAAGTCCTCCACGGATCGACACTATTTTTCAAGAATAGTTCGTGAAGCGGTGGAACTCAAAAAACATAAGAATTTCAACCGGGGGAATGGATTTCAGTTATCGGCGTCGTGGAATCCTGTTTTCAACAAATGCAAATCGCGTAGTGTAGGTAGAAGGACATTGTTAGATACCGTGAGTGTTGTGTCGTAGTGACAATATTTCAAGTTCAAATTGAATTGGCGGTACCAGCTGTTCCACATTCCAGTCTACCCGTGACCACGGTCGATGCAACTCGACCGAAACGTCAGTATGAGGAGGTATTTATTTATCTCGTAATTTTAGTGCGCGATTAATCCCGTAGTATACAGTAATAATGTGTTCAAATCGCGAAAGTTTAATAACAACATGGAAACTAAATCTTAAATTTATCATTATTTATATTAAAGGTAATTGAATCGGTGATTTCTAAGACCCACATGTTAAACTTTTCTTGAAATTGAGTTAACTCACAATGATTGGTCACAATTGGTGGGACACAAATTATCATGCCATACACTATCAGGCTGTACATTATCATGTCGTGAATTTTGGGTCGTACATTATTGGCTCCCCATGTTTCCCTCCAAATAAAAATCAAAATGTGAAAAATGCAAATGTCAATGCGTTTCATTTATGCGAATATGCCATGGAATTTTAAAAAATCCCATTCGCATGTATACTTTGATTATAAGTTATATTATAGAAGATATTATAGAAGAAATTCATTTGAAATGTTATTTTCTTATCCTTAATATTTTTTTAATCATATTATTGAGTAAATAAGAAATAAACAAACATTCTGCAAATCAATTGTAATTAGCGGAAACTAAACGCAGAATGTGTCAGAGCACAGATTACAAAAACACAGGTTATCTGTGAAAGCTATAAGCAATTCTCACCAAAACTATTACTTCTATGGTAGGCGGTACCGATAAGCTATTACGATTGCTTGCGAATTGCAATAGCAATAGTAATCGCAATAGTGATAGTTTTGAGTAAGGCGGTCGGCCCGCTGGTCGCCATGTTTTAAAAAATAAATAAATGTCAAACTCTAAAATACCAGCCCGCTATTGGTTGTTTGAAGATTCCTGTCTGATACGTAGTCCTTCTCTTAGTATTACCAGTTCAGACTAAATATTTTCTACTTAGTGAAATAAAAAAGAGATATTATAATAAAACGGCGATACACAAAAATATGTTTTTGCGTGAAATAATATTCTTAAATATGGCACTAAACATTAATACAGCTCGCATCGCTGCCGGTTTTCAAGGACCGCCTCCCATATAAAAAGTTTACCAACTCCTTTGGCTCAAAGTTAGTTTAGGAAAATTCAACCTTAAGGCGTTGCAACAAAACATATATTCCTTTGAAATGGCATAAGAGAGACGCTGTGCCGAGTGAGACTTCCCAAAGTGATGAAGTTGTCCCGCTCGCACTGTTGCCATTTCGAAACGACACTTATATATGGTAGAATTATTACCTGTAAAGCCGCGACTGTCTTAACCATTTCTTAGTTTTTTTAACATTGTAGTTTGTTAAGATTTTAGTTAAAATTGCGAATAGATGCCAATAAACAGAGTTTGATATTTATTTTGTATGAATATACCTACGTCTTTATGATTAACGGTTATTTTTTATTTTTGACTAGAGTATCACCGTCGATTGCAAATGGCGTACTATGATGTATACAAAGAAGTGTAGTAGGGTGACTATGCTGCATATTTCTTAAACATGCTGGGTGTACAATTGGTGTATAGTCGTGGTTGTCATTTTTATTTTTTTTGGGTTGTAGATTTCAAAATTGGCATCCATATTGGAATTAAAAACGGCAGACGTCACTTTTTTGAAAAAATCATGGGTGTAGTTTTCGAGGTTTTTTGGGGTGTAGATTTCAAAATTGGCATCCATTTTGGAATTAAAAACGACAGACGTCACTTTTTGCTAAAAGTCGCGATGGGTGTCGCTTTTGAGGTTTTTGGGGGTGTAGATTTCAAAAATGGCATCCATTTTGAAATTAAAGATGGCGGACGTCACTATTTTGAAAAAGTCGTCATGGGTGTCGTTTAATAGGTTTTTGGGGGTGCAGATTTCAAAACTAGCGTCAATTTGGGAATTAAAGATGGTGGACGTCACTTTTTTGAAAAATCGTCTTGGGTGTAGTTTTCGAGGTTTTTGGGGTGTAGATTTCAAAAATGACATCTATTTTGGAATTAGAGATAGCAGATGTTGCTTTTTCGAAAAAGCCGTCGTAAGTTTTATTTTTTGAGAATTCGGGGGTTTATATTTCAAAATTGGTATTCATTTTGGAATTGAAGATGGCGAACATTACTTAAAAATGGAAGCCAATTTTGATATATGGTGTATATATCAAAATTGGCAAAAACCAAACCAACCCAAAAACCTCGAAAACTACACCCATGACGACTTTTTCAAAAAAGTGAGACCGCTATTTTTTATTTCAAAATGGATGCCTTGTTTACTGCGGAAGCCTTAAAATTCTGTCAACTACGGAAGTCTATTCGTAGACAAGTTTTCGTGATTAAGATTTTTCGTGATAAGGTCTATTTGTGACAAAGTTTTCAGTGAAAAAGTTTATTGTGAAAAAATTTTTCGTGGTTAAGTACTGACACGGGTTGCGTGATATTTGTCAAGATTACATCTATGAAATTTATACGTTGTTTAACACCGTAAATATGGATTCCAGACCATTACTGTCGTCACAAAAGTGAAGGAGAGTTCCTTCACTTTCGATCGAGATCTACATTTCCGATGACAGCTGTCAAACTTAAACGTGGTTTATCTCCGTCATTATCAATTCTAGACCATTGCTGTCTTAACAAAGGTGAAAGAACTCTTCCTGATCTACATTTCCGATAACAGCTGTCAAACTTGAAACTGAATTATCTCCGTATATATTAATTCTAGACCATTGTTTTTATGGGGATTGGTTTTATAGAGATCTTCAAGGAAGGCCTATGCCCAGAAGTAGGCGTCTTATTGCTAAAGCGACGACGATGACGAAGGACGACGAGTTAGGGGTAAGATAACTGCGATTCCTGCGTGCAGTAACATTCCAAAAATTATGTCCCAAGATGATCGAGATGTTTTGGTCATCCTACTTGGAAAAGAGACACAATCATCTGATGTGGTATCCTTGTCGGCACGTTTTTCTTTGCCAGTACTCAATCCTGTTTATATGATAAATCCATGGCTTACTCTTATATGTCTGTGGGTAAAAGCTATTGGTGTCGGGAATTTACGAAATTAGAATATGATGCCCCAGAACATTTTTTTATTTCACTTAAGCAGTATTAAAGGGTTGTTACATTTTTTAAATATTCAGGAGATCTCCTAATATTATACATTTCTGCTCCCATTTATCGTACGATGATTATGACATAATCATTAAGTAGGTACCTGAATCAAAGACCAAAATGGCTAAGGCAAACAGCCATTAAGTCATAGTCAAAGTAAATTAACATATTTATGAACTATTACCTATTTTATATCATTTCTATCAGTATTATGCAAGTTTTTACTATTATCTAGAGTCTAAATATGATAAAATCATAACGTGTACATAGCTCTCTAAGTATGTATAGCACATCTTTTTCTCGCACCCTATACGCTAGTAACTTCTCCACGCATTAGGTAGACATCTAAGTACTTTGATGTTTATTTTTGCGTTGCGGTAACTATACCTGCCTATCTTGAAACGTTCAGAGGCTTAGAGTATTATGTAACTACTTTAGTTATTTATACTCTAAGTTCAGAGGGGTTAGTCCAGGCAAAGAAGATATAATAATATGGTCCAGCAGGCCAATCGCGTTAATTTTAAACAGCTGCGTTGCTATAAATTATAGTTAAATTTCGATTCAGCTTCAATTCCTTGAAGCTGAATCGTAATTTAATTTTAGGTATTGCGCTAGACATCATACACCAACCGTTCATTTGACACCGGTTACGTTCCAACTCTGATTGAGTTGCGTTTCAACTTTGGTCAGAATCATTAGTGCGATAAGAAAATAAACAAAAAGTCGAAGTTCGGTTAAAGTTCAATTGAAGTTCAGCTATAATTTTTTAGTGGGATTGGCCGGCTTGTTTACATGTAAGTAAATTTAAACTACAGCTGTTTCCGTATGGCTCCATACATTCTAGGCAGCAAAACGGATGCTTCGGTTTTCTTTTGTATATTGATTTTGATTTTTCGATTGATTGATATTGTCCGGTTCAATTATCTGGATGATTGATAATAATCATGTTGAGGTTAATAATAATATTATATGTAGTAATGTTAGTTGGTAATGTTAGTAAAGTTTGCTACAGTTTTTTAAATTCTGGACTTGTAACACTGATGCTGGCTGCGCAGGCAGCTGCTGTGAGTGTGAATAGCTGTTTCAAAATTATTTTCTCGTCTTTCTTCTCAAATTCGTGTATTTGAGTTGTTAAATATTTATATTCTACGAATGGTATAACCAATACAATTATGGAGAACGATATTTTGGACTCTCTAAACGATTTGGGGTAAGTAATTCCGTGTCGGCATTTTTTGGTTATACGATAGCTTTTGCTTCAGATATTTCTATCAAATTCCTGTTTATTTTCAGAGCAGATGTTAAATTTACCTAATTCTATATTTATATTTTATGTTTCGTTGAAAGATTAGGAAATATTGCATGCTAATTAGCAAATTCCGTCAAAAATCAATTAAGTTCATGGTGGCATTATCTACCAGATTTTCGTTCTTTTTTTCCGGTGTTGTGCACATTCTAGCAAATAAGTTTAAATATATAAACAGTGAGCTACATACTATGAAGTACCCTTCTCAAAATTAGATATAAATATGGTAAATAATATTATTTACAGAGATACATTATGCAAGTGAATCTTTAGAATGAACTTGCTAATCTATAACATCATCAATATCAATGTTGTGAAATGAAAATTTACTATAAGGTCTATATATAAATAATAAGTTATGTTTACATCTCTATTTAATCCTCACAAGATCCTATGAAAACCAATTTACTGCATAGAGGCTGTTCCAATATTACTTAAGCAGATTTATAATTTATTTTAATTATGTCATGTCCCCCCTCCATTCTTCAGCAAAAGTAAGCAAAGCTCTAACCCCCCCCCCCCAACATTCTTACATAAACATTGGTACTAAGGAGGAATAATGTGGTTGATTGAGAATAGACAGAAAGAGATGCAAAGATTTTATATTGCATGAGCAAAGAAGATATAATAATACTATGTAGCATGAGTTAGAAAGAGACATGAAAAATATCTCGATTGAGTGGCTAGTTAATTAAGAAACTAGATGTAACATAGACAACTTTAACACATGATATGTATATGCGTTAATAAATAGATAAGCAAACTATAAACCTCTGCCCATATAGTACTTACATAATACTTGATCGACACCATATATTGCAAATATGTATAAAAAAAATTAAACTACAATCTGTATGATATTTGAATGAGTCATTATTCTATAGTAAGAATGTGTAAGATAGATTGATTGAAAGTATTTATTTGCATCCAATGAGTCATATTCAATGAGTACTTTTAATCAACTCTCTACTTTTCAGGACAATATTATAAAAAGTTATGTACTGACATGTACTGGACCAACCTTTTAATTGTCCACTGCTGAACACATGCCTACCCATTAAGGGCAATTAGGCCATATTTACTAATTGCTTGTAATATTTGTTGCTTGGCCAATTTTTGTTGATGGATCCACATACACCATTGAAAATTTCTTGTAGAAGCATTTGTAGGCTGCATCTCAATGTTTTTCTTTACCAAAAAGTCAGTGGTGTGAAATATAGCCACTCACATAGCTTTATGCCTTAACTAGCGACCTGCCCCAGCTTCGTACAGGTGTATTATACTTATAAACCTTCCCCTTGAATGACGCCATCTATTTAAAAAAACGGCATCAAAATCCGTTGTGTAGTTTAAAAGATATAAGCATACATGGGGACAGACAGTAGGAAGCGACTTTGTTTTATACTATGCAGTGATGCATTAAACACCCTATGTGGGATGACAGTGCAGGACCCCACATTGAATTAGAATTACTTCAAACAAAATAATACCATATTGTTACTCTTTTCCAGCTACCAAGGCCCTCTAAATGATGAGGTGGCCTTCGCCAAGGCCCTCGAAGGGGGCCCCAAGTCCCTGGAGTACACCAAGCTGGTCCACATCCTGGCTGAAGAGTTGAAGAAGCTGTGTCGTCTCGAGGAAGCTGTCAGCATCATGAACCATCCTGATGAGAGCAGTTCCTTCCTGCTGGAACTTAGCTCGTTTTTGAAGGAACTTGGGTGCCCTTACAAGTGTTTAGTTACTGGTAGTGTATTTATAAATATATAGTTTAGTATTATATTTGTATTATTTTTATAAGCTGTAGTTGTAAAGACACTCACACTACAATCGTAAGGTCGTGGGTTCAAATCTTGGTTCTGTACCAATGAATTCCTTGGAATTTATGTATGGAATTTCATACCACTGGCTTTTCGGTGAAAGAAAACATTGTGAAGCAACCTGCATACGTCTGTAGAAATTCTATGGTTGTGTGTGTTATGTGAATGAACCAACCTGCACTGGGCTAGCAGGGTGGATTTGGCCCAATTGCCCTTCGTGGGTAGGCCTACGTCCTGCAGTGGACTATTAAAAAGGCTGTTACAGTACAGTACAGTTTAGTATTTAATGCCATTGAAATACTGTACCCTTATGAGATTAAGATAATCCTACTAATATTATAAACGCGAAAGTTTGTGAGGATGGATGGATGGATGGATGGATGTATGGATGTTTGTTACTCTTTCACGCAAAAACTACTGAACGGATTTAGATGAAACTTTGCAATAATATAGCTTATATATCAGAATAACACATAGGCTATAAATTATAATGATATATTGCGTATGCGGGCGAAGCCGCGGGTAAAAACTAGTATGTAATATGAAAACTTATTTGTGGTTAGTTTTGTCTTCTCTATTTCAGAACATGATACATACGGCGGGCGCGGGTCGGGCGCGGTGCGGGGCGGGAGTACGGCGTGTCTATTAGTACCTGTTTCAATGGACGACCACACGGAACGCGTGCGCGGGTCGGGCGCGGGGCGAGCGCGTTGTGTGTGTTGTCCAATGAAACAGGTACTAAAAGACACTCCGTACTCCCGCCCCGCACCGCGCCCGACCCGCACCAGATCCGCGCCCGACCCGCACCCGATCCGCGCCCGCCGTATGTGTGAATCGACCTTTTGTTTGGGTGCACTGCCATGCATCCAGATTATCAATTCTTACTTTATACATATATAATTAATTGATTAATCTATTTCAAATATGGAAAACTGACTAACAACTTGAATCAAAGGTATTGAGGGTTTTTCAATATAAGTGTTGATCTTAACAAACGGAATATCCGAATAATAATGAATGATCATGAGATGATCCAAAGCCAAGCGACGCTCAGTCTCATTACTACTCACTCATTACTACTTTTAAAACCTTAAGGTTGCAAGTCTGTCCATTTTCTATAGAATACATTTCGGAGAGTGTGCATCTGAGCTGCTCCATCCCCTTTTTACTACAGGACAAGTAGGAGGACGCCTCCCCCACTACCACCCCTACACTGTCGGTTTTCCTTCAATACATATGAAGCGGTTTGAATCAAAATTTCTGTAACATACCGCCAGGGAATAAATAAATAAATATTCGGGGACATCTTACACACGGTCTCTGACCCCAAACTAAGCAAAGCTTGTGATATGGCTGCCAGACTGGTATAAACTTACACTTAAACATATCTTTTTAGAAACTTAAACAAATCCTATATAGATAATACCTAAATAACACCCAGACACAGAGCAAACACCTAAGTTCATCACATAAATGCTTGCCCTGGGTGAGAATCGAACCCATGCCTCTTTGACACTAGTCAGAGTCACTAACCACTGTCAAATGTCATAGAACAGTCTTTCTGCTTTCCTGTTTCCTAAGAGATATAGGTATCTTCTAGGTCTGTGTTCTTCATCTTCCACCACAACGTCGCTTACCATCAGGCGGGTTGGTGGTCAATTGCGTACTTATTCGCGATAAAAATAAAATTACTATAATAAAATTAATACAATGTTATTTATTACTCCAGGGCACATGTCGTCCCGTCTCCAAAGTAAAGCGGACCGCATCCTGCTCCTGGACTACATGATATCTGAGCTGATGGCAGCCCGGATGGTGCAGGTAGACTGTCCCAAGGAGAAACAGAGCTCTGGCATGGAGATCGTCATGGTAATGTATCTACTTCCTCCTAACATACCTCAGTGCTTCAAGTCGAAAGTTTTCGACCAGTGTGTGTTGCCAGTGATGACTTATAGCAAAGAAATTAGGTCATTCAAAATCTTGTTAGTTAGCTCCAAGTAGCACAACAAAAGCCGTGGTGGCCTAGAGGTAGTGACACCCGCCTTGCAATCGTGAGGTTGTGGGTTCAAATCCCGGTCCCGTACCAATGAGTTCTTTGGAATTTATGTACGGAATTTCACACCACTGGCTTTTCGGTGATGGAAAACATTGTAAGGCAACCTGCATACTTCCGTAGAAGAAATTCGATGGCGTATGCGAATCCACCAACCCGCACTGGGCCAGCGTGGTGGATACGACCCAATCACCCTTCGCGGGTTGGCCTCCGTCCTGCAGTGGACTATTAAAAGGCTGATACAGTACAGTACAGTACACCAAAACAAGCTATTGAGAGGGATATGCTCGGAGTCTCTCTGGATGACCTCATTAACCGCAGGATCGCGCTGGATGCAAGCTGCTACCAAACCTTATTTTTGGAGATCTTATGGTCTTATTGGAGATCTTTAGGGGAGGCCAATATTCAGCAGTAGACTTCCTATGCCTGAAACGACGAAATCTTATGACAGTGCTTATCTGTACATGGTCTACAACATGTATCGACATGATACGTCACATTATATTACTTGCCTACACTCATGCACGTAAATCTGCTCATAATCAACGATATACCACAATTTTTCACTAGTTATCACTGATAAAAACATAAGTTTAACAAAATAATACAATGAGGCGACATGACTTACAATACTTTATAAAACTTGAAATTATGTCCCTAGTATCTATCTATATATTTGAAATATGCAAATTTGTCAAAAAGCACCCTGACTATTTTAAAACACACAAAATTAGATCGCAATATAGACATAAACTCGTAGAACCAAAGTCTGACTTAGCAATGCACAGTTCTAGCCCAAATTCTATGGCTATAAAAATATTCAATAAATTGCCAAACAATTCCTGAATTCGAGAAAAATGTTTTATAAAACAACTCAAAATTATCCTATTCTCGAAATGTTATTACACATAGATAATTTTTTTAACGATAATCTAGAAAACAGATTAATAAATCGTTCCAAAGTGTTAAATCGTTCAAAAGGGCATAACGCCGCGAGTAGCGTCTAGTGAAAGCGCAGCACACCTCTCGACAACCTAAGGCGTCCACACCAATGTTGCCCCTCCGGCGCCAACTTCGGTAGCCTTTATGGTTAGGTTAGCCCATTTAGTGGATGGCAAGTCACCACCCGCCTGAATATTTTGAAATGAGACATTACTTGGCGGGTGCCGCAACTCATTCCATAGACCAGCTTATAATCCCTTAGTAATTCATTAAAATAGGCCAAGTATCTATTCCCCGTCTTTAGTTTCCGTCTTCCTATCACCCAAAAACTGTATTTTTTACTTAATGATTGTAAAAGGGCCTCTTGGTGTTGGTTTCGGCCCCATCAATGCCCTTCAAAGATCCGGGGCAACCCGTGAGTTGTAAAACAAATAAAGAATCAGAATCAGAAGCTTTTATTGACATATCGAGCTTAATACTATAAATTAAATACAAAATCTGTATAATAATACATAGTACCGCCAACAATAGGTCTCGTCATTTAATGCAAGTACAAAATTATTTAATAATGCTGTAATGCTGTAAATGGAATCGTTCCAATACAAATAATAATATTGCCATACCCTTATACGGTCATATGTATAACTATATTAAACATGTTAACTAAAAACTGCATGTAAATTTCATATGTTGTAATAAATGATTTGAATTTGAGACTTTTCGCGTTCCCGCCAAAACTCATTCTTTATTTTTTGTTCCAGCAAGAATCTCCAACAGCGAAAGATCTGAAAGAGATCCTGATAGCACTAAAGTTCAACAAACCACCGCCCAATATTACACCAGAAATGCTGTTCAGCAAACTTGAAGCTAAATTGAAGGATACTCTGGCGAAAGAAGGTACCCATATAATAAGCTTAATGTCTATGTTTTGAATAAATGTTTATATAAATAAATGTAGGGTCGTTCTCTTCCCTTAAATATGGTCGAGGAGAGTGATGGCTGATACATGCGTCATACTCGTGATCGGGTGCTGCATGCGGGTCGCCGGTTTGCTCGTGGCATTCACGCAATGCAATGAAACCACTAACTTAGACTAAGATTTAAACTAACCCCTCTCTATTGTACAGTCGCATTCTTTCAAGTGTAACTTACTTAACAAAAGGACCTGGAGTCTGTGGGCCATTAATTTAAATAAAAAAATAAAAAAAAATGTTTAGTGTATTTCCGCTATATTGTTGTAGGCAAATAAGTTTAAGGGCATTAAGGACATTTATATAAAAAAAAAAAACAAAAAAAAAATTACAAACAATTACTAATATTACAATAATTATACATTTAAAAACTTAATTTTACAAAATAGATAAAATAACAATAAATATCACTTATTTTCACTACACTCTATTATATATTTTTAAAAATACTATATTAATAATCCGTTAACAACAAATAAATATTATAAAAATAATATGACAAAATATTTAAACACTTCACTAATAGTTGGCAGTTGCCGTCTCTCTAGGATGATACACATTCACTTTCAAAATTACCGTTTTTATAATTATTTATTTTCGCTTATTTTCGTCATCAGTATAAGCTGTTTAAATAGAGTCATTTATAATAGAGTTTTCTGATATTTTATTATTTACTATATATATTAGTTTATTTTATATTTTGTATTGAGTTGGTTATTATTAGAATTTATTAGAATGTATGTTGTATAAGTATATACATGTAGTATATATCACTTTCATACACACCCCGTCGCCTAAACCTTTAAATTAATCCTTCACAAGTAACGGTTGCCTGGAAGAAATTGCTTTTTAGCGATAAGGCCGCCGATTGTAACACTTACTATAAGTTCCTAGTCTAAGTTTTCCTAGTTTATTTAAGTTTTGGTGTGGCAATAAAGAATTTATCTATATATCTATCTATCTAATAAATAACACCCTTATTCTCACTGCACTACACTCTGTTCGACACGTGTTTCGCCTCTCAACGAGGCATCTTCAGGACGTGTTGACTCTTCGAGGTCGCTCGCTTGGTCGCTTCTTTTTTTCTTTTTTGTTTGTAATTTTTTTTTTATATAAATGTCCTTAATGCACTTAAACTTATTTGCCTACAACAAGATAGCGGAAATACACTAAATATTTATTCTTAGTCCGCCAGACAGATTACCAAATAATATTAGACACGTATTTTTTCTTTTGACAATTAAACAAAAAGTTATGAAGAAATAGCCCGTTAAAGTTCCGCGTGACGTCACGAGTTTCAGTGTAATGTATAGTGTATATGTAACTAACTATGTAACCTTCTAAGTTGGATTCGGCATATACCTAACTTTCATTGAATACTGTTTAAAATTATAACTAAGCGTAATTCCTATAACTACACAATAGGCGAGATGACTAAAAATATGTGATTATACTCTATAAAATTTAACTTGATCTCTGCGACAGCTGTCAGAAAAATCACGCCTATGAAGTCCTGAATTTCCTTATAGTACAGACTGTCAATGTCATACTTTGTGGGCATGCCGATTAGTGATGGGCGACGAATGATCGTGATCACAGAGTTTTAGATAGAGTTTTAATTAAAATATCGATAGTTTATACTGACGATATTTTAAATAAAACTTGATTTATCATTAATTTTATTGTATAATTTAATATCATAACATTTTTTACATGTGTAATTAAAGTAAACCCAATTATATGTTACATTAGCATCGGTAATAGTGAAAAACGTCGATAAATACTATCGTTACATTATTATGAGTATTTAATTAATATCATAACATTATTTACATGTGTACATACTTGATCTTAAATAATAGTAAGTAAATGAAATCCAATTTCTCACCTTCAACTACTCATTCGATTTCATTACAACATTGTTTGAAAATCGATTTTTTCCACCACTATCCCAACTCTAAAAATGACAATCTTCTACTGTCACAGAGATCAAGTTAAATTTTATAGAGTATAGTCTGTCACTTAGACTAAAAAATATTACAAAACATATTTTTTCTTTTGTCCACTAAACAAAAAATTATGAAGATAGATTTTTAACCTTAGGGCACTTCCTCTCTCTTTTTCTTCTGCTATGCATTTTAGACATTTGCAAATCTATATTCTGATGTTTCAGGTGACAAGTTAGTGGGCAAGCCCCTGTACAATAAAGCACTGTCAGAAAAAGACTGGAAGAATCTCGAAACCACATACCATGAAATGTACGAAGAGTACAGACTGAGACGGGAAACACTCATCACTAGGCTCGAGTGCACTATTCAGAGCTTCGAGGTATCGTATCATTATTTTGGTATGTAACATCACGAAATGTACGAAGAGTACATGAGACGGGAAACACTCATCACTAGGCTCGAGTGCACTATTCAGAGCTTCGAGGTATCTTATCTTATTATAACCGAGCGTGCAAGCGAGAGCACGAAACCAACGATAGAGAGGCACGATCGGCCTAAAGCGTTTGGCTTGTTTGAGCTCTTGATTCAACAACGTTTACTTATGACTTTACAGGCAGTTGTCTGTAATTTATTTACAGTCCTTTTGTTTGCCATTTTACGCTTATTTTGAATGACGGTTCAAAATGTAAGCTCACGGTGAAATATCTTTGTTTTTCATGTTACAGTGGTCAGAGCGCCTCAAATCTAAGAAAGACACAATCCAGTCCGTGTACCGTCCGAAACGCGAAGCGCTCAAAGTGAAGCCCAACGTGAAACTGTCGGATTTCCTAGCGGCGCGAACTTCACTGCTGCACGTGGAGAAAACTTCCAGCGCCAGTGTACGGAAGAACACCCAGAGTGACGTCAACAAAGTTATTATTGGACAGGTTAGTGACTATTGTCTTGACTTTGGGCGGGTCTTATTGATAAGGCGTTTGGCGTCCTGATCTTGAAGACGCTTTTCCTCAAAGGTTAGTTAGACAGCCTTATAGACAGAGTTGCTCCACTCTTGCCTCTCTTAGCTCTTCCCAACCCTCGCACGGGATGGGAAGAGCTAGCGCAAAGATGGCGCTTTAAAACATACTTATAGCGTAGGTATTGACCACCAGGTGTGCGCTTCCCCTCCTTCAGCTGTGAGTAGAAGACAGCTTTAGGCAGCCTGGACCTGGCCTGGTCACTCATACGTACAAGATGACCGCACCATATCAATTGTCCTCTTATAAGCATGGACTCAATGCCATTTAATTTAGTTCGTCTGAGTATTTCAGAGTTTAATACTCTGTCTTGCCATTTAATGTAAAGTATCGATCTTAGGCACTTCATGTAAAAAGTATCAAGGCGCTTAATATCGCCTTTGTAGAGACATCAGGTCTCAGTGGCATATAGCAATTTTGGTAGAATTATTGCCTTATACACTGCTAGTTTTGTGTGTAGTCGCAGGTCATGTGAGTCCCAAACTCTCCTACGAAGCATGCCAAATGATGCAGCTGCCTTTGCAATTCGTGAGGAGATTTCGGTGTCCAGGCGGGGATCCGGGAATCCCGGTATTGCAAATAGTAGAACGGGATCCAAGTGACTGTCTCGCCTAGTTGCTCGGCCGAGCGCTCGCTTACAAATTGTTTATATATAGCGAGCGCTCGGCTGAGAGCACTGACTCGCCACTGTACTCGGTAGGTGTAATCGGACTTTTAGCGTTTGTGGACTATGAGAAAGCTTTTGATTCGGTCGATTCACAAATCAATTCACAATTCAGCCTTCAAGTCACAATCCAGTCTCTAAGTCACAATCCAGTCTCTAAGTCACAATCCAGCCTTCAAGTTATAATCCAGCCTTTCAAGTCACAAAACAGCCTTCAAGTTACAATCCAGTCTTTTAAGTCACAGTCCAGCTCTCAAGTCTTCAAGTCATAATCCAGCCTCCAAGTCACAATCTAGCTTTTAAGTCACAATCCAGCCATCAAGTCGTAATCCAGCCTTAAAGTCACAATCCAGCCCCACTAAAGTCACAATTTAGCCTGATCTGATCTAACTGAACTGAATCCATCCGTTGTCGTTCAGGTGCCGGACCGAGGCGGGAGGCCCAACGAGCAACAGCCGCCGCCACCGGAAATGCCCTCGTGGCAACAAAGGAACGCGCCACAGGTTAGTTATTACTTTAAATAACTACACTTCTCTTCACTTTTTCTAAATCTCGTAACAAAACAAAAATAAGTTTACAGAATTACAACAACAAAAAATCTTTATTGTGAAACCTCTGATCTCCACAATATCACTTCATAAATTGTTAATTTAATTTTGACATGTTATTTTTAAACTTATGCCATAACTTTCGGCATAAAAGATCTTTCAAAGTCGGCCCACACTTTGTACAGTAGCCCAAAAAAGTAGTTAAAATATGGTAAATAAATTTGCAGAAAAAAAACAACGGCATGTGACGCTTTATTATTTTAGAATTTCCTATTTTCCAATTTGAATTTTGTTCAAGACCTCCATCACGCCGCCATATTTTACAAGCGATGTCATTAAATAATAAGATTATTTTAAAGATTATTATTAAAAAATAATAGGAAAACCATTTACTAAAACAAATAAATAAAATTTAACACTGTACAAATAAAAAAATAAAACAGGCTTTCAAAGACCCCATGCGACCAACGCAGTTACAATAATTAGCGCGACCGACCTAGGGTTAATTAGCAAGAAGCATTATAAAAACAAATTGATATAAATCTTAGTTTTAGATATTCAACAACAAACAATGGAGTGATTGCCTACCGACGATTGTATGGAGTGACGAGCGACTAGTATATAGTCCGCGCCACACAAGTCGGCGGATGAGAAGTTAGCCGGAGATAACAATTTGCCGTAATTCGATAATTATTGCGCGTGTGTGCACAATGCCGACACAATTGGCGTAGGGAGCGCGCGGGAGGCATGAGGTTGGCGGGCGGGTGTGCCCCGGCGTCTCGTCTCTCTGGCTCCCGCGCATACCTATATTTTGCCTTTTGCGCATCGTTCTGCGCATAACGTCTCATCCACCGATTTGTTCGGCGTGTGGTATAAAAATTGATTGCATTTCCACAGGGAGGCGGCAGAGGTGGCGGCGGGGGCGGCAGAGGGGGTGGGGATGGCGGCAGAGGGGGAAGAGGGGGAGGACGTGGCGGGGGCGGCGGAGGCAGGGTACAGGGCGGGTATAGTCAAGCCACGGGACAGGAACAAGCCAGGTAACAACAAATAATGTAACCATAAAAAAATACAAATATATAATAATATAACCTCAGACCAAATAAAAAAATAAAGACAGAATGTTGTGAACAAACAAGTGAGGCCGACCTCACGTCTCGCCGTGTACAGACAATTACACACACATCTACGTATAAGGAAACTACGCCTTGGCTTGTCAGTCGAACTATGGCGGCGCAACACCGACGCACTCACACATGTATAAAAAAACGGCTTCACTTGACGGTTCAACGACGTTCCCTCTTGATTTTTTTATTTGCTCTGAGAATATAACCATTAAGGTGACGCATTGATGAATTATTGTTTCTCAAAAATCTAGTACCGCGCCCCTTCACTCGGACAAAATTTACGCGGTCGCGCTCGACAGGCTCGCGCCAGAGCGGCGGGGGCAGTGAGTTTTTAATTAATTACTCATAATGTACACATTAAAAAAAATAACTTCTCGGTCTGTTAAATAGAAATGTGACCTGGCTATTTTATTGGTAAAAAATAATGGGGTGTTGTCGGTGATAATTCTGAGTATACGAATTATTAATTTTTTTTTTTAAATATAATTTTTTTCGAGATTTTCCCTTATATATGTTTTTTTTTAATTTGAATTAATATCATTCGTCCTCTCACATCGCGCTTTCAAAAGTACTCGTTTTCGTGTATCTCGGCCCGATGCCTCGTCTTAACTTTCCTAGCGCTCGGTATCACAAACTGTAACTTCGGGACCCTATTTTTTATTTATAGTAGAAGAAGGTATAAAGGTAACTAAAATTTGTATTCATAAAAAATCAGTTCAGTATCTTATGAGTTTTGTAGCTAACAAGATTCTAAAATCTTGGTCTAAAACACAAAAAAAAACAATGAACTTATAATCCATACAAACATTTCATACAATTTTATATTTACACGCGTCGGTCTCACGGACCGATTGACGCCAAATGCACCCACACGCCGTACTTGCGTCAAGTGAAGCCGGTTTTTTATACATGTGTGAGTGCGTCGCTGCTGCGCCGCCATAGTTCGACTGACAAGCCAAGGCGTAGTTTCCTTGTACGGTGATGTGTATGTAATTGTCTTTACACGACGAGGCGTAGTTTTGGTCGTCCTCACTTGTTTGTTCACAACATTCTCTCTTGATTTTTTTTATTTGCTCTGAGTGTAAAATAATACAATAATAATATTTCGCCGGTCTCACAGACCAATGTGCGGATAAAGGAAGGTTAAGATTGCACGATTGTTTGCCATAGGCTGGTCACTGCTGGCCCATGGATCACCAATGGTAAAAAATATTAAGATAATATTTTATTGAAATGATTTTTATCGTGCTTCACACACTAGGTGTATAGAAACTTTCTTTTTGTGATAAACATTTCAAAAATTGACGGGTTCGCAGGATTTGTACCTGCATCTCTCTGGGATTCCGGCTCTGATGCTTTGTCCAAATTAAGCTAGAACGCTTATATCTACGAAAACGTCGAATCATTGAAAGTGGTTTATCATTTTACCAACTTACTACATTGTTGGAATCCCAGAGAGATGCAGGTTCAAATCCTGCGAACGCGTCAATTTTTGAAATGTTTATCACAAAAAAATAATAATAATGATATTTTATTGGCTCAAAAAAAAACCCGTATTTTTATCGCTTATTTTGACCGTATTCCCCAATTAGGTACGAACTGAACTAACGAATTTCGTTCGAATAAACTTTTCGTTCGATGAACGAAATCATTTTGTCTAATGATATAGGCCGCGCCACACAAGGTGGCGGATGTGAAGTTAGCTATAAGATGCGTAATCCAATCCCGACGGAAGCTCACATAAACCCGCACGTTAAATAAATAAATAAATATTTTGGGACATCTTACACACGGCCTCTGACCCTAAACTAAGCAAAGCTTGTGATATGGCTGCCAGAGACTGATATACTACTTATACTTATTTTTAAATACACACTTATATAGATAGTAACTAAATAACACCCAGACACAGAGCAAACACTTATGTTCATCACATAAATATTTGCCCTGGGTGGGGATCGAACCGACGCCTCACGCTGATTCGTTATTGCGCAGCTTGTAGCTAACTTGACATCCCCCAACTTGTGCGGCGCGGCCTATACGTACTGTGGTATTAATTGGACAAACCATCTAAACCAGTGGTTCCCAAAGTTATCTGGGCTACGACTCATCTAATACAATATTCGTTCGCGACCCACAGTTTGGGAAACCCTTATTTAAACGTGATTTTTCAATACTGAATCAAAAGTAGAGTCCCATTGTTAGGTCAAGCGACTGTGGTTACTTGCCATTTACTACCTTAATGGTATGACAATAAGGTCGGGTATTGCGCGGTAACCGACTCAGTCGCGCGACTTGGTATTGAGATTCCTTTTGGCCGGTAGTATGTAAGCCGAATTATACAATTTGGCGGCCGTGAAGTTAGCTCCAAACTGCGGATAGCGCAATCCTGACAGAAGCTTGCTTAACAGCTGCTCGAGGATTGGGTTATCCGCAGTTTCTAGCTATAGTCTGTTCCATTAGCGCTGATAACGGTACATTCGGTACGACTCTGGGCAAAGAAGATATAATAATACTACGTATAGAACGGTCACTCGTTACCCCCCACCCGTTTGAGTCTTCCTCACTTCCACCCCGCGCTTCACGGACCGATCGCGTACTCTGCGCGCGGGCTGCACTGGCCGGTGGATTTTCTAATAAAAATACCTAGACTGTGACAATAGGGAAGACTTGTACTGTGTATGGTTGAATATGTAACACAACAAGAAATTTTAATGTTTCATTAAGGATACATAAAAGGAACTTATTTTACATTATTTGGTAACTTTCTCTTGATATTTTCTTTCAAATGAAATGGATCGGTTACTTTTTGTTAAAATGATTCCAAATTAAGTGATTGTTATACTTTTTAAGCACTAGAATTATATTCATTTTTGCTAATTAAATACGCAACTGTCTCACTCACGCGGCATGCCGTCACGTCGTAGTGATCGCTGACAGCCATAGACGTTACGCACACAAATGCACGTGTAGCGATCGTGCATATGTGTGTTGTCTGTAAGTGTGCATAAGACAGCAGATTTTGTATGAAAAATCGCGGAGTGTCCGGGCCGAGCTCTGGGTCAAAATATGTTCGCAACCCCTGATCCTCCACCATAAAACGTGACAATTGCTTTATCGACACGAAAGAAATACAGAAATACAGAAAATTTTATTCGGGACAAAACAATTAGGTACACAGAAACAAAACACGAAAAACAACAAAAAAAATAGAACAATTCATACCCAATGCTTTGCCACGAAACTGATCCCAACTCAGTATATTGCTGGTTATAAACAACCAGCACTGATATTATGTTGGGACCAGCGATGACGTCACTACCGCAAGTCGGCGCGAGCAGTTAAATCAATTCGTAT
This sequence comes from Hypomecis punctinalis, assembly GCA_949316475.1. NCBI lineage: Eukaryota > Metazoa > Arthropoda > Insecta > Lepidoptera > Geometridae > Hypomecis > Hypomecis punctinalis. The sequence continues at coordinate 9,118,136 of OX438820.1, read as the reverse complement.
TACACACTTAAAAACAAGAACTAACGAGAGTACATTTCACAGGGCTATGACATCATGATTACAAATTTTTCAAAAACGATACATATTGAATAGAAAACGATACTTTTGTTTTCATTTCGCCAAGACGAGTGCTAACATAATACTGTCGATGGTTCTCAGCGCTAATGAAACAGGCTATAACAACACAGCCGCCAAGATGTATGATTCGGCCTATACCAGAGAACGTGTCAAGCGAATGGAGTGGAGTGGAGTTTGCACAGTAAACGAAAACTATTATCGTTTTCGTGTGACTCATTACGTTTTTGTTAGTTGTTCTTAGTTTCCGCCAGGGACGCTGTACAAAAATGTATCGAGCCTCAAACTGTAGGCCGAATCAAACTTCTCGGCGGGTGTGATGTTGGCTGCGAGCTGCGCAGAACCCAATCCTGACTGAAGCTCACTTAACAGCTGCCCGAGGATTGGGTTTCGTGCAGCTTGTAGCGAACTTCGCTTCGCCGCCAAGAAGTTCGACTCAGCCTATTCTGTAGTTTCTGTTTACGTTTAAACTCATACTAACCCTTCAGTTTTGACGTATTTCTAATATATAGATAGTATTAAAATGTGATTTGAGCCCACTGTCCAACAGTGTGGTGGCATCCGACGAAGACTTGCGGCCAGTAGAAGCAATGGCTCAAGATTTGCTCACGTCTGGGCAATCGAAGCCGAAGCTTGAAAACTCGCGGCCAGCCGAAGAAGCAATGGATCAAGAGTTGCCCACGCTTGGGAAATCAGAAGCAAAGACTGACGACTCACAGCCAGCAGTAGAAGCAATGGCTCAAGAGTTGCCCACGCTTGGGCAATCAGAGCCGAAGTCAAAAGCTGCTGCGCTACCACAGACCAACATGCCAGATCAAGGCCCAACAGTGGACTTGCTCACATCTTGGACGGATGCCCCCGACTGCGACTGGGAAAATCTAGAAGACTACGAATTACATATTCTTCAAAGTATTCAAAATAGCGAAGATTCTATCCCAACTGAACCAGAACCGGGCCTAATTAAACCTCGAAGACGTTTACGGGCAAGTCGCAAAGTAAGAGCGAAAAAACGAGAAGCTGAGATTTTAGAAACTGTGCTTGAAGCTATGGAAAAAAATCCTGAACCAGGCTTTGATCTGGACGTAGATGACTGGCCTGAATTTGACACAAATGATGAACAATGTAGCGCGGAAGATGTTGTCAAACTTGACAATAAAAATGTGGTTAAGGATAGTCCTGTGATACCAAATACGGCTGCAAAATTGTCGAAGCCTGTACTAGGATTGACAAACACTGATACAAAACTTAACAAATTTGCTCAAAAAATCCCAAATCCGGTTGTAAAATCAAATAATCCTGATACAAAACTGGTAAATTCTGTCCAAAAACCCAACATTTCTCATCAAAAAACGTTGAATCCCGCTCAAAATCTTAACAACTCTCTTCCAAAAACACGGAATCCCATCCAAAACTCTAAAAATCCTGTACCAAATTTGGATGTTATAAAACTTGAGCACCTCAGTCCAGTACCTATGGATTATATTCCAAAGCCAAACAATTCCATCCCAGACCCATCTTTACCTCTAGAACTACCGTTACCACCTAGACGAAAGAGATACCGAAGAAGACATAAATTGGCAGAAATTAAAAGAGCAAAGGAATTAGAAGATGAGCAAAATGCTCAGATAGAAGAAATTAAAGATAAGCAAAAAACCCAAATATCGAATACCGCAACAGATCTAACTTCTTCGACTTATAAAATCACGCCGAATATAGTCTTTGGACCATCGAGCTCAGTCCCAAAATTAATTAATTCTGATTTCGAACTTGTGAAAGCCCTTCGAGAACCAACTGATAAATTGGTCAAAATACCACTCTTGCCTACTCCTCCTTGTCCACCCAACACATCGTTCCTACCTAGTCCAGTAGTAAAGATTGGGAAAAATTTAAAAAAAATACTACAGAGAAAGTGGGCAGAAAATAACGATCTTCCAACTTGTCCAACTAATTCGCACCATCAACAAATTATGACGAAGGAAAGCAACGAAACCATAACACAGAAGCTCATAAAGTTCGCTGGACAAGAAGATCTAATGACGAATTTTCCTGATCCGATTAATATTAATCAAACGCTGTCAAAAATTGTACTGAAAGAATCCAGCTCAGTCTCGAACTCGGTTAACACTAACCCCAAGCCTGTATACCCGATTCGAGAACTAAGTGCTAAATTGTCAGCCCCGCGTTCCGTCATACAGAATCTACCCTATACATCGGTCTCGCCTAATCCAGTAGTACAGCCCTCAGTAACGACTATACCGACTCATATCAATCAAACACCATCGAAAACTGTGCCGAAAGAATCGAGCTCAGTCTTAAAATATACTAACTCTGACCCCAAGCTTTTAAACCCGGTTCGAGAATCAAGTGCTAAATTGTCAGCTCCGCGTTCTGTCATAAAGAATCTACCCTATAATACACGAGACTCATCTAATCAAGTATTAAAGCCGTCAGAAACGACTATACTGAGAATGTTAAAAACTAAGAGAAGGAAACTGAAAAAGTGGTCAGAACAACACGGCATTGATCTTTCATTAATTCCACAGCATTTATATGATGACTTCATGAATTTCGGCACTAGTCTCCTGGCGTTGGAAGCCGAAATAGTAAATGATGTAAATCTGGCGAAGAAATTTCCACAGTTACAGTCTATAGTCAAAAAACAGAACGAAGCTTTAAAACTAGAAAAAGAGGCGAATAAATTTCCTCAATTAAAATCATCAGTCCAAAAACTGAAAGACGCTACAAAACCAGGAATAAATGTTAGAAAAGAACACAATGTCACAATACCCGAAATAATAAACATCAAACAAGAACGTGACTTGCCTGTGATATCTGCTAAGAGTACCAATGTCGCAAAAGTGATTCAACCTCAGTCAAGAGTAACAAAGGAGGATAATTTAACTGTAAAAGTAGAGGCTGTACAACGACACAGTAACAACGCTGTTGTACCCGAGTTGACCACAATCAAACATGAAATTATGCCTACGGTTTCAACTAAAAGTATCAACTCCACAAAAGTTATACCCCACGTTGAGCCCCAATTAAGAGTTACAAATGGAAATAATCTCAGTGTCTCAGCTACGGCGCAAGTAACTAATAACGACACCGCAAGACTGTCAGAAACTGGACATTTTCCAGTTGAAATAATTTCAAAAGGCACAAAACGCAGCCAAAGTTTCGATCAAGATTCTATTTCCAAAAAAATATGCACAGCAAGTCCTACTGTGGAACAACAGCATCGTCAAAATAATACACCAGTTACTAACAAAGCTGTTGTTAACGTCCCAAATGACTGCTGGATGCTAATTTCTGACAAAAATAACGTGCCAATAGATGAAATTCGTTCTGCAATACTCCAGAAAGCTATAGAAAATGCCCAATACAAACTATTCGAGTGCAGAAAGCAATATAAGAAAAATGCAATGCCGATGTTTAGATTCCAGCCCGAACTGAAAGAAGGCAAGCTTTGTATGGCACCTCAAGATATATTTACCTCCAACTGGATTAATTATGTTGTTGAAACATTGTGGGATTTGTGGGAAGGGTGTAGTGGCTTTACAGTAGCAACTGTACCTATCTGTCATGTTGGAGTAATCTTTCTGCCATCTTTTTATCGTGAAGATCCCGAAATATCAAGAGAATTTCTTGCAGCTATGAATCCAAAGTTAGAAATTAAAAGATGGATTGTCTACGGCCATAGAGTGAAGAAAAACGTCGATGAAACTTACGACCACGTAATCCTAATGGGTATACCTTCCAAAGAATTCTCGTCTGTACAGCGCTTGAACTTTAGTTTGAACTACAAGTTATCGTCGATTACTGTTAATGTAGCGGAGTGTAGAAGCGACGTTGAGAATGATTTTGACAAGTTTATGAGTGAACAAAAAGCTCTATTTGAAGGGACGTTTCTTGAAAATGAAGCTGTAGCTGCATCAAGTGGTCAAAATGCGACCAGAAATCCAGGAGCTTTTAGTGAACAAGGGTTGAGTAGCAGGCACGGTGCGATGGATGTCGACGATAAAGAAATATCTAGTAATCCATGGTCATCTGGTGATCAAAGAATATCTGGCAATCCGGGGTCATCTGACGATTATGGTGCGATGGACGTTCAAGGAATATCTGGCAAACCAGGACCATCTAGCGATCATGGTGCGATTAGCAATGAAGTAATGTTTGGCAATCCAGGGTCACATGGCGATCATAGTGTGATTGAAGATCAAATAGTATCTGGCAATACAGGGACTTCTGACGATCATGGTGCGATTGGCAATCAAAGAATATCGGGCACTCCAGGGACATCTAGCGATCATGGTGCAATTGGAAATCAAAGAATATCGGGCAATTCAGGGTCATCAGGCGATCATAACGCGTTCGGTGGTCAAAGTGCATTTGACGGTTCCAAGGCGATAAGCGATCAAAAGAATATTTGTAATCAACAAGTCATGCTTACTAAAGATGTAAATGTACGTGACAACACGCCATCCTAATGAAACTTCAAAGTTTATTCTCAAATGTGAATATGTACATTTAAAAAAAATATACAGTTACAGTAAATTATTAATAGATAGAGATCTAGATAAAGGTGTGGAGATCTAAGTAAGGTAATGGTTTGAGTAAATTGGCGAAAAGATAAATGTATCCTCCAAGCCACATGCGAAGCTATGCCAACGGCCAAGAGCCACGCTCCGTTATTTTAAAGAGCTTGGCTGGCTCGGGTAGACCTTGATGGGAAAAATACACAAAACACCCCATGCGGGATGTCAGTGCGGGACTTATCGCTCCCACGCCGAATAAGAGGAAAAGTACAATACGCTCCGAGCAAAATATCATTCATTGAAAGTAAACAACCAGGAGCCCAATTTTTGAAACAAACGTTGAAACGTTAGAATCATTTCCAACGTTTGTAGAGGATCACATGCTATGCTCTCCCGTTCGCACAAGCATTGTTTTTCAATGCTTCGTCCTGTTCTTACTCGGCCACTCGATCATTTGCGCATACATTAGCCGTTTTAGTGATTAAAAAAAAACCCTGGATGGAAACGAGCGAAAAATCAGCTATCACAGACAATAATACAACACAATTGGGCTTTCTTGAAGTCACTTAAGCTTTGTGAACTCCTATTGGCGAATACGACTATATAATCTAAGTCTAAAAAAATAAATAAATAAAAAAACTACTTGGAAAAAATGAAGCACTTGTATAGGACGCTGTTTACGCCACTTTATCGGAACGAGTTTCGGCCGGCTAGGCGATACGATGTGCGCTCGGTACGACCGTTCCGCACTTCACTTTGCTAGGCAAGCTAATTGTTTGCGATTGAGCAGCTGTTTGCTTCGAGTTCGTGGTATTTAGGTACTTAACTACCTACTGATTCTACGAAGGTTTTTTCATTCTAGTTAAGCGAACTTGTTTTTTAGTATAAAGTTTAATATTTTATTACTAATGTTATTAAGGAGTAGCGAGTGGTGAATTTAATAAGGCACCTAGACAAACCGAAAGGTTTGTTTGGTGTTTTTACATGTATATGTACAGCCTTGGCCAAAAGTATTAGGCACCCTGTATTTTCACTCTATCTTCTAATCTAATTTCACTTCTCTTTGGCATTTAAAAAAAAATTAGGTGTCAATTTAATCACATCAACAGAAATGAAAGCTTGTTTACTTGTTAGAGTCCAGAACACAGGTGACCAAACATTGACTGATCAGACCGAAAGAAAACCGAATCCTTTGTTTTCGGTCACCAGGTGATTTTATGATCTTAACAAAGAGCCGCTTGATATTCTAAGAAGTTATTTATGACCCCGGTAAGTCATTTAAGATAAGCACTCAGTCATTGGTTAAGTAGTAAACATGCATTTTGATTTTTTAAAGGTGCCTAATACTTTTGGCCAAGGCTGTATATTGTTATACATACTCTATAAAATTTAACTTGATCTCTGCGACAGTAGAAGATTGACATTTTTAGTGGTGGAAAAAATCGATTTTCAAACAATGTTGTAATGAAATCGAATGAGTAGTTGCACGTGAGAAATTGGATTTCATTTACTTACTATTATTTAAGATCAAGTATGTACACATGTAAATAATCTAATGATATTAATTATATACTCATAATAATGTAACGATAGTATTTATCGACGTTTTTCACTAATATCGATGCTAATGTAACATATAATTGGGTTTAATTTAGTTACACATGTAAAAAATGTTATGATATTAAAATATACAAAAAAATTAATGATAAATCAAGGTTTATTTAAAATATCGTCAGTATAAACTATCGATATTTTAATTAAAACTCTATCTAAAACTAACGTCACGATCATTCGTCGCCCATCACTAATCGGCATGCTCACAAAGTATGACATTGACAGGTACTGTCAGTACTATTAAGAAATTCAGGACTTCATAGGCGTGATTTTTCTGACAGCTGTCGCAGAGATCAAGTTAAATTTTAAAGAGTATAATGTGTAATACTGAAATTAAAAATAAAAATCTCAAAATGGTATTTAAAGCCCGTCTACGTATTCTAAGATTCCTCTGCACACCCTTGGTCTGATAAGCCTGGTCCAGAGTGTATGAAAACGTAAGTTTATACTTTTATGCATTATTTTTATTGTACAAAAGTGTTTTGCAGTAGATAATCTGCAGTGGGTTATTTGTATTTAAATTGTATAATGAGGTCAATAGTTTTAATATAAGTAGATTGTTTATATTTGTTTGCTTTAAGTGTGTAATTAGGCTAAACTTTGACAAATAAAGATATTGATTGATTGATTGGTTTTGTATCGGTAATAAGAAATTATACACAAAAATCAGCTTGACCTGTACTTAGCCGAATGGGGGTGATTATAACCATAATTTAATAAATAACTTTTACTATGACCTATACCGTAATTCGAGAAAAAAAAACAGTTGTTCCATACAAAATTACAACTCTGAATCGACAAAAAGTAAGAAACCGGTGATTTTTAGGGTTCCGTATCTCAAAAGGAAAACAACGGAACCCTTATAGGATCACTTTGTTGTCCGTCTGTCCGCCTGTCCGTCTGTGTGTACTGTGTATGTCAAGACTCTTTATCTCGGGAACGCGTAAAGATATCGAGTTGAAATTTAAACTGTATACGTATATCTATGGTCTCTTGCAGTTGTGTAAAAGAAAAACTTCTCAGTAATCGTATAAAAAAATTAGAGCCGTTTATGTCGTAAAAAACTGCATATTTCGACACTCACAAAAATCAAAACCTACAGGGTACTTCCCGTTGACATAGAACTATGAAATTTGGCGAGAAGCATTGTCTCAGAGTACACATATAGGAATAATTCTAAAAACTGTACATTTTTAAATAAATCACAAAAAAATTGGGCCTAGATTCACAAAATATGTGTTGAAAATTCAAAATGAGTAAATCGTATCATGTAAGGTATCATATAAAAAAGCTTCATTAGTACATGCTAAAACAGATTTTTAATTATTTTAAAAATGTATAATTTTTAATGTAAGTCGAGAAAAGTGAAAGAAAAAAAACATTTTTGTCGATGATATAGATTTTAACAACTTACTTCCCAATTTTGTGAAATTTTCTGGATTTGTACGGAACCCTCGGTGTGCGAGCCTGACTCGCACTTGTCCGGTTTTTTTTTCGATTTCCGTTTTGGCCGATGGTAAAAGTTATTCTTAATGATCGTCGAATCACTTCCTTTAGTATTAGTACACTAGTTCCTAATATCTCTTAGTATTACATTTAATAAATAATATTTATAGTATCAAGATTTCTATTCTTAAAACTGTACTGTACCAGCCTTTTTTTAATAGTCCACTGAAGGACGTAGGCCTACCCACGAAGGGTGATTGGGCCATATCCACCACGCTGGCCCAGTGCGGGTTGGTGGATTCACATACGCCATCGAATTTCTTCTACTGACGCATGCAGGTTGCCTCACGAGGTTTTCCTTCACCGCAAAGCCATTGGTGTTAAATTCCGTACATAAATTCCAAAGAACTCATTGGTACGGGACCAGGATTTGAATCCACGACCTCACGATTGCAAGGCGAGTGTCGCTACGTCTAGGCCACCACGGCTTACTATTAAGATAGGAAATCTTAAAACAATAGGCATGGATTACTAAAAAATAATATAATTAGTCCGTCAGGTTCACCATCAAAAATATAAGACAAGTATTTACTTATTCTTTTGCCAATCAAACAAAAATTCATGAAGATATAGCACGTCAAGGTCCCGCGTGACTTCACAAGTGCCATACAATTGTATAGACTTCTGTAAGAGAGGTGACGTCACGACCCCCACTCCCAAACTTTGACAAGGTTTATCTTTGTCATCTGTTGTTTGATTGACAGAAGAAAAAATACGTGTCCAATATTTTTTGACAATCTAACTCACGGACTAATTATAATATTTTGACTGCCTCGGTGGCTCAGTGGTTAGTGACCCTAACTTCTGGATCAAAGAGGCGTGGGTTCGATCCCCACCCAGGGCAAATATTTATGTGATGAACATAAGTGTTTGCGCTGTGTCTGGGTGTTAATTAGTTACTATCTATATAAGTATGTATTTAAAAATAAATATATGTAGTATATCAGTCTCTGGCAGCCATATCACAAGCTTTGCTTAGTGTGGGGTCAGAGACCGTGTGTAAGATGTCCCAAAATATTTATTTATTATTATAATAATGATGTTATTACCCAGTCATCATGCCTATTAGAATGAACTGTACTGTGAAATGGTCATCATCATCATTTCAGCTATCCACTGTTGACCATAAGCTTCCACCATATATTTCCAATAGGGTATATCATAAGCGGCTTGCATCCAGTGCGGCACTGCGGCCTTAATCAGGTTATTAGCTCACTTTGTAAATAGACGTCTTACGCTGCGCTCTCCTCTATTACTTGGTCTCTATTCCAGACCTTGTATTTAGTGGGAAAAACGTACCTAAATATGTTTCTTAGATACAAAGAAAATCTTTGGGAACACATTAAATTAGGATACATGTCAAAAAAAAATGTATCGTGTGATTCGTGTGGGTCCAAGTCCAAACCTTACGTCCTACTATCCTTGCTACTTATATTACTAATATATCTAATAATATTATAAATTCGAAGTGTGTATGTTGGTTTGTTACTCTTTCATGCAGCAACGAAGCGACTTAGTTTTTTATATGGATATAGCTTCAAAATCGGAGTGGCATACGTCATAGGTTACTATATCTCACGGAACATTGTTCCTGTGTAATAGTTATCAGGAGAAGCTCAATGTTAGTGAATAAAGTAGGTAATACTGTACTGTATCAGCATTTTAATAGTCCACTGCAGGACGTAGGCCTACCCACGATGGGTGATTGGGCCATATCCACCACGCTGGCCCAGTGCGGGTTGGTGGATTCACATACGCCATCGAATTTCTTCTACGGACATATGCAGGTTGCCTCACGATGTTTTCCTTCACCGAAAAGCCAGTGGTGTGAAATTCCGTACATAAATTCCAAAGAACTCATTGATACAGGACCGGGATTTGAACCCACGACCTCACTATTCTAAGGCGGGTGTCACTACCTCTAGACCACCACGGCTTTATAATAAACATATTTATTTTAGTAAATAAAGTAATAGCACCCATCAAAATTCTTACTTATGGTATTTATTATTACTCCGAAAATAATTTCCATCCATCATCCATCCATCCATCCATCAGCCAAAGAACGTCCACTGCTGGACATAGGCCTCCCCTATGGATCTCTAATAAGACCGGTTGGAAGCGGCTTGCATCCAGCGCGATCCTGCGGTCTTAATAAAGTCATCCGTCCACCTTGTGGGTGGACGTCCTACGCTGCGCTTGCCGGTACGTCGTCTCCACTCGAGAACTTTTCGACTCCACCGGTCATCAGTCCTCCGCGCAAATATCTGAAATTAATATCCGATATATTAATTTGTTTAATGGCATCAGAGAAACGGAACAACGGAGACTGTCACAAACTACTTATTGTAAAAAAAAACCACGGGTTGGACTCCGGGAGTGCCGGCAGAAGTGAAAACTCGCTCCCTCCGTTTTAGGAATTTTTGACCAGGTCACGTGTCCTGATGAGAGTTTAATATTTTTTATCCATCCCCAAAACTGCACAATGCCGCTAAAGGAGTTTTCACTTAAAAATAATGGAACCTGTAGGAGGCCGCGGTTAAATTATTTAATCGTAAATTTATTTTTTTTAGGCCGCAAACCAGTCCGGCTGGCTTCAACCAGAACCAACGAAACTACCAGACTTACGAAGTACCGCCTGGAGGCTATACCCGAAACGGGGGCGGGGGCTATGACAACCAGCGAGGGGGCTATGACAACCGCGGTGGGGGTTATGACAACCGAGGCGGTGGTTACAGCAACCGGGGAGGGGGTTATGATAACCGAGGAGGACAGGATAATAGAGGAGGATATAGCCAAGGTAGCCAGGGTACGTATTTTTGTTATTCACTTCTTTATACGAGTGTCAAGCTTAAATTTCCTTGTGCGCAAATTGAACTATTGCAAACGTAATAGGCGTTAAATCTCCTTGCTGTAATTAAAGCTGCGTACTTGGAGATTGCACTCCTATTATTTATCTATGCAATAGGAATTAAATTTCCTTGTGCGCAGTTTTAAGCTCCAGCGTTAATTTTACATGACGCGATCTGGTTTTGCCCAAATTATAATTTGTATGGCGGGGCTAATCGAGCCCCCTGAAGAGTGGACTGTATTTTGAAGATAAGAAAATGGTGCACAAGAAAGAGTCGGGACAGGACAGAGAAAGGAACAGCACTTACTTGTGTTAATCCCTTGTCAAAATCGTTGGGGTCCCTTTGCAGCTCGCACGACACCTTCCTAGTGAAACCATAGGTTTATGATGCTAAAACTCAATGTCTGGCAGAAGTGTAACTTTGAAGTTTTTACAATAATTTAATTTTTCCTTAAAAGTAGTCAATATTTCACTCACGGCACTCGCGAGGACAGTTCACAATTAATATGTGTGTTGCATTGACAATTACATTACTGGCTACTGACCCATGCGTCACTCGTGGGGTCTATTTATAACTTCGCCGTTTAGGCCGACTGGCCTGAACGGTCGTGCTGTTTTGAGGGAAGGATGAAGAAAAAGGAGGTACACCACAAGAATAAAAACGTAATATTAATTTAATATAATCTGGCGTAACCGCGATCTTAAATATAATTTTAGTTTAAACTGCAGTCGAAAAGTTTTTGTTTGTGACTTAATCTAGCGAATCTATAAAGTACCGCCTGGGGAGTATAACCAAAATGGAGGCTATGTCAATCAAGGAGGTGGTTATGACAACCGCGGTGGGGGTTATGACAACCAAGGAGAGGGTTATGACAACTGCGGTGGGGTTATGACTACTGAGGTTGTGGGTATGACAACCGTGAGGGAACTCTTGACAACGGGGAAGGGGTTATGATTATCGAGGGGGAAATAAGTTTACTGACTTCTAACAAAATATAGAAACAGGCTAGGTTTTTATATATAATTAATGTTTATTTCGTATTGCCTATTGCAGCTCCCACACGCTATTGACCTTAGAAGTTAGTTTAAACTGAGTAAGTTTGAGAGAATATTAATACAGGGTTACATGTAAAGATGGTAAAATGGGAAAAAGAGGTTTCAAGCTTTATGTTTCGCGCTTAAAAGTGAAGTTAAAAGTGGGGTTTCTGAAGGAAAGATAATTATGTTTTGTAGACGTTATTTAAGGCTTACTCGTAATTTCATGTTTCGTCATTTTTCATGAGTTCGATTGCGGGTTTATATGCAATGAGGTCAAAGGACATGTTCACAAAATGTATGGAGGCTGGTATAATAATAATCAAAAATTCTAACCACGTCACTTCACGAGAAAGTTCATACTTTTCTGAGTCCATTACATCAGTTAAAAATATAAAGAGCCCTCCGATTTTTTAAAAATTAATTTTGAATTTATTAAGATAAATAATATATTTGGCTCAATAGGTAGTTTATCTCTATCAACCCTGACTAAGTGACCTCCAAATTGTTAAATAAAAGCATTTTTACCAATAAGACACACTTTTTAAGTGTTTTTTGTCACATTGTACCTGTCACTGGTCACACTGGTAGGTTATAATTTTTAAATGAATGTGGAAGACTTATGAAGAATCAGCTAGGTACGAATTGAAGTAAAATAACGATAGAAGCACTTTATTATTGCTAAACTAGTAAAAATAAAAAGCTGTACTGTTATTTTTCTACAATTTATTTTACACATTAAAAAAATGGAGGGATGGAAAAATCTAAATTAAATATTTTTGGAAATCTCATAAAACAAGCTTTCAAATGATGTATACAAGGTTATTTCTAATCAATTAGCATTCTTTTAGGGGCTTGTTCTGTGCATCAAAACTAACAACTTTTGTTCTACAACTTTGGTCAAAAGTAAAAAAAAAAAATATCAACTGTTCCATATATTTTGTCGCGGGTGAACGATATTTTTCTATGGAAGAACAAAATTTTTTTTGAGTTTTGACAAAAGTCGTAGAACAAAAGTTGTTAGTTTTGATGTACAGAATAAGCCCCTAGAAGGATGCTAATTGATTAGAAATAACCCTGTATATCTTCGATTTTTCCTAAATAATATACCTACCACTTGTGGACGTCACCTTTAGATACATTTATGTCGTGATGCGAATGTTAACCGTGGGTTTTAGTTTTTGCCTTTGTGTGTGTTCCATGGTACCTTCGACACAGATAATCCCAGGGGGAGTATGTGTGTGAAGCGTTATTTATTTTAATTCAATAATTGTTATTTTCGTTTGGTGCAGGCTACGGCGGGCACCAAGGGGGCTATGATAGCTCAGGCAGCTTTAACCAGGGATACCAAGGTAAGTTGCTTGTTTTATACTTTGTAAATGCCGAACATTTTGACTATATAAATTATGCTACTTGATGTGCGTGAGTCATTACGCGTATGTCAATGTTAATGTCTCGCGAATCAAGCTATATTTTTCAAGGTATAGCAAGGCAAAAGGCTTAAATAATTTTGTTCAGTTTCAATGTCAATCCATACTTAGTTTCTTCTTCGAAGGGATGAATTGATGGAAAGACAATTTGTCGATTTGACATGATAGGGATGGTGATTCTAAGTATATTACAAGATATTTCGATGAGACCCAAACTAAGCTCATGGCTTGTGACTTGGGGCTCGAGTGCGGAGTAAATTGAAACAAATTTTCTGTGTCCACTAAAACGTGCAAGTTGATTAAATACAAATAAAAAAACGCAAGCGGTATTAAAAATTACAAAAAATAAAAGAAAAAACTAGAAAAACATTTGTAAAAATAAAGCAATTCAGATTTAGAGGATTTGTAGACCAAGTCCTTTCGCAAAAGGTACCGCAGGGGATTTATGGTTAAAAAAAATCCACAAATCCCTATAAAATATATCCCTAGTAAAGGGTTGCCTGGAAGAGATTGCTATAAGCAATAAGGCCGCCCTTTGTTGCACTATATTATGTCGCTTGTATTTTTTTTCCTTTCTGTGTATTTTTTCTGAATTGTATTTTAGTTTTAACAATAAAGTGTTTATCTATATATCTATCTAAATCCCCTGCGTAGGGGAACATCTAAAGTTATAAACTCAAACCAAATAAAAAAATAAAGACAGAATGCTGTGAACAAACAAGTGAGGCCGACCAAAACTACGCTTCGCCGTGTACAAGACAATTACACACACATCCACGTACAAGGAAACTACGCCTTGGCTTGTCAGTCGAACTATGGCGGCGCAGCAGCGACGCACTCACACATGTATAAAAAACCGGTTTCACTTGACTGTTCAACGACGTTCTCGCTTCATTTTTTTATTTGCTCTGATATATATTAAGAGATAAATATAATTTTACAGGTGGTGCCGGTGGCGGTGGCGGTGGATTCAACAAAGGCTACCAGTCCCAACAATACCAGCAAGGGGGCTACCAAAACCAGTCCTACCAATCCCGTGGGGGGTACCAAAACGAACACGACGACCGCGACCGTAGGGGCCGGGGCGGGGGTGGGGGTTACAGGGGGAGACGCTAGTGTAATAAATATCATCATGTCAGCCTTAATACTCTCTTAAGTTTAGAAATCTACCTTTGACTGCCTAAAAGTGTATACAGGGTCTGTACATCAAAACTAATAACTTTTGTACGACTTTTACCAAATGTCAAAAAAATCCTCTTTCGTAAAAATATCGTTCACTCTCGACAGAATGTAAAACAGCTGTTTGTTTTATTTTAGACAAAAATCGCAGAATAAAAGTTGTTAGTTTTGATGTACATAGTAAGCCCCTAAAAAGATGCTAATTGATTACCAGTTACTGTATATTTATAATACTAGCAAGGGGGCTACCAGAAACAGTCGTATCAATCCCGTGGGGGGTACCAAAACGAACACGACGACTGCAGGGGCCGGGGCGGGGGAAGGGGCTACCGGGGTAGACGCTACTGGTTTAAATAACGTCATATCAGCCTTCAAGTGAGTAAGCGCAGCGTAGGACGCATTTCTGCTTAACAACAGGCAGTAAGTTGTCAAATTCAAACATATTTGCAATAAAAAAAAAACGGGGTGAGGGGAAGGTTCATGAGTACACCATCCGCTTCCAATGTTTAACCTTTTGACCGCCAAAGTCATCCATATTTGGACCAGCACTTCCGAGGGCAAAACCATGTCCAAAATACAAAAATAAATATTTCATATCATCATCATCCTCTCAGCCTTCAAGTAGGCAAGCGCAGCGTAGGACACTCCGGGGTTCGAGATAACAAAGCTGCTGAAGGGAGGGTTCGTATGTGCATTATCCACTCAAAATGTTAAAAATACTGTCTCTGTGTCCAGTAAACTACCTTAGACTGCCTAAAAGTGTATATATTTAGATTTGCAATACTTACAAGGGGGCTACCAAAACCAGTCGTACCAATCTCGTAGGGGCTACCAAAACCAGTCGTACCAATCTCGTGGGGCTACCAAAACCAGTCGTACCAATCTCGTGGGGCTACCAAAACCAGTCGCACCAATCTCGTGGGGGCTACCAAAACCAGTCGTACCGATCTCTTTGGGGGGTACCAAAACAACACGACGATCGAGACCGTAGAGGATAGGCGTAGACGCTAGTGGGTAAATATTGTCATGCCAGCCGTCAAGTGAGCAAGCGTAGCGTAGGACACTTTGTCATGGTTCGGGTGCTTAGACAAGGGGCAGCCAAGTTTTTATGGATGCTCCAACCGCTTCCAATGTTAGGATTAGGAAATATACATTAGACTGTCAAGAGTAAAAAAAGTTCGCGCTCGCTACGTTCGCGCAATATTTACTACTAAAATGTAATGTAGTATTAAATTAATTTATAATATATAGATAAATAATTCTATAGGAATATTAAATACAAAAATTGAACCAGAAAATCGTATTACCTGTAGTAATTACAGTTAAGCAGTTTTTATTTTTAATATTTTGTACGAAGAAATCAGTTCTGTTAATTTTCTGGTCAATTTTTTTGTTTAAATCAATATTGCTGAAATTTACAGGTTCATGTATTTACAGTATGTTTGTATTTGTAATAATAAATCGTTTTGCCCTATTACAGTCTTTTCATTAACACACGGTAAAGATCTTCTATATGGCCCGCCCCTCCACATTATTGTTCTATTGTTGACTGCAGATTCACTTTTTCTCGATTTATTTTCTGATTGTGTGAATTTATTTTAACCAAAATATTAAATGAAAAAGAATTGACTTTTACAATACATATTCAAATCGATTAAGCAAACTTGAATCGATTTATCGAGAGTAACGAGTCGTATGCATGGTAACATCACCAGATGCATCCATGCAATCCAGATAGTATACAAAATCCTTGGCCGTATTTGTACGCAAACATGCGTGGCGCGTTGTTAATACTTTCAAACGTTTTGAATTTTGGAGGGGCGGGTCACGTTACCGTAGATCTCTACATCTCGAGCGAAGTAAAACCCGCGCTAGTCGATTTTTGGGTAGGTATCATTTGCGTTAAGGTACAAAAATGTGCCGAATCGACTGCCTACGCCCCTCTGTTTGTCCTGTACTATCGATGCGTAAATAGCGTCGTCATGCCACCGGCTTTTATGTAAAAGTATTGTGCACACATGCGCAATAATTAGCGAATCACTGCGAAGCGTCATCTGCGGCTAACTTCTCATTCGCCGATTTGTGCGGCGCTTAGTATACAATACCTACATTGTATTTCTGGTTACTTATCTTCAAACAATGATTGTGTAAAACCTGAAGTCAAAACACTAACCGTTTTACCACACACGAAACAAATACGCACGCTTTAAACAATGTGTAACAGTACAAATTGCACGGCTACACAGTGTTTAAGACATTTGCGGTAATTCGGTAAATTGCCAACATTGACTATATCCATTGGGATGTCATCTATTCAGAGCCGTGGTCAGTGGTATCGCTTTATCAATTCATACAGAATTGATAAAGCGATAGGTATTTCTATATAGATTGGCTAGAGTTAAAAACACCATCGGAATAATAACTAAAAGTATTGTAAAAATAATTTATTTACATAACATCATAAATTCATATGTTGAGCGGTAAGACACCGTACAATACATTTATTTTCGTTTTTCAAAATAGCCTTTTTCATGTAGGTATAAAATAAAGACCGAGCTTATTTTTGGGCCAGAATTTCGATCTATGTGACGATTTCTCAATAAAAAAAAGCTACAGACGGAAGTGAGACTTTGTCTAAAAACCGCTATGGAGGCACAAGCCTTCGTAGTTACTAATATGATGACATAACTGAAAATGAGATTTTCAGACGACTGCAGTAATATCTCAAAGCCTACAAATCTTCAGTGCTCCATTTATAAGCCTCTTCTTCCTGCGCCTTCCTCTTGCTCTGTTGTTGGAAGTACCTATTAATTCTCGTAGACGCTGGAGCGGTCGATGCCGTCCCAGCAGTACCCGACGGATGTTTGAGGGATTTGGCAGAAAACTGACTTATTGTCGCCGCCATTTTGAATAGATCTCGGCATGTGACATGGATCCGCCATATTGGTATCGGAATGTGACATTTAAAAAGTAGTTCAATTGTCACTTATGTCAAACTATGACGTTGATTTAATAGTATTATGCGTTTTCGACGTCATTTTGAGACTTTCCATAGACTACTTTTCCATATTTATTTTCCGGGATATTTTAGGATTATTTTACGGAACTTTATAAATCTTCAGTGCTCCACTTATAAGCCTCTTCTTCTTGCGCTTTCCTCTTGCTCTGTTGTTGGAAGTATTTGTTTTCGTACCCGCTGGAGCGGTCGACGCCGTCCCAGCGGTAGCCGGGCCGGATGTTGAAGCGATTTGGCGGGAAATTGCCTTTAAATGAAGGCCGTTCTGTAAAGAAAGAACATGAAAGATAAAATAATCAGCGCTTCTAATACATGTAATTGACAGTAATCAACTTTTTGTTTGGACTAATGCTTTTTTGCGATTTCAGTTATGTCATGAGAGTCATAGACCCATGTCGGTCAGGCGATGCATTTTGCTTAAATTTTGAAAAAGTACTACTCATAATAGTAAAACTACAGAAACATGGAAAAACCCGTACTGGTTGCGTTCGCGTATTAGTAGTCTGCTCATGTCTTAAAATTACCGAAAAAAAAACTTCTTTTAAAATTATTGAAAAACCTGAAGAATTGTTCTATTGTAAGGTGATCTGATTTACTCATGTATATTTTGACGTGACTAAAATAACTGAAAAAACGTTCGCGCTCGCTACGCTCGCGCTTGATAGCCGTAGAGTTATACTTTGCACATACCTATTTTAAACGATTGAGACAAAACCGAAAAAAAAACGCGTTCACTGCGCTCGCGCTGCAGTATTAGTTGTAGTATTCTTTGGTCGCTCTTATTTTTAAATTTTTGAATGAATTGACAAATATCGGAGCTCGCTACGCTCGCGTTTTCTAGGTATTAATTGTCTTTAGAATATAAATATTTGAAACAACGCAAAAAACGTCCCCTACGCTCGCGTAATTTCCACCTACTGCCTGCTACAACTTGATGACCACCCTCTGAATGAATGGCTGGGCCCGCCCTTGCTATGTATAGATCTAAAATAAAACAGGTCCGACGCAGACGCGATAACTGATCTCTATGATTGGTGAATATCTCACCGGGCGGTAGTTCCCCGCGCTCCCTCTTCTTCTCTCTCATATACTGCAGCATGGGGTCTCCCGCTCTCTCCACTTGTTTCAGAGAATGTTCCAGATCCTTGTCGTCTCTGTGCCGAGCCACGGGTTTGGACGCTTCGTGGATGAAGTCTTGTATGCGGGCTTGTTGAGCTTCTACTTGCTTTATGCTGGAAATCAATGTAGAGAAAATAAGTAGAAATAATTATATAAAAGACAAAATCTGTCATATATGAGAGCTAGATTAACTTTGTTAACATTACATAAATAAATAAATTGGGGGACATTTTACACACGGTCTCCGACCCCAAACTAAGCGATGGTTGTGATATGGCTGCCAGAGACTGATATACTACATATACATATTTTAAATACATACTTATATAGATAGTACCTAAATAACACCCAGACACAGAGCAAACACCTATGTTCATCACATAAAACGCTTGCCCTGGGTGGGGATCGAACCCACGCCTCTTTGATCCAGAGGTCAGGTTCACTAACCACTGAGCCACCGAGGCAGTCAATATACAAACATAGTACATACCCTTTACTCCAAACTTTGTATTTAGCATCAAGCTCTTTCTGCCTCTCTGCTTTCTCTTTCTGTTTCTGCCTGTCTTCTGATGTTTCTCTTTTGCCTGAAATAAATAGAAATATATCTTAAGTAGTAGTTTTTAAGTTAATTTAATACAATTTAAAGTGATATGAGAATGAGAACATTGGCATTATTTGCTAATACAAATAGTATTGACATGGTAAAATAAGTTATTTTGACTTTTTGACCGACGAACCACCGGAGGAGCAATTCTATATATACATATATACACAATATATACGCGTCGAATTGTATCTATACACATATAGATACAATTCGATACAATACAAGATACATATATATACTAGCTGACCGGGCCACGCGTTGCTGTGGCTAAATAAATTAAATTTGCGACTATAATTTGAGATTTAAACTATCCTATCTCTCAAGTTGGATCGAACTGCACATGGTGTGCGAATTTTATTATAATCGGTTAAGTGGTTTCGGAGTCCATTGAGGACAAACATTGTGACACGAGATTTATATATATTAAGATTTTTTTTATGTATAACCACGCATAACTTTTTTTATAGTTGTCCGATTTCAATAATTCTTTTTTTATTGGAAAGAGTATACTTCGAAATTGGTCCCATTTCAATTTTATCGAATAATATAATATAAACATTTCTCTTGAATTACTCTATCTACTAAAACAAATTGCATCAAAATCCGTTGCGTAGTTTTAAAGATATAAGCATACATGGGGACAGACAGCGGAAAGCTACTTTGTTTTATTGATCGACGAACCACCGGAGGAGGTATACAATTCGACGCGTATATTTTTTTTTATGTCCACGCATAACTTTTTTCATAGTAGTCCGATTTCAATAATTCTTTTTTTATTGAAAAGAGTATACTTCGAAATTGGTCCCATTTAAATTTTATCGAAATCGGCTGAGCCATTTTTGATAATAAACAATAATGTGAAAAATGCTACATTGATCCGTGCGAAATATTCGCGAATTCTGTACACGGGTGAAGTCGGTCATGCTAATTTTTGCAAAAAATAATTATACTATGTAATAATTCTGTCCACAAGGGACGTCTACCCACAAGGTGGACCGGATGACCTCATTAAGGCTCCATCAAACACAGGCGGTACGAGCGGTAGAGCGGTACGAGCGGTAAAGGGCGGGACGGCAGTACCGCGACCGGACCTGTGTGAGCCCTTCTTATATAACCAGTACAATACAGATGCCCGCCCGTCTGCTATACCGCTCGTACCGCCTGTGTGTAAAGGAGCCTTTAAGACCGCAGGATCGCGCTGGATGCAAGCCGCTTCCATCCGGTCTTATTGGAGATCCATAGGGGAGGCCTATGTACAGCAGTGGACGTCCTTCGGCTGATGGATGGATGGATGGAATAATTCTGTACACGGGTGAAGTCGGTCATGCTAATTGACAACATTTCAAATTTTTAACATAGTTATATTTATTTATTATCTGAAAGAATATTGCAAAATAACATATACGTATTTTTTATTTTTCCAATTTGACTTATATTTTCTGTAAAATTAAGTTTTGAAAAGTAGCTTATTCTAAAGGGACGTAACTGCAAAATTTAGGACTCATAAACAATTTTACTGAAGCCACATTAGAAAAAAATAGGTGCTAGCGTTGCTGTCACTGTCAATGCCAAACAATCCGTCACAATTCACAACAAATAGGCCAGGAGGTCAGCGCAAAAAGTCCACTATGTACCGCGGTATACCATGGGAAGAAATATATAAAAAATGTTTAACAACTGCCAATCACCTGAGATATGTAACAGGGTCTGCCATACAGGCTTTAAATTAGCACCACTTAAAAGAAGAAGAATAAGTAGTACTAGTTCCAAGATACTTTTAAAATTCAAACGGATTCTTCCACCAAATGCTAGGGAACCCAGCTGACTGACTCCAGGGTATTGATGTACATCATTTTGATAACTATGTAACAATAATTCAGCTTTTGGAAAGTATTTGCATTTTTTGCGTTTACCTCTCGGGCTAAAGCAAAATAAGTAATTTGAAAATGACACTGACATTTTATTTTTAAATTACATTTTATGTGTCAACACTGTCAGTGTTAACTGTCATTTTATATTGCTAGTATTTTTTTTATCATTGGCAACTGCACTTTCAGTATAAATCCCGAAACGGCTTGGGTGAGAGTTTTTATCTAATATCTTAGCAGTTACTGCACTAAAAATTTTGGAAAAATAAACATAATGATCAGCATCCCGATATCTCGAAATGGTTTTGGAATTTCATAGCCTTGTGAAATATGAAAACTTGTCAATTGTTGCAAAAAATAATTATACTATGTAATAATTCTGTCCACAAGGGGCGTCTACCCATAAGGTGGACGGATGACCACATTAAGACCGCAGGATCGCGCTGGATGCAAGCCGCTACCAACCGGTCTTATTGGAGATCCATAGGGGAGGCCTATGTCCAGCAGTGGACGTCCTTCGGCTGATGGATGGATGGATGGAATAATTCTGTACACGGGTGAAGTAGGTCATGCTATTTTTTGCAAAAAATAATTATTTAGTTTACTAAAATTATTTAGTTTACTAACCAAATTCTATCTATGTTAGTTTACCAGTCAATAAATGCTATATAGCTGTGGTGGTCAAGAGGTAGTGAGACCCGCCTTGCAATCGTGAGGTCGTGGGTTCGAATCCACGGTCCCGTACCAATGAGTTCTTTGGAATTTATGTACGGAATTTCACACCACTGGCTTTTCGGTGAAGGAAAACATCGTGAGGCAACCTGCATACGTCCTTAGATGAAATTCGATGGCGTATGTGAATCCACCAACCCGCACTGGGCCCGCGTGGTGGATATGGCCCAATCACCCTTCGTGGGTAGGCCTACGTCCTGCAGCGGACTATTAAATAAAGGCTGATACAGTACAGTACAAATGCTATATTGAGATATTTAATTATTTGTTTATAGGCGAGCAGTGTATACTAATGTGCCTATATCAATCAGTGTCGAATACAATTAGTATTTATCTGTAAAGGAATTTTTTTCCTTCTTTATCCAAAGGTCCAGTCTATTCTTAAATGTAATTAAGATAAATAATGTGTCTTTGTCTCTGTGGTCTCTGACCCCAAACTAAGAATAAAGATACAAATGTTTGTTGATGTTGATGACAATGTTGGTTACGTAGATGTAACTAAGTATAGGATTATTGTTAAAATATGTGACATGTTATAGTATAGAGGGTTCATAATCATCATCAATCACAGCCTTCTTTAACCCACTGGTTACCTCTCTCTTATAGTGCCATCTTATACAAGGTTATTTCTAATCAATTAGCATGCTTTTAGGGGCTTATTCTGTACATCAAAACTTACAACTTTAGTTCAGCGAGTTTTTTCTAAACTAAATAAAAAATAACCGGACAAGTGCGAAGGCTCGCACATCGAGGGTTCCATACAAACGCATTGTTAAAATAATTAAAAACCTCTTTTAGCATGTGCTAATGAAGTTTTTTTATATGATACCTGACATGATACGATTTACTCACTTTGAATTTTGAACCCATATTTTGTGAATTTTGAGGCCCTATTTTTTTTGTGATTTAAATAAAAATGTAGTTTTCAGATTTATTCCTATATGTGTACTCTGAGACAATGTTTCTCGCCAAATTTTATAGTTCTATGTCAACGGGAAGTACCCTGTAGGTTTTGATTTTTGTGAGTGTTAAATATGCGGTTTTTTGCGACATAAACGGCTCTAACTTTTTTAAACAATAACTGAGAAGATTTTCTTTTACACAACTGCAAGAGACCATAGATATACGTATACAGTTTAAATTTCAACTCGATATCTTTACGCGTTCACGAGATAAAGGGTCTTGATATACACACAAACGGACAGACGGACTACAAAGTGATCCTATAAGGGTTCCGTTTTTGTCCGTTTGAGGTACAGAACCCTAAAAAAATTCCATAGTAAAATAATTGTTCACCTGCGACAAAATGTATGGAACAGCTGTTTTTTTTTTTGAGTTTTGACAAAAGTTACAGAACAAAAGTTGTTAGTTATGATGCACAGAGTAAGCCCCTAAAAGGATGCTAAGTGATTAGGAATAACCCTGTATATTAAATAATATATAAAGGAAGTAATATACAAATTATAACTTACTTTTTCTCGAAACTGCTTTAGCGTTTCTTCCTGACACATCATCCCCTAATCTTTTAAAAACTTCATCCTCTTTCCTTCTAAATTGTTCATTCTCTTCCCTCAATTGCCTTGCGTCTTGTAACCCCGCCATTTTGCCTTCCAATGTTTTTGCCATCTTTTTATTGGTCGGTGGCGGACTATCACTGTTTCTTTGCATATTTCTACCTCTGTCTGACATGTTTCTGCCTCTTTCCGTCTGTTTTCTCCCTTTTCGAGGAGGTGATAGATCAGAATCACTATTATTTTGTCTATTTCTATCTCGTTCCGACATGTTTTTGTCCCGATCTGAGGTTTCTTTTCTTCTTCCTTTTCGAGGAGGCGATAAATCTGAATCACTATTGTCTTTTTGTCTATTTTGTGTTATTCGTTTGTCTCTGTCTTTCCTAGGTGGAGATAAGTCTGAGTCGCTATCATGTTTTCTTCTGTGTTTCGGACTTTGTCTTCTTTTATCTTTGGAAAAATCTCTGTTGTGTTCTGACATGTTTCTATTATCTCTTCTTGGAGGGGATTGATCTGAATCGCTGTTGTGCCTTCTATCTCGTTCTGACACATTCTTATTTCTTTCTGAGAAGTCTCTTCTATCTCTATCTTTTCTGGAAGATTCTTTATATTTGTTATATCGTTCAGGTGAATTTCTCCTTGGTGATGGTGATTTTTGTCTATTTTTTCTTAATGGCGATAAATTTCTTTTTCTTGACATGTCAGAGTCATTATTTTTTCTTCTCGGTGGTGAGGTATCTGAGTCATAGTTTTTCTTTCGTCTTTGCGGTGAGGGATCTGTTTCGGGATCGGCCCATCTGCTTGGTTTTCTTCTTTCTTTACGAATTTCTTGTTTTCTTGGTGGTGAAGCATCTGAATCATATTTATCATTCTTTTTAGGTTGATCATCTTTTTTTCTCTGTGAACTAACATCACTGTCATCATTTGACCCCTTTTTTCGAGGTGATGGAGATCGATTTCTTTTTCTTGGTGGACTTATATCACTGTCATCATTCTTTGATGACTTTTTTCTTGGTGGTGATGTGTCCGAGTCATTTTTTTCCTTTTCATCTTCAGAATCACTGTACATTTTGCCGAATATAACTTCATTTTCTTTTTCAACCTCTTTCACATCTTTCTGGATTTCTTCTATTTGTAATTTGCTGTTGAAGCCATCATCCTGTTAAATAAAAATATTTATTTATTAAAGTTTAAAGTGTTTTTTTTCAGTTAAAATATTCATATATGCCATGTTATTATGCTTTACTAAGTATAAACTAAGAAGCTTCGGGCTGATATCAATTTGAAAGTGGTAGTTATTCTTGCTTTATCTTCTAAAAGCTAATGCCTGAAATTGGCGCCTTTTAAAATTCGTGCGGCCATTAACCAAACCTTGTTTTTTTAGTACAATAAGATGTTTTAAACAACATTTAATAAACAAAAAAATTTTACCCTCAGTCCGAGAAAAGTTATGAGAGTTAAAAGTTTGTAAATATTCATCAGGTTTTTTGTAAAGATACAGCATATTAGATCATTTAAAACACCCAAATAATCGTTATATCGGTACCTACTATAT
Organism: Hypomecis punctinalis; assembly: GCA_949316475.1. Lineage (NCBI taxonomy): Eukaryota > Metazoa > Arthropoda > Insecta > Lepidoptera > Geometridae > Hypomecis > Hypomecis punctinalis. The sequence goes on along the minus strand of OX438820.1, from coordinate 9,093,503 downwards.
TATGGTGCGCCAAGCACTCGACAGTGGTCAATCCGCCGGCGATTTGGAATCGCCGCACGCACCGCCGCCGCCACCGCTGAGGATGTGTATGTAGTTGGCTGTCTCCTGTCCTACTCTAAAGCGCACAGGAGCTTGGTTTGTTTCAATTTCTCACTTACAAACCGCCCCCTCCCCCCCGCGCCCCACCCCCCGTCAATCAAAAGAATAAGGATTTACTAATTCTCACTCACGCCTTGGTATTCGGTAGGGGCGCGCTTCAACCAACCAACTCGCGATGCCTAGTGCCGCGACACCCAGCCATCATGCCGCTGCTGTCGCTTATGCGACGCGAGGCCGCATCGGGCCTCGCCACTACGCGAGCCCGCCTCGGCGGCCGGGGTCGAGTTTCGCCCCCGGTGCCAGCCGCTTCAACATCGATGCCAGCCACCATCACAGCAAAAAGTATGAATTATCATAGAGAACAATGTGTCAAATGATGTAGTTCCATCTTGGAATGTCTACACGGATGGTGCAAAAAACAGGGAAGGAACAGTCTGCGGCTATTACTCGCCGGAACTTGGGCTCAGAGAGTCCCTGGCCTTGAGTAAAACTACAACAACCTTGCAAGCGGAGGCCATGGGCCTATTACTAGCCTCAAAAGCACTTGTACCCTTAAATGAGCTTTTGACAGCTACAGAAAACAGTGAGGCCAAAGAAGTCATCGTGTTCACGATTGACAGTGCTGTTACTATCTATATCTACGCAATCAAAATACCTGTAGCAAGGTCTAGAGTTACCGCTGAGTGTCATGCGACACTTCAAACTCTTTCAAGCAAACACAGAACAATCGTGCGCTGGACAAAAAGACACAGATCATGTTCAGGCAACAACATAGCCACCCTTGCCAAAGAGGGCACGAGAAAACAGGTACGGGAGGAGGCAAAGGAGGCAACAAAACGCTGTAAGCCAACAGCGGCGGAAGTGCGCGAGTTGCTGCGTCGTCATACCGAAAAAGAACGATAGAATATGTGGAACATAAGGGAGGACTGCAAGCACTCTAAGGCTGCTTTCCCCAATCTAAATAGAAACATTACAAACGACCTATTGAGGTTGCAGCGGCAAGACCTCCGACTTATGGTAAGACTCATAACTGGTCACTGCAACTTAAATAGTCACTTGTATAAACTTGGAGCCACTGACAGCCCACTTTGTCGTGGCTGTTTGCAGGAAAACGAAACTGTAGAGCATGTTCTGTGGCACTGCAAGGCCACGGAAAACACTAGAATAGCTAACGGGTTGCATGATGCCTCTGCATTATCATCGGCTTTGTCATCTACATTGCCATCATCTCATTTACCATCTAAGCTACTGGAGCACTTATGCCAGCGGCCCAGAGCCACGCTCCGTTACTTTAAGGACCTGGGCTGGCTCGGGTAGACGCTGGAGGGGGAAATGCACAAAACACCCCATGCGGGACGTCAGTGCAGGACTTATCGCCCCTACTTCGAATTAGAAATAGAACCACGGGTAGGCGTCGCTTTGCCCTGGCGTGGGCTTGACGCCGCCCAACTTGCGTCGTTGACCATCGTGCTCGACGACCGAAGCTTCAAAGGGGATGTTAGAGACGTGATTCCTGGCTTGAGCCGGGCTAGCGATTCCACTCCCCATCTCCGCATCGCTACGAACCCTGAGAGGCTGAAAGAGCTCCGCTCCGCGTTTCAGTCGGTCTTGGTCGAGTGTACACTTTCGAGACTGACCATCCGAAGCCGCGTTCGCCTGTTCGAGTACGCCACCGGACCCGACGTGCGTCACGTCATATCAAGTCAAAGAGGAAGAGATACCGCCTGCACTTGGTTCAGTGCAGGTGGTGAAGACTCCAATCTGGGACTACACCACCAAGCCATAAGATGGCCAACCCAATTACACCAAGCCAAGATATGGCCAACGATGGCCACACTAGAAACTAACGAGGGTGCTGAGCGAAGCCGCTCGTCCTCGCGGACTGGGAAGGGTGCTCGCACCTTCCAAACATTGCCCCTCGGCCGCTGCCCCTCGGCCATTAGCGGCCGAGGCGTCCAGCCGCCAATAAAATACATATATCTCTAGTTGGTAACCTCACTTCTGCCAAACACGGGGGGAGAAGAACCCGGAGTCGCCTCGGTATTAATTGTTCTATGCTCTCACGTCTCGATCTTTGTGTTATATGAGCGTGTTTTGAATTATTGGTGACCAGTGTTCTAAAACTACGAATCGGCTTTTGTTTTAGGACTCTGATATCTATGTAGCACTGCTATGATTATAAATATCTGGTGTTATCGTAGAAAACAGATATATTACGCGGTATGTATTTTACACGGTAAATAAATAAATAAATATTGGGGGACATCTCACACTGAAACGAATGAACACTTCATTGCACACAAAGACACAGACATAGACAAAGACATTGTCGAAGCGATTTTTTCCATACCATCTTTCAAATAAATAGTCAATTACCGCATTACAGACAATACGGATAATTTGGAGATGAGGTTTGCAGAAGGCGATATAGTTCCAGGTGCAATCTCACTCCTAACAATTCAAAAAGCATTCAACAGTTTTTATTTATGTCAACTTAACTCGTAACTTGCGCCTAGGTGATAAAATAACCTTAAAAACAAATAAATCAAAACAAACTTCTAAGTCTTGTAACTCTTTTTGGACTGAAACTACAGCTGCAGCATTTCATAATAATCATTTGTTAGACTATAAAGAACTATAAAAACAAGGTTTGGTTGATGGCTGCGCGAAAAAAAAAAGGCGCCACCTTCCATACAAAAACCGGCATTGGCTTTTCATTGTTGTAGACTCCCATGATAAAAAACAAAGTAAAAAATAAATAAAAATGCAAGTACAAATTTTCTTTTGTTTTGTTGTCAGGTCTGAAATAACATGTATTATTTTATAAGATAAAGCAAGAATTTACGAATTTGCAGTAACCAGCAATGACCAGTATTAAATTATATTTAAGAACAGGACATTTCAATACAGCAAAAAGTATCTATATGTATAAGTATGTATTTAAAAATTAAGTTTTAGTAGTATATCAGTCTCTGGCAGCCATATTTATTTATTTGTTTATAGGCGAGCAGTGTATACTGATGAAGGAATTTTTTTCCTTCTTTATCCAAAGGTCTAGTCTATTTTTAAATGTGTTTATAGTTCTAGCTGAGATGACATCCTCAGGCAACCTATTCCAATTGTAGACAACTCTATTGCAGAGGATGTGGTGTGCAGTGTTAGTTTGTGATGGTGTAGGCTGTAAGAGGACTGTATGGCGTCTGCTATCGCGCATATTCTCCTTCAAGGTGTACATGTCGTGGATATCCGGAAGATTATAGAAGCCATTGAGAATTTTGAAGGTCTCAATCAAGTCTCCACGCAATCGTCGTTCTTCGAGGGTCGTGAGACGAAGAGCTTTTAACCTAGATAGGTTAAAAGCTCTTCGTCCTATTCGACCTATGAAGATTCATAGGTCTTGTGGCGCAGAGCATATGGAATCCTGGTGGCTTTTCTTTGTGCACTTTCAAGCAAATCAATATCTTTCTTAAATTAAGGACTCCATACCTGGAACCCATACTCTAGCAGAGGCCTTATATAGGTTTTGTAAATCTTAATAAAAACATCCATTGTTACTGTCTGAAAGGACTTGCGTATGATATAAATAAATGAGTTAGCCCGTTTGACTATCATAGATATATGCTCTTCCCATTTCAAATCTGCAGTAATGATGACTCCCAAATCCTTCTGTTGGTCTACAGATGCCAAGGCAACTCCATCAAGTGTGTATGTCTCTCTAGGGTTGGTTCTACCAAGATGTAACACACTACATTTGGTTGTGTTCAACTTAATAATCCAGTCCCTGGTCCAGTTCTGAATGCGGTCTAGATCCTTTTGAAGCTCTCCAGACTTTATCAATGCATTAGCAAAAAACTTCCCATCATCTGCGAAAAAAGCTGACTGACATTCTATGAGCTCTATCAGATCCGTTATAAAAATTCCAAACAGCTGAGGAGCGGACACAGAACCCTGCGGGACACCACTGGAAACCATTTTTCGGTCCGATAGTGAGTTCCCCACTCGAACCTGAAATGTTCTACCCGATAAGAAGCTCCGGTACCACTCAAGCAACTTACCACGCAACCCATGGTGTTCAAGCTTGAACAACAAGCGCTGGTGAGGTACCTTGTCAAATGCACGTTCAAAATCGAGGTGTGCAACATCAACAGGTTCTTTTTTATCAACTTGTACACTCCAGGAATGAACACATGTCAATAAATTAGTGACAGTTGATCTTTTTTCAATAAAACCATGTTGCTTTGTTGAGATCACACAATTTCTATTTAAAAATTGTGCTACTCTCTCGCTTATAATCCTTTCCATAATCTTCACCACAATGCTAGTGAGACTAATGGGTCTGAAGTTTTCCGGTTTAGTTTTGTCACCTTTCTTAAAAATTGGAGTTACTATTGCATGCTTCCAGTCTTGAGGCAAGTATCCAGCTTCAAAGGAAGTGTTCATTAATTCTGCTAAGACTGGAGCAATAGTATTAGCACAATTTTTAAGTATGCAAACTGGAAGTTGATCTGGCCCGGGGGACGACTGGATATTCAAATTCGCAATTACTTTCTTTACATCACTTTCAAAAAAAGAAATGTCACACAAACTTTCCTCTAGACGGGGAGTTGTTATAGTTATAGGTGTTTTGATTGAGTGCTGATTCTACTGAATATGCTTTTTCAAATTCAACCGCAAAAACATCAGCAATATCACATGGTTTAGTTACTAGATCTCCATTGTGGTTTCTAATTGCTGGTGGAATACTGACAGTAGAGGTAGTACAGCGTCGCAGGTATGAATAAAAAGCTTTATCACCATAGTCAAGGATTCTGGCCTCATAAGCACTCCTTTGCTTCCTGGACAAGGCAACACACCTATTATTCACTTCACGAAACTTCTTATATATGATTATCTTCCATAAGATTTTCTTTTCAGAAATTAGCTCAAGAACGCTATTATCAATCCATGGTTTATTTTTAGTTGGTTTAGATCTTACTTGGCGTAGAGGCGCATGTTTGTCTGTAGTAACATTAATAGCATTTAAGATACCATCCCATAGTTGTTGAGGATCATCCGTTTCGCAAACAGCTTGCAAAGTCTTATACAAATCAGAATTGTAACTGTCATAATTTATGCTTTGATAGTTTCGCCTGAACATGGGCGCTGTCCTTTCTTTTTGCATTAGACACTGGATAGTGAATTCCAAGACACAATGATCGCTTTTTCCTATGGGTGGTTTATGGATAACTTCTGTAATTAATGTTTCATCATTGACCATTATAAGATCAAATAGAGAAGGTGCCTGGTTTGATTGGTAACGTGTAGGTGTTTTTACGAGCTGATGCAAATTGCTGTTTAGGTACATATTTATAAACATATTTTCTGGTTTGGCATTCACATCCCCAGATTGCTGCTGATGAGTAGTCATTAGCCACTTTAAATTAGTGTAGTTGAAGTCACCGGCCACTACTATAGTGTTGTTTTCAGATGCTGTAAAGAGATTTTCCATCAATTTAGTGTCACGTGATCTCCATGCCGTCTCTTCCTTATCATCAGGTCGATATACCCCCACTACCAAGAAATGATGCATACCAAACTGAATGTCAAGATAGAGTGCTTCCACATCTTCACACATATATCTCTGATTACGTTTAGCTATGATCGGTACACCATCCAAGTGGTCCCTGACATATATTGCTACTCCTCCAGCTCTAGTTTTCCCCTCAGATTTCTTTTTTTTGTGGCTCCGGTCTAATCTAAACAGTGTATAGCCAGGGATATTGTATGTGCTATTACGGTCACTACTGTTCAACCAAGTTTCTGTGATTATTACTATCGAGGGATTCTGAGCATTAACACATTGCAGGAAAAGGTCGAATTTAGATCGAATAGAGAAAAGATTTGTGTACATGAAAGTAAGATCACTATAAGGGTCTCTGCGAGGGTCTAGTTTTTTGGTACAATCTTAGGAATTCCTTTGATGTACCTTATAGTGAGATTGGTTTCACCCTTTTCAATTCGGCTTTTGAGAGTGTCCCGTAATTTATTGATCTCTTCCCTTTGTTTGGGTGTCTTATCATCATAAACTCTTACCTCTTTAGGGGCCTTACTCTTATTCTTCAGAATCTGCACAGCATCTTGACGGGTTTTGAACACTACCTTCAGCGGCCGTTGCTTTCCAGGTTCTCGACGACCAAGACGCTGCACTGACGAAACCTTAGACGAGTAGTCCTCCCCAGTATTGATATCCTTGAGGACCTTACTCACAAACTTTTCATCATAATTTTTCCTGTCCGTGCCATTATCTGAACCACTCTCCTTAATGCCCACCAGGATCACATTATTTGCTCTGCGTTCGCGATCCTGAAGTTCCTCTAAAATAGCATTTGTGCTGAGAGGCGACGGCTCGGGTGCTGCTGCCGCTGCCGGCGGCTGCGCGTCGTCCCGACCCGCACTATTCGTCCGAGACAAGAGCTCCTTCACTTCGTCAAGTTCCTTTCTCAGCCCGTCGTATGATTTTATGAGCTTGGGCACTTGAAACAAGGCTTCTCTGCACAAATAACATAGATACAGAAGCGTGCGTTTGCCCTTGAGCCCCATGACGCGCGCCTCACTACTGGTTAAGTTGCTGCATTGCAAGCAGATGTATCTCTTGCAACCATCACATTGCACCACGGAGTCGTCAGTAAAGTCGTTTTCGCACATAAAGCACTTCATTTTTGTTGATCGATTTGAATTCACAAAGAGAAAAAACACGGAAAAAACGGTCCAATTTTATCTCGTATTTTACAAGTCACTGCAGCTAAATTCCAAATGGACTACACCGAATAATTGACAGTTTATCGACCAAAATAATACTATTTTAACACGGAATTAACGAAATTAACAATATTTTAAGAAATTAGAAATAGCAACGCAAATTCGACACTGCTTCACTCTCGAGGGTAGGAGACGAAATAAAAAATATTATCACAAGCTTTGCTTAGTCTGGGGTTAGAGAACTTGTGCAAGATGTCCCCTAATATTTATTTATTAATGATTTAATGATTGCATTCAAGCTTTTAAATTGATGATTACCTGATTGATGACTCTCCATTTAGAGCTAGTCTGGAACTGCTCCAGTTTCCTCAGCTCTTCAGGCCGTTCATCGATAATGCCTGCTATTTGAGGAGCATCTTCACCCTGGTCTAGGATGTCCAGCTCATCTCCATCTAGGGGACGGAGTTTAGTCAGGTCAATATCATCATCTATGATTTTAAAGCTGAAAAAAATAATGTTCGAGATTAATTCAGTGGAATTAAGTTAATTCACCGAAGTTCTTATTCATATTCGATGTAGGGGCGAGTTAAGTCCAGCACTGGCGTCCCATATGGAGTGTTTTGTGCATTTCCCCCTCCAGCGTCTACCCGAGCCAGCCTAGCTTAAAGTAACAGAGCGTAGCTCTGGGCCACTGGCATAACTGCTCCAGTAGCTTGGATGGTATACTAGATGACAAAGCAATGGTAGCATCATGCAACCTGCAAACGATTCTAGTTTCTGCTGTGGCCTTGCAATGCCACAAAACATGCTCTACCGTTTCATTCTCCTGCAGGCAACCACGCCAAGTGGGCTGTCAGTGGCTCCCATGTTTATGCATGTGACTATTCAAGTTGCTTTTAAGTGACCAGTGATGAGCCCTATGTAGTATTATTATATCTTCTTTGGCCCTACCATAAGTTGGAGGTCTTGTCGCTCACCGAAAGACCACCGAAGTTAAGCAATATTTGACATGGTCAGTTCTTAGACGGTTGATCAGCTGACTGTAGGTTGTTTTAACTGTTTTGTCAGAGGCCTTGAGGTGGCTTAAAAAACTCTGATAACAAGGCTAGCTACCTGACAAATCTTAACTTGAAATTATCATACTTAAGTCATATTACGACAGTGTACTTACTGTTTGCACTGTACTTATTCTTAAAACTAGCCAAGTCAAATTACGAGCTTGAATTACATAAGTGAATCCCTTTAGAATGTTGTAGATATATTCTTGTAGCTAAAACTTGTTAGATTTTCTACGGAACACTTGGCCCTTGGCCCCCCAAGTAGATTTCAATAATTCTTTTGGTTGCGTAAACTTTGGCTCCCATTTCACAATTATGTTTTTGATGAGATTCAGTTAATAGTTTAGGTATAAGCCAAATCATAAGCTTGGGGCCTGTGACGATAGCTACAGGATATGGAAAACCCAATTGTAACCGAAGCTAACTTAACAGCTATCATAAGCTTGGGGCCTGTGACGATAGCTACAGGATATGGAAAACCCAATTGTAACCGAAGCTAACTTAACAGCTGCACAAGGATTGGGTTTTATGCAGCTTGAAGCTGACATTACAGCCACCAAGTTGTATGATTCGACTGATAACCTTAACTCTTTACAACTCTCTTGGTGATCATCATATTATTATTATTTGCCAATTACATAAATGAATTACATTTTGGTGGACGTGTTATTACTAGCTTGTACTGTATACTGTATCAGCCTTTTCAACAGTCCACTGCAGGACGTAGGCCTACCCACGAAGGGTGATTAGGCCATATCCACCACGCTGGCCCAGTGCGGGTTGGTGGATTCACAAACGCCATCGAATCTCTTCTACGGACGTATGCAGGTTGCCTCACGATGTTTTCCTTCACCGAAAAGCCAGTAGTGTGAATTTCCGTACATAAATTACAAAGAACTCATTGGTACGGGACCGAGGATTTGAACCCACGACCTCACGATTGTAAGGCGGGTGTCACTACCTCTAGACCACCACGGCTTACTAGCTTGGCTCAGGGTTAAATGATGGTCTTCAAGCGCCGCTCATACATCTCGCTTGTAAACAAAACCGCGAATACAGGGAACTCATTGATAGTAACACGGTCCTACAGGTGTAAATAATGCAGTAAGGTTAGTAAAACACATTTGGTCTTACCACAAAAGTTTTAAGCACGCTTTAGACACTGTTTAACGGAACAAATTGCATGGTTTACAGCATTTACTGACTTTACTCAGGGATATGTCTGGCTGGTTATGGTTATCCTCACTTTGACTCTTTTTGTAGCATCTTGTTTTGAAGGCAATTACTATTGTAGCCTTACGATTCTGGCTTTAAGTTTAACCATATTGCTATGCCTCATAAACATTACTAGACTAGGATCGTTTAGAACTACACAAACTAAATAATAATTTGCCAAAGAACGAGGCAAACTTACCCCTTTCCTTTGGTTGCTTTTTTCTTTTTCTTCTTCTTTTCTTTAGACGGACCGCCGAGATATTTTTGTAAATAAGATTTTTGATCTATTACTGTAGACATGGCTTCTATTTAGTAACAATAATAATTAGACTGGATTTAATAACGCAAAAATTAATGAAGATGCACAAGAGGCGCAAAGAGGCGAACGAGAATCGAGATCGGGAAAGGAAAAGATGACATCATATAATACTTTAAATTCCCCACAAACGATGCTGAAAAACTCAGCTGAAAAACATTGTGAGGATTGACATCCGTCCTATAACGATCTAGGGAATAAGTACTCTCGATATCATGATGGCATAATAATATGTTCATAACAAGAATCTATAAAGTTTGAGGTATTTAATAATATTTCGATTCAGGTAAATCTGATTATGATTTATTTACCAAAATCGCGTAGATCACGCACCATCTGTCCGAAATAAGTTTCTGTCCGGTTCTGTTATCGCAGTAAATCTATCTCAGTGGTTAGTGACCCGAACTTCTGGCTCAAAGAGGCGTGGGTTCGAAACCCATCTAGTTTGTCTGGGTGTTATTTAGTTACTATCTATATAAGAATGTATATAAAAAATAAATTATGTATATGTAGTATGTCCGTCTCTGGCAGCCATTTTACAAGCTTTGCTTAGTTTGGGGTCAGAGGCCGCGTGTAAGATGTCCCAAATACAAATATATATATATATATAAAAAACAAAGGCAGAAGGTTGTTTTCACCGACCGGTCTGCGACCATTCGAGCAGTCCTTGTCAGTACGTACCTGCACATGTAGGGATAGTATTTCCTTGTTTTTGAGGAAATATTTTAGAACTAGCAGCCCCCTGCAAGATATTTTGATGACGTTGTCATAATCATTGGAATGACATTGACATTATTATTTTTTGTATCTTTAGCATCAAATGCATTTGCCAGTATTATAATTTTGAATCAAACAACAGAAAACAACGAATCAAACTTAATTACGTCTGTGAAGTTAGCCACAAGCTTCACAAAACCTTCCTTGCATCACTGGCGTTTTAAACTGTCGCTACCACAGGTTGCTATAGGCCGAATCATACTAGTCGGCGGATGTGTAGTTAGCTACAAGCTGCGGACTATCCAATCCTGACTGAAGCTCGCAGATAGCTGCGCGTTGATTGGATATTGCGCAGTTTGTGGCTAAATTCATATCCGCCAACTTGTATTATTTGGGCTATACCTACTGATCCACCACTCGCTTTTTGTTCACAAACGCCTCATTATTAAGTTTGATTCGGTTTAGACTCTCTAGCAGACTGTTTTTCAGTGCCACTGCTGGACATACTTAGTTCTGTTTCTCTGAGAAAATTACGCTAGTCAGGTTGAGATGTGATTATTTTAGTTTTTGTTTTTATCTTGAACGGTAAGTAAATAAAAATAAAAAAACAACTTGTGCTGCAGCTTATGCTTTTATTAGCATAATGGAATTATGAAACTTATCCTATTTGAGCCATAATCGAAGTCCATTTAAATAGCCATTCCTTAAAAGTATTATCACTGTTTGTAGTCATAAACTATGAAGTAATGTAATAGTTATCTTGTACTCATTCGCTGTCGTTTTCATCATCGTCGTCGTCCCGATCGTTGTATTTTGGCCTTCTCTGTAAATAAAAAAAGATTACTTTTAGTTATCTAGGTATCAGTTACTTGCCTACTTTTAAGAATTCTGTTCAAAATTTTCTTGAACAAGAAAAGCGTCGTAGGTGAGTTCGCCCGTGTGCCTTTTTACTAATTTAATAATTTTGTTACGTTGACAGCACTGCTCTGCTATGCTAGTACAACTAAAAGTGTTTGATACTTAGACACCAATTCGATTTTCATCAGTACTCGCGTCTACCAAGTAGTCGGTACCTTGGCTGCTGATTAAATCTTAATGTTAGTTCACCGTTTAGCCACGACGACGACAAGATGCGTATTTTTGAACATAATAATTATTGTATTTATTTACGTGGCGTTATTATAGTCGTTACTGTTTTTACTCGTGCAGCACGTGCCTTCGCTGGCGTTTTCAAATGAGGCCGAAAAATAAACAAGCTCCATTGCTCTTCAAATTAAACAAGGAGTATTTAGTATTTTTCAAAATTTTAATAATGTTTGTTGTAGGTACCTACCCAGTTAAAAAAGTTTATATTATGTATTATTTATTGTACCTATGTAATAATGCTTACCAATGGACTACCCAAATATTGGTTGTAGCTTAAAGCCTGTGGATGTAAATTTAAATTAGATCAACATTATCATCATATTTGCTTTTTCTATTCTATAATAGAAAACATCTACCAAATAGCTGTAGTATAGTCGGTAGCTTGGCTGTTGATTTAAATCTAAAGCTCGAAACATACTATCGGACGCGGGTGACGAACGCGACTGACAGTCGCGACTTAGCAACGTGCACAGTCTTAAAACATCCGGTGTGCCAGATCGCTCTCGGACGTCCGAACACTCAAGGTCGTCCGAAGGTGACGTCCGCGACTTATGTCCGATAGTGTGCACGGCTCAGTGTACTTTCATAGTCTAGATACCTATCAATCGCGGCTGTCAGTCGCGTCCGTAAGCCGTGTCCGATAGTATGTTTCCGGCTTTATTGTTATTTCACCGTTACGTCACGACACGGTTCTCTTTTTGCACATACTCTATCTACTCTCATACAATGGATTCTTTAGATACTTAGGTACCTATTAGGTATGTCATAATAAAAAATGATTTTTACCTGAAGCTGATCAAGATCTAGAGCGCGTGGTCGCAGTTGCTGTACATAAAAAAATATGTTAGTACCTAGTAAAAATAAAAATAAGATAGTATTGTACCTACCTACCTAGCTACAAAATCCTAGTGTAGTTCGGTTGGTTGTTGGTGGCGCTAATTAAAAGTTAGTTAAAATGCTGACTAAGTACGTAATTTTTTGGCCATTCGCGGCTAATGCGTCTGAAACGCGGGTCCAAAAGCCATATGCGGCCAAATGCGGCTTATTTCTATACAAATTGCTATAAGTCGCAATTATCTGACGCGACATCTAAGTAGGTACTAACAAATTAAAATAAAAATCTAAATAAGAAGAGGTTCTCAATTCATCTGTTTTCATTTCATTATCTTTTTTGTTCCGATGATACTAGGTACGTTATTTCTCCGTTGCTCCTCGTAGTTTAAAAATAATAATAAAAAATATATATTTTAAAACTTACGTCTACATCAGATTGTCTCGGGAATAACACGATCGGCTTTACAACAGATTGCACTTGGACCTGAATCAAAATAATTCGTAAACTTAGAGACATTATTTTATTAATATAGAAAAATAAGGACAAATTAGACAAATACAACACATATATACTGTTACGGCGCGTTAGAGCTGCCTACTTTTCTATCCACCCGCATTTACCGACTCCTATGTCCTACCCTCATCTTTCCTAGACGACGACCGCCTAGGTACGTTTCGTGGATGGGTGAGACGCGCTGTTTGCTTTGGCGAACAGTCTGCCCTTGACCGCCGGACAGGGTGCATTCATCACCGCTCCGCGCAATTGACGTGTGCCTAGCACCGTCTCGTCAAACCGCATTCCTATGTTAATTGTGATACGTCTTCCGGACGTCGTGTCATTCCGCAAATACAGTCCACTAACGCCGCTTCGCGACTGCCTGAAGAAAGGACCCAGGAGCAACCAGGATCAAGGTTCTGCAGCTGTGCTCACCGACCCGGATTATTCAGGTTATTCGTCGTCTTCCCGCACCCCTTTGTGTCCCGCGCGATCTGCCATAATACTTGGTGGCCGCGCTAACATATACGAAGAATACTGTAAATTACTAAAGCTGTACATGGGCAGACCGATCAGAAAAACAATTTTACATCTTCTGCCGCGCTAGCCCAGTTGCGGCTTGATGGAGTTACCTTATATGTATACACCTCTAATTTTTTCATCGAACGTATGGAAATTTTCTTACAACGCCTACTTTCACCGAAAAGCTCGGCGAATAAAATATGTATAATACAATACAATATCAAAGAACTGGTACGGAACTGAATCCACGACATTAATCGTAATGTCGTGGAAGTACTCGTAACAGCCTATTGCAAGAACGCTAGCCTGGAATCGTCCAGCATTCTTGCAATAGGATGTTACGTATGCTTTCGTTCCTTTAATGTGTGGACAAATGAATAACTTCTATCTAAGACTAGATTCGAGAATTTTAAAAATTACCTCTTTAGATCTTGACGGTATCTAAAACATAAAAATTAGTGAAATGTTATAATAGGTTTTAACAAAAGGTGGTGCTGAATTATTATAGGCAAGTCAACCTATAGACAGGCCTATAGACTTTGAGACTTAGAAACATAGTGCACTTAGTTATACATAAAAATAAAAGGCTAATAGGTAATATATATTCAGTCTGCGTTGTTCTACAGCTTTCTTCTACCTCTCAGACTGCGTGGTCTACTGCTTTTGTGATCCAAAGCTTGTCGTGTGAGTTCATTGTGTCACGCCATCTACGTCTGAGTCGGCCCAAAATTAAGTAAATAAATTAAAATACTGTACTGTATCAGGCTTTTAAAAGTCCACTGTAGGACGTAGGCCTACCTTGATGCCTGAATAAGCCATATCACTACGACGTTATGCAAGTTGCCTTACGATGTTTTTCTTTACCGAAAAGCCAATGCTGTTAAATGAAAGCGATGATAGAAATCAAAGTAATCACTTACATATCTGAAGTTGAGTGACTGTAAAAATAACATAGGTTTAGCATTTGTAACAATAAAGTCGTTTTTGGTCCGCATCTAGGAAACTGTCCCACTGCTCTGGCTGCTGTTTCTTTTTACAAGTTGGCGTAATCACTCAGTATAGGTAGGCTTGATACGAGTACGTGTTGCTGTTATTATTGAGGAACTGTCAGATTTCATCACGATATTTTCTATTATGTTGACATTGTTTACACTTGTGGGATTAAAAAAAAAGACCTAGGTAATTAAATCTAGGATCTCCGAGCTCCGAACTGAAAATTTTTTGTTGCCAGATAATGTTTTTTTTTGTATTTTTTTACTTGATAATAGTAAAGTTACTGAATAAATGATTACTTACTCCAAGGTCATGGTATAACAAAGATGACTTTTGGCTTGGTGGGATCTGAAATCAGTAACGTATTACGTATTTATATGTATACAAACTGTATGAAATAATACCTTTGATTACTCGATAGAAGCACTACTTTTGCGATGCATAAATTATTATAACTATAATAGACTTACGTATGTGACTTTCACTTTCTGAAACAAAATAAAATTTGATTTTACATTACAGATTGTATTTTTCTGATAGATTTATTACAGTATTCTGTACCTAGATAAATATCTTTATATATTCTTTGGGGGTTTTATATTCTAACTCGAATCTTTTAAGACCATAATAATTCTTGAAGAAGGTATTAGAAACATATTTTGAACAACATAGAAAATTCTTTCGAATTTTTTGCGATAAAAAGTATTTTACAGATATAAATAAGTAATCATGCAAGTAGATACATAAAATAATTTAAGAAATAAATTAATTCATCATTAGGTACTTACGCCTTGTGATCCGTATTGCTGAAATTAAATATAAAAATCATGTAAATAACTGTATTACTCGTAACACAAGATTTTAAGTTATTATTTTTTTTGAATTTTATACATACTGTTGCAACATAATCCATTTGTCTTGCAAGAGAATTCAAGTTAGATGTCTGAAAAATAATATTCAAAAGTTACACAGACCCAAAGTTTTTAAATGAACCATTTAGCTCACCATATACATTTTTAAGTCATTTTTCCCCAAGTATTTCCCTTCAAAACTGTGCAGTAGCTGAATCATGTGAGAATATTTATGTACCTAGTTGCGGTGCGAATTATGCCTCTACAATTTAGAGGCATATTAAGCCCGATTACAGAAGCGTCATCGGAATTATAATAGCTAAATAGCATAGTTTTGTTTCTTTTTCACTTTAGGCATTCGATAGAGAGAACGCTTTTTACGTTGCTATTAAATTTACGTTAGTGCCTTTGTAATCGGGGTTATAATTAATATTATTTAGAGTCTAAATAATTGTATTATGGCCAAGTGCGGCTACACTGAACAACAATGCCGAATATGTCAACAAACTTGGAAGTGGTGCCAAGTTTGACCTGAATCCATCTATCAGCAATAGGACGTTCACTGCTGGACATAGGCCACCCCTATAGATTTCTAATAAAAGCGATGGGCAGCGGCTTAGGTAAATCCGGCGCGATTCTGCAGTTTTATGGCCATCCTTCCACTTTGAACGCTGCGCTCGGCGGCACGTGGTTTTCACTCGAGAAGTATTTTCGACTCCATCAGTCATCAGTCTTCTGTGCTTGATGTGATGTCTTTAAAATTGTTTTCACTGGGAGGCAATTCCAGAAACGACTGATAGTAAGAATCGGGGTATATCTCTACCTACTATTGTTAGAGATCAGGGGGAATTTAATGAAATAAAAATCTTACAATAGTAATTAAGCTTACCCTCAATGAATCACGTTGCTCATACTCTTGATCACGTCGTTCTTGATCTTGATCACCTCGGTCTTGATCTTGGTCATATCTGTCTTGATCTTGGTCATATCTGTCTTGGTCCTGTTGCTGATATCTGTCCTGTTGTTGCTCATATCTTTGCTGTTCCTGATAGTAACGCTGTTCATATTGATCGCCTTCCCTCTGAGAAATAAAAAATTGGGCAAAGGTAAGGTTTTTGATTACGAATTAACCATTGAATTTCAAATTTAATTTTGAAAATAGTTACTTAACCCGTGTGATGATTACTTCTCATAAATTATAATGATTGTTGTAGCATAATCGTAATTCAATAAATAATAGACTAGGTATTTATGCAGATCATGATAAAAACAAAGGCATCTAAGTTTATTTATTATGCTTTGTCAAAACTGATTGACTATTTCTGCTCCACTCTTAAATTTATCATTTTTTGTGTATTGGAAAATTTTCTACGGATTAAACACTTGAGTTGAGCGCAGTCTAAATTGGCATAGGGAAATACTCATTGTCACGGTAGTATTTCGATGTCTGGATTAAAAATAAAAATGTTTTCACATGATATTCATAATATTTGTATTTTTAAGTTACTTTTTTATTTATAAAAGGTGACGTCTACAAGTGGTATATTATTCAGAGAAAAATCGAACCAAGATGATATATACATCATTTGAAAGCTTGTTTTATGGGCTTCCCAAAAAAAAATAATTTAGATTTTTTCACCCTTCTATTTTTCTTTAAATGTGAAAAATAAATTGTATGAAAAATAACAATACAGCTTATTACTTTTTCTAGTTTAGCGATGATATAGTGCTTCTATCGTTATTTTACTTGCATTCGTAGCTGATTTTTCCACATACATTACTTAATTTGCTAAAATTAAAAATTATAACCTGCCAGTGTGACCAGTTATTAGGTACAATGTGACAAAAACACTCTAAAAGTGTGTCTAATTTGTAAAAATACTTTTATTTAACAATTTGGAGGTTAATTAATCAGGATTGATAGGGATAAACTACCTATTAAGCCAAATATATTTATTTATTCTAATAAATTCAAAATTAATTTAAAAAAAATCGGAAGGCTCTTTTCTGTTTTTAACTGTTGTAATAGACTCAGAAAAATATGAACTTTCTCGAAATGTAACGAGTGTTGTGGTTAGAATTTTTGATTATTATTATACCAGCCTCCATACATTTTGTGGACATGTCCTTTGGTCTAGGTAATGATTTTAAATGAAAAATAAGTGGGTACCTACGTTTCTAAAATATTTCGAAGGTTTTTTTTAACATCTAACACCATACTACTCCTGCTGGGAAAAAGTCTCGCCATTTTTTTAATTCTGAAGAATAATCTACCAATACAGTCACGTCTAGTCATTTAACCATATGGTGTTATGGAGTTAAGATATTGTTTAATAATTTTACTTACTAGAGGATTTGCTCTGTTCTGCTCCTCCTGTCTGTAGTCTTGATCATCATATCTGTTCTGTTGCTGCTCCCGCCTATCTTCCGAACGCTGATAGTACTGTTAAAAGAAGAAACAGCCATAAAATAAGACAAGCAAAATGAACAAAGTATTGTAACATAAACAAAGGAGATTTATTCTAGAAAGCTTTATGATTTTATTCAAATATAAGTTTTTTTTAAATGTAAATAACCGTGCTAGCTAAAATATGCACTAGAATTTATGATTTAGTGGTCATGTAAATAATATAATTATTTAATTTATACATACCTATCCCAAAGCATTATCTTCTTTTTGAGCTCAAAACAATTTCTTCAAGAATATAAAATAATGCTACCTATTATTTTATTACCTAATATACTAAAATTGATGGACTTAAATATATCATTTTGTATATCCTAATTCTGTTCCTGTATTTTAATCAACTCTAAAAATATTTATGACTTCACACAAAGTAGGTATTAACTATAACATATACGATCCTGAACAGGTAGTGCTTTGCAATAACAACAACGAAGCTACATGATATGCTCATTTATTTATTAATATCCGAAATCATCTGTGGTAAAGATATTAAAATTACATTTATTTGCGACCTACTCGTAAGTTTATCATGAATTCATGACTATAATTTTGTGGAGCGTAACCGCAAATCATTGGCTCCTGTTTGGCCTGTCCTGTCCTCCTGTCCGGTTCGGCAATGGCAAGAGTTGGAGGAGGCCTACATCCAAAACTGGATGATCCCAGAAGAAAAACCTGACATGTTTAAATTTTGCTATGACTCAACAACTAATTAATAAATAATAATGGAATAATAATAATAATATTTTTTTTCTTTTTTGACATGTAATTAGTTATAATATTGAAATTTTATTGTAACCTATTTTTTGACATGTACTTAACTAATTTTGTAAGTTGGGAAATAAAGGCTATTTTTATTTTATTTTATTTTATTTAACCACAAATCAACATAATTGTGCCAATTAGCTCTTTTTAATGGATTTAAAATAAAAATGGCTAAGATTATATCAAGTTACTATTAGTGACGAGTAGGGCTAATTTGGCCAAATGCGGCTGTGTTGGGCAATAACGTATGTTATGTTTGAGGAAACTGCTTCAGCGGACGCGCCTTTTTAATCGTAACACTTATTTGAAATTAAACATAACAAGGAACTAAAATATTATTATTATATTACCAGGACTGTTATAATTTGTGGTAAATAATGACTTTTGAAAATCGAATGGAATCTAAATCAAATAAATGCTGCAAGATACCGAATATACGTAGATTTGCTTATTGAAGGAGTTTTAACAGTTTTCGTTTAGCTATGCTCAGTTTGTTATTTGTCTCCTCTAAGCAAGGAGGAAAGGGAAGCGCTGTTGGACAGCTTCTGTATCTGTGAACAAGTTGAATTGAGTTGTCGAGATCAAATTGTGTTTTATACGAAAACCTATCTTTCTACGTAAGTGTTACAAGTGTATAGTTTTGTACAACGAATTTGAGTTAATATACTTTCTGCCGTTTATCGTATTGTACCTAAACCAAAGTTTGCATCTTGGATTTTAAACCATCACATGACGTAATTAAAGCAAGTAACAGTACCACAAATATGATGAAAGTAAGAAAGTAAAGTGAGAGGAACAATTTTATTTAAAAATTCTGACTCTCTCGAAAAAAAATGACGTAAAAATAAAGTACTACCTCTTACTAAATTCAAATTTATTAAGATTAAACCGCACGATACTGCGTCAGTGCTTTAAGGGCTTAGGTTTATTACCTACTATTAATAATACATTGATTTAATGACACTGCCAGAGCGACACGATTCACGAATCCACATAAATCTTAAATCATAAGTTGGGATTTGTAGGAATTCTAACACATAAATTAAGATGTGTGTGGATCCCTCCCCTCTGTGAGAAGTAGGCTCTCAGTCATTACACCAAATCATTTCCTAAAGGTTGCATTAAAATAAACTCACCCTATCATCTCCCCTGTAGCGATTCTCTCTACGGTCGTCGTATCTATCTCTTCTATCGGATCTCTCTTCTCTGTCTTCTCGTCTGTCAGATCGGTCTCTCTCTCTCCTGTCTTCTCTGTCATCTCGTCTGTCGTCACGTCTGTCATCTCGTCTGTCGGATCTATCCCTGTCAGATCTATCTCTTCTTTCTTCTCTGTCATAACTCCTGTCTTCTCGTCTATCGTATC
Source organism: Hypomecis punctinalis (assembly GCA_949316475.1). Taxonomy (NCBI): domain Eukaryota; kingdom Metazoa; phylum Arthropoda; class Insecta; order Lepidoptera; family Geometridae; genus Hypomecis; species Hypomecis punctinalis. The sequence goes on along the minus strand of OX438820.1, from coordinate 9,073,926 downwards.
TATCTCTGTAAGACTTGTCTCTGTCATCGTCATTTCGGTCGTCTCTCACTCTCTCTTCTTTTTTGAACCATTCGTCATATTTGAAGCTGTCACTGTCATCGTCTCTGTCTTGGGTCCTTTGGTCCCGGTCGTCTCGCCTGTCGTATTTCTGTGAAGAAGTTTTATAAAATGAAATCGAATATATTGTTTAAAAAAATTGGACGTTAAAGCACTTTGAGGGTTCTGTACTAATTTCGAAAATTGCACAAATACGGGAACTAAATTAAAAAAAATAGACTGAAGATTTCCACAAGTTGTTATTTAATCATAATTTGCTTAGGATTTCAATGTATATTGCATGTAAATAACTATATTATATACACATAAATAATAACAAATATACACATAAGTAATAAAAAATATACACATAAATAATAAAAAATATACACATAAATAATTGTACGGTACTTACATCGTCGTCATCATCCGATACAACCTGCAAGTGAACATAAAACAAACATACACCTTATTAGTTGTTATGCATTTTTGACCGACGAACCACCGGAGGAGGTATACTCGTACAATTCGACGCGTATATATATTTTTTTTATGTATAACCGCATAACTTTTTTCATAGTAGTCCGATTTCAATAATTCTTTTTTCATTGGAAAGAGTATACTTCGAAATTGGTCTCATATAAATTTTATCGAAATCAGCTGAGCCATTTTTGATAAATCAACAATAATGTGAAAAATACTATATCGATCCGAGCGTAATAGTTGCGTTCTAGCGATGCGCCCCGGCTTCGCACAAGTATATTATACATATTAACATTTCTCTTGAATTACTCTACCTATTAAAACAAACTGCATCAAAATCTGTTGCGTAGTTTTAAAGATATAAGCATACATGGGGACAGACAGCGGAAAGCGACTTGGTTTTATACTACTCGTATGTAATGATTCTGTACACAGGTGAAGTCGGTCATGCTATGTTTTGCAATAAATAATATTTTTAGGAAAATTAATTTAATTTATTTTTTAGAAGGCAAGCTCGAACACACGTTTTACACTCAATAGTTGCAATTATTGATGGCACAGGTATTCTGGGAGCAAACTTAATTTTGTAGAGTAAAGACGAGTAATTTTATGAAATGATTTTAATTTTATAGTACATCCCACACTAGTATAAGTCAACGCTATAAGTTGGTTAAAATGATAAACACTTCACGAATTCGACGTAAAGTCAGGGCTGCGAATTAGCTTAGTTGGGAGAGCGTCGGGCTAGTAATCCGAAGACGCAGGTTCGAGTCCTGCATTCGCGACGAATTTTTGAAATGTTTATCACAAAAATAACTCTTTGAGTAATATTTATTTCAAAATTTTATTTTACACTAAGTTACGATTTACGTCATATTATAAAAATAGTTGATAAGCTTACCTTCACACTGAGACTTTGAAGCCTTCTCCGGCTGTCCAGTACTTGTTGCTGCTGCTGTTGCTGTAAAAATATATTGTTATTATTTAAACTCAGTCCATCAAAAATACAAAGTTTTGTGGGTTGACATAACAATGGAAAAATATTACCATAATGAGGGGCCCATTCTCTATTTAGTTCCAATATGTGAAAGGTTCAAATAATTGTTAATCAAAAACACCGCCCTTTTTAATATTGAACAATGAAACATTTTTCTATGTTTTATAGTGTACTCGGTCGTAGGTACTACTTGTATCGCCCTTTTAATAGTCCACTGCTGAACATAGCTCTATCCAAGAAGAGCAATTGGGCTAACTACGCTGGCCTAGTGGAGATTGGTGGATTAACATACCCCTCTATATTTTCTTCTAAAGACGTATGCCTTATGATGTTTTTCTTTACAAAAAAAGGAAACTAGTCTTTTATCAAATAGGGGAACAAATGTGAAACAAAAAAAATCTCATAGAAAACTAAAATTGAATTTAATTTAGTTAAGTTCCATTTAGTTTTGTTCCGCCGTTCTATATAACATACAAGAATAGCTATATTTGTTGTTACCTGCTCTACATCTTGCTGTTGCTGCTGGTTTGGCTAAAAATAAAATGAATATAATAATTACTAAATACTATTTTTATTTTTTATATTTACATGTCGTAATTATACAGGGTTATTTCTAATCAATTAGCATCCTTTTACGGGCTTATTCTACATCAAAACTAACAAGTTTTGTCAGGACTCGAAAAAAAAAATCAGCTGTTCCATACATTTTGTCGCGGGTGAACGATATTTTTTTATGGAACAACGAAAAAAATTTTGAGTTTTGACAAAAGTCGCAGTACAAAAGTTGTTACTTTTGATGTACAGAATAAGCTCGTAAAAGGATACTAATTGATTAGAAATAACCTTGTACTGATGTGAAAACTGCGTAATTTAAAATATTTGTAAAAAATAATCTTTCAAAATATACAAATCTAGTATCATCATGCTATCGTAATACATTTATTTATACAGAAAAAACTTAAATAACTCGTCTTACTAAGTCTAAAATTAAAAAAAAAACTACATAAGTAAGAATATTTATAAAAAAAAATTGATTAAAAATATATACATAATAAAACTATTTACATAAATAATAATCTACACAATGTCTACATTAATAATAAAACGTATACCAATTATGCGTAGGTAATCATACTAATGGTTTTGAGTATAAGTGTTTTTTGTACAAAAATCTTAGTATTAAAAAAAAACGTGCGTACAATAATTCCATAAAAAAATAAGAGAATCTAATTTCCGAAATGAAACTAAAGATTTTTACTTTTTTTCCCTAGTGTTGTACGCAATTTAGTTAGGCTTCGATAATTTTATCTTTCGCTTTTCTAAAGATACGAGTAATGCGACCTTTTACCACCTTTAACCAGCAAGTCAAAGTTTAAATTTTGTTAAATAAAGTATTTTATAAATCAAATCGTAAATGCTATTTACATGGTTATTCAAAATTTAAATTAGCCTAAATTTAGCTTTGTTTTACTTATTTACATTTTACAATCATAGATACATACACCTTCGACGCAACAGTGCTTCCATACCCCCTCCATGGTAGCGTTAATCGTTTAACGCAACCTTGTTGGAAGTAGCATTAGAAGTTTCACTATGGTTTCACTTCAGTAAGTTAGTGAATTATTTAATAAAATATTATTAAGCTGTAAGTGAATTGACATTTGACATATATATATTTGTCGTAATTAGAAGACGCTGGATCCAGCAGCACAGCCTCTGGCTAGTTTCTTTAACCAGTGGCTTCATTGAAAAGTAGGTTATTTTAAGTCAATAGAACTTTCAATTGATTAATGGTTCAGAATAATGAAAAACAGTAAAAGTGAAATAAGTAAAAAAGTTGTGAGGCATGTTGCATCTCACATGGCGTCGAAAACGCATTTAGTGCGTCCACACACTCCGCGAGGCGACACGAGCAGCAGCTGTAGCATTACATCGTAAACAAGTATACAAGCCGTGAAGTTAGCTATAGAAGTTTCTTTAGAAGCTTCTTTGGCTAACTTCACATCGCCGACTTGTATAGTTGTATACGATGTGAAGTTAGTTACAGCTGCGGAGTGTGTGGATGCACCAATAGGAACTGATAGGTAATTTTGACACAAATGACACTTGAACTAGCGATCAATTGTCAAAATCGGTTTCTCAATAATGGTGGACAAACTTCAAACGTCTCTTAGGCTGGGCTTTAGTTTGAACCCTAAAGGACATGTCCACAAAATGTATGGAGGCTGGGATAATAATAATCAAAAATTCTAACCACAACACTCGTTACAAGAAGTTCGAGAAAGTTCATATTTTTCTGAGTCACAACAACAGTTAAAAACAAAAAAGAGCCCTCCGATTTTTTAAAAATTAATTTTGAATTTATTAGGATAAGCTCAATAAGTAGTTTATCTCTATCAAACCTGATTAAATAATCTCCAAATTATTAATTAAAAGCATTTTTACCAATTAGACACACTTTTAAAGTGTTTGTTTGTCACCTTGTACCTACTAACTGGTCACATTGGTAGGTTATAATTTTTAATTTTAGCAAATTAAGAAGGAATGTGGAAAACGATAGAAGCACTTTATCATTGCTAAACTAGAAAAAGTAATAAGCTGTATTGCAATTTTTCATAAAATATATTTTACGCATTTAAAAAAAAATTGGAGGGGTGAAAAAATCTAAATTAAATATTTTTGGGAAACAAGCTTTCAAATGACGTATATATTATCTTGGTTCGATTTTTCTCTGAATAATATACTACTTGTGGACGTCTCCTTTATAGTAATATTGCCATGTCAATTCAAACACCGCCCCTATGATTGAGGGTCACTGGTAAATTATGCACAACCAAGCGAAGCGCGGAAGAATTACCTTTGACTTATTACATTAACTTTTACGATGGGACAATCCTAATAGACCGGGAGGTAAGCGCAAAAACTGCAACTACTTTCTAAAAGTTTAATTTTTTGGTATTAGGTAGTCATGGTGGTGTACAACAATACCCCGGAGTCAGTCAGCTGGAACGCTTATGCTTCGGCTACATTAGCGGGCTATGGCGAATATTCGTGTTAACGCGATAAATGTGGCCGGGTTCATCGTGTCATCGCGTAGTATTCGGGCGAAGACGATGTAGTATCGGGGAGCTGTCGGTAAACTGGCGCGAATCAAAGGGATTTGTCGCGCCAATATTAGCTTAGGTGGCTACATCTACGTCATTTCAGTGTCGTCCAGACTTTGAAGCGAGACGGACGTGCATTTAATTTTTTACACTATGGAGTGGAGTAACGAAAAAGTGTTAGAATTCATTAAATTTTATGAAACTGAGAGTATTATATGCTCAGTTGGCCTACCACAGTAGAAGAAATGAAGAAGAAGAAAGAAGAAAAAATGATACTGTAATAAATAATAATTTACTGACATATAATGCAAAGCCACTATTTCCTCCATTTTTAAATTACCGCCCACGTCTCGGCCGCACAACAAACTGAACAACACAATCCGGCACGATGCATCGCGTCAACTCGACACGAATCTTCGCCCGCCTTAATGTAGACAAGAACATCGCCTATACCCGAACACGATGTTTTTGTCTCGCCAACACGATACGAATCTTCGGCCGCTAATGTAGCCGAAGCATTAGCGTTTGGTGGGGTTACCCGTTTGAATTTTTGACCGACGAACCACCGGAGGAGGTATACAATTCGACGCTCATATAAATATTTTTATTATGTATAACCACGCATAACTTTTTTCGTAGTAGTCCGATTTCAATAATTCTTTTTTTATTGAAAAGGATATGCTTCAAAATTAGTCCCATTTAAATTTTATCGAAATCGGCTGAGCCATTTTTGATAAATCAACAATAATATGAAAAATGCTACATCGGTCCATACGAAATATTCGCGAATTCTGTACACGGGTGAAGTCGGCATGAAAATATAAATGAGTATCTTGCAAGTACTTCTAAAAACTGAAAACACCAAACGAGTAGTTAACGATAAGTAATCTAAAAAGAGTTTTCTATATGGTGTTTTAAGGGGACATATTGTATAATTTTATTTATTGTAATTTTGATGAGAAATTTATACAAATGTAATAATAATTACCCGTGGAGCAGCTAGAACAGCGGTTATGCAGAGACCCAAAAGGATTAGTGACTTCATTTTGACCACAACACACTAATGCACAGCGCATCGAGAATTCTCCTTTTAAATTATCGATTTAGCCGTTCAAAATCGATATTAATTACGCTAATGTTCCATAATCGAGCGCGAAATTATATATTTGTAAATCGAATGCGTAACTTTTAAAAGTTTTTACAATTTGAACATGTTTTTTTTATGAAGTAATAATAGGTTTTGTGTTTCCGGTATTAGAAAATTCTTGACTTCGTGTTCTCATAAAAAATAAATAACAATTAGGTAAAATAATGATGAATTAAGTTTCAACTAATCTTTCCGACTTCCAAAAATAAAGGAATTCTCAATTTTTTTTATCGTGAACGAGCGGGCACTTAACCATTAATTCACGGGTGTTTCCTCATGGTCATACTGAATTGTTATACCAGTATGACCACGTCTGTCCACGAGGATATACATACAGGTTTTCGTGGTCATATTGGTATGACCAATAGGAGATTATGTGTTCTCGTGGTTATAACCACTAAAATTGGCATGGCATAATTATTTTTTTGCAAAAAATAGCACGACTGACTTCACCCGTGTACAGAATCATTACATAGTATAAAACAAAGTCGCTTCCCGCTATCTGTCCCCATGTATGCTTATATCTTTAAAACTACGCATCGGATTTTGATGCAGTTTGTTTTAATAGATAGAGTAATTCAAGAGAAATGTTTATATGTATAATACACGTGTGCGAAGCCGGGGCGCATCGCTAGATCGCAAATATTAGGCACGGAACGATGTAACATTTTTCACATTATTGTTGATTTATCATAAATGGCTCAGCCATTCGAGACGCGCATTTAACCCTTTAATGGTAAGCGACGTTGTGGTCGATTAAGAATCACATAGACGTTAAAAATACATTTATAGGTATTTATGTTATCAACACCGTTGGCCAGTTAATCCGACCGACGGCGCATCTTTTTACCATTGCACATCTGCGCAAGCCTCTATTGTGCAGGGTGAAAGCGCATCGACGCCCACCCCTTCTTTTGTTTAAATAAGTTTAATGTTAAATAGAATAAGTTTTGTCAAGCATTAGTTGAGTTACCATCTAAGGGAACAGACTTCCAACTCAGTCTGTTAGGTTAGGATTAGATAATTTAAAGTAAATGACTTCCAAATCAGTCGTACTTTTTATTGACAGCATTAATCAAAAACACCACCGCGACGCTCCCGAATCTTGACTTGGTATTCTTTAAGCCCAATTTTTAAGGCGCCATCGTAAAGACAACAACTTAAAACATTGTACTCTCTATCAAATGCATTTAGTGAAAAGGAAACAGAATATTCTAAATTGCTATCATAATTACGATGGCGTCTTTAAAATTGGGCCTATTCTTTCTTTAAAAAGCTTCACAATTATATCAATCTCTTCGGAAAGAGAAAAGCCGGCAGTCTGTTCCAATAACTGGTCGTACGGATCAGAAACGTTGATTCAAACCGCTTCGTAAGCAGTATATACTCGTAGGTACATACGTATTGAAGATAAGTAATATTATTTTTCGTCAAAAATGTCACAACCGACTTAACGGCAACCGTGTACAAAATCAATTACAAATATATAATTCGAATAGTTTTCGTGAATCGATGTGTGTCATCCATGTAGTTTTTTTTACATTATTGTTGATTTTGCAAAAACGGCTCAGCCCATTTCGAATTAAATGGTACTACATCGGGAATACCATTTCGGACTATAAAAAGAAAATTTTAAATTTGGTTCACAATCGACGAACACCTCCTTCCTACTTTTTTGTCATGACATTTTTGGCGAAAAATAATTATTAGGTATGTCGAATCCATAAAAGGATCCGCATCAGTTATGGTGATTCAATGTGGTAATGATTTTATACCATCTGACCCAACAATGCTTCAGTGTGGCGTGGCGTGGGTTAAGCGGGCGAGGAGATAAATTGCGACGTCACGAACAATCAGTTTATTTCACAGAAGATTACGTATGATTACAATTCTAGAGAAAACTTTAAGCGAAGGACATGGCGTTCCGCAGCGTGAGTTACGCTGCGGACCATTTTATCAAGAACACACCCCGAGCCGTTCCAAACACAGTTCACCATAACCTCTCCGAACCAGCTCTCTTTACCAACCCTCAAGTGACATCTGTCAAGTCATCATCGCATTTTCCCGCCCATCGGCCGATCATGCGATATCACTTGAAAACCTCCTTGGAACCAATCAGCAGCGTTTGTTACAAGCCCCAGGAATGTTGCCACTACCATTCCTAGTCCTTCGAAATTATACTAAGTGGCACTATTTAAAAATAAACTTAAAGCTATTGTCCCGTTAGGTACATAATTATGACATTAATGTGACTCCATCAATTATGGACCGATTTTGATAACTTTAAACTTTTTTTTGTTTTGCAACATACTTCAAAATGTTGCCATTTAAATTCTATCGAAATCAGGTGGGTCGTTTTAGAAAAATCAAGCTTATGTTATGATTTTATTTTGAGTGCTTTCCACATTATAAGTGCGCCACCAACGCTATAAGTTGGGAAATGTAAGCACTTCAGAAATTTGAAGCTTGCGTAGGAGGCGGGCTGGCTCAGTTGGTTAGAGCGTCGGGCTAGTGATCCGAAGGGGCAGGTTCAAATCCTGCGTTCGCTTCAGATTTTTGAAATGCTTATCACAAAGATAACTCTTGGAGATAAAAATCTAGTGTGGAAAGCACTCAAAATAAAATCATAACATTGATTTAGCAGTGCGCCATCTCTCGTCAATCTTTAGAAGTTCTAATAACTTCTAGTTGAGTGATAACCTGCCTAATACGGGTATCACAGGTGGCGCCACCAACGCTATAAGTTGGGAAATGTAAGCACTTCAGAAATTTGAAGCTTGCGTAGGAAGCGGGCTGGCTCAGTTGGTTAGAGCGTCGGGCTAGTGATCCGAAGGGGCAGGTTCAAATCCTGCGTTCGCTTCAGATTTTTAAAATGCTTATCACAAAGATAACTCTTTGAAATCAAGCTTATTCTAGAAATGGCACACAATATCGATTCCGGCAAACTATTCGAATTCTGTAGGTAGCTTGTACCATTATTTTGGTGAAAAATAATTATTCGTGGTTATGTAGGTATTGTGCCCACAGTTTGAGCTGTCCCATCTGCAGCCTACTCTTTGACAAAACGCAATGAAATCGGAGCTCGGGAACGATCGGTTGGTTGCCTAGCAACCCTCTCACAGACACGTAGAGTAGGCTGCTACAGAGACACTAGACAATGTACAGGGTTATTTCTTAAAATCTCTGATTTTATAAATATGACATACACTATTTGGTAGGTACGCTTTTTAAAATGTCAAGCTAAAATTAGTTGGTTAGTTTGTCCTACCTATGAGCGACTACACAATTTTTGATAAAACGCAATAAAATCGGAGTTCGGAATTATCGGTTGATTGCCTAGCAACCCTCTATCAGACACTAAGAGTAAGCTGCCACAGAGACACTAGACAATGTAAAGGATATATTATGTATAATGTACATGCTTAGGTTTTTTCTTCGTATTGCTTTCAAGATTTGGTGATTATTGGTGGTTATTGGTGACTAGTAGGTACTCTCGTCAATATTCAGAAAATCTTATAACTTCAATTGAGTGATAACATGTCTAATACGGGTATCACAGGTGGTACCGCCAACGCTATAAGTTAGTTAAAATGATAAACACTTCACAAATTCGACGCGATTGAGTGTGGGATGCACTACAAAATTAAAATCATTACATAGTAGGTACAATGTGTGGGTCAAAGTCAAAGTCAAAGTCAAAGTTATTTATTTGCCAGAATATAGGTATGCACAAGGTACAGGTCTTAAAATCTTAAATGTTTCACTATATTCTATCCGTCTTGGACATGCAAATATGTAATGTCATAATAATAATTGAAGAATTTAATAAAATGTCACAAAATATAATTACAAATGTCAAAATTCAAACAAATAACACACACATTAATACAGGCAGCCATGGATAGGGTTGCAGCCGCAAGTTTTACATTTATAAAAGTCAAAGTTTGCCTTCTGTTTTAGCGTTTTAACATTTTGTCATCTAAATATTCCTGAATATTGTAGTAAGCCTTTTCTATTAGGAACCCCTTTAGTTTACTTTTGAATACGTGGTAAGAGCTAGCATCTTTAATTACTTGTGGAAGCTTGTTATATATTTGTACACCCATGCAAAAAATACTCTTACTGTAAAGTTGGGTTCTGGCTGTAATATTACAAAGTATGTTCTTATGCCTAGCTGCTTTAAGAGTTTTATATTTGTTGACTTCAGATCGTACTAAAAGTGATGCTTCATAGATATATATTGAAGGAAGAGTTAAAATTTTGAGCTTTTTAAAATATGGCTTGCATGAATCAGTTTGTCGTAAACCACATATTGATCTAAGGCACTTTTTTTGGGCTTTGAAAGCATTTTCTTTTTCTGTAGAATTTGCCCAGAAGAGAACACCATACCTTAGTATAGAACCTACATTTGCATGATAAGCAGTCAACAGTGTTTCTTGACTAGTAACTTTTCTTAGCATGTACAGTGCGTATGAATATTGACTCAGTTTCGTGCAAACATGGTCAATGTGAGTCTTCCAATTCAAATTAGCGTCAATAAAGATACCCAAAAATTTTGTGCAATTAGTTTCTTCAATAAGTCTACCATTATATTCTATTTTAAGCGGGTTCATTTTTGAGTTTTTATTCCTAAATGTAGTATACATGGTTTTCCCCAGGTTTATCTTAAGATTATTGCTGTCAAGCCAATTCATTATATTAGCAAGCGACTCATTAATTTTTTGTTCATGATCTATATCACCACTTGTAAAAAGTGCTGTGCTGTCATCTGCAAATAGTACCATAGGTTGAGATATAGCATTAGGAAGATCATTAATATAGACCAGAAACAAAAGTGGACCCAATATGCTCCCTTGAGGTACTCCATATTTCACTACTCTGAGGCCAGACTTAAACTTACATTGCATATTAGTTTTAGGACACAATTTTGTTATTTCAGTATACTGCTGCCTTTCACTGAGATAAGATTCTATTAGATCTAGTGCAACACCTCGGACCCCATATTTACTAAGTTTGTTGAGGAGTGTGCTATGTTTTACATGATCAAACGCCTTTGTCATATCCATGTATAATGCTGTTACTTGTTTTTTATTATCTAGCCCCGTCATTACTTTTTCTAAAAATTGGTGTATTGCCATATTTATTGATTTCCCTTTTCGAAACCCAAGCTGGTTTTCAACAAATATGCTGTTTTTTTCAAAATAACTACTTAAGTTGTTGTAGACTACCCTTTCAAATATTTTAGCTATGACCGGTATTAGAGTTATAGGTCTGTAGCATTGCACATTCTGTTTATCTAGTTTTTTAAAGATCGGGGAGACAACTGATATCTTTAATTTATTTGGAAAACATCCACGTTCTAAGCATCGATTTACTAAAAAGCTGATCACTGGAGCTATAACATTACTTACTCGTTTGATAACTTTAGTGCAAATGTCATCATAGCCCGTACTATTAGTATTCTTCAGTTCATTTATTATTTTCACAATGTCAGAGGGATTTGTCGGAGCCATAAAACAAGACTTAGAATTATTATATGTCAAAGTATTGGTGTCATTAAGTATTTTATTTTTATTATTATCAGAAATGTCGTCAATGAAAAAATTATTAAATGTCTGTGCTATAGATGCTGGGTCAGTTAAAATTTGATTATCGTGTTTTATTGAATTAATTTCCTCTGGGGGGGTATTATTTTTGTATTTATTTATTACTTGCCAGACAGCTTGCTATCCACCCTGTATATTAGGTATACGTTCACTGCTGTACATAAGTCTATAGATATAAGTTATGAAACATATATGAATCTAAACATTAAGATCAGGCCAATTTGTTCGTAATAATGAGTAAAATTACATCTTTTGGCTTAGTATATTTCACATGTAACCCTGTATACATAGAAATGACTACCCAAAACAAGCACATTAGTTTTCTTTCAAGGTTTTACCCAAGTTCACGAAAGTATTAAGGATTACATGTAACTTTCACCATAACTTGCTGTAGTACTAATCGATTCAAAGGTATATTTAATAATTAAAACATTATTTAATTTTTTTTAGAACAATGCGAAGCGCCTATCCGCATTTTGTTTCTCCTCAAAGATCACAGTCGCAGTTTTGTTAAAATATGTTGATTTTCCAACACATTTTGTCGAAACGTGGTACATGGATTATACAGAGTGTTTTTTTTTGCAATGTACGTACTTTGCATCCAGAAAGTATAATAAACAAATAATCAAACTAACAATTACTTTTGTACTAAAGTGAGTAAAACCATACATTGGTTTTACTCACTTAAGTACAAAAATATTGAAATAACTTCAAGAGAAAGTATACAGATAAACGGAGTAATCATTGCCACCCTACGTCTGAGTACCTACGTGGCCGCGTCATACCTACGCCCGAGACGTTTTGGTAGGTAGTTATTGTCTGGAGTGTAGGGTGCATATGCAATTTAATTTTCTTTGGAATAGTTTGACAAAAAATTGATGAAAAGAAGTCGATCTTTTTATGGGCGTAATATGTTCTATTAATGATATCTATTGCGCGATAAAAATTTGTGCACTGATTAAAAAGTCATGCTGTATAAGCCTAATTACAGAGGCACTATCGTAATTATTGACCTAGAGTAAGTGAGGTCTCAGAGTCTACTGGGATGAGCCGGCACTTGTGTGTATGTCTGTATGTATATTTGTTCGACGATAACTCAAGTACCGCTCAACCGATCTCCATGAAATGTACCATGTACGTAGTTTATACATATAAAATGTTTAAGTTTTAAGTAATATGAGCATTTTCTGTTCAGTGGTTGCGAAGATACGAGGGCCGTGGTAAAAAGAGGCAAAACGGCGCCACTTTCTGCGGGAGTTGCGGGTGACTATTTTAAACATTTCACCGAATGTTATCTATGTCTTTCAAGATTTGTTTAAAATAAACCGCTAACTTTCATACAAATAGTGTTGCATTTTTTTTAAATCCCATTAGGTATTTATGAAATAAAATAGGAATAGCGCGAGGTCCAAGTCCGGGGCGGACTACTAGTAATAGCTAAATAGCAGTTCTGTTTCTTTTTCACTTTAGACATTCGATAGAATGAACGATTTTTACGTTGCTATTAAATTTACGCTGGCGCCTCTATAATCGGGCCTTATAGGTTTGTGAAGATTCAGTTAAACAGCTACGAGGTCTCCTGTTTGGAAACCTACTACTAGTTATATTTTAAATTTAAATAGACCGTTCCATTCACAATTCGATTATGTTCGAACTGTACCTACCTAGGTCACACGATCTACAGCGGGCCAATTCAACTAAGATCAGATCAATCTGAACTGAAACTTATCCATCCATGTTTCCGCTATGTTAATTGCCAAAACATCATAAGATTTCAAGTCCTACGCTGCGCTTACGGTACGTGGTCACTATTCGAAAATTTCGCGGCCGTTCTTCAAACTGTGTGCCCTGCCCACTGTCATTTAATTTGCTTATATGCCAGGCTAAGTCTGTATCATTAGTTTGTCTGTGGATCTCCTTATCTTTGATTTGACCTCGTAGAGAGACTCTGAGCATAGCCCTTTCCATAGCAGGTTGAGCTGTTTTGAGCTTACTCATAAGGCCCATAGTGAAAGACCACGTTTCTGTTCCATTTTGTGTAGCTACTTGTAAAATACACTGGTAGAAAAACTTAAGACACGAAACTTTCAAAAAATTGGAAAAAATACGTAGATAACTATATATACCAAGTTCACAAACATCCTCCTAATATTATAAACGGGAAAGTTTGTGAGTTTGTGTGGATGGATGTTTGTTACTCTTTCACGTAAAAACTACTGAACGGATTGAGATGAAACTTTGTAATAATATAACTTATATATCAGTATAACACATAGGCTATAAATTATAATGATATTGCGTAAATATTCCATATAAGTAGGAAAAATTCTGCTATCTGCAAGCTATTCTAGAGTGCGCTTTAAGAAATGTCAAAAAAAACAACTGTCGAATCGAACAACCGTCAAATCGTTTTTATTTTTTTGATTTTCCACCTCCTTTATTAAGGGTGGTAAGGTTTTAAAAGACGGAAAGTGACATAGTCTACTTTCTATCCCGGATAAATAAAGGGTTCCCATGGGATAGCACCAATATCAAAATATAATGCGGGCGAAGCCGCGGGTAAAAACTACTACTACTACGTTCTAATTCAGTTTCGTCTTTTAACTGAATTTAGCCCAGTCTAATTATAGCGGCATTTCAGATGATTGATTTGAAATTCAAATTTGGAATGCACGCGTGGCTTCGAATTTGATTGGCCGATTGCAATCGGAATGGCAATGAAGCGGTTTTGATGCTTAACGTATTGCTAAGCATGTTTTGTTGAATAAGCTACCTAGTGCTTCTAGTTTTAGAGACAAAAATAATGAACATAGGTAATTTTGTGTAGTGTATTCGTGGCGTAAATTTTTAAATTTTCAAAATCGATTATTTTTGCTTTTCTTTCAAGGTCCAGCGCAGCGTTGGACGTCCACTCACTAGGTGGACCGATAATCTCATTAAGGCCATATGATCGCGCTGGATATAAGCCGTTTCTAACATTTGGCTCCTATTGGCGAACTATATGGAAAGCCTAAGTCCAGCAGTTACCGTCCTATTGGAGAAGTATTGATAACATAAATTTGTGTCATATCTTAAAAATTACGTGTAAATATTTGTATTTTTTTTATTTACAGGCCAACAGCACACAAATATAATTAATCTTACTTGTACAAATTGTAGAAATACATATAAACAGACAATAACGGGCCTAATCCTATAATTATTTGTTGTAGTTGAAAAGAAAAAACAAGTCGATTCTACCACATCTAAGTATAAATATCCAAAAAAAAAAATATACAAACTAAATGAATTACCAGCGTTAAGATAAAATATTACAATACCTAACGATCAAGTCATGTTCCAAGAATGTTGTGAATGAAGTTATGCTTCCTAATATTGCTAGTAATATATAACAAATACGTCAACAATTCTAAACTGCATTCCGTACAAACACATTGTTAAAATAATTAAAAACCTGTTTAAGAATGTGCTAATGAAGTTCTTTTATATGATACCTGATATGATACAATTTACTCACTTTGAATTTTGAACCCATATTTTGTGAATTTTGAGGCCCTATTTTCTGTGATTTAAATAAAAATGTACAGTTTTCAGATTTATTCCTATATGTGTACTCTGAGACAATGCTCTTCGCCAAATTTCACAGTTCTATGTCTTCGGGAAGTACCCTGTAGGTTTTAATTTTTGTGAGTGTCAAAATATGCGGTTTTTACGACACAAACGGCTCAAACTTTTTGAAACGATAACTGAGAAGTTTTACTTTTACGCAACTGCAATAAACCATAGATATACGTATACAGTTTAAATTTCGACTCCATATCTTAACGCGTTCCCGAGATAAAGAGTCTTGACATACACTCTGACGGACAGACCGACAGATGAACAGACGGACAACAAAGTGATCCTATAAGTTTTTTCCGTTTGAGGTACGGAACCCTAAAAAGGATCTTGCTGGATGCAAACCGGAGATCCATAGGTTAGGCCGATGTGCAGCAGTAGGCATCCTATGGATGATGGATAAACGCTGTCTAACCCTGTATAAGAACAACGATTTCTTTAAATTTTTAACAAAAAAAGTAAAGAAAACCTTCCCTACTCTACCCTCCTCCCAGACACCACGTCGCCCCGTGAACTTTCAGCCCCTACCACGCCACATCACGATACGACACCTTGCACTATCAGCACAATCGCCATGCTGAGCAAATAAATGAAAAAATAAAAATCCTATTAATATTATAAACGCGAAAGTTTGTGAGGATGGATGGATGGATCGATGTATAGATGTTTGTTACTCTTTCACGAAAAAATTGAGATTGGGATTGAGATGAAACTTTGCAATAATCTTAATATATATAAATCTCGTGTCACAATGTTTGTCCTCAATGGACTCCTAAACCACTTAACCGATTATAATAAAATTCGCACACCATGTGCAGTTCGATCCAACTTGAGAGATAGGATAGTTTAAATCTCAAATTATAGTCGCAATTTTAATTTATTTAGCCACAGCAACGCGTGGCCGGGTCAGCTAGTATAGCTTATATATCAGAATAACACATAGGCTATAAATTATAATGATATTGCGTAAAAAATCAAAATATCATGCGGGCGAAGCCGCGCGTAAAAACTAGTTGTTCATAAAATAATAATTATTTTTTGCAAAAAATGGTAAAACCGTCTTCCATCGTGTACAAAATTCGAATATTTCACTCGAATTGTTTACATTATTGTTAATTTTTCAAAAACGGCTCAGCCGATTTCTGTAAATTTTTAATGGGGCCACTTCGGGAGTGGTTCCGGCACTTTAGAACTAAAAAATAATTTTTGATTTGGTTCACAATTAGCGAAATTATCGATGAACATACACATAAACAATGATATATATAGACGAACATAGAACCTCCTTCCTTTTTGGAAGTCTGTTAATAAATGAGGCCCAAAATGGAGAAGGGTTGCTAGAGACAGAGTACAATGGATATTGTTAGAGGAGGCCTTTGCCAAGAGGCACACTGAACTCAGAGATATTTTATAACTAAAGAGACAACCACAACACAAAGAAAGAAGAAAAAAGTTCAGGATAAGAGGCTTATATTCACTTAAAATCACAAGTAAAGCTTGGTCCTTTGGTAGGCATCAATGGGGCCGAAACCAACACTGATACAGAACCAATTAATATAAAATGTTGAGTACATAAAGTAGAATGAAAAAACTATTCCTAGACGTGACTTACAGTATATCGGGCTATTGTGATGTGCTGTTCGATGACTTAATACGGGCTATGGAATGAGGTACGGCACCCGCCAAATAATGAGAGGCTTATTATTATTATAATAAATGAGTACTTATAGAGGGTCTCGTGTCGTCCAGGGCAAAGTGAGACCAAGTGGAAAGTTGTCCACGAAATGGGCCAATCACATTACGGGTAAGCCAGTACCGCAAGAACGCACGAACGGGCTGGATGCAGGGTGCTTCCAATCGGCCTTATAGGAGAGACTTATGTCCAACAGTGGACGTTCTACGGTTGATTGACCTTCAATAGAGAGAGATGGCGAGACATCGTAGGAGTATTACATCTGCCCTTACCAGAGATAGTACGTGATACCCAAGAGCTATCTGTCTAGCGCGTTCTTGGTCTAATAATAAGAATGAATATTTTTCTTTTTCAAATCAAAAATCAAAATTTCTTTATTTCAGGGTAATCCTACTAATATTATAAACGCGAAATTTTGAGGATGGATGGATGGATGTATGGATGTTTGTTACTCTTTCACGCAAAAACTACTGAACGGATTGAGATGAAACTTTGCAATAATATAGCTTATATATCAGAATAACACATAGGCTATAAATTATAACGATATATTGCGTATGCGGGCAAAGCCGCGGGTAAAAACTAGTATACCCATATAGAACAATAATTCACTAGTATTTTAACAATGGCCGTCAATGTGTAATGCTATAGTCAAAACAAAATTATGAAAATAAAATAAAATTGTACATTTAGGTACATTTAAATTATAAAACGGTAAAATTGGAACAAAAATGATGAATCATGATTATAAAGTCAGTCTTACTAATGAAATAATGCAATTAAATTAATACATCAAATAATAACAACAATTAATACAAACTACACATCTCACAACCAAATGCTCAAGAAAGCGATGCCTAGAACATTCTCTCCGGCATTGGCACCGGCACATGCCTTCCGCAACAGTGCCGAAGGAAAGGACGACTGTCCTTTAGTAGTCTAGGAAGTTTTGATTAGCTGTACTTTGCAAAGCAGCACACAAAGTATACTGTGTACACATTACACACTACACTGTACTGTACCAGGCTTTTAATAGTCCACTGCAGGACGTAGGCCTACCCACGAAGGGTGATTGGACCTTATCCACCACGCTGGCCCAGTAGTGCGGGTTGGTGGATTCACATGGGCCTTCGAATTTCTTCTAGGGACGTATGCAGGTTTCCTCACGATGTTTTCCTTCACCGAAAGCCCTTAGTGTGAAATTCCGTACATAAATTCGAAGGAATTCAATGGTACGGGATCGGGATTTGAACCTTCGACCTCACGATTGTAAGGCGGGTGTCATAACCACTAGACCACCACGGCTTCCACACTACAAAGTCTATTCTAATTAAAATTTTGCGGACATACCTACGTTTTACGAACCACGCATTTAGATGAAGAAAGAAGTCGTAATATCCTCTTTTCCTGCTATCATCTTCGTAAGTAATTTGAGTTAATTAAGTTTGTATATAGATACGAATAACATAAACGGACAAGCTGCATATTTGTGTCACTTCAAATCGCTGTTTTTTTTTGGGCGAGTAAATAAATAAACAAAATTGAATTCGTAACTCTTTGTTTGGGTATTGTGGCCCCTCGCGGAGCGGGCGTATCGTCCAAGACTCTTTCTGATGGACCCCATTCGCCCCGCATTATTTGGAGCGGGGCGAAAAGTGGCATTCAAAAAGAGTCTTGGGCGATTCGCCCCCGAGATTCACTTTTATCTGTACATTTAAGTAGAAAAGTAATTAATGGAAAAAAATAAACAATTGCGTTATATCGAGGGCATCATTCTATGGGTATTGCCGATGAGTCCTATGGGGGTGTATAAACAAAAATGCATTTTCATTTTTCATTCAGTGATCTGAGGACTCAGCATAAGTGTTTATTTTAAATCTGTCTACACATTTATTTAATATGATAAAACGTTAAATTATTCTACGCGTTTAGTGTCTAAAGTATCTTGGTACGGGGCAGACGCTTCTATCATAATTTTATTTGTACACGTTTGGCCGCGGACGCAGTTTTATCGCAGCCCTCTGACTTTACACGATTCTATTACATTTTTAATGCCTTTATTAACTTAGAAAATCTGTAAGTGCAAATGACCTAAACTTAATTTGATTTTTTAATTATATTATAAATTATATTATAATTTCAAAAATCAAAAGAAATATAAATTGTTAAAATAACTTAATTTGATTTTTTAAATCTAAATAATCTAAATTTCAATCTAATCTATTTTTATATCTCTGGTATATAGTTGCCAAAACAGAAACCAAAATTCTAACCCCAATGCTACGTAATTTTTTATTTACTAAATAGTCATCTGATACATAGCGTCACTTAAAATTAATTTAAAAAAGTCGAATAAGATTATATTGTAACATTAAATTACTGTCACAATTACATAAAATAATAATATGGATCGAACCGAAATGTGCCCCGCGCTGTGCTACGTTGTATGGCAATTTCACTATTTGAACAAAGTAGAGTTAAAAATGAATCGTCATTAGTTCATTAGAATAATTTCAGACATAAAACCTGCAATAGAACTGTATCTATCATTTCCAAAAATTATCAGGGATTATTAAAATACAACAAAAATTACTAAGTTTCAAAAGGAAAAAACGGAACCCTTATAGGATCACTTTGTTGTCCGTCTGTCCGTCTGTGTGTATGTCAAAACTCTTTATCTCGGGAACGCGTAAAGATATCGAGTTGAAATTCAAACTATATACGAAAACTTATAAATTCTTGCAGTTGTGTAAAAAAAAAAAGCTTCTCAGTTACCGTATAAAAAAGTTAGAGCCGTTTATGTCGTAAAAAAAACGCATATTTCAACGCTCACAGAAATCAAAACCTACATGGTACTTCCCGTTGACATAGAACTATGAAATTTGGCGAAAAGCATTGTCTCAGAGTACACATATAGGAATAAATCTGAAAACTGTACATTTTATTTAAATCACATAAAAATAGGGCCTCAAAATTCACAAAATATGGGTTCAAAATTCAAAGTGAGTAAATCGTATCATGTAAGGTATCATATAAAAGAACTTCATTAGCACATGCTAAAACAGGCTCTTAATAATTTTAACAATATTTTTGTACGGAACCCTCAATGTGCGAGCCTGACTTGCACTTGTCCGGTTTTTTTTTATAAAGAATTTATGACCACTGTATTCCTAGTGCGTGTACCATCACGTGTTATTTATTACTAGCTGTCTTGGCATCCTAGAATATTCTACATTTTATTATTTAGGGTAAAAATACAGCCTATAAGCATTTCTAAGACTTTCCATATAAATACGCAAAAAAAAATATAAAAATCAATAAAGTTAAGCCGTAGTGGTGTAGTGGTAGCGATACCAGCCTTACAATAGAGTTCGTGGGTTCAAATCCTAATCTCGCAACAATGAGTTCTTTGGAATTTATTTAAAGGTTTTCATACCACTGACTTTTTGGTGATGGAAAACATCGTGAGGCACACAACTGTAGAAAAAATTAGATGGCGTTTATTTATTTACATTTACAATGAATAACATTACAGTTTGACACCAAAGCGTTATTTATCTTAAAAACCTTATTATTATTATATTATATAGGTACTAGCTGACCCAGTGAACTTCATCTCACCATCTATCAACTGTCAATGACAATTTTATTATTTTATACTACGGGACTAATCGCGCACTAAAATTACGAGATAAACAAATACCTCCTCATCCCGACGTTTCGGCCGAGTTGCATCGACCGTGGTCACGGGTAGACACAGTCTACCCGACGACCGTGTCGACCGTGGTCACGGGTAGACACAGTCTACCCGTGATTAATCCCGTAGTATAAAATTATAATGTTTTCAAATCGCGAAAGTTTAAAAACAACATTTGTCAATGACAACTTTAATATATTTACTATTACTATTTATACCTAATACCTATATATTAGTATACAGGTTAACTGACAATTAGTAAAAGACGATAATAACAAAAATAGCTATGTGAAACCACCGACCCGCACTGGGCCAGCGTGGTGGATATGGCCCAATCACCCTTTGTGAGTACGTCCTGCAGTGGACTGTTAAAAAGGCGGGTACAGTACATAAAAATCAGACTAGTCGCTTCGAAGGAGTTTGTTAAAAATATGTACGAGATATGTGACCTTAGATTTTCTGTTAAAGTGAATACATCCAAGTGAAATATAAAATGACTGTAAAATCCTCCAGAAATAAAAATAATAGAGAAAAAGTTCGAACGACCATCAGATTTCTTTTTCACGTACAGAATGATAAATGATTTTCTCGTAGCTTCGTAGCCCCGTAGCTCCGTAGACCCTCTACGGCGCTCAAATATTTATTGTGTAAACTAAAAAAGCTCTCTCTTGATACATTTCAATTTATTGTATTTTTTTAACATTTGACTCAAAATCATTACTGATATTATAAATTCGAGAGTGTATTTGTTCGTTTATTGTTTTGTTTCTTACTTCCACACAATTGGGATTAATGATATAATTAATTTTTAAAGACTTGGGCATCATCAAAGAGTTGTTTTTAAACTTTCGCGATTTGAACACATTATTATTATATACCTACTACGGGACTAATCGCGCACTAAAATTACGAGATAAATAAATACCTCCTCATCCCGATGTTTCGGCCGAGTTGCATATACCGTGGTCACAGACCGGATGATCCGGATGACGATGGATCCCGGACTACGGGATGAGGAAGTATTTATTTATCTCGTTATTTTAGTGCGCGATAAGTCCCGTAGTATATAATAATAATCATCAAAGAGGTTATGGTTATGAACAATTAAAAAAAAACAAAGTTGGATATCCTTCGAGATGCATAGATATTATTATAGACATGAGTCATGTAGAGATGACTCATGATTCAAGTTTTTATTACTTGCTAAGGGGTGGCCCCGTTCAGTCCACTCATATTAGATTCCGAGAATTTGTAATTAAATAACAAGCTTGGGCCACAGTGCGATAACCATACAATGTTCTAACTTTGTGTTTTATCATTTGCTGACGACCAGGCAAATATTTGGGTGATGTAATTAAATAACAAGCTTGGGCCACAGTGTGACAAGCATACAATGTTCTAACTTTGTGTTTTATCATTTGCTGACGACCAGGCAAATATTTGGGTGATGTAATTAAATAACAAACTTGGGCCACAGTGTGACAACCATACAATGTTCTAACTTTGTGTTTTATCATTTGCTGACGACCAGGCAAATATTTGGGTGATGTAATTAAATAACAAGCTTGGGCCACAGTGTGACAAGCATACAATGTTCTAACTTTGTGTTTTATCATTTGCTGACGACCAGGCAAATATTTGGGTGATGTAATTAAATAACAAACTTGGGCAACAGTGTGACAACCATACAATGTTCTAACTTTGTGTTTTATCATTTGCTGACGACCAGGCAAATATTTGGGTGATGTAATTAAATAACAAGCTTGGGCCACAGTGTGACAAGCATACAATGTTCTAACTTTGTGTTTTATCATTTGCTGACGACCAGGCAAATATTTGGGTGATGTAATTAAATAACAAACTTGGGCCACAGTGCGACAACCATGCAGTGTTCTAGCTTTGTGTTTTATCATTTGCTGACGACCAGGCAAATATTTGGGTGATGTAATTAAATAACAAACTTGGGCCACAGTGTGACAACCATACAATGTTCTAACTTTGTGTTTTATCATTTGCTGACGACCAGGCAAATATTTGGGTGATGTAATTAAATAACAAACTTGGGCCACAGTGCGACAACCATGCAGTGTTCTAACTTTGTGTTTTATCATTTGCTGACGACCAGGCAAATATTTGGGTGATGTAATTAAATAACAAACTTGGGCCACAGTGTGACAACCATACAATGTTCTAACTTTGTGTTTTATCATTTGCTGACGACCAGGCAAATATTTGGGTGATGTAATTAAATAACAAACTTGGGCCACAGTGTGACAACCATGCAGTGTTTTAACTTTGTGTTTTATCATTTGTTGACGACCAGGCAAATATTTGGGTGATGTAATTAAATAACAAGCTTGGGCCACAGTGTGACAACCATACAATGTTCTAACTTTGTGTTTTATCATTTGCTGACGACCAGGCAAATATTTAAGAAAGAAGAAAGAAAGAAAGAAAGTTTATTTACTAGAAAACTTACAATGAAACACACAAGTTACAAAGATGTTCAATACCATAGTTATGAGATTTAACAGAGTGAAATTCATGGTAAGGCAAATATACAGTGGTGCAGTGAACCCCAAACTAAGCACGTGGCTTGTGTCTTGGGGCTCGAGTGCGATGTAACAGTAAGAATATATACCCAATGGGTTTTTAAATTTGGTAAAAGGAAATTAAATTAAAAAAGGAAACCAATAATTACTATAAATCTTATGAAACGAAATCTTAAAATGTTATTTAAATTATTTTATACATACTATAAACCTAAAACCTGTATGAACGTCCGTACGTGCGTGTATGTGTGTGTGTGGTGTGTGTGTGTGTGGTGTGTGTGTGTGTGTGTGTATGTGTGTAACACTGCAATACACGAGATCTCGTGAGAGTCAAGGTTTGCAGCGTTACACGTATGTGTGTGAGTGTGTGTGTGACTATCCAGGAAACAGACACTATGATATTAAGTGCATGTAAAGCTATATAGATACAGATACTATTCACTATATATGCTATGAATTAGTTCTTCTGTACTATAATTATAGGATAATTTTAGTAGCCAGTCTTTGATAATTGTTTTGAATGCAACTCTGCCAAGACTATAGTTTACGCAGGCTTTTTTGCACACGTTGTTAAACACGCAAGGAAGGCTATAAGCAGGACTCCGTTTGACCATTAGGGAATAAGCTCTAGGAAGCGGCAGTCTATGCGCTCTTCTTTTTACGATTGTTGCATAGTTGGGGTGGGATTTAAAGCTTTTATGAGTATTCAAAGCGGCGAAGTAAATAAAGAGCTGCCGAACTCGAAGCACTTTGAATTCGTCGTAGAGAGAGTCGGTCGGATAACGAAACGGTTTCCTCAAAGTGACTTTGATTAGAGCCCGCTGAGCTCTTTCTAAAGTTAGAAAAATAGTTTTACCAGCACAACCCCACACAGGAATACAATATTGTATAATAGATTGGCATAGAACCAAATAGATTTGCCTAAGGAGGGAAGCCGGCGCACAGTCTCTAAGATGTTTCATGATGTGAATAAGTTTGCGTGTTCGCGAAGAAATATTTAAGATATGCTGTTTATAAGATAGGCTTTCGTCAAGGATGACACCGAGGTACCTTATAGAATCTGTTCGTTCTATGGAACAACAATTGCATGGAGATTGGGACTGAGAATTTGAAGAGCAGCAATGAATCTTTAAATCTAAGTAAGCAGGTGGAAGTGATACACTAGTCTTGGCAAAGGCAATATATTTCGTTTTCTTGGTATTCAGAGTGAGTAGATTCCTGTCGAGTAATTTAGCAATTATTGATAATCCATTAGAGGCACAGTCATACACTTGACTCCACGTATCAGCGTGAAAAATAATCGCGGTATCGTCTGCGTACGTGACTATATTGGCATTCGGAAGTTCACAGCTTAGAATTTCATTGATATACAGCAGAAACAGGGTGGGACCGAGTATGCTACCTTGTGGGACACCAAAGTTAATGGGTAGCTGGTCACTTACAAGGTTACCGACTTTCACGAACTGTTTTCTGTTCAAAAGATAACTCTTAAACCACTCCATTGCGACTCCTCTTATACCGAAATGATACAGCTTTTTCAGGAGTAAACCTATCGAAATCGAATCAAATGCCTTCGCCAAATCCAGAAAGATACCTATGCATCTGTCCCCTTTGTCAACGTAGGACGACACTAGGTTGACTAAACAAGTAGCAGCGTCCTCCGTTGATTTTCCTCGACGAAAACCGAACTGTCTATCCGAAATCAGATTATGGTTTTCCAAAAACTTGATTAACCTGTTGTTTACAATTTTTTCTAATATTTTGGAGAAAACACTTAGCAGTGCAATCGGCCTATAATTATCTGGGGAACTTTTGGGACCACTTTTGTGTATTGGGGAGACGGCAGCAACCTTCCAGCTCTCGGGAAATGAACCAGACTCCAAACTGAGGTTAAAAATAAATGTTAGCGGAATCAACAAAGAGTTTCGGGTTTTTTTAATTATCTTGACGGGGAAAGCATCAGGTCCAGGAGCGGAATCGATTTTAAGTCCATCAATTATATTGGCCACCTCGTGGGGATCTGTGGGGAAGAGAAACAGCGAGTATACTTCACTAGAAATAGGTCGGTGCGACTTAATTAGAGTTTCTTCCGTTACGCATAATATTTGGGTGATGTAATTAAATAACAAACTTGGGCCACAGTGTGACAACCATGCAGTGTTTTAACTTTGTGTTTTATCATTTGCTGACGACCAGGCAAATATTTGGGTGATGTAATAAAATAACAAGCTTGGGCCATAGTGTGACAAACATGCAGTGTTCTAACTTTGTGTTTTATCATTTGTTGACGACCAGGTAGATATTTGGGTGGTGAAATTAAATCTAATGATCTTTGCTGGGTTTGGATGTCGGTTGTATTTGTTTTTGTCTTTGTTTGGTGGTGGGCATCTCATTCCGTACGATTTTCGCAGAAGATCACAAGTATTCGTAATGCCCAAAATAATTTAAATATTCCCATCCATCCATCAGCCAAAGAACGGCCACTGCTGGACATAGGCCTCCCCTATAGATCTCCAATAAGGCCGATTGGAAGCGGCTTGCATCCAACGCGATCCTGCGGTCTTAATGAGGTCACCTTGTGGGTGGACGTCCTACGCTGCGCTTACAGGTAGGTGGTCTCCACTCGAGAACTTTTCGACGCCACCGGTCATCAGTCCTCCGCGCTATGTGCCCCGCCCATTGCCATTTCAACTTGCTAATCCGTTGGGCTACGTCGGTAACTTTGGTTCTTCTACGGATCTCCTCATTCCTGATTCGATCCCGCAGAGAGACTCCGAGCATAGCTCTCTCCATAACTCGTTGGGCTACTTGGAACTTACTAATAAAGCCCATAGTGAGAGACCACGTTTCTGTGCCATAAGTCATCACTGGCAACACACACTGGTCAAAAACTTTCGATAAAACTGTTAACTCATTCATATTATGTGATAAAACTATGTTCTGTAATATGTGAAACATGGATATGGTGCATGAGAATTAGGTAGGTAAGTACATATGTGTTTAGCGTGCCAGGTAAAGAGAAAGTCTTTGGAGCAACCGATAGAAACGAAGCATACTTTGTTGTCTCTTTCGTACTAACAAAGGTCCTAAATGCTTGTTCTTGGTCTTGCTTTTGGTGTCGTGATCATTTAAACATACGTAAAAATTAAAAAATAGAGATTGGGCCTCTTCCCACGGTTCACGTTTTACGCCTCTCACTTTCACCCTTTCTACAACGAATGGTCTAAGAGCCGCTGAAGTACGACTTTCACCGATGTGATAACTAGATGAGACATGTTTGTTTTCAATTTTCTATCTTTGTTGGCACAGCGACCCAAAGTGGGTCTTGGCCTCCGATACCAAGGTCCGCCATCTGTCCCTATACTGCACGAGTAGGTGCCAGTCTTGCACTCCAATCTCCAGCAGGTCTTCGGCCACTTTATCTTTCCATCTGTATTTGGGACGCCCAACAGGTCTTCGCCCTTTCGGTATGCCCAAATAAGCCTTCTTTACGACACGATCCTCTCCCATCCGTTCCAGGTGTCCAAGCCAGCGGAGTCTGTGGGATTTAATTTCACCAATAATGTTGGGCTCCGCCACCAGCTCTTCAATTTCACGGTTTTTTCGGATCCTCCAACTTCCATCTTCCCGCCTGGTTGGCCCCAGAATTTTTCGGAATATTTTGCGTTCCGTCACCAGCAGTTTGGTTTCTTCCTTTTGTGTTAGCGTCCAGACTTCACAGCCGTACATCAGAATCGGTCTAATGACTGTTTTGTAGATCCTTATTTTTGTGGCTCTACTGAGGAGCCTGGACACTAATATTTTATGGAAGGCTGCACTACATCGGAGAGTATTTTGGATGCGTATTTCAATTTCGTCCTCTCTAGTGTTGGTATCTGTTATAGTACAGCCGAGATACTTAAATTTGTGTGTGCCCTTGAAAATCTTATCACCAACTTTAAGATCTGCCCTTGCCTGTCTGGTGTTTTTAAAGCGACGCATGTGCAAATATTCCGTTTTTTCCTGATTGATTCGTAGGCCGACCAGTTTTGCCTTTTCAATTTTAATGAAAAAAAAAATAAGTTAGCAAACCTACCAAAAATTATTCTCTACATTGAAAGCTATCAGTTGGAATAAAAAAAATACCAGCTATCATAAGTTTGAAAAAAAAAAACACTTTCCAATAGGCAAACAATTTTTTTTAATATTAGGGAACATTTTACACACGGTATCTGACCCCAAACTAAGCAAAGCTGGCTATATGGTATATGGCTGCCAGAGACTGATATACTACATATACATATTATTTAAATACGTACTTATTTATAGATAACTAGTTTTTACCCTCGGCTTCACCCGCATACGCAATATATCATTATAATTTATAGCCTATGTGTTATTCTGATATATAAGACATGTTATTGCAAAGTTTCATCTCAATCCATTTAGTAGATTTTGCGTGAAAGAGTAACAGACAGCCATCCATCCTCACAAACTTTCGCGTTTATAATATTAGTAGGATGTGTTATTTATAGCCTATGTGTTATTCTGATATATAAGCTATATTATTACAAAGTTTCATCTCAATCTATTCAGTAGTTTTTGTGTGAAAGAATAACAAACATCCATCCATCCTCACAAACTTTCGCCCTTTTTTCCCTTTTTTTTCGCGATTTTTTTTTATAATATTAGTAGGAAGTAGGGTACAATACCTAAATACCAATACCCAGACACAGAGCAAACACCTATGTTCATCACATAAATATTTGCCCTGGGTGTGAATCGAACCCACGCCTCTTTGACCCAGGAGTCAGGGTTACTAACCACTGAGCTACCGAGGCAGTCAAATTTAAAACTTTTATTTAATATTAAAGACGTGATTCTATGTAAATAACGTTTCATTAAAAGCAACTCTCCTCCGGTTATCAGATGAGTGATGGTCGTTCTTCTATGTCTCTCTCCTATAACTCTAATTACTGTACAAATCACTATACTGTGACGAGGGTATAATAAATAGGTAGAGAGAGAGAGAGAGAGAGAGGGATCCAACCCCGCGGTCCAGAAAACGGACTAACTTTAAAGTGTATCTTAATCTGATTCGAGATAGAACCATAAGTCCTGTGGGTCAACTTTACTATAATCAGACAAATCTGAACTGAAACTTATAAGTTTCTTCACCTAAGTTTAAAATCACAGGCTTTTACGTCATCAACCGTAGCTGAAATTTTTCTTGACAGCTTTTGAGAAACAAAAATTTTCTCGTTTTTAAAATTTTCTTGTAGCCTCGTAGCTCCGTAGACCCTCTACGGCATCCAAGTATGTTTATCCTAAGAAAAATGTTAATAGCCTAATTTTGTCTTTAATACCTAACACTGTACCTTGATCTGTCTCGTGTATAAGTCAAATATTTAAATACTTAACTTTTGAAAGCAATCTAAAAAAGTAAAGTACTTAAAAATAATTATTTTTAGTATGTTTATAAAAACGACCAGAAAACTTTGCCAATAATTAACCAGGTTGTCTTTCTGATAAGCATTGCATAAAATGTTGATTCTAAAACCTCTTAAAACGCACACATTCCTTGGAGATTTATAGTGGAGGTCCATGTCCAACAGTAGACTACAAAAGTCGTAAGTATCAGCCCCGCCAAAGTGAGGTCTTTTTTGCTAAAGAATGTAAAAATAGAGCTCTTTGAAATCATACCCTCACTGAGACTGAACGGAAAAAATCGGACACCAGGGCACTAGCACAGCTTCGATCGAGAAAACTTTGATCTACGTAATTGTCTTCATAATGGCGGTTGTTTTTCACCGACAAGCCAGTGAGTAAATAAGTATGTATTGTTTTTAAATGACTTCCAAAATATAGGAGATTCTCCATGAATTTTTTTGTGTATATTCATCGATATTTTCGCCAATTGATAACCGAATCAAAAAATCTTTTTAGTTTGAAAAATATACTTTCGAGGTGTTCTCATTTAAGTTTACTTTCAATCGGCTGAGCCATTTTTGAAAAATCAATCATCGATTCGCGCGAAGTATTGGAATTTTGTACATGATGGAAGTTGGTATTGCCATTTTTGCCAAAAAATTATTATACTACAATATTATGATGTAGATATAATTAAGTGTCTTTATGTAGTGTGTTCACTGATAACAGTAATACATATCATGCAATATAATTATTATTATATGTATTACATGATATGGAAGCCGTGGTGGTCTAGTGGTAGTAACACCAGACCTGCAATCGTGAGGTAGTGGGTTCAAATCCCCGGTCCCGTACCAATGAGTTTCTTTGGAACTTATGTACGGAATTTCACATAATTGGCTTTTCGGTGAAGGAAAACATCGTGAGGCAACCTGCATTCGTCCGTAGAAGAAATTCGATGGCGTATGTGAATCCACCAACCCGGACTGGGCCAGTATGGTGGTTATGGCCCAATCACCCTTCGTGGGCAGGTCTACATCCTGCAGTGGACTATGAAAAACGCTGATACAGAATTACTATTATTACATATACCTATTATTTATAATTATTGTCTTGATATCAATAAAATGTGCAAAAATACATGTATACTATACATTTCAAAGTCTTCACTGACCTCTAGACGATGTCGAACGATGATATTCGTATTAAAAGATAGGTGACTTACAAATCCAGAGTACGAGTAAATAGAGAAGTTTTCGAAGACATTTGAATGATTTGTAGAGAAATTCTGAACTTTTGGTCTGATTTAAAGTTTTGAAATTTTTGAGTGATTGTGAGTTTTACTTTATTTGAGACTAGTTTTTACCCGCGGCTGCGCCCGCATACGCAATATATCATTATAATTTATAGCCTATGTGTTATTCTGATATATAAGCTATATTATCGCAAAGTTTCATCTCAATCCGTTCAGTAGATTTTGCGTGAAAGAGTAACAAACATCCATACATCCATCCATCCATCCATCCTCACAAACTTTCGCGTTTATAATATTAGTAGGATATTATCGCAAAGTTTCATCTCAATCCGTTCTGTAGATTTTGCGTGAAAGAGTAACAAACATCCATACATCCATCCATCCATCCATCCTCACAAACTTTCGCGTTTATAATATTAGTAGGATATTATCGCAAAGTTTCATCTCAATCCGTTCTGTAGATTTTGCGTGAAAGAGTAACAAACATCCATACATCCATCCATCCATCCATCCTCACAAACTTTCGCGTTTATAATATTAGTAGGATATAGACACGAGTATCCAGTAGAAATTCAATTCAATACAACAAATCCTTACTAAATTATTCAGACGTTTCAGCGACTTAAACAAACAATAAAATCCTCCATAACCAATTCACAACGGACACTACTTACGATAGTACTTATGCTACAGTCTAGTCCCACAGTCCTACGATCCTGTCCAACAATGCCCATCCCGGGATCTGTTCATTCCAATAGCCAGTAGTTGTTCAGCATTCGCACCGAGCAGACGTATCGTCGCTCCGAAAAACCGCGCGCTTTTGTCCAAATGTCAGATTCGAAATTGGAATCAGGGTGACAGTGCGTGTGCTTTTTTATTCGGATTGCTCTGGCATCTGCTCTATTAAGCCCGGTAAGTGTTTTTTTGTATATTTAAGAGTAGATACGTAAGAGATTTAAATCGATTGATGTATTTATAGAATGATGGGAGGTGTTATGTTTGAAGCGTTAACTTTAAGTATCGGGTACTTAGAGCTTAGTGCTTAATTTAGCGCTAATTAAAGGTTATCTACATCTAAATTAAGGTCACATTGAAATGTAATAAACTGTCTCTTTCACAAATCTTTTAATTTTTAACTTGCCATGTTGGAAGGAAGGGTGTTGTTGGTTTGACGTATATCTCTATTTTCCTGTCTGTAGTTTAAACAAATGAACCGATGTTGATTTTTAGGGTTCCTCAAAAGGAAAAAAACGGAACCCTTATAGGATCACTTTGTTGTCCGTCTGTCCTTCTGTGTGTATGTCAAGACTCTTCATCTCGGGAACGCAATTTATGATCTCTTCCAGTTGTGTAAAAGAAAAACTTCTCAATTATAGTATAAAAATTTAGAGTTAGTTCGAGCCATTTATGTCGTAAAAAACAGCATATTTCGACACTCACAAAAATCAAAACCTACAGGGTACTTCCCGTTGACATAGAACTATGAAATTTGGCGAGAAGCATTGTCTCAGAGTACACATATAGGAATAAATCTAAAAACTGTACATATTTTTTTAAATCACAGAAAAAATTGGGCTTAAATTCACAAAATATGGGTTTAAAATTCAAAGTGAGTAAATCGTCTGGATTTGTACGGAACTCTCGGTGTGCGAGCCTGACTCGCACTTGTCCAGTTTTTTTTTTTGGTTTGAAAGCTAAGTAGGTGAGTTTGTATAAGCTGAGTGGCCAGACCTGGAGCCAGATGTTTTACGCCACCTAAATGCCTTTGACATAGCTAAGCGACTAAAGCAACCACAATTTCACGTGTCGGCCACGGCAGCTCTACCTGCGGTTACCCATCCGAAAACTGACCGTTTCTGAACGTTGCTTAACTTTGGTGATCGTTTAGAAACACCTAGGTAAACTACGATTTGAATGCTATTAGTAAAATAAGTTTACACTACGCGACCAACTGTGAAATCGCGAAAAAACATCAGCTATTCCATAAAACAAGTTGACGTTGAAAGTGAAGTTGAAATTGACTCTAAACAAAATGTATGGAGCAGTTGATTTTTTTTCTTGATCTTGCAGTTGGCCCCATAGTAAATATTACTTATAATGATGAGCTCATACTCATCTAAAATTCACTTCACTTTACAAAACAGCTATCCATTTATAATTAGGTATTGATATTTGACTGCCTCGGTGGCTCAGTGGTTAGTGACCCTGACTTCTGGAACAAAGAGGCGTGGGTTCGATTCCCGCAAGGGCAAGCATTTTTGTGATGAACATAGATGTTTGCTCTGTGTCTGGGTGTTATTTAGGTACTATCTATATAAGTATGTATCCTACTAATATTATAAACGTGAAAATTTGTGAGGATGGATGGATGGATGGATGTATGGATGTTTGTTACTCTTTCACGCAAAAACTACTGAACGGATTGAGATGAAACTTTGCAATAATATAGCTTATATATCAGAATAACACATTAGCTATAAATTATAATGATATTGCGTAAATTGTTCATAATATAACGATGAGTGTTAAGTAAGATCTGAGAACTCTAAGAACTATTCCAGAGTGCGCTTCAAGAAATGTCAAAAAAAATCAACTGTCGAATCGAAAAACCGTCAAATCGTTTTTTGTTTAATATTTTGGATCGGGTTTGAAAGACGATACTTGACATAGTCTACTTTTTATCCCGGATAAATAAAGGGTTCCTATGGGATAGCACAAAAATCAAAATATCATGCGGGCGAAGCCGCGGGTAAAAACTAGTTTAAAATATGTATATGTAGTATATCAGTCTCTGGCAGCCATATCACAAGCTTTGCTAAGTTTGGGGTCAGATACCGTGTGTGAGATGTCCCACAATATTTATTTATTTATTTAGATGATCCATCATAAATTTCCAATAAGCCCTGTTAGACATTTTTAATTTTAAATAATAATAATAATAATAAAAGCTTTATTTAATTCCACAAAGAATTGATTAGATTAGTTAGTTTATGCAATTTCATCTCCTTCTAATGTGGACCCCCTCAGGGTAAAAGCCTCCCCCAAAGATTTTAAATAATACAACAATGATAATAATTTAATCCTGTTGTTTTTTATTGAATTTAAACAATACAATAATTGTAACTGATTGTCGTTTTACAGTTGTAATAATGATTTTTCACAAAAACTCGCAACACCGACTTCCATGTACATTTTTATTGATTTATTGAAAATGGCTAAGCCGATTTTAAACACATTTAAATAAAGCCATCACAAAAGTATTTCTTTCAAATTAAAAAAGAATTTTTGAAATTGGTTCACAGTTGGCAAAAATATCGATGAATATACACAAAAAAAATACATATGGACGAACAACCTGCTACATACCTCCTCCTGTTTGGAAGTCGGTAAAAAGTACATTAATTGTATTTCATTATTGTTATTATTCATTTTAGATCAAGATACTATGGCTCATTATGACATTTTAATGATTTAGTTGATTGAATCAGGCGTTACTTTGCGGAAATTCATCTTCAAATCTATGTTTTGAATAAATATTTAGTGTATTTCCGCTATCTTGTTGTAGGCAAATAAGTTTAAGGGCATTAAAAGCATTAAGGACATTTGTAAAAAAAAATTACAAACAATTACTAATATTAAAATAATTATACATTTAAAAACTTAATTTTACAAAATAGATAAAATAATAATAAATATCACTTATTTTCACTACACTCTATTATATATTTTTAAAATACGATATTAACAATCCGTTAACAACAAATAAATATTATAAAAATCTTTTAAAAATAATATGACAAAATATTGAAAACACTTCACTAATAAATAACACCCTTATTCTCACTGCACTACAGTCTGTTCGACACGTGTTTCGCCTCTCAACGAGGCATCTTCAGGACGTGTTGACTCTTCGAGGTTGCTCGCAAGAACGACTTAAACTTATTTGCCTACAACAAGATAGCGGAAATACACTAAATATTTATTCAAAACATAGATTTTAATGATTTGTAACAAAACGTTATCAATAAATTAATTTATGATTATAAAGCTGTTTGCATCCAGCGCATTCCTGTGGTTTTAGAACATCATCTTTTATAGATTTTTTTCTGTTTTCCCTTTTTTAATACCCAAAGCATGATTTTATTGCCACTGTGCGGAAAAGATAAATGAGTGGCAATATAACCAAGCTTTTGATGGCGACGGTTATGGGGCACTTCATTTAAATGAGTTGTAATAATTGAAATGAGCAACAATTAAGCTCACTTTACCTTTTATGAATGTTTGTGGTTAAGCCTGGTACTATTACTTGGAAAGAATTTTAAGCTGGCTTACTGAAATAGAGCTGTCTTTTTATGTTTGTTATCTGTTAGACAAAGGGAGCAACATTTTGAAACTATGTTAGAGTTGTCTTAAAGAGGAAATTGAGTCCATTGTATCCATTATTATAAAAGTATGATGAAAATATTCGAATTCTGTACAGTGTAAAAGTCGGCTAAACTATTTTTGGAAAAATAATTATATTCATATTCATATTCCTTTATTCATAGTCAAAGTCAAAGTTGAAATCTCTTTATTTCGTAGACACATTACATGTACTTGAAATCGTCCGATAACATTCAAAAATAACATTGGTAATAGTTATGCATAAATGATTTGTCTAAATAAGTAGAAGTAGGTAATTTACAAAATTTTAAATATCAAAATAATATGTAATAACATACAACAGTATACGTCAAAAATCGAGTACAATATGATGACAGAAAATTACATTAACTAAAAAACAAATGTCATAAGTATTGGAAAGTCAGTAACAGTGATTAATACAACAATAAATTAAATAATCAATAATAATAAGGTAATAAGAATAAGTCAAAACAAGTCAATGTTTAAAATAACAATTAATCTAAAAAATAAAATAAAAACAAAAGTACTAATAATAAAAAAAATAAAAATATAATGTAATAAAAATAAAAATAGGGTACTGATAAGTACAATTTTAGGTAGTTACTTTTAGCGTCAAAAACTCTATCAATGTCATAAAACGCCCGACCAACAAGCCACCGTTTCAGCCTCGACTTGTAAATCATGATGTATTATTAATTTAATTTATCTTTTTCAAGATAGACTAATAGATATTATTATTATACTAGATATTATACTATTCGAGTAAAAGTTCGCTTTATTACTTCTTATTAAATTGTCATATCTAATTTGCATGTCAGTTATGAATATTATTTACTAGTTCATTATCAGGACAATATTTTCCTAAATTTATAACGTCAAATGATAATGTTTTAAATTTTTTAACATCCTGTGTTACCCAGGATGAGTCATGTTTTTTTCTAATCAGTATTTTTTTTACTGGGAAACATATTTCAAATTTACTTTTTATTATGTTAATAATAGATATTATTAAATCCGTCGAGCTGACATACTTTGTCAATATCTCTTCCCAATCTATACTTTCCAGCGCCGCTACAAAGCTTTCGTTGTTAACTGTCGTTATAGACTCTTGCATAACTATAGGACGACGGTTTCGATGTGTTCCGACTACATCTAATTTCAGCTTTGATGGCGTAGTGGTCACTGAGGTTCGTTACAAGGGACGTTGATTCAATCGAGCCGTGCGCAAGATTTGTATATAAGTGATCAAGGCACGTCGATGTGCTATGAGTCACTCGGGTGGGAAAATCGATTTCATTCGTCATGCCGTGTACTGCCAGTACCTCAGCTAGATTTTTTGAAGCGTAATTAATTTTAAGGCAGTCTACGTTCGAGTCACCGAAAAGAACGCGCAAGCTTCAGTATCCTGTATTATAAATTAAAAAATAAAAAATTCGCTAGTTCCCATATTAAATCACGTAGGTACTTAATCTTTAGAATATTTTACTCTTTAGAAATGCGGTCGATTTTGTGCAAGTCGTAAATAAAAAAGCTGGCAGTTGTACAAATAGCTAACAAAATGGCTGTACTGATATAAATATTTTATTTCAGTTCATCCTTGATTTTGGCAACGCGTTTTATGTCCTTGGCTCTCGGACTACTTGGCAGAGGAGTCACGGGCAATGCACCCACTATTGTAGTAGAGGAGCTTGCATCCTGAAACCGTAAAGTTTTAGTTTTGCATCGATTTCCAAAAAGAGTTTTTTTGTATTTTAATTTATTTGGTTGCGACTTATTCAGAAATTATGTTAATTAGCCAATATCCTACTAATATTATAAACGTGAAAGTTTGTGAGGATGGATGGATGTATGGATGTTTGTTACTCTTTCACGCAAAAACTACTGAACGAAATGAGATGAAACTTTGCAATAATATAGCTTATATATCAGAATAACACATAGGCTATAAATTATAATGGTATTGCGTCAAAAATCAAAATGTCATGCGGGTGAAGCCGAGCTATTATTTATAAAGATTGCGTAAAATGAAGTTCACCGGGTGAGCTAGTTATAATAATATAAGGCTTCGCTACATAGTATAAAACAAAGTCGCTTCCCGCTGTCTGTCTCCCCATGTATGCTTATATTATCTTTAAAACTACATTACGGATTTTGATGGGTTTTTTTTAAATATATAGAGTGATTCAAGGGGAAGGTTTATATGTATAATACATATGTGCGTAACCGGGGCGGGTCACACTGAAAAAAATAAATTTAAACAGTTGAACAGAACAGTTTGAACAGTTTAGCTATTTTTCATTTAGCTAAACTTTAGTAGTTGCCACCTAAAGTTTAGCTTAATCAACAAAATACTTTGGTTACTAGTAGCACATTAAGTATAGTAAAACATTTGTTCAGTTAATAAGTAACCTGCATCTTTCTGGGATTCCAGCTCAGATGCTTTGTCCAATTAAGCTAGAAACGCTGTCTGCGAAGACGTCGAATTAGAGAATGTCTATCATTTTTACCAACTAGTTACTACATTGTTGGAAGCGCCATCTGTGAGAACTGCTTTAAACCAGTCAGTCACTTAATGTGAAGTTATTAGAACTTCTTACTATTAACGAGAAATGGCGCATTGCTTAATCAATGAAATGATTTTTATCGTGCTTCACACACTAGGTGTATAGAAACTTTCTTTTTGTGATAAACATTTCAAAAATTGACGCGTTCGTAGGATTTGAACCTGCATCTTTCTGGGATTCCGGCCCAGATGCTTTGTCCAATTAAGCTAGAAACGCTGTCTGCGAAGACGTCGAATTAGAGAACGTCTATCATTTTTACCAACTAGTTACTACATTGTTGGAACTGCTTTAAACCAGTCAGTCACTAAATGTGAAATTATTAGAACTTCTTACCATTAACGAGCAATGGCGCATTGCTTAATCAATGAAATGATTTTTATCGTGCTTCACACCCTAGGTGTATAGAAACTTTCTGAACCCAACAATGCGTCTAGGCCGGAATCCCAGAAAGATGCAGGTTCAAATCCTGCGAACGAAATGTTTTGAAATGTTTATCACAAAAAGAAAGATATCAGACGATCACGAATATATGAAACACTCAGGCAAGCATATTCCGCTATACTTTTTCTTCATTATCTCTTTTTCATCTCACAAGAGATGTAGAGTTAAGTATAAAATATAATTTGGTGTGATTTATAGAGTAACATGTTGCTAGGGTGGTTAGATCGATCTTTGTTAGAACCTTCGGGGTTGTTTGTGTAGTTTTTCTTATATTGAATAATTTATTTACATATATATACAAGGCTCAGAGAGTAAACCTAGAGAGCCCCTCATCGTTTCTGGTGCAAAGGTGCCTATAACGCTTGCTGCATTTCTTATATTTAAAATGAAACGATTCTTTATTCATTCATTCATTTCGTATCAATGGCTATATAAATAATATAAAACGATTTTTTAATTTTATAATATATAATAATAAACGTTTATTTATATTATTATTATAACAAAATTACATAATCTATTATGAATAAATGAAAAGAATAAACATCACAACAATACAAAATTATCACAGTCCAAATATGAATTTAAATATCGTTTAAAGTCAAACCTAGGTTTGACGTCATGCTACTTAAGATAAGATAAGATATTTATTTCCAATAAAATTAGAGTACAGAGCAGAGTTTCAAGTTTAAAAGTTACAAAATTTTTACATACTCGTAACAAAAACTTTTTACATTATAATTACTAATAATTGTCGCTACAATATGTGTTTAAATCAATATGTATATCAATTGACATACTCGTGGTCTGTGAATTATCAGTAGGCCCCAAACTAGGCTAAGCCTGTATCTTGGTGGCCCATGGTTTAGACGGGTACTGAGGATTCACGCTCTGGTGGACAAAGATCCAATGTCGATATATTGGACAACTTTTAATTTATTTGTACATAGATTGTTCTATCTTAAAGTGTTTTTACTAACTTAAAATTAAGAAGGTAGCTAGATGCACTGTTGACCATTCAGTCATTTGTGGCCACTTTGAATTTTAATGGTTAATTAGACAATTAAAAGTTAAAATAATACTTTTAAAGGAATTCCAATCTTTAAAGATTAACACAAACAATATTTATGGAGTTGAATAGGTTATATTTTTAATTTATGCAATAATTTTGACTCCACATGGCTACAACCGGATCAGTGGCCATAACCGGCATACCTACTGTATTTTTAGGGTTCCGTACCTCAAACGGCAAAAACGAAATCCTTATAGGATCACTTCGTTGTCCGTCTGTGCGTCTGTCCGTCTGTGTGTATGTCAAGACTCTTTATCTTGGGAACACGTAAAGATATCGAGTTGAAATTTAAACTGCATACGTATATTTATAGTTTCTTGCAGTTGTGTTCAAAAAAAACTTCTCAGTTAACGTTTAAAAAAGTTAGAGCCGTTTATGTCGTAAAAAACCGCATATTTCGACACTCATAAAAATCAAAACCTACAGGGTACTTTCCGTTGACATAGAACTTTGAAATTTGGCGAGAAACATTGTCTCAGAATACACATATAGGAATAAATCGGAAAACTGTACATTTTTATTTAAATCACATAAAATAGGGCCTCAAAATTCACAAAATATGGGTTCAAAATTCAAAGTGAGTATCATAATCGTATCATATAAGGTATCATATAAAAGAACTTCATTAGCACATGCTAAAACAGGTTTTTAATTATTTTAACAATATTCGATGAATGGCAAGAAATGAAAAAAAACTTTTGTTGATGATGATGATGAGTATAGAGATTTTAACAACATACTACCCAATTTTGTGAAATTTACTGGATTTCTACGGAACCCTCGGTGTGCGAGCCTGACTTGCACTTGTCCGGTTTTTTTTCTCCTAAAATAGCACAACCGACTCCAATCATTCCAATCTACATACAGTTGACCTGGAAGTATTTTTGTGATGTAGTAGGTTAGAAGAATATACTTAGAGTTAAGTATAAAGAATAATTCGGGGTGATTTATAGAGCAACATATTGGTCGGGGTGGGTAGATCGATCTTCGTTAGCGCCCTCGGAGTAGACGCCTCAGGTTCAATAATAGGTACGCTCTTAGTTTATAGTACGCGCCAAGCTTTATGGACGCTCTGAGAGCCTGATGTTCTCGATAAGGTCATCTAATTTTATATTGTGGATCCCACAGTAATAGGTTTTCTAGAACTGGTGTTTTAAGACAAAGAAGGTGTTGAAGGAACAATTTTGATTATGAGGCCAACACAGATTTCGGGAAAATAATAATCAGCGGTTTTAATACATTTAGTCGATTTCGAGTATCAATTATGTATGGAAAGGCAGAATTTTTTCTCGAATTCCGGGTTAGTTCCATATTGAAAGTGGTTCATAATGATGGTCTTGATCACCCACTCTCTTTGGCACAGCCCGGGCACACCGCAATTTTTCATACAAAATCTGCTGTCTTAAGCACACTACATAGTACTTATCACAGGCAACACATATACGCACGGTTGCTACACACGCATATGTGTGCGAAATGTCTATGGTCAACGATGTGACGACATGCCGCGTGAGTGAGACAGTTGCGAATTCAATTAGCATAAATGTAGTGCTTAAAAAGTATAACAATTACTTACTTTGGAAGCATTTTAATAAAACTAACCGATCTACTTTATTTGAAAGAAAATATCAAGAGAAAGTTACCAAATAATGTAAAATAAGTTCCATTTACTTATCCTTAGATGAACATTAAAATTTCTTCTTTTTTTACGTATTATTGATATTCAAGCATACACAGCACAAGTCTTCCCTATAGTCATAGTCTAGGTATTTTTTATTACAAGATCTACCGGCCAGTGCAGCACTCGCGCAGAGTACACGATCGGTACGTGAAACGCGGGGTGGAAGTGAGGAAGAATCAAACGGGTGGGGGGTAACGAATGACCGTTCTATACGTAGTATTATTATATCTTCTTTGCTTTCGGCTTAGAAGGGTAGGCAGGTAACCCTGTATAGGAGGTATCATAATCAATTTATTAATAACAATATTTGGAGGTGTACAAAATATGGAGTTCATACATTGTTTTTCCAATGAAACACATAAAAAGAGGTATGGTATTATACCTATAATAATTATCTTAAAATTGGTCCTAATATAAAAATAATATTTCTAAGTACCCACACATTATTCATTTTAAAATAATCATAATAAATCAAATCAATAATATAATCAATGTCGATAGATAGGTAAGTAATGTCTATGATTTGAATCCAGAGCATACTTATGCCTAATCATGTGTTGCCAGATATTTTCTCTAAACCCCTGGCTACGGCTATCTTAAGTTGTTTACTAGCCGACTTCAAAAAAGAGGTTCTCAATTAGTTTAAACGTTTTTTAGGGTTCCGTACCTCAGAAGGAAAAAACGGAACCCTTATAGGATCACTTTGTTGTCCGCCTGTCCGTCTGTATGTATGTCAAGACTCTTTATCTCGGGAACGCGTAAAGATATCGAGTTGAAATTTAAACGTTTTTACGTATATCTATTTTTCTTGCAGTTGTGTAAAAGAAAAACCTCATTTATCGTATAAAAAAGTTAGAGAGCAGTTTATGTCGTAAAAAACGCATATTTCGACACTTACAAAAATAAAAACCTAAAGGGTACTTTCCGTTGACCTAGAACCATGAAATTTGGCGAGAAGCATTGTCTCAGAGTACACATATAGGAATAAATCTGAAAACTGTACATTTTTATTTCAATCATTAAGAAATAGGGCCTAGATTCACAAACTACTTACATAAAGTCATAATAAATATCACCAAAGCAATACTAAAACTTATCAAGTGCAAGTGAGACAGATGATTGGTAGAGATTTATAATCTAACGACAGTTTAATATGACTGGTCTACCAATAACAGAAGAAACAATAATTATTTTTGCAAAAAATTGCATAACCAAGTTCAACCGTGTACAGAATTCGAATAGTTCGCACGGATCGATGTAGTAATTTTTCCACGTTATTGTTGATTTATCAAAAATGGCAGAGCCGACTTCTATTAAATATTAAATTAATCGGGACTATTTTAAAGTACGATCTACCAAACAAAACAGGAATTATTGAAATTGAACTATTTTGTAAGAAGTTATGCGTGGTGATACATAAAAAATGTACTCATCGAGTTGTAAACCTCCTCCGTTTCGTCGGTTAAAAACTGAAACATGTGAAAAAAACTTTAAATTTTACTATAAACGCCAACTAGAATAAAATTAGTACCCATAACAAGTTACTTCAAGCGTTGACTAGGATGAAATTGGT
Organism: Hypomecis punctinalis; assembly: GCA_949316475.1. Lineage (NCBI taxonomy): Eukaryota > Metazoa > Arthropoda > Insecta > Lepidoptera > Geometridae > Hypomecis > Hypomecis punctinalis. Next base: position 9,032,594 of record OX438820.1, on the reverse strand, counting down.
ATCTACCTATACAAATAAGATATAAAAATAAAAGGAAGAAATAGCCTTCTCCAAATTAGCTGACAAAATAAATATGTCTGAATGTCGTCTCCCGCCTTAATCCGAGACCGAAGTAAATCTGGCCATTAGAAGGACTTTATTGTACCCTCTGCATAATTAATTAAAACAACTCCAACAAGATGGAGTTCAAGATAAAACTGCTAGGACATTGACTATTAACATCCCGGAAAATGAGCGTGGTTCTTTAAAAAAACCAATTAAATTAAAAAAAACTTTAATTGCAAAATAAAAGTTTGTTAAATGAATAAAAGATTTTCTAAAAATTGTGTAGAAATAGGCCACAGCATGATTTAGGTAAAGTGCGTATACGGTCCTTCAAGATTTAGTAAAAAAAAAGTAACTTTAAAAACCATCGCTTTGGCGTTAAAATCGAGTAAAATTAAATACTTTTACTTTTTACTCGATTTTAACGAAAAATCGTTAAAATCGAGTAAAATTAAATATGGCATGTGGCAATAGTGTAGTGAATAGATTGAAAATACTGCTACGGACTTATTCCAATTAATCATACGAATAAAAGATAGAAATAGTCATTTCCAAATTAGCTGTCAAAATAAAAATGTCGGAGTCCCTGGCGCGGACAAAATCTGGTCATTTTTAGGGGTACCCTCTGCATAATTAATGAAATCCACTCCGAAGAAATAAAAAACCCAGCTAAAGATGGAGTGAAAAAAAACTACTATGAATTTTTCTGACAAAATACTTCCAAATTTACAAATACCAATTACCAATTCGAAAACCAAAAAGTAGAATATTTATACTTTGTATCAGTTTATTGAACCAATATTGAATTTGTATTAAAATTGGCCATAGCTTTAGGCAACAGCTTAATTTAGGTAGAGTATGGCTTGCTGTCATACCGGAAAAAGTGTACGGTTCCTTCAAGTTTTTTTTTATTTACTTATTAAACTCCACAGACTCCAGGGTTTGTGATTTTTAAGATATACATTTAAAAAAAGTTTTGAACAAAATTTCTTATAACCAAAGGCTTTACAAGAGGACTCTAGATCTAACAAAAAAATTAAAATACGATTTCAAACTACATTGATTTTAATTATAATTTTCCAAATTACTACTAATATCGCGCAGAGCCTCCATCACCGCCGCGTTTCGGTCTTTAATGGCCATCTTTAAATTATAGTCTACGATGACCTTAGGTGACGCAGTCGTCGCACGCCGCACAAAGCGGCTGATGGCGTCTTCCTCGTTGTCGGCGAAGTATGTGAAGGACCTTCATGATTAAAAAAAAATTGGATATAATGAATAGTGTAGTGAAAATGGTGTCGAAAACATTGCGACTTATATCAATCAAATATCCTTTTCCAAATTAGCTGTCAAAATAAAAATGTCTGAATCCCGGGAGCGAAGTAAATCTGGTCATTAGTAGGGGCTTTATTGTACCCTCTGCATAATTAATGAAAACCACTCCGAAGAAATGGAAAACCCGGCACAAGTTGAAGATCAAGGAAAACAACTCTATAAGTGTGCGCTGGGGACGTGTTAGCGGAGAGGGGGACGCGTAGAAGATAAAGGTTTATTTAATTTAAAAAGGATTGCCAAAAATTGTACGAAGTTATACAATGATACGTTTTATGACGTTAGACAAGAACTTTCGACAATTAAACGCTTTAAAATTTGTAAAGTGCACAGAGGTACGTAAAGTGCGTTAAGGTATTGGAAATTCATTATGAGTGAGCGAGAGAAAGATATTCAAATGTTTGTAAAATAACGGGTGTCTGTAACAGCTTTCAAAGCCTACTACTGAATATAGGCTTAGCCACAGAAAAGGACCTAGCCACGAAGGGTGACTGGACCGTGTCAATTGCGTTTGCTCTGTGCGGGTTGACGGATTTACATACTGATGTTTTACTTCAGCGAAATATATCAGCGGCGGTGAGAAAATTGGGACATGACTTCCAAAGGATTCATTGGTATAATTTGAGTCCAAGGCTCCCAAGGCAAGGCAAGGTTGTTAGTCGAACGTTCTAAGCTCTGAAGTTCCAATGCACCGATAGTATCAAAATTCTGAGTGTTCATACCTAGTATTACATTTTGAACCATTTGGTTCAAAAACTTGGTTTTGCTTTATTTTTTACTCTATAAGACACTAATAAAAAGAAATAGAAATCCGGAAAGAAGTTAGATCTAATTTCAAAATTAAGATTGTTTAAAAGTGAGTTTCAACATTTAATTTTATTGTAAAACAAATTAACTAGGCTTTATCAGATATTATGTATTCTCGCTTTTGTGTTATCCCACAGGAACCTTTTATTTTTTTCGGGATAAAAAGTAGCCTATGTTACTTTCCGGCCTTTAAACTATATCCATGCCAATTCAAGTCGATCCGTTAATCTATTGCTGCGTGAAAGAGGAACAAACCAACAAACAAACAAACCAAAAAACTATTCAGATTTATAATACTACTAATAGGATTTTCCATAAAATACATTCCGTGGAACAGTTTTGTAGTAAGTAAGGGTTTGTCAAGACTTCGTTTCAAGTCATTTTCTGACTAGTTTTCAGGACTGTTGATTGAATAATGAAAAGCTTTGAATCACGATTGTTGTGAAACATAAAATTATTTAAAAATAAACCAAAACGGATAAACCGGCACATCGTAATCATGAAAGCTTACAGCATTGCCGTTCCCACCTTGAACGTGGATTACTGAAAAGAAAAGATACCAAACTTCAAATCATTACATAGTATAAAACAAAGTTGCTTCCCGCTGTCTGTACCCATGTATGCTTATATATACCTATCTTTAAAACTACGCAACGGATTTCGATGCGGTTTTTTATTAGATAGAGTAATTCAAGAGAAAGGTTTATATGTATAAAACATCTGTGCAAAGGTGCAAACCAATCAGTTGGAGTTTTGGCGGGAACGCGGAAAAATCATGTCGCCTCATTGTATTATTTTATTAAACTTGTGTTTTCATCAGTGATAATTAGTTAAAAAATGTGGTATTTCGTTGATTATGAGCTGATTTATGTGCATGAGTGTAGGCAAGTGATATAATGTGACGTATCATGTTGTTCCGTGTTGTTACCAAAACTCCATAGACGCCTCTAGTAAAGTCTCCACTGCTTTACTGAGGTATCACTTGGACTATGTTTGGACTTGACCGTGACTTTATTGGACTATGACGAGACTTCGACAGTGGCTATTTTGATAAAATATTATCAAAAATTATTAAAACTTAATACTTGACACTGGCAAATGCACAATAATGCGACGCCAAAACTAAGAAGAACAAGAAGGTGCAAACCGGGGCGGGTCGCTAGTCAATAATAAATTAACTACGTCAGTAACCCTGTGGTCAGTGAGCCTTACTGCTTGACTGGGCAGTAGAAGAATGGGTTCGATCCCCACTCAAGGCAAGCATATAATATGTGATGACCATGGGTGTTTCCTCTGTGTCTGGATGTCAATATCTCTTAATTAAAAAGATGTAACTACGAACTAACTGACCCGGCGAACTTTGTTTCACGTAATATCTTAGCCTATGTTCTATTCTGATGTATAAGCATTACTATTGCAAAGTTTTATCTCAATCCGTTCAGTAGTTTTTGCATGAAAGAGAAACAAACATCCATACATACAAACTTTCGCGTTTAAAATATTAGTAGTATTAGTATATCAGTATCTAGCAGGCATATCCCAAGTTTTACTTGCTTACTTTGGGATCGGAGACCATGTGTAAGATGCCCCCTAATATTTATTTGTTTTCTGTGTAAGCAGCCCTTTCAAACAAGATTATTGTTTGCAAAAATTAGCATGACCGACTTCATTCGTGAACAGCGGGGCAATTCTGTTAACTGATCTCTTTACAGAAGTGATACGTTCTTGAACCTCTCTTGTTTTTCTGACAGTTCTGACAGCTCAAAACTGTCAGAAAGACGAAAGAGATTCAAAAATGTGTCACCTCAACAACAATATCGGTTATTAGAATTGCCCCGCAGAATTCGCGAATATTTCGCCCGGATCGATGTAGCATTTTTCACATTATTGTTGATTTATCAAAAATTGGCTCAGTCGATTTCGATAAAAAATTTAATGGAATTAATTTCGAAGTATAAAATAAAAAAAAATATTTAAATCGGACGACCATGAAAAAAGTTATGCGTGGTTTTACATAGAAAAAAATACGCGTCGAATTGTATACCTCCTCCGGTGGTTCGTCGGTCGAAAAAGGGAAACAGTGCGATCGACAGTTTGGTTCACTGCAAAAATAGTAAAAATAATAATATTTCACAATTTTGCGGAATTTTCGTCTACAGTCCAGATCCGTTGTAAAGAGTTTTCAAAACCGATCTAACCTGTCTATCTGTTTATTCATAATCTGTACGTAATAATACTAAAATAACTACACAGTAGCACTATTCTAGTATTCTAATGTTTCTCAAACATGAACAGTTTATTTGTGTGTTTTGTTAACATTACTACATTAAACGTGATATAAGAATATAATAACATTTATGAGTTGAAATGTCCGTTAATTCAGAAAGTAATAATTATTATTTGATTATTATGGTCACCTAATAATTGTACTAATATTATAATATATCCTACTATTATTATAAACCCGAAAGTTTGTGAGGATGGATGGATGAATGGATGGATGTTTGTTACTCTTTCACGCAAAAACTACTGAACGGATTGAGATGAAACTTTGCAATAATATAGCTTATATATCAAAATAACACATAGGCTATAAATTATAATAATATATTGCGTATGTGGGTGAAGCCGCGGGTAAAAACTAGTAAGTTTAAAAACGCGAAAGTTAGTATGTATGGATTTTTGTTACTCTTTCGCGCAAAAACTAGGCGCTGATTTGAGATGATACTTTGCAATAGCAATATACATCAGAATAACATAATTTGTAAAGATATTGCGTGAAACGAAGTTCGCCGGGTCAGCTAGTATTATAATACATATTCCAAACAGAAACATGAATACAATAGTGCTAGACTTGAGTATAAGGTAAGTTGCAACTATCCCAACGACTTATGGAAAGGGCTATGCTTGGAGTCTCTCTGCGAGATTAAATCAGAAATGAGATCTGTGAAAGAATCAACGTTAAAAGCAACGTCTTCAACGTTAAGCTAGTCCAATACCTATCCATCCTACTGATATTATAAACGCGAAAGTAAGTGAGGATGGATGAAGAGATGGATCTTTGTTACTCTTTCACGCAAAAACTACTGAAAGGATTGAGATGAAACTTTGCAATAATGTAGCTTATATATCAGAATAACACATAGGCTATAAATTATAATGATGTTGCGTCAAAAATCAAAATATAATGCGGGCGAAGCTGCGGATAAAAACTTCCTACTAATATTAAACGCGAAAGATTGTGAGGATGGATGGATGTATGGATGTTTGTTACACTTTCACGCAAAAACTACTGAAAGGATTGAGATGAAACTTTGCAATAATGTAGCTTATATATCAGAATAACACGTAGGTCATAAATTATAATGATATTGCGTCAAAAATCAAAATATAAAGCGGGCGAAGTAGGTACTAGGTCTAGCTTATAGGCCTAGTATTTTCTCTAGTAAATACAAGAACGATTCCAGTTATATGGGAGTTCTGGATGGACTGTAATCTTGGGAATCTTCTCAGCGTTTATCTGATTGCTGCTCATAGAACAAAATGCATAGAGGTGGTGATGATTCAAACTGTAGTTCACAATGTGTTCAGTACGTACTTGGATAAGTGTCATTGTCTTAACAATGCGTGTAAATAAGAGTCTGTAATAAACTAAGTTTGTAATAACTTGAAGAGCTAATTTTCGTTGACGTACAACTTCACATACATTCATACACTTTACTCGTACTTTTTCGTTGCAGACAGGCTGACACGCTTTACTTTTTAAAATGGATATTATTATAATTATAAAGAGTGGCAACTTTAAACTTCATCAATTGAACAGTTTTCTTTGATTACAGTGTGTGTCGCGATGTGGTATTAAGTGGCAAACACGGTAAATTCAATTTAATACTGTTCAATTCAAGGAGCATATTAACCAGTGGAGAGAGTGCGCGGAGCGGCCTCGCTCACCATCGATAGGCGCTTTAGTTGACAACCGATTAGGGATGCTCGCTGCTTTGTATCGATACTTTGGATTGCAATGGATCGCATCGCAGTGTATCGATCCGCTTGTTTCGATACGATATTTTGGATCGATCCGGTATCGCATTCAAAGTTTATTGTTTTAGGTATATAAACAATACTTATTTACGTTGGCCAAACTGTAAGTGGCAAAGTAAACAGAAATAATATTTTCTAAAGCAGCTATTTGTTGAGACGATGCGATTGTGTGGTTTCGATACGATATATTTTGATCCAGTATCGTGTCAATAGTTAAAAAGATGTGTTGTTGCGATACGATATTTTATTCAAATTAGAACCAAGTCAAAAATATCGATATCGATATTTTGCTAGTGATATTTTTGGTACCACTATAAGGACTGTTGTCATTGCGTCATTTTGGTGTCAGCCAATTACAGCCAGCGGAGCTTACCTCTCCCCCCGGTTAAAATCGGTGACCTATTGTTTCAACAAAAACGAGGCCTACGCGCTCTCCAGTCTCCTCCATGGTTCAATTGATTCAACTGGGTCCGGACTCGTAGTTACACTGCCTTGTTACACCAGTGTGACTACGAGCAAACTTTTTTACTCGTGGTTACACTACTCTAAAAGGATTGTGCTTGACTAAATATTAGGTAGGTAGTGATGTTCTGATAAATCTACAGTGTATGATTTCACTGTACTGTACCAGCCTTTTAATAGTCCACTGCAGGACGTAGGCCTACCCATGAAGGGTGACTGGACCATATCCACCACGCTGGCCCAGTGCGGGTTGGTGGATTCACATACGCCATCGAATTTCTGCTACGGACGCATGCAGGTTGCCTCACGATGTTTTCCTTTACCGAACAGCCTGTGATGTGAAATGCCAAACAACTCATTGGTACGGGACCGGGGATTTGAACCCACGACCTCACGATCGTACGGCGGGTGTCACTACCTCTAATCTACCACGGTTTTTATGATTTCACTACTTGTACAAAAATAAGACTTGATCGTGAAACATTTATCATTATGAAATGGGACCTACACTGTAGCTCGACGTTCGACAAGATTTTTCTACGTCCATAAGGTAAGTTACAACCGCGTTATTTGACATTGCATTCACCCAGTCCTAACTAAGCAATGCAATAAGTCAATGTATCGGGTGTTCCTAGTAATCACGGTTCATATTAAGCTCTCTTGCCTCAGGGCGAGGGCACGAGCCTCCCAAATAGAGATGTCTAAAACATACACCCACAGAGTAAAGGCCGATTCACACATATCAGTCAAGCCAACGTCACGTCACAGTTCCGTCACAGACACGGCACCGTCACAGTGAAATATATTTTTTCATACATTCTATATATTTAACGGGACCATAGCTTTAAGTTTATTTTTAAATAGTGCCACATAGTATAATTTCGAAGGACTAGGAATGGTAGTGGCAACATTCCTGGGGTAACGCTTGTAACAAACGCTGCTGATTGGTTCCAAGGAGGTTTCAAGTGCATCGCATGACTGGCCGATGGGCGGAAAAATGCGATGATGACTTGACAGATATCACTTGAGAGTTGTGAGGAGAGCTTGTTCGTGAGAGGTTATGGCGAACTGTGATTAGAACGGCTCGAGTTGTGATTCTTGATAAAACAGTGGCAGCGTGCGTTACGCTGCGGAACGCCATGTCTTTCGTTTAAAGTTTTCTCTATAATTGTAGTCATACGTAATCTTCTGTGAAATAAACTGATTGTTCGTGACGTCGCAATTTATCTCCTCGCCCGCTTAACCCACGCCACGCCACACTGAAGTATTGTTGGGTCAGATGGTATAAAATCATTACCACATTGAATCACCATAACTGATGCGGATCCTTTTATGGATTCGACATATTAATAGTGATTCGGTTCGATATTTAGGTACAAGCAGGTCTTAAGTAACATATTTCGTATAGTTGTACATATTACCTTATGATGGTTGAGGGTGTGGCAATTTTATGTTTTGTAATCGAACGGTTATTACGTTTTTTAAATTATCATTAAAACGCAAAATTTGGTGTTTGAAAATATGTATTACCTAATATTGTTAGCATTTTGGTCAATAAGGTAGTTTTTAGTTGTTTTATGAAAAAGATTTCCGTTAACTATATTTGTTAGATGTTAGATATACAGGGTGGAGAGCTGACGCCGACATTAAATTAAATCACATATTTGGATTTCTGTTTTAAAGCCTTCGAAATATTTTTAATTAAATCCATGAAGCTATTTACTTAATTAGGTGTGTACAATTTTCTAAAACATCATTTTGGAGCAACCTGTATCTTAACAGTGAAGAGCTATTATGCATTAGTAACAATAGATAAAACAGTGGTTTTTATTAATCTAATGTCAAAATATCATGAATAAGTTCCTTACGAGTATAAAGTACGATGCCTAATTACTTCCTTTAACTATTTATTATTATTAACTTTGTTTAAAAATGTTGGTTTTACAATTTATGGATTAATTTATTTTCTTACTGCTTTTATGATTACTAGTAGGTACTACACCAGGGTCACATGTTGCCGTCAGCTCTCCACCCTGAAAATTTAGCAATAAACTGCCTTATCACAAAAGATTTCACACGCCCTAAACGCTGTTTAACCGTGCAATTTGTACTGTTAAACATTGTCTAAGGCGTGCGTAAAACTTTTGCGGTAAGATGGTTAAAGTTTGTCCTAAAAATTGAAACCTACATTGTAACTACAGTACCTACATTTCGCGATTTGAACACATTATTAATAATAACGCAATTAGTCCCGCAGTATATAAATACTGCGGGACTAATTGCGCACTAAAATTACGAGATAAATAAAAAAGCAACTCGGCCGAAACGTCGGGATGAAGAGGTATTTATTTATCTCGTAATTTTAGTGCACGATTAGTCCCGTAGTATATAATAATAATACGTTGTAACTATATTGATCTATCAATACTGCTCTATCATAGCTACTCACATACTCCCGTTAATATGTTTACGGCTGCCACTCATACTGAAATAGCCTGAGTAAATCATTACAGTCGTAAATATCTGAAATGTTTTTAGTTCGCTCCGAGAATTTTGACTAACATTAACCACGCATGTATCAGACAGACTTTACGTCAGAATACTATCATAACTAAAATAAAATTCACCAATATGTAGATAGAGTTTGTGCACAAAGAGAACCGTCGTTGCGTTACGGTCAACTAACAATAAGATTTTAATCAGCACCCAAGGTCAAAGTCAAAGTCAAATTATTATTATTTTGTGATAAAACTTGCAAATATTGGCAAATGCACAATCAACTCAGCGCTGAACCTTCCATAATTCAAATAAAGCGTCATTTTATTGTATCGCCGTCGTAAATGAACATTAATAGGATTCTGCTCGATCCCACATTTTCATTAGAGACAATTAATAGCTCTCTTAATTCTTATCTTTAGACCTTCAAGGGTCTGTGGATGATCCAATTGCTTTCTATGTAGTAGGAGTGTAGCATTGTACTCAATAAAAAAAAAAAAGTTTAATCATTTATTGCAACATGAAATTTACATTGTGGTTCTTAGTTAACGTGTTTTGTACAGTGATACATATGACCCTATAAGAGTATGGCAATTTTATTATTTGTATTGGAACGATTTATTATTCTGTTTTCTAGATTATCGTTAAAAAATTGGTCTAATGTGTAATAGCATTTCTATAAAAGGATTATTTTTAGTTGTTTTATGAAACGGTTTTCTCTTTCGATATCTTTTAGATTATTTGGCAATTTATTGAATATTTTTATAGCCATAGATTTTGGGCTAGAACTGTGCATTGCTAAATTAGACTTTGGTTTTACGAGTTTATGTCTATATTGTAATCTAATTTTGTGCGATTTATCAGACGCTTTGTTAAAATAGTCAGGGTGCTTTTTAACAAATTTGCATATTTCAAATATATAAATAGATACCAGGGACATAATTTCAAGTTTTATAATGGCGCCTCTTCACAATCGGCGATCATAGACGATTACACGCGAGCACGATCGTGTAGAAGGGCTACTCGCCTGTAGTCGGCCATGATCGTCCATAGTCGTCGTCGTGATCGCGGCGATCGGTGACTTGTCGGTTTTTCGGACACGCATCAAAAGGAATCGCGTGTAGTTGAGAAGCGCGTGCCCACACGATCGCCGATCATTCATTCACCGGAGGACAGCGGAGCCGTGCGTACGTCCGTTGCGTCGTTTTTTATTATACTACTATTTACTTTTACTATTACGATGAATGCTCAAACACCACCATCTTCTCTTCTTCCATTTTTTTTTCACAACTTTTCGTTCAACTACATTGATAAAATGATTGTATATGGAAATTAAATTAATGGTAGCTGCAGCTATAACCTCTACGTCCATCTTGAAGGCTTGCCGCTCAATAAATGAACACGGACGATTGTGTGGATGCTTGCACAATGATCGTGACAATTACCTTGCCAATCACAGGCGATCAACGAGTGTCGATCATCGCCGATTGTGAAGAGGAGCCATAAGGTATGGTTTATGGAATTTCGGTTTCGTAACATCGGGAGTTTTTATATTTGCGAGAATACTACTTATACATATTTTAAGGTACCAACTACTTGGTAGACGTGAGTCTACTAATGAAAGCCGAATTGTTGTCTACTAAGTATCAAACATTTAGTTGTACTAGCAATGACAGAGCAGTGTTGTCAACGTAACAAAATTAGTAAAATGGCACACGGGCGACCTCATTATGTACTGCCTCGATGGCTCAGTGGTTAGTGACCCTGACTTCTGGATCAAAAAGGTGTTGGTTGGATCTCCATCCAGGGTAAACATTTATGTGATTAACATAGGTGTTTTCTCTGTCTCGGTGTTATTTAGGTATTATCTATTTAAGTATGTATAAGTAGTATATCAGTCTCTGGCAGTCATATCACAAGCTTTGCTTTGTTTAATCATTTATTGCAACATGAAATTTACATTGTGGTTCTTAGTTAACGTGTTTTGTACAGTGATACATATGACCCTATAAGAGTATGGCAATTTTATTATTTGTATTGGAACGATTTATTATTCTGTTTTCTAGATTATCGTTAAAAAATTGGTCTAATGTGTAATAGCATTTCTATAAAAGGATTATTTTTAGTTGTTTTATGAAACGGTTTTCTCTTTCGATATCTTTTAGATTATTTGGCAATTTATTGAATATTTTTATAGCCATAGATTTTGGGCTAGAACTGTGCATTGCTAAATTAGACTTTGGTTTTACGAGTTTATGTCTATATTGTAATCTAATTTTGTGCGATTTATCAGACGCTTTGTTAAAATAGTCAGGGTGCTTTTTAACAAATTTGCATATTTCAAATATATAAATAGATACCAGGGACATAATTTCAAGTTTTATAATGGCGCCTCTTCACAATCGGCGATCATAGACGATTACACGCGAGCACGATCGTGTAGAAGGGCTACTCGCCTGTAGTCGGCCATGATCGTCCATAGTCGTCGTCGTGATCGCGGCGATCGGTGACTTGTCGGTTTTTCGGACACGCATCAAAAGGAATCGCGTGTAGTTGAGAAGCGCGTGCCCACACGATCGCCGATCATTCATTCACCGGAGGACAGCGGAGCCGTGCGTACGTCCGTTGCGTCGTTTTTTATTATACTACTATTTACTTTTACTATTACGATGAATGCTCAAACACCACCATCTTCTCTTCTTCCATTTTTTTTTCACAACTTTTCGTTCAACTACATTGATAAAATGATTGTATATGGAAATTAAATTAATGGTAGCTGCAGCTATAACCTCTACGTCCATCTTGAAGGCTTGCCGCTCAATAAATGAACACGGACGATTGTGTGGATGCTTGCACAATGATCGTGACAATTACCTTGCCAATCACAGGCGATCAACGAGTGTCGATCATCGCCGATTGTGAAGAGGAGCCATAAGGTATGGTTTATGGAATTTCGGTTTCGTAACATCGGGAGTTTTTATATTTGCGAGAATACTACTTATACATATTTTAAGGTACCAACTACTTGGTAGACGTGAGTCTACTAATGAAAGCCGAATTGTTGTCTACTAAGTATCAAACATTTAGTTGTACTAGCAATGACAGAGCAGTGTTGTCAACGTAACAAAATTAGTAAAATGGCACACGGGCGACCTCATTATGTACTGCCTCGATGGCTCAGTGGTTAGTGACCCTGACTTCTGGATCAAAAAGGTGTTGGTTGGATCTCCATCCAGGGTAAACATTTATGTGATTAACATAGGTGTTTTCTCTGTCTCGGTGTTATTTAGGTATTATCTATTTAAGTATGTATAAGTAGTATATCAGTCTCTGGCAGTCATATCACAAGCTTTGCTTAGTTTGGGGTCAGAGATCATGTGTAAGATGTCCCCTAATATTTATTATTTTTTTTCTCTTTTTGGACATAGGTACTCTAGTTATTCACGAATAAGTCAGTTTAAGAAGAAAGCTGAAGTGTTTCAAAGTCAGAGCGAATATGACTGCCTCAGTGATCCAGTGGTTAGTGACCCTGACTCCTGGATCAATGAGGCGTGGGTCCGATTCCCACCCAGGGCAAGCATTTTTATGAAGAACATAGGTGCACTCTGTGTATAGATGTTATTATCTAAATAAGTATGTATTTAAAATATGCAGTAATAATAGTCTATGGCAGCCAAATCACAAGCTTTTCTTAGTTTGGGGTCTGAGGGTCAAAGACCGTGTGTTAGATGTTCCCTAAAATTTATATTACCTTCTAAATCTGCGTGCTACATCTTAGACCACAACCTTACTTTAGGGCTAGTTGGTGGTTAAGCGCGGACTTATTTGCATTAAAAAACCTCTGCATTTTTGCCGTTTTGGCCACTTCGTAAATCATTATTTGTTTTCAAAATTTTGTTCATTTTATACTGACAGCCGTAGTCCAAGTCCGATAAATAGTCAAGTCCTATTCATATCTAAGTAAAGTATACGTAAGTAAAGTAAGTAAGTAAAGTTTATTATTAACCAACAGAAAAATACATAGCTACTGAAGTACATAGAGCGAGTAACCAATGAGTATAATTGATTTCGATTATATATATATATAGATATCCTACTACTATTATAAACGCGAAAGTTTGTGAGGATGGATGGATGGATGGAAGTATGGATGTTTGTCACTCTTTCACGCAAAAACTACTGATCGCATTGAGATGTAATTTTGCAATAATATAGCTTATATATCAGAATAACACAGGCTATAAATTATAATGATATTGCGTCAAAAATCAAAATATCATGCGGGCGAAGCCGCGGGTAAAAACTGGTATCTAATATAAACGTGACGTAAGTTTTGTGATAAAACTTGAAAATATTGGCAAATGCACAATCAACTCAGCGCTGAACCTTCCATAATTGAAATAAAGCGTCATTTTATCGTATCGCCGTCGTAAATTAACATTAATAGGATCCTGCTCGATCCCACATTTTCATTAGAGACAATTAATAGCTCTCTTAATTCTTAAATCCCGCGACATAGGGCTGATCCCTATAGCATTTAATACTAACAACATATAAGTACTATGTGTTTGTTCGCCGGTGTAGGAGCCTTAATTCTATTATACAGGGTGTTGCTCATCATTATGAATATTTTGAACCATGAGAACTATCTCGAATCAATGAAATAATCAAGTGTCAAATCGTCGAAAAATAAACAACTTCTATTACCTACAGCAAAATCCCAAAAAATCTGAAGATCTTTACAAAAAGCTCACAGATTTCTGACAAAACGTATGGAGTAGAAGGCATACAAAAAAAAATCAAAACTTTTTTTTTAAATTTCTTTTACGATAAAAAGCTGTTCATAAAATATATTGGCATGTACGCTTCTGAAAGTCCCGTCCTTTTGAAATCTTTATGCTCTTTAAAATAAATAAATATAAGGGGACATCTTACACACGGTCTCTGACGCCAAACTAAGCAAAACTTGTGATATGGCTGCCCGAGATTGATATACTACATATACATATTTTAAATACGTACTTTTTTTTTAACGGGCAAGAGTGCCTTTATTAACTACAATATGATAAAATACTACTTTATATGCTAAAACTACCTACACTACTACTACTACATAGAAAGCATTTGGATCATCCACAGACCATTGAAGGTCTAAAGATAATCTAAGTGCTCAAGCCCACTGCCAGTTGGCAGCGTGCCCAGCATGCTGGCAGCATTGCCACTGGATGGCAATGCTTATACGTTGAGCCAAATAAACACCAGCATTTTGGGCACGCGTCGCGTCCTCCAGACGCTCAGAAAGACAATACATACTTATAATATAGATATTACCTAAATAATATCCAAACTTTGCAAAACAACAACTTGTATAAATATGACACATTTAGAACAAGTGTTGTATATTCTATAGCACCAACCTTAAAATCGCCGTACTAGGTATTAAGTAATATTTTTTTTCGATATCAAAATATATCTTACTGCCGTTTCAAAAAATAAAACACTAAATTCAGAAAGAAAATATTGTATTGGCATCATTTATACTTGGAACATTAATGGGACCCTGTTCGATCCCACATTTTCATTAGCTACAATACCGCTCTTAATTCTTAAATCCCGTCGTCTAGGGCTGGCGCACGTTTCAATAAACACGATTAATTTACTCAGGGTTACGTAGTAACTATTATTTAATCTATACTCTAGGTATAGGTGTGTGGTTAAAATAAATATTAAAAGACCAGAAATCAGAATCATTTTATTGTGCTGCAAAGTCAGAGTCAAAATTTCTTTATTCCGTAGACACAATACAGGCACATGGAATCGACTAGTTATAATTTTTAAAAGTTCTACTTATTTAAATTTTAACTAAAAATAAATAAGCACACTATTTAGATTTTAGAAGATCAGTATCATACACAAAAAAAAATTAGAATACAAATCAAAAATAAAATTGTATCAGTATCATGAAAATAACAATGTCATTTTTAAAAATATCAACGAGTATGAAAATAAAGAAATTATACATGTAAAAAAAATGAAATATACCATGTTACGTTGTACCATGTTATTAATTGCAACGTTATTCATTCCGTGCTCTTCCATTGCAACTAGTAGCCGAGAAAGGAAAAAGTTCCTTATTGGTAACTAGTTGCGAAAGTTAGTTACGTACGCGGCCGATAACGTACTACCATTATACAAAAGTAACATTGGAACATTAATGTATAGGCCCCGAAACGTAAAATGGACCAAAAAATATCACTCACTTCCTTTTATTAGCAGAGAAGACAAAAGAAAGGTAACTAATTTAGGGGTCAAGTTATTAGCCGGCTAGTATACCCTGTTTTATCCCACATTTTCATTAGATATCTAATAGCGCTGTTAATGGTTAAATTCCGTGACATAGGTTTTCGCACGTTTCAATATTACTGCGATATACACGCTTTACTTACTTTGGGTTACGTAGGTATTAACTTTACTATTATTAAATCTATATACAAGGCAAAGGGCGTCGCCAGATTTGTCGTTAAAAAAAATCAATGACCAAAAATCTGATTTATATTGTTGTACTACTTACTTTTCAATTGCATGTTTGCCAAGAAAAGAGATATTCTCCTCATTGGCAACTAGTTGCGAAGGTTGCGTACACGGCCGAAGTCGTGCAGCCATAATTCACAGATAAAATTGAAACGTTAATAAAACCCTGTTTAATCCCACATTTTAATTCTTAAATCCCGGCTGCTAGGGCTGGCGCACGTTTCAATAATAATACGTTTTATTTACTTCGGGTTAAGTAGTAACTATTATTGTAGTGATTGCATCGCTGGCCCAGTGGTTAGTGGCCCTGACTCCAAGGCCAAAGAGACGTGAGTTCGATTCCCATTCCGGGCAAGCATTTTTGTGATAAACGTGAGTGTGTGTCTGTATCTGGGTGTAAAATATGTTCATAATGATGAGCATTTTATACACGTCTGAAAGTCCATGAACTTTGCATTAAAACTCACAGATGCACAAGTTAAAATAATAAACTTGGTGAGGTTATAAAATATAAAGTAGAGTATCTTGCCCAGACATATTTAAGAGCTAAACAGTAATTTAAAATTCTTACTAAATAATTCACTTGCAACTTATTCTAGTGAAAAATAACTAGGCATTTCGGGGTAGCATCCCTAAAATGATGTACAGAACTACCAACTTATAATTACCAGTTGGCAAAATCAAATAATTAATATTTTGTATAAACGGCTGTCAGTTTGCTTTGTGAAATGTGATAGTAGCGCCTGGATTGAACTGTACAGATAATTTTGTAGTATTTCACAGTCTAGTCCCGAATAGTAACCATTATTCCTTTATTAATAAAGCTCTCGCGTCTGATAGATACATCTAGAGAGGCTTTTTCGTTACCCAGTGCGAGACATTTATATGTAGCAAATACTAATTAAATATAAGCCGTAGTGGTCTAGTGGTTGTAGCGCTGGCTTGTCATACTTGAGGTCGTAGGTTCAAATCCCGGTCCCGTACCAATGAGTTTCTTTGGAACTTATGTAAGGAATTTCACACCATTGGCTTTTCGGTGAAGGAAAACATCGTGAGGCAACCTGCATACGTCCGTAGAAGAAATTGTATGTGAATCCATCAACTCACACTGGGCCAGCGTGGTGAATATGGCCCAATCAATCTTCGTGGGTAGGCTTACGCCCTGCAATACAATACAATACAACAACACTTTATTGACACCAACAAGAAAACATAACAAAAGAAACAAAGACAGAAAAGGCACAAAAGGCGGTCTTATCGCTAAAAGCGATTTCTTCCAGACAACCTCTCTTGGATGCGAGGAAACGTAAATACGACAAGGACGGTGTAAACGTAAAAACAAAATAATAATAATAAAATAATGAAAACCAAAAATTCCTAATCAACAATAAAATAAACTACATAATAATAGCCATACATAAATACTTTAAATAATACATACAATAAAAATAAACATACATATACGTAAATATATTACAAACAAATTAATAACGAGGAGTGATATGTGGATCAGTCAGAGAGAGCTTTGCGAGATAATGTTGCTGAACCTGGGCCTTGAAAGATTCAACGCTCTGTGCACGTCTGATAGTCACAGGAAGGTCATTCCAGAGCGCTACTGCTCGGACACTAAAAGAAAAATCATAAAAAATAGTAGAATGAGATGGAGTGGAAAGAAGGTGCTTGAAGATCTAAGATTGACAGAGTGAGTGTCACAGAGAAAAGTGAAGCGAGAGCGTAAATATGAAGGAGAAGAAGGTTTGAAGAGAATGTTGTAGAGAAGGGAAAGTATGTGAGTATCGCGGCGAAGACGGATGGGGAGCCACTTGAGCTTATTACGAAATTGGGAAATGTGGTCATATTTCCGGAGGCCGAAAATGAACCGTATACATAGATTTTGGAGACGCTCAAGCTTGTCGAATTGCTCTTGGGTTAAGTCAAGATAACAAGCGTCGGCATAGTCTAATATCGGAAGAAGAAGGGATTGTGCTAACGCAACTTTGGTAGCAGTGGGAAGAAAGTTGCGAATTCTTCGTAATGATGCAGAAGAAGCGTACAACTTTCGCTTCACAGATTGTATTTGAGGATTCCACGAGAGACAATTATCAAAAATAATACCAAGGTTTTAACCTCGCTACTAAAAGGGATCGTAATACCGCTAAAGACAATTTTACTAAGAGAAGTTTGATCAATTCGTGCAATCATCCTGGAGCTACCAATAATGATAGCCTGCGTTTTAGTGGGATTGACTGTGAGCCCGTGAGATCGGCTCCAATATTCAATACGGCACAGGTCATCATTAACAGCTGCCACAGCCTCATCCAAGTGATCGATTGTAGCTTGAGAGTAAATTTGCAAGTCGTCCGCATAGAGATGGTAGAGAGAAGTGATGTGAGAAGTAATACCATTTATAAAGATAGCAAACAGGAGAGGAGAAAGAACACCACCTTGAGGAACGCCGGCATCAGTAACGCACCAAGAAGAGAGAGTATCTTCAACACGTACACGTTGCCGGCGGCCATACAAATAACTATGAAACCAGTCAACAGCTGTAGGAGATAACTTAATAGTGCGGAGCAGAGCAAGAAGGATATCGAAATCAACAGTGTTGAACGCATTGCTGAAGTCGAGTAAAGTAAGCACAGTGAGTTTTTTGTCATCCATTCCCCGTCTAATGTCATCGGTAATTTTAACAAGAGCAGTGGTAGTGCTGTGGCCTGATCGGAACCCAGACTGCAAAGGATTAAGGAGATTGTTACGAGTTAGAAAGTGATTTAATTGCGAATGGACTAGGCGTTCAAGGACTTTGGATAGGAAAGGAAGAATAGAAATAGGACGATATTCAGAGAGTGATTTAGGTTTGCACTAAAAAAGGCTGGTACAGTACAGCATACAGTACAGTACTCATTTTACTTAACGCAAAATGCATGTTTACGAAACTTATAAATACTAAGCGCTACACAAATCGACGGATGAGAAGTTAGCCGCAGATGACACTTCGCCGTGATTCGCTAATTATTGCGCCTGTGTGCACAATGCCTATACAAATGGCGAAGTAGTGAGCTCGGGCGTAGGGAGCGCGCGGGAGGCATGAAGTAGAGGGGCGGGTGTGCCCCGGCGTTTCGTCTCTCTGGCTCCCGCGCGTACCCATATTTCGGCTTTTGCGCATAACGCTGCGCATAACTTCCCATCGGCCGATTTGTGTGGCGCTTAGTATACCTGTTATAAACTGTATGTTTTTTTTGTGTGTTTGTTAGACACGCGATTACTCCGCCAATTA
Source organism: Hypomecis punctinalis (assembly GCA_949316475.1). NCBI lineage: Eukaryota > Metazoa > Arthropoda > Insecta > Lepidoptera > Geometridae > Hypomecis > Hypomecis punctinalis. The sequence goes on along the minus strand of OX438820.1, from coordinate 9,013,603 downwards.
TAAACCGATTTTGACGATTTTTTTTATTTGGTAGATCATACTTTCGAGATAGTTTTTATTGAATTTTATCGAAATCTGCTGAGTCGTTTATGAAAAATCAACGATAATGTGAAAATTACAACATAGATGACACATTGATCCGAGCGAATTATTCGAATTGTGCACACGGTAGAAGTCAGTTAGGTATGCCATTTTTGGCAAAAAATCTTCGGGAAAATATATATGTATATAGAGTAACAATCGTGCAAAAAAAGTGTCCGAGCCAAAACCCTGCCCAAGCTACGTAGTGGGCAGGTTTTTTAGTTAGTTGTAAGGCGACTGTAAGCCAACTACAACGCCGCGCGATGCCAAAGTGCCCGGTTATAAGCACTAATTAGGTGACATAACATCGAGATTCGAGAAAACGGGTCATTGTGAATTATTTACTGTAAATATCTAAGTGGGTATGTATGACGGCGCTCGGACATTTTTTACTACTTTCACTTAGAGACTCTGTCTGTAGATATTTGCCCGAAGCGAAAAATTAAAGAATTAATTTTTTTCGCTACATCGCAGCGACATGTCTCATTTTGCAAAATCTAAGGATAGGTAGAGCTTAATGTCTATTGTGATTTGGTCCTGACTCAAATTAATATTAAGACAATGGCGACATTGTGAAGTTAATGCAGAGCGGCATTAAACTTTTAGCCAGAATTATAAAGTTTCTTTGGCTCCTTTTAGTAGGTATTTAAACTTGTACTTAGCTTTAGTCAAAATATCAAAATAAACAAAATAATAATAATTAATTATTATTTACATATTTGAGCCGTTTGGAGTTGATACATTGGGTCCGTGGGGGCCGAGAGCTCATCTTGTTTTCAAAAGTCTTTCTGAGCGTCTGGTGGACGCGACGCGTGACCAAAATGCTGGTGTTTATAAACATAAGCATTGCCATTCAGCGTGGCAATTCTGCCAGCATACTGGGCACGCTGCCAACTGGCAGTGGGCTTGAGTATTTGGATTATCTTTAGACCTTCAAGGGTATATGGATGATCCAATAGCTTGTCATGTAGTAGTTTGTGTAGTTTTAGATTATGTCTTGTATTTAGTGGTGGTTAATAAAGGCACTTGCCCATTAAAAAAATATATATATTATTTGTAGACTACCCAAAGTGACTGAACGTACACAGCGGATAAGCAAGTTAAAGAGACTGGGCAGGGCACATAATGCGTAAAGTTCATGATCGTAGGGACCGCAAAGCGGTTGAAAGGAGACCATTTACCGGCAAGCGCTAGGATGTCCACGGATAAGATGTACCGACGATCTAAATATGACAATTTGCTGTCATGCTATATTTATCAGCCAATTTTAATAATAGTTGGCTAAGTCGTTTAGTATCTAAATCCAAACTATATTTGCGAATATAAATCAAATCGAACCAGAGCGGGTCGATATTATAGGCCTATGAAGATTCAGTTAAAGAAATGTGTCGCGAGGCCAACTAGTTTTAGTTACGCGCGTTATTATAGATGAAAATTCCATACTGTTTTGGAAAGTAGCAAGGCCGATCCTTACAAACTAACATTATAAGTCATTTCACCAACACAACACATGAAAAGGGTCCAGTGTCATTGTACCACTCGTACTCTATGTCGCCCTAGTACATTACCTATTATATCTCTACGTCCCCTTTCCTAGACAATGTGCCCTGGAAGGGACATCTAATGTGCTTGACATGGCGCTGTCCTTTCCTATGTCCTCTCAAATGGACAAGGATGTACGACCTAGAGAAGATAAGAAGATAATTGTGTTTCTATTCTGGTGCGATCGACATTGTTTCTGTGGCGTATATTTGTATGTAAAAGAGTGACAGGTGACGGAAATTATGACGCACTGTTCGTTTATTGCCAGTGTTACTATCAATCTTACTACCAGTAGTAAGAACGGTAAATGTTACTCATCTTACTACTGCAGTTGAAAGTTGTAGAGCAGCAATCAAATTCCCGTGATACTTTACCTTACCTTAAAAATAAAATATTAAAAAAAAAAACCGGACAAGTGCAAGTCAGGCTCGCACACCAAGGGTTCCGTACAAATCCAGAAAATTTCACAAAATTGGGGAGTACGTTGTTAAAATCTATACTCATCATCATCATCGACAAAAGTTTTTTTTTACTTTTCTCGTCATTCATCGAAAATTGTTAAAATAATTAAAAATCTGTTTTAGCATGTGCTAATGAAGCTCTTTTATATGATACCTTACATGATACGATTTACGCACTTTGAATTTTAAACCCATATTTTGTGAATTTTGAAGCTCTATTTTATTGTGATTTAAATAAAATGTACAGTTTCCAAATTTCATAGTTCTATGTCAACAGGAAGTACCCTGTAGGTTTTGATTTTTGTGAGTGTCGAAATATGCGGTTTTTTACGAAATAAATGGCTCTTACTTCTTTATATGATAACTGAGAAATTTTTCCTTTACACATCTGTAAGAGATCATAGGTATACGTATACAGTTTAAATTTCAACTCGATATCTTTACGCGTTCCCGAGATAAAGAGTCTTGTTCCGTTTTTTCCTTTTGATGAACGGAACCCTAAAAAATGTTCGCCAAAACAGACACGACCGATTTCAATCGTGTACAGAATTCAAATAACTTGCACGAATCGACGTGTCATACTTGGACGTCATTGTTGATTTATCCAAAACAGCTCAGCCGATTTCGATAAAATCTAAATGAGACCACCTCGGAAGTATACTTACTTTAATTTTTTTTAAATCATTTTTCATTTCATTTATTTCATTAATTACAACTACCATTACAGTCAGCAACTAATTCGATAGTGTAATAAATATCATAATTATAAAAAAGTTAAGAAATATCAATTTGAATAATAATAATAATATCGAATTATTACATCAATTTATAACTGAAAATGTCATAAAAATACAATTGTCAAAATCAATATCAATCAAAATGTCAACTAAAATTAATCATAATTTATGTCACAGAAATACAATTAATAATATCATAAAAATCTAATTCTATAAAAATTATAAATTTTCAACCTAAAAATGGCGTCATAATTTAGTTACCTCTCTATAGCAGGCATCAAATAACACCGCCCTCTTAAAATCAGGAACAGAGCACACAAACAAATCAGACACATCAGTTCAGATTTGGCGACAACAGCGATGAACACACACAAAACAAACATACAGACGAACATAGTACCTCCTCCTTTTTGTCGGTTAAAATAAGTCGTTTCCAACAATCGGGCCACTTCACCTGAAACCAGTTTGACAGGTCAAAGACAAAGCTGATGGAATATGTTCCATGAGCTTTCTACGGCACCACAGATATCTATAATACGGCACAGTGTACGGAAGTGACGTCACGCGTCGGCCGCCATTGTGTGTCCGTGTGTCTGTCTGTGGCATCGTAGCTCGCGAACGCATAAACCAATATCGATTCTGTATTTGTTTTGTTTTAAAAGTGAATTAGTCAGGAGTGTTCTTAGATATGTTTCATCAAAATTAGTTCAGGTATGTTAAAGTTATCAGCTCTTTTCTTAGCTGCGGCTATCCTTAGAATTTTTATTGCATTGGGTGTGTTTTTAATTTATTCATGTTAGCTTGAGCTAATAAAACCATTTCATATATTACGATGTACACCGCATGATACGGTCATCCTATTTTCAAATAACTATTAATATTATAGTAATCTTAAAATAAGTCTGCAACAAATGGGCCATATTACCTGAAGCTTTGAAGCCTTCAGGCGCCTTAAAAACTCTGACATCAGGGCTAGCCCCTCGGTCTATACAAATATACTTTACCTGACTCTACAGTTTGACAGCCCGAAGACAATGCTGATGGAATGTGTTCCGTCAGCTTTGTACGCCTCCAGTGTACGGAAGTGACGTCATGCGTCGGCCGCCATTTCAATGAAGTTGAGTCAATGAAGTTTATGAAACAAGCTATGTTCTGTGGTTTTGGCTTTTATTTAATACTAGCTGGCCCGGCGAACTTCGTTTCACGCAATAACTGTATAAATTATAGCATATGTGTTATTCTGATGTATAAGCATTATTGTTGCAAAGTTTCATTTCAATCCGTTCAGTAGTTTTTACATGAAAGAGTAACAAACATCCATACATACTCGCGAAATTTCGTTTTTATAAAGTTTGTAAGATACAGAGATAATGTGGCTAATCGAGAAAACCTGAAAGAGATACTTGGATTTAATATAGTACGAGTTAGAAAGGGACATGAAAAATATCTCAATTCGGTAACTACTGTCATATTTTATTTTGAACGTAACATTTTTGTCAAATTCTAATTCTTATTTGACTGTTCTGACAGATCTATGCAACATTTTCCATTTACTTTTGTGATTGAGAGTTAATTTCAAGAGACAACAGCGTTATCTCTCTGGGATCTTAGTGATCTGTGAGTACTGTACTGTACCAGCCTTTTTAATAATCCGCTGCAGGACGTAGGCCTACCCACGAAGGGTGATTGGGCCATATCCGCCACGCTGGCCCAGTGCAGGTTGGAGGATTCACATACGCCAACGAATTTCTTCTACGGACGTATGCAGGTTGCCTCACGATGTTTTCCTTCACCGAAAAGCCAGTAGTGTGAAATTCCGTACATAAATTCCAAAGAACTCATTGGTACGGGACCGGGGATTCGAACCCACGACCTCTCGATTGTAAGGCGAGTGTCACTACCTCTTGACCACCACGGCTCACGAATCTGTGAGTGGTCTGTACCTATTTACCTGTATTTGTCTAATTCGGACGTGATTCCGACGAAGAAAACTCGGAAAGGCTCTAAAGATTTGACGCTATTTGGTATTTAAATAGATATTTTTTAAACTTAAATCTGTGTAAACGTGTTTCCGAAAAAACGTGATATTTTTTTAATGGTTGTTCTTTACTCAGAGCAAATAAAAAAATCCAGAGGGAACGTTGTTGAACAGTCAAGTGAAGCCGGTTTTTTATATATGTGTGAGTGCGTCGCTGTTGCGCCGCCTTAGTTTGACTGACAAGCCAAGGCGTAGTTTCATAGTTACCTGGATGTATGTGTAATTGTTTGTACACGGCGAGGCGTAGTTTTGGTTGGCTTCACTTGTTTGTTCACAACATTCTCTTGATTTTTTATTTGATCTGAGGTTCTTTAGTTATCGTTACTTAAGTAAATAGCTAAAACTTTCTACTCCATTATTACTCTTTTGTAGAAAATGTCACATTGATCTCGTTAAGTAAGCTTTTAAGAAAGAAATTACTTTCGCGATTTGAACATGTTATTGTATTATATAAATTATGATATGCTACGGGACTAATCGCGCACTAAAATTACGAGATAAATAAATACCTCATCATGATGATGAGGTATTTTTTGAGGCAATTAGTCCCGTAGTATATAATAATAAAGAAATTACTTTACCTGCTTAAACTCTACCTAACACAAACATCAGTAACTATATTACCTACATACGTAGGTACTTAATCATAAGTACCCAGCCCTGCACAAGGTAGCGTGACGAATGTACGATAAATTATTCGCAAAGCTGTCTGTGTCAAACCGAATCCACATAGTGAGCGACACGCTATCAATTCCGTAACATTTCGCGATGAAAACGTCATTCACTTCGTGGCAGGTGAGTAAGTTCGTTTTCATACCACCTGCTCGAAAATGACTCATTATACAGGGTGCTTTTTTAATACTTTGCAAATGGATAGTATAATAAACAAACAATTGAATCCCTAGGGAGTTTCATACAATATTATTGACCTGCCATAGCCCTCAAGACTGTGTTAATATAATGATTACTTATTTTACGTTGAGATTATAAGACATACAGTATGACCTTTTATTCAGTGCACATATTTTTATCGCGCATAGATATCATTAATAGAACATATTTCGCTCACAAAAAGATCGACTTTTTTCACATTTTACATTTACATTGGTTTCACTTTCACTTTAGTACAAAAATATTAAAATAACTTTAATGGCCCAGTAACTTTATACATCCACAGTATGCGTCAAATCCGGTAGTTCTTAAAAAATGATAAACTTTGAAAAACTTCATCTCAAAAATTATTAAGTTTACAAAGACAATTCTAGTGTCATATTGTAGTAAATTTATTCTACTTTAAAAACGCCCTGAGACAGTTTTTTCAAAAACTAGCCTTTAGGGTTATAATCACCAAACTTTGGAAAATAAACGATTTTTTTCGGGGTTTTATCGATTTTTAACACAGTTGCGTTCGACGCTCGAGGTCACAAACTTGGATTATTCATTAGGCCAGCATCACAAACAAGTCTGCAAAAAATCAGAACTACTGGATTTGACGCATACTATCCCATACTCTCAAACGACAAGGTACTGGACTATAAGAGAAAGTATACAAGATAAACTGAGTAATCAATGTCACCATACGTCTGAGTACCTACGTGGCCGCGTCGTACCTACGCCTGAGACGTTTAGGTAGGTAGTTATTACCTGGAGTGTAGGGTGCATGCAATATAATATTCTTTGGAATAGATTGTTAAAAAAAATTATGAAAAAAAGTCGATTTTGTTATGAGCGAAATATGTTCTATTAATGATATCTATGCGCGATAAAAATTTGTACACTGAATAAAAGGTCATGCTGTATGTCGTACAATCTCAACGTAAAATAAGTCAATATTATCTTAATACAATCTTGAGGGCTACGGCAGTTCAATAATTTTGTATGAAACTCCCTAGGGAGTAAAGTGATTTAAAAATCTCTTTCAGATTTTCTCGATCGACTACGAGTACATTATCCCACTGGTATCTCTATGTGCTACACTGACATTGGTAACGCCCGGTATCAGTTGGCAATTTTCCCATATAACATTTTCTCATTGTTTTAGAGATAGAATGGAGTATGCGTTTTGGCATTTGACACACCTTGTATTTGATACAGTCTGTTCCAAAAAATATCATCTAAAATACAAAAATTAAAAATTAAAAGTAACAAAATTAAAAGCAATTTAACCCTTTACTATTCTTGGAAAAGCGTTAATATGTAAAGGTCTACATCCTTTGAGTTAGGTCGTCAAATTAAATTTTCATGAACCTGCAGAGCTTTTTTACTACTTGTAAAAGCGTTGAACCTGTTCTTTTATGCTACGTCATAAATTTCCAGGGGTTAAAGAAACATATTTACAAAGTTAGCATCATTATCTTGTAGAGATTCTACTACAGATAGCATAGTATATTAGCAAGTTGAATAGGCATGATGCCGTGGTAAAAAAAAAATAGATAGATGTGAAATAAGATACAAGCTGCACGAACACAATTCTCTCGAAACTGTTATGTGAGATAATAAATAAATATTATGGGACATCTTACACACGGCCTCTGACCCCAAACTAAGCGAAGCTTGTGATATGGCTGTCAGAGACTGATATACTACATATACTTATTTTTAAATACATAGATAGATAGATAATTCTTTATTAGCTTAACCAAATACAATACAAACACATAAAAAATAAAAAAAACATTAAAAATTAGTTATACTAAATGGCGGCCTTATCGCTTCAAGCGATTTCTTCCAGGCAACCATGCACGGACAGGAAATAGCACATTATACATACTTATATAGATAGTAACTAAATAACACCGAGACACAGAGCAATCACTTATGTTCATCACATAAATATTTGCCCTGGGTGGGGATCGAACCCACGCCTCTTTGATCCAGAAGTTAGGGTCACTAACCACCGAGCCACCGAGGCAGTCAGGGTTGGGTTTTGCGAAACTGCACAGCTTGTAGCTAACTTCATAGCAGCCAAGAAGATTGATTCATTCTATGGCGGCAATAGCAACGTAGAAAGATCACCGAAAAGGTGGATTGATTTATCTGATTAAGGCTGGAGGAACTCGCCGGATGCAAGCCGCTTCCAACCAGTCTTATTTTCAGTGGACGTTCTATATCCGAAATCATCATCATCATCATCCGCAGCCTTCTCTATCCTACTGTTGGGTATAGGCTTCTCTCTTACGGTGCCATTTGTCTCGGTCCTGTGCTAATCGTGTCCAAGTTCGACCCGTGATTTGCACAATATCGTCTCGCCATCTTGCAGCCGGATGACCAACGCTCCGCTTGTCTTGCCTCGGCCACCACTTCGTCACTGTGTTTATAAACAGTCCTGCTCCAAGAGTTATCTTTGTGATAAGCATTTCAAAAATCTGAAGCGAACGCAGAATTTGAACCTGCCCCTTCGGATCACTAGCCCGACGCTTTGACCAACTGAGCCAGCCCGCTTCCTACGCAAGCGTCAAATTTTTGAAGTGCTTATATTACCACCAACTTATAGCGTTGGCGGCGCCACCTATGATACCCGTATCAGACAGGTTATCACTCAACTAGAAGTTATTAGAACTTCTAAAGATTAACGAGAGATGGCGCACTGCTAAATCAATGTTATGATTTTATTTTGAGTGCTTTCTACACTCACTCCTACTCAGTCCTACTCCACCTGCCGTCGCACCGTCGATAACTGAAATGATGATGAAAAAAAAATGTTTATAAATCTATCATCATTATTTTGATGTTGAGCTTCTACTGGAGCTCTGCTGGGCATTAATATAAAAATAAGAAAAAATTACAATATTGTTACGAGATGGTTCTTGGATGATAATCAGTTAAAACGCCGATTATTCACTCTTTGCATTTTTACACACAATCACTTCACAAAATCACCAAACACAATTTGTTTGCTTAAAACTAATGACACTTCACTGATATTCACCCTAGCCACTGACACTAGACACTACACTTGAGATGATTTCACTTCGAAGGTAAACGAAATACTGACGAACAAAAGCTTGCCGCTCTATTTAAACCAATCCGGAAGATTGATTGATAGTTTTCTGGAATTTACAGGTGCATACATATGCACCTATACATTTCAGAAATGTCTTGGACAAAGTAAACATGAAAAGTCTCGAAATCCTATTGTTCTTCAATAGAAAAAAAATCACCAAAAAAAGTACGACCCGATAGCGTTTTAAACAAATAGCCACGGATTTTGTCATAGTCACTAGTATGCCTAGATGTAAACAAGTAGCCGCAGCTTACGTCGCAGTTTGTACTCGCCTATCGCGTTACAATATTTAGAGCTAGCCAAATGAAGATAATTTTTAACCGACTTCAAAAAGTAAGATTAAAAAGTTGTGTTTGTTACTCTTTGTAACAAACAAATTGACTTGATTTTTTCCCTGTATATAGTTTATACGCCAGAGAGTGCAATAACCTACTTTTCATTCCTGTAACCGTGGGTAAAAGTATTATTGTGATGGCTTTATACAGCACCTTCCATACCGTAAAAGCTGAAAGGTAATTGCGTATGACACATCCGCCCTCTGGTATAAAACATGCATTAGGTGCGGGCGTCTCACAGATATATAGGTATCTAAAGAGACGGCATCTGATTAGGTACTAAGGTCTATTTAGTCATATTCACTGCGCTGGATCAGTGCGGGTTGATTCATATATAGGTATGACGCAGACGCTGTCGCATTTCTGGTAAAGACGTATGCAGGTTTTTTTACAATCATTTTCTGGACCGAAAAGAAAGTGTTTGAAACTCCGTTACCCGAAACAGCCCAACTAGCAAAAAGTAGTTTTTAAGCAACGCCAGAACCATCATTTATCGAGCTTATAAGTAAAAATGACAAGAGTAATTGCTCCTCAGTGCATATATTCCTGGTACATGCTCCTACAGGAGTATTAAGATTAAAATGGTCCGCAGATGTTATCTTATAGGCACATATAACTTTGAGTTACCGGAGTAATTACTCTTGAGTGCAATTACTCTTGTTTCATGCTTTTATAAGAGTCCCTATATTTGCCAGGAAATATGAACCTATATACCAATATAAGTACACGTTATAGGATTACACATAGGTACTTGAGTAAAAACAGCATGTATTCATGCTGTTAAAAACGCGGTAGCTACCACCAAAACCATCACCGGAGCTTTATAAGTCAAGGTAGCATTATACTCGTAAAATCGCAATCCAGTATTATTTTGCTTGTTGGGAGGGTTATCTGCTTATCCTGTACTATAATCCTACCACTTAACTTAGTCAGTAGTAAGCGGTGGGATTATAAGCCAAAAGATGGTGACTCGGTCTATCGTTATGAACAACTTTTACTGCTGGGCCAACCCAAAATTCGAAAACAAAAATTAACTGTTCCTTACAAAACTGCAACACGGGATCAGTAAAATGAATCAAACAGCTGCTTTTTTTCGAATTTCTGTTAGGCCTCATAGTAAAAGTTATTCGTAAAGATGCTCTTAATCACCGAAAATACTTTAAGAACTAAGATTTTCTCTTCTTTCCTCCTTTCGGCTTAGTACATCAGTGAAATGATTTTTATCGTGCTTCACACACTAGCTAAAACGCTGTCTGCTAGCTTAATTTGGACAAAGCATCTGGGCCGGAACCCCAGAGAGATGTATGGTCAAATCCTGCGAACGCGTCAATTTTTGAAATGTTTATCACAAAAAGAAAGTTTTTAGTACATCAGTCCTGGATAACCCTTTAAAAGTTTCATAGAAATCATGGGCACGTGTTTGAACCAACATAATTATCACGCTTCTAAGCGCCATGTTATACCTACTTATTTCTAGAACCGTGTCTGTTTATATCTATGGTCTATGGTGAGAATTTACATGCCATATTACGTACGGTCTTTGGCGTGTGTCGCCACACCTCAAAAAGCTTTATAGTAAACTTGAAACTTTATCACATTCAAGTGTAATTTAAAATTAAGTATTTGAAGGTTATGAAAAAAACCGGACAAGTGCGAGTCAGGCTTGTACGCCGAGGGTTGCGTACAAATCCAGAAAATTTCACTAAATAGGGAAGGAAGTTGTTAAAATCTCTATACAGTCTATACCATAACCACCGACAAAAAAGTTTTTTTTTTTCACTTTTCTCGTCATGCATCGAAAATTACACATTGTTAAAATAATTAGAAACCTGTTTTAGCATGTGCTAATGAAGTTCTTTTATATGATACCTTACATGATACGATTTACTCACTTTGAATTTTGAACCCATATTTTGTGAATTTTGAGGCCCTATTTTTTTGTGATTAAAATAAATGTAAAACAAATGTACAGGTTTCAAATTTATTCCACATGTGTCCTCCGAGACAATGTTTTTTGCCAAATTTCATAGTTCTATGTCAACGGGAAGTACCCTGTAGGTTTTGATTTTTGAGAGTGTCGAAATATGCGGTTTTTTACGACATAAACGGCTCTAACTTTTTTATACGATAACTGAGAAGTTTTTCTTTTACAGAACTGCAAGAGACCATAAATATACGTATACAGTTTAAATTTCAACTTGATATCTTTACACGTTCTCGAGATAAAGAGTTTTGACGTACACACAGACGGACAGACGGACAACAAAGTGATCCTATAAGTTCCGTTTTTTCCGTTTGAGGTACGGAACCCTAAAAACTGACCGAATGATACTGCTAGAGGTCCGCGTCCTCCATAACCCCTTGCCGTCTTACCACAAAAAAGAAGAAGAAAGCTTTTGATAAAATTAATAACAATATCTTGTTGCGCAAGCTCTCTTGGTTTTACTCCTAGTCTATCGAACTTTTGTTCAGACTAGGGTTGCCAACTTTTTTTACAAGAAATAAAGTATATTCAGGTTTATAAAGTATATTAAACAGTATTTTAGAAAAATGAACAGTGTTTTATTTATTTATTGTTTCAACTATACTTTTAACGAAATACTTTAATTTTATTAAAATTGTAAAACAAAACAAGGTCCACGCGAAGAAAGGTTATGTTCTTAGAACGCACACACTCGTATGTCTGTCAGTGACTTTTGTTTGTGGCTGCGCTGCACTGAGCAGTGAGCGGCGAGCGCCCTCTGGCTAAAAAAATAACAAATTTGTGTGAGCATCTAAGTTTAACGCAAAATAATGTGTTTGCATTCTGATGCTGAAAACAGTATTTTCTATACTTTATTTTTGTTCAACAGTAAAAAGTATAATTTAGTGAAAAACAGTATAATACTGTTTAAAACAGTATAGTTGGCAACCCTAGTTCAGACCTCATGAGTGATCGGCAGCAATACGTGAGACATGGAACGTATGAATCAGGCCCTTATCATACCAGATCAGGAGTAAGTCAGGGATCGGTAACCGGCCCATTGTATTTCCAAATGATGATACACGACTTACCGAAAGTAATATCAACTGCTCAGTGTCTTCCGTACGCGGATGACCTCAAGCTCTATTACGAAATAAAATCAGCTGAGGATTGTCTTAGCTTACAGGAAGATATTAATAGTATTTTTGAATGGAGCATTAAAAACAAAATGACATTTAATATTAAAAAATGTAATATCATGACCTTTGACCGCAAAAAAAGTGCTATTCATTATAATTATCGGTTGAATGACTCGGTCATGAATAGAGTACACACTGTCAAAGACTTGGGAGTAACATTTGATCGGGGATTAACCTTCAATGATCATATATCAGATCTCGCTAAGGAAGCTTATCGTCGACTGGGGTTCGTTTTAAGAAATTCAAGGGATTTTGAAAATCCACTAGTTGTAGAAACCTTATATAAATCTCTAGTAAGGAGTAAGTTAGAGTCCAGCGCATGCGTATGGAACCCCTATCATGTTACGTATGCACGAATGCTTGAGAAGGTCCAAAAAGCCTTTTTAAGAGCCCTGTATAAGAAGCGGTACGGCTATTACCCATTCTTATACCCTACTAAATTTTTGCTCGGCCAGCTAGGCTACAACTCACTGGAAGCGAGGAGGTTAAGAGACCAGCTCATCATTTGTTGTAAGGTGATCAGGGGGTCAGTGGACAGCATAGAGTTGCATGATTTGTTGTGTGCTCTATTCGTGCCCGAGGAGCCGGGGGTGCCAGTGAACAGGCGTGGCCGGTTGCCGGACCTGTTTCACGTAGAGCCATGTCGTACAGTGGCGCGTTCCATGTCTCCGTTAATACGAACGCGCAGACACCTCAATACACTCCTGGCCGTCAACACTGAATTTGATGTTATGTTTGACAATTGGAACAATGTATTATCCACTTTATTGACATATTGCGAAAATTTGACCGACCAATGGGACAGGTGCCGTCGAATAGACGGCACAACTGAAATTTTAGAAATTGCATGACATTTTGTATTGATATTTTTAATCTTGACATTTTTGATTTCTAATCTTGACATTATTGTACTTAACATTATATTGTAATAGTAATAATAATAATTTGTATTCTATAAGTTTATGTCAATTCTGTTTTCGATCTGTATTTTGTGAGATGTATGTAAATGGTTTAATTCGTTTATATCTCAATAAATAAATAAATAAATAAATAAAATAAACAAAAGTTTTACATGCGCTACAATGTTTAAACAGTACAAATTGCTCGGTTAAACAGCGTTTAAAGTGTGTTTAAATCTTTCGTGGTGAGGCGGCAACTGTTTAGTTATGGCGTGTTTGTTACTAAAAACAAAAAAATGCCAAGTTGATGGTTACTAAATATTAAACTACCTACTCTCTTTCACGCGGCAGTGAAAAACGGATGGACTTAATGTTTTTAACCGGCTACAAAAAATGGGGTTCTACATTACTCTATACAGGGTTATTTCTAATCAATCAGCATCCTTTTAGGGGCTTATTCTGTACATCAAAATTTAACAATTTTTGTTCTGCGTCTTTTGTCAAAACTCAAAAAAAAAATTGGGTGTTCCATAGAATAATATCGTTCACCCGCGAAAAAATGTATGGAGCAGTTGTTTATTTTTTGAGTTTTGACAAAAGTAGCAGAACTAAAGTTGTTGGTTTTGATGTACAGTATAAGCCCCTAAAAGGATGCTAATTAATTAGAAATAACCCTGTATAATCTATTGTTGTATTTTTCTTTTTTTTTTGTATTGTGGTACGCGATCACTCCGCCAATTTTGAACTGATTTTTAAAATTATTTTTTGTTTGGTAGATCATAAGTACCTATATGAACTACTACAGAAGTGACATATACAACTGACACTAAGGCATTTTATCGAAATCGACTGAATCGTTATTGAAAAATCAACAATAATGTGAAAATTACTTCGTCAATGATATAGTGATCCATGAACTGTTCGCATTCTGTAAATACACGATTGCAGTCGGCTATTTTTTTTTTGGCGAAATATATGCATGGACATAAATACAATAGTAGATTAGTAGCCAAAGGCTGTAGGGCATCAATTGCAGCCCGAGATATTTAGGCGCACGAGCGCAGCGAGGACGACTATAGTTCGAGGGTGCAATTGGTGCCTACACCCGAGCTAACTATTCTGCTGTACATCTCGATTGTGAGGTAAGTAGATAAAAACCGGCATTACAAGAATAAAATATTATTAATTGCTGCTTCAGCTTCCATTTTCATTGAATCGGGAATGCAGCGTATATCTTCATCACTTGAAGAGCTCATGTTTTTTCCTAATTAAATTAGCACGTAATTATAAAAAAATCCCAAAAACAAATAATATTTAAACAAAAAGTTTTGAATTCCCGCCTTTTTTCATTAAAAAAATGATGTAAAGAACTTTTTATTTATTTTTTTCAAGAACGAAATTGTGCTTCGCCGTTCGATATTTAAAATTGATGACTATTATACTCACACGAAGACAAGGCTGAATAGCAAAGCGACCTCTTTGGTCATTGGGCTAAATGCATGATGTCTATTGCCAGTATGATGGCTAGATGTACGCGAACTTTTTGAAAGAAAGAAGTGTTTTTTAATTACTTACCGCCCTAGGGCTTTTCTAGCTACATTATTACCCTAGAGCGCTAATTAGTCACATACAAGCCCCATTTGGAGGTAATAAGAACCTACTTACCGAACATGAGAGATGTAAAATAACTTTATTAGCCTTAAAACACTTTTAACCATATTCACTTGTGAACTAGTTAACAACTTTATCTCAGAGCCAATGGCTTCTCCCGTTATTATATCTAGCAACAAAAAGTTATACAAAACAAAAGTAAATTAAATTTAGAAAAAGGTAAATTATATTCTCGTACGCTCTAAGAGTACTATTTTGCTACAGGCTATTTTTAACCAACAAGACAGAGGAGGTTATCAAGTCGATACGTATACATATATTTTTTATGTATAATCACGTATAACTTTTTATAGAGTTTGGTTTTATTTGGTAGATCTTACTTCTAAAGTAAAATTTTATCGAGATCGGCTGAACCATCATACTAATATTATAAATCCGAAAAGTTGTTGGTTTGTTCCTCTTTCACGCAGCAACGGAGCAACGGACTGACTTGATTTTTGGCATGGATATAATTCAAGGGCCGGAAAGTGACATAGGCTACTATTTATACCGAAAAATTAAAGGTTCCTGTGGGATAGCACAAAAGTCAAATTAAACGCGGGCGGAGCCGAGGGCAAAAAATAGATTTCAATAAATCAAAAATTACTACATCGATCGGTGCACCGTATCTAGTATTGAAAAGACTAATAATAATAGTTGGAAGCGGCTTACATCCAGTGTACTGTACCAGCCTTTTTAATAGTCCACTGTAGATCGTAGGCCCACGAAGGATGATTGTGCCATATTCAACCACGCTAGCCCAGTGCGGGTTGGTGGATTCACATACGCCATCGAATTTTTTCTACGGACGTATGCAGGTTGCCTCATGATGTATTCCGTCACCGAAAAGCCAGTGGTGTGAAATTCCGTTCATAAATTCCAAAGAACTCATTGGTACGGGACTGGGATTTGAACTTACGACCTCACGATTGTAAGGCGGGTGTCACTACTTCTAGACCGCCACGGCTTTAGCTCCAGCTATACATCCAGTGTCCTCTATACTCTATAAAATTTAACTTGATCTCTGCGACAGCTGTCAGAAAAATCACGCCCTTGAAGTCCTAAATTTCGTAATCGTACAGACAGTACCTGTCAATGTCATACTTTGTGGGCATGCCGATTAGTGATGAGCGACGAATTATCGTGACCACAGAGTTTTAGATAGAGTTTTAATTAAAATATCGTTAGTTTGCACTGACGATATTTTAAATAAAACTTAATTTATCATTAGTTTTATTGTATATTTTAATATCATAACATTTTTTACATGTATAATTAAATTAAACCCAATTATATGTTACATTAGCATCGATAATAGTGAAAAACGTCGATAAATACTATCGTTACATTATTATGAGTATTTAATTAATATCATAACATTATTTACGTGGTGTACATACTTGATCTTAAATAATAGTAAGTAAATAAAATCCAATATCTCACCTTCAACTACTCATTCGATTTCATTACAACATTGTTTGAAAATCGATTTTTTCCACAACTATCTCAACTCTAAAAATGTCAATCTTCTATGTCAATGTCACTGTCGCAGAGATCAAGCTATCTTTTATGCAGTATAGTGGTATTATGATCTTAATCTGGTCGTCTACCCCCCTTTGCTGGGCATCTTTGAGTTGAACACAATAACTTCGTTGAATTTAAATGAAATATTAACGCTATATCGATAGCAGGGCGAAGTTTACACCATTTTATTTTTGTAGTGTAAATATGATCTAGTTCTTCACCGAATCATCGTAAATAACTGCTTATAGACGTAAAAATATTTACATTAAACGGCTACTTTTCATTTGTTGTTTCTATTTCGTTCTGTATATAAACTTTATTAAACAGTCTGTCAGTTAGAATCAAGGTTATCCTAAAATGTTTTATAAACTACTAGTTTTGAAATAGTACGTCAGAAGTTGATAAAATTGAAAAAAATACTGTATTTTTTATGAACAACTATTTTATAAAATTCTTTTCAATTCGATTCAATATACCTATATATTTTATTTATTGTCAAAAAAATTAACGCTTTTCAAATATACAGGGTCATTTCTAATCAATTAGCATCCTTTTAGGGGCTTATTCTGTACATCAAAACTAACAACTTATGTCAAAACTCAAAAAATAAAATTTGTGTTCCATAGAAAAATATGAGTGCTTCCACTCTGCCCCACCAAAGCGCCCCACTGGTGGGGCAGATTCCACTCCTTCATTTTTTTGAGTGGAATCTGCCCCGCTCGTCTCATCTTGGTGGGGCAGATTCCACTCACTTTTTAGACCAGTGGAATCTGCCCCACCAGGGGTGTCGCGTGATTTTAAATTAAATTGGTGGTGCCATGAAGTGTGATAGGTGACGTCCACAAGTGGTATATTATTCAGAGAAAAATTGAACCAAGATATGTGAAAGCTTGTTTTATGGGCTTCTCAAAAAAAATTAATTTTGATTTTTTTAGCCCTCCATTTTTTTTTAAATGTGAAAAATAAATTGTATGAAAAATAATAATACAACTTTGCATTATTTCTAGTTTGGCAATAATAAAGTGCTTCTATCGTTATTTTACTTGCATTCGTAGCTAATTCTTCGGCATTTATCTTTTAATTTGCTAAAATTAAAAATTATTACCTACCATTGTGACCAGTTAGTAGGTACAATGTGACAAAAAACACTTAAAAACTGTGTCTCATTGGTAAAAATGCTTCTAATTAACAATAATAGAGGTTACTTAACCAGGGTTGATAGATATAAACTACCTATTGACCCATATATATTTAATTATCCTAATAGATTCAAAATTAATTTTAAAAAATCGGAGGGCTCTTTTTCGGTTTTAACTGATTTAATAGACTAAAAAAAATATGAACTTTCTCAAAATGTAACGAGTGTTGTGGTTAGAATTTTCGATTATTATTATTAGCCTCCATATAGTGGACATGTCCTTTGACTGCAAAATTTCAATCATTATATTGCCCCACCAAAATAACAGATAAGTGAAGACATTAAATACAAAATATTAAGAAGATTGTAAACTAAAAGCTCAATTATCTGAAGTAAAAAAATATGGATTGTATATAGGTAGTTATAGTATTTATGTCGCAAATAGTTTCGAAGTCATCGTAAAGAAAAAGAAAATTAAAAATTGAATGTTTTCATTTAATTTATAATAATCAATTTTTTTGTAATGATCTTTAATAATTTATTCGAGATTTAATCTCAGTCAGCAAGTTACTTAAATGGTAATTAAAATATGCGCCTATTACAAATGATAAACATTTCTATCTTAATTGTAACCGTCTTTCTTAAGTGTATTAATTATATTTTCTGCATTAATACGTTATTAATTCATGACATTGTTGACTAATGTCAAAATATTTTAAATTGTAGTCTAGTTACAGGTTGCTTCAAAATATTGTGTCGAAAATTAAATTGTACATACTCGCAACTAAGTAAATATGTTTATTTATTAAATTCAAAATATGTCGAAGACTTTATATTTAGAAAGCCAAATATGTCATTTTATTTATTGCTGGCGTCAGCTCTCCAACGAGTTGTTTTACCACTTTTTCAACATGGCAATGCGTAACAGCTAGTTTATCTACAGAAAAATAAATGATGAAACTGGAGGACCTAGCGAAAGCCTGAATTTGGCAGACTTCAGACATATTATTACTGAAACCTTATTATGCTGATATAAAAACTGCGAACCAAATGAAAAGTACCTGTGACCTATAAAGTGCTATTCAGCTGAAAAAGATGAAATTTCCAGCTTGAACCTTCCAACCAAGGATGACAGACTAGACCAGACTGGCCACTAGCCTATCTAGCTTGGCAAACAAGTCAGAAGGACATTTCTTGGCTGCCAGAGCTACACGCAAATGACCTGTGAAAAATGTGGAGATGCACTGTGTTAATAATAAGCATAATAACCGTTTCAAATTGTTTCATTTCTCATATCTATGAAGCTTTTCAAAAAATTAGCTTTTACGCAGTTTTGTATTTCTACAACATGTTAAAAAATACATTTCTTTACAGAGGATTTTTTTATTTTTCCTGTTACTTAAACACCACGTAGCATAACATTTTAAAAAATACTAAAATTAACGCTCTTGCGCCGTAAAGGGTTAAGTAACTTACTGACTGAGATTAAATATCGAATAGATTATTAAAAATCATTACAATGAATGGATTATTATAAATTGAATGATATACGTTCAATTAATTATTTTCTTTTACTTTACGATTACTTCGAAAATATTTGCGATATAACTACAAACAATCCGTAATACTTTACTTCAGATATTTGTGCTGTAACTAAAGTTTACAATCTTCTTATTATTTTGCATTTAATGTCTTCACTTATCTGTTCTAGTGTGTGCACTTAGTTGTACTAGTGGTGGAGCGTTATAATGATTAAAATTATGCAGTCAAATTTCACACTTCATGGCACCACCAATTTAATTTAAAATCACGCGACACCCCTGGTGGGGCAGATTCCACTGGTCTAAAAAGTGAGTGGAATCTGCCCCACCAAGATGAGACGAGTGGGGCAGATTCCACTCAAAAAAATGAAGGAGTGGAATCTGCCCCACCAGTGGGGCGCTTTGGTGGGGCAGAGTGGAAGCACTCATATAACGTTCGCCCGCGACAAAATGTATGGAACAGCTGTTTTTTTTTTGAGTTTTGACAGAAGTCGTAGAACTAAAGTTGTTAGTTTTGTTGTACAGAATAAGCCCCTAAAAGGATGCTAATTGATAAAAAAATTATTTATTTGTTTATAGGCGAGCAGTGTATACTGATATGCCTGTAACAAGCAGAGTCGAATTAAATTAGTATTTATCTGACAAATAAATGTTTTCCTTCTTTATCCAAAGGTCCAGTCTATTCTTAAATGTGTTTATAGTTCTTGCTGAGATGACATCCTCAGGCAACCTATTCCAATTGTAGACAACTCTATTGCATAGTATGTGGTGTGCAGTGTTGGTTTGTGATATATAGCATTTACGTAGTTCATTATATTAGTAACATTATTTCATGATATTAGTCCCTCAGATGACTACGCTAGGTAGATAAACCTTGTGTTATAGACATCTGCACTTCCTAGTGTCTTATACTACAAATTGTTACAATTAAAAATAACATTTAATTATCATATTGATCATATTTGGCAAGATTGTTCTTTAGTACCTTCGACCAAAAAGAGACCCTTTCAATTGTCTCCCGCTTTCCGTGGTGTCTCCGTTCCGGTAACTGACTTGGAACTTAGGCGTTTCACTCTCATCTTCTCTTAACTTTGGCTCTTACATAGAGTCGAAAGCCCAATTAGCCTCCAAAAAACTTGGTGTTCTCTCTAAGGTGAGACGGTATTTCACACCTGAGCAACTGCTTAGTCTTTATAAAGCACAAGTCACGTCTTGCATGGAATACTGCTCTCACCTTTGGGATGGCTCTGCCAAATTATATATTAAGTGGAGGCTCTGGAATCGATTGAGAGGCGAGCCAGGAGGCTGATTGACAACGACACCTTGACTAAGACGCAGCTGCAAAGTCTTGAACATCGTCGCAAGGTGGCGTGTTTGTCGGCCTTTTACCGGATACACTTCGGAGAGTGCGCCCAGGAGTTGCACAATCTGGTCCCCCCTGCCCCTTTCTTCTATCGTACGGCTAGACAGAAGCGACCAAAGCGCTACCCTTTTATGGTGGACATTCCGTGCGTTAGAACTAAGCGTTTCGAATCCTCATTCCTCATACGAACAGCCAGAATGTGGAACGCTTTGCCTGGGTCTGTCTTCCCGTTAAAGTACAACGTGGGTGTCTTCAAATCCCGAGTAAATAGGTATCTTCTAGGTAAGCGAGCTACACCCTAGACCGCACATCTGCTCAACATCAGGCAGTGTGTAAAACGTGAACCTATTCGAAATAAAAAAAAATATCAAATTTTAACAAGATTTTACGAGTACAAATGAAATCGGTCGAGAGAGAGTCGAGTGGCTTATTAAAATTCAAGCTCTCACACTAGGGCTGCCCACTCGGCCTAAGAATTTATCTTCTATCAAAAATAAACAAATCAATTCAGTGATAAGTATTTGTTTTCGAGGCCTTCTGTTATCCATTTTCCCTGAACGTCGGCAATCCATAAAGCATACTCATCGATTACCTCTCTATTATTTTGCATTTGAATCGATTATCTGATCATTTCAAGGTTTGCAACTTATTCCCTGTAATTTGGAGTCAGTACGCCAGTTCATATCTAATAAATAATTATTTTATCTATAAATAGGACTATGAAAGAAGAAAGACTGCCGCTCCCATTAGAAAACGTACTCATACTAAGAACGTGAGCTATTGTTCACATTTTTTACAAGCATATATTTAACTCTACGAGTATGTAAGTTTGGGTGGAATCTTGCAAGTTAAATTTGACCAACTTCCCGGTTTCCGATAGAGCTGAAATTTTGCACGCATGTGTATATGGCGTGACAATGCAATAATATGGTACCATAGAGCTGATCTGATGATGGATCCGGAAGGTGGCCATAGGAACTCCTGTACCAAACATGATAGAGCCGTCGTGTTTGGACTCGTTTTACTTCTCTTGTCTTGTTTTGATTGCGAGCAATATTAATTTTTTTTTACCCTTATCATAAAACATTGTTGTTATCGACGTTTATTATGGGACCAACCATAAATTGCAAAGAAATCAACTATTACATACATTTTCCAAAAGAAAAGCTAGTGAAATTTTCATACAGCTCATTTAACTTGCAACGTTCAGCATGGTCTGTATTTGGATGGGTGATCATGGGTGGCATTTTCCAACTGGTGGCTACCGTGGCTCGGATGAGACGTTGAATTGTAGGTCCCGGTTGTTTTAACCGACAAGCTATATCAGAGGCCTTCAGGCGGCCTAAAAACTCTGAAAATCTCTAGCTACCCGTAAACGAACTAATTAACTTGCAGGATCGCGCCGGATGCAAGCCGCTTCCAACCGGTCTTATTGGAGATCCATAGGGGAAGCCTATGTCCGGCAGTGGTCGTGCTATAGCAGATAGATGATTGGATTTAACTTGCACATCGGTCCGAAGATTAGCAGCCAAACTATTGAAGTTTTCAAACGATCTCTAGGCGCTAGGTCTCTTGCCCTGATGCTGGGGCATTAGAATACGGCATCGGTATCCTCTGCTTGTAGTAAGCCTAATAAAAGAGTACCCCTGGGCTCGTGGGTGGTCAGAATTGGGGCTCTGGCCATCCACTCAAGCGGGCCTGAGGAGGAAGGCAGCGAGTGTGGCAACGCTGTCGCACAGGACCGCACAAGCCTGGTACCAGGCAAGTAGATACACAAAGTGCCGGGAGCACCGGTGCGTTCCTTTTGAAGATCCCGGAGCTCCCAAGAAGGCACATAGGCTGGCCACCGAGGGAGTTTTAGTGGGCACAATCCCAAATAACTCGACTGCACCCCAAAGCGGTCGCGCATCTTTAGAAGTGAAATTATTTTTATCGTGCTTCACACACTAGGTATATAGAAACTTTCTTTTTATGATAAACATTTCAAAAATTGACGCGTTCGCAGGATTTGAACCTGCATTCTCTGGGACTCCGGCCCAGATACTTTGTCCAATTAAGCCAAAACGCTCTCTGCGAAGGCGCTGAATTAGTGAGTGTTTATCTTTTTTTTTTGCCAACTACATTGTTGGAAGCGCCATCTGTGAGAACTGCTTTAAACCAGTCCGTCACTTAATGTGAAATTATTAGAACTTCTTATAGAGAGAACCATTAACAAGAAATGACGCATTGCTTAATCAATGAAATTATTTTTATCGTGCTTCACACACTAGGTGTATAGAAACTTTCTTTTTGTGATAAACATTTCAAAAATTGACGCGTTCGCAGGATTTGAACCTGCATTCTCTGGGACTCCGGCCCAGATGCTTTGTCCAATTAAGCTAAAACGCGTCAATTTTTGAAATGTTTATCACAAAAAGGAAGTTTTCATCTTTAGAAGATTTCCCCCCGTAAAAAAAGGTGCTAGGTCTCAGTCGCTGCAGCTCGCGGCTCGTCAGCTGTTAGTTCGATAATCCAAGGAAACCAGTCTTGGCTAGTTTGACCCGGTTTCCGACGGGAAATATGCAAACTTTCGCTAACAGTCGTTAGTGTACGGAAAACATACGCGAAGGAAGATATGTTGGTATATTGATAACTATCGCCCGTCTCGGTTTCGAATGAATAATATTCAAAGTTTTCTTTTTTTAAATAATCCTAAAATTTAGTGAAAAACTAAAATAGAACAAAAATATATGGTTAATTGGGCCATGTCCATTACACGGGCCAAGTGCCAGTTGGTGAATTCACATAGCAGTACGTCATCGAATTTCTTCTACGAACGTATTAGTAATAATGTAGTTTGGTAACATTTTTTTTAATTGATTTATTCTTTTATTAGTTTAAGTTGCCTCATCATGTATCAAATCTTTGTTCAGAACAAAAATATTTAGTGTAATTGTTGTTGTAGGCAAATAAGTTCAAGGGCCCTATTCAATACATTAATTAATCAAAGAAACCCTTTCAATTTTTCAATATTACAATAATTATACATTTGAAAACAATAAAAAAAATTATAATATAATTTTACAAAATTGATGAAATAATAATATTAAATTATAATTTTCTTAAGAATTATTTTTTTTACTGATTAATTTATGTATTGAATAGGGCCCTTAAATTTATTTGCCTACAACAACATAGTGGAATTACACTAAATATTTTGATTAAAAACAAAGATTTGAAGATGAATTTCTGTAAAGTAGCGTCTGATTCATTCAACTAACATCTATTCATTCAAATATCATCTACATGATGATAGTTGAATGAATCTAACGGTTAAAATTCGTTATATATATATTGGGTCACTTTAGTTTAGAACTGCACGCATCTACATCAATAGCATGTACGTACTTACATAAACAGAACCACACTGGCACTTTCACACCACTGGCTTTTCGGTGAAGGAAAACATCGTGAGGCAACCTGCATACATCAGTAGAAGATTTTTATGCGGATGCGAATCCACCAACCCGCACTGGGCTAGCGTGGTGAATATGGCCCAATCACCCTTCGTGGGTAGGCCTACGACCTGCAGTGGACTATTAAAAAGGCTGGTACAGTACAGTACATAAACAGAAATGTCAATATTTGTCTCATTTCTTTTCTGAAATCAAAGTATCAAGTATAGTGGAGGGATGTACAGTTTTAGACTAAAATAAATCTAGGAGATTGGGTTTTGACCCTTTAACCCCAAGACTGCAACGTGATCTTTACTACCACAACCCGCCACGGTTTAGTATTCTAGATCAACATACCTAGCCCATACATCAAGGCCATCCACTTAAACTTATCTAGCTCCATAAAACCGTCAAAACGCCACCAATGACATCACAAGATTTATAGCGAACGAAATAACGAAAAACTACCTATTTACAGTCTCGTAAATAACTCGCAATATCTCGTGTGATCGTTAAACCGTAACGGCGTAACGGCGTTATCTCGCGTTATCGCGGCGTGGGCGGTATCAGCTCGTTAGATAAGGATGTTGAGATCCAATCCGCCACAAGTGCCGTCGTATGAATTTACGACATCATTATAATACTCAAAGAGATAATGCAAAAATAAGTCGAGCTTAGCTTACCATGTACGGTATTCAATTATTTGTTTTAGAAAGTTATTTTCCAATCATTTTCTTTCATAAAAATCTTCATTTAAAGAAATTTAATGTTTTCGGATCTTATGAGTACTATATTTTGAAATTGCTTGTAAAATATGGCGGCGTGATGGCGGCCTTAAATAAAAAATCAAATTAGATAACAAGAAATTCCATTTAAATTAAGCGTTCCATGCGGTTGTTTTACACTGAGCATTTATTTACCATATTTAATGTTTTTTTTTTTAGATAGATCTTATTTAGGGTGGAGGCGTACCGGTCTTTTTGTAAATCTATAGGGGTATAGTCTATATTACATCACTGCTAGACAAGAAGTTGTAATAGCTTGGTGGTACCCACTTAAAGCTCGCTTTAAGTATAATCGTGAAGTCATCCTTCTTCCATACCAGTCCATACCTATCTAGGACTTACATCATCATCATCATCCACAGCAAGTGATTGCCCACACTGCTGAGCATAGGGCTCTCTTCTTGTAAGCTCGGTCTGTCTTTTTCTATCCTATAGGACTTAGAAATGTACAAATTTTCATACCATTGACTTTCTCGTAAAGGAAAACATCGTGAAGCAACCTGCATAGCTGTAGAAAAGATTTGACGGCATATAAGACTTCATTTTACTTTAGATACACACGACACTTTTCACCAATCCGTTGAGCCGTATCCACCATGCTTGTCCAGCTAGCTTAGCATACAAGACCACGACAAGAGTTTACCGACGTGTGCAAAGGTGACAGATATATACTTTATCATAACTCTGTCACGTTCTGACACGTCGATAGTATTATTTTATGGTCCGTATGCTAAGGCCGCAGAGCAAGCGTGATGGATACGGCTCAATCGCTTTTCGTGAGTAGACCAATTTTCAGCAGTAGATTTTATCAAAAGGGCAAAAAGGGCAGTACAGTTATAAATATATCATTCATCTTTAAAACATTACCCTCCATCCCAGGCAGTCGGATAAATGCACCCTCTCATTACGTCACGTTTTACACGTGAAACGAGTTTCATTCCACACAATTTGTTTTTCATAAAGTATGATTTCCCAACGGTGCAGCCGTTCCATTGCAGGGAATCGGAAAACAGTTTCCGTGGCACATTTGTGAGGACCACCCTGTAGAGTGTTATACAAGGTGTTACTTTCAAGGTTTACTTTAGACACTAACCGCCTTACTACAAAAGATTTAAAACACGCCTTAAACTCTGTTTGCAATTTGTACTGTTAAACATTATCTAACGCGTGCTTAAAACTTTGTGATAACGCGGTAAAAATCTGCAAAATTAATTTTAGAACTTTTTAGCTAATTGATCATGCAGAGTGTTGTACAAGGTGTTACTTTCAAAGTGATTTTATGTTATCAAAATCCGCTAAATCATTTTTGGAGCTTTTTAGCTAGATGACTACCCTGTAAAGTGTTATACAAGGTGTAACTGTCAAGGTTTATGCTATGCACTTAAAATCCGCTAAATTATTTTTGGAGCTTTCTCAGTAGATGACTACCTTGTAGAGTGTTAAACAAGGTGCTACTTCCAAGGTTTACTTTATGTGCTAAAAATCCGCTAAATTGTTTTTAAAGCTTTCTAGCTAGATATATGACCATGTTGAGTGTTATACAAAGTGTTACTTTCAAGGTTTACTTTATGTACTTAAAATATTTTTAGAGCTTTCTAGCCAGATAAAGGTTTAGTAATGTTTAACAAGTTTCACCGTTCATCAAAATTAAGTTTACAATATGTTAATGAATACAGACATAATAAAATACATGAAGACGGACATAGTGCCTCCTTATTTTTGAGAGTCAGTGTAAATGACAGAATATTGACAAGCATATAATTATAAAATTATAGAATGTGCGAGGCCGTAGACTTGGACCTACTTTGCCAACACCTAGCAATACCATGCTATACCCTAGTTTACCCTACCTCATGCTATAAAAAAGCCGTGGTAGTCTAGAGGTAGTGACCCCCGCCTTATAATCGTGAGGTCGTGGGTTCGAATCCCCGGTCCCGTATCAATGATTTCTTTGGAATTTATGCGCGGAATTTCACACCACTGGCTTTTCGGTGAAGGAAAACATCGTGAGGCAACCTGCACATGTTCGTAGAAGAAATTCGATGGTGTATGTAAATCCACCAACCCGCACTGGACCAGCGTGGTGGATATGGCCCAATCACTCTTCGTGGCTTTCGTGGTAGGCCTACGTCCTGCAGCAGACTATTAAAAAAGGCTGGTACAGTACAGTACCCTACCTCATTATGACAAGTTATACTTTTAAAACGAGTTTTATTTTCCACAATTTGTTTTTCATTCGCTTGATTTCCCAGTGGTGCAGCTGGTCACATTGTAGATTCGAAAGCAGTTTCAACAATACATTTGTGACGGGTCACCCTGTAGAGTCCTATACAAGGTGTTGCTTTGAAACATACACAAAGAAGATCTTGCAAAATGGGACCAGACTCTGTATAGTAGCTGAAAAAATCCATTAAAATATGATAAACAAATGCAATTTGTTTAACCGCATTGAATGCTTAATTTGAACGGAATTTCTAATTTGATTTTTGTACAAGGCCGACATCACGCCGCGATATTTGTTTACCAATGTCAAAGATTATAAGATTCGAAAATATGAAATTTCTTCAAATTAAGATTTTATAAAAGAAAATAATAATTGTTGTTTATAAACTTTCGCGATTTGAACACATTATTATTATATACCAACTACGGTATATTATTATTATATAATAATATTAAGAAAACAATAAGAAAATCGTTTACCAAAACAAATAAAGCAAATCCTACTAATATTATAAACGCGAAAGTTTGTGAGGATGGATGGATGGATGGATGGATGTATGGATGTTTGTTTCTCTTTCACGCAAAAACTACTGAACGGATTGAGATGAAACTTTGCAATAATATAGCTTATATATCAGAATAACACATAGGCTATAAATTATTATGATATTGTGTCAAAAATTAAAATATCATGCGGGCGAAGCCGCGGGTAAAACTGGTAAGTAATAATTTATTTTTGCATTATCTTTTTTACAGAATATATGGGTGTAGATTTACCAAGTGGAATATTTAGGGAGGTATAATATTTACTGATTATCCTAAACATCTTCGACTATGGCACCAACCCAAAAATTAACGGGAAACGTCATTGAATTACTCCTACGGATACTATAGGTCCAATTATAAAGGCGCCATCGTAAATTTAATAGCAACGTAAGTGTTCTCTCTATCGAATGCCTAAAGTGAAAAAGAAACAGAAATGGTCTAATTAGCTATTATAATTACGATGGAGCCTTTATAATTGGGGCTTTTGTTCTACTACTTATTTTACTGATGTAACCGGGATCTGAACCTACAACCACACTAAACTAAGTTTCTTATTTCTAGTCATCACACGATTCTATGTTGAGAGTTTTCTAGTCCACCACTGTTTTCGGAAATCTACTTAACTACAAAAATACCATAATAAGTTATATTTCGCCAACTCATCATGACTGAGCCCTACTAATTGCTCGAACACATCTCCATACAGGAAAAACGTTTGTTACCACTGACAAACTTATGCGCAAAGTTGGCAAAATGACCAATCTAAAATCCCACAAACTTTTGCTCAACAAATACGACAGTAGCGACACTGTTCAACTTTACAGAAAAGTTGGTCACTACTCTAATGAATACTAAAGCTTTGTGGTCAAAAGCTTTTCCCGGCTTGTAAAATAAACCTTAAGCCTTTGGATATAAAGTGTTTATTCGAGCGAAAGTAATTACCACCATGCGGTCAGCTACTTACCTTGCTTAACCACACCTACATGAAAACCACATAAATACATGTAGGTATGTGTGTGTGGAAGAGTAATTTGCAGCTCTTTACGCTCTTTATTTCAACTGCCCACAGTCTGAGTATAGGAGCTTGGGGTGAATAAAATCAGAACTTAGAAAAAGGAAATTAAAAAAAGAGTCTAGAACAGTTTAACAAAATTGTCTATCAAAAATATTAATTTTATGGTTATAATATTTTTTGATTAAAATTATGTCTTCCCTGGTAAATATCGTATTCTATCTATCTATCTATCAGCCGTAGGATGTCCACTGCTGGACATAGGCCTCCCCCATGGATTTCCAATAAGGCCGGTTGGAAGCGGCTTGCATCCAGCGCATTCCTGCGATTTTTATTATGTCGTCAGTCCACCTAGTCGGTGGACGTCCTACGCTGCGCTTACTGGTCCGTGGTCTCCATTCGAGAACTTTCCAGCCCCATCGACCATCCGTTCTTCGAGCAATGTGTCCTGCCCATTGCCACTTTAATTTGCTAATCCGCTGGGCTATGTCGGTAACTTTGGTTCGTCTGCGGATCTCCTCATTTCTGATTCGATCCCGCAGAAAGACACCGAGCATAGCCCTCTCCATAGCACGTTGGGCTATCTTGAGCTTATTCATGAGGCGCACATTAAAAGACCACGTTTCAGTTCCATATGTCATCACTGGCAAAACACAACTATCGAAAACTCTCGTCTTGAGGCACTGAGGTATATCGGATGAAAAGATGTCACGCAATTTTCCGAACGCTGCCCAGCCGAGTCGGATTCGGCGATCGACCTCTTTCTTAAAGTTGGACTTACCTAGCTGGACTACTTGTCCTAGCTAGACGTACGAGTCAACAACTTCAAGAACCGAGCTCTCAACAAATATTGGGGTGGGTACAACATGGGCATTACACATGACCTTCGTTTTATCCATGTTCATTTTAAGACCCACCTGTCGAGAAACTCGATTGAGGCCTTCGAGCATCGTGCTGAGTTCTTAGTGATTTGTAATATCGTATTACAAAATGCTTATTAGTGTTTAAAACTTTAGTAGGTATTCCTTGTGTAGCAATTTTCATGTAATGTACAATACATTCATGAATATCTTTTACAATGTTAAATAGTTTATCGCTTATTAATTTGCACCTTTACAAATTCTTTATTGTTTTTCAAATCGAATCTCATAAAATTCCCAATGAAATCATGAATAATTATAATGTTCAAATTCCGTATACTGGAATCGCAATAATTACGCGTAAAATTTTAGTAGAATTCATTGTAATCGTAATAAGTAAAATTTCAATATAATTTATTGGCATCGTAATAATTACACGTAAAATTTTAGTAGAATTCAATGTAATCGTAATAAGTACGCGTAAAATTTTAGCAGAATTTTTTGGAGTCGTAATAAGTACGCGTAAAATTTTAAGTCATTAACTCTTCAGCTACACCAACCTCCCTCGTAAACCTTGTTAACGTTTCAAACTTGAATAATTAATGGCAGGGAAAATGGCGTTTTTAAACCAAATGGCCAACAGATTTCGTACGGGTTATTGCAAGATTAATCATCGCTCATCATCATCATCTCAGTCTTTAATGCTGAACGTACGTGATCTACGTATTTTCACTTTTCTTAATTATTTTTTGACTAAAATGTAACAACCAAATTACGCAATCAACCTGAAGCGGAAAGCGAGAGAATTTTTGACCGACGAACCGGAGGACGTATATTTTAGGGTTCCGTACCTCAAACGACAAAAACGGAACCCTTATAGGATCACTTTGTTGTCCGTCTGTCCGTCTGTCCGTCTCTCTATCTCGAGAACGCGTTAAGATATCGAGTTGAAATTTAAACTGTATACGTATTTCTATGATCTCTTGCAGTTGTGTAAAAGAAAAACTTATCAGTCATCGTATAAAAAAGTTAGAGTCGTTTATGTTGTAAAAAACTGCATATTTTGACATTCACAAAAATCAAAACCTACAGGTTACTTCCCGTTGTCATAGAACTATAAAATTTGGCGAGAAGCATTGTCTCAGAGTACACATATAGGAATAAATCTGAAATCTGTACATTTTTATTTAAATCACAAAAAATAAGGCCTCAAAATTCACAAAATATGGGTTCAAAATTCAAAGTGAGTAATTCGAACCATGTAAGGTATCATATAAAAGAACTTCATTAGCACATGCTAAAACAAGTTTTTAATTTTTTAACGATGTATTTGTACGGAACCCTCGACATGCGAGCCTGAGTCGCACTTGTCTGTTTTTTTTATTTTTTGACTAAAATGTAACAACCAAATTACGCAATCAACCTGAAGCGGAAAGCGAGGAAATTTTTGACCGACGAAACGGAGGAGGTACTCAATTCGACGCGTATATTTTTTTTATGTATAACCACGCATAACTTTTCACATAGTAGTTCGATTTGATAATTGGAAAGAATATACTTCGAAATTGGGCCCATTTAAATTTTATTATTATATACTACGGGACTAATCGCGCACTAAAATTACGAGATAACTAAATACCTCATCATCCCGACGTTTCGGCCGAGT
The DNA here is from genome assembly GCA_949316475.1 of Hypomecis punctinalis. Taxonomy (NCBI): domain Eukaryota; kingdom Metazoa; phylum Arthropoda; class Insecta; order Lepidoptera; family Geometridae; genus Hypomecis; species Hypomecis punctinalis. The sequence goes on along the minus strand of OX438820.1, from coordinate 8,982,603 downwards.
TGCATCGACCGTGCACGTATTTATCTCGTAATTTTAGTGCGCGATTAGTCCCGTAGTATATAATAATAATGTGTTCAAATCGCGATAGTTTAAAACAACACATTTAAATTTTATCGAAATCGGCTGAGCCATTTATGATAAATCAACCATAATGTGAAAAATGCTACATTGATCCGTGCGAACTATTCGCGAATTTTGTATACGCTTGAAGTCGGTCATGCCATTTTTTACGAAAAATTATCATAATTATTTTTTGACAAAAATGTGGTTGGATTTACGCAATCTACTTCAAGCGGAAAGCGAGCGAATTTTTGCTATTCGGTTTTTGTAAATGCTGCTTACTATTGCAAAGTTTCATCACAATCCATTCAGAAGTTTTTGCGTGAAAGAGGAACAAACACCCATACCTACATACAAACTTTCGCGCTTATAATACTAGTAGGATAAACCAACCAAAGTTACTCATAGTCACTAATTCTGTTAACTAAGCCCGAGACACTTGATCCGTAGCATCCAGTATTTTATTATAATGTATTATCATAAGAACAAAGCGAGACTTGGCAAACTTGCCAAGATATTACATTTTCTTGTACAGAGCTCTCCCATGTACTGTTTTGGCAACTAAAGTGCATAGAGCTCAATATTTAGAGACGGTATTGCATATCTTATGCATAAAGGTGACGTCCACAAGTGGTATATTATTCAGAGAAAAATCGAACCAAGATGATATATACATCATTTGAAAGCTTGTTTTATGGGCTTCCCAAAAATATTTAATATAGATTTTTTCGCCCCTCCAATTTTTTTTTAAATGTGAAAAATAAATTGTATGAAAAAAAACAATACAGCTTATTACTTTTTCTAGTTTAGCAATGATAAAGTGCTTGTATCGTTATTTAACTTGCATTCGTAGCTGATTCTTTCACATTCATCACTTAATTTGCTAAAATTAAAAACTATAACCTACCAGTGTGACCAGTTAGTAGGTACAATGTCACAGAAACACACTTTAAAAGTGTGTTTAATTTGTAAAAATGCTTCTATTTAACAATTTGGAGGTTACTTAATCAGGGCTGCTAGAGATAAACTACCTATTGAGCCAAATATATTTATTTATCCTAATAAAGTCAAAATTAATTTTTAAAAAATCGGAGGGCTCTTTTTTGTTTTTAACTGTTGTAGACTCGGAAAAATATGAACTTTCTCGAAATGTAACGAGTGTTGTGGTTAGAATTTTTGATTATTATTATACCAGCCTCCATACCTTTTGTGGACATGTCCTTTATTAACACAACAAAATACAATACTACTACTACCTATGCTAAAACTACATACTACATACAAAGTAATTAGATCAACCACAGACCCTTGAAAGTCTAAAGATAATCCAAATGCTAAAGCCCACTCTCAGTTGGTAGCGTGCCCAGCATGCTTGCAGCATTGCCATGTTAGATGGCAATGCTTATCCCTTTACAACCGGCTCTTTACAATCGTGAGGATAGACGAAAAAATTGGTGCGAAAACCATATTAATTTCGTAAATACAACCGGTCTCATACGAAAGTGCGGGATAAACAGATAACCGCACGATCATATGAGACCGGTAGCGTTCACAAAATCAATATGGATTTCGCGTCTATTTTTTTTGCCGATTTCATGCCTATATTGAGCCGGTTGTAAAGGGTTATGCGTTGAGCCAATTATACATCAGAATATTGGTCACGCGTCGCGTCCCCCAGACGCTCAAAAAGTCTTTTGAAAACAAGATGAGCTCCCGGCCCCCACGGACCCAATGCCTCAATTCCAAACGGCTCAAATATGTAACCACTATCGAGTTTAGCATATTTGCGCCGCTTGTGCTTCGGCAAATTGGCCGCCGCTCCAGCTTTACAGTAACTAGTTTCAGAAAGATGTGACGGTGCCAAAGTAGTGCCAAAGTATCGATACAAGTCCCGTCTCATACTAAGGGCCGTCCATACTTCCATGGAACCAGCGTCATACCATCAGGCTTTTTGCTTGCGGCCTTGCGCGCACTCTTATACATCTTGATTTCAAACAATAAAATACCGCATCAGAATTGATCAAAAATAATTATAAGTTTGGGTTTTACAATGAAACAGATATACATACCTACATGTATACACGCAAAAGCAAAATTAATACACAGACATTAATTTTCCTGAGGAGTTAAACGGTAGTAACCTACCTACCTTACTGTTTATTCACCCCCCCTTTACTAAGATGTTATTTGTCGATACTCGAGTGGCAATATTGTAGCAATTTCATTGTTTGACTACAAACAAAATTGGTACTTCTAAATACTTATTCGATACTTTGTTGAGGGTCAAGATACTTCAGTACATTGACCCTTGAGGAAGTATTGGATAAAAAATTTACTAGAAGCAGTCGTAAATGTTTTTAAGACCAGACGAAAATAGAAGGTTGTATTATAAAGGTTTCAATGGTGTGTTTCTGTCTAGGTATTTGTATCCGAGTCTGGGAGATAAAGCAGGTGCCCCGGTTGTGGCCACTGACCCAGTTGTAGTCATTTTGGTGTCAAAATTATTGCATATGGTATAATTGTAAATAATGTTAGTGTGAATTTCAAATTATATTTTTTTTTAATATTAATTGAAACTTTGTTTTGAATAAATATTTAGTGTATTTCCGCTATCTTGTTGTAGGCAAGTAAGTTTAGTTCTCTCTCAACGAGGCTACTTCAGGACGTGTTGACACGTCAACACGTCCTGAAGTAGCCTCGTTGAGAGGCGAAACACATGTCGAACAGAGTGTAGTGCAGTGAGAATAAAGGTGTTTTTTACTAGTGAAGTATTTTCAATATTTAGTCATATCATTTTAAAGATTTTTTTTAGTGCCCTTAAACTTTGCCTATACAAGATAGCGGAAATACACTAAATATTTATTCAAAATTCCAAAGATTTGAAGATGAATTTCCGCAAAGTAACGCCTGATTCAATCAACTATATTAATTGAACATTAAATTTTTTAATCAATCGTTAAAATTCTACAAAAGATACTAAAATGGCCACTACCCGGGCACCTGCCCTAATAATCAAAAGCTTTTCGAAATAAGAGTGAATAGATATCTGAACTAAGTCTACTTGTTTCATTTTCGATTGCAAAGTCGTTGAACATCAGACGAGTTGGTGGTCAAAAGCGGACTAATTCTGGATAAAAAATGTAAGATAAAAAGTAATTTGCTTATGTGCTGTCCGAAAAACTTCTTTTACTATGGAATCAAACGTGATTTCGCGAATCAGCTATTCTTTAGAAATAGTTCATTGAGGATCGACTTAATATGTGGAACAGGTTTCTTTGAAGTGAAAACGTCCTTGGGCGCGTTGGAAATTTTTGTGATGGGAAAATAACATTGAACACTGTTACCAGCCCGCAGTGCTTTGCGAGACGGCTCCGCGTGCTAGCACTCGCCAACTTGAGAAAGGTCACCGAGTGCGACCAAAACTATAGTCGTTACGACTATCCCTACACGTGAGCTTAGTCCCGTTATATATATATCTCTAAGAAATAAGCATCCTTTTAGGGGCTTATTCTGTACATCAAAATTAACAACTTTTGATCTACAACTTTCGTCAAAACTAAAAAAAAAAATCAGCTGTTCCATACATTTTATCGCAGGTGAACGATATTTTTCAATGGAACAACAAATTTTTTTTTGACTTTTGACAAAAGTCGCAAAACAAAAGTTGTTAGTTTTGATGTACAGAATAAGCCCCTAAGAGGATGCTAATTGATTAGAAATAACCGTGTACATAGTATAAAATACTGTTACCGTCAAAGTCACAGAACAGCAGACTGTGGTCAAAGTACCCGACAGCCCGACTCTTCTTTATTTATAAGTAAACTAACTTTTGCCCGCGGCTCCGCCCGCGTGGTATTTTGACTTTTGTGCTATCCCACCGGAATCTTTTATTTTATCGGGATAAAAAGTAGCCTTATGTCACTTTCCGGCCCTTGAACTATGTCCATGTCAAAAATCAAGTCAATCCGTAGCTCCGTTGCTGCGTGAAAGAGGAACAAACCAACAAAACTTTTCGGATGTATAATATTATATAAGTACTAGTTTTTACCCACGGCTTCGCCCGCATACACAATATATCATTATAATTTATAGCCTATATTGTGTTATTCTGATATAAAAGCTATATTATTGCAAAGTTTCATCTCAATCCGTTCTGTAGTTTTTGCGTGAAAGAGTAACAAACTTCCATACATCCATCCATCCATCCTCACAAACTTTCGCGTTTATGATATTAGTTGGACATGAAGTATGATAATATGTACAATTGTACATTACGCCCAATTTTAAAGGCGCAATCGTAAAATAATTAGCAACGTCAAATAGTGTTCTCTCTTTCAAATGCATTTTCCAAGAAACAGGACTACACTAAATTGCAAAAGGGCCTATTGTTCAAGTTGTCATTTCTGTCGGCACTTTGAAAGGCAACTGTTTTTTCTTGCGGTTTCTAGGTTGGCCATGGTAAACGTTGTTCGTCTAGGTAGACTGATTGTACGTAAGTTATCAGTGACCACGTGACAGGATTATTTGCTTGCCCTGTACTAAATAAATCGAACGGAGGTGGTTATGACCAAAATTAAATCTGCTTTTTCATACATAATTATTTTTTGCAAAAAATAGCATGACCCACTTCACCCGTAAACAAACCAAAAACCAAACCAAAAATCAATTTATTTCAAAACTTTGTACAAACATGGATAGTGCAGCCATAGCCATACAAACTAGGTGAGTTCACACCTGTTTTGATGGATAGCCTTCCCTAGAGTGAAGCTTATTGTTGTACAGATGATGATGTATACAAGATATATTGCAACTAGACAAATTTTGTTTTAGTTTTACATTTTGCAAATTTATAAATGTTAACAATTAAAATATATTCATAAAATTATCTGAGAGTCATAAAAAATTCATAATACATATTTTATTGTTTCATTCGTAAAAAGATATTTGAGTTTATAAGTGAAATAAGTATTTGACTTGTTTAATTAATTATTCATTACAAACAAAGCATCTATCTATGGAAAGTCCATTTTTAAAATAAAATATTAATTATGCAGCGCGCGCGCGTGTGTGTGTGTGTGTGTGTGTGTGTGTGTGTGTGTGTGTGTGTGTGTGTGTGTGTGTGTGTGTGTGTGTGTGTGTGTGTGTGTGTGTGTGTGTGTGTGTGTGTGTGTGTGTGTGTGTGTGGGTGTGTGTGTGTGTGTTGTGTGTGTGTTGTGTGTGTGTGTGTGTGTGTGTGTTTGTGGATTTCATTGCCAGTCCAGGTTAAGTGCAAAGTTTTGCTGCTCGATGGGTCTCAGGAGAGCTTCAGTCTCTTCATAGGATATACTTTTGAGCCATTCCACTAGCATAAACTTACAGTTTGCCGATGAAAGAGGGTATATATTTAGATGTTTATTTGCTCGGTTATACAGCAAGCTACCATTTCTTTCAAACTGGCGCCCTGTAAGCTCAAGTCTATGAGGCCTATAATCACAAACACTATGACCTTTGCGTTTGTCATAATAGCTGGGATCGAAACAAATCTGAGCGTGCTTACGGAGAATCGTTTGTTGTATGTAGAGTTGGCGAACCGTCAAGACTGAGCATTCGCTATATAGTAGTTTGGTAGGATATTTTATAGGTTTTTGCGTCATGACTTTGAGAACCGCTCTCTGCGTCACCTCAAGTCGCTTTAGGTCTGTGGTATATGTACCACCCCACACAGTAATGCAGTAGGAGATAATTGACTGTACCAAGGCAAAGTACACGGTTTTGAGGAGGTCAATAGAAGCAACTGTTCTTAGTCTTTTAAAAACACTCATTACCCTTCTCACTCGTCGAATTAAAGCCTGAATTTGTCCGTTCCAGCTCAGGGTGCTATCCATGACTACGCCCAGGTATTTTTGTTCACATGTTCTTGTTAGGTGCATACATGTACACGACCCAGCTGTTGTATCATCACACAAATAGACATAAACAGAATCATTACACAGTATAAAACAAAGTCTCTTTCCTCTGTCTGTCCCCATGTATGCTTATATCTTTAAAACTACGGAACGGATTTTGATGCAATTTGTTTTAATAGATAGAGTAATTCAAGAGAAATGTTTATATGTATAATACACCTGTGCGAAGCCGGGGTGCATCGCTAGAACGCAAATATTATGCACGGATCGATGTAACATTTTTTACATTATTGTTGATTTATCAAAAATGGCTCGGCCGATTTTGATAAAGTTTAAATGGGACCAATTTCGAAGTATACTCTTTCCAATAAAAAAAGAATAATTAAAATCGGACAACTATGAAAAAAGTTATGCGTGGTTATACATAAAAAAAATATATACGCGTCGAATTGTATACCTCCTCCGGTGGTTCGTCGGTCAAAAATTGCAACTCGGAATCGACAAAATATATAGAACAGCTGAATTTCTCTTTGAATTTTCTAGTTGGCTCCATAGAAAAGTTTATTCATAATAATGATCTGAGTCACCTCCCGCCTTAGTACACCAGTTATGGATAAACTTGTATAAAATAATCGCTAATCTACCAATGTACTGTCCCAAAAATTAGCTCAATCTAGCTCTAGAAGTCGGATAGTCGTTCCCAATCAATGCCTTTATAGTCCAATATTGAGCCAATCTGGGCTCGGCTCCGTCTAAAGATATTTGTCACGAACGTTGAATAAATCTTAATGTGGAAGACAGTACTTTTAGTAATGAAACGGAGCTCCACGGTCACTTAGTAAAGGTAGAGCGGTACTTGGAGCGATGGATTTAAAACTATTTTTTTATCGCTGTGAGTCACAGAATTATCCGTATCGCTCGTAGCGTAGTTTGACTAGGTGTTTGTCAGCGATAAGCAACGTTCCGCACGGCCAGTATTTTGATGTTGGTTTGCTGCGGATGGCAATTTCCAACTGAGCGCTACCGTGGCTCGAAATACGCGTTAAATTGTAGATCCCGGTTGTTTTAACCATTTAGCCATGTCAGAGGCATTCAGGCAGCTTAAGAAACTCTGACGCCAAGGCTAGCCACCCAGCCTTTATGGATTTACTCATAGAATTCTAGAATTTATAAGATGAATATCTGACCACTGTCTGACTGTTAATAATTTTTTTTTCCTTGGTCCGAATATTAATTTGTTTGGATGTTATTACTTTTTGCAAACAGGTCGTATTTTTGAAGTGAAACTTCTAATGCGAATTCCAACAAGGTTGCGTTAAACGTTTAACGCTACCATGGAGGGGGTATGAAAGCACTGTTGAGTCGAAGATTCACTTCTTCCGCGCGGAGGGACTACTTGCACTATTTTTTTATTTAGAATTTGTATATCTTCGTCATCGTCGTTTCAGCAATCGGTAGTCCACTGCTAGACGTAGGTTTCCTCCATACAGAGTAATCAATTAGCATCCTTACAATGGAGATTCAGTACATCAAAACAAACATCTTTTGTTCTTATTAAATTATTATTAAAAGGATGCTAATTGATTGATGTACGAGTATATCCTACTAATATTACGAGTATAAACGCGAAAGTTTGTGAGGATGGATGGATGTATGGATGTTTGTTACTCTTTCACACAAAAACTACTGATCGGATTGAGATGAAACTTTGCAATAGTATAGCTTATACATCAGAGCAACACATATGGTATAAATTATAATGATATTGCGTCAAAAATCAAAATATCATGCGGGCGAAGCCGCGGGTAAAAACTAGTCTCCAATAATACTTGATAGAAGCAGATCGCATCCAGCGAAATACTGCGGTCTTGTTGAGGACATAAGTCCACCTTGTAGGTGGACGTTCTACGCTGCGCTTGCCGGCAGGTTTTAGATCTTATAACCTTCGAGTAAATATCTACAGCGCCACAGTTCCTAAATACAAGAGTAAAAAAATGTCCTAGTGCCGTCATACATATCGACTTCACAATACGCACAAAAATTCAAAATGACCAGCCCCCCGACCGCCTAAGCAATAGCAATCGTAATAGCAATCGTTTAAGACTTCATTTTAGTCATTTGGCACCGCCTATGTGACGTTAGCCATCGATTGAATTGCGCGGATTTCGAAAGCAATCTTTGAATGAACAACTTTGATGGCTAACATCACATAGGCGGTGCCAAATGACTAAAATGAAGTCATAAACGATTGCTATTGCTTAGGCGGTCGGGGGGCGTTTTCTCGAATTTCAATTCAATTCAATTGAACACAAAAATTCACATTGACCGTTTTCTCGAATTTTGACGTGTCATCTAATTAGTGCTTGTAACCGAGCACTTTGGTATCGCGCGGCGTTGTAGTCGGCTTACAATCGCGTTACGACTAACTAAAAAGCCTGCCCACTACATGGCTTGGCTTTTGGCTCGGTATTTTGCACGATTATAGATTTTTGCTTATGATTATAAGCTTATGACGGTTTATATCATTGCTAGCACTGCTAGCAGTGGTGTACTGGCCCACGCCACCCACCTGCGGTCCCAAACGGCGCGCTCTCACGCGACCGACTAATTGATATAACTCACAATTATGGAATTAGGGGCACAGCGAATTACGAATTATGCTAATTTGATATGTGGGACATTGTATCACTAATTCGCACCTACTAGTCATAGGATAATAGGCATGATGACAATAAATATATAATTAGTCAGTCAGATAGACTATTAAACAATATTAGACGCGTATTTTTTCTTTTGTCAATTAAACAAAAATTGATGAAGATATAGTCCGTCAAAGTTTCGCGTGACGTCACAAGTGCCATACTTCTGTAAGAGAAGTGACGGCACGACCCCCGCTCCCAAACTTTGACACGGTTTATCTTTGTCATTTGTTGTTTGATTGACAAAAAAAAACCGGACAAGTGCGAGTCAGGCTCGCACACCGAGGGTTCCGTACAAATCCAGAAAAGTTCCAGTTCCGTACAAATTTCACAAAATTGGGAAGTAAGTTGTTAAAATATCTATCTGTATACTACAACCATCCAAAAAAAAATTTTTTTCCCTTTTCTCGGCATACGTCGAAAATTACACATTGTTAAAATAATTAAAAACCTGTTTTAGTATGTGCTAATGAAGTTCTTTTATATGATACCTTACATGATACGATATACTCACTTTGAATTTTGAACCCATATTTTGTGAATATTGAGGTCCTATTTTTTATGATTTAAATTAAAAATGTACAGTTTTCAGATTTATTCCTATATGTGTACTCTGAGACAATGCTTCTCGCCAAATTTCATAGTTCTATGTCAACGGGAAGTACCCTGTAGGTTTTGATTTTTGTGAGTAAACGGCTCTAACTTTTTTAAACGATAACTGAGAAGTTTTTCTTTTACACAACTGCAAGAGACGATAGATATACTCGTACGTATACAATTTAAATTTCAACTCGATATCATTACGCGTTCCCGAGATAAAGAGTCTTGACATACATACAGACGGACAGACGGACAACAAAGTGATCCTACAAGGGTTCCGTTTTTTCCGTTTGAGGTACGGTACCCTAAAATACCGTGTCCAATATTTTTTAATAATCGAACTCATGGACTAAATATAATAATGATTTTTTTATCCAGTCAATATGCCCATTAGCAAAGCCATATTTTGTCATTGAAGACACTAAGTTCAGAAATAGACTATTTTAAGTAAGTAAGTAAGTTCGTTTAGGCCGGGTGGCTAGCTCTGGTGTCAGAGTTTTTAGGCCGCCTGAACACCTCTGACATGACTCAATCAAAGGTCTAAGCTACCTTCATACCAAATTTTATTCAAATCGGTTTAGCCTCTTGGGCGTGAAAGAGTAACAAACTTCCATACATATTCACAAACTTTCTCGTTTATAATATTAGTAGCAAGTAGGATATTAGTTGGAAGTGTTGTTCTAACTAGTTTATTAAGGTAAAATTAAATGAATATTTCCATAATTATCTTCATCTATAAAAATGATTATTGATTTGTTTTGCTATGCTATATTACTATTGATATTTTTGCTATGCAAACTGCGACATTCCAAAAAAAAATAGCTATTTCGTACATAAAATTCATTAATTCCTGACAAAATGTATTATGAACGAGCTGATATTCCTTCCTGGTTTTTGTTCAGACAAGATGACCTTGTTAAAGCCGAAGAATCGCATTGGACGCACGCTGCTTCCAACTGGTCAAATACGTAATTTATAGAAAAACCACATGTCCGACAGTAGACGCCTTATATCTAGAAAGAAAAGAAGGAAAAGAGGAACTCTAAAATATCAAATGGTATCCTGACTCACTGAATATAATACAATTTATTATGAGCAAAGTTTTAATTAATGTTTTATAAAGGCGGCCAATTTGGTTAATTACCAACTTCAGCATGGATCCCGATGGGAATCACCCAATTATATTTGTTTCACGGTTCTGTAATTCGTTTACGATGATATCATTCGTAAAAGGATATAGATAGGCATTTTATCAGCCATACGAAATTTACTGCTGGACATAGGCCTCCCCTACATAGAGCTATAATTGAGGAAGGGCGTGATTTAGGTACACCGGCGGCCTTAGCATACGGACCATAAAATAACACACTATCGACGTGTCAGAACGTGACAGAGTTAAACAGATAAAGCATATATCTGTCACTTTTGCACACGTCGGCAAACTCTTGTCGTGGTCTTGTATGCTAAGCTAGCAGGATCATTTAGAAACAGCGACATGTCAAGACAGAGGTCTTGACATACACAACGGGAACGCGTAAATATATCGAATTGAAATTTAAACTGTATACGTATATCTATGGTCTCTTGCCGTTGTGTAAAAGAAAAACTTCACAGTTATCGTTTCAAAAGTTAGAGCCGTTTATATCGTAAAAAACCGCATATTTCGACACTCACAAAAATCAAAACCTACAGGGTACTTCCCGTTGACATAGAACTATGAAATTTGGCAAGAAGCATTGTCTTAGAGTACACATATAGGAATAAATCTGAAAACTGTACATTTTTATTTAAATCATAAAAAATAGGGTCTCAAAATTCTCAAAATATGGGTTCAAAATTCAAAGTAAGTAAATCGTATCATGTAAGGTATCATATAAAAGAACTTCATTAGCACATGCTAAAACAGATTTTTAATTATTTTAATTATGTATTTGTACGGAGCCCTCGATGTGCGAGCCTGACTCGCACTTGTCCGGTTTTTTATGTACATCTTTTACTATAGGGTCGTCCTGGAATTTAAAAAAAAAAAGCTTTTTTGTACAAAGTTGCAAGTCTCGTCTTGTAAAGATTTTCAAACAGACTAATTTTTATTTACTCTTTTACGCAGCAACGAAGAGACGTCTTGTAATATCTAAGTCAGTATGTATGACGGCACTCGGTCATTTTTTTTACTGCTTTCACCTACGGACTCAGTGACTCTGTAGATATTAGCTCGAATGTTTTAATACGTGAATAAGACAAAGAAACCGAGCGAAAATCTAGACCGATTTCCAAGAAAAAGCTCAAAATATTATCCAATCTCAGCTATTTATTAGGTGCTTAGGAAAGTCTAATCTAACTCGCAGACTACGCGCCGCCTTATTGGAGAAACAGAAGTTTTAGATTTTCTTAGAAACATCGGGCGAAATTACTCCAGACAAATTAAGTATGGATGACTTAGGCAAAGAATAAAATTAATATTCTGTTTGGAGATTTGCAAAAAAACATTTCATATGAATATTTCGGCTGGAGCAATTATCCCTACCGAGCTATTCCCCTGGTAGGGATAAGTGCACTTTTTGTAGATTTAGTTCTACCAGTAGCGATAGGTGCACTAACCAATTGTGTAGTGCACTTATCCCTACCGAGCTATCTCCTCTGGTAGGGATGGGTGCACTGCCTATTTCTACTATTTTCTACTCTTCATGTTATATGCTATTGCTAATCGAATACAATACTACGGAACGTTGGTTTTGTTGAAAAAATAATTTGCTGAAATGATGAAGTTTCGTTAGGTACATATTTTTTTAAAATGATAGATGTCAAAGTGGCATCTGTCATATTCTAGAATCGGTACTAAAATAGCATGACAGATGTCAAAGTGATATCTGTCAAACTTAAAAGTGGATTATCTTCGTAACTATCACATAAAAACCATCGTTGTTCTAAGAAAATTGATAGATCTTAACGAGATCTACATTTCGGATGACAGCTGTTAAACTTAAAAGTGCATTATCTCCGTAACTATCACATATAAACCTTTGTTATTCTAGCAAAAGTGATAGAGCTCAACGATATCTACATTTCGGATGACAGCTGTCAAACTTAAAAGTGCATTATCTCCGTAACTATCACATATAAACCATTGTTGTTTTAACAAAAGTGATAGAGCTCAACGAGATCGTCATTTCGGGTGAGAGCTGTCAAACTTAAAAGTGGATTATCTCCGTAACTATCACATATAAATCATTGTTGTTTTAACAAAAGTGATAGAGCTCAACGAGATCGTCATTTCGGGTGAGAGCTGTCAAACTTAAAAGTGGATTATCTCCGTAACTATCACATATAAATCATTGTTGTTCTAGCAAAAGTGATAGAGCTCAACGAGATCTACATTTCGGATGACAGCGGTCAAACTTAAAAGTGGATTATCTCCGTAACTATCACATATAAACCATTGTTGTTTTAACAAAAGTGATAGAGGTCAACGAGATCTACATTTCGCATGACAGCTCTCAAACTTAAAAGTGGATTATCTCCGTAACTATCGCATATAGACCATTGTTGTTTTAACAAAAGTCATAGAGGTCAACGAGATCTACATTTCGCATGACGGCTCTCAAACTTAAAAGTGTATTAAGTGAGCTCTATCACTTTTGTTAGAACAACAATCGTTTATATGTGATAGTTACGGAGATAATGCACTTTTAAGTTTGACAGCTGTCACCCGAAATGTAGATCTCGTTAAGATCTATCAATTTTCTTAGAACAACAATGGTTTTTATGTTTTTATGCCTACATCACCATTTTTTGCATTGCAAACTTGGAATTGACAAGATGTTAGATACTGCTGATTTCATTTTTCGTGTATCCCGGGTTGGTTTCATAGTAAAAGATGTTCATGGAAACGGTTTGAACCACCCTCTTTCAGCTTAGTCATCTTGTACGTAGGCCTAACTACGAAGGGTGATTAGTCATCTATACATCAGTAATAAAACGTTCCCTGCTGGACATAGATTTCCCCTATGGACTCTGAATATTTATGGATCTTATGGTCTGTTCCAGTTAGTCCACCTTTTCCGTATAATCCTGTATTATCTCGACCTTTAAATTCTTCCTCGTTAAATTATAGGGCCCGGTTGTTTTAACCGTTAAGCTATGTCAAAGGCCTTCAGGCGGTCTGAAAACTCTGACACTAGGGCTAGCCACTCGGCATATACGAACTTACTTTTTTATCTCGTCCTATGTAGCGCTCAGTCACCGTCGAAAAGTTCTCGAGTGGAGACCACGTACCGGCAAGCGCAGCGTAGGACGTCCACCCACAAGGTGGACGGATGACCTTATTAAGACCGCAGGATCGCGCTATATGCAAGCCGCTTCCAACCGGTCTTATTGGAGATCCATAGGGGAGGCCTATGTCCAGCAGTGGACGTCCTTTGGCTGATAGATGGATGATATGTAGCTTTCATAGTATGACTAGGTGTTTGTCAGTGATCACCGCAAGGTTCGCCGAGATCAATCTTCGGTCGAGTGGCATATGCAATTAAGCGCTACCGTGGCTCGGATGCCACGTGAAATTTTAGTTTCCGGCTATTTTAACCGTTAAATCATTTCAGAGGCTTCAGGCGGTTTAAAAACTCTGATATGAGGACTTCCCACCCGGTCTATACGAACTTAGTTAAACTTACGTCGTCCTTTGTGAGACGATCAAAGTCTCAATCAAGGTAAAAGCGTACGTGCCGTACATGAGAGCTAAAGAAAATCTTGCAAAATGGGACCAGACTGTGTACAGTAGCTCAAAAGATCCATTAAAATATAGTTAATAAATGCACAGAGTACAACAACCGCTTTGAATGCTTAATTTGAATGGAATTTCATATTTTCTAATTTGCTTTTTGTTCAACTCCGCCATCACGCCGCCTGTTTAGATACCGAATCAACTGAGCAAAACGGCCCAAAAATATGGTCCTGCTAGTTTAGCATACAAGACCACGACAAGAGTTTACCGACGTGTGCAAAGGTGACAGATATATGCTTTGTCATAACTCTGTCACGTTCTGACACGTCGATAGTATTTTTTATGGTCCGTATGCTAAGCTCGCATGTATGGTGCCTATCCGTACAAATTTTGACAGGTTTGACATATAAAGTACGCGCTCATTGTCAAAGATCTGGGCCGTTTTCTTTGTGATGAATGTTTATGTTTGTCCATCTACACAGATGTGCCCATAAAGGTGACGTCCACAAGTGGTATATTATTCAGAGAAAAAACGAACCAAGATGATATATACATCATTTAAAAGCTTGCTATATGGGATTCCCAAAAATATTTAATTTAGATTTTCTCACCCCTCCAATTTTTTTTAAATGCGAAAAATAAATTGTATGAAAAATAATAATACAGCTTATTATTTTTTCTAGTTTAGCAATAATAAAGTGCTTTTATCGTTATTGTACTTGCATTCGTAGCTGATTCTTCCACGTTCATCTCTTAATTTGCTAAAATTAAAAATTATAACGTACCAGTGTGACCAGTTAGTAGGTACAATGTGACAAAAATCACTTAAAAAGTGTGTCTAATTGGTAAAAATGCTTTTATTTAACAATTTGGAGGTTACTTAATCAGGGCTGCTAGAGATAAACTACCTATTGAGCCAAATATATTTATTTTTTCTAATAAATTCAAAATTAATTTAAAAAAAATCGGAGGGCTCTTCTTTATTTTTAACTGTTGTAAAAGACTCAGAAAAATATGAACTTTCTCGAAATGTAACGAGTGTTGTGGTTATAATTTCTGAATATTATTATACCAGCCTCCATACATTTTGTGGACATGTCCTTTAAGCACGCCGCCATATTTTACAAGCAATGTCAAAAGACAAGATCCGAAAATATGAAATTCCTTTAAATTAAAATTGTTATGATTGACTGCCTCGGTGGCTCAGTGGTTAGTGACCCTAACTTCTGGATCAAAGAGGCGTGGGTTCGATCCCCACCCAGGGCAAATATTTATGTGATGAACATGAGTGTTTGCTCTGTGTCTGGGTATTATTTAGTTACTATCTATATAAGTATGTATTTAAAAATAAGTATATGTAGTATATCAGTCTCTGGCAGCCATATCACAAGCTTTGCTTAGTTTCGGGTCATAGGCCGTGTGTAAGATGTCCCAAAATATTTGTTTATTTTTTTTATGAAAGAAATCAATAGGAAATTTATTATCTAAAACAAATTGAATACTGTACAAGGTCATGGCCTAAGTTCGATATATTTTTGCATAATCTCTTTTAAGATTCTCTGAGAAACCCAGACGAAGTGGGAGTCCTAGACAGGCTGGAGGCGGCTAGACGGTGTTTGATCGATCGACTAGGTTCACCCACCAACATTTTGCTACACAGGTAGGTATTATTGAACAAGTAGGGCTTAAGTTTTTAGGATCCTGTAGGTAGACTAATAATTATTTATCACAAAAGATGATACAACTTCAACCGTATACAATTAACCGAAATTAAGCAACGTTCCGCACGGTCAGTATTCAGTATTTGGATGGGTGACCGCGGGTAGTAATTTCAACTGAGCGCTACCGTGGCTCGGAGTACACGTTAGGTTTACGTTAGGTTTAGTTACGTACAGGTGGCCTAAAAACTCTGACACCAGGGCTTGCCACCCGGCCTGTACGAACTGACTTACCGTATACAAAATTTTAATGGTACGTTCGAATCGATGTAGGTACGAGTATACTATTTTTAGATTATTGTTAATTTTTTCAAAAACTGTTCAGCCGATTTCCACAATATTTAAATGTGGTCTCATTTGACTTGGACTTTTGAACCAAACAAGATTTTCTTAAATCGGATCACGTTTAGCGAAAATCAGTGGCGTAACTATAGGGTGGCAGGACTGGCAAAATGCCACGGGCCCCCGGACTAGAGGGGGCCCCGGCCTAAGAGGCCGCAAACACAGAAATAGCCTAACATTTTGAACATAATTTCCAAATTTTATTACCGTAATGAAAAAAACATGAAAAATTTTCGCGCTCGCTGCGCTCGCGCTTCGTACAGCTATAAATGTTTCCCTTACTCGCACCTCAGCTTAAAATTTTGCCGTTACGGAATAAAACAACAAATTAAATTACAACGTGTCATTTATATTACATTTTTACTGGAAGAGGGGCCCCATATAAAAAATTTGCCACGGGCCTCAGATGGTATAGTTACGCCACTGGCGAAAATGTCGATAAATATACACAAAACAAACAAAAAGTCTTTTGTCAAACCTAAGCTAGGTTTAATAGTGTTTTAAGATTTATAACCTCGTGTAAATTTTATTGAAATAAAATTATTAAAAAAAAAACATACAGACGATTATAGAACCTCCTTCTTTTCGGAAGTCGCTGAAAAAAGAAATTATTAAGTACAAACATAATTTAATCCACTACATACGAATACCACGTAATTTATTATTACTGATGTAGCTATCAAAGACTTTAATTGCTTATTTCATGCAACAATGCGACATTATAAATCAATCGAAAAAATATTTCCCCTCACAGGACAAAGTTAACAAGGAATTTCATTTATTACGTCAAAGAGATTTAGAGACAGGCTTTGTCTTTACCCGCGCGAGGCATTTATACAGGGTTACAGGGCAAGTCGACCTATTCCCGTTAAGGGTGTGTAGTTTACTTTGTTTCTGACTAATTTTACTATGAAATACTAAATTAATTTCTCCTAAATTAAAAAAAAACAGATATTTGAAATTGGTATTTATAAAATTCCCAATTTTCGGCTATCAGCTCAGATATTTTGAAATGTGTAAGTCGTTTTATTATTTTTATTTGATTTTTACATATGAAATAATGTTATATGACCTCACTATCCAATATTGTTCGTAAAATTAACCTTTTATAAAAAAAGTATTTGAATTCAAATATCTCGCAAACTGTGAGATTTAGGATATGGTGTTTCATAGTCAAATCAGTCGGAAACGTAATAAACTACACACGCTTAACGGGAATAGGTCGACTTATCCTGTAACCCTGTATACATAGCAAATAGTCATAAACCCTAAAATGCGAAGGTACTTATGAATCTTATTCTTATTCGATTTGGAGGCGATAAGTCCCGCAATGACGTCCTGCATGGGGTGATTTGTGCATTTCCCCCTCCAGCGTCTACCCGAGCCAGCCCAGCTCCGATCGTGGCTCTGGGCCGCTGGCATAACTGGTCCAGTGGCTTGGATGGTATACTAAATGGTCATACTATGGCGAGGATGATGATGTCGATGCTGATGACAAAGCAATAATAGCGTCGTCTAACTCGCAAGCGATTCTAGTTTCTGCCTTGGCCTTGCAATGCCACAAAACATGCTCTACCGTTTCATTCTCCTGCAGGCAACCACGACAGAGTGGGCTGTCGGTGGCTCCCAGTTTATACATGTGACTATTCAAGTTGCAGTGACCCTACCATAAGTCGGAGGTCTTGTCGCTGCAACCTCAATAGATCGTTTGTAATGTTTCTGATCATGGCTGGGAAAGCAGCTTTGGCATGCCTGCAATCCTCCCCTCTTATGCATGAATGGCATAATTATTTTTCACCTCTAGAAGTTTGCTAAATCGATGGATGTCATTTTTGGATTGTTGTTGATTTTTCAATAACTGACCGACCAATTTTGATAAAATTTATAAGGGACCAATTTTAGGTATGCAATTTCCGATAACATGTATCAAAATCGGACTACTCTGTAAAAAGTTAAGCGTAGGTATTTTTACAAATTACAACAAACAAAAATCAATCAAATTAGTTTATTTCTTTTTTAGGAACCCGTACCCAAACAGTGAAAACGGGACCCTATTACTAATATTCCGCTGTCCGTCGGTCCGTCTGTCTGTCTGTCTTCAGGCTGTATCTCATGAACGGCTTTAGCTAGAACGCTAGATATTTACGGGCCCATACAACAAACCTGAATCTTTAGCTGTTTTTCGATCGATATTAATAACGGTGACAGGTAGATGCTTGAAATATTCACAGAATATTTAGTTAAATAATCAATTCAAAAATAAATAATTAAATAAAATAAATATTTATGGGTCGTCCCCGTCGAAGAAACGTAATTTTTTGCTTGATAACAACTACAGAAAGATGCTTAAAATATGCACAGAATATTATATTGTATATTTCCTACAAAAATAAATAATTAAATTAAAATAAAATGTATTAAGGGGTTTCCGTACTGTACAGAACCCTTCGTGCGCGAGTCCCGATCGCACACTTTACGATTTTTTTTGTCATTTCACAGTATGGCTTTTCTGTAATGGTACGTCCATACACTCCGCGAGGCGACACGGGGAACGCGAGTACGAGTGTGTGGATAGTGCGCTCGTGTCGCCTTGTCTCGTCTAACCTAACCTAACCAAAAGGAGTCGACACGCCTAAGCACCGAAGTCTGTCAAGTCAGTGGAGGGTGAAGAAACGCACACAAACCAAAATATAAGCAAGTTTACACGCACACAAATGTAACTAACACTAGCTGAAAATTAACGCAACACAAGCACAACCAGACCGATATATTTATATAAAGAGCATGACCGCCGGTCGCGTACTTTTGGCAGAGGGGTACGCTTTGCAGTGTCGACTCCTTTTGGTCAGGTACTTAATGCTATTGACTAACTACTCGTGGCGAGGGCCTCGCCTCGCCGCCTCCTGGAGTGTGTGGACGCAGCATTAAAGAACAGGATGAACAAGCGTATTTCTAGACAAACTTATTTTGTCCATGCATGCCCCACTATGGTTCAGATTTTATATTTTGTATGGAACAGTTTTTTCAGGATTGATAAAATAGAAAAAGTTAGTATGAATGATAATACAACAATATTCTAGAATATAAAGCAGCCTCCGGTAGTCTGGTTCCGAATTGGGCAGGTTTGAAGCAAATTTATTTAAAAATACAAGTACAATTACATTTTCATGAGGTTTTGTAAACGTATCACGTTTCAAACTTTATTAATCATGAGCCGGGTTTCCGTACACGTAGCTTCGTTGGAACCACAGACTTCAGAAGATGGGATGTGTCATTTCGATTTAGCAGGACATTATTATGCAGGAACCTCTCTACCTAAACAATTAAAGGGAGAGGTATGCCATTTCAATTACGTTGTCAAGTAGGTACTAGTAATTATGTAAGCGGTGGCCATGACAACACAGCACGGGCGCCGGGTGGTGGCGAAAACATGGCGCCGGGTGGTGGCTAGTAAGTAAATTCATATAGGCCTGGTGGCTAGCCCTGGTGTCAGAGGTTTTGTGTTGCCTGAAGACTTCTGACTTGGCTAAGCGGCTAATTTAACCAAGGTCTGCAATTTGACGTGTCATCCAAGCCACGATATGTTACGATAGCTCTCAGTTATACTCGTAAATTCCACCCACGGTCACCTGATCAAAAATCTGATCGTGCCGAACGTTGCTTAACAAGATCAATGGCCTAAAATTGCAACTGTGAGTAACGACAATAATAACTACTCAAGTAATAGTTATTGAGAATCATAATTATTTTTTTGCAACAAACAGCATGACCGACTTCACCCGTGTACAGAATTAGCGAATATTTCGCACGGAACGATGTAGCATTTTTCACACGATTGTTGATTTATCAAAAATGGCTCAGCCGATTTCGATAAAATATATATGGAACAATATAATAAATGGGACCAATTTCAAAGTATATTCTTTCTAATAAAAAAGAATTATTGAAATCGGACCACGACGAAAAAAGCTATGCGTGGTTATAACTAAAAAAATATATATATACGCGTCGAATTGTATACCTCCTCCGGTGGTTCGTCGGTCAAAAAGTTATAAAAATATATCACATATCACAATTAATTACTTATTCTTAAGTGATCATGCAGCACTGCATTCTGTAATGTATGTTTCGTAAACATGTGGTTTATTTTCTGATGAATGAGTATTTGCTACATATAGGTGTCGCGTGTCGGGTAATAGAAAGCTTCTCTATATATCTCTATGGTTGAAACATTCTTTTATGTACGTTGCGACATGGCATCATGAATATAACAATGGGTAGCTTTTGCTTTAAAAAATCAGCTGTTTCATAGAAGAGTCGATGAGATTGTTCGGAATAGCCGATTTATTTTGCGTTATTTAGGTTTGCCATAGAGAATCGCGCTGTATATTCTTTGTCGTTGTTATGTATAAAATGTAATGGCGATTAAAGTGATTGAATGTATAAAATTAAATATAAATTAAGGGTCATCATAAATAATCATTATCATTTTTGCCAGAGGACGTTTTCCGATAGGTGCTCCACTATAGATATCTAAGAATACCGCCTAGAAGCGGTCTACTTTGCGATATAACGTCCTTGTTTTAGTGCTTGTTGGTACAAAGTCTGTAAACTTTTCTGTCCTATTAGTCTTGAGTATTCCGTTTTGCTGGGTAATCGTAGTCAACTACTTAACAAAATGAAATCTGTTTTAAATCTTCCATCTCTTCCCACAGCCACCAAAAGGTACTATAACCGTCCCCCTCCTTTGAAATCATCGAAGTGTAATGAAAACCCTCAAACGAACATCTGTAGGCACAACTAGGATCAGCGTTATCTGTGAACCGGCGGGGTGCTGATAGGTTGACCAGGATTTTGTGTTGTTTTTAAATAACATTTTATAAAAAAAAACACATTTTGCCTGAATGGCACGAGACGTCCTTTGACATAGGCCTCCCCTACAAATTCACTAACACATCCTTGTATTCGATAATTTCATATCTTTAATAACAAGGGTACAATACATAAAATAGCACAGAGCAACCACTATTTTAATGATAGATATTATTCTATGGGTGTTTGTAACACAAATGCGATTATTATTTTATACTACGAGACTAATCGCGCACTAAAATTACGAGATAAATAAATCCCGATCCCGACGTTTCGGCCGAGTTGCATCGACCGTGGTCACGGGTGAGTCTACCCGTGACCACGGTCGATGCAAGTCGGCACGGTCGATGTATAAAATAATAATGTGTTCAAATCGCGAAAGTTTAAAAACAACAAATGCGATTTTTAGAAGTTATATAATTTTACAAAAATAAATGTTTTTTAATAAATGTGTGAAAATAACGTAGTGTGATTTCTACAGGATTATTTGCTCTGAACTAAGCTGACTGAACTAGACTCTGATTTACCAGATCATCATTACGAACAATTTTTGCTATGGGCCATTCCGGAATTCAAGAAAAAAAGCATCTTAAAAATCAGCTTTTCGGTGTCTTTGCAGTCAGCATTCTAGCTTAATTGGACAAAGCATCTGGACCGGAATTCCAGAGAGATGCAGGTTCAAATCCAGCAAGCGCGTCAATTTTTGAAATGTTTATAACAAAAAGAAAGTTTCTATTAATAAACCTAGTGTGCGAAGCACGATAAAAATCATTTCACTAAATTTCAAATCGACATCGTATTAAACAGGTAATTTTTTTTCTAATTCTGGGTTGTCTCATAGTAAAAATTGTTCATAAAGATGGTCTGAATTACTTCCTTTCGTCTTTAGTAAACTTATTTTGGATATGTCTGTATAGTCACTAAAAACATTTTACTATTGAAAATAGATACGACCATCCTGCCTGAAATTAAGCGGTTTCCGGTATAGGATCCTTTCTTTTAAATTAAGAACATATCCTTGTAAAAGTTGTAATAACAGACACCCTACTTGCAATCGAAGGGTAACAAAAGGGCTGACGGGGCCGCCATAATGAATCTTATTCAACAGATGCAGGCTTACCACCGGCCTCTGGCAAATACATCTCGAATGTTTTAAATGCTGACGAATATCTCTTATTGATCGAAGCAAAATGAAGGTCTATGCTTCAACGCGGCGATTTTGCTTTTGTTGATTTTAGTCTACAGATCGCTTTTTTTATCGAATCTAGATGAAAATTGCTATTTAAATTAGGGTTTTTGATTTAGGCAGTGCCAAGCCGCCCCTGTGTGCGAAGTGTGCGGTGCACACAGGCGCCAAGACAATGAGGGCGCCGCCACATAAATTATGTCAGCCTTTTTCCAAAGAATTAAATAAATATGAGGTAAACATTCTAGAATTTATATATTTTAGCAATTTGACAGCTGTATTATTATTATATACTACGGGACTAATCGCGCACTAAAATTACGAGATAAATAAATACTTACATCACGGTCGATGTAACTCGGCCGAAACGTCGGGATGAGGAGGTATTTATTTATCTCGTAATTTTAGAGCGCGATTAGTCCCGTAGTATATAATAATAATGTGTTCAAATCGCGAAAGTTTAAAAACAACATTTGACAGCTGTATGCCCAAACATCACCATAGCATTACGAATTTAGCTTGGGATCATGACGTTGCCAGCTCTAATCATATTTCAGGTAGCGGTGTATGTCCGATTAAACCAAGCCTCCTATGAAACGCGTGTCAGCGCCCGCTATAGAGATAAGATAGCGGAGGTGCCCCGCGCGTTAGAAAAATCGGCCAAGTCGACGCACGTGATGGGTCCGGCGGTGTACAACAAGCTGCCACCTCAAATTACCACTGCGCCAACGATAGGCAGCTTCAAGTCACGGCTCAAAGGCTGGCTTATCGAGCACGCCTTCTATACTTACGACGAATTCATTAATTTAAAATTGTAATTTTAATTTATTATTGTAGATTGACGTTGTGACTTATTGCTTATTTATTTTTGATTATTTTAATAATTATTTTATTGTTAATTAGTATTTCAATTGTATTAGTGATTAATAATTATACATTGATGACATGTTTATTTTTGAATGATTGTGCAATGATAATTATTTAAACTTTTTGTATTTTTTTTTCTTTTGAATTTTAAATAATGAATTTTAATTTTAAATGGTTGTATTTTTACGATTGTAAAAGAACACTACTGTATTTCTATACTGTTATTATTAGTCCAAATATTATTATTAATGCTATGGATAATGACTTGTAACAAAATGTTATCAATAAATTGATTATGATTATGCCAATTGCCGTAGCAAGCGCGGATTTCCGTCCTTTTCTAAATCAAAAATTACCTACGTTCAACGAGCTATGAAAGATTAACAAAGGTCTTGCAAAGTGGGACCAGACTGAGCTCAAAAATGCATAAAAATATTAAGTATAAATAAATGCGCAGAGTAAAACAACCGCATTGAAAGCTTAATTTGAATGAATCGTCATATTTTCTAATTTGATTTTTGTTCAAGGCCTCCATCATGCCGCCATATTTAAAAGCAATGACTAGAGATAGACTATATTTTTCTAACGGTCAAAATTAACAAATAATTAAAAAAAAGGTTGAAACATGAAGATTCGTAAAAATACGAGGCGCTTCATGGGTTTCACACACAGGCGCTGCTGGGGGTCGGCGCGGCCCTGGATTTAGGGGTATGTCTTTCAAAAATTTTTTGTGGGATTTTCTATCGTGCTATTTATCAGCGGATTCTTTTTTTTGTATGTTCGTCAGGCTTTCTTCTGACAATAATTTAAATCAGAGTCGCTGTGTAAAATCAGTCGATTCCGATGTTTTGCAAGATTGTTTCGTATCTAAATCCCAACAAGATTTGCGATTATGAATCTAATCGGTCAAGAGCGAGTCGAGATATTGGCTTATATAGATTCAATTAAAGTAAAGGAAAGGAAAGGAGTCTCTCTACGGGATCGAATCAGAAATGAGGAGAACCGTAGAAGAAGCAAAGTTACTGACATAGCCCAACGGATTGGCAAGTTAAAATGGCAATGGGCAGAGCACATATCGCGAAGGACTGATGATCGATGGGGTCGAATAGTTCTCGAGTGGAGACCACGTACCGGCAAGCGCAGCGTAGGACGCCCATCCACAAGGTGGACGGATGACCTGATTAAGACCGCAGGATCGCGCTGGATGCAAGCCGTTTCCAACCGGTCTTATTGGAGATCCATAGGGGAGGCCTATGTCCTTTGGCTGATGGATGGATGAATGGATGGAAATATTTAGTTAAAGAGATGTATCGTGAGATCGACTGTTTGGATAACTGCTAGTTTGTACCTAGATACCTTTTCACCCGACTGCCAAGGAAGGGCATTGTTTGTTGCGTGTATCGTGTATATTCATTGTAAATGTCTTTAAAATAGCAGAATAGAAACTTAACTATTAACAAGATTATTTTTTGCGAAAATTAGCATGACTGACTTCACCCGTGTACAGAATTCGCGAATATTTCGCACGGATCGATGTAACATTTTTCACATTACTGTTGATTTATCAAAAATGGCTCAGCCGATTTTGATAAAATTTAAATGGAACCAATTTTGAAGTATGTTCTTTCCAATAAAAAAAGAATGATTGAAATCAGACTACTATGAAAAAAGTTAAGCGTAAAAAAATATACATAAAAATAAAATATATACGCGTCGAATTGTATACCTCCTCCGGTGGTTCGTCGGTCAAAAAGCTTGAGCATTTGGATTATCTTTAGACCTGCAAGGGTCTGTCGATGATCCAATTGCTTGTTATGTAGTAGTCGTTTATGAAGTTTTAAATTAAGTAAGCCTTGTATTTAGTGGTAGTTAATAAAGACACTTGTCCTAGTTAAAAAACTATTAAATACTAGCTGACCCGGCCACGCGTTGCTGTGGCTAAATAAATTAAAATTGCGACTATAATTTGAGATTTAAACTATCCTATCTCTCAAGTTGGATCGAACTGCACATGGTGTGCGAATTTTATTATAATCGGTTAAGTGGTTTAGGAGTCCATTGAGGACAAACATTGTGACACGAGGTTTATATATATTAAGATATCAAAACTTAAATAAAAAATATGACTGGCGGTATGACGTTTACCGGATCAGTTCGTTTGAAATAAATTTTTTGTTTGAATTTTTTTCGCCAAAATTGACATAATCCACTTAAACCGTGCTCATTCGAATAGTTTGCACGGATTGATATACCTATCATCAACGTAATAATTTTCACAAATTTGTTGATTTTTCAAAAATGACAAAGCCAATTTCGATAAAATTCAAATGGAACCCCACCTAAAGTATAATCTATATATGCTTAGTTTGGGGTCAGAGGCCGTGTGTAAGATGTCCCAAAATATTTATTATTATTATTATTATATCAAATTAAAAAAGAATCGTCAAAATTGATTCAGAAATATTTGGGGGTTAAGTCGCAATAAAACTGATATGATATTAAAATATGTATACCTTTGTACTGTATCAGCCTTTTAATAGTTCACTGCAGGACGTAGGCCTACCCACGAAAGGTGATTGGGCCGTATCCACCACGCTGGCCCAGTGCGGGTTGGTGGATTCACATACGCCATCGAATTTCTTCTACGGACATACAGTGTTACAGGCTAAGTCAATGATGTTATACTTCAATGGGCTAAGTCGACCTATTCCCGATAAGCGTGTGTAGTTTGCTACTTTTCTGACTGATTTGACTATGAAACACCATATCCTAAATCTCACAGTTTTCGAGATATTTCAATTCAAATACTTTTTATAAAAGGATAATTTTACGGACAATGGGTAGTGAGGTCATAAAAATATTTTACTTATAAAAAAATATCAAATAAAAATAGTAATACGACTAACACATTTCAAAATATCTGAGCTGATAGCCGAAAATTGGGAATTTTATAAATACCAATTAAAAATATCTGTTTTTTTTAATTTAGGATAGTGTATTTCATAGTCAAATTAGTCAAAAACAAAGTAAACTACACACCCTTAACGGGAATAGGTCGATTTACCCTGTAACCCTGTATAAAGGTTGCCTCACAATGTTTTCCTTCACCGAAAATCCATTGGTGTGAAATTCCGTACGTAAATTTTAAAGAACTCATTGGTACGGGACCGGGATTTGAAGCCACGACCTCACGATTGTAAGGCGGGTGTCACTACATCTAGACCACCATGGCTTACGATACCTATGTAGCAGGCCTTAAATCATTAGTTTAGCTATCAGCTAGTTTGCAAAGTGTTTTATCACCCGGAGCAAAGTGGAAAGAACTAGAGCGAGTCAAGCTCGTGCGATGGACCGATTAGATCGAGCGAGCTGATTGATAGGCCTATGATCAAGTGCTCCCTCAGAGCGAATGCACTATTACCTTGTAGACAATATAGTTACTAGCTAACTCCTTGAAAACTTCTCAGGGCTGTTCAGAAACGGTGTACTAGGCGAAAGGTTTTCCATAGCTGTGTGTGTGATGACATTTGAAATTGAAACGTGGTCTTTTACTTTGGACCTTATGAATAAGCTCTACCTAGCTTAACGTGCTACAGCCTTGGCCAAAAGTATTAGGCACCCTGTATTTTCACTCTATCTTCTAAATTAATTTCACTTCTTTTTGGCGTTTTTAACAAAATTAGGTGTCAATTTAATCATATCAACAGAAAGGAAAGCTTGTTTACTTGTTAGAGTACAGAACACAAGTGACCAAACATTGACTGATAAGACCGAAAGAAAACCGAATCCTTTGTTTTCGGTCACCAGGTGTTTTATGACCTTAACAAAGAGCTGCTTGATATTCTAAGAAGTTATTTATGACCCCGGTAAGTCATTTAAGATAAGCACTCAGTTATTGGTTAAGTAGTAAACATGCATTTTGATTTTTTAAAGGTGCCTAATACTTTTGGCCAAGGCTGTATATGGGGAGGGCTGCGACATCGAATCAGGATTGTGGAGATTCGCAAACGAACCAAAATGACCGACGTAGCCCAGCAGATTAGCAGGTTGAAATGGCAGTGGGCAGGGCACATAGTTCGAAGAACGTTTGGCTAATGGGTCGTAAAGTATTTGAATTATATTCGTATTCTGACGTAAATAAGCTAATCTACAGCCTTGGCCAAAAGTATTAGGCACCTTTAAAAAATCAAAATGCATGTTTACTATTTAACCAATAACTGAGTGCTTATCTTAAATGACTTACCGGCGTCATAAATAACTTCTTATAATATCAAGCGGCTCCTTGTTAAGGTCATAAAACACCTGGTGACCGAAAACAAAGGATTCGGTTTTCTTTCGATCTTATCAGTCAATGTTTGGTCACCTGTGTTCTGGACTCTAACAAGTAAACAAGCTTTCACATTTGTTAATGTGATTAAATTGACACCTAATTTTGTTAAAAATGCCAAAAAAGAGTGAAATTAGTTTAGAAGATAGAGTGAAAATACAGGGTGCCTAATACTTTTGGCCAAGGCTGTAATTCAATTTAAATATCATATTAGTTTATTTGAGTGGTGTAGACCGATCAACCAAACCAGTTGTTAGGTTTCCATAACTCTCATATGGTAACATTGTGTTGTGATTTGTGATTTTTCGATGAGGTCAATTTTACTTCTATTGTTTTTGTTCATTTATTTTTATTACAATCTGTTATTTAACTTGCAATGTATGTATGTAGGTATGTAAATTCGGGCGGAACCTAGCAAGATAAACTTGACCAACTTCCCGGTTAAGTTGAAATTTTGCAAGCATATGTATATTGCGTGACAATGCAATTATGATTCCCTGGAGCTGATCTGATGATGGAGTCGGAAGGTGGCCATAGGAACTCCTGTACTAAACAAGATAAACCCGTCGTGTTTGGGCTCGTTTTACTTGTCTTGGCAGGCACTCTGCTGCTATATGATATCCACGATCTCAAAGCTTGTATTTAACAAGTTTTATTTTTATAATTATTTATGTTAGATTCTTGGATTAATGATTAGTCGCGCGACCAATCATTAAACCAAGGTAATATTATTGTTTTTAACGTTGTTGTTGATGATTTCATACATTCATGACGTTTCAAAAGTGTATCTTACTTACTAGGTAGGTACTTAATTGAAATAAATATATTTGAACTTTGAACTTGAATGGAGACTGCCGACCAAGCTCAGAGTAAAAACTGTTCAGTTGTTCCTTTTCAGCTTATTCACCCTTTTTAAATAACTTTGTACGTATAAAGCGTACTTGCATATTGGACTTAATAAAAAAAATCTACTTTTAAGTAATGAAATAGTGACAGATTTTTTGTAACTTAATTATTATTCTTATGTCTATGAGCTTAAAAACATTTAGTTGGACATTTTCCATTTCAATCACATTAAAAATCAGTGAAACTAACCACATTTTATTTTTGTTACAGACGCTGCCAAACCAAAATCAACTATGTTATAGTCAACATAAGACTCAACTTGTAGTGTAGTGCGATTCTTCACTGCTTCTTTAAATCAAAGAAGAAAGAAGATTTACAACTTCTATTTTAGTGCAAGACAACAAAAACAGTTTTGCAACAGTGTATATTCATTGCAAAAAGAAACAATAAGTACCAGTGTTCTTTCATTACAAGAAAATTGCTAAGTATTAGTGTACAATTAGTGTAAAACTAAGTGAAGACCACTGACTGGAATATAAAAGTGAATAGTAAAGTATAACTTCTTTGTAAGACAAAGAAGTGACACAACTTCTTTGCTAGTGATTAGTGAACTGCCTAGTGAGTAGTGAGTGAATTAGAGCACAATGGGTTGTAATACGAGCTCCGAGGCGAAGGTTCCAGAAGAGAAAGATAATAGTAATGCGAACAACCAAGATAATAATGTCAATGCCGCAGCAGGTAAGTGACCCTGAAAAAATACTTAAAAGCCCCAAAATGTCATTGCGTTGACTAAAGAGAAGCAAAGAACTCTGTTTCACGACGATTTATGACCGACAAACCACCGGAGGAGGTATACAATTCGACGCGTATTATTTTTTTTTATAATTTTTAACCTTAATAACTTGTTATTAAGTATACTTGTTGCATAACTTGTTTCATGGTAGTCCAATTTCAATAATTCTTTTTTTATTGGAAAGAATATACTTTGAAATTGGTCCCATTTAAATTTTACTGAAATTGGCTGAGCCATTTTTGATAAATCAACAATAATGTGAAAAAGGTTACATCGATCCGTGCATAATATTTGCGTTCTAGCGATGCGCCCCGGCTTCGCACAGGTGTATTATACATTTAAATATTTCTTTTGAATTCTATCTATTAAAACAAACTGCATCAAAATCCGTTGCGTAGTTTTAAAGATATAAGCATACATGGGGACAGACACCAAAAAGCGACTTTGTTTTATACTATGTAATGATTCTGTACACGGGTGAAGTCGGTCATGCTATTTTTTTGCAAAAAAATAATTATGCTTTCATCTGTCCGCATGTTGATTTTCGTCTACAGGTAGCATCTTTCAACTAGTCTCGACGAAAGTTGGTACACAGGTTTTATAATATTAACTATGGATTTTTTATGTCGTCGGCGATTTTTTGGCGTTGAAATTTTCTGTCGCGTTTTTATCATCCGATTTCCTTAATACTTCGGTCAAGAGCGAGTCAAGAAATATTATAAGAATCTGTTAAAGATACGGTCTTAAGATGAAGATTCAGTTATAGAGATGTGTACCAAGTACGAGGTCAACCGTTCCGAGAACTACTAGTACCTATTTGGTTATTGATAAAATCTAACAAAGTTTTTTTTTTACCATAGCGCCATCTCTTACCACGCCTTTAAATCAGGACGTAAACGTAGCACGTAGTAGTGAAAATGTGAAACTACGTTGAGCGAACCTGAAACTCGCATTTCACGAAATGTTTCGCACTGAGTTCGCAAGGTGGCGCTGTTTAAGTATTTTTGAATTTCGTGCTACGTTCGTAGTTCATGCTACGCTCGTAGATGGTGTTACGATAAAAAGTTTCATTGATGGAAACATAATGATGATATCCTCATAATGATAATAATAATATCAATGAAATATTTATCGTATTAATGAGCGCCGAGGACGGTAATCATCAATACACACGTGTAGCATACGACGTTTTTCAACACACTTTTAGAGAGATAGTAAATAATGTATGTTTAGCTTAATAGTGTTGTATTTTATTGTAGTAAATAATGGTACTTGCCATTAAAACTTATAAAAGCATGATAATAATAAAATAAAATTCGAATAGTTTGTTTCGAATCGACGCTGACTTTTTTCTATTTTTTCATCATTCTTGTTTTTCTAAATAATGATCAGTATGTTGAGTGTCTAGGTGGACGGATGACCTCATTAAGACCGTAGGATCGCGCTGGATGCAAGCCGCTTCCAACCGGTCTTATTGGAGATCCATAAGGGAGGCCTATGTCCAGCAGTGGACGTCCTTTGGCTGATGGATGGATGGATGGATGCTGAGTGTGAGTTTTGTCATAAGCATGACGCGCTTTTCGACGAGCGCGTAAACATGTAATTTGTATGAACTTGTTGTGTTTCAAAAACGCGCCGCTAGTGGCGCTGTACATTTCTTCATACAAATTACATGCTTTCGCGCTCGCCGATGAGCGCGTCATGTTTACGACAAAACTCACACTCAGCATACAGACGATTTTGGTATTCATATTTCATATTCATATGATAAAAGTTAAATGGGCCACCTAGGATAATCCTTTTTAACCAAAAATGTTGTTTTTTTAAATCGGTTCACAACTGGCGTAAATATCAATGAATATACACAAAAAATACATACAGACGAACATAGAATCTCCTCCTTCTTGGAAGTCGGTTAATTTTAATGAATACAACATTAAACAGCAATAATCTCCCACACTCTTGTCTCTAATTTTCAATTTCGTTTCGCAAACATCATTTACATATTAGATACCGACGGCAAAGCAATCAAATCTCATATTTGCATTTTCGCATTTTTCAGGCGAAGAATAATTTTCCTCGAGAATTTTAACATTCTATTTCTAATTTTAAAGTTCATTTTATATGCTGCATTTCTAATAATTCTAAAAAAATTGGTGAATAGCTTTTGCTTTAAAAACACTATTTCTGTTTCGTAATTTTTCAATTTTAATTATGTATTGTATTTGAAACAGTCAATGTTAGTAAAACTCGAAATTAAAAATGAAAGTATATCTACCTATACTAAAGAAAACTCTCGTATAATATCGCGGGCGGGCCGCTGGGAATCCGACCGGTTTCGGAGTAATTAGTACTTCTTCGTCAGGGAATACGCGCGCTCCCGTCGACTGGCGTACGCGCACCCACGCTACCTACCTGCAATGCAAATAGTTTGGCCTTGGCAATGATTCGTTTATTTTTTTGTTACTGTAAAAAAGTATTAACAATATCTCATTCATTTTATTTTTTATTTATTTTCGTCATCTTTTGGAACGCAGTATCGATGTATTCAAACCGATAACAAACGGCATTGTGGTCAATCTATACTTGCAGCTTTTGTCGTAAAATTACTATGATACTATCAATATTCAATCAACTTCTGTAAAAGACCTATTTAATGTCTATTGACATCAACTAAATAAAAAGCTAGATATATAATAATCAATACTTAGATAAAGTAGCATCATGTTTTAGCTAGATTAAAAACTGACTCTAATAAGGCCGCCGAAATAAGACAATCGAGTTAAATGTGAGATAAGACAATAAAAATTAATATGCATTTATTTTTAGCAACTTATAACAATGCTTATTATCGCAAATTATAACAATAATTATGTAGATTGCCTCTCGAGTCTACGAAATGTCTACAAGCTACAAAACTCGTAACCCTCTACGAGTATTGTAGCTTGCTACGGATTTCGTTGACTGTATGTCTGTCTTCTTCTATTTGGCTGAGCAAACAAAGAGAGAGACTTAGTTTTGGTTTTTAAATTGCTTTTGTCTGTCCGAATGTTTATTCTCATCTATAGGACCCATTTTTGAACGAAACATGGCACACAAGTTATGTATTTTTGATTTTTTTTTCGTCGGCTATTTTTGATTAGGGGGTATTTTATTCTAATAACAAAGGTGACGTCCACAAGTGGTATATTATTCAGAGAAAAATCGAACCAAGATGATTAATACATCATTTGAAAGCTTGTTATATGGGCTTCCCAAAAATATTTAAATAAGATTTTTTCGCCCATCCATTTTTTTAAATGCGAAAAATAAATTGTATGAAAAATAACAATACAGCTTATTATTTTTTCGAGTTTAGCAATAATAAAGTGCTTCTATCCTTATTTTACTCGCATTCGTAGCTGATTCTTCCACATTCATCTCTTAATTTGCTAAAATTAAAAATTATAACCTACCAGTGTGACCAGTTAGTAGGTACAATGTGACAAAAAATCACTTAAAAAGTGTGTCTAATTAGTAAAAATGCTTTTTTTTAAGAATTTGTAGGTTACTTAATCAGGGCTGCTAGAGATAAACTACCTATTGAGCGAAATATATTTATTTTTTATAATAAATTCAAAATTTAAAAAAAAATTGGAGGGCTCTTTTTTGTTTTTAACTGTTGTAATAAACTCAGAAAAATATGAACTTTCTCGAAATGTAACGAGTGTTGTGGTTAGAATTTTTGATTATTATTATACCAGCCTCCATACATTTTGTGGACATGTCCTTTGCTGTAAAATTATTTATAACAAATTTCAATAATATTTGGCAATACTGTTTAGTATCTACATACATTTATATTAACCGCCCGTGGTCCTATCAGATTTTGTTTGACTTCAAGATCAATTACGAGCAAAATGAGGCTAAAACTCTGAAAATTTGACACTGCAATATTAGTAGGACCACGGGCACGAATTTTTTTCCCGTAGACTAGAGTGCTTGGTAGGACCACGGGAAAAAAAACCTTGCCCGTGGTCCTACTAGTAGAAGCTCTGGTAGGACCATAGCGCAACAAACGATTCTAAAATGATTTGCAAGTCATGAAATTGATCAAGAGCTAGTAGAGATATAATTATAATATGGGCTTATGAATATTCAGTTAAATAGGTCTACGGGGCAGACAACTTCTTGTTTTAACCGAGTTTTAAAAATAAGAACAAACGAAGCTAAAATTCAAGTTTGTTGCAAGGTCATGGCTTCAGCTCAATATTTTTTTTGCGATGTCTCTTTTCTTCTTATTATAGTGATCCGATGATCACTATAAATAATTAATTTAAAGCAAAAGCAATTTTAAAACCAAAACTAAGTCTCTCTCTTTGTTTGCTCGGTCAAATAGAAATACAGTCAACGAAATCCGTAGCAAGCTACAAAACTCGTAGAGGGTTACGTCTTTCGTAGCTTGTAGACATTTCGTAGACTCGAGAGGCAATCTACATAATAATTGTTATAATGTGCAATAATAAGTTAAGCATCGTTTGGCACAGTCAGTCTTCTAATGGGTGGCCGTGCGTGGTATTTACAACTGAGCACGCGAGCTACGGTAGCCGTAGCTCGCGTGACATGATATATTTTAGGTCCTGGTCCTGTCAGCCCCATACCCAGTCATACGAAAATACGTGTACGCCATTTTTTACCGGCTTCCAAAAATGAGGAGGTACTATGTTCGTCTGTATGTATTTTTTTCTGTATGTTCATCGACATTTACGCCAATTGTAAACCTAAAAAACTTTTTTAGTTCAAAGAGTTGTATACAGGGTTACAGTTACCTATTCCCGTTAAAGGCGTTTAATTTACTTTGTTTCTGACTAATTTGACTATGAAATACACTCCAAACAATACATCCTAAATTAACAGATATTTTAAATTGGTATTTCAAATTCCCAATTTTCGGCTATCAGCTCAGATATTATGAAACGTGTAAGTCGTATTATTATTTTTATTTGATTTTTACATGTAAAATAATGTTTTATGATCTCACTACCCAATATTGTCCGTAAAATTAACCTTTTATAAAAAGTATTTTTAATTCAAATATCTCGAAAACTGTGAAATTTAGGATATGGTGTTTCATAGTCAAATGAGTCAGAAACTTAGTAAACTACACACATGAATTTTATCGGAATCGACCGAGCCGTTTTTGAAAAATCGACAATAGTGTTAAAATTGTTTACATCTATTTGAGGGAATCATTCGAATTTCGCCCTCGATGGACATTCCGCGCGTTACAACCAAGCGTTTCGAATCCTCATTCCTCATACGAACAGCCGGAATGTGGAATGCTTTGCCTGGGTCTGTGTTCCCGTTAAAGTACAACGTGGGTGTCTTCAAATCCCGAGTAAATAGATATCTTCTAGGTAAGCGTGCTACACCCTAGACCACACATCTGCTTAACATCAGGCAGTGTATAGTCAAACGCGAACCTATTCGAAATAAAAAAAAAAAACAAAAAACGTCGGTTTTGTCATTTTTTGCGAAATGTAATTATTTTTCTTACAGGCATACAAAAGGATATACCAAAAAGCCGCAGGACATTTCTAGTATATTCTAGTTACTTTAGGCAGCTGTTCCATACGATTATGTACTGATGTAAGACAGTCCAATTTCAGATAGAACTTTTTTATGAAGGTCAGACTGTATCTCGTAGAAATATAGTAGGAGAAAGTTTCTATGGACTCAGTGTTTCTTATATTGGAACTAACTGATAAGGATTTTATTGTGATGAATGAAAAGATCATAATAAGGTTTAAGTTTCCTCACAAAGCTATTGTTTTTTTAATTTTCCATAAAATCACAATTACACTTTACAGTAGTAAGATGTTATATTGTGATGTCACACGCTCGTTCGAGTCAATTTTAAATGTAGTATCACTTCGTAATTATAAAGAAAAATTAAAAAGAAACTAGTTTAGTATAAAAAGTAATAGATACATCTTTATATCTCAAAGAAATTATTGAAAAATAATATTATTCAAATGACCAACTGTCCCAACTTTGTATGTACTGTACTCATGACTAAACTGTACAGAGGTTATATTTTTTATACTTATAGTCCACTTAAATGTATGCGAAAATAGTCACGAGACTACGTGAGAGTAGGAACGAGCATTACTTAAAGATATTGATTAGAAGGGGATAGCATAGCATGCGGTTACAAAAGCCAAATTCTACGAGTATGATGTTTCAAAAATTGAACTCAAAACAAAATTTTGACTAGCTCGGCTTTAATTTAGTAAATTTATTAGTTGTATCTGTTTTTGTACTTTACTTTAAACAAAACATGCAATAATCTGAGTATTGCGGCGTTTTTCAACCCGAGTTGACTCTCCTGCTTCTCTTACAAAAATGAAGCCTGGAAAAGCTTAAGTTACATTGAAATGATATAAAACATCGTATAAATGTAGTTCAAATATAGAGATAATAATTAGTTATATTAACTTGTTAGCTGTTAGCGCTTGCTTTATAAACTTGCGCAAAAAATATGTGATTTACTCGAAAAAATTATATATATCAAAGCCATTGTGACACCGAGTGCGACAGCTGACCTAATTGCAAAAAAAATCGCTTTAAACGGTTAGAGCAATTAAAATGAAAAAAAATACCCATGGAAAATCCAATCATAACGTATTTTATTCAACAGTGTTGCCATAAATAAAGCCATACATTAACACGTAAACCAGTTCAAGTCTATTTTCTATTTACTGGAATAATTAATCACCTTTTATTACCCGAAAAGTATAGGTACATTTATTTTCACCGCACGCCACCCCTAATCCGGATTAGGGAAGTGAAAACATTGATTTGTCGATATCGATAATGAGATTGGATCAATAGTGTACGTGCCATTTGTATTAAATGAGTTTTTTTTTTTGGTTCGGCTTCCTTTAAAATTGAAATTTATAGTTTTAGTTACAGTCAAAATTTGTAATCTAGTAATCTGTTAATAAATCAATTTTGTCCTTAAAATATTTCGCAAATCATATAAAACAGGATGAAGTTATACCCAGTCGAAGTTCCGCACGACGTTACAACTAGGCACAAGTTTTATTCACAAGTGAGTGACCCTCTCTTCCTTACCCTTTAATTTTGTTATTATTTATTTGATTGGCAAAACAAGTTTCCAATATTTTTGGTTGTTTAACAAACGAACAAAGGAGTTGTACCTGATTTACAAGGAACTCGGTATTAAAATTCTAACCTTCATTAATGATCTTCATTTAATTTTTCTAGGAATGTACTGAAATTTGAAAGCTCCATGGAGTAATAAAAAATAATATATAGCCCTGCATTTTTTTTTAAATTGTTATTTTATAAAAGTATATTGGAAATTCAAAATAATATTTTCTACGAAAATAAATAGGGCAAATAAGCGCTAGATAGCCCTTTCCGGGCTAAATCATTACACTAATGAATAAACAAATACAAATACAAGGGGTTCACCTACAGTAAACAGTGCTCCAAAAGGGCTAAGGTGGCAACACTGATCGAAAATCAAATTAATATTCAATTTCCTTTGACATTGACATTTCTATTATACTTTTTTTTAAATTGGCTTTGAGTTTTTTTCAGATTAGCGTGTTTCTTTACGAGATATCAGTTCCGTTTCACGTTACATACCCCAAATATATATTATCGATTTTCTAAATATTGCAGGGCTTTAAAAATATGTTTTTATCAGATAATAATTACATTTTGAATGCTCTTTATAAAACAGCAATCATTGGTCTGGTTAGAATTTTTTTTATTTTAAGACCGGTAACGGAACAAATCCTTTTAGTATCAAATTTTAATATCATATCTTTCGAAACAATAGTCACGCCTCTTCATTCAAAAATAAGCGTTCGATTTCTGTTGTGAAAAGTTATCGGTTCGAACATGACAGCTGCTGACAGAACTGATTTATAATTAGCCTGCGAGGTGAAGCGACTATCGACGAGCAATCGAGCGGAAATGCTACACCACTCTATGGGGTTGCAGCGGGGATGATATTTTATCGATATTGCATATTTAATATTTTTGTCAAATTCTCTTTACTAGTTTTTTGTCGTCTTAGCTACCTTCTAATGTTATCCAAATTATACTGTAAGCATTTTTGTTTTTATAAATTGTAAGTCTTTAAAAATCTAATCACCTACTTCATATTCAGTCTTACAGAACTAATACAATAATATACATATAAATAAAACACTTGATAAAATTCTACGAGTACTATCAATCAACATTTATTTCGGACAATATAACCCAGAACTGACTAACCAATTGATCTACTGCGTAACATTTTGTCTCCTGTTAAGAGTTTTTAAACGGTTTTGTCTTCTATATTATGTTACATTTTAAGTTACAGAGACTTTGACTTTTTAGTCACAGAGCTTTACTATAAAAAGTTTGCTTTCGATCGTTCACCTTTTACGCTTTACCAAAAGACTATTTTTACTTGAGTTTTGAAGTTACCTACGTAGTAACTTTCAGTACTTAGCTTGATCGTTTCACAGTCTAGCGGTTTGCGTAATGAAATAGCTGTTGAAGTGGTTTGAGTTTTGGGACATCAACCATGAAATTATGTAACTTTTTCGTGATCTTTGTCATTTGTTTGGATATGAGTAATCAGTGGGGTTTGTTTTAGATCTATCAATGTGTACTTTACACAGATATTTATTTAATTGGCAAATTACAATGATAGATATTAGTAAAAAAAATGTATTAAAACCTAATTTATAACAACGTTTCTTACCTTAGAAACACAACAGAAAAGCATATTCAAACATCGACTTAAAACTTTTTAGAGATGTTACTTCGTCACTCACTCCTTCAAATCTACAGATATTTCCAATTCACTCGATAAATAATTAAATTCAAAAGTAATCCTCCAAATTACAACATTCAGCGTCCCACTCAACCTAATGGAGTATCTAAGTAGCTAATACAGAAACACAAACACCTTTCATCCATAATCATAATCACAGCCATCTCATTACCCAAGTTGAAAGCTTAGCATAATTTCGTCGTAAAATATCGACAAAAATCATCGTATAGGCGCATCTCTAAGCCGCGCAACCGTAGAGTCACAGTCCGGTTTTGGAGCGGTGGGGTTCGCACGTCGCGGGTTGAGCCTTAAGCCTGAATCGGTGATTGTCGTTTACAAGGACCGCGAATTTTGAAATTGGAACGGTGAGTTTAGCTTTCGATTTTTAAATTTTGATTAAAGAGGTTTTATGAGGAATCAACGAGGTTACAAGACATTGGCAATGCTTTACTGCATTCTATTAATACAGTAAGGACGAGTTAGTTGATTGTATTGTCATTGTATTGTTGAGTCGAGACTCATTTGATTTTGTAATAAGGATTTAGTTTTTAATGTTGAATATGAAGGTTTCATGTAGAATGAAGTAAGATAGAACGCGAATAAGGTAGAAAATGCGCTGGTTTAGTAGAATCAAAAAGGTTTTACACATTATTATATTGGTACCAGAACTCGTTTATTAAAAAAACATCATTTCATTTTCGTATCTTGAATAACGAGGCTTTATAGGGTAAAAAATGTTTTATTGCTTTTTATTCATACGGTGATACAGTAAGGCATAGTAATATTGATTTCAAAACTAGTTTGATTTTATAATAGAGATTCTGGTTTTGTTTTTAAAGTTGGCTATGAAAAATTGTATTGAAACGAACAACATTGGAACAGACAATGCTTTGTACATTTTAGTATTAAAATCATTATAAAACTTTACGATTTATGCATAGTATCTACTATTATTGCAGAAATTTATGTACCTACTGGGTTTTATTACCAAACTTGCAACCCGCCCCGGCTTTGCTCTCTCGCAAGGTGTATTATACATATAAATCTTTCTCATGAATCACCCTATGTATTAAAAAACGCATCAAAATCCGTTGCGCAGTTTTAAAGACATACAGTCATAAGGACAGACAGACAGGGAAGCGACTTTGTTTTATACCTACTATGTAGTGATTAAAGTACCTTCATTATTTCACGATTAATTACAAAACGCAAAATGAACGTCATAAAGTAATTGAAACGTAAAATCAATACTCTAGCGTGAGCTGTTTCAATTTATTTTACAATACAAATTGCATGTTGTACCTACATTTTACATTTCATATATTCAAATCTAGATTTGTACAAACAATGCAGATTTGCATGAATAATAAATACGCAAAGCTGGAAAATACGATTTATTTTAAATAAGCAATTAAAATGTTCAAATGATAGATAGTTATTTCTCACGTCATGGTATTGATTAATTTTAAAAAGCTTTTGCCAACCAATCTCGCTCACGCAATCCTAAGTTAACATAGAAAAAAATACATG
The DNA here is from genome assembly GCA_949316475.1 of Hypomecis punctinalis. Taxonomy (NCBI): domain Eukaryota; kingdom Metazoa; phylum Arthropoda; class Insecta; order Lepidoptera; family Geometridae; genus Hypomecis; species Hypomecis punctinalis. The sequence goes on along the minus strand of OX438820.1, from coordinate 8,943,319 downwards.
TGAATTTCCAACAACATAATGAAGCATTTGTTTCTAGTAAAAGTACACACGATTTGTATTGTATTAATATTTTTCGTTTTTAAATCTCTTAATTTGGTAGAGTAGATCGAAAAATAAACGTGGGTAAGTAAATAAGTTTTTGTGATCTTTTCTATTACATTAAAATATACCAAAATAAACTTTTCTTATTTAAGATTAAAGAGAATTATTTCTAATCAATAAGGATCCTTTTAGGGGCTTATTCTATACATCAAAACTAAAAACTTTTGTGATGCGACCTTTGTCAAAACAAAAAAATCTAGTGAAATTCAAAGTATAATAAAATCAATAAAATAAAAAACAAATAAAATCAGTCAATAGTAAAATTCATTTCATTTCATTTCATAGTGTTCCATACATTTTGTCGTGGGTGAACGATTATTTTTCTGGGGGACATTTCTTTTTTGAGTTTCGACAAAAGTCGCAGAACAAAAGTTGTTAGTTTTTGTATATAAATACAGAATAAATAAAATAAATATTTTGGGACATCTTACACACGGCCTCTGACACCAAACTAAGGAAAGCTTGTGATATGGCTGTCAGAGACTGATATACTACATATTTTTAAATACATGCTTATATAGATAGTAACTAAATAACACCGAGACACAGAGCAAACACTTATGTTCATCGCATAAATGATTGCCCTAGGTGGGGATCGAACCCGCGCCTCTTTGATCCAGAAGTTAGGGTCACTAACCACTGAGCCACCGAGGCAGTCAATAAGCCCCAAAAAGGATGCTAATAGATTATAAATAACCCTGTATATTAGGCATAGGTGTTATTAGGGTTTTTTGAAATTCTATGCCTATGTACCTACTAAGGAAATTGGCAAACGTTCGAGTAAAACAGCTGAGACCGGTTGAAAAGCCGTTAATTTCGTTCAAAAGAATTTTCGATATTAGGCACATTAAGAACAATGTATAAAAAATCCAATTCCTTTTATTAAGTAATAGCTTCTGTCATAAATCTTTGTCATTACATCGAATAACGTTTCATGGATATTATTAACGGCAATGAATACTTTTACGTCCCAACCTTACTCTTTATATTAAAAAAACTAGTAGCATGAAAAGTTATTTTAAAAAAAGTCCTTATAAATTTGACTTTGTGTAGATAGTACTTCGAACTTATACATAACGTTATAAAATGTTATGGTGGCACTAAGGATGTTGCACAATATCCATAGGTGGCACACATAGTAATTTAACTCATGGAAATGGTCCGAAGAACAAAATTCCAAACTAAATGTATACTAATAAGAAAAAAATGTCATGTTTCCTTAAATATACAAGATTATTTTTTGCAAAAATTAGCATGACCGACTTCACCCGTGTACAGAATTCGCGGATATTTCGTATGGATCGATGTAGCATTTTTCACATTATTGTTGATTTATCAAAAATGGTTCAGCCGATTTCGATAGAATTTGAATAAAACCAATTTCAAAGTATATACTTTCCAATAAAAAAAGAGTTATTAAAATCGGACAACTACGAAAAAAGTTATGCGTGGTTATACATAAAAAAATATATACGCGTCGAGTTGTATACCTCCTCCGGTGGTTCGCCGGTGAAAAATGAATACCCGATCAATTAAAATTAAATAATACCTAAATAAGAGAACTCGCGTAGCCATATTTCTGTTTTTCTGTTTGTATAGTTATATATTTTTATATCTCCACAGTTAACGGCAAACAAAGCTGAAAAAATCACGAAATCAAAAATCAACAATGTACAATCCAATATTATCTTAAAGTGCTTTCAATAGCTACCATAAAATTGCAAATAGAAAAAAAACTCATTATTCTATGTAAAATAAGATATTGTAAAGAAACCTGGCAGCATGGCTGTCAAAAATCAAAAAGATCTTATTTCCCGGTTCTAAATTTGAAATTGTAATTAGCTGATGACATTTTTCTTCCGTGATTAAATTCAGCCAGTGTCCTTTCTTCATATTCCATAATTCAAATTAACTTTTTTTGGCAAAGGTTGGCATATTTTTAATGCCGCTTTTGGGATGCTTTTTCTCAAGAGATACGTTTTATAGATGAGCTATGCGAGGGATCGTAGGGAATTTACGAAAAGATTTTATTTTATTAATTTTAAAATTACTATGGCGCCTTTATAATTGGGACTAATATCACATTATAGTGAAAATCTAGGATACATAATAATAGTTGCGATCGTATAAATACCTATAAGCACGGAGTGAAATATGTTCGCTAATCAGTTGTAGGTATCCTAATTATTCAGTCTAAATACTTGAACTTACAAATTAAAGTAAATAAATAAATATTTTTGGGACATCTTACACACGGCCTTTGACCCCAAACTAAGCAAAGCTTGTGATATGGCTGACAGAGACTGATATACTACATATACTTATTTTTAAATACATACTTATATAGATAGTAACTAAATAACACCCAGACACAGAGCAAACACTTATGTTCATCACATAAATATTTGCCCTGGCTGGGGATCGAACCCACGCCTCTTTGATCCAGAACTTAGGGTCACTAACCACTGAGCCACTGAGGCAGTCAAAGTCGAGTAGGCAGGTAACATCTTTATACATGTACCATTTACATGTTTCCGACTTGAAAAATTCGGAGCACGTAAAATTTGAGCATTCTCCAAACTTTCCAAGTCGTAAACCCTCGAAGGGTTTAAATCTAACAGGAATGTCGCCTACAAAGGCTTGAAGGATCACACATACACTTTTCTTAAGTAGTTTTTTTTATTTGACACACTAGCGTTGTCCCATCTTCCTTGCACAACAGAGAAAGCTGGCGCTGCAGCAGCTAAAGCTGAAAACCTCAAACGGCACAAATACGTATGAGTCGTTGGACAGAATGTACCATTTTGTGCCGTTTGGGGTTGAGACTTTAGGTCCGTGGGGGCCGGACGCTCACCTTTTATAAAAAGATCTGGCTAGGCGACTGGTAGAGGTGACACGTGACCAGAATGCTGGCATCTATTTTGGTCAAAAAATTAGTATAGCAATTCAACGAGGCAACGCCGCCAGCATTCTGGCCACGTTACCCTCTGCCCCGGGTCTTTTAGATTAATTTTATTTTTATTTTAGTAATGTAAGTTTTAGTGTTTAGTATGTATTAGTTTTTATTTTAAGTAGGTTAATTTTAATACTTATAGTTTATGAAATGTTTATTAAGTTTAACACAACTATTTCAAATATTCCAATCATAAAATCAGTGCTAATGCTAAATATTTAGTGAAAATCTAGTACACATATCAGTTGCGACCCCTGAGGGGTCACGGTAGCCTCGGCCCACCCTTCTCACACGGTATAAATATAAACATGGGTTGAAACGTGTTCGCTAATTACTTCTAACCTAATTAGTCGTCCCTTCTTCGACGCGACCTTTAAGGTTCGCTCAATGTATGACGACTGTTTGCTGAGGAAATGTACAATACTATAATGTTACATTGATACTTTAAACCGTCTTACAAAAAAAGAGGGAGATTTTTTTGATCCAATGTTTGCAGAGGAGCATCGCGTCCCTTAAAATAATTTACTTTCGATCAGTAGTTCTGAAGCATTTCCAAAAATGGCAGTGCCTAGAGAAATCGGAGAGCAATTTTTTTTTATGCAGAGTAGATCTACATTTGGCCACCAACTCTGATGGCCTGATGGAAAGCGAAGTTGTAGCCGAAGATGGAGATGATTGACCTAGAAGATACCTATTCACTCTTGTCATGAAGTTATATCCATATACAATATCCAATATACCAATGATACTTCAATGCAATAAACATTATACAAATTGTAATTGGCAGGATACAATGACGTTCCTTCACTGTTTACCAAATTTAAGATATATCCATTAATATATACATATTTATTTATATAGATATCCACTTAATTTTTCATTTATGATTATTTGTTGGACAAGATAGATAGATAGATAGATAAACTCTTTATTGCACACCAAGAAATAAACACAAAAAAGAAACAAATAAACATAAACAGTGTAACAATGGGCGGCCTTATCGCTGATAGCGATCTCTGCCAGGCAACCTTAGGATGGAGAGGACAGAACGCGTATGAATAATGATAATGACAAGTCAATAAATAGGAACATCGATGCTATTTTTCAATTAGTTATTAATGTACTATTTTGACATCAAATAATTTCAATTTCATTAATGATTTCGGGATTTCCATCATTAATGTTAAAAGAGATTTGTTCTCTTTTCGGAGATACGTTAATGATAACTTATTATTTTAAATACAAAATGTGATAGGGGCTTGAACATTTTTGCATAGAAGCTGGCATATCAACCCGCCGCCATTTTGTTTTCGTTTTTTTAAGTTTCCGAGCATAATGAAAGTAGTATACATATACGGATAGGAGATACTTATACAAACAATAGATGTTCGAGAACGTGACACTTTAGGGTATCACAGTATACCCTAAAGTGCCACGTTCTCGAGATATTTGCATGTAAAGATCGCAAAGTTCTCGTGCGATCGAAATATTTATTGTGTGTATAAGTGTCCCCTACTTATATTAAATACTATTTAAATCGTGTGCGGAAACATTAAAAAAAAAACATAAGAGCGGCGGACCCTAAAGAGGTTTGAATATTTGTGATATATCCACCCCCTACGCATAAAGATAGTATAGTAGTAGTATAGTCTTATATCATCGTATAACTTTTAGTAACAAGTTTCACATGTGCAATATCGTACGATAATACGTAGTTTTTCATGAAAATTAACAATAACAATAGGGTCGTCAGGAGCGACAAAAACCTGGAATGAATAAATTAACAACGATCTGATAGGGCGGCCCTTGACAAGGGTGCTGTATCTGGGTCAAACAATTTTTCCTTGTACATATCGGGGCTGGATGGGCAATGGGCCCATGCGAATATTATATTAGGATATGTTTACGCGCGTCATCGTTTACTAACAGACAATTTCCTGAATAAAAAGTTAAGTTTTCTTTTATATGTTTAAAGCTCTTTTACAGCGCTTGCCTGGTAGTACGTACTCGTAATTATACACCAGTAGACTTTTACCAATAACCAACATTTTAGTGAAATTTCGATGCGTCCAGCCGGGCTATGATGCGTACGAAGTAATATTTCTTTCGACATGTCAGAACAAGATAGCTTTACGGCAAAGTAGTATATCTGTCACTGTTTCATATGTCTAAAAGAGTTTTCGTGGTCGCATGCTGGACTAGGGGCCAGTATGCTGAGTGTGAGTTTTGTCGTTAAACATGACGCGCTCGCCGCGAACGGAAGCATGTAATTTGTATGAAGAAATGTACAACGCCACTAGCGGCGCGTTTTAGAAACATTTTGTGCGAGAACATGTTCATACAAATTACATACATACGCGCTCGCGGCGAGCGCGTCATATTTACGACAAAACTCACACTCAGCATACTGATTCTCTATCGACAAAACGTAACGTAACGCGGTAAGTTATTTTTTCCGTGAATTTCGTTTGGATAAATGTTTGATAAATGTAAAATTACGTTAGTAAAATTGTAAACCAAGTTTAAGTTATGTTATTTGAAAAATAAATATTTTTCACACAAATTTCTTAAAATTAAAGAGCGCGTTACGTGCTTTTTTTCATACAAAATCATTCAACTGAGTGCTGTAATGCACAGAGTTTTTTTACTGGTATAGTAATATATTTTGGGTAGCATAACGCTCAGGTAACCGCAAAATTTGTCTCGTCACTTAATAATAAAAAAATATTAATTCCCTACAAAACAAAGAGATCTTTATAAATAAGATTAAAATACACGCGTTACTCTCGCCCACGCTTTTTTGTGTGGCAAACGGCACTGCTACTATGGTTTCTACCGCAGCTGGTAACCTTTATGCTAACTGCCGTACAAAAAACGCGTGAGTAATAGTAATATGTGGTCTCTCACTATGGGCCTTATCAGTACGTTCCAAGTAACCCAACGAGCTATGGAGAGGGCTATGCTCGGAGTTTCTCTGCGAAATCGAATCAGAAATGAGGAGATCCGTAGAAGAACCAAAGTTACCGACATAGCCCAACGGATTGGCAAGTTGAAATGGCAATGGGCAGGGCACCTAGCGCGGAGCACTGATGAACGATATGGTCGAAAAGTTTTCGAGTGGAGACCACGTACCGGCAAGCGCAGCGTAGGACGTCCACCCACAAGGTGGACAGATGACCTCATTAAGGCCGCAGGATCGCGCTGGATGCAAGCCGCTTCCAACCGGTCTTATTGGAGATCCATAGGGGAAGTCTATGTCCTGCAGTGGACTACTTATGGCTGATGGATGGATGGAATACTAGTATTAATACAATTTTAAAGAGTTAGCTATTTAAAAAAAAAAAAAAGTTTATCGTACGTAACTTAGTACATAACTTGGTACGTAAGAAATGATGATCTCCACCGGGACCTTCAAGTGGAATCCGTAAAAACTATTATACAAAGATACGCAGAAGCTCACGACCATAGACTTCACCATCATGTTGAGGCAATCCAGCTCCTCGACCAAACGGACACAGTGAGAAGACAAAACCGTTCGAGTTAGTGTAAAAGTTAAACTCGTAGTCATAGTGTTATAGTTATAGTGCTAGTTATCATATTATTATAGTGCTAGTGCCGCGTATAAAGAACACAATAACGAAGTGTCTTCGCCATAATAGAGACAATAAGAAAAGTGTTGATGGACACATTCTTAGTTATTATACTTACCTAGCAATTTAAGTTAGATTTATATTACTCATTAGCCAATGGCTAGATTGTAATATTTTAAGGAATGCACATCGGCGTTCCTAAAACAAAAAAAAAAAAAGATTTCGTTTGGCTATGTGTCTATTTCAATCTGTACCATAGATGGTTAGTATACTACGTCCCTGGTCTGCTCATTCAAATGACTATGACATAAAATGATGTTTAGCGATCGTTAGAAATACGAGTATATCAACATCTCTCCGGACGTTTCCTTTGCGTTCATGTTCGAGTTCAGGAAAACCGTGAAGTGACTCGCAATTTCTCGAATATAAATATTATTTTTCTTATCTCCAACAAATGAATTTTCACTCATTTTGTAGACTTTTCTGCGCAAATTGGAGAGGCGGCGCGGTGTCTTCATTACACGTTCGCTTCTCACATTGATTTTCGAAAAAGAGATTTTCCTATCTGCACCGTAACCGTACCGGCTTTTTTTACATAGTAAACAGCAAACAAAAATAAAACCGGACAAGTGCGAGTCAAGCTCGCACACCGAGGGTTCCGTATAAATCCTGGAAATTTTATAAAATTCTAATGTTGAATTCTCTGTAGGATGAATAAATAATTATCGAAAAAAGTTTTTTTTTTTACATTTCTCGTCATACTTCAATAATTACACATTGTAAAACTGTTTTAGCATGTTATAATGAAGCTCTTTCATATTCCCCACATGATACGATTTTCTCAATTTGAATTTTGGGCTTATATTTTTTGTATTTGGGCCCTATTATTTTGTTATCTACTTAAAAATGTACACTTTTCAGATTTATATGTATTTATGTTTATATCTATTTTTATTTCAATGTGTACTCTAAGATTTAAGACAATGTTTTTTGCCAAATTTCATAGTTCTGGGTCAACTGGAAGTACCCTGTAGGTTTTGATTTGTGAGTGTCAAAATATGCGGTTATTTACGACAGAAACGGCTCTAACTTTTTTATACGATAACTTAGAAGTTTTTTTGTTTCATAACTGTAAGAGACCAGATATACGTAGGTGCATAGTTTAAATTTCAGTTAACTTTACTCATTCTTGCGATAAAGGGTCTTGACATACGGACAAACGGAGAACAAAGTGATCCTATAAGGGTTCCGTTTTTTCTTTTGAGGTACGGAACCCTAAAAAAAGAAAAACATGAGTGACTGGTATAAATTGAACCTGTTTCCTCTATATAACAACATGAGTGACTGATATACCTTCTTAAATCGAACCTGCTATATCTTTCTTTTTCTATACAAATAAATAAAATTGGAGTGTCTGTTTGTAATATTGAAATAACCGCTTTTTACTGCACGCATATAATTATATATATTTTATTTTATTTTATTTTATTTTATCATCTTTGGGTTGCCAAACGGCCTTCATACAAAAAAGTTTATAAACAATTATAAAAACACTTAGGCCAACGAAGGCTACCGCTTATAGAATAATAATATTGGTGATTAGAAAATGGAAAATTTAAGAAAATTATACAATATAACATAAGTAACGACTACAAACAGAAACTCACAAGTTTAGAATGATTGCTATAACAGAGAATATGAAGAGATGGAATAAAAAGTTAATAGTTTTATACATTAGAAATTCAACAAGAAGCATGAGATCTGCTACTATTTTAATAAATAATTTAACAGTAACAATTGATACGTATAAATTAACCCACATTAAAATACAGTAAAGCATCCCAATTATTTCATTGCCGTTCATATAGTACCTTTGAAAAACTGACTATTAATTAAGGTTTTAAACATGTTGTGCCTTGATGCAAATAAGTCCACATGCTTTGAAAAATTTGTGTTAAAATTTGTGACATATGGTACATACACCAAAATATTTTTTTATAATTTTTGTCTGGCTGTCTGTCTGTTTGTTCCGGCTAATCTCTGAAATGGCTGGACCGATTTTGACGGGACTTTTATTGGCAGGTAGCTGATGTAATAAGGAGTAACTTAGGCTACGTTAATAGACGGTTTGGTGGAACGAAGTTCGCCGGGTCAGCTAGTATTATATAAAAATTTAGTATCACGTTGTTCGTCCGCGATTAACTCCTCAACTACTGAACCGATTTTATCCACATTTTGTACAATGTGTTTAGTTTGATTCAACTTGAGAGATAGGATAGTTTGTATCTAAAATTTATGATCGAAATTTTGTTTATTGCTGTAATTTTTTAGTATAATTATGCCAAAAGAACGTTTGGCGGATTAACTAGTATAGTATTAGTACCTAATAAATAATGAAAGCGCAACTAGTAGGTCTAGTATTTTTTCATCACATCTATTCGAAAAAGACTACTTGGTTCGCCATTAAGTGCGCCCAAAGGTGGTGTTTTCTATAAGGAACTTTATAAGTGCGTCGGAATTATCTTTGCCGCGCACTTTTTGAATTTGGAATAAATAAGTGCGCCGGAATGACCTCTGCCGCGCATTTTTTGAATTTGGAAGTATTTGTAATGTTTGTGTTCAGCGACAAGAAAATGAATGAAAAGAATGTAAATATAAGTTTTCATTTATTTTATTAGATACCATTTAATTTCAATTTAGTTGTAACTGTACGTTTTATTAAATAATAATATTACAATAAAATATGAGGCGCCTTTTATTTTCTCATAGAGGTGATGAAAAGTAACCACTCGGGCGCAAAATATATTTTTGGCTCGGGCGACATACTTTGAATCCCTCACTACGTTCATGATTCTACTAAAGAATCCCTCACTTCGCTCTGGATTCAAAAAAGTGCCCTCGCCGTAAAAACATTATTTTTCTCCCATATGATACAATCTACTATTTTTCCATACAGGCATCGCCGGCAATATGCATTTTCCATTTCCAAGTATAGAAGTTCTCAAATTGTTACCACTGATGAATTAAATTAACAAAAAACTCTGTGAAATGATTCTAGTCGCCCCATCATCCAAAATACAAATATTATTTTATAACCATCGACTTAGCATTTTTTCTTACATTCCATATTGACGTTTAGAACCTTCAAAGAAAAAAAATCACTAATTTTGTAGACTTTTCCTGCGTTGATTGGAGCGGCCGGCCGTTGGGTCGGTGTGAATTTACGCTTCAATACCCGTCCTTCATTACATCCCTGGCCTTACAGCCATATTCTCCAAAAATCGATCTACGTGTCTAAATACTGCTCAAAATGTTACTACGGGAGACTCCGGGTTCTTTGTCGATGCGTTTGACGATGCTATTGCAGATACCTTTTTATATGTTTCATTTAAATATATATTTTTTTAATATAAACTTGACGATGCTATTGCAGATAACTATTTTTATATTCTAATTCTGACATGACATTTTTTAATAATTATTAGTAATTTCTGCTATATTAACATAATAATATTGTTGCCGATAACGTAACTATAATTATTATGATATCGTTGATAACGATAACGTAACGTTCTTAAATGCTACTTGTTTCGTATCTGTACCTGTTGATATCCAAATTGTCAAATGACACTGACATTTATTATTTTTGTTTCTATTGTATTAATCTTGTTTTATTATTAATTTATTTTTGTTAATTTGTTGTGGGTATTTGATAATTTTTAGTTGTATTTTGATAAGTTTTAAGTATTTTGAAATAAAATTTAATTTTAAATAATAATTTTATAAGCATATTATAAAAGCATTGTTAACGGACGTTTTCAAGAACATGTAATTTGTCTACGAAATAAAGAGAATTTGACTTTGACTTTGTCAACCGTTTTTTGTCGAAAGATTGAGATCTGTAAGCTGAGTGTGAGTTTTGTCGTAAATATGACGCGCTCTTCGGCGAGCGCGTAAGCATGTAGTTTGCATGAAGAAATGTACAGCGCCACCAGCGGCGCGTTTTTGAAACACACCAAGTTCATACAAATTACATGCTTACGCGCTCGCCGAGGAGCGCGTCATGTTTACGACAAAACTCACACTCAGCCTACTGAATACTGAACAGTCAATTTATTTATCTGTAACATTGTAACTTTTTCGTTTAACTTTAGTGCATACATTGCTGGACAAGGCATCCCTTATGTTCAGCAATGGATGGACATAGAGGTTCTCCAACAGATCCTTCTCATGGAGATCCTCCCCCAATAGACCAGTTGGAGACAATTTGCATCCAGCGCGATCTTGCGGTCTTTCATATTGTCCGTCCACCTCGTATATGGACGTCTTACGTTGCATGTGCTGTTAAGTGGTCTCTCCAAAACTTTTCGGATGTCCTATATACCTACGCTGGGCTTGCCAGTACAAGATCTCTACTCCAGACTCGTCATCAGTCCTCCCTACAAAGTATGTGCCCAACACACTGCCCTTTCAACTTGCCAATCTAACTATAAATCAATTTAAACAAAACAAAGCATATTATTATCATCTTCCCATACATATTGAATGAGGCTTTCCGACTAATGCTGCACCACTTTAATATTTGAACGGTATCGATTCGTGCCGTGTCAAAGGAGACCCACATTCTCTTAGTAGGTTACGTGGAATTATTCAAATTTGGTCCCATATCCCGGGTGAATGGCAAGACAAAGCGGCGGTAGATAGGGCACATTACAGCGCTGTTTATAGTTGGTTCTATATGCTGAAGTGAGGGCCGTTTTATGACAAAGATAATAATCTTCTTTTAGCTCAATGAGTTTTTTTATTTGTGTGCAGTAATCATACAAAAGCCGTGGTGGTCAAGAGGTAGTGACACCCGCCTTACAATCGTGAGGTCGTGGGTTCGAATCCCCGGTCCCGTACCAATGAGTTCTTTCGAATTTATGTACGGAATTTCACATCACTGGCTTTTCGGTGAAGGAAAACATCGTGAGGCAACCTGCATACGTCCGTAGAAGAAATTCGATGGCGTATGTGAATCCACCAACCCGCACTGGGCCCGCGTGGTGGATATGGCCCAATCACCCTTCGTGGGTAGGCCTACGTCCTGCAGTGGACTACTAAAAAGGCTGGTGCAGTACAGTACAGTACAATCATACTAATATAATAAATCCGAAAAGTTTGTTGGTTTGTTCCTCTTTCACGCCACAGCGGAGCAACGGATTAACTTGAAATTTGGCATGGATATAGTTCAAAGGTCGGCGAGTGATAAATGTTTTTTTTATCCCGAAAAAATAATAGTTTCATATAGGATAGCACACAAGTCACAATATCACTAGAGCAAAGCCGCGGACAAGAACTAGTCTATAATATATTTATTTTACAAAATATTTAATACAAAACGACCATTTCTTTCTAGAAAATGTTTAGTCAAAAACCAAGTTATAAATAAAAATCCTTATGTAAATTGGTAACCCAAGCTTTACGTTTTAGGTTTGAAAAATGTAAAAAGAGATTTACAACGAAATGTTTTATTTTTTACAGCGTATTTTTACGTCCCTCCGCAGCTGCTCCTTTCCTTTGTCATAAATAAATTATTTTGATACGCATCCTTTTCTTTGTTGTATTTCCTTTGAAGCAATCTTCTTTGGAGCGTCACTGGTTGCTTCCGTTCATGGATGGGTGACCGTTAGGTAAAGTGTGAGGAAACTGCGAGCAAAAGTTTGAATAAAAAGGTATGAAATTGTACTATGGGAACTAATGGGTGCATGTGTTTGTTTAGCACAGTGTTTTAAATAATTAAGTGAGTCTATGCATTAATGCTTAACTTTGGCAAAGAAAACCTTATGCGGTATAACGTTTTCTTTGCCTGTGCGGTAGTAAGTATAAGACGAAAAAGAAATGTTAATAGGAATAAACACCTTGTTAAAGTAGGTACTAAAGGCACGAAGTAATCGACAGGTACAAACTTGTTTCGGTCTCTTATATAGGTCTTCTTGTTGTCAACTTTATAAAGTATGGGAATGCTATTTATTGTGCATACATAATTTAGTTAAGTCCATATTATTTGTTTATTTACCTATTCCATATTGGGCACTTTGTATTTATAAGTGAGAACTGTTTTGGCTTATGTATTGTTTTTTAACCTTACTGTGTTTGTTAGAAAGCCGTTTGTTTTCCATTTAATTTTAAAATTAAAATAAGTTGGTCTCGAAAAACAGACCTAACAATAAGACAACAATTATACCTACTTTTTGCTTTGATACACTCAAAGCAACACATCTAGCAAAATTCGTCGAGAGTTACAATACCCTTATAGAGAGTTACACTACCTATCATTAAAATAACGGTTCTTGCGCTATATTCTCTATATTTTTTAAATTATTCCTACAGAAATTAGAACAAAACCCAAACCAACAAAATTGAATGGAATTGGCCCCAAAGTTCGTTAAAACAACCTCTGCCGCGGTAAACTGATAACATCTCATATACATACGAGTATTTACCTACCAGCGAATAACAGTTAGAGGTTCTACTGGTTAGAGGACTAACTGGAGAAACAAAAACATAAAAGGGACTAAGGCTATGCGTACCCTAGATACAGTGTTGCGAACCCTACTGTTTTAACAGTAGAATTGCTGTTTTCACATGAATGTCCCTGTTTTCTGTTTCACTACTTATTTTAACCGTTTTTCAATTAACATTCAGCGCTACCTAAGTTTCAGCCATAGCATGTCCGCTGCTGGACATAGGCCTCAGCAATAAGACTAGTTGCACATATGTAGCTTTTTAAAGAAGAAACTGCCTACGTTTTGAACAATCTCTACTCTATCTCAATCTTCAATTTCTATTAGCAAAACGCGGCAATAGCATTTAGCTTCATAGAAGACTTCATATGATATCGAAAGCTCTCCAAAGTAACATAGTTCCGGTCTATTAGACCCGTAATAGAAAAAAACCACTTCCCTTACGTCTAATAGTTATTTGAAAACATTCTGAGTCCCTTTCTTTTGTGCTCATTTCCTCAATACTGCCGGTAAAGAGGAAATGTCCACGTAAACGTAGGTATTTATACTATTTTACCTTTGCAAAGGTGAGACCACTGTGTAATTGGATAATTTAGATTAAATTCATTCAATTCAATTCAATTTCTCAGCACTAAATTCAATACAGGCGGCCAATTTTGTTAACCGATCTCTTTACTGAAGTGATAAGTTCTTCAACCTCTCTCGATTTTATGACAGTTCTGACAGCTCAAAACTGTCAGAAAAACTGGAGAGGTTCAAGAACGTGTCATCTAGTTACGAAATCAGTTAACAGAATTGCCCCGCTGTTACTGAACGCTGCCGTGGCTCGGATGACTCATGAAAATGTAGTCAGTTGGAATTAACCGTATAGCTATATCAGAGGCATTAAACCCGTCATCCAGTCTCAAAATACCTGTATAGAGCCCTAGTTAAACTGACTTTTCTCCAACAAACCTTAAAGTTGTCGAAAAAAAATACACAATATTCTAAAAACTATACAGTAGGGGAATCATTAACTTGAAACAAAATTCAAAAAACTTCATAACATTTTGTTACAATTTAAGGAGTAAAAAAGTTTTATCCCGGAACGTAAGTTTTATAAAAAATGTACTGAATATTTTCTCAGAAAACGCGGAAACACATTGATTCATTGCTCCTAATGCATAATCTCTGACATCAAGGCTAGCCAGTACTAGCCACCTGGCATATACAAACGTACTTATTCTTTTGTTTACCTAATTCAGTTTTATTTTTTCATGGGCAAGTTGCATAGTAGATGACTAGTATATTATAGCAAAGGGCAGACCGTACCCGTAGCATTGCGTGAGACCTTCAAATGTCGCGCCTTGTTTACTATCGAGCCCTTTCGGACGCGGGTTAGAGCTGAACAAACAGATTTGAACTATCACGATTTCTTGCCTTTGATTTTTAGATGCTATTGTCTAGTTTATTTATTAATTTGATTCCTCACAGGTGGGAAAAACAGGGCCACTGCAACATAATAATATTCTGTCTTTTTTTCTACCAGTCGGGTATAGAAAACTCTTTGATTGGAAATCCAACCTCCAATTCTCTCGTTATAACTCATCAGTAATCGACAGAAAAAACGATTTCACTATTAATATAATAATATTTTTTTGAGTTTATCACACAGTTCAAAGAAGTGAAGATCATTTATGTACATGAGAAAAGGAGTTGGATTAAAGATACTACCCTGAGGTGCGCCACAATAAATGCACCTAATTATAGCCGCACTAAGGAGAAAACCACCAGTTAAAATGATTGAATTCTATAAAAGACATAAAATATAACTCCATCTTCTTTCTTTTCTGCTATAATTTTTGCTGAGGATTCTATTTTACGAAAGAAAACTGAGACAAGTATCGTGTCAGTAGCCTTAGCCATATCAAAAGCGAAATTCAAATGTCGCGCGTTGTTTACTACGAGTATCGAGCCCTTTCGGACGCGGGTTAGAGCTGAACAAACAGATTTGAACTATCACGATTTCTTGCCTTTGATTTTTAGATGCTATTGTCTAGTTTATTTATTAATTTGATTCCCCACAGGTGGAAAAAACGGGGCCACTGCAACATAATAATATTTGGTCGTTTTTTCTACGGTGTGTAGATCAGTCGGGTATAGAAAATTCTTTGATTGGAAATCCAACCTCCAATTCTCTCGTTATAACTCATCAGTAATCGACAGAAAAAACGATTTCACTATTAATATAATAATATTTTTTTGAGTTTATCACACAGTTCAAAGAAGTAAAGATCATTTATGTACATGAGGAAAGGAGTTGGATTAAAGATACTACCCTGAGGTGCGCCACAATAAATGCACCTAATTATAGCCGCACTAAGGAGAAAACCACCAGTTAAAATTATTGAATTCTATAAAAGACATATAACTCCATCTTCTTTCTTTTCTGCTATAATTTTTGCTGAGGATTCTATTTTACGAAAGAGAACTGAGACAAGTATCGTGTCAGTAGCCTTAGCCATATCAAAAGCGAAATTCAAATGTCGCGCGTTGTTTACTACGAGTATGGAGCCCTTTCGGACGCGGGTCAAGCTCAACAAACAGATTTGAACTATCACGATTTCTTGCCTTTGATTTTTAGATGCTATTGTCTAGTTTATTTATTAATTTGATTCCCCACAGGTAGAAAAAACGGGGCCACTGCAACATAATAATATTTGGTCGTTTTTTCTACGGTGTGTAGATCAGTCGGGTATAGAAAATTCTTTGATTGGAAATCCAACCTCCAATTCTCTCGTTATAACTCATCAGTAATCGACAGAAAAAACGATTTCACTATTAATATAATAATATTTTTTTGAGTTTATCACACAGTTCAAAGAAGTAAAGATCATTTATGTACATGAGGAAAGGAGTTGGATTAAAGATACTACCCTGAGGTGCGCCACAATAAATGCACCTAATTATAGCCGCACTAAGGAGAAAACCACCAGTTAAAATTATTGAATTCTATAAAAGACATATAACTCCATCTTCTTTCTTTTCTGCTATAATTTTTGCTGAGGATTCTATTTTACGAAAGAGAACTGAGACAAGTATCGTGTCAGTAGCCTTAGCCATATCAAAAGCGAAATTCAAATGTCGCGCGTTGTTTACTACGAGTATGGAGCCCTTTCGGACGCGGGTCAAGCTCAACAAACAGATTTGAACTATCACGATCCCCGTTGCCTTTGATTTTTAGATGCTATTGTCTAGTTTATTCATTAACTTGACACATAACAGATAGAACTAGCGTAGCCACTGTATAACTAAAATGTTTTGTCCGTTTTTTTGCCGTATTGTGATACGACGAGATGAAAAGTGGGAATAGAAAATGAAATTCCAACGTCCACCTTTTCCGATTTTTTGTAACGTTTTTTTGTCTTCACAGAACTTATCTGGTTTATAACTTAAAGTGTTATTTTCAAAGTCACAGTATTCTTTATTAAATCTATTTCAGTTTCTTATTTAAACACTACAGTTTTCTTCATGCGCCACTTCCACCTGATGCTAAGCAAGATTTTGAAAAACAAGATGAGCACCCAGCCCCAACGGCTCCAATACAACGTAAGCAGCATGCTAGCAGTAACACAAAGCTAGCATACACTTGGAGCATTTGGATTATCTCTACACATTCATGGGTCTGTGGATGATCCAATTACTTTTCATATCACAGATAATGCGTAAATATGCGTTTTCGTGGAGATTTGGTCTCTCTCTACCAAGCCAAAGATCAAAAAAATCAGCCACGGTGGTCTAGCGGTAAGGACACCCGCCTTACAATCGTGGGTCGTGGAAATCCCGGTCCCAAACCGATGAGTTCTTCGGAATTTATGTACGGAATTTAACAACATTGGCTTTTCGGTGAACAAAAACATTGTGAGGTAACCTGCATAAGTCCATAGAAGAAATTCGATGGCGTATGTGAATCCAGCAACCCGCACTGGGCCAGCGTGGTGGATATGGCCCAAACAACCTTTGTGGGGAAGCCAACGTCCTGCTGTGGGCTATTAAAAGGCTGATACAGTACAGTAAGCCAAAGAGAAATAGTAAACGCAGTTGTGTGGAGTGAAGCGGAACTGCATTTGCAGTTCGCCAACTCACTTTATAAATGCTAAAGGTATTTAGCAACAGTCAAGCAGTTTAGAGCTGCTATTCGGAACCTAGCTGCCAAATTTTAACTGCCGAAGGCTCGTGCAAAGGCTGATAGAAATTGTTAGTGAAGTTGCGGCGACTTCATTAGTTTTGGCCATGCTGCACTGCTGGCTGGTTTCTATCAGCTGTTACACGTGCTGTTGGCAGTTAAGGTTGGCAGCTCGATTCCAAATAGCACCTTAAAACTTTAGGGACAGGGTTAGACTTGGCATTTTTCGTGGAAGGGACAGGACAGTCCCGTCGCGTGAGACCTTCAAATGTCGCGCGTTGTTTACTATCGAGCCTTTTCGGACGCGGGTTAGAGCTGAATAAACAGATTTGAACTATCATGATTCCATGTTGCCGTTGATTTTTAGGTGCGTGGCTTCTAGTTATAGAAATCTATATTTACTTTTAGTTAGAGGGAAATTCGGGTTTCTTTTATTTTTCTAGCTTCTAGCCGCGATTTGGCCGCGTGATATTTTTTTTGTGTACTATACTGTACCAGCCTTTTTTATTAGTCCACTGTAGGACGTAGGCCTACACACGAAGGGTGATTGGGCCTTATCCACCACGCTGACCCAGTGCGGGTTGGTGGATTCACATACGCCATCAAATTTCTTCTACGGCCGTATGCAGGTTGCTTCACGATGTTTTCCTTCACCGAAAAGCCAGTGGTGAGAAATTCCGTGCATAAATTCCAAAGAACTCATTTACAAATGTGATGATTTTGTGTGCTACCTCATAAGTAAGTAAGTTCGTATACCCCGTAATATCCTTTTATTTGTTCCGGATAAGAAGTAGCCTATGTCACTTTTCGACCTAGTCGATCCGTTGCTGCGTGGTTAAGTAACATAACAACAAACATAATTTCGAATTTATGTAACAGTTAGAATGACGATAAAGTAATGATTGGTATACTTACCAATAATTATTTATTATATTTAGTATCATAACATTGATTTAGCAGTGCGTCATCTCTCGTCAATCTTTAGAAGTTCTAATAACTTCTAGTTGAGTGATAACCTGTCTAATACGGGTATCACAGGTGGCGCCACCAACGCTATAAGTTGGGAAATGTAAGCACTTCAGAAATTTGAAGCTTGCGTAGGAGGCGAGCTAGCTCAGTGGTTAGAGCGTCGGGCTAGTGATCCGAAGGGGCATGGTTCAAATCCTGCGTTCGCTTCAGATTTTTGAAATGCTTATCACAAAGATAACTAACTCTTTGAGATAAAAATCTAGTGTGGAAAGCACTTAAAATAAACATCATAACATTGATTTAGCAGTGCGTCATCTCTCGTCAATCTTTAGAAGTTCTAATAACTTCTAGTTGAGTGATAACCTGTCTAATACGGGTATCACAGGTGGCGCCACCAACGCTATAAGTTGGGAAATGTAAGCACTTCAGAAATTTGAAGCTTGCGTAGGAGGCGAGCTAGCTCAGTGGTTAGAGCGTCGGGCTAGTGATCCGAAGGGGCATGGTTCAAATCCTGCGTTCGCTTCAGATTTTTGAAATGCTTATCACAAAGATAACTCTTTGAGATAAAAATCTAGTGTGGAAAGCACTTAAAATAAACATCATAACATTGATTTAGCAGTGCGTCATCTCTCGTCAATCTTTAGAAGTTCTAATAACTTCTAGTTGAGTGATAACCTGTCTAATACGGGTATCACAGGTGGCGCCACCAACGCTATAAGTTGGGAAATGTAAGCACTTCAGAAATTTGAAGCTTGCGTAGGAGGCGAGCTAGCTCAGTGGTTAGAGCGTCGGGCTAGTGATCCGAAGGGGCATGGTTCAAATCCTGCGTTCGCTTCAGATTTTTGAAATGCTTATCACAAAGATAACTCTTTGAGATAAAAATCTAGTGTGGAAAGCACTTAAAATAAACATCATAATATTTAGTATATATTATTTTTTAGTTTTGATTTGTGTTGATTCTAGTTAATTTATCTCTTTGTCTATTTATTCATGCCTACTTCTCAATGTCTTCTACCTGTAGATTGACTGGCAGATAATGCTATTTAGCGTTAAGTCCTCATTTTGTACAAATGGTGTGTAATAAAGTGTTAAATAAATATTTTATCGTCATTTTATCGACATACCTCAGTGCCTCAAGTCGAGAGTTTTCGACAGTTGCGTGTTGCCAGTGATGACATATGGAACTGAAACGTGGTCTTCTACTGAGGGCCTTATGAATAAGCTCAAGGTAGCTTAACGCACTATGGAGAGGGCTATGCTCGGAGTCTCTCTGCGAGATCGAATCAGTAATGAGGAGATTCGCAGATGAATCAAAGTTACCGACATAGCGCAATTGATTAGTAAGTTGAAATGGCAATGGGCAGGGCACATAGCTCGGAGAACTGATGGCCGATAGGGTAGTAAAGTTCTTGAATGGAGACCATGCACCAGGTGGACCGACGATATTATTAAGACCGCAGGAACGCGCTGGATGCAGGCCGCTTCCAATCGGCCTTATTGGAAATCCATGGGGGAGGCTTATGTCCAGCAGGGGACGTCCTACGGCTGATAATAATGATGATGATGATACAGTTCTATTCAACGTGGTACCCAGCGCAGACACAGCAAAAATTAAAATACTACGTGAACTTGGTTTGATTCATTCATTCATTCGTCATAGGTTTAAATAGCCTAGCTTATGTAGCGATTGTGGTAGCTTATTTACCATATGCGATTATGATAGCTTACCAAGTCAACATTGGTAACATACTCGTATTATATTGGTTGAATGCACTGAGATAATATGTTATGTCGGACAAGAAGTATACAATTGTCGCTGGACGCCCTTAACTATGTAGATTGAACAATAGCTAGCTTATGTAGCGATTGTGGTAGCTTATTTACCATATGCGATTATGGTAGCTTACTGATTTTTCGCTTAAGTCAACATTGGTAACATACTCGTATGTATATTGGTTGAATACACTTTGATAATATTATGTTATGTCGGACGAGAAATATACAATTGTCGCTGGACGCCCTTAACTATGTAGATTGAACGAGCTAGCTTATGTAGCGATTGTGGTAGCTTATTTACCGTACGCGATTATGGTAGCTTACCGATTTTAATCGGTTGGAGAGCCTCAAGCGAACATACGAGGTTTCCCGGGATTACCGCGATCGACCCGAGTGTAGTTGGTGCCAAATGTAAAGCAGCTCTAAAAATAATTTCAATGTAAGTCCTTTGTCATAAAAAATGTCATTGATTACAATATTATGTTTCTTTTCAAATAGCTATCTTAAATTCTGAGAAAGACTCGAGAAAAATATGGTGGGTATAATTTTTGTAGATAATGTAGGAGAAAATTAATTCTATTGTACATATTAACTACTCTGAGAATATTTTTTCTAAAAGATAATATTTGTTTTTAGCTTTTAGTAAAACATTTAACATTGCATTATCAGGGTGGAGTTGAGTTTTACTTTCATTATTTAAAAAAAAAATATTTTACATCAAATCATTGCATTGTAGATGTCTACGTGTATATTTAAAAGAAGCAACGGTAACCTGCGGTAAACTGCAAGAAAAACATTTGATTTTATGTATAACTTGGTAGTAACTTTAGCTTTACTAAATGAAGAAGTGTACAATATTAAACCTACCACACATAAATGTGAGGTAAGAATCTAGATATGTAACCGGTGATAGCTTGCTAGAAAAATCTGCCATAAATTTCGGCCCCGACTGTAACAGAGACAGCCTATCGAGCTGGAAGTAATGTCAGGCTTCTGAAGATAATAGCTGATGATAGGGTGAAATAGGGCTTGGGCTTTGTCAGCTTCTCGTGTGCAGCTCTTTGTATGCATATCCACACTGAGAAAAAAAATAGTTGTAAGTTATTTACCGAATTTCACGTAAAATTTTACACAACTGTTTAGCTACCGAAGGACTGCTAAATGCTTGGTTAATATTAGCTAAATGAAAAGTTATGTAAAAAAGTAATGAACCTGTTTAGTAAAATAAATAGCTAAATGTTTGATAACAATTACCTGAAGTATTTAGTGCGAGATAGCTAAATAGTTATTCGGTAAGTATGTATTGTACAGTTCAGTAATTATCTACAAATTCCCTCTTTGTCAAATGATAAAAATCTACTGAACAGAAATCTCCACAACAGTTAAGTAAAAATCTACAAAACACTACATTATTATTCTACAATATTATTAAGCTACTTATAGCTAATCGGTTAGCTATAATAGCCGAGCAGTTATGTAAAAATGCATTTAGTAAATTCGTTTAGTAGAATATTACCAAATATTTTTGTTCGATCTCTGCAAGTGAGTGAGGGTAGATTGGAATGTTTACTCCGCCCGCTTGATATTCGCTACCGTCGAAGGACGGAAGCGTCACTATGTCGACGAGAACTGAACTGTGCGCACGTTGCGCCTACCTCGAAAACTAGTCATCGTTTAAGATTGATATTCCCCCGTGCTCCGTGCAACGAAATATCTGGTGCCCAAAAACAAGTGCTGTGGTAATTTTGTGTGCCATATAGACGTCGCGACTGATGCTGAAGTCTGGAGGCGGTCGTGGATTTAAGGTTGGTGGAGATTTCCTTTTACCGTCTCGCAGCTTGCAGGGATACATATCTGGGTTTTAAAATCATTAGACGCACCTCATACAGTCCACTCTTCTGTACAAATCGTACAGTATTGTACTTATTAACTGAACAAATGTTTTACTATACTTAATAAGCTACTAGTAACCAAAGTATTTTGTTGATTAAGCTAAACTTTAGGTGGCAACTACTAAAGTTTAGCTAAATGAAAAATAGCTAAACTGTTCAGTAAATTCATTTTTTTTAGAGCACAATTATGCCGCGATGGGAGAACACTAGATAATACGATGACTTGACCAAATAAGTACCTATAGTTTCGATGGCGACTGTAATTGATGATGATTATGTTATGTAAGCACGTTTGTTAATTATCCAGCTTACGGACGGAGTCCTTATACGGGGTGATTATGACCAACATAAACTATGGCACAATGAAGCCTTACCTCACTGAAAGGCAAATTACTATGGTAATTATGAAATATACAGGGTTATTTCTAATCAATTAGCATTCTTTTAAGGATATATTAAGGATTTTGTCAAAACTCGAAATAAAATTAGCTGTTCCATACATTTTGTCCCGAGTGAAGTGAACGATATTTTTCTATGGAAGAATGTTTATTTTTTAGTTTTGTCAAAATTTGTTACTTTGATGTACAGAATAAGGCCTTAAAAGGATGCTAATTTCCGGATATATTAAGAATTTTGTCAAAACTCGAAATAAAATTAGTTGTTCCATACATTTTGTCCCGAGTGAAGTGAACGATATTTTTCTATGGAAGAATGTTTTTTTTTAGTTTTGACAAAATTTATTACTTTGATGTACAGCCTTAAAAGGATGCTAATTGATTAGAAATAACCCGGTCAAATAAAAACCAGCATTTCAGTTACGCGTCACGTCCACCATATGAGCGTTTCGAGTCCGCATTCCTCATACGAACAGCCAGAATGTGGAACGCTTTGCCTGAGTCTGTCTTACCGCTAAAGTACCATGTGGGTGTCTTCAAATCTCGAGTAAATAGGTATCTTCAAAGTAAGCGTGTTACATCCTAGACCGCATATATCTGCTTAACACCAAGCAGTGTGTAGTCAAACGGAAAACTATTTGAAATAATAAATAAGAATATCATCAGATAGACTTTTTTATCACGGCAAAATGTTTACAGGTCTCCAAAACAAATAATTTGAACTTAGAACAGAACCCACCGCGTAGGCTAAAAGGATAAAGCCTCTTTTTTACTCTACCGTTTTTATACTTCACAGATCCTTAAAAATACCTCAAACACTGCTTGAGAATGGATTTATTCTGCATATTTTCCGACAGAGCCTTATAAGAACGCTACGAATACTAAAATAGAGAAATGGATACACTTAAACGTCTGGCGCGACTGCGATCTCGAATTCCTGTATACCAGCTTTTATAAATAGTATATTACATTAGGACGTAAACCTACTGGTGAAGGGTGATCGGGCCATATCATCAATACAGAAAAAATGCCAACTCGATGGGCCATATCCACCATGCTGGCCCAGTGCGGGTTCTGGTTAAAGAATTTATTTCTCAACAAGAAATTAACAATTTCACTTATGTGAGAACTTAATTATTATTGTAAATACAATGCTTCAGCAGTCTTAAACATAGTAAATATTAATTATTTATCAAAAACAGTTTTAGTACGTAAAGGAAAGTAACAACATTTTTTAAATAAAATTTTCACAAATATAAGTAACATACCTACCCGCTATTTACAACAAAATAATTAAAATAAATCAACACCAAAAAATAAGGCATGATTTATGTAGTTTAGTGTAAATTATATAAAAATAACTTTATAACTATACAATTCCACACTTTTCTTAACCTAATTATCTACCCTAAATCAAAACGATGAATGTTTATTTACAATATTGCGCTGTCCTACGAGTTGTTATCGTGTATCAATACCGGTTGCAGTCAAACAAAAGAACTAGCTCTGCTGTGTGCGTGAATGCGCCACAGTTCAAAATGTGAGCAGTTAGACTTAGTTATTTACATAGAAGTGTCATATCGTTCAATATGTGGGTTTTTAATTTAGTTTTGAAAATATTAAAGGAATGGGCATTTTTCACCTCTTTTGGAATTTTATTGTAAATTTTTACTCCCGCGTGACTTACGCATCGCTCGCCGTGTACAGTGCGAACTCGTGGAAGAATAATATGGTCTTTTCTTCGAATATTCCTGCTATGTGTTTGATGTTTTTTTGTAAATATTATATTTTTTATATGAATTTTTTTATCTAGAATTTTTCTAATTAATAAGCAAGTATAATAATGGTGTAGTTGTTTTACGTTCATGTATTTGGTTTCTTTATATATTTTATCTGTAGGTGTAAGATAGTCATAGTCAAATAGTAATTTTATTAATTTGTTCTGGGCAATTTGCAGATCTTTTAAGTTAGTCTTTGGAGCATTGCCCCAGATTTCGATTAGATATATGAGATGTGGCATTACTAATGAATTATAAACAGTGTGTCGAACTGGTCGAGGAAAACATCGCACGACTCCACGCAATGATCCTAATGATGTAAGCTTCATGCGG
Source organism: Hypomecis punctinalis (assembly GCA_949316475.1). Classification (NCBI taxonomy): domain Eukaryota; kingdom Metazoa; phylum Arthropoda; class Insecta; order Lepidoptera; family Geometridae; genus Hypomecis; species Hypomecis punctinalis. The sequence goes on along the minus strand of OX438820.1, from coordinate 8,918,860 downwards.
ATATGATCAATATGTATGTTCCAGTTTAAATGACTGTCGAGTTTTAAGCCAAGATATTTTTCAAACTCTTTTTGGTGGATTATTTCTTGACCTGCTCTGAGAGGCAAATGAGGAGGTATTTTTTTGTTTTTAGCTTTAAATATGACATAGGAAGTTTTTGCAGTATTAATTGTTAGTAAGTTATTTTGGAACCAACTTTCTAGTTTGTTTAGATCTTCTTGAGCTTTCGTAATAATATCGTGTATAGACTTCTCAAAATAAAAGATACTTGTGTCATCTGCGTATAACGACAACTTTCCGTTTAATGGCACTTCATGTATTGAATTAATATAGACAAGAAACAACATTGGTGGATTCACATACGCCATCAAGTTCCTTCTACGTACGTAGGTTATATTTAACCATTTTTTCCTTTACCGAAAAGCCAGTGGTGTGAAATTCCGTAATTTATTTCCAAAGAAACTCATCTTGTATTAGTTTGCAGTAAAATATTAATGTTTTTTTTAGTTGTGGTGTTAGAAATGACACTAAAAGGCGTTTATTGTGCGTTTGCGTAATCGTAAGCAATATTCACGCTATTGTTGCGTTTTTATTTATTTATTCAAAATTTCTCTCGGGTCAGGCCCGGTTCATTGATGGGCATCAGTGGAGCCGAAGCCAACACTGAGAGGCCCCTTTTAATACATCATTTAGCTATAGAGTTGGGATGATGGTGCAATGAAACCTATTGTGAGCAATGAATTCAAAAAATTAATGGGCTATTGTTTATTTATTTATTTATTTGTATCGGCAAGCAAACGATATTTATTAAAAATCCAAATTCACGAATTTTTAATTTTGTAGTTCGGTGAATGCGTCAGGAGTCATCTTGAATTTATTTATGAAAGGTGAAGTAATGCTGAAAAACTGAAACCACTTCAAGTACCAACTATAGAGCTCGGATTTAGAAAGAAAATTGCTATAAAAAAACCTAGACAAGTGCGAGTCAGGCTCGCACATCGAGAGTTCCAGAAAATTTCACAAAATTGGGAAGTAGGTTGATAAAATCTCTATACTATAACCATCGCCAAAAAGTTTTTTTTTTTTTTTTCACTTTTCTCGTCATAGATCCAAAATTACAAATTGTTAAAATAATTAAATACCTGTTTTAGTATGTGCTGATGAAGTTCTTTTATATGATAGGTACCTTATTTGATACGATTTACTCTCACTTTGAATTTTGAACACATGTTTTGTGAATTTTGAGGCCCTATTTTATTGTGATTTAAATAAAAATATACAGTTATCGGATTTATTCCTATATGTGTACTCTGAGACAATGTTTCTCGCCAAATTTCATAGTTCTATGTCAACGGGAAGTACCCAGTAGGTATTGATTTTTGTGAGTGGCGAAATATGCGTTTTTTACGACCTAAAAGGCTCTAACTTTTTTAAACGATAACTGAGAAGTTTTTCTTTTACACAACTGCAAGAGACCATAGATATATGTACACAGTTCAAATTTCAACTCGATATCTTTACGCGTTCCCGAGATGAAGAGTCTTGACATACACACTATTAACTTTTGTCGACATCTTATAATTCAGTAATATTTGTATGTTTTGTTTATTATTTTTGAAATCGTACATTATCTTCATAAATTTTTAATTTAAATTGTGTGACATTTGTGCGCCACGATGGGCAAAAACATGCGTTCTCTATTATATTTAGACCTGTTTGCGACTTTGTATGTTGTACACGATTACCATGTTTTCACAAATAAATGATCTCGAATCTTGAACACAGACGGACAGACGGACAACAAAGTGATCCTATAAGGGTTCCGTTTTTTCGTTTGAGGTACGGAACCCTTAAGTAAAGCTGTTATTTTAGTAGCTGGTTCTTTTTTACAATTATAGTTGGTAGCTGTTTTTTACAATTATTTCGTTCACGGATTCACAGCAGAATCAGATTCAGGACAAAATTATTTCGTACACAAAAACCAAACATGAAAAGAAATTGGTACCTGATGTACTGTACACCTTTATAAACATGTTGTAAAGTCGTTTAGGTATGTCCCAATTTCAGCATTTGGCCTGTAAACGTACGAAGCACGCGAGCTCTGAATATGCCTTAGGATAGGTATTTCATTTGAATATGTGAACCATATTTCATCCCCACTTATTTACCCCCACCCCCAGTCGTTTATCCCTGTCACTGATAGGGGTTGATGTGTGATTAATTGGACTATGGAATTAGGGGTTTGTATTTTTACACGACCGCTCAAGTAAAGGTTATAATAATTACATCTATAGTACTTACATCTTGTAATTAAAAAATATGGTCACTAGTTCTGACAAAAACAAAATATGTATAGCATGACAAAGCCATTTGCAATACAGAAGTTTCAGAATTGCCCAGTGGGTCATTAAAATATAATAGCAGGCTCGAGCAAGATCAAGGAGAAACATTGAAAATTCCATCTTCTATTTAAATAAAAATGAATCGTGGTTGTTAAGTCTCGCTAAAACTCGAGAATAGTTGAACCCATTTGACTATACTGCATAAAAGATAGCTTGATCTCTGTGACAGTGACATAGAAGATTGACATTTTTAGAGTTGGATAGTGGCGGAAAAATGTTGCAATGAAATCGAATGAGTAGTTGTAGGTGAGAAATTGGATTTTATTTACTTTTGGCGTCGGCACTCGTAATGAGGAGAATGGAGGTTCGTATCAAAAAAGATGGCGGCGTGCTTTTTTTAGTTTATGGCCTGGTAATACGGCCTTTGAGCAAAATGTTACATGAGTAGGTGAGCATTTGGATTGAATTTACTCACTATAATTTGAGATCAAGTAAATACACATGTAAATAATGTTATGGTATTAAAATATGCCTACAATAATATTAATGATAAATTAAGTTTTTTTAATTCGTCGCCCATCACTAATCGGCATGCCCATAAAGTATGATATTGATAGGTACTGTCTGTACTATTAAGAAATTCAGGACGCCTTTCATAGGCGTGATTTTTCTGACAGCTGTCCCAGAGATCAAGCTATATTTTATAGAGTATAATTTTGATCTTGAAATATTTGTGGAAGTTAAGTTCAAGTCCCATACAAAATGTTCCTGCAAATAAAAGTTGTCATTGACTGTTGAGAGATGGTGAAAAGAAGTTCGGTGGGTTAGCTAGTAGTTTGTTTTTGTCCTTATAATGTTTTTTACACAGAGCTATTACAACTAGAAGGCTACCGCTGTAGTCTTGAGGCAATTCTCAACCACAAAAATGTATGGAAAATCTTGCCCACGGCTGTCAAAACTGTCAACTACGAATTGGACTTTAACACTACTGAGAGAAAAATCACGGTAACTTGCTACTGAATCGAGATATTTTTCATGTCTCTTTCTAAGTCATGTCATATTAAATCATTGCATCTCTTCCTTTCCTTTCTCGATCGAACCACATTATCCCTCTAGTATCTCTGTGGTTTTTTTGTGTAATGTGGTTGTCTAATGAAGTGTTGTTGTTTGTTGTATTCTTTTCTTCTTTTTTTCTGTCATATGACGTTCACATCTGGGCACAGGCCTCTCCTGTATCTCATATAAAACCGATTAAAAGCGGCTTATATCCAGCGCTATTTTAAAAACAATGGCATAATTATATCATACGAGTATATCCTTTATATTAAACAAAAACTTATAACGCAAATGTAAATTTCAATAATATGAGAAATCGGTTTACCAGAACCAAAAAGAAAAGAAAAAAGCTCAAAAAAACGATAAACAACTAAAAACTATTCTTTATCTACTTAGAAGTAGGATAAAAACCTACTTATAGGTACACATTTAATTTTTAAAGACCGTTGAAGACAGAGGCTCTGCGGATGATCCAACAAAATTGCTTTGTGTAGTTTTAGCTTAACTATGTAGTATTGTGTTTTGTTGTAGTATTAAGGAACTTGCCCTAGTAAAAAAAGTTTTATCATAACTGCAGTAATTACAAAAATGCATATGTCGGTCTGAGAGTGATCGTCTCAATCACCCGCCATCGTTATTTGTGGGTCATTCATTGGTACAACTTGCCGGCGATCTCCAGTTGTCCATTTCACTAAAATAAACACCCTGAACTACTGCAACGGGTGGTTTTATTGACCAAGTATCACTTGGTAATCAATTTGAGAAGAATTATCACCTTGCGCTCGGAATGGCATGACGTTTTTCGGTCATCTGTCAAAGTTATTTCATTCCGACACAAGTACTCGTATGCAGTGTTGCCACGTGCGACCCCATTCGGGTGATACCCACTTTAAAATCATCACTACTTTCAACTAAAACCAGCTATGCTGTCTCACTCCGTCACATATATATTTAGTATATTAATAAAAGGCGCCACAATAGGAACAAAACTGCTAAATATTTTGACAAAACTTACTCTTTGCTATACAGAGGTACAGAATAATCCAGTGGGTCATTAAAATATAATGGCCGCCCGGAGCGAGATCGTGAGAAATGGAAGCGGGTTAGAAAACGTTGGGAAAATGGTGAAAATATCATGATCACAGAGTAAAATCGCATCGTTAGTTAGTATACTGTAGCAAAAATGCCAATTCAAGAGTTACGATATCTTCATAAAATTTGGTACTTATTCAAAAAAATCAACAATAATGTAAAAATTGTAACCATCAATCCGAGTTTGAGAACTCCTAGAATTTTGTACAGGATGGTTTGCCATTTTTTGCGAATAATAATTATATCAACCCGCACTGGTACTACTGGTAGCATGGCAAAGGGACAAATAGTCTTTCCACCATTATATCCTATCGAAGAAGAGACAAAGTATGGATTGACAAAGACAACTGACATTAAAAGTGGATAAAATAGTGTTCTCCCTTAGCCGTGCTACCCGTGCTGGTAGCTATTTGAAATACCTAGCTATTAACTTCGCACTCAACACGTATGTCCACCATTTTGAAATTTAATATGCTACCATATTGAAACTGCATTTTGAGTGCGACCCACTTAGGACACATTGAAGTTGTTACAAAAAAAATCTGCTTTATTCTACTCTTTAACGCAAGTCAAGTCAAATTTTCTTTATTTCGTAGACAAATTACATGTTCTTGAAAACGTCCCATAACAATGCTCATTAAGTACCTAACCAAAAGGAGTCGACACTACAAAGCGGCGGTCATGCTCTTTATTTAAATATATCGGTCTGGTTGCGCTTGTGTTGCGTTAATTTTCAGCTAGTGTTAGTTAATTACATTGGTGTGCGTGTAAACTTGCTTATATTTTGGTTTGTGTGCGTTTCTTCACACCCCACTGACTTGGCAGACTTCGGTGCCTAGGCATGTCGACTCCTTTTGGTTAGGTACTTAATGACAGTGCTTTTATAATTATACTTATAGAATTATTACTTAAAATTAAATTTCATTTCTAAACACTTTTATCAAAATACAACTAAACATTATCAAATACAACAAATTAACAAAAACAAATTAATAATAAAACAAGATTAATACAATAGAAACAAAAATAATAAATGTCAGTGTCATTTGACAATTTAGATGTCAACAGGTACAGATAAGAAACAAGTAGCATTAAAGCAGGTTACGTTATACGCAACCATGTACTATGTTGGTATCTATAATAAACAGCAGAATATTAAATTTCGTTTTGGCAATGTGGCACTGCATTGTGAAATTTAAATCGGCGCATAAATTAAAGCAGCCATAGCTTATAGATTACAAATGTAATGGCATAGCTGAAACAGTCCATGCGACCAGTTGTACCACATTTTCATGGAGCCTCCATTCTCGTATATCAAGCTGCACGCTATGCCGTAGCGTTTCTCAAACTGGGAGTGTCTAAGGGCTCGCCATTTGATCTTAGGGGTTCGTGCGGGAATGTTGGTTGGGTAGCGAGCAGGCCCGTGTGACACAATTGAGATTTTATAAATCATCAAATTATTAAATCGTTCAATACAATTGACTGCCTCGGTGGCTTAGTGGTTAGTGACCCTAACTTCTGGATCAAAGAGGTGCGGGTTCGATCCCCGCCCAGGGCAAATATTTATGTGATGAACATAAGTGTTTGCTCTGTGTCTGGGTGTTATTTAGGTACTATCTATATAAGTATGAATTTAAAGATAAGTATATGTAGTATATCAGTTTCTGGCAGCCATATCACAAGCTTTGCTTAGCTTGGGGTTAGAAGCCATGTGTAAGATCCCAAAATATTTATTTATTTATTAATTAGTCAATATGACTCGCGCTAAAACTAGTATGAGTACAAACATCAACCTTTTTTTCACGTCGAGTCTTAGTATCGAAATAAGGAAAAAAAAATTAAAATTAGTCCTGCTCACCCTTTAACAAAAACTCCTAAAACTCACGACAAACCTACTTAACATATAAAATATCTTATCAGCCAGATAAAAGGATTTAAAGCTACCCCAAACATAGTATTATCACACTAATTTTTTTTTTACCGCTGTATTTGTTACATCTACTCATAAATTGTTACCATTTTAAAATACGATTTAAAAAACCTTATTTTGATCAACAGAAATATTTTTCTGCGGGAAGGGTTCGCCATCAATTAGGTACTTTAAAAGGAAACTCATCAGTTTGAGAAACCTTGCGCTACGCCATCGTTTTATGGGTTATATCTACGTCCCGGCTCCATTCTCTACGCATGAAGTTTTACATCCAACATTCATCGTCGAGGCGTAGCGCGTTCCTTGCCAGTGCTGTGCTGTAGAGTGACTATATTTTTTATACGAACAGCCAAAATAAGTAAGTTCGTATTAACCTACTTATTTTGGCTGTTCGTATTAGCTAGCTTTGGTGTCAAAGTTTTTAGGCCGCCTGAAGGCCTCTGACATGGTTAAACGGTTAAAAAACCCGGACTTACAATTTAACGTGTCATCCGAGCAACGGTAGCTCTCAGTTGCCGTAATTACTGCGTTACAATACATACATACCACATTCATACTCGTACCTCTAAAAAAACATTAACCTTTTTCTACAACAAAAAATATCCATTAAAGCCTGGCATTTGCTGTAAACCCTACATCTAATTGCAATTTTAACCTTTTCTTAATGACCTTACGTCGACACGTTACAAACAAGCCCATTTTACGTCCGAACAAAGCATTCAACATCGATAAAATCACAAAAAACTGCCGCAAAAATCCTCTATTTTTATTTGTAAAACTTTTTTATCGTTCTCGTGAATAATGGGACCTTGGAATATCAAAACGGAAGACGCGTAATTTCTCCTTCAGCGAAATGAAAATATTCTTTGATGTAAAAGGTCGGTAGCTTGGTCCATTTTTAAAAATAAATGTTGATCGATTAACTAAAGTTGTCGTGGTTATATAAAATGTATAACTAGAAGTTTAACTTACCGTGCCAAACAATTGGTCCCATTGAAAATATGTAAGGGAGGCCTATCTACACCGGTAAACGTCCTAAGGCTGAAATCATGATGAATATGAGTCTACCAAGGTGAGAAATAATGCGAGAGCGCAGCGAGTGCAAAAAATTCTAAAGTTTTCGCGATAAAGGGCAAAAGTAGCCAAAAGAAATCATCAGTATTTTTAAGAAAGTACCTAAGTACGAGCGTAGCGCGAAGAAAGATGAAAATCAAATTATTTCTTTCCTTTTTTTTCCGGGATGAAATCGCTCTATAACCATTGTCAAATAATAAGCTTACATGCATCGCTACATTATGTGTAGTACTCAAATTACACTCAGGAGTAAAATCATTCGGGGCATATTATTTTGCTAGCTGTCTAAAAAAGACTTTAAATGAGAGTAAGAAGTGTGTTATTCCCTTTCTGGGGTTGTCCTAAGGGTTGTTTTGAATGTTGACAGGAAAACAAGGTCGTTACGCCGTGTTGATTTTATGGAGTTTTACCGATAGGAAAACCGTTCTTTTCGGTTTCGTGTGAGCCACGGAAGTCATTAATTTTCACGGTTTTAGAGAAAGCCGCATTGAAAATGTGGAAGGCTTTTTGGACAAGAAATGGGAATAGAACGTTTGCGGCTCATCGACTTGCTGTTTTTATACTGACCGAAGCTAAGCGAAGGGCTTTCACACGACTATTTTGCTTACGTATGCCCGGATGTTGAATTTGTCTACAGGTCGCATTTTTCAATCTATATATTTCCTTCAAAATAGGGGAAAATTTACTGTCAAGTCAGTTACAAGTTTTCTTTTTGGATTTATCAGCTGAATTCGATAATATTTGGCAAGATTGCTTAGTATCTAAAAGTAAGTGACAACAAGGTTTGCGAATAAGTAATTATGTACCTAGTACCAAATCGGTCAAATGTGAATTATGGGGTTATGAAGATGCGAGCTTTACCGCTCGGAGAACTACTGAAAGTGGGTAAAAGTGAATCTCTATAGGTATGTTGGATTCGATACTTATAATTATTATATTTTAATATGGGACCAGCGGGGTAATTCTGTTAACCGATCTCTTCACTGAAGTGATGCGTTCTTGAATCTATCTCGTTTTTCTGACAGATCCGACAGCTCAAAACTGTCAAAAAAACGAGAGAGGTTCTAGAACGTATCACCTCAGCAACGAGATCGGTTATCAGAATTGTCCCGCAGCTCTAAAATAATATCAGCTGTTTTATTACATTTTGTCAAAACTCAATGAAAATTGATAATGGGCCAAAGAAGCGGGGCTATTTTGATAACGGTTTCGTTTTTGAGGTGACACGTTCTAGAACCTCTCTCGTTTTTCTGACTATTTCGAGCTGTCAGAACTGACAGAAAAACGAGAGAGGTAAGACGATTTCTTTAAAATTCTGATTTAATACCTACTGTCAGTTTCACCCGTGACGTAGACAGACGCATCTTTTGTTTTTTTTTTCAACAGCATGATCGGTAGTTATTATGTAAAGGGTTAGTGGTAATCAATAGACATCTTTTTAGCGGTTTATTCTGTACATCAAAACTGACAACTTTTATTCAACGATATTTTGTCAAATCTCAAAAAATGCTGTTTCATAGAAAAATATCATCACCCTCTAAAATTTTTTAGTTTTGACAAAAGTGGCAGAACAAAATTCGTAAGTTTTGATGTACAGAATAAGCCCTTAAAAGGATGCTAATTGATTACCAGTATACAAATTATTCAAAATAATCGCTATCACTACGTAGTATAAAACAAAGTCGCTTCCCTGTCTGTCTGTCCCTATGTATGCCTATATATTTAAAACTACGCAACGGATTTTGATGCGGTTTTTTTAATAGATAGAGTCATTGAAAAGGAAGGTTTATATGTATAATGAGCCTGTGCGAAGGCGGGGCGGGTCGCTAGTAATAATATATGTAAAGAGTGTTAGTATCTACCAGTCACCCAGTAGAAACGCATTAAATTACAATAGTGGGGCTTCACTTCCCTGAACTCTTAATACATATCTTTGATGTCTTGATACTTTACTAGAAATATTGTTAAAGTTAATTTGTGTTAATTGTGTTTATGAGTGCTTTGTTTTTGACCGGGAACGAATTGATTTTGTAGGCGAGTTGGATGTTATGTTTATAGGTACACATTTATATATTTACATATGAATTTACATTTGACCTTATTTACGGTTTGGACACATGCTCACAAACCTTCACGATTATAAAATTAGTAGGAGCAGGGTTACAAAAAATGAGGGATGCAAATAGCCCAAAGCATGTGTGTGTGTCAAATACAGATATAAAACCTCAATAAATTGTAAGGTAGTAAATAATCCTACTAATATTATAAACGCGAAAGTTTGTGAGGATGCATGGATGGATGTATGGATGTTTGTTACTCTTTCACGCAAAAACTACTGAACGGATTGAGATGAAACTTTGCCCTAATATTATATATCAGAATAACACATAGGCTATTAATTATAATGATATATTGCGTAAGCGGGCGAACCCGCGGGTAAAAACTAGTAAATACATATAGGTAAAACATGTAAGCCGTGGCGGATTAGTGATAATGACACTCGCCTTAAAATCGTGAGGTCGTGGGTTCAAATCCCGGTCTCGTACCAAATAATCCCTTGGAATTTTTGTACGGAATTTCACACCACTGGCTTTTCGGTGAAGGAAAACATCGTGAGGCAACCTGCATACGTCCGTAGAAGAAATTCAATGGCGTATGTGAATCCACCAACCCGCACTGGGCCAGCGTGGTGGATATGGCCCAAATCACCCTTCGTGGGTAGGCCTACGTCCTGCAGTGGACTATTAAAAAGGCTAGTACAGTACATATAAATGTAAAGTTAAACTATTGGCACATCGAACTCAAATATGCGAGAAAACGGTCCAGAGGTTCTCATTCTCATTCTCATTTGAAGTAGGGGCGATAAGTCCTGCACTGACGTCCCGCATGGGGTGTTTTGTGCATTTCCCCCTCCAGCGTCTACCCCAGCCAGCCTAGCTCCTTAAAATAACGGAGCGTGGCTCTGGGCCGCCGGCATAACTGCTCCAGTGGCTTGGTTGGTATACCAGATGGCGATGAGGATGACGCTGTAGATGCTGACGACAAAGCAATAGCAGCGTCATGCAACCCGAAAGCGATTCTAGTTTCTGCCGTGGCCTTGCAATGCCACAAGACATGCTCTACCGTTTCATTCTCCTGCAGGCAACCACGACAGAGTGGGCTGTCGGTGGCTCCCAGTTTATACATGTGACTATTCAAGTTGCAGTGACCAGTGATGAGTCCTACCATAAGTCGGAGGTCTTGCCGCTGCAACCTCAATAGATCGTTTGTAATGTTTCTGTTCAGGGCTGGGAAAGCAGCTTTGGCATGCCTGCAATCCTCCCTCCAGAGGTTGTCAATATGGGGCCGAGAGATCTCCGACATTTCTATGAATGCCCGCTTTGAATGGCGGACCATCATCAATCATTGACTGATCGGAAACGGTCTGATAACTGCTGTTATGGCTGGGAATAGGTTCGATCTTTGATCAATACGGCACGGGTGCGGGCTCTTGACTTCTCACAGCTTGTTACAGACCTTTTGCGACGTTTAATGAAATGAAACGATATGAAAAAAAGTGCACTCCCGGTGCAACCCGTCGTGTTTTTTTTTTTGCTCCGTGCAAGATTTTTAATCCAAAACAAATAATTATCACATTGGCCAACCAGCTTTAGCTGTACAAACTTACATGTTGAAGCGTTTGCTACATAAGTAATTATTTTACGCAAAAAATAGCATGACCGACTTCACCCGTGTACAGAATCATTACATAGTACAAAGTCGCTATCCGCTGTCTGTCCCCGTGTATGCTTAACGGATTATGAGTCAGTTTGTTTTATAGATAGAGTAATTCAAGAGAAATGTTTACATGTATAATACACCTGTGCGAAGCCGAGGCGCATCGCTAGAACGCAAATATTATGAACGGATCGATGTAAAATTTCTCACATTATTGTTGATTTATCAAAAATGGCTCAGCCAATTTCGATAAAATTAAAATGGGACCAATTTTAATTTCATTATTCTTTCCAATAAAAAAATAATTATTGAAATCGGACTTTTATGAAAAAAGTAATGCGTGGTTATACATAAAAAAACCGTGGTGGCCTAGAGGTAGTGACTAGTGACACCCGCCTTACAATCGTGAGGTCGTGGGTTCAAATCCTCGGTCCAGTACCAATGAGTTCTTTGGAATTTATGTACGGAATTTCACACCTCTGGCTTTTCGGTGAAGGAAAACATCGTGAGGCAACCTGCATACGCCAGTAGATGAAATTCGATGGCTTATGTGAATCCACCAACCCGCACTGGGCCAGCGTGGTGGATATGGCCTAACCACCCTTCGTGGGTAGGTCTACGTCCTGCAGTGGACTGTTGAAAAGACTGATACAATTCGACGCGTATATCTTTTTTTATGTATTGTAATTTCGAATTGTATACCTCCTCCGGTGGTTCGTCGGTCAAAAAATAACAGTGAGCATATAATTAAGATCTGATCTAAATTATTATTTGAGTAAAACGAACGAAACGTTGCTAAATCAATTATTTAATTTAATTTAATTATTGTGCGCGTACTTTACGTATTTACATAAATGTGTAGAATAAGTTATTTCGTCAGTCCACAAAAGAAAAAGCATTTTTTTCAGAGGCTTTCAGACCGACCTAAAACTCTGACATCAAGGCCAGCCACACGCTTAAATGAACTTTCTTATGTGGAAAGGGGAAAAGCAATCAGCTTAACTCCCCATACCTACATTATTGCTTTATATCTACACTGTCTTTGTCACAGCCTAATTAATTATGTAGTCAAAAGACATATCAGAGTACAGAAGCGAAGCACTTAGATGATTAACATAGTTAGGCTGTGGTATCGAGCTCGTGTTTTGGTATATGAGATGGTGTTGATGACTTACTTAGCTGTATTTTAACTCGATACATGTTCAAATTGCTTATTGGAGATCCATAGGGGAGGCCTGTATCTAGCTGTGGACGTCCTTTGGCTGATGGATGGGTGGATGACATATTCAAATTGCTTAATACTAAGTAGGGTGTTAGTATTTATAAGAAATTTCTAAAGAAAATGTTTCAGAATGTACCAAAACTTTCTATACTAATTTATTAACTGTAAAATATTTTGAAAAAATATACGCCGAGAAACCGGATATAAATAGCACCATTAACAAGCATTTGAAAGTTACTTTTTTTTTTTTTTTTTTTATAATGACAATACTACCCTACTACTACATAGAAAGCAATTGGATCATCCACAGACACTTGAAGGTCTAAAGATAATCTAAGTGCTCAAGCCCACTGCCAGTTGGCAGCGTGCCCAGCATGCTGGCAGCATTGCCACGCTGAATGGCAATGCTTATACGTTGAGGTACCATTACTTTATTATTAAAATTTTTCGAAAGTTACTTATTATTTAATTTACTGACTTCACTTACCATAAAAAGTATCCCATGACCAAGGAGCACAGTCCTTGCCCATGCACTCTTCTATCTATAAACTAATTCTATTATAAATTTTTCGCAAAAAAATAGCATGACCGACATCACCCGTGCACAGAATTCGCGAAAAGTTCGCACGGATGTAGCATTTTTCACATTATTGTTGATTTATTTATCAAACATGGCTCAGCTGATTTCGATAAAATTTAAATGGGAACAAATTCAAAGTATACTTACTCTTTCCAATAAAAAATATAAATCAAAATCGAACCTCTACTTAAAAAGTCATGCGTGGTTTTATATAAAAAAATATGCGCCTTGAGTTGAGGAGTCGTGTCGTCGGTCAAACAAGATTATTTTTTGCAAAAATTAGCATGACCGACTTCACCCGTGTACAGAATTCGCGAATATTTCGCACGGATGATGTAACATTATTGTTGATTTATCAAAAATGGCACAGCCGATTTCGATAAACTTTAAATGGGACCAATTCCGAAGTATATTCTTTCCAATAAAAAATAACTATTGAAATCGGACAACTATGAAAAAAGTTATGCGTGGTTATACATAAAATATGTATATATACGCGTCGAATTGTATACCTCCTCCGGTGGTTCGTCGGTCAAAAACAATTCGATTTTTCTCCCCGTTGCTGAGTAAAAAATAGGTACCTTTTAGGTACATTTTTTTAGCAAACAAGAAAAAACAACGAGTACACTTTAATATTAATCTATTTTTTTTTAAGCGCGAATAAGTCCTCGCTTGACCACCTGATGGTAAATGACGTATAATTAATATTAATTTTAATTAATAAGGGTTCGATCTTGCTTAGAGGTGATTTATATACCTACATATATTTTGTCAAAGCTTGGTATGGAAAATGGGCCTTAATTGCTTTACCCCAGTAATTATCCAAATGTCCGACTTTGAGTCACCTTCCCGAATTTAATTAAGTATTTATTAACAAACAACCCTAATCCATCAAGAAACAATATAAACATAATTAACCTTTTCGCCGCCGACTCGGTGAATTAATAACCTTCTCGCGATCGATTTTCAATCTTTTGGCGGGAAACAAGGAGTCATTTCGACGCCATTTTGTTTGCTGACGACATTTATTGGTTTCTGTCTCTAAATTAAACTATACTCTATAAAATTTAACTTGATCTTTGCGACAGTTACATATTGACATAATATTTAGAGTTGAGATAGTGGTGGAAAAAATCGATTTTCAAACAATGTTGTTATGAAATCGAATGAGTAGTTGAAGGTGAGAAATTGGATTTTATTTACTTACTATTATTTAAGATCAAGTATGTACACATGTAAATAATGTTATGATATTAATTAAATACTGTAACTGTAATAATGTAACGATAGTACCTATTTATCAACGTTTTTCACTATTATCGATGCTAATGTAACATATAATTGGGTTTAATTTAATTACACATGTAAAAAATGTTATGATATTCAAATATACAATAAAATTAATGATAAATTAAGTTTTGTTTAAAATATCGTCAGTATAAACTATCGATATTTTAATTAAAACTCTATCTAAAACTCTGTGGTTACGATCATTCGTTGCCCATCATTAATCGACATGCCCATAAAATATGACATTGACAGGTACTGTCTGTACTATTAAGAAATTCAGGACTTCATAGGCGTGATTTTTCTGACAGCTGTCGCAGAGATCAAGTTAAATTTTATAGAGTATAGTAATGGTTTGTACACATTAGATGTATAACAGAACACGTTATATTGTAACATTCGATTATGAAAATTAAAAAGAAATCGCCGACGACGAAAAATTCCGGCGAGTGTGCGTTCGAACTCCACGACCTGATTTCTTCATCTCCTTTTCACTACATAGTCGAGTCGAGTTCGCATTTGCTTCTTCCTTTATAATGCGGACCGCCAGGGATTCGAATGCCCTGCTTCCGTCATGGTTCCCTGACAATTAATTCCGATATGGATATCTTCAAGAAGAGTGAATAGGTATATCCTTAGGTCCACATATTTTTATATTCAGCTATAACCTCGCTTTCCATCAGGTGAGTTGGTAGCCAAAAGTAGCATATTTTACGTAAAAAAAGTTAATCCAAAAATTTTAACTCAATTGTGCCAAGTATTGTCGAGATTCGTTAAAAAAAATATTTTGTAGAGGAAAATCAACTGTCTAAAAAAATCAACTCAGTCAAAACTGAGACCCTATCACTTCGTTCGCTTGATCAATTATGTTAATATTGAGTGCGAAAGCATAGGTCTTCATCATCCGGTCCTTCCGCCACCTCCTCCACCTCCGCCACCTCCGGTGAGGATTGGCCTCAGAGAATATTCCTATTTGCCAAGGCGCCCAGCAAATAGCTATAAATCACTGGGGAACTTGTCGTGAAGAGGTCTGCTAGATAGTGACAACATGCCTCTTCTCACGAGATCTGTGGGTGTCGTCACGTTGTTGGGGGCAGTGTTGCCAGGTAACAGGTGATTAGTGTAAAAAGTTTATTGTAAAGTAACTTTTTTAAAGTTGTGTCTATGGGGCTTTTGTAATTTTTATTGGCCGAGCGAACGAAGCGAGTGAAGTCTCAGTTTTGAGTTGACGATTTTGTTTTCCTCTGTTCAGATTTTGATTCTCCTCTAGAAGCGGCTATTTATGGCTATGATATTTCTGAAAATGGGTCAGAGAAACAAACTGGTGTTGCCAGTCTTATTAAAAAAATAAAAATGAAAGTCACGATGTGTATTCATTGAACTGTCTAAGATGAACCTTGAATCATAATATTAATTACCCAAAACAAAATCATAATTGCCAACTTTTCAATCCGCCAGTCCGGAATAAGCAATCCGGCAACGAAAATAATTAGCACCTTTTGTTACCTTCCATTTACCCGTCAAATAAGGTAAAACATAGATATGAAATAAAAGCAGATCCGGCATTTATACTCTATAAAATTTAACTTGATCTCTGCGACAGCTGTCAGAAAAATCACGCCTATGAAGTCCTGAATTTCTTAATAGTACAGACAGTACTTGTCAATGTCATACTTTATGGGCATGCCGATTGGTGATGGGCGACGAATGATCGTGACCACAGAGTTTTAGATAGACTTTTAATTAAAATATCGATAGTATAAACTATATTTTGCCGATATTTTAAATAAAACTTAATTTATGATTAATTTTATTGTATATTTTAATATCATAACATTTTTTACATGTGTAATTAAATTAAACCCAATTATATGTTACATTAGCATCGATAATAGTGAAAAGCGGCGATAAATACTATCGGTACATTATTATGAGTATTTAATTAATATCATAACATTATTTACATGTGTACATACTTGATCTTAAATAATAGTAAGTAAATAAAATCCAATTTCTCACCTTCAACTACTCATTCGATTTCATTACAACATTGTTTGAAAATCGTTTTTTTCCACCACTATCTCAACTCTAAATAAGTCAATTTGTCACTGTCGCAGAGATCAAGTTAAATTTTATAGAGTATAGAAAATCATCGTCCAATAATTATTTTTCGCAAAAAATGGCTTATCCAACTTCAGCCGTGTACAGAATTTAAATAGTTCGCTCGAATAGATGTACGAGTAAGTATACCATTTTTGAATACTATTGTTAATTTATCAAACATTGACCGAAGTGTTCAACCGTTTTAAAATTTTATATCACGGGATTGCACTCACGTTTATTTTTCACTAGCGACCCGCCCCGACTTTACACAGATATATTACACATATAAACCTTCCTCTTGAATTACTCTATCTATTAAAAAAAACCGCATCAAAATCCGTTGCGTAGTTTAAAAGATATAAGTATACATAGGGACAGACAGCGGGAAGCGACTTTATTTCATATTATGTAGTGATAGTGATAGTCATTACATAGAACGACTATAGTTTCAGTGCATTACCAGTGCATCGCGAGACGGCTCCGCGTGCTATCTCTCGACTTGAGAAAGATAAAAAAGAGAAGAATAAAATTAAACGATAAACGTTAAATACGAAAAACGATAAAAATAAAACTTTCGCGATTTGAACACATTATTATTATATACTACGGGACTAATCGCGCACTAAAATTACTAGATAAATAAATACCTCATCATCACGACGTTTCGGCCGAGTTGCATCGACCGTGGTCACGGGTAGACTGAGATGATGAGGTATTTATTTATCTCGTAATTTTAGTGCGCGATTAGTCCGTAGTATATAATAATAATGTATTCAAATTGCGATAGTTTAAAAAAGTACAACCCATGATATAACATTAAAATGTGAGTATGATCCCGTGGTAAAAAATAATTAAAATGTGTGAAAACCACGTTAGTTTCCATACTAAAAACTGTTCATCCGCTTTCGATAAAATTTTAAAAGGACGACACCTTGAGCATGGTTACTTACCAATAAAAAAAAACGTCAGCATTGCTCCATACTTGGCAGAGTAGTCTAGTAATGACCAGACAGAGACAGCGACAAATTTTAGAGAAAAAATAACTGTGAACACACTTGGCAAATTCTGAGCCTTTTTGACGGTTTTTCGACGACCATTTTGTGGTAATCACGCCTTCAAATTTTCAACCTTAGCGCAATTCCCTTGCCTTTATTTCTTCCATGAGCACTGGCAACACCGATCCGTGGATAATTTACTAAAATGGCGGATGACTGGCGCTTTGCGAACGTTGATTTATTGCGGGTAGTTATAAATTGCGAAAACATCCCGGCGAAGGTAGCGCCTTTGCTTTTTGGCGAAAATGGAACGTCTGCCGTTTTACTCAATTTTAATCAAAAAGTTCTATTACGAAATTGGAAAAAGATGACCTTTTACTACATTGCAAGGTTATTTTTGTGTTCAAGGTTTATTATGCATGACTTTTCCGGTTACTTTGTACTGATTACTTACCTACATAAAAAGAGCGTTACTAGATCAGTAGAGTTAGCAAAAATAATTATAGGTACGTAAAAAATTTAAAATAAAATCATTAATTTAAGTAAGTTAATAAGGACCCAAAGATGACTAAACGGCTTAAACATGACTAAACGGCTTAAAAAACCGGGACCTACAATTTAAAATGCCATCCGAGCTACGGTAGCGCTCGAACCGCCACCTATGGTCGATTAGAAGTGCCGAACGTTGCTCCAGTCAGTGATCACTAATACTACATTCTTAAGTATAATATTTTGTACAATTAGTTTCCTAATACTGGACAAGTTCTACATGATATTTTAATCTTTGAAGGGACTTATAATAGGCTGATGACTAAAAAAATATAATAAGTCCTTCAGATGTATGAAAAAATATTTTTGTTCTGTCAATTAAACAAAAATTGATGAAGATATAGTCCGTTAAAGTTTCGCGTCACGCGTCACGTTTCTAGTTAAGTAAATTTCTTATTTTATGATTACAAAAAATATAGTTATCGATCTAAATATTGAGAAACGCGAAACGAAAGATTTTTTTCTAAAGCTTTTTTTGTGAATTTTTTTCAAGATACCAGATTTTTTTTTTTTGTAAAATTGAAAAAAATCTCTTTTGTGAACTATTATTGTATGCTCTATATTTTTTCCAAGTTTGTATCAGTAACAGTTACGCCTAACTGTGCGACGAAAAACATGACGTTTTACGGATTTTTACCTATACCTATTGATGCCGTGGTGCCCTAGTGATAATGACACCCGCCTTACAATCGTGAGGTCGTAGGTTCAAATCCTTGACATATATGTACGGAGTTTCACCAATGGCTTTTCGGTAAAGGAAAACATCGTGAGGCAACCTACATACGTCCGTAGAAGAAATTCGGTGGCGTATGTGAATCTACCAACCCTCACTGGGCCAGCGTGGTGGATATGGCTCAATCATCCTTCGTGGGTACTTACGTCCTGCAGTGGACTATTAAAAAGGCTGGTACAGTACTAAAACAATACGGCATAGTTCAAAAATAGAAACTTTTGGCTTCTTACATAATTTATTTGTAGTCAAATTAGGTTTACCCAGAACCAAAATTAGATGTGTCCACGGACAATACCATTCGTTCCACTTGGCCCATATCAATAAAACCTTTCTAATATGACCTTTATTGCAAAAGGGGTAAGGCCCAACGTTATCCACTAACCCATAAATTTACTTCAACGCTACACCTTCTTCGGAAAACAAATTATTTATTTATACAACGTTTGTGATGCTTCCCTACCTGATAGCTATTCCTTAAGGTATGTACCTATTGGTTAGATATAATTGTGTTTTTAAGGGTTGTTCACCGGCCACTGTCTCTTTCTCACATTTGTAAGATTGACTACATAGACACTGAATTTACATAACCTTTTTAAGATGTATAAATCAACGTACAATGTATAAAAAACCGAACAAGTGAAAGTCAGGCTCGCGCATCGAGGGTTCCGTACAAATCCAGAAAATTTCACAAAATTGACAAGTTGTTAAAATCTCTATACTATAACCACCAACAAAATAGTTTTTTTATTCACTTTTGTCGTCATACATCGAAAATTACACATTGTTAAAATATTTAAAAACCTGTTTTAGCATGTGCTAATAAAGTTCTTTTATGTGATCCCTTACATGATCCGATTTACTCACTTTGAATTTTGAACCCATATTTTGTGAATTTTGAGACCCTATTTGTTTATGATTTAAATAAAAATGTACACTTTTCAGATTTATTTCTATATGTGTACTCTGAGACAATGCTTCTCGCTAAATTTCATAGTTCTATGTCAACGGGAAGTACCCTGTAGGTTTTGGTTTGGTTTTGTGAGTGTCAAAATATGCGGTTTTTTACCACATGAACGGCTCTAACTTTTTTATACGATAACTGAGAAGTTTTTCTTTTACACAACTGCAAGAAACTACACATATATGTATACAGTTTAAATTTCAATTCGATATCTTTACGAGATACGGACAGACGGACAACAAAGTAATCCTATAAGGGTTCCGTTTTTTCCGTTTGAGGTACGGAACACTAAAAATGGTTAATTTTTATAAATCGCAAACTACTGTTATTTCCGTTTTTATCAAATACATTCTACTATTATACGAAAATAATTATTTTCCGACAAAATAACTGACTTCTACCGTGTACAGAATTGGAGTAGTCCGCTCAAATCGATGCCACTTTACATTATTGTATTTTTTTCCAAAACGACCCGATTCACAAGCTCTGAAGTATGAATTATCAAAAAATCATTAAAACCGGTTCACAATTGACGAAAATATTGGAAAACATACACAAAAATGCATACAGACGAACATACCTCCTCCTTGTTGAGAGTCGGTTGAAGACTACAAAATGTATGTTTGAAGTAAACAATTTTTTTCACAGAGATTTTTCAAATTTTTCTACAAAAATGTTGATTTTTAAGTATTTCTATGATTATTAGGTACTTACTTACTCGTATCTCTATGAATTTTTGCTTCCGGCTGCGTACACAATCAATCTTCGCAACTTTGCCTATGAGCAGTTTTTTATCTTCGTACGCAACTAGTTGCATACAAAGAAATAATTTCATCCTCTATGGCAACTGAATCCCATTTTTAGGCATTTAATAGAATAAAATATGAGTTTTCATCCTCTATGGCAATTAAATTCTATTTTTAGGCTTTTCAAAAAAAATATGAGTTTTTATCCTCTATGGCAACTAAATTCCATTTTTTGGCATTTCATAGAAAAAAAATATGAGTTTTCATCCTCTATGGCAACTAAATTCCATTTTTAGGCATTTCATAGAAAAAAAATGAGTTTACATCCTCTGTGGCAACTGGATCCCATTTTTTAGGCATTTCATAGAAAAAAATTATGAGTTCTCATCCTCTATGGCAACTAAATTCCATTTTTAGGCATTTCATAGAAATAAAATATGAGTTCTTAGGTTACCGTAGCTAACGGCTTTGCCACAACGGAATTATACTTTAACCCAGTCAGTACGCACCACCTTAATCTTTAGAAGCCTATCGTGGACAAATAAAGCAATGGACAAGCACGCGATTCATCACGTTGCTATTCGTAGCTTACCTTGGCCCGAGGTACTTCGACCTCGCCGAATGCTGCCGTAAAAGATTAATGTTAGTGCTGCAGACTGATAACTTTTATTTATACCAGCATAAGGTTACTTTGGCAATTTGATGATTGAATTCTTTGTCTGATAGAAATAATTCTAAAATAACTGGAACTGGTGGTGTATATTTACTTAATAATGTGAATAAAAGATACAACGGGATGCACTTAGAGAGTGCAAGCAGAAGTAAGTTCGAATAGGTCAGGTGGCTAGCCCTGGTGTCAGAGTTTTTGGGCCGCCTGAAGGCCTCTGGCATGCCTAAATGGTTAAAACAACCGGAACTACAATTTAACGTGTCATCCGAGCCACGGTAGCGCTCAGGAAAATCCCAACCGCGGTCACCCATCCAAATACTGACCGTGCGGTACGTTGCTTAATTTGCAAGCAGAAGTAAAAACTTAAATATGTAAAGTGTGTGGGAATATACAAAATCACATACGCATACTCGTGCAAGTGCCCTGCGCCGTCTTACGAATTTTGCGATCAGTGTCACGTGTCCTGATGCGAGTTTAACATTTTGAACCCATCCCAAAATTTGAACAACGCCGCTAAAAAGATTTCATGTCAAGATTTTTTTGTTCGTGGATTGAAATTATTATTATTATACACATATTTATTTATAGTCTTAAATTTAAGTTTTTTTACAATATTTATGTAATAAAAAATAAAATACTATAAAAAAACCTAAACCTAGAGTGCCGCCGGCAGCGGGGCGAGGCCCAAGCTACCGGTGGTTGGGTCTACAGAGAGAGGAACCTCCTGACAATGCGCGCTGTGTCCAGGACGACCGCCTTCTGTATCTGACCCTTGACCCAACCGTCTAGCGAGAGCCTCTTAAGATGGTGGTCGAGACTCTTCGCTATTAAGCCGTTTACCGAAACGACTATCGGGACAATGATCGTAGAGTCCACATCCCACATGGCGGTAACCTCGTGAGCCAAGTCAAGGTACTTGCTGAGCTTGTCCTTCTCGGCCTTCACGAGGTTCTCGTCATGTGGGATGGTGACGTCGACGAGCACTGCCCGGCGCTGGGACCGGTCGACCACCACGATATCAGGCCTATTGGCGACAATAGTCCTGTCCGTGATGATAGAGCGGTCCCAGTAAAGCAACGCACGACCATTTTCGAGAACTGGCGCCGGTGCGTACTTATAGTACGGCACCTCAGACTCGACAAGGCCGTATCGAAGAGCAAGTTGCTGATGGATAATCCTGGCTACTTGGTTATGCCTGTGCAAGTACTCGCCGTTGGCAAGATGAGAACAAGCGGAAGTAATATGCCTGAGTGACTCTCCGGGACGGTGGCATGCCCGACAAATGTCGACCGTACCGTCCTTCAGGATATACTTCCGGTAGTTGTTCGTCAAGACAACTTCGTCCGCAATTGCACAGGCAAAACCTTCGGTTTTCCCAAAGAAGTCACCGAAGCGCAGCCAGGCCACCGACGCGAGCAGGTCCACATCGGGTCCTGTTAGGGCCCGATAGAACCGCCCGTGCAGCTCCTTGCTCCTCCATACCGCCTTGCGATCATCGGTGCTGAGCACCGATAGCCTGCGCCAGTTCTCCTTCGCCAGGGAGAGCGGGGTGAGGCCTCTGTCAACTGCCACCACATCGCAATGCATTCCACGCCCGCTGTTTCGGAAATAGTCCCGGAGACTGTATACTTCCCGGTTGTGGAGGTCTTTGGCATTTAAAAAGCCTCGGCCACCACACTTCCGCGGAATGTACAGTCTCATGACAGACGAGCGCGGGTGTAGCATGCGATGCAAAGTGAGCAGTCGACGGACCCTCCTATCCAGGGCGTCCAGCTCAGTCTGAGTCCACCTCAGTGTGCCAAAGGAGTACATCAGCAGCGGCATCACCCAACCATTGAAAGCGCGCACCTTGTTGCCTCCGGACAAAAGACTATTAAGTACTTTTGTCAGGCGACAAAAAAAGCGCTCCTTCACCGATTTCTTGATGTCCACTGCCGATATACCCAACGACTCTGACATACCGAGGTACTTGTAAGTCTCGGCTTCGGAGAGAGACCTGATAGTCATCGTCTCAGAAAGTTGTAGATTTGGAGAATCCACAACTTTCCCTCGCTGTACATGCATGACCGCACACTTATCTACACCGAACTCCATCCTGATGGCCCTGCTAAAAACTTCAGTGGTTTTTAGCAGCTCCACCAGGTCTTGGTATTTCGGTGCAAACAGCTTTAGATCATCCATGTACAGCAGGTGAGAGATAACTTCACCCTGTCTGCGAAGCCGATAGCCTAGCTCTGAATTCCTCAGCAAAGTGCTGAGAGGATTCAGGGCCAGGCAGAACCACAATGGACTCAGACTATCACCCTGGAATATTCCCCGCTCAATCCTTATCAAGTCTTGCGAGCCAACGGAGCCGTCTCCACCACCTGGTTAACGAAGGACTGTAGCCCATTGCCTCATGCATGACACTAAGAATGATTTTAGAGTTGTATCGATTTTATACAACTCTAAAATCCTCTCGAGCCACGAATGAGGCACTGAGTCATAGGCCTTCTTATAGTCAATCCAGGCGGCAGAGAGGGCTCCCTTGTTGCGCCGGGCTTGCTGGCTTATGGTCATGTCTATGAGGAGGAGCTCCTTAGTACCACGGGACCCAACCCTACATCCATTCTGAGCGAAAGCCAAAACGTTTTGCGCAACGACGTGCGCGTTAATTTTGATGCTCAGAATGGATGTGTGGAGCTTGTAGATGGTAGGCAAGCACGTAATGGGTCGATAGTTCTTTGCTTCCGTGGTACTACCGGACTTATGGAGCAGGAAGGTGACACCGGTGGTGAAAAAGCTAGGTAGAGAACCAACCTCAAGGGCTTCCTGGAATTGTGTGGCTAAGCGGTCATGCGAGCATCGAAACCATTTTATCCAAAAGTTGTGCAGCCCGTCCGACCCAGGACTTTTCCAGTTCTGAGCCGTACGGATCGCACAACTAACGTCTACGGGATCTATTAAAACAGATCCCATAGATTCGATAGTCTCGCATTCCCGCTCAACCACACGCATCCAGTCACCCTACGTGTGTTCGACGGGCACCGACCAGATGCCGCGCCAGACGTCATTCATGGCGCTAGCATCCGGCAACTGCCCATCGCTCACACGTTGGTCGGTTCTCTCCCAGCCTCGGTACACCTTCCTTTGGTCACTTTGGAAGAGGCGATTTAGCCAATATCGGTCCACACGCTCTCTGTAGCGACGAATGCGGTTTGCCCACGCATAGACTTTCTGTTTCAGATAGTCTATGCGTTCCGTGACACTGGCCAAATAGTGCTGGGGTCTGATACCAGTCCCGGCAAATGCCTGTGTCACGAAACAGATTAGCTTTGCTATGAGAGTCCTGAACGAGTCGATACGCCGCTGGATCCGCATTTGCCACGCGGGCACACCCCCGGCGGGTCGCGGTGCACGGTTAGTGTCCGGAAACTTAACACGTGCAACGCGACACGCCGCGATGGCGCCGCAGTACAAGATCGAGTGGGTATCGACTAAGCCTTCGCTTGCCCGTAAATACGGGACTAGCAAAGGGTTCAGGGCTCCCATAAGCGCCAAGTTACGCCTATGGGTGGGAAAATCGTCGTGCGAATCGATACTGGGAAATTGCGTCTTCCAAAGCCCTCCTCAGTTGCTCACTCACCTGGCTAGATACGCTCATACTCGCGTCATCTGCCTCGTCGACCGCAGGACCAACCGGTGATGTCGCAAGTGTCGCCGCCGACATCGGCACTAAAGCCATTGTCGGGGCTGACGACGCGACAAGTACGGGCGGGTCCTGCGTCGAAGAAGCAGTGGGGCGAGCAGGCAGCGCCTCCAGGCGGAGCCGATCAATGACGGACTGGACTGATCCAGCAGTTTGCACCGGTGGATAGCCCGCACTTGGTCCGATAGTCGTTGGGCAGTCACGGCCACGGTCGGTTCAAGGGCCTGAAACAAAGGCAGCATTCTGGCACAGTACGCTGTCATGTTGGTTCCCCCCTCTGTAGCCCCAAAGTACGCGCGCATGCAATTCTCATTAATGGGTTGAAATATTATTATTATTAATCCATTTATTTCAGTCATTACAACCATAACCACCATGGACCCAGCAGCACCATGTCGTCGGCATAGCTAATATCGCACGCCATCTATGACGCATCCCGTATGGGTACTGCTGAGTTCAACGATGAGGTCATTAATATAAATGTTAAATAGCAAAGGAGAGGTAATGCCGCCCTGCCGGACGCCACACTCCATGCCATATGCATCAGATAACGTCCCAGTCCACCTAACTCTGTTTCGCTGACAACCATACCACCACTTCAGTAAAGAAACCACCTCCGCAGGCACGCCCGCAATCCGCAACTTCAAAATATTCAATCAATATTAATTCAATCCGAAATAAAAAACGATTTGATCATCTGATCATTCTGTTTCCAAGACATTTCCAAGTACAGAAATTCTTCAAAAATCATAATGAATCTTGTGTACTGCAAACAGTTATAGTTAGATACCGACCCCATGGTCAAACTGCTATATTCAACTGTGTTCTATTGATTTTTGACCCTAAACTTTTGCATTTAAACTAATAACAATTTTAGGAAGACGTGGTGGTATTAAAAGAGAACGGTCGCCTTCAAATCGTAAGGCGTGTAGTGACCCAATGATTGGTAGCTCTACATAGAGATACCAGAGGGATAATGTAGTCGATCGACAAAAGAAAGAAAGAGATGCAATGTTTTAATATGGTATGAGTTAGAAAGAGATATGAAA
Organism: Hypomecis punctinalis; assembly: GCA_949316475.1. Taxonomy (NCBI): domain Eukaryota; kingdom Metazoa; phylum Arthropoda; class Insecta; order Lepidoptera; family Geometridae; genus Hypomecis; species Hypomecis punctinalis. The sequence continues at coordinate 8,893,066 of OX438820.1, read as the reverse complement.
AATATGTCGATTGAGTGGCTACTTTGACTTAAATTCCTAGGACCCCAGGGTGGGGCAGAGGGCGTCCATAGAGACTCTCCATCGCAGCCTGTCTTGAGCTTCACGCTTTACCTCCGGCCATATTTGGCCAATTTTTCGGATGTCCGCTATGATAGAACGCCGCCAAGTGTGCTTTGGTCGACCCGTCCTTCTCTTGCCTTGCGGGTTCCAGTCCAAAGCTCGTTTTGGAATGTGGTCTGTAGTTCTACGGAGCGAGTGACCAATCCAGTTCCATTTACGGCGATTTACCTGGTCTTCAATTGGACTTTCTTAATTGGATGTAGGTCTATATTATAGATTTTGTTAGTCCAGAAAATCCATAGTATTTGGCGAAAACATCTATTGACAAACACTTGGAGCTTCTACGTAAGGTCTTTTGTCACGTTCCACGTCTCGGATCCATAGAGCAGAACGGTTTTTACGTTGGACCGGAAAATCTTCAACTTAATTTGTCTGGTCAGTTTCCGTGATTGCCATACGGGTCGAAGTTGAGCAAAAATGGCTCTAGCTTTAGCTTTATTGAGTGGCCAGTTGCCGTGTTTTTCTCTCAGTAGTGTCAAATTCCAAAACATATTTGACAGTTTTGACAGCTCTGAGCCAGATTTTCCATACATTCGTGGATGAGAATTGCCTCAAGCGACAACAACGCTATCTCTCTAGTTGTAATAGCTCTATGTAGCTCTACAATAGTATATTGTAAAATTAGAGTAAGTACTCGTACAATGTAACCAAAAAGTTTTTAAACTCTCGTGATCATTCCGCACTCGATCCATGTCTTTTGTGATCATTATTTTTTCATGTCCAATAGTAATATTTCCATGCTCGATACTCACAAGGTTGGTATCATAAAGTCGAATACAGCTCGTCGGCCGAAGAATGGGTAGTTCCAGGTTTTATGACTCGATACGCAGATGTAAGCCAAATGAGGTAGGTTTGAAAAATGGTACGATACCCAATGCATCACGAAAAGTACGAAGAGCACCATATTATCTCAAGTTGGTTTGCATTTGAAAATATATTGTCTGATTTTAAGCAGATAATTATGCAGTCTAGGGTGTAGCACGCTTACCCAAAAGATATCTATTTACTCGTGATTTGATGATACTGTAACGCAGTAGGCCGCGCGGTAATTACGGCAACTTGTACTTACACCTAAGTGCAAGATTTATGGTTTTATGACTCGGGCGGGATCGGTCTGTTTCTGTCTATAGTGCGATTTTTTTGGTGTTTTCGTATTTGAAAATAATAGGGAAGTCTCGAACTTTCATCTTGTTTAATTTGTCAAACACAATGGCACCGATAATTCCAGAGAATTTTAGTCAACATTAATTCAGATATAAATAGAGCGATGAGGTTTCGTCCGACGAAGTTTTTCGTTTACCGTCGAAGCGAAAGCATCTCGTGTTCAGTGACTAGTGCGTATGAATATCAGTGCCAGTGTGAAGAGTTTGTGCGAATCAGTTGTGTCGTGTGTTTTTGTGATTTTTGTGAAGTAATTGTGTGCAATAAAGTGCAGAGTGAATAATCGGCGTTTTAACTGATTATTCAAGAACACATCTCGTAACAATACCTTTGCTGTACTCAAGCGGAAAGACAAAGTTATTTGCTTGGTTCTAACGCGTGAAACGTCCACCAAAGGTATAATTGTTTTTCCCAAAAAATGGCATACCCGACTTTCATAGTGTACACAATTCGAATAGTTTGCACGAATCGATGTGACACCATGTACATTATTGATATTTATCAAATATGGATCAACCAATTTCGATAAAATCTAAATGGGACCACCTCGGGAGTTTTTTTTATTCCGTATAGGTTTGCGTTTGACTACTGCCTGATGTTGAGCAGATATCCGGTCTAGGGTGTAGCACGCTTACTAAGTAAGTAAGTTCGTATAGGCCGCGTGGCTAGCCCTAGTGTCAGAGTTTTTAGGCCTCTGACATGGCTTAGCACGCTTACTAAGAAGATACCTATTTACTCGGGATTTGAAGACACCCACGTTGTACTTAAGCGGGAAGACAGACCCAGGCAAAGCGATCCACATTCTGGCTGTTTGTATGAGGAATGAGGATTCGAAACGCTTAGTTCTAACGCTCGGAATGTCCACCATAAAAGGGTGGCGCTTTGGTCGCGTCCGTCTAGCCGTACAATAGAAGAAAGGGACAGGTGGGACCAGATTGTGCAACTCCTGAGCGCACTTTCCGAAGTGTATCCGATAAAAGGCCGACAAACATGCCACCTTACGTCGATGCTCAAGACTTTGCAGCTGCGACTTAGTCAAGGTGTCGTAGTCAATCAGCCTCCTGGCTCGCCGCTCAATCGACTCCATACCGTTTATGGGAGTATACCGTTTTGAACTAAAAAAATACATACAGACGAACATAGAACCTCCTTCTTTATGGATGTCGGTTAAAAAGAGTGGCGTTTGACCTACAGGCCGAATCAAAGTTATTGGCGTCTGTGAACACGAAGCGGTTCGTTGCGCAGTAACAACATATTGAATTATTCATATGCCAGCGCAACGAGAGATCTGCACAGTCTACACATTACTTCACAGACACCAAGAGGTTTGATTTGATCTATACTTAAACTTACTGTCACATTTTATTTGGTTCATTAATATGGAAGTTATAAATAAGGCTTTGTAATATTCGAACATAGCGCATGGAAGCTTTTGAAATGTGGGTGTACAGAAGAATTTTGAAAATATCATGGACAGACAGAGTGTCGAATGAGAGAGTTTTGCAGATGGTCAACAAGAAGGTGGAAATTTTGAACACAATTAAAAAGTGCAAGCTGCAGTACCTTGAACACATAATGCGTAATGGCAAATATGACCTGATCCAGTTAATCATGCAAGGGAAGATCCAGGGAAAACGACCTCCCGGAAGAAGGCGAACTTCGTGGCTCAAAAATCTTCGTTCGTGGTTCAATCTGAGCACAAGATCACTATTCCGTGCAGCTGTTTCCAAAGTCCGCATAGCCCTAATGATAGCCGACCTCCGGTAGGAGCTGACACCTCAAGAAGAGAAGAAGAAGAATATTTGGACACAACGAAATTACCTATAAGCTTTCCTCGTTTAACTAAGGAACCCTAAAAACACGTTGTCTATTCTTATTTCAGCGTCTTTCTACCTTTATATGGAATCCATGTCGGACTATTCCGTTAACTGATGAGCAGTTTATATCCGGTACGATACTTACTCAGTGTAATTGGATTCCGGTACCGGTCGTTCTTCTCTACTTAGTAAAGTTGGACTTTAATGCCATTTTTATTAGGTTTTTTAACTGTTCTTTCCAAAGGCAACGTTGTTTGACTGAATAAATTTCGACGAACAGAAACCATAACAGTCTTCATCCGCCATGGAAGTTTTTAGAAGCAATCGGAATTTATAACTTACATACTTACTAGCCTTTGCTTTCTGCTTCGTCCGTGTGATATTTTGAATTATATGCTATCCCGTAGGAACCCTTTATTTAATCGGGATAAATAGTCGCCTATGATCGACCATCCCTAGTCGGTTGACAACTAAAGAGCCTATCGATGGTGAGCGAGGCCGCCCCTCGCACTTTCTCCACTGGTTAATATGCTTCTTGAGGTAGAATGTATGTCGGACTATTCCGTTAGCTGATGAGCAGTTTATATCCGATACGGTACGGTACTTACTCAATGTAATTGGATTTCAGTACCGGTCGTTTTTCCCTACTTAGTAAAGTTGGAATTAAATGCGATTTTTATTAGGCTTTTTAACGGTTCTTTCCGAAGTCATTTGTTCTAAAGCAATGTTGTTATTTTAATTGACAAATTTTTCCCCCAAATATAAAGAGATATAGTTTTTAACCGGGTCGGAGGGTTCTGGCAAAAACCGGGACTTATAAAATTTAAAAACCTGGGTTTTAAAATAAAATTTAAAAACCTGGGTTTTAAAATTTTTCTATACATTTGCAGGTTTCCATAAATTTAAAATATATTTTATCAACTATAAGAAAATGTGAATTTAAAAAAAAAAAAAACTAAAAGGAAAGTGGTATAAAAAAATTGCGTATCTGTATACAATTCAGAGGACAACAAGATTATTTTTTGCAAAAATTAGCATGACCGACTTCACCCGTGTACAAAATTCGCGAATATTTCGCACGGATCGATGCAGCATTTTTCACATTACTGTTGAATGTTGATATATCAAAAATGGCTCAGCCGATTTCAATGAAATTTAAATGGAACCAATTTCGAAGTATATTCATTACAATAAAAACATAATTATTGAAATCGGACTACTATGAAAAAAGTTAAGCGTGGTTATACATAAAAAATATATATTATATATACGCGTCGAATGTCGGTGGTTCGCCAATCAAAATTTAAGCAATAAGGGGCAAGGATCTTTAAAATTCATCCTACTTATGCCTAGTTAGGAAACTCAAAGGTACTCCTCTCACGTAACCGAAGATTTTGTGATTTTTAGGGTTCCGTACCTCAAACGGAAAAAACAGAACCCTTATAGGATCACTTTGTTGTCCGTCTGTCCGTCTGTGTGTATGTCAAGACTCTTTATCTCGGGAACGCGTAATGATATTGAGTTGAAATTTAAACTGTATACGTATATCTATGATTTCTTACAGTATTGTCAAGGAAAAACTTCTCAGTTATCATATAAAGAAGTTAGAGCCGTTGATGTCGTAAAAAACCGCATATTTCGACACTTACAAAAATCAAAACCTACAGGGTACTTCCCGTTGACATAGAACTTTGAAATTTGGCGTGAAGCATTGTCTCAGAGTACACATATAGGAGTAAATCTGAAAACTGTACATTTTTATTTAAATCACAAAAAATAGGGCCTCAAAATTCACAAAATATGGGTTCAAAATTCAAAGTGAGTAAATCGTATCATGTCAGGTATCATATAAAAAAACTTCATTAGCACATGCTAAAACAGGTTTTTAATTATTTTAACAACGTGTTTGTACGGAACCCTCGATGTGCGAGCCTGACTCGCACTTGTCCGGTTTTTTTATTAATTTTGATTTAGCAAGTGTAATTAAGCTAAGTGGCTAGTCCTTGCGTTGCTAGCTGGCGGTTTCCAAGTTGTCTGAATGTTGTTTGTTGTCTGTCTAACATAAAACATAGCTAAGTGGTTAAATAAATATTCAGCCAAGTGCGAGTTGAACTCGTGCACGAAGGGTTCCGTGCTGTACTGGAGCCCCCCTTAAAAATTATTTTATTTTAATAATAAACTATTGAAGTAAACATGCAATTAAATATTCTCAAAATCAAAAATCAAAATATATGTGTATTTCTTAACATTAAAGAATGTACTATTACAATGTAGTGCTAACGGGCCCCAAACTAGGCAAAGCCTGTATCTTGGGCGCCCTGTGGCTGGTTTCCATAGTTCGCTGTCTCGCTGAGCATTGTACACATTCAGCTGCATTCTTTTCAATGCTTACAGCAAAATTTTCTGAATATTTCTTCTAAAATTTTGTAAATATTTCAAGCGTCTTCTTGTTACCTTTATCAATTTCGAGCGAAAAACGGCAAATAAATCAAGTTTGTTGTATGGGAGCCCCCTTAATATTTATTTTATTTTGTTTTAGTATTTGATGTTATAGCGGCAACAGAAACACAGCATCTGTGAATATTTCAACTGTCTAGCTATTACGGCTCATGAGATACAGCCTGGTGACAGCCAGACAGACGGACGGACAGCGGAGTCTTAGTAATAGGGCCCCGTTTTTACCCTTTGTGTACGGAACCCTAAAAACCGGTAATTTTATTGAGTTAGAATAGAATAGAAAACGCTTTATTGTTCACAAAATCCTACTAATATTATAAACGCGAATGTTTGTGAGGATGGATGGATGTATGGATGTTTGTTACTCTTTCACGCAAAAACTACTGAACGGATTGAGATGAAACTTTGCAATAATATTGCTTATATATCAGAATAACACTTAGGCTATAAATTATAATGATATATGCGTATGCGGGCGAAGCCGCGGGTAAAAACTAGTTTACAATAAAAGAGTACAATATAATTACAATAGTGCGACAACCGGCGGCCTTATCGCGTAGAGCGATTTCTTCCAGGCATTTGAGTCACGGTACTCTATGTTATAATGAATTTACATTAACAATGAACATCGTCTCAAAATCCAATCTCTGGCACGCGTTTACTAACTCATAAACTGAGAACATCAAAGGTTTTATCGCTCTACAACGGCGTTAAACTGTTCTAACACACGAGTCAATGATTTTGTGAGATCACGGGTGATAAACTAACAAAACTTTAAAACAAGTTCATTGATAGTTTTGTTGTAGTTTTCATCGCAACGCTTATAACCATCCATCAGCTGTAGGATGTCCACTGCTGGACATAGGCCTCTCCTGTTGACTTCGAATAAGCCTATTTGGTATCGGCTTGTATCCTTTTCTGCAGTCTTAATTATCCTCGGTGGTTCCTAGTGGAAGCACGTCGAGGAGGTAGGAGAGGCTTATGTCCAACAGTGAGCGTTCTATGGTTGATAGATAGATGGATGTATGTTGTTTTTAAACTTTCGCGATTTGGACACATTATTATAATATACTACGGGACTAATCGCGCACTAAAATTATGAGATAAATAAATACCTCCTCATCCCGACGTTTCGGCCGAGTTGCATCGACCGTGGTCACGGGTAGTCAGTCTACCGGTCCGATCGGTAGAATGCACTTTCAAACCGGGAGCTAAATTTTGTCACTTGCTATCGAGTTATGATACGGAAATCCAGAATTTAAGTAGTAATGATTGTATTGTTTTGTTAGGTGGTACTAATGACACAAGCCCATATGAATTTCAGAACCACTTAAGTAACTTTTTAATCGACTGTAAAAAATCGAACGTTATTGTTTGTGAAACACCCTATAATCAGTCTCTTTGTATTGGAAAATTAAACGATAATGTACAATCCATATGTAATAAATTCGACAACGCTCATTTCGTAGATATGCGTTACAGTAGATGTTTACCGCAGGGAAAGAACTTCTTGCGACATGTTGCTTCGAACATTTTGAGAGATGTAATACGTCTAGATTATAAATTTAAACTCACAAACCGAAGGGCCCAGGAACCAATACTCGATACTTCAAACCACTCTAATAATAAACGGCTAACTAGAACGGATAGAAGTACACAAACGGAAAATATAATTCAGGATTATGTAACTGACTCACAAACAAACCACGAACAGCCCAAAATTAAGACTAATAAAGATTTTTTTCGTTTATAACTCGGTAAATATAATGCACCAAAACATTGATGGTCTGATTAATAAAATGGAAAATTTGACGGTATGTTTAGATGACTTAAAAAATAAGAATAGATTTGTTGACGTAGTATGCATTACTGAACATAATATGAAAGAAAGTGACTCTAATATTCTAAATGTAGATAACTATACTCTGGCCTCCAAATCATGTAGACTTAATCGAGCAGGAGGATCATGCATACTAGTTCATAACTTGCACAAATTCAAAACCTTACCTGAGGTCAATTCATTGGGTATAGTTAATGTAATTGAGTGCTGTGCGGTCGAATTAGTAGAGCACAAAATTATAATAATCTGTGTTTATAGGTCCCCGAGAACGAAAAAATCAACACGAGATAAATTTTTTGATAGGTTAGAGGAGGTTTTGAATGCAACTTGCCACCGTAATAAAAAAGTCACAGTTTGCGGAGACTTTAATTTTAACACATTAAAAAAAGAGCCTGTTGTCCGTCAGTTTGAAGATACTCTGTCTCGGTTTAACCTTAAATTAAGTGTAAATCAACCTACAAGGCCTCGCAGTATGACATGTCTCGACAACATCACTCATAATATCAGAGGTGGTACAACTGAGGTGATAGAATGTGCTCTATCTGATCATACTGCGCAGATTTTGACATGTCCTGTAAAGAAAAGTTATTTTATAACCCAGTTTTTCAGATATAAAAAGATTACAGCAGTGAGAACATCGCTAAATTTTTCCAATACCTCAACAGTCTATCTTTCCAAGAAGTTTACAACAGCGATGACGTCAACACAGCATATAATGAGTTTATTGACTTGTTCCTTGTTTTATATAATCTTTGTTTCCCTACAGTAAAGGTGAAAATACCTCTAACAAAGCAGCCGAGATGGCTAAGTAAAGGCGTTAAGGTCTGCACTAAACGAAAACGTCATTTGCTATGAAAATATAGACACTCTTCGAATGAAGCAAACAGATATAATTTTAATAGAGAGAGATGGCGAGACATCGTCAGGCGTATTACATCTGCCTCTACCACCACAAATACTACGTGATGACCACGGCCGCTCTGTCAAGAGCGTAACGACTAAGAAGAGACGTTCCACGGTAGCCCTCAGTTTCAAATGCCACCCACAATCACCCATCTAAAGATTGACCGTGCCAAATGTAGTAGTTATTAAAGACACTTTAACTACACCAAAATACAACACTACTTTTCAACTATATAATTAAACTATTACAACACACAAAGAAATTGGATCAACCCAAGGCCCTTGAAGGTCTTAACATAATCCAAATACTTGAGCCCACGTTCCTCAACTTTGGTGATCGTTGACAAACAGTCAAACTACACTATGAGCGCTACATTATTTCCTATGTAGAAAAATGTGGAAAATGTGTTCAGTATTATCCATTGTTGTGCTGTCACGTCCAGCGCTGTCCGCCACACGCTGAGCTGACATGACGTTCAGTGAGCTGCAATGCAGCCCATCTGTGAATTTTATAGCACATCTAGGGTTACCTAAGAACTAGATACCTAGTAATATTTAGTAGAAATTGAACATTTCCTTACTAATATTATCAATCCGAAAGTGTGCTTGTTAGTTTGTTGCTTTGTTTGTTTGTTCCTCTTTTTACGCAGCAACGGAGAAACGGATTGATTTGATTTTTGGAATGAGCTTAGTTTGAAAGACGGAAAGTAACATAGGCTAGTTATTATCCCGCAAAAAAAATGTGGTTCCATTGGATAGGCAAAAAATATATTTTAATTTAAAAATTAGTTTACCAACTTGTTTACATCCATTTCTAATATGTACAGGGTTATTTCTACTCAATTAGCATCCTTTTAGGGGCTTATTCTGTACATCAAAACTAACAACTTTTGTTCTGCGACTTTTGTCAAAACTCAAAAAAATAAATTGTTGTTCCATGAAAAATATCGTTCACCCGCGACCAAATGTATGGAACAGAACAGCTGATTTTTTTGAGTTTTGACAAAATTCGCAGAACAAAAGTTGTTAGTTTTGATGTACAGTATAAGCCTCTAAAAGGATGCTAATTGATTAGAAATAACCCTGTATATGAGTTTCATGATTAAAAGAAAGAAAAAGTGAAACACCCCATGGCATTATCATCGCAAAATGGTGTTAAAATGAACTGATTTTATTTTAATAGTGCTTTCCACACTAGGTTTATATGTCAAAAATGTGTATGTGGTAAAAAATTCTAAATTTTGTCGCGAACGCAGGACTTGAATCTACCTCCTTTGGGTCACTAATCCAATGCTTTCCCAACTAAGATAGTTCGCTCCCGCCAGATTAAGTGAAGTGTTTATCATTTTTACTTATTTATAGCGTTGGCGGCGCTACCTGTGATACAGGTTATGACTTTTAGTTATTAGAGTTAAACAAGAATAATTAAACAAAAAACGTTTTTTTAAAACAAGCTTTTAATAAGACAACAACAGAGTTCCTAGGACCACCTTCCAGCTCCATCATCAAGACCCTGGTTACAATTGAAAGACAAACACAAGACGATTCAAATGAGCACAAACTCGATGAGGTTGTGTCGTTTCATTGCAAAGTTTTCTTGGTCACCTTCCAACTCTATCATCAGATCAGCACTATGTTGTCATTATATTGCATTGTCACGCAATTTACACATGTAGGTGTACACAATTTCAGCTCAGTCGGAAACCGGGAAGTGGATCGAATTAAACTTGCAAGATTTGATTACAGACCGACAGACAACAGGACAGGTGAAAATAAATTAAAAGCTTGTGAAATGTTTAGAAATTGTTTATGCATAAACAAGACAAATTTCTGGGCTAGAATAAAAATCTAAATAAGACCCGGGCAAAGCTGCGCGTAAAACCTAGGTATATTAATAAGTATAACACCTGATAACTGATAATAACATAATTTATTCTTAAAGAGTTAATTTTGTGATGAACATTTCAAAAATTCGTCGCGGATGTAGGACTCGAACCTGTGTCTTTGGATCACTAGCTCGACGCTCTCCCAACTGAGCCAATTCGCAGTCCTGACTCGCGTCGAATTTGTGAAGTGCTTATCATTTTAACCAACTTATAGCGTTGGCGGCGCCACCTGTGATACCCGTATTAGACAGGTTATCACTCAATTGAAGTTATTAGAATTTCTGAATATTGACGAGAGATGACGCACTGCTAAATCAATGAATTGATATTAATTTTACAGTGCATCTCACACTAGGTTTATCTCAAAGAGTTAATTTTGTGATAAACATTTCAAAAATTCGTCGCGAATGCAGGACTCGAACCGGCGTCTTGTTTTCATTAATTTATTCTTGCATGCGATCTTTTCTGACACACTTCTAAAATCTGCAAATTCACCTTTATTTCTTGTCTGAATAGTTTGCAGCCCTACATGCACCGTAAAACGGACAACGTTCTAGCTGACACGGAATCACGAACGTTATCGTGTAGGCATGCTGTAGATTACACCGACACGAATCTGACAAAACTATTCAAACATCAAGCTTTACAATGTGTTTATTAAAAGTGCAGTAATACAGAAATCAGGTACCTACATTATTGTAAACAAGAGACCAAAGCTACAATTGCAAAAAAACAACTGTTTCTTACTTGCTCGTTGGTTCTCGATAAAATGTACAAGGTTATTCCTAATCAATTAGCATTCTTTTAGGGGTTTATTATGTACATCAAAACTAACAACTTTTGTTCTGCGACTTTTGTCAAAAAAAAATGTTGTTCCATAGAAAAATATCGTTCACCCGCGACAAAATATTTATATAGAACAGCTGTTTTTTTTTTAGTTATAACAAAAGTCGCAGAACAAAAGTTGTTAGTTTTGCTTTCAGAGCAAATTAAAAAATCAAGAGGGAACGTCGTTGAACAGTCAAGTGAAGCCGGTTTTTTTATACATGTGTGAGTGCGTCACTGCTGTGCTGCCATAGTTCGGCTGACAAGCCAAGGCGTAGTTTCCTTGTACGTTGATGTGTGTGTGATTGTTTTTAAACTACGAGGCGTAGTTTTGGTCGGCCTCACTTGTTTGTTCACAACAATCTTTTTTGATTTTTTTTATTTGCTCTGAGGTTTTGCTGTACAGAATAAGCCCCTAAAAGGATGCTAATTGATTAAAGATAACCCTGTATACAAGAGCTATTTTTTTACGATTTCAGGATGGGTCTTAAAGTGGTATTGATTGTTAAGAGTGTAAGGATGTGGTGTAGGATGCAGTAACTTTTTTTTGTGATAAACATTTCAAAAACTGACGCGTTCGCAGTATTTGAACCTGCATCCTCTGGGACTCCGGCCCAGATGCTTTGTCCAATTAAGCTAAAACGCTCTCTGCGAAGGCGCTGAATTAGTGAAAGTGTTTATCATTTTTACCAACTACTACATTGTTGGAAACGCCATTTGTGAGAGCTGCTAACCAGTCAGTCACTTAATGTGAAATTATTAAAACTTCTTACCATTAACGAGAAATGACGCATTGCTTAATCAATGAAATTATTTTTGACGTGCTTCACACACTAGGTGTATATAAACTTTCTTTTTGTGATAAACATTTCAAATAAACATTGTAGGATGTAGTACGTTATATTTAACGAGGCATTATAACTGATTCTTCGATAGGCAGGTGTAAAGACAAAGACATTGTCTTTCTTCTACATTGTTTGTCAGCTAATCTAATCACCGAAGTGGTGCAACGTTCGACACGGCCAGTCTTTGTATGGGTGACCGTTAGTGGCATTTACAACTGAGCGCTACCGTGGCTCACATGACTCGTTAAACCATAGCCTCTTTTTTAAACCTTTTAGCCATGTTAGAGGCCTTCAGGCGGCTTAACTCTAACACCAGAAGTCCCAGGATTAGCCACCCAGCCTATACGAACTTACTTACTACTAGTGAATATCTAATGTTGTTGAAGATGCCAAAGTCAGTTCCACTGCAGTGTTTTCATACATGAGTTACACACGCTATAATATTCAAAGGTATCGCCGCGTTGTAGGAACTCGAACGAGAGTAGGGCAACTCAACCGTGTACACAGTTAAAGGAACACGATTCATGGAGAGGGTGACATTTTTTTAGGAATTCAGAATTCAAAAAGAATCCGTGTACCATTTTCTGGCAACGACACTACCAGCCGCACTACCAGTAGTGTCGTTGCCAATTTGGGATCAAATTGTACAGTCAACACAACTAAATAGCATCAGCTATCTTAACAAATGTAACTCTTTATTTTTATTACTAAATAATAGCAAACTTATTTGGACGAACCACAATGAGGAAAAAAAACTAAATCATACTTCGATTTTTAATTTCGTAAGAAAAAAGAGAAGAGGTGGATCATAAGTCAGAACTTTGAGTTAATCTCTTTGGTCTCAGTACTAACGAAAGACATAATGTCGTTGTTGACTATACAATTTGATCCCAAATAGGTGCGGTAGTGACGTTCATTTGGCAACGACACTACTGGTAGTGTGGCTGGTAGTGTCGTTGCCAGAAAATGCCGTGTACTCGTTAATGTCGGTAATCACAAAAAGCCCGATGTAATCAAATTGCTGATGTAGTTTAATTAACTTCTGCTTTTCGGGGTTTCGAGAAAGAAAGAAAATCTTTCCCATAACTTACATCTACCTTTTGTTGTGATATTTGTGAGTTTTGTGACCTAGTACCTGCTCAGTGCTGTGACGGAGATGATGATGATTATCTCAGTTTCACTGCAGTGTCTCCTCATACATAGTTACACGCTATAATATTCAAAAGTATCGGCGCGTTGTAGGAACTGAGCAGGAGTAGGGCAACTCAACCGTGTACTGTACACAGTTAGGTACGGAATATAAATCTCGGAGGCCGTAGTATAGGTATACTTTTTTCAGAATAAAAGGTCCAATCTTGGTTTTGTTATAAACAAAATGTAGAATGCATCTGCATTAAATTTTACAAGACGTTAAGCATAATTATTCGATTCATCCATTCAGAATTTAAGACGCGGATCTAGTTGACTCTTTGCTATACTTCAATAGGTGTAAAGAGATTTTTTTTTCCAAACTCTTTCTCTGGCGTATTTATATCTTGAAGATATGATGTATATGATGATGCTGATTTCAGTTTCTCTGCAGTGTCTCTCATACATGAGTTACAAACGCTATAATATTCAAAGGTATCACCGCGTTGTAGAAACTGAGCGAGAGTAGGGCAACTCAACCGTGTACTCAGTTAGGGAACACGAACCGTGGAGGCGGTGACATAATTTCAATTACTCTAAATACAAAGAATCTCCAAGAATTTATTAAAAACATGTTTGACCCTAGAAACCTTGATGTATATTACAAATGTAGCACCGAGGAGCATTGTAATTTACCGGATTTGGGTATAATTTTTCGCCTCGGAATTAAAAGAGGGCCTTCTTTTAACTGTGATGATGATATAATGATGACCTAAATCACTCCTTTTTGGCTTAATATAGCTTCTTTGAATAACCCAGTAAACACGGTAAGACATGTTTGGCATGTTTATGCAAATAACTTATATTTTTCTAGGAAACAACGCAATGAAACTTATGCTAAAAATCACGCACCTACCTAATATCACAAATAATCACAACGCTCTAAAAACCACCTCTACAAACATAAACTCAACATTTTCCTTGCATTTCTCCCAAAGTTCCTTTTTTACTTCAAAATATCTTACATCATTAGGTATCTACTATACACCATACTTTACTTACGCAAAGTAATCCTCCGTATATACCGCATCTACAGCTTTTCATGTCCGTCGCGCATCCAGGTGGTGGCTAAAAGGGTAGGCGGGGGGCCACCTGGCTTATGACGTCACGAGAACCCGGATAAAGTATTTCATACATGTACAAAAAAGCGCAGTACGTAAACTTTTTTATAGTTAATGGAATAGGCTGTAAATTCAGGTCCCCACCAGACAGCTTGTGTTCCAAGTTTCATCAAGATTCGTTGAAAAATGCGACCAGTAGGGCGAGACTGGATATGCTTTAAAATACACAACTATACCTTGTAAAATATAGCTTGATACGCGAGACATTGACATTGACATACCTACGCGTAATGACGCACATCAAGTACCATATTTTTATAGTCGAAATGTTCGGTACGCAATGCAACTACTTCATGGTCGAGAAGCACGAGCATATGTCAATGTCTCGCTTATCAAGCTATATTTTACAAGGTTTAGGTTCGATTATTTTATAGATTTTGTTGTCGGTAATAGGCATGATGACTGGGTAAAAACAATAAGTAAAAACTGCTTAAAAACAATCATTATTACATTAGTCCGTCACTAAATTAGATATCAAAAAATATGGGACACGTATTTTTTAATTTTCCAATAGTTATCTAGCCTGTTAGAAGCACTTATGCTGTGCCACGGAAAATATTTTATTTTAAGGCGAATAAATCCTCGCTTGACCACCAATTCGCCTGTTGGTAAGCGACAATATGGTGGTAAATATTGTGGTGGAAGATGAAGCATGCAGACTTAGAAGATACTCTGATCTTGAAAACCTTTAGATTATATCTCTTAGGAAATAGTAAAGCAAGAAGACTGTTCTATTCCCTGGCGATACGAATCAGACATGTTGAGTCAAACCGCTTCGTACGTATCGAAGGAAAATCAACAGTGTAGGGGTGGTAGGGGTATTCACTTACTGGTATACCTATCTACTACTTGTATATTTCTCAAAGAGTTATCTTTGTGATAAGCATTTCAAAAATCTGAAGGGAACGCAGGATTTGAACCTGCCCCTTCGGATCACTAGCCCGACGCTCTAACCAACTGAGCTAGCTCGCCTCCTACGCAAGCTTCAAATTTCTGAAGTGCTTACATTTTCCCAACCTATAGCGTTGGTGGCGCCACCTGTGATACCCGTATTAGATAGGTTATCACTCAACTAGAAGTTATTAGAACTTCTAAAGATTGACGAGAGATGACGCACTGCTAAATCAATTAATTCAATCCTGCGTTCGCTTCAGATTTTTGAAATGCTTATCACAAAGATAACTCTTTGAGATAAAAATCTAGTGTGGAAAGCATTCAAAATTGTATATTTCTATTGATTTTTTTTTTATTTTAAAATTAATTAAACCTTTTCTTCTTTACAGGTAAGCAAGGACATTCCACGCCCGTCTACTAAAATGACAAAAAGCAATAAGTATAATATATGTATCTACATATTTACATTTAGGCACATACATATAATTTTTTGTTGCATCATCAAAACATAAACGATCATAATATGCGTCTAACATTAAAACTAGATGGCGCTGTCAGTTCTTCAACTGTGACCCGCATGGTATTCAAACTCATCTGAGATACTCTTATTTACGTGATAACTTCCTATCAATCGATGAACGCCGGCTACACGCACGAAAAAGACTCACGTTCCGCCTGGGCTGAGCGTGCAAGAGAGAGCACGGAAAAAACGATAGAGAGGCACGATCGACCAAAACGTTCGGCTTGTTTCAATTATTGATTCTACAATGCTTTCTTATGACGTTATCACGTGAAATTATCGGCCATAAACCGACTTTACAGACTACCGATTTTTGAAGTGAAAACCGATTTTTGTATATAGTGAAAACCGAATTTTGTAGTGAAAACCAATTTTTGTAGTGAAAACCAATTTTTGTAGTGAAAACCGATTTTTGTAGTGAAAACCGATTTTTGTAGTGAAAACCAATTTTTGTAGTGAAAACCGATTTTTGTAGTGAAAACCAATGTTTGTAGTGAAAACCGATTTTTGATTGAAACTTTTTTAGCGGCGTTGTGCACTTTTTGGGATAGGTAAATAATGTAATACTTGACCAGAACACGTGACCTGATCGAAAATTCGTAATAAGGAGGGAGCAAGTTTTTACTTCTGCCGGCACTCCCAGAGTGCAATCCGTTTTTTTTAGCTACAAACTGTACTTAGACTAAGATTATGTACTGTTTTCTAAGTGACCTACTCTCATTGTTCTTCTGTACGTACGTACACGTATATTTTCAATGAATTGCTCGAAATTTTTAGGATGTGACGCAAAATGGACTGCTTTGTGGCACACAGGCCGGTTCACGAGGAAAATTTCAGGCGGCGAATTGAAAAAATATGGCTTTTTGACGGTACATTGAACTACACACTACATACATTACTCATCATCATCATCAACTTTTAAGCCGTAGGATATCTAATATTAAACATAGGTCTATTTTACAGATCCTTGATAAAGCTGGAAATACACTATCGGACGCGGCTGACGGACGCGACTGACAGCTGCGACTTAGCAATGTGCACAGTCTTAAAACATCCGGTGTGCCAGATCGCTCTCGGTCCGAAGGTGACGTCCGCGACTGATGTCCGATAGTGTGCACGGCTCAGTGTACTTTCATAGTCTAGATACCTATCAGTCGCGTCTGTAAGCCGCGTCCGATAGAATGTTTCCAGCTTAAGGCCGGTTGCGTTTTTATTCTATAAAATCGAATAAAACCTCCTTACAATGCCAGTAGGGTGCACGGTAAAAAGGCTTTATTCGATTTTTAAAATAAAACCTCTTTATGATGTCCTTAAATTTTTTAGCTAAAGAAATTTTCATACAAATTAGACGTTCCAAATTTAAATCGCTTTACTCCCTAAGGAGTTTCATACAACATTATTGACCTGCCATAGCCCTCAAGATTGTGATAAGATAATAAAGACTTGTTTTATGTTGAGATTGTACGACATAAATAATTGATAAGTCATTTTCGAGCAGGTGGTTTGATAAATATGTAACCGTTTGTTCTACTAGTAGAACTAAAAATAGAACTCACGGGATCGACCCGTTTTGACCAAAGATCTACGGTCCTACAGTCGAGCAGGTGGTTTGAAAAATATGTTACCGTTTGTTCTACTAGTAGAACTAAAAATAGAACTCACGGGATCGACCCGTTTTGACCAAAGATCTACGGTCCTACAGTCGAGCAGGTGGTTTGAAAAATATGTTACCGTTTGTTCTACTAGTAGAACTAAAAATAGAATTCACGGGTTCGACCCGTTTTGACCAAAGATCTACGGTCCTACAGTCGAGCAGGTGGTTTTAAAAATATGTAACCATTTGTTCTACTAGTATAACTAAAAATAGAACTCACGGGATCGACCCGTTTTGACCAAAGATCCTACATCCTACAGTCGTAATGAAGTCTAACTCGTGAGCGGACGTTCTACGACGCACTTAACAGTACCTATACGTAGTCTTTCCTTGAGAAATTATCGAGACTTACGATCAAGTTTTATGTCTTAACAGTTATCAGTTTTATACATCGACTTGGCATTTTTAGGGTTCCGTACCTCAAAAGGAAAAAACGGAACTCTTATAGGATCACTTTGTTCTTGCTGTCTCTTGCTGTTGTGTAAAGGAAAAACTTCTCAGTTATCGTTTAAAAAAGTTAGAGCCATTTATGTCGTAAAAAACCGCATTTTTCGACACTCACAAAAATCAAAACCTACAGGGTACTTCCCGCTGACATAGAACTATGAAATTTGACGAATTTGTTTTATATAAAAAAAACCGGACAAGTGCGAGTCAGGCTCGCACATCGAGGGTTCCGTACAAACACGTTGTTAAAATAATTAAAAACCTGTTTTAACATGTGTTAATGAAGTACTTTTATATGATACCTTATATGATACGATTTACTCACTTTGAATTTTGAACCCATATTTTGTGAATTTTGAGGCCCTATTTTTTGTGATTTAAATAAAAATGTACAGTTTTCAGATTTATTCCTATATGTGTACTATGTGACAATGCTTCTCGCCCAATTTTATAGTTCTATGTCAACGGGAAGTACCCTGTAGGTTTTGATTTTTGTGAGTGCAAAATATGCGGTTTTTTACGACATAAACGGCTCTAACTTTTTTAAACGATAACTGAGAAGTTTTTCTTTTACACAACTGCAAGAAATTATAGATATACGTATACAGTTTAAATTTCAACTCGATATCTCAACGTGTTCTTGAGATAAAGAGTCTTGACATAAACACAGACGGACCGACGGACAGACGGATAGACGGACAGACGGACAACAAAGTGATCCTATAAGGGTTCCGTTTTTTCCGTTTGAGGTACGGAACCCTAAAAAATGGTAAGCAAAAGTGAAATGAAATTTTCATAGAATTCTGCATATTAGAAACAACAATTCTCAGTTTCACGATTACAATCGAGACCCTCCGTTAGTCAGCTAAAGTCTTAGATATCATTGTGATTAATATAAATAAATAAATAATAACTAAATATTTTGGGACATCTTACACACGGCCTCTGACCCCAAACTAAGCAAAGCTTGTGATATGGCTGCCAGAGACTGATATGCTACATATACTTATTTTTAAATACATACTTATATAGCTCTGTGTCAGTGTGTTATTTATAACTAAATAACACACAGGCACAGAGCAAACACTTAAGTTCATCACATAAATATTTGCCCTGCGTGGGGATTGAACCCACGCCTCTTTGATCCAGAAGTTAGGGTCACTAACCACTGAGCCACCGAGGCAGTCAAATATTCCAATCAAGTACCTACTATTTACAATACATTCGTCTAGACATATAAATTCTTGACATTGCTTTATTATTTACAACTACGCAAAACAGAAATTTGGCAAACAATTCTCGAAATATCCATTTCGTAAAGAAAACACAAATAATGTTTGTTTCATTCCGTCTGTTTGTCAGACAAATCACGTCGTGCATAGCGGCGAATAATCAGGCTCTTTCAGGTGGAAATAGAACAAAATATATTTCGTGAACTTTCCAGAATATATTAATAAATAGCATTTCTCCGAAAAATAGATCTCGCATATTTTTGACCGACGAATCGGAGGAGGTTCTCAATTCGACGAGTATATACAGGGTTACAGGCTAAGTCGACCTATTCCCGTTAAGCGCGTGTAGTTTACTACGTTTCTGACTGATTTGACTATGAAACACCATATCCTAAATCTTACAGTTTTCGAGATATTTGAATTCAAATACTTTTTATAAAAGGTTCATTTTACGGACAATATTGGGTAGTGAGGTCATAAAACATTATTTTACATGTAAAAATCAAATTACAATAATAATACGACTTACACGTTTCAAAATAACTGAGCTGATAGCCGAAAATTGGGAATATTATAAATACCAATTTCAAATACCTTTTTTTTAAATTTAGTATAGTGTATTTCATAGTCAAATTAGTCATTAGTCAGAAACAAAGTAAACTACACACCCTTAACGGGAATAGGTCGACTTACCCTGTAACCCTGTATATTTTTTTATGTATAACCACGCATAACCTATTACGTAGTGGTCCGATTTCGATAATTCTTTTTTTATTGGAAGGAGTACGAGTATATATACATCGAAATTGGTCTCATTTAAATTTTACTGAACAATGTTACATCGATCCGTGCGAAATATTCGCGAATTCTGTAGACGGTTGAAGTCAGTCATTCTATTTTTTGCAAAAAATAATCTCTATAATTCTACTAGCTGACCCGAATTCGTTTCACGCAATATTTTTATAAATTATAGCCTGTAATATTTTATTCTGATCTAAACATTACTACTACAAAGTTTCATATCAATTCGTTCTATAGTTTTTGCGTCAAAGAGGAACAAACATAGAAACTTTCGCGTTGATAATATTAGTAGGATATCTCGACTCGTTCTTGAATCATTGTATTCGGCATCAAAAACCTTGTTAGGATTTAGATTTAAATATTATTAAGCGATCTTACGAAATATTATTGAAATAGGCTAATAAATATCGAGATAGCGATTTTCCTCCTCCTCTTCCTTGAAATAGCAATAAAAAACAATATAGAATAGAATCTGTGTACTAAATTTCGTCTCGATTCGTTGAAAAATTAGACACCTAGAGGAGAATTAATATCCAGATTGACGAAAGAAAAATCGTCAAGTCTAAAACTGTGAAAGGACATGTCCACAAAATGTATGGAGGCTGGTATAATAATAATCAAAAATTCTAACCACAACATTCGTTACATTTTGAGAAAGTACATATTTTTCTGAGTCTATTACATCAGTTAAAACCAAAAAAGAGCGCTCCGATTTTTTTTAAAATTAATTTTGAATCTATTAGGATAATTAAATATATTTGGCTCAATAGGTAGTTTATATCTAGAAACCCTGGTTAAGTAACCTCCATTATTGTTAAATAGAAGCATTTTTACCAATTAGACACAGTTTTTAAGCGTTTTTGTCACATTATACTTACTAACTGGTCACACTGGTAGGTTATAATGTTTAATTTTAGCAAATTAAGAGCTGAATGTGTCGTGAATCAGCTACGAATGCAAGTAAAATAACGATAGAAGCACTTTATTATTGCTAAACTAGAAAAAATACAGAGCTGTATTATTATTTTTCATACAATTTAGTTTTCACATTTTAAAAAAATGGAGGGATAAAAAATTCAAAATTATATATTTTTGAGAGGCCCATAAATCAAGCTTTCAAATGATGTATAATTATATCATCTTGGTTCGATTTTTCTCCGAATAATATACCACTTGTGGACGTCGCCTTCGTTTGCCAGACAAATCACAATTACAGGCGTTTCTCTGATGGTAATAATAAAAATGTAACGTTTAAAAAGGTTTCCAGAAAATATTTATCCCAAAAAACACGTAATTTTTTTTTACAAGACAAGACTACAGTTTGCTAAGTGTGAGTTTTGTCGTAAACATGACGCGCTCTTCGGCGAGCGCATAAGCATGTTATTTGTATGAACTTGTGTTTAAACGCGCCGCTGGTGGCGCTGTACATTTCTTCATACAAATTACATGCTTACGCGCTCGCCGAAGAGCGCGTCATGTTTACGACAAAACTCACACCCAGCATACTACAGCTCGTACTACTAAAGCGTTATCTCATGTAGAGCCAATAGTCTAACTCTATAGAGTCTATCATAGTATAACTCTGAATCTTTGGGCTATACGGTACATAGTGACAAGCCTTTATTTTACTAATTCTGCACGTGGCTTGACCCGTTTCGTTACTACAAAAACTTCTATGTAACTGAGAACTAATGTATATTCAATTTTAAATCTTCATCTTAGGATTCACCTTTAGAATGCCGTCCAATTTTTTTTGCATAGATAGCATATTCACCGCTATATTACGGACTCTAGGTATGTGGTGAACCGCCATATTAAAAAGAAAACAGAACTTTAGTCTATTATCAGTTAAGCTAATAACAAAACAAAATAATGCGGTACACACACATGTGATTATTACCTTGCATTATACGGAACGGCCTCTATCAACCTAATTTCCTCGCAGAAATTCTGTTCTATATTCCGAGCTGTGCTGGGCTAAAATGCGCGTAACTAACGTTGCTTTACAACCTAGACACGTACCTACTGTCTGTCTCGGGGTAGAACTGGCACAATGAAATTTGGTATAAAAATAGACAATAACATAAATTACCATTGAAGCTAACTGTTATCCCGAAAAAATTAAGCGGTTCCTTAGATAATCAAAAATGAAATAATTTGACCAAAGAGCTTAACGGTATCCATTGAATTTGTGTTTGGGAATAGCCTACAGTTTAACTAGAACATAGACTTTTGATGTCCCGGAAAAACCTGATGATTCTTTCCAGTTACGTCTCGCTTGACAGTATCAATTACCACTCTCCGGGAATCTCGCCATTTTATTTGCATATACCATCTTTTAATAGCATCGTCATCCACCGCTATTTTACGGTCACTATATGACGGACACCATCATTCTGTAACGAAAACAGAACTTTAATCTATTGTCGGCTAAGCTAATAACAAAACAGAACAATGCAGTACACACGTGATTATTACCATGCATTGTGCGGAACGACCTCTATCAACCTAATTTCCTCGCAGAATTTCTGTTCTATATTCCAAACTGCGCCGGGCTAAAACACGCTTAACTAACTTACGTAGCTTTACAACCTAGACACGTACCTACTGTCTGACTCGGGATAGAATTGGCACGATGGCTTAAAAATAATAATAAATAACTACGAGAAACCGTGCCGTGCCGTGGTGGTCTAGTGGTAGTAACACCCGACCTGCAATCGTGAGGTCGTGGTTTCAAATCCCAATCCCGTACCAATGAGTTTCTTTGGAACTTATGTACGGAATTTCACATCATTGGCTTTTCGCTGAAGGAAAACATCGTGAGGCAACCTGCATACGTCCGTAGAAGAAATTCGATGGCGTATGTGAATCCACCAACCCGCACTGGGCCAGCGTGGTGGTTATGGCCCAATCACCCTTCGTGGGTAGGCCTACGTCTTGCAGTGGACTATTAAAAAGGCTGGTACAGTACGAAAAACCTTGAGAAGGCACGGACACAGGAATCACATGGAAAAAGTATAAGGTCGGTTTTAGAAACTACAAATGGTGGAAAGATTTACCTACCTAATTAAGATTTAAAAATGACTTAAAAAGCTCTGGGTTTAAATCGCATGTCTACTTATATTTAGTTGATTGCCGCTAGTTTCACCCATTGAAGAATACATTTGTGAAAACCTATCTGTCTGAGTATATAATCTTATTTACATTTTCTCGGAACCATCCCAACTAGCAAAAAGTTGTGCTATAACAGTCGCGGCGACGTTTTGGTTTTACTATTTAGTTCTATAAAAATCCCATAATTAGTGCTATAAACGTCGAGTCAACGTTTATACAACGCGAAAAAGGCGCAGATTATAGCACTAAAAAGTGCTGTAGAAGTGCAGTAACTGTGTAAATAGGACGAATGATTTGTGGAATAGACATCGAATAAAAGCAAAACAATCTCAGTTTAGTGCAGTAAAAGCAATATAGCTGCAACTGTACCGCTTATTGATAGAGTTGAAGTGTTTACGTTGCCACTAATCAGCAATAAAGTGAAGTAAACGCTGCAAATTTGCTACAATTCGACATTTTTGTTCGTTAAACGCCAAATTTGCACTGTTATTCCATTTTAAATTAGAACGATTGCGTATTCTGTGCTGTTATGGAAATGCATCAGTCTTTGTGTTTTTGACACTTAAAATATTATAAAAGACAGAGGTCATCCATTTAGTAATTATTAAAAAGAATACAGTTTCTATATTTCAATGTATATCTACATAATTATATAGGAAAAATTACTGGCAATTTAACTTTGTCGATAAACTGTAATGCATTATTTAACATATATGTGTGGGCCACGCGTCTTTTGCAATAATTTTGTACATATATGTTATAAATTCCAGTTAATTTTATTAATATCCCAACTAGCAAAAAGTTGTGCTATAACAGTCGCGGCGACGTTTTGGTTTTACTGTTTAGTTCTATAAAAATCCCATAATTAGTGCTATAAACGTCGAGTCAACGTTTATACAACGCGAAAAAGGCGCAGATTATAGCACTAAAAAGTGCTGTAGAGGTGCAGTAACTGTATAAATAGGACGAATGATTTGTGGAATAAACATCGAATAAAAGCAAAACAATCTCAGTTTAGTGCAGTAAAAGCAATATAGGCACTGCCACTGTACCGCTTATTGATAGAGTTGAAGTGTTTACGTTGCCACTAATCAGCAATAAAGTGAAGTAAACGCTGCAAATTTGCTACAATTCGACATTTTTGTTCGTTAAACGCCAAATTTGCACTGTTATTCCATTTTAAATTAGAACGATTGCGTATTCTGTGCCGTTATGGAAATGCACCAGTCTTTGTGTGTTTGACACCTAAAATATTATAAAAGACAGGAGTCATCCATTTAGTAATTATTAAAAAGAATACAGTTTCAATGTATATCTACATAATTATATAGGAAAAAATACTGGCAATTTAACTTTGTCGATAAACTGTAATGCATTATTTAACATATATGTGTGGGCCACGCGTCTTTTGCAATAATTTTGTAGATATATGTTATAAATTCCATTTAATTTTATTAATATGCTACTAGGGAGCCATTACGCGAACACTAGTAAATTTGTTGCTGTTATATCATACTAACTCGACTATTCGTCGAATAAATGTGACTGCGTTGCATTCATATGCAGCCATGTTTTGGGTTTTTTTTTAATTTTAGGGTTCTTTCTTAAAAAATATATAATTTATTCAATGGTTTTTAATGGTTTTAATTGAAACACTAGTTATTTTTTTCAAAGCTGTATAAAATAGAATAGATAGTTCTTTACAAAATCCACATTAATAAATAGGTAGTTAACATATTATTAAAAGGTTGATGTGCTAAAATGCAAAACTGGTCTTTTATTTTAAACCAACAATTATTATTAAATGAGATTGATTTTGTTCAGTGTCAGATTGCACATTTTTTATTTTTTGAAGTTTTAATAGATATTTCAGATTTCTCCTTAGATTCATCACTATCCTATTCAAACAGATTGTCAGTTCTGTGTATAAAACTGATACTGGGTTATATGATTGGATCTTGTTTATCTAATACGGAAAAATATGAAAAGAAAAATATGAGCAGAACCACCATATGTTATTACGGTTATAAATTTTTTGACGGATTTTCAAGAGTTTTAGCGACTGTTATTGCTCTAATGAGCAATAAAAGTACCAAAAACTCTTTTACTCAATATTTTATCGAATAAAAGTGATATAATAAAATTGTTACACTTGAGGTTCTGTAACTGTAATTGGAAAACTATAATTCGACTTGTGTTTTTACCGTGTTATAAAAGAAACTACGTTGCTATTTAATCACCAGGTAGCTAGTATTCGACGAATTTGCTGAATAAAAAGTATGTCAGGTAATTGTCGTATAAAAGCTTTTTTTACACATTAAATAGTAAATCAAACACTATTATAGCCCTCGTATAGCATTTATTTGTGACATAAGCCAGATACGGGCACTTCTATACGATTTGCACTAAAAGACATAACATAAACACTTTTATTGCACAATTTTGTACGTATGTAGCTACTATTCAACAACTATTCGATGTTTAGTCGAGTAAATGTTTCCTTATTCGACTATTTTGCTTGTTGGGATGCTACTATGGGAGCCATTACGCGAACACTAGTAAATTTGTTGCTGTAATATCATACTAACTCGACTATTCGTCGAATAAATGTGACTGCGTTGCATTCATATGCAGCCATGTTTTGTTTTTTTTTTTTTTTTTTAGGGTTCTTTCTTAAAAACTATATAATTTATTCAATGGTTTTTAATGGTTTTATTTGAAACTCTAGTTAATTTTTTCAAAGCTTTATAAAATAGAATAGATAGTTCTTTACAAAATCCACATTAAAACACATTAATAAACAGGTAGTTAATATATTATTAAAAGGCTAAACTAAACTGCAAAACCGGTCTTTTATTTTAAACCAACAATTATTATTAAATGAGATTGATTTTGTTCAGTGTCAGATTGCACATTTTTTATTTTCTGAAGTTTTAATAGATATTTCAGATTTGTCCTTAGATTCATCACTATCCTATTCAAACAGATTGTCGGTTACGTGTATAAAACTGATACAGGGTTATATGATTGGATCTTGTTTATCTAATATGGAAAAATATGAAAAGAAAATTATGAGCAGAACCACCATATGTTATTACGGTTACAACTTTTTTGACGAATTTTCAAGAGTTTTAGCGACTGTTATTGCTCTAATGAGCAATAAAAGTACCAAAAACTCTTTTACTCAATATTTTATCGAATAAAAGTGCTATAATAAAATTGTTACACTTGAGGTTCTGTAACTGTAATTGGAAAACTATAATTCGACTTGTGTTTTTACCGTGTTATAAAAGAAACTACGTTGCTATTTAATCACCAGGTAGCTAGTATTCGACAAATTTGCTGAATAAAAAGTATGTCAGGTAATTGTCGTATAAAAGCTTTTTATACACATTAAAAAGTAAATCAAACACTATTATAGCCCTCGTATAGCATTTATTTGTGACATAAACCAGATACGGGCACTTCTATACAATTTGCACTAAAAGACATAACATAAACACTTTTACTGCACAATTTTGTATGTATGTAGCTACTATTCAACAACTATTCGATGTTTAGTCGAGTAAATGTTTCCTTATTCGACTATTTTGCTTGTTGGGATAGAACATTTTTGACCAACGGAACGGAGGTGGTACTCAATTCGACACGTATATTTTTTTACGCATAACTTTTTACGTAGTAGTCCGATTTCGACAATATTTTTTTTATTAGATAGAGTATACTTTGAAATTGGTTCTATTTAAATTTTATCGAAATCGAATGAGCCATTTTTGATAAATCAACAATAATGTGAAAAATGTTACATCGATTCGTGCGAAATATTCGCGAATTCTGTACACGGTTGAAGTCGGTCATGCCATTTTTGCAAAAAATAATGTATGGAAAAGTTTAAGAATTTTGTTTTCATGATTTTAGAGTCCTTATAATAATCCTTGCTAATATTTATAAATCTGAAACTGTTTTTGTTGGTTAGTTACTTTTTCACGCTACAACAGCACTTTTAAGTTGAAATTGTTAATAATAATACTAACTATTGTACGCTCGAAATGGGCAGGCTGTTGAAACAATTTTTATGTAACATCTTTTTACACGGCTTAACAATAAACATTTTCTTATTCTTAACAAAAAAACGGATCGATTTGATATTTGGTAAAGATATAGTGGAAAAGTTAGAATCTGACATAGTATGTGCAAAAAAAAACCTTGTGGCGATACTGCGAACTAACAACAAGATTTTAATCAGCAGCCAAAGTACCGACTACCTACACTTGGTAGACGCGACTACTGATGAAAATCGAATTGGTGTTTACCAAGTATCAAACACTTTTAGTTGTACTAGCAATGACAGAGCAGTGTTGTCAACGTAACAAAATTAGTACAAGATTATTTTTTGCAAAAATTAGCATGACCGACTTCACCCGTGTACAGAATTCGCGAATATTTCGCACGGATCGATATAGCATTTTTCACATTATTGTTGATTTATCAAAAGTGGCTCAGCCGATTTTGATAAAATTTTAATGGAACCAATTTCGAAAGATACTCTTTCCAATAAAAAAATAATTATTGAAATCGGACTACTACGAAAAAAGTTATGCGTGGTTATAAATAAATAAAATATACGTGTCGAATTGTTTACCTCCTCCGGTGGTTCGTCGGTCAAAAATGACACACGGGCATCCTCACCTACGACGCTTCTGATTTTGCACAAACCCTATTCACTATTTCATTTCTGAAAAATAAAATATTCGGGCAATCACAAAAATAAAATATCACACGGGCGAAATAGCGGGCTAAAGCCAGTTCATAATGCTGACTATACAATCCTATATACAGCCTTGGCCAAAAGTATTAGGCACGCTGTATTTTCACTCTATCTTCCAAACTAATGTCACTCCTTTTTGGCATTTTTAACAAAATTAGGTGTCAATTTAATCACATCAACAGATGTGAAAGCTTGTTTACTTGTTCTGTCCAGAACACAAGTGACCAAACATTGACTGATAAGACCGAAAGAAAACCGAATCCTTTGTTTTCGGTCACCAGGTGTTTTATGATCTTAACAAAGAGCCCCTTGATATTCTAAGAAGTTATTTATGACCCCGGTAAGTCATTTAAGATAAGCACTCAGTTATTGGTTAAGTAGTAAACATGCATTTTGATTTTTTAAAGGTGCCTATTACTTTTGGCCAAGGATGTAGGTAGATCAACTTATTTTTAGCATTCAATTAACCTATTTAAGTCAACGCAACCCAACAAAAGCTAACAAAACAATAAATGCCCACAATTCCTGGATCTTGCGGGATGAATTATTCAGGATCATAATAGTCCGGCGACTGACGGCTTGACGCGAGTAAGCCGGCATCAGGCGGCCTGACCGTTTGAAGGATTAAAATTCACCGCAAAATGACACGGACACCGGTTACCAAACGTTGAGAACAGAGGACAAGCTTCATATAGGACAAATCATAGAAATCGGGGGATGTGAAGTTAGCTACATACCTCAGTGCCTCAAGTCGAAAGTTTTTGACCAGTGTGTGTTGCCAGTGATGACTTATGGCACAGAAACGTGGTCTCTCACTATGGGCCTTATTAGTAAGCTCCAAGTAGCCCAACGAGCTATGGAGAGGGCTATGCTCGGAGTCTCTCTGCGTGATCGAATCAGAAATGAAGAGATCCGTAGAAGAACCAAAGTTACCGACACAGCCCAACGGATTAGCAAGTTGAAATGGCAATGGGCAGGGCACATAGCGCGGAGGACTGATGACCGGTGGAGTAGAAAAGTTCTCGAGTGGAGACCACGTACCGGCAAGCGCAGCGTAGGACGTCCACCCACTGCAAGCCGCTATCAACCGGTCTTATTGGAGATCCATAGGGGAGGCCTATGTCCAGCAGTGGACGTCTTTTGGCTGATGGATGGATGGATGGATGAAGTTAGCTACAAGCTGCGCATCGATTGGGTTTCGCGTAGCTTGAAGCTAACTTTACATCCATCGACTTGTATGATTCGGCCTATATCTACAAAAAAACCGGACAAGTGCGAGTCAGGCTCGCACATCGAGGGTTCCGTACAAAATCCAGAAAATTTCATAAAAATGGGAAGTAAGTTGTTAAAATCGCCGTACAATACCATCGACAAAATTTTTTTTTTTTCACTTTTCTGGTCATACATCGAAAATTACACATTGTTAAAATAATTAAAAACCTGTTTTAGCATGTGCTAATGAAGTTCTTTTATATGATACCTTACATGATACGATTTACTCACTTTGAATTTTGAACCCAAAGAAGGATGCACGGAATTAAAACCTGTCAATATTTTTTTTTTTTTGTTAGTAAAAAACCAAACATATTTTCTAAAAATGATATGTGCTTCAAAAATATAGGGATTTTTTGCTGTTTTCATATCACTAATTAAAATTAAAATTAACCCACCAGAAAAATTACAATGATTTTTTTATTGTTTTTACATTACGGATTACATACATAAGAAGTGGCGGTATGGTCTTAAAGGCTTTAGTGTCCAAAAATGGGCCAATCATTTGAAAAAAAAAATCAATCTTTTGTTACTGTTGCTGTCAAAAAAAAAGGAAATGTCAAATTCAGTCAATCAGATGACGTATTTAGTGTTACCAGACTTCGTTCTCGGTATCCAGACTTAGCAATTTTGGAAATGTTGACGTGTTGATGTAATAATTATATTCTTTTTTAACTATTGGCACATAATCCTGCGTTAACTTGTTTTAGCCCGTAATGTTTACAAACAGAGGTGTTATTACACATTTTTATAGAAACATACATTTTTGTATACTAAAAGATTATCAAAAAGAAAGAATATTCTTATTATTTTTATATGTACTTTTTATCATATACTTTACTACTAAAAACAAAAAGCAGTAGTTGAAGTTTATTTATATGGAAAATGTATCCGAATACTAATGAATATCCGACAAAAAGATAGCTGTAGACCCCACTTCATTCAACAAAACATACTAACACTCCCAAGCCTTTATATACTAGAAGCGGCAACATTTGTCAAGAAAAATCCAGAACTATTTACATTTATAACACAAACTCTCGCAGAAAACACCAACTAATAGCCCCGGAGCCAATATTAGAAATAGTTAGACGAGGACCGCAGTATATGATAATAAGAACATACAACCACCTACCTAAAGACCTACAGGAAGAAACTAACCCCAAAAAATTCCAAAATAAACTCAAAAAACTGTTAACAAAAAAATGCTATTTATACCATTGAAGAATACCTGAACGAAAAAGTTTCAAGCTCACAAAACATTACAAAATAACGCTTGACATGTACGTTATACCCACTTTGTTTGTTATACTATTTGCGACACCCTAACGACAGGGTATAATGTGTACTGTGTTACTATTATATAAGTGTAATTGTAACTAGACATATTATAAGGCAAGTGTATACCGAAATAAATAAATAAATAAAAAAAAGTTATCCGAGAAATTCGTGGCAATTTTAATATTACTCGTAATAATCCTTAAGGGTGCTATTCGAATCTTTCACTTGCTTTACTACACTTGCAGCAGCTGCACTAGGCCGGCTGTGGCTACACAACTGAGGCGTTAGTCCAGGTTTACACATAAATTGAAATTACATCTGTTCGATATTGCCCTATACATTTTTGTACAGCGCCCCTGGCCGAAACGATGAAGAACTAACCAAAATGTATGGAGCCACACGCGAACGCAAAAGTTTAAGTAAACAACACAAAACCTGGACTAAGGGCTCTGGTTATCTACGTAGTTGTATGAATTTCTACAAAAAGATTCCGAACACAGCTGCGGCAGCATGTGCTACCGAGCCTCGGCTGCAAGTGTTGTTAGCCTGTTTAAACAAGTCCAACGTACCTGCAATGTACGACGTAGGCAACCAGCATCGGAATCATTCCCGACTGCGGATACAAGCAGCGGCGCATGTGTGTGCTACCTCCATTCGCAACCTGAATCCGCAGGCTGCAGCCGAGGTTCGAATAGCTGCTTTACTTATATTCTTAACTTATAGTTGCGGTTCTTGTACTTTTGCTAATGAAATGGATGAATACCGAATTTTCTTTATCATTCCATTTTTCATTTTCTTTTTTTATCAGTCCTAGACATTGATTTTTTTGACGTAACAACGTCTTATAAATCGATGAACTCCAAAAAGTAATCTGATATTACAAACAAGATGACATGCACTGTTTTAAAAATCGATATAAATATCATTGAGACAATATTGACTAAAAATACATGACATCAAGTTTTTATAATCGAGCACCATTTTAGCACTCTGAACTCTGACAAACCTGGCAATCCATAATCTTTAGTGTGTATACATGTCTATAAATAGGTACTTATAGCTTGAAAATTGTTTTCGTCTTTTCTTATTTTATATTCAATTTTAGCCAAATTGTACATATTTGAACAGTTTTAGAAGCGTTATAAATCACATTGGTGAACATATCATTCTTAGAATATAAGTGAGGAAAAATTAGTCTGTTCGTATATAACAGGTCCTGATATGTATGGGCTCGCGCATCCTTCTTTGTGAGTTTTGAGGCCCTATTTTTTGTGATTTGAATAAAAATGTACAGTTTTCAGATTTATTCTTAAATGTGTACTCTGAGACAATGCTTCTCGCCAAATTTCATAGTTCTATGTCAACGGGAAGTACCCTGTAGGTTTTGATTTTTTTTTGAGTGTCGAAATATGAGGTTTTTTACGACATAAACGGCTCTAACTTTTTTAAACGATAACTGAGAAGTTTTTCTTTTACACAACTTCAAGAGATCATAGATATACGTATACAGTTTAAATTTCAACTCAATATCTTAACACGTAAAAAAATCCGAAAATCCTTTCAAAATACTTTTTTTTAGGGTTCCGTACCTAAAACGGAAAAAACGGAACCCTTATAGGATTTGCACTTTGTTGTCCGTCTGTTCGTCTCTGTGTATGTCAAGACTCTTTATCTCAGGAACGCGTAAAGATATCGAGTTGAAATTTAAACTATATGCGTAAACCTATGAATTCTTGTAGTTGTGTAAAAGAAAAGCTTCTCAGTTACCGTATAAAAATGTTAGAGCCGTTTATGTTTTAAAAAACGCATATTTCAACGCTCACAAAAATCAAAACCTACAGGGTACTTCCCGTTGACATATAACTATGAAATTTGGCGAAGAGCATTGTGCATTATGTTGCAAAGTACACATATAGGAATGTACATTTTTATTTAAATCACATAAAAATAGGGCGTCAAAATTCACAAAATACGAGTATGGGTTCAAAATTCAAAGTGAGTAAATCGTATCATGTAAGGTATCATATAAAATAACTTCATTAGCACATGCTATAACAGGTTTTAAATTATTTAAACAATATGTTTGTACGAAACCCTCAATTTGCGAGCCTGACTCGGACTTGTCCGGTTTTTTTTTTTTAGTTTTCGGAACTCCTTAATATAAACATCCAAGTACCTTTTTTGCTGTAGACCAGTGATTCAACGGTAGACATTGAATAAGCCGGTATAGTACAGTTTATTATTGTAATATTATCACTTTTATTTTCTCGCAAGACTAAAGATAGAACAATTCTTCTGAGGATAAAACAACAATGTAGGAAGTGCTCACTCGTAATTTGAGTTCTATAAGTTTCCTTCATTTGACAAAGTCCGTGGCACAAACATATATAATATGTAATATCTGCGATATAGTAACTTTTTACGTACGATAATAAAATGGACATTTTTATTACACTTCTACCACGCGGGGTAAGTGTAGCTTACCGCGGCAGCTCTGTGTGCTTCATTTTTATTTCTTCTGGGGAAAACTGAGATTTCAACATCATTTTGTAGTGGAGGGCTTTATTGTAGTTCTAGTTTAATATTACTCGCGGTATCATACAAGATATTATGTCTTAACTTTTCTGTTAAATTAAGTAGCCTAAATAGCACTCTAGCTAAACAATATTCAGGCTAACTAGTAATCAATTAGCATCCTTTTAGGGGCTGATTCAGTACATCAAAACTAACATCTTTTGTTCTGCAACTTTTGTCGAAACTCAAAAAAACCGCTGTTCCATACATTTTGTCGACGGCGAACGATATTTTTCTATGGAACAGCCTCAGAGCTAATAAAAAAATCAAGAGAGAATATTGTGAACAAACAAGTGAAGCCAACCAAAACTACGCCACGCCGTGTACAGACAATTACACACACATCCAGGTAACTATGAA
This sequence comes from Hypomecis punctinalis, assembly GCA_949316475.1. Classification (NCBI taxonomy): domain Eukaryota; kingdom Metazoa; phylum Arthropoda; class Insecta; order Lepidoptera; family Geometridae; genus Hypomecis; species Hypomecis punctinalis. The sequence continues at coordinate 8,859,986 of OX438820.1, read as the reverse complement.
ACTACGCCTTGGCTTGTCAGTCAAACTATGGCGGCGCAACAGCGACGCACTCACACATGTATAAAAAACCTTGAGGCTTGAGGCTTCACTTGACTGTTCAACGACGTTCTCTCTGGATTTTTTTATTTGCTCTGAGGGAACAGCATGTATTTTTTTGAGATTTGTTAAAAGTCCTTGAACAAAAGATGTTAATTTTGATGTATAGAATAAGCCCACCCCACACGTTAGAACCAAGCGATTTGAGTCCACATTCCTCATACGAACTGCCAGAATGTGGAACGCTTTGCCTGAGTCTGTCTTTCCTTTAAAGTACAATGTAGGTCTTCAAATCTCGAGTAAATAGGTATCTTCTAGGTAAGCGTGCTACATCCTAGACCGCATATCTGCTTAACATTAGGCAGTGTGTAGTCAAACGCAAACCTGTATGAAATTTAAAAAAATCCCCTGAAAGGATGCTAGTCGATTCCAGTAATCCTGTATTTAGGTAACATCAGGCAGTGTGTAGTCAAACGCGAACCTATTCGAGATAAAAAAAGGTATACAGGATCACTGGTAACAGATACTACACTACACTACAGGGTCACTAACGACTGAGCCACTGATGCAGTCAAACAATGTGAAGCAGAATATTTACTCATGCAAACAATCAAGCTGATCAGTTGCTCCGTTGCTGCTTGAAAGAATAATACACTAATTATACAACGTGTAACGGAAAGGCTGTATACATAAAAAGTGGGTTGATACTATACCTTATATAGATGCTGTATTCGAAATTCCGAAACAAAATAACAACATTCACTTTAAAAAAAAAATTAAATATGACTGACTAGAAAAATCTTTTGCACGTAAACAAACATGTCACACAACAAGGAGGTGTGGTCTGATTTTGATGAGCAAGGTCGTGTTATTGACCTCACAGCTGTTTAGTGTGATAGTGCTGTGCAAATGTGAATTAGTCATAAAAATGACTATTTTTTCAAAAAAAGATTAAAAATCAGCAAACGAACTTACACGGCTAAACACGCCCCATCTAGTTTGTTACCGTTATCTGATTTGGTACTTTCAGTATGTATATAGTCTTTCCGTTACACCTTGTATAGAATGTACAATACACTAATTATATGTGTATTATTCGTTTACGCTATAACGGAGTAACAACGGAGCTGTTTCTTGCAAAATTCTCTTTTTGTGATAAACATTTCAAAAATTGACGCGTCCGCAGGATTTGAACCTGCATCTCTCTGGGATTCCGGCCCAGATACTTTGTCCAATTAAGCTATACTCTATAAAATTTAACTTTATCTCTGCGACAGTGACATTGACATAGAAGATTGAGATTTTTAGAGTTGAGATAGTGGTGGAAAAAATCGATTTTCAAACAATGTTGTAATGAAATCGAATGAGTAGTTGAAGGTGAGAAATTAGATTTTATTTACTTACTATTATTTAATATCAAGTACGAGTATGTATACATGTAAATAATGTTATGATGTTAATTAAATACTCATAATAATGTAACGATAGTATTTATCGACGTTTTTCACTGTTATCGATGCTAATGTAACATATAATTGGGTTTAATTTAATTACACATGTAAAAAATGTTATGATATTAAAATATACAATAAAATTAATGATAAATTAAGTTTTATTTAAAATATCGTCAGTATAAACTATCGATATTGTAATTAAAACTCTATCTAAAACTCTGTGGTCACGATCATTCGTCGCCCATCACTAATCGGCATACCCATAAAGTATGACATTGACAGGTACTGTCAGGTCTTTACTATTAAGAAATTCAGGACTTCATAGGCGTGATTTTTCTGACAGCTGTCGCAGAGATCAAGTTAAATTTTATAGAGTATAGAAACGCTGTCTGCAAAGGCGCCGAATTAGTGAACGTGTTTATCATTTTTACCAACTACTACATTGTTGGAATGTTGTTGTTGTTATTTTTTGAAATGTTTATCACAAAAAGAAAGTGTCTATAAACCTAGTGTGTGAAGCACGATAAAAATCATTTTCGCTGTTTCATTCATGCACGAGTTGCGATTTTTTTATGGAACAATTGATTTTTTTCCCGGATTTCTGGGTTGGCCGAATGTAAAAGTTGTTAAAAATGGTTCTTAATACAAAATTCATGCCCCTTCGGATTTTTACAGGGCAAGCAAATAGGTAACCCTGTAGGCATTCTGAAGCAATTGTACCCAACTTCGTATAAGCTTTTCAAAGTCTACGAATGCTGAGCAGGCACACGCGTGTGTAAAACGACTGTTAAACACGGTCAAAGTTTTTATCTTTACACCGCTATCAGAAGGAAGGTTTATCGGGCTATATCCCTGGTGTTTATTGAAGGGATCCTCATGTCGACTTTGCGGTCACAGGTTACGAGGTTTTTTAAAACAAAACCGTGATTTCAGCTTTGGTATACTGAGCGCCACACAAATTGAAAGAAGGGAAGTTAGCCGCAGATGACACTTTGCCGTGATTCGCTAATTATTGCGCATGTGTGTACAATTTGTACTATATTGTACTATACAAATGGCGAAGCAATGAGCTCGGGCGTAAGGAGCGCGCGGAAGGCATGAGGTTGGCGGGCGGGTGTGCCCCGGCGTTTCGTCTCTCTGGCTTCCGCGCGTACCCATATTTCGGCTTTTGCACAGAACGCTGCGCATAACTTCCCATCTTTCAATTTGTGTGGCGCTCAGTATACCTTTTTTGTAAGCGACTTCAAAAACGGAGGCTCTCAAGTTGACTGTATGTTTTTTACAAGCTTTTAATTAGTGTCTGTCTGTCGGTCTGTAATCAAATCTTACAAGTTTAATTTGATCCACTTCCCGGTTTCCGATTGAGCTGAAATGTTGCATTCATGTGTAAATTGCTTGACGATGCAATATTATGATGACATGGTGCTGATCTGATGATGCAGCTGGCCAATGAAGGTGGCCAAAGGAACATTGCAATGAAACGACACAACCTCATCACCTTGACGAGTAGTTTGTCTTTCAATGGTAACCAGGGTCTAATGATTGAGCTGTAAGGTGGTCCTAGGAACTCTGTAACGAAACGACGCAAACCCATCGAGTTTGGGCTCGTTTGATTCGTCTTAGCGAGTACTTGTTCAGTAAAAGCTTGTTTTAAAAAAAGATTTGTTTTAGTTGGTCTCAAACGTGAAAGTCAAAGTGACGTTGACTTTGTTGAGTTTAAGACTTGTTGTGTAAGTGTGTTTCTCGTTTGCTCCGCCTGTTAGATTTTGACTCACAGGTTTTTACTATTTAAATTCTCTCGAAAACGGTTGAGGGCTTTTGAAAATCAATCTAAATTTCTTATCTAAAAATGCATCCATCGATTATTAAATAGGGAAAAATGGCACTAGGGAAAGGAGGCCTACATCTAGCAGTAGCTCTACACAGGCTGGATGAGAAGCCAAAAAAAACTTTATAGACAATTTTATATCACACTATCTCCTTAAAACATAATAGTGTTGCGTTTGGGCTTCAGAAAAGGGATAGAGATAATTTATTTTTCTCCAAAAATGGCACACCCAAAAAACTCAAAAAGTACACAATTCAAAAAGCCGTGGCGGTTTAGTGGTAATGACACTGACCTTACAATCTTGAGATCGTGGGTTCAAATCCCGTTTCTGTACCAATGAGTTGTTCGGAATGTATGTACGGAATTTCACACCACTGGCTTTTCGGTGAAAGAAAACATCGTGAGGCAGCCTGCATACGTCCGTAGAAGAAATTCGGTGTCTTATGTGAATGCACCAACCTGGACTGGGTAAGCGAGGTGGATGTGGCCCAATCACCTTTTGCGGGTGGGCCTACGTCCTGCAGTGGACTATTAATAAGGCGTAGGCGTAAAAGATACAGTACAATACAGTACGTATATACGTACATATATTTTGATGATATTATCATTGACCTACTTACAGGATTAATTCTGCGATGTACACAAAATCCGCGAAAGTTAAAAAAGTTAATTATACCCAGCCCAACATATTCGTGTGTAAAATGTCTGAAGTCTTTTATCTTTACGCCCCTATCAGACGGAGGGTTTATCGGGCCGTATCCCTGGTGTTTATTGAAGGGATCTGCTTACGTTCTCATCGTGGTCTCTGGTTATGAGGCTAAAGGCCTTTAGGGCTAAAATGAAACCTAGATTTTGAACCTTTTCACAATGCAACAAACTGCCGGTTTCTTTCTAGACAATCGAGGTATTTTATTTCTCGACAATCGTGGCGTTTTCAAAGACAAGTGAAGCGCAAATATTGTCGAAAAGAAAATACACAGACTTGAAGATGCAAGGCTCAATCATGGCGTTTTCAAGAGCAAGTGAATATGTATCTTCAAAGTCATTTATGTTGTTTGAAGGGGTCTACTCACGTTCACTTTATGGACGCGGATTACGATGCTAAAGGCCTTAGGGCTGAACTTGATGCCTGAATTTATTTTCGTGTATTCTGATTTGAGCTTCGTATATTTCTCATTGATATGACGGTATACAAGGTTATCTGCTTCCCTTGCACTAAACCAAAAGAAGATGATAAAACCGCTATGAACAACTTTTACTATGGGACAAACCCAAAATTCAAGAAATTCAGATATTCCATACAAAACTACAACTCGAAATCGACAATATGTGTGAAACAGCTGATTTTTTTTCTCGTATTTCGGTTTGGCCCCATAGTAAAAGTTGTTCATTATGATGGTCTGAATCACCTCCTTTCAGCTTAGTACAACCAGTTCTGGATAACCATGTATACTAAATTAATGCCTTTTTTATCCCGCGTCAACATCGTCCTCATCATATTAGCTATAATAATATGATGTTTACTGCCAGACGCAGGTCTCCTATTAGATATTCAATATAACTTATTGGTAGCGACTTGCACCCTTCTAATAGATCCTGCAATGTATATCGATGTATTAATAAATCACGACATACATAGTATAAAGCAGAACTAGACCCCCCTACCGCCTAAGCAATAGCAATCGTAATAGCAATCGTTTATGACTTCATTTTAGTCATTTGGCACCGCCTATGTGACGTTAGCCATCAATTGCTTTGTGCGGATTGCAAAAGCAATCGTTGAATGATCAACTTTGATGGCTAACGTCACATAGGCGGTGCCAAATGACTAAATGACTTCATTTTAGTCATTTGGCACCGCCTATGTGACGTTAGCCATCAATTGCTTTGTGCGGATTGCAAAAGCAATCGTTGAATGATCAACTTTGATGGCTAACGTCACATAGGCGGTGCCAAATGACTAAAATGAAGTCATAAACGATTGCTATTACTATTGCTTAGGCGGTAGGGGGGCTGCCCCCCTACCGCCTAAGCAATAGCAATAGTAATAGCAATCGTTTATGACTTCAATCCGGTTTTCACTATCATTTATTTTAGAATATTTATTCCGGAAGGTTTATACTCGTAGCTGTAACTCATCCGTAGCCGGTCGAAGCCAGGACGGGCACTTAGAAAAAACTATTATAAATTCTTAATAAGGTTGTCAGTTCTCCTCGTGGGTGTAGGACGCTGTTTTGTGGTGTCCACTCGAAGTCTTTTCAACCGCATCAATCATCAATTTTCATGAGGAACAATAAGTAGGTACCTCCGTTTATCGGATGTTATGAAAGCATCATTCGTTGCCTAATTTTCAAGGTGCGGCTAAGGCTAAAAATTTGCTGATTTAAGTATCTGTTACTAAAAATTGAAAAGTATTCCATAATTATTGGCACGCACTGTATCAGTTTATTTACGACAATCGTCACCGCCGGAGACAATGCAGGCGTAATATCCGGACCGCGGCGACCGGATATTGAACCGGCTGCGATCTAATCCAACTATTTGTCCGAAGGAAATTAAGCTGAAACACTCAGCAAAACATTTGTAATTACGCTTTTGATTTGGATATTGGTCAGGTGACATCATCAAATAGAAGGTACAGTTCTGTACCGACCTTTTTAAGACAAGATGGGTTTCAAATTAGGCGATGCGTTGTTACGAATATTTGAAACTTAACCCTTAAAACCGACTAACTTATGAAACATTTTTATGTAGGTAATAAAATGTTCACATAATATTCTGATGAATGTTGGGAGCAGAAACACGATTCAATAAATTCGGCTCGATAGATAAAAATCGCAATGTTTCGAAAAATTCACTCGTTTTAACGTTTCTGTGGGTGAAATGAATCAACTTTATTCAGTAACGAGCAAAGATATGGTTACGAAAAAAAATGCACGCATCTTAACAAGTGCATGTGCTAATAAAGTTCTTTTATATGATACCTTACATGATACAATTTACTCACTTTGAATTTTGAACCCATATTTTGTGATTTAAATAAAAATGTAAATTTTTCAGATTTATTCCTATATGTGTACTCTAAGACAATGTTTCTTGTTAAATTTCATAGTTCCATGTCAACGGGAAGTACCCTGTAGGTTTTGATTTTTGTGAGTGTCGAAATATGCAGTTTTTTACGACATAAACGGCTCTAATTTATTTAAACAATATCTGAGAAGTTTTTCTTTTACACAACTGCAAGATATCATACTCTTTGATATACGTATACATTTTAAATTTCAACTCGATATCTTTACGCGTTCCCTAGATAAAGAGTCTTGACATACCTACACACAGACGGACAGACAGACAGACGGACAACAAAGTGATCCTATAAAGGGTTCCGTTTTTTTATTTTGAGGTACGGAACCCTAAAAATACCATCTTTGAAAAAAATCTAATTTAAAACCAATATTCACGATATTTGGAAGCGCGCACGCTGCTCAAAATAGGCGTATCCATTATGGTCAATTGGGATATATCTACCCTGGCCCAATGCCGATTGGTGGATTCTCATATTACGCTATAGAATTTATTCTGTGAATTTTTAGACGGGTTGTCATACAATATTTTTCTTTACCAAAAAGCCAGTATTTTGTGTGTAAAACCGTACATACATTACCCGCAAAGAGACTCCGAGCACAGTTCTCTATAAAGCTCTGTCATATCTCAAAATATCTTAAATGTTTATAAATATACGAAATAAAAGTAGCGATTCAATTTCATTCACAAATTTTCTCGTTTGTAAACGTGCTATCAATTGCTATCCCAGACAAACTATAAAATATCTTACTACATCAGCGAGCTTAAAAGAATTTATTTTAACCATCACAATTTTCTACCCTTAAAACGTATGTACAGCATAAAATTAAACATTTTGCTTTTAGCTACAAAAATTCCACATTCTCAGCAAAGCTTTGTAGACATTTTCTGCAAGTTAGCGGTTGCGAGCGTGCATGTACTTACTTACTACATGCACGTGCATTAACTGCTGCGATTTAAGTATAAAGCTGTTTATGTTTAACTAGCTGTTAATAATGGTATAACGTGCGATAAGGGGAGAGAGAAAAATAAGAAGCTTTGTATTATACAGCATGACTTTTTATTCAGTCCACACATTTTTATCGCGCAATAGATATCATTAATAGAACATATTTCGCTCATAAAAAGATCGACTTTTTTTGCATAAATTTTTTGTCAATCTATTCCAAAGAAAATTATATTGCATGCACTCTAAACAATACCTACCAAAACGTCTCTGGCGTAGGTACGACGCGGCCGCGTAGGTACTCAGACGTAGGGTAACATTGATTATTCCGTTTATCTGTATACTTTCTCTCGAAGTTATTTTATTATTTTTGTACTAAAGTGAGTCCAACCAATGGTTTAATTGTTTGTTTATTATACTTTCCGTATGTAAAGTATGTGCACTGAAAAAAAACACCCTGTATTTATGGCACATTCTCTGTTTCAGTCAACTTCCTAGAAGGAAGAGTATTGATTCTTTTTTGTAAATGTCTACTACCTAACGAGCTTCATTTTGTTGCGTTAATTCGTATAAAAAGTTTATTTATTGTAATTAAATGATGATGAAGTTTCTCTAAATAAGTGAATATTTTTGATATTAGTTAGTTGGTTTTGAAGTTTTTAATACGCTTTTATTAGTTTCACCTGTATGTTTGCTTGCTTGCTTGTAACCAAACCCTTTGAACTCAATTTTACCCTACTTTGAGCGATTAAATTTTCTTTAAACTTTGCACACCTATCAAAGACCGATGACAATGCATTCATTCGATTACTAAAAAGTTAAAAATATACATAGTTAAAAAAACTAAATAACACGCTTTCATAACATATCATAGTTTGATATGCTATGAAAAGTATGAAATAAGAGTTTAGGAAGAAAGTTAGTTTGGTATGCTATGAAAGCGTATTTTTTAGTTTTTTTAAATATATTTATTTTTGTTATCCTATTTGTAAAACTGTGAGATTTTTATTAAATAATTGCTATCAAAATTCACATTCTTCGTAAAGCTTTGTAGACATTTTCTGCACGTTAGTGGTTAGCAGTGTCATATACACCGTGTATATTTTACTGCTGCGGTTTCAGTACGATCCTGCCATTTATGTCCTCAAACAATATAATTTGTTTTATGTATAGTTAGCCAGTTTATTTAATAAGGCGTTACTTTGAGGAAGTTCATCTTCAAAACTCTTGTTTTGAATAAATATTTAGTGTATTTCCGCTCTGTCGTAGGCATATAAGTTAAGGGTACCATTCAACAAACCAAATTAAATCACAATCAAAAGAAATTAATCATCAAACTATATCATGGTTCAGCTTTGCTTGGGTAAGGAAAAAAAAACAAGGATTTTATAACCAGCGAATTTTGCGTATCCATATCTAGTTATTTTTAAGTCAATCGCTTTCTAAAAAGAAGGAAGTTCTATTCAGCTATAACAGTCAACAAGAATAAAGCTCGAAACATACTATCGGACGCGGCTGACGGACGCGACTGACAGCCGCGACTTAGCAATGTGCACAGTCTTATAACATCCGGTGTGCCAGATCGCTCTCGGACGTCCGAACGCTCAAGGTCGTCCGAAGGTGACGTTGGCGACTTATGTCCGATAGTGTGCACGGCTCAGTGTACTTTCGTAGTCTTGGTCGCGGCTGTCAGTCGCGTCCGTAAGCCGCGTCCGATAGTATATTTCGAGCGTAAGCAGCTCTTGGATAGGTTTTGTCGAAAACAAATAAATACTTGAATTTTTTGTACGGAATCACTGTATTTTACGGTTTCAGGTTTATACAAGGTTTCTTAAGAGGCTACTATTTTTTTTCTAGGGTTATAACAAGCAAATTACTTGTGCATGTACTGAAAAATGCACAAGCAAAAATAGAATGTAATACCTCAAACACGGAAACAATTAGGAAACTTTTTCGTAAAACGAAACTCAAATCAACGTTGAAATTTGTTTCCAACAAACCTGAGTTTTTTTCGTCTACGTAACATTTTCCATTCTGGCCAAAACTGGGTCAGACGTAGTTCCCGAACGTAATTAAATTTACACCCTCCTTTTGTAGCATAGCTGCAAGTTATGCTAGGTTATTTGGAAATGCTATGGTATATTAAGAAATTTAAGACTAATTATTGCTTTGCCGTGGTACTTTAGTGGTAATGTTGTGCTATTATAACCTAGATGATTTCTTCGAAGATAAACTTTAAACTCTAGATATAATTTAATAGACATAACTTATACATAAGGGTCTAGTCATAGCATAGAGCTATAATAAATAAGATCAGCCATTCAATTATTACTATAAATACTACTATTAAGATAGAGATATAGATAAGTATTAAATGTAACTATTTCGAACTAGAATATTTTTGAAAATTCTTTACTGTTAAATACACTGTCTGGCATTAATAATATATAATTATGCTACCTACTGAATTAGCAATAAGTATTAGCACTGATTGTATTCACATGTACTTATATCTTGCATAAATAAATAAATAAATCCCGCTTAAATCCCGGTCCCGTACCAATGAATAACATGGAAATTATGTACGGACTTTCACACTACTGGCTTTTAGGTGAAGGAAAACATCGTGAGGCAACCTGCATACGTCAGAAGAAGAAATTCGATGGCGTATGTGAATCAACCAACCCGCACTGGGCCAGCGTGGTGGAGGTTGATACAGTACAGTACAGTTGCTTTGCAAAGCGCATGAACTTGTAGAGTTACCATATTGTGTTATTCAGAAAGTGTTGCAATTCAGACTGTCGTAATGATTAGCATTTACTATGGGTCCAACCAAGTATTAAAAAAAACAATTGTAAATAGAATTCGACAAAATGAATGAAACATGTGATATTTTCTCGGTTTCAGCTATAAACACTTACCGTCCTAAGACAATAAATGTAAACACGCTTAAAACAATGTTTAACGCAGCAAAATGTTCTATTAAACAGTGCATAACGCGTGGTTAAAAGCTTTTGTGATATGAGTGTTATGGTCTAAATCACCCCTTTTGGATTTAGAAGACCTTTTATGATGATTTTTACCCGGCATTGGACATTCTACCACTAAAATCAATGTTGATAGAGTTATAATCGTCGACTTTGTTTTTTGTTAGGTTATATTACGAGTAGAGTAGTGGTGGTCTAGTGAAGCCGTGGTGGTCTAGTGGTAGTGACACCCGTCTTATAATCTTGAGGTCGTGGGTTCAAATCTCAGTCCTTCACCTCAGTTCTTTGGAATTTATAAACGGATTTTCACACCACTGGCTTGTCGGTGAACGAATACATCGTGAGGAAACCTGCATATGTCGGTAGAAGAAATTCGATGGCGTATGTGAATCCGCAACCAACCTGCATTGGGCCAGCGTATGTCCTAATAACCCTTTGTGTGTAGGCCTACGTCCTGCAGTGGATTATAAAATGGCTGTTACAGTACATTACGAGTAGACGCGGCACGTCTCTAAATTTTACACACGAATAAACCCAAAAGGCTGCCAACAAAATCCTAAATTTCTTTTACGTTAATTAAAAGGGAAAACAAAGAGAACACGAGCGAGTGTCGAGACAAGTGTAGCAGCTCTCGTGTAGAGCGTACAAGGACAAGTTATATTTCACATAAAAATGTTACATCTAACTGATTAGTGTCTAGTAGTAGACATTCTATGGCTCAAATATACAGGGTTATTGGTTATTAATTAGCATCTTTCTAGGGGATTATTCTGTACATCAAAACTAACAACTTTTGTTCTGAGACTTTTGTCAAAACTTAAAAAACAGCTTTTCCATACATTTCGTGGGGGTAAACAATATTTTTCTATGGAACAGCATTTTTTAGTTTTGATAAAAGTTATTGAACAAAAGTTGTTAGTTTTGATGATGTTTTGATGTACAAAATAAGCATCTAAAAGGATGCTAATTGATTACCATTAACCCTGTTAACTATGCTAAACTTAAACCTTAACTATGCTAGTGTCTGTATCCCTGGATGTATTGCATTGCTTACACACGCGCGCGCACCGACGCTCATTCAATTGTAATGACACTAATAGTCAATTTTGGTTACCCTCGAATTTCCTTTCACCGAATTTGAAACACACAAGGTATACATTCTTACCGCTACATCGCAATCGAGCCCCAAGATACAAGCCTCGTGCTTAGTTTGGGGCTCACTGCACCACGTTATATGTATATCTCACCTTGAAATCACTCGCTCAGCTTACACACATACCTAATTATGTTATTTAACGATATAATGATATGTAACTTGATTGTATTTCATTGTAAGTTTTTAGTAAATATATTTTCTTTCTTTCTTTCCTGTATACCATTATAATTTTTTCCATAATTTTTGTTATTTTTAGAAATTTTAATAATTTTGCAGTATCCGACAGGGCCAAATAAGAAAATAGACGAACAAGTTATTAACCTTTCTAGTAGTGTCGTACATTTATTGTAACAAAACCGCAATGTAACATTAAATTTTTGAACTGAATTGATAATATAATTATGCTATTAGATTACCACACTTGTCTAACTTTCACACACAAGTAAACCCAAAAAGCTGTCAACAAAATTTTACGTTAATTAAAAGGGAAATAAACAGATCACAAGCGAGTGTCGAGACGAGTGTCGGAGCTCTCGCGTAGAGCTGACAAAGCGAGACACTCCGCTAGAGCACTCTCCAGTGTCTGGAGGGACCAGTAACGAACTGCCAAGAAAAAGTTAACAAGGTTGAGACTCATCGACATTTTGCATGTCTTGGGGTTAATTCGCTCTGGTTCTAGTTTTGTAGTATGTGTTTTGTGACAACCAATTAGTGTCTAGCACTTGTGTACTGAAGCTGTTAATAAATTAAACATCTGTTGGCGAACTCCAGTCTAAATGCAGTACGCAATTGCTAGAAGCATTATGTAGTAACATATCTTCACTAAAGCAATTCTGTATACTGTACTGTGTCAGCCTTTTTAATAGACCACTGCAGGACGTAAGCCTACCCACGAAGGATTATTGGGCCATATCCACCACGCTGGCCCAGTGCGGGTTGGTGGATTCACATACGCCATCTAATTTCTTCTACTGAGATATGCAAGTTGCCTCACGATGTTTTCCTTCACCGAAAAGCCAGCGGGGATAAATTCCGTACATACATTAATTCCAGAGAGCTCATTCGTACGGGACCGGGATTTGAACCCACGACCTCACGATTGTAAGGCGGGTGTGACTACTACTAGACCACCACGGCTTATCTTCAAGCAATTCTATTTAAGTTGAAATTTATTTATATACAACATTTTCATACAGGAAACATTCAAATTAAGTTTTTAATTAAAAAGAGGTTTCTTCGTGAGTTTGTATAAATACATTATTTACTATGTTTTATTATAAAATGAATGCGGTTTTATTATTTTATTACAATTTAATTTATTTTTGCATCAAACAAAGCTCGGTTGCTTTCAGTTAGCCTTATGGGACGTCTAGTAACTAATAATCCTAATAGGAGCAATCTGTACAATCTAATTAACAATGGTCTTATTGGAAATCCTTAAGGGAGTCCATTTCCAACAGTAAGTCGACATCCTACAGCTCCGTGCGGTATTATAATGCTGTATATACATTACTATCGCTACGTGTTACCTACCTATGAGCCAAAGTCACTGTTTTACCAAAAAAGTGTGGATATATTGTGTGAAAGATGATATGCGAGAGAAAGGAGTTGATGATGAGTTGAGGTATGACGGAGTGAAGTGGCGAAAGCAACGTGCTGTGCCAACCCCACCTAGTGGGATAAAGGCGATAAAGATGATGATGATAATAATGAGTCAAAATCACTGTTTTCCTAGCCGCAATTCTTTTAGACTGCACTACAGATTGCAATGTAGTTTTCACTGTCTTTTAGAATATTAAGTTTGTTTGAGAAAATATTAAATATATACATTACTAGTTTTTGCGCGTAGTTCCCCCGGCGTGGTTTTTTTTTATTTTTGTGCTATCCTACAGGAACCTTTATTTTTTCGGGATAAAAAGTAGCCTCTGTCACTTTCCGGCCTTTTAACTTATCCTATCCACGCCAAAAATCAAGTCAATCTGTTGCTTCGTTGCTGCGTGAAAGAGGAACAAACCAACAAACTTTTCGGATATATAATATCATTATTACTCCATTTATTTGTTTTACAACTCAAGGGTTGCCCCGGATCTTTGAAGGGCATTGATGGGGCCGAAATCAACACCAAGAGGCCCATTTACAATCATTAAGTAAAAAATACAGTTTTTGGGTGATAGGAAAAGGGAAACTATTGTAAAGACGGGGAATAGGTACTTCTTGGGCTATTTTAATGAATTACTTACTAATGAAGGATTATAAGCTGGTCTATGAAATGAGGTGCGGCACCCGCCAAGTAATGCCTCATTTCAAAATATTTAAGCGGGTGGTGACTTACCATCCACTAAATGGGCCCCCCATAAAGGCTACCGTAATTTAGCGCCGGTGGGGCAACATATATCATTATTATTATTATAGTATGATTTGTAACTGGGTGAAGCCGGGACGGACATATAGCAAAATTTTTATGAATCAGAATATGAACATCATCAAACAATCACACAGCCTACTGACAGTTTTAAAAACCCCTAAAAGATATCACGTCCCTTTAAAATGCACAACGCCATGAAAGCTGAAATTCCTTTACAAAATTAAACAAAGGAGCCAACGGGAACCTGAAACTTTGGCTGTGCTCGAGCTTCTCTCAAAGGTATCCGTGATATACGATAAGAAACTTTTCAGCTAAGGATATAGGGGGGAAATTCAAGAAGCAAAAATATTGGAAATTTGACAAAGAAATTACACGTATACCGGCGAATGAAAAATCTAACTAAGAAATCGATCGTCATCATCTCAGCGTTAAGATATCTTCGGCTGTGTAAACTGTATAAAGGTATCGGATTGTCGTATACTAAGCCTATACCTATGATCATATACCTATGCGCGTTAGAACCAAGCGTTTTGAGTCCACATTCCTCATACGAACTGCCAGAATGTGGAACGCTTTGCCTGAGTCTGTCTTTCCGTTAAAGTACAATGTAGGTGTCTTCAAATCTCGAGTAAATAGGTATTTTCTAGGTAAGCGTGCTATATCCTAGACCGCATATCTGCTTAACATCAGGCAGTGTGTATTCAAACGCAAATATATTTGAAATAAAAAAAAAAACATAATGTAGAGTACTGCGACATTTCGCCCTGCGAAGGGCTCTTTTTGAAAGGACATTCATTCAACACTGGCAGTTTTAAATATTTCAATTTCAGCAGGTCATAATTATCACAGAGTTGCCAGAGGGATAATGTAGTCGATCGAGAAATGAAAGAAAGAGATGCATTGATTTAATATGGTATAAGTAAGAAAGAGACCTGAAAAATATCTCGATTCATTGGCTATTTGCCGAGTTTTTGTCCCGATAGTGCCAAACTCTTGTCAAATTCCAATACATATATTTGACAGTTGACAACTAGTGATAGAGATTGTCCATACATTTTTGTGGTCGAGAATTGCCTCAAGCGACAACAGCGCTATCTCTCTCGTTGTAATAGCTCTGTGACAATTATAATTGACCAAAAATGGCAAAATCGTCTTCAATCATTCCAATCTACTTATAAAATTCAAATAGTTAAGTAGACTTTAAAATGTTATTGTTGATTTTTCAAAAACCACTCAGCTAATTTTGGATAAAATTTAATTAAAATTCTAAAATATGATCTACATAACAAATAAATAACCATCATAAACGTTTCATAATTGGCGGAGTAATCGCGCAGATACAAAAAAAACATGCAGTATAATTGAGAATCTCCTTTTTTGAAGTCTGTTATAAAACCGATTACCTATTTATTCAAATCGAAAGAGTGGCATTGATCCAGCAAACTTTACAACTACAACTTTAATTTAAAATGAAAAAAAATACCCAACAGTACCTACGATAAAAGCAGCAAAGTTCCCATTCATTCATTCACATGCCATAAACCATTTCAATTTTCATTCATTCTCCAATTCAATTTTCCCGCGAATAAAACAACGTTCATAATGAAAAACACCGTATAACCATAGACGGTGTGCCTAAAGGTAGCTTTTCGTTTCACGCGATGCGTCGACAAGTGATTATTAAAAAAACCAAATTGAAAATTACGTAAATATTTTTAAGAGAAATAGCCATCGTTAAAGTCCCCGCTGGAATTGCAATACGAATATAAAAACTATTATGGTAAGCATTCTAGGCAGTGGATTATACCAAGATTATGCAATAACTTACCGGAAAATTTCGAGAAATCATTTCAAACAAAATTTGGCTTTAAAAAAATGTTAATGAAACTGATGTTGGATAAATTAAGCGATGAAGATTAACACATTAGAAAGCAAACATTTGTATTAAATTTCAGATTATAAAAACAAAATATGTTAATGTAATTGATTGACGTGGGACATTGCTCACATGTACTTATAATAACACAATGGGAATGTATTTCTATCAGCTTGTACATAGATACTAAGTTATGTACCTAACTTACGTTCAAAGATGAACTCTTAACTAATATTACTGAGAGCTATTTTAGCTTGTGTCATAAATTTATGTACTACACGCAGATAAGCAACGCCCGATATTAGTTGATATTAGTTGACGATTTTCTCGTGCGGCAAATTTCAATTGATTTAAAGCCGCATTAGCATTTTCCCGCAGCTTCGCCCACGTGATATTTTCATTTTTGTGCTAAACCTTATTACCAGCTATATACCACAAACACCCACATTGGCAAGGATATGATTATCTGTGTATCCTACAGAGTTCAGTGTTTTAGGTGTTCGAAGGACGTTTAACTTTGTATCGATTTTATCCTTGAACAATCTTGTCCCAATAGATATTGCATCATACATAGATATAAAAGTGTTTGGGGTTTATTCATAAAAATAAAAAATATTTTTTTTTTTGTCCATATTTCTGATCTAAAAAACTGCTGTAACGAGTTATAGCCATTTTTCAGATCAGAAATTATACATATAACTTTCTAGGATGCGATAAAACAGATTAATAATTCATCTGTTTTAACAGCATCCCAGAAAAATATATCACAGAAAATAACGCTTTCTCAAGACCAGCTAAAACACTAACTCATAAAATAAAAACAAAATAAAATCTGAGCGACGGAGGTTCGCTCAGACCTTAATAACAATGGGCGCCTTAAACACACGCGTCAAACGTATGTCTACGTAACCTTCAGAAATTTACCTTTAAAGTGCGTATATCACGCACGGGAGCCTTGTAAGTGGATTACAGTATGATAAATGGGGAAGTAGATTAGAAATTTGGAACGATAGAAATTGTGGAATGCGGCTTTTGCAAATTGGCCGCGGCATTGTTGTGAATATTAACCGTACATTCTTCATTTTAACCGTTTTTTTTTTCATTTAACTGTGAACTTTTTATTCGAATATTTAGCGCTGCTTTTCTGTATCGGAAATAAAATGTAGATAGAAAATGGAGGTCGCAGATGATGATGCAAGCTATATACAGGGTAATCTAGTATTATATCTAGTATACCATCCAAGCCACTGGAGCAGTTATGCCAGCGGCCCAGAGCCACGCTCTGTTACTTTAAGGAGCTGGGCTGGCTCGGGTAGACGCTGGAGGAGGAAATGCACAAAACACCCCATGCGGGACGTCAGTGCAGGACTTATAGCCCCCACTTCAAATGAGAATGAGAATACAGGGTAATTCCTAATCAATTAGTATCCTTTTAGGGGCTTATTCTATAGATCAAAACTAACAACTTTTGTTCTGCGACTTTTGTCAAAACTCAAAAAAAAATTGTTGTTCCGTAGCAAAATATCGGCCGCGACAAAATGTACGGTACAGCTGATTTTACTTGAGTTTTGACAAAAGTCGCAGAACAAAAGTTGTTAGTTTAGATGTTCAGAATAAGCCCCTAAAAGGATGCTAATTGATTAGAAATAACCCTGTACCACCAGTGGTTCTACTCTACCTACATATATTCCCAACGTGAACGTGATCAGTGATAAACTGGCTTGGCGTGGGCGTCAGAAGGCGAATTAGCTTCATTGGAAAAGCATGCAATAAAATTTGAATGGGACTATCTCGAAAGTATACTCTTTCAAAACATAAACATAATTTTTCTAAATCCATTCACAATTAGTGAAAATATCGATAAACATACAAGAAAAGAAAATACCTATACTCTATAAAATTTAACTTGATCTCTGCAACAGCTGTCAGAAAAATCACGCCTATGAAGTCCTGAATTTCTTAATAGTACAGACAGTACCTGTCAATGTCATACTTTATGGGCATGCCGATTAGTGATGGGCGACGAATGATCGTGACCACAGAGTTTTAGATAGAGTTTTATTTAAAATATCGATAGTTTATACCAAAAACATATTTTAAATATTACTTAATTTATCATTTTATTGTATGTTTTAATATCATAACATTTTTTATATGTGTAATTAAATTAAACCCAATTATATGTTACATTAGCATCGATACCTAATAGTGAAAAACGTCGATAAATACTATCGTTACATTATTATGAGTATTTAATTAATATCATAACATCATTTACATGTGTACATACTTGATCTTAAATAATAGTAACTAAATAAAATCCAATTTCTCACCTTCAACTACTCATTCGAGTTCATTATCGTTCAACATCGTTTGAAAATCGATTTTTTCCACCACTATCTCAACTCTAAAAATGTCAATCTTCTATGTCAATGTCACTGTCGCAGAGTTAAATTTTATAGAGTATAGAGACGAAAATACCTAATACCTACCTCCTTTGTGGAATTAGGTGAAAACTGCGACCTAGGTAAAAAGTTTTGTGTGTAATTTTGTTCTACTATTGAGTTCTGTTTTATGCATAAAACTTTCATCAGAAATTAAACTACATGAACCGTATAAATTCCATCTCCGTGGCGTCCATGAAATCGCGTTTAAACTATAAACAGACCCAGTGTGTATCTCGGATTTTCAGATTAAACTTCTTAAGTTAAACACAAAAGCATCTTGAGCAGATTTTACCTCTTAGGTATCCACCGAGAATGGCTCTACACAATAGAACTTCTAGATAGATACCGCTTTGCTGTACAGATGCGAGTTAAAACCGTTTGTATTGAGCACGCTCGAGGATTACAGATACCTATTATGCTTTCAGTATACCTAGTTTATATACATGGTATAGCATCGTATAAAACGGTTTAACTATAAATAGCAACTACACAGCTTAGTCGAGGAGAGGACTTACTTTCGCGGACTGTTTAGTAAAATTATTGTTTTTTGCAAAAATATAGCAGGACCGACTTTACCCGTGTACAGAATTCGCGAATATTTTGATTTATCAAAAATGAACTGATTTCGATAAAATTTCGATGAGACCAATTTTGAAATATATTCTTTCCAATAAAAAAATAATTATTGAAATCGGACTACTATGAAAAAAGTTATGCGTGGTTATACATACGCGTCGAATTGAGTACCTCCTCCGGTGGTTCGTCGGTCAATTATTGTTATTCGCAAACAATGGCAAAGCGACTTCCATCGTGTTCAAAATTCGAATAATTCGCTCGTACTAAAAAGTAAGTTCGTATAGGCCGGGTGGCTAGCCCTGGTGTCAGAGTTTTTAGGCCGCCTGAAGGCCTCTGACATGGCTAAACGGTTAAAACAACCGGGACCTACAATTTAACGTGTCATCCGAGCCACGGTAGCGCTCAGTTGGAAAATGCCACCCGCGGTCACCCATCCAAATACTGACCGTGCGGAACGTTGCTTAATTTCGGTGATCGCTGACAAACACCTAGTCAAACTACGCTACGAGCCCTCGTACTGATGTATATATACAATGTTTACATTATTGTTGATTTTTAAAAAACGACTCAGCCGATTTCGATAAAATTTAAATGGGACCATCTCATAAGTATACATCTTCGAACTAAAAAATATTTTTTAAATCGGTTTACAATTGACGATACTTAATATCGATGAACATACATAAAAAATACATACAGACGAACATAGAATATCCTCCTTTTAGGGGGTCGGTTAAAAAGACATTGGTACAGAACTAGGTACAGGCATAATTCAACAATCGTTGAGTGTATAAAAAAACATCCGGACCGATGAAAGAACATTTTTCAAAAAGTAAGTAAGTTTGTATAGGACGGGTGGCTAGCCCTGGTGCCAGAGTTCTTATAGCCGCCTGAAGACCTATGACATGGCTAAATGGTAACAACTAGCGAGCAATCCGAGGCACGAAAGCGCTCATTTGGAAATGCACCCGCAAGCGTGAAGCAGTCTTTGGTCACCGATCCGAAGACTGCTTTTCGCTTTTAGCTTTACCCCTTGAGTCCTCTATATTTTAATACTCTACGAACTTAAAGTTACTAAATACCCAAACTTTTGTACAAAATACCCTTTCCGTTTGTACCCAGTAATCCTAAATACAATATCCTGTATCGGAAAGGGATAAAAACATAATAAGATACTACAAAAGATCGAAACTTTCTATATGATATCGAAAACCATACGACTGATCCGGTTCCAATCCCCACAATCCGATCTTCGATTTGTCGTAGTTTTATTTCAATATTCTGTAGGTAGGATTCTGTTTCAAGATTTCTTGTGATCTGTTTTAGTTTTGATCGGAAAAAGAGAAGTCTTACACAAAAACATTACAATTGATTACTTACGCATAAGCTTTAAAAACGAGTTAAGCGAATATTTATTTAAAAAATCAGGTTGTTTTTTGACAAATTTACAGACTTCGAATATATAGATAGACACCAGGGACAAAATTTCAAGTTACATAGTTATTTAGTCACTATCTATATATGTATGTATTTAAAAATAAGTATAATATGTAGTATATCAGCCTTTGGCAGCCATATCACAATCTATCGCTTTGCGTAGTTTGGGGTCTGAGGCCGTGTGTAAGATGTCCCAAAATATTTGTTATTATTATTATTTTATATAAAACATGGTTTATGGAAGTTTTGTTTGGTAATGTCGGGAGTTTTAATATTTGCGAGATTGCGAATACATTTTTTCTGTATTATAAATACTTCTTGTGCACTATCCCTCTATATTATAATTCTATATAAGAGCTATGTGGACGCAAATGCGTGATAAGCACTTTTTGCAGTCGGTAAAGTAGAAGTGGGCTTTAGGATAAACTTTTTTGCCATCTGCGGGGTATATGGTATATGGGGTAAATTGATCCGATGCTAAAAGTTAAAAGTTTAGATAAAGCTAAGTACAATAATATTTCTGAATTTATTCATTCATTCGTTTAGAGAAACATGGAATGTTTCTTATTATTTTTAATGCACACCAAGACGTAACTCTACACATAAATCTACAATTCTACCTAACCTACATCTTTTGTTTACTTTATTGTTAAGCTTGACTTAGTTCTGCGTACTCGTAAATACGTCCGTATAACTTGAGTGATCAGATAAATAGACCTGCCCTAGTTCACCCTACCCCACTGCCCTATTACTTTACTTTGAGTTTCGGCCTTCGAGAGCAAAGTTACAAGGACTGCACGTCAGTACAGAGATTTTCATCAATGTGAACAATTGTTACTATGCAACTCTGAAATTTCAAAAGAAATTCGCTGTCATATACAGGGTTATTCCTAATCAATTAGCATCCTTGTAGGGGCTTATTCTGTACATCAAAACTAACAACTTTTGTTCTGCTACTTTTGTCAAAACTTAAATCAATTGCTGTTGAAAAATATCGTTCACCCACGACAAAATGTATGGACAGCAGATTTTTTTTTCATTTTCTCAAAAGTCGCTAAACACAAGTTTTTAGTTTTGATGTACAGAATAAGCACCTAAAAGGATGCTAATTGATTAGGAATAACCCTGTATAGGCCGAATCTAATATTTTGACAGTGATTTTGACGCGCCGCAGATAACCCGCGCAGATATACTCGTACATTCAGTATTGGGATATCCGCAGCTTGTAGGTAACATCACAGTTGACAAGACGTTTGATATGGCCTATACAACGTTCATTACTTGTCGACGCGTGAAATAAATAAAAAAACCGGACAAGTGCGAGTCAGTCTCGCACATCGAGGGTTCCGTACAAACACATTGAAAAATAATTAAAAACCTGTTTTAGCATGTGCTAATGAAGCTCTTTTAAATGACACCTTACATGATTTACTTTGAATTTTGAACCCATATTTTGTGAATTTTGAAGCCCTATTTTTTTGTGATGTAAATAAAAGTGTACAGTTTTCAGATTTATTCCTATATGTGTACTCTAAGACAATGCTTCTTGCCCAATTTCATAGTTCTATGTCAACGGGAAGTACCCTATAGGTTTTGATTATTGTGAGTGTCGAAATATGCGGTTTTTTACGATATAAACGACTCTAACTTTTTTAAACGACAACTGAGAAGCTTTTCTTTTACACAACTGCAAGAGTTCATCGATATACGAGTACTATACAGTTTAAACAACTTGATATTTTTACGCGTTCTCGAGATAAAGAGTCTTGACATACACACAGACGGACAGACGAACAGACGAACAACAAAGTGATCCTATAAGGGTTCCGTTTTTTCCTTTTGAGGTACGGCACCCTAAAAATAAATAAATAAATATTTTAGGACATCTTACACACGGCCTCTGACTCCAAACTAAGCAAAGCTTGTGATATGACTGCCTGAAACTGATATACTACATATGTTTATTTTTAAATACATACTTATATAGATAGTAACTAACTATTAAATAACTTTAATTTATGCCATAGTCGGGGGTATTAGTTTTATTTGTATAAATTGAGTGATCAGATAAATAGACCTGCCCTACTTCACCCTACCCTACTGCCCTATTACTTTACATTCAGTTTGGACTTCGACAGCAAAGTTACGAGGACTGCACGTCAACAGGAGATCATTTTACTCCTCGTTATGAATAAATATCACCTTGCTTCAATTTCCTTTGATCTGAGAGACATTTCTTGTTATATTTCGCGTGTAAATCAAAACTATGAATATTATCTTTCGTGATGAATACCCATGTTTTGATCTAGAGTTCTCTTTGTAACGAATAATTGTAATTAATGTCTTATATGCGGAGAGTATTGAGAGATATTTTTATATACTTATGCAGGGTTATCTGTTAACCCTGTACTAAGTCACAAGAGGCTTATTAAAATCATCATTATGAACAAATTTTTCTATGGGGCCAACCCAAAATTTGAAAAAAAAAAGGACCAGTTACGGACCATAACACACACACACACACACACACACACACACACACACACGCACGAGCGTGTTAGTTATTTTTCAATATTTTTATTTTTTTTGTTCTGATACATTAAATTTTTCAAATTTAAAAAATTCTATGTATCAAATGTTTGTTGTAATTTTACTAGCCGCACCATACGTATAACTGTTAGCATTAGAAATGTCCAAATGTGTACAAGTCATCCTAGTGCAGGGTCCACTGGTATTTATGTATATTTGTAATCTTTTTGCTTAATATAACATTTTGTATTTTTTTTTGTAGTTGTTCCATCCAAAATTGCAACTCGGAATCAACTAAATGTAAGAAAAAGCTGATTCTGAATTTCGGATTACCCCCATAGTATAAGTTTTTCATGATGATGGTCTGAATCACCTCATATTGGCTTAATAGGCCAGTTCTGGATAAACCTGTATATTCTTTGATGAAAATAATTACGTACTTACCTACTACCTATCAATGCTGTATTCAGTTGCAGCCTTATTCAGTGCAGTGCAGTGTTACTTTAATTAGAGCAGTCCAAATTTTCTTTCTAGTAAATTAAAATTATCAAAGTAAGAAAAAGACACGGACTACTAACTCGGTTCGATACAAACTGAACTATGAATCTTTGTTTTAAATAAATATTTAGTGTATTTCCGCTATCTTAAGACTTGAGCATTCGGAACATGTTTTATTTTTGCGCCATCTAGCGCAAAAGCTTTGTCAAAGTAGAACGAACGAACAGAAAGAGTACAGAACCTTAGTTTATTGTTACCTATCAAGTTCATATTTCTATGACGTAGCTCTTTGATTATATTTTTGTCATGTAGCTGATCCATTGAGGAAGGAATCAAATGGAGATGGTGCAATGACATTTAGATACTTTGACATGTAATAGTTTACAAACCGAAATAATAATCATATAGGCGTCTCTTTCAAATGAACGTAATAAGAATAGACCAACAGTATACAGCACAGTTTCGCTATAGTGTTTATATTTTTCGTGACTTGTCGCGCGTGCCTGGTTTTTCGACTCAATATGGCGGTTTGAGTCGAAAAACAATAGTGATGTTCTTGTATCAAAAAAAATATCGATATTTTGGTCAGTTTTTATTCGTGTTTTTGATTTGCTAAAATTTTGAATTTTTATTTCATTTCACTTTTCATGTCAAATTTGACAACTGTCATTCCAGAATTAATACAAGTAAAATGGCATGACAGGTGTACAGAAAGTAACGGCTGTCAAACTTAGTAGAATTATTATCTCCGTAACTATCGAAGCTAGACCATTACTGTCTTAATAGAAGTAATAACACTAAATGAGACCTATTAGATAGTTCTAATGACAGCTGTCAAACTTAAAAGTGGATTATCTCCGTAACTATCGAAGTTAGACTATTGCTGTCTTCACAAATGTGATAGAACTCAACGAGATCTACATTTCGGATGACAGCTGTCAAACTTAAAAGTGGAATATCTCCGTAACTATCGAAG
Organism: Hypomecis punctinalis; assembly: GCA_949316475.1. Classification (NCBI taxonomy): domain Eukaryota; kingdom Metazoa; phylum Arthropoda; class Insecta; order Lepidoptera; family Geometridae; genus Hypomecis; species Hypomecis punctinalis. The sequence goes on along the minus strand of OX438820.1, from coordinate 8,835,791 downwards.
CTAGACTGTTGCTGTCTTCACAAAAGTGATAGAACTCAACGAGATCTACATTTCGGATAACAGCTGTCAAACTTAAAAGTGGAATATCTCCGTAACTATTAAAGCTAGACTATTGCTGTCTTGACACAAGTGATAGAACTTAACGAGACCTACATTTCAGATGACAGCTGTCAAACTTAAAAGTGGAATATCTCCGTAACTATTAAAGCTAGACTATTGCTGTCTTGACACAAGTGATAGAACTTAACGAGACCTACATTTCAGATGACAGCTGTCAAACTTTAAAGTGAAAAATCTCTGTATCTATTGACCTTAGACCATTGCTGTGTTTACAAAAGTGATAGAGCTTAACAAGATCTACATTTTATATGACAGCTGTCAAACTCAAAAGTTGATTATTTCCGTAATATTGATAGCTGTCATCTGAAAGATATTATATTTCTCTTTGAGCTATATCACTTTTGTGAAGACAGAAATGGTCTAGCATCGACAGTGACGGAGATAATCCACTTTAAAGTTTGACAGCTGTCATCCGAAATGTAGATCTCATATCAGTTTAGTGAAGAAAGCAATGGTCTATAATAGATAGTTATGGAGATATTCCACTTTTAAGCTTGACAGCTGTCATCCGATGTGTAGTTCTTATTAAGTCCTATCACTTTAAGTCTAAGTCATACCTCAGTAAAGCAGTGGAGACTTTTCTAGAGGTGTCTTTGGAGTTTTGGTAACAACACGGAACGACATGATACTTCACATTATATCTCTTGCCCACACTCATGCACGTAATTCAGCTCATAATCAATGAAATACCGCAATTTTTCACTAATTATCACTGATAAAAACACAACTTTAGCAAAATAATACAATAAGGCGACATGTCTTTTCCGCGTTCCCGCCAAAAAACTCGTCCTGCCATTCTAGTGTGGATTCTTGAATATCTGCAACTTTGACATCTGTCATTTTTTAAATAAAAGTTTGCCATTATGTTTGATTCGGCTTAAATTAATTTGTGTCGATAGTTTTATCGATAGGTACGGGTATAGAGGGGCGCCTTCGCGCACTCCTCTATCGTAGTCGAAAGGAAACAATGTCGCTTTGTAGAACAATCGTTTATATTGTTTTGACCAGGGTACAATAATATCAATAATTATGTTCGAAAAACTATATCAGTCAAAATGTTATCAGCACGTTATCAAATCTCTCCTCTGACATTTCTTTTCGCGGGAGGCTCTGCCCTTCTGTCAAAAAGACGTTTCTAGTGGTGTGACACTTGCATGGCTGTTTGACCGCTAGTGATGCGATTAACAATCGCTACACCACCCCCCCACGCAGAAACGTACCCACATTTGGCATATGCTAAAATTACTGTCACTCAGATATTTTTATACATAAGGAGAAATCTAATTAGGCTACCAAAACTTAATAAACTAATAATAAGCATTTGATAATTGTAATGTCTATTCTAAGTATATAATCCTTAACAAATCTAACACTAAAGACACTTAAACAGATAAATTATAACGTAGTTATAGAGAGAGAGTGAAATTAAGTAAATACTTATGTGTTTCCGCCTTATGTTGCGTTGGTGAATTAGTGAAATATTTAGTCTCTGTCTCTACCTACCTAATCTAAATTTTTAAACCTCACCCGCCTGCCGGAGCGCGTGGTATATGGTACTTTTTCCTCTGGTGTCGGTTTTTCTCCGTCCGTCTTTTGCGATGACCGACCGCTAGGTTGCACGGTTTGTGGTCCTGTGGCATGCTCCACGTATGCTGGTTTCAGCCTGTCGACGCTCACAACAATTTTGTTCCCTTTTACGTCAAGGGAAAACGTTTTTCCGTCGACTGACCGTTCCAACACTTTAAATGGGCCAGTATACGGAGGTTGTAGAGCGCGACGCACAGAGTCATCTCTTAAGAAGACGTGACTTGCCGTGGCCAAGTCTTTGAATATGAAAAACGACATTTGACGGTGCTGAGATGCCGGCGTAGGACGTAGGGCGGACATCTTACGGCGTAACTGGACTACGAAATCAGAAGGATCCTCGACTTTACCTGTTGGGGGTGATGACATCAATAGCTCCCCAGGGAGTCTTAGAGGTTCTCCATATAACATTTCGGCTGCTGTAGATGCGAGGTCTTCCTTATAAGCTGATCGCATACCTAATAGTACCAACGGTAGTGAACGAACCCATGAATCGCCGTGACACATCAGTGCTGCTTTAAGCTGCCGGTGAACCCGCTCAATCATTCCATTAGCGCATGGATGGTATGCAGTGGTCCTGATGCGCTTAGTAGAGAATTGAAGCAGTAGTCGGCGGAACAAATCAGATTCGAATTGGGAGCCTTGATCGGTTGTAATGACGGACGGTATGCCGAAACGAGGGATCCATTCTCGTGTAAAGGTTTCTGCTACTTCTTCTGCTGTGATAGATCGCATGGGCCATACTTCAGGCCATTTTGACACTCTATCTATTGCAGTCAGACAATAGCGATATTCGTTGCAGATTGGGAGTGGACCGATAATGTCGACGTGTACGTGTAAAAAACGGCCGGATGGCAATTCAAACTCGCCTGGAGGGGCTGAGTTGTGTCTAGAAACTTTGCTGCGTTGACAGGCCTCACAACTTTTAGACCACGCCCTGCAATCTTTCCGCATTGCAGGCCAGACGAAACGGTCTCCTACAAGTCGCGTAGTAGCGCGGGCACCGGGGTGGCTTAAATTGTGCATTTGGTCAAAAGCTGGTCTGCGGAAGGAGGGTGTTAAATAGGCTCGCGGTTTACCAGAAGAGATGTCACAGTAAATAGAGGTGTCGGTTCCTGGCGCGTTGACTTTAGTAAGGCTTAGGCTAGTGCCGTTTTCTAATAGGTTGGCCAGCTCCTCATCAGAGGCTTGTGATTGTGCGAGAGCCTCATAATCTTCTACTAATGATATCGCGTCAACGCCTACGCGCGACATTGCATCGGCCACGACGTTATCCTCTCCTTTTATGTACCTTATATCGGTAGTGAAAAGGCTGATGAAAGACAGCTGATTTAGCTGAGGAGGAGGTAACTTTTCTCGGCGTTGCAGAAACGCGTATAAAAGCGGTTTATGATCGGTAAAAATAATTGTGTGCTGGACTTCCATTATATAACGAAAATGTTGCACACTTTCGTATACCGCTAATAATTCCCTGTAGTAAGCGGGCCATTGAGATTGTTGTGGCGTAAGTTTCTTGCTAAAAAATGACAAAGGAAACCATTTTCCGTTTCTGTTTTGCTGAAGACAAGACCCGACATGAACGCTCGATGCGTCAGTAAAGAGGCCTAACTGGGCGTTGCTAGCTGGATGTTGTAGCAGCGTCGCATTTGCCAAACTCTTTTTGCAGGTTTCAAACTTCTGTAGTAAATCGGGTGACCATGGAAAAGGCTTGGCGCCTTTGCTATTGGTTGAAACTAATGCATTTATTAATGGAGCTTGGGATTCGGCAGCGCGGGGGATGAAACGCCGATAGTAATTTAGCATGCCGAGGAATCGGCGCATGCCTTGTACTGTCTCAGGAGGTGGGAAGTCTAATAAGACTTGAATGCGATCCTGAGGAGGGCGAATACCGTCGCTACTTATATGATACCCCAAAAAGTCTAAATTTTCTACACCTAATACGCATTTAGAAGGGTTTATAACAACTCCATAGTCTTCCAGGCGTTTGAAGAGGGTGCGCAGATGTTCCAGGTGGAGAGTTTCGTTGGCTGAATAGACAAGGATGTCATCCACGTAAGGAAAACAGAAATCAAGACCCCGTGTGACCTCGTCGATAAAGCGCTGAAAGGTTTGGCCCGCATTGCGGAGGCCAAATGTCATAAAGGGAAATTCGAAGAGGCCGAACGGGGTAACGATGGCTGTTTTAGGAATGTCCTCTTCAGCAATAGGTATTTGGTGGTATGCTTTTACGAGGTCAATTTTACTAAACATTTTTTTTTCAGCAAGGTTATGGGTGAAATCGTGAATATATCGCACTGGGTATCTATCTGGAACCGTTCTCGCGTTTAGTGCACGATAATCGCCACAGGGCCTCCAGGTGTCGTCTTTTTTGGGGGCCATATGCAATGGAGACGCCCAAGCGCTTTTTGAAGGTCGTGCAATACCGGATTGCACCATGTCATCAAATTCTTTTTTGGCCGATGCCAATTTCTGAGGGGCCAAACGGCGAGGCCGACACGAAATAGGTGGTCCATCGATTGTTTTGATGAAGTGCACCGTGTTGTGTTTGATCACTCGAGGCAGGCCGGGAGGTCGTGCGATGTCTGGGAATTCAGACAAAAGTTCCGTGAAAACCGGTTTTCCAGATGCGACTGCCCGCACACTCAGTTGATTGGTAACGGCTGTATAAGCAGGCGATGACAATCCGGTGGTCCCATCGACTAGTTTTTTATTACGGCAGTCTGGTAAAATGTGATAAAAAGCTAGGAAATCAGAGCCTATGATGGCTGAATTGACATCAGCTATCACAAAATTCCATACAAAGTCGCGGCGGAGACCTAAGTTTAGCTTCAGGCTAATGGTGCCAAAAGTTTGGATGCGGCTGCCATTGGCGGCGCTCAGATCATAGTCGCTAGCTTGCTTGCGAGATGGAAGCCATCGGTGAGGGAAACAGCATAGATCGGATCCGGTGTCTATCAGGAATTGGTGCTTTGTCGCTTGATCTGTGACAAAGAGGCGGCGACTAGCATTTTTACAATCAGCTGCCGCCACTACTGATTGTTTGTTTGGTTTTCCGGTGCCACCCAACTGCAAGGGCTAGTGCATTTGGCCGCTTTCTTACCCCATTTTCTGTGGTACCAACACAGTTTTGGGCCGAATGATCGTGTGGAAGAAGTTGATCGGTCACGTGCTGGACGGTGTTGTTGCTTGGACAGAGCAGCCACTTGATTGCTTACCTCTTCTAATTGCTTGGCCAATGCAGCCAGGGTAATGTTAGATGACGAGGACGCAGCCGAACAAACCATAGGTGGTGCTGGGGCTAGCTCGACAATTTTGTCCGCCAACTCTGCAACTTTTTCTATATTCAGATCAGCTTGTGCAGCTAAGATAGCTTGGGCCTGCTGTGGCAGGCGGCGTAACCAGAGTTGACGAATTATATCGTCGGAGAGTGCTGCCCCAGCAAGGGACCGAAGGTGACGAAGAAATTGGGATGGCTTTCTATCACCAAGTTCTTCGTCAGTTAATAATTGGCGGACCCTTTTTCTTGGGAGACAGACAGGCGTTGAATAAGTGCTTGTTTTAATTTTTCATATTTGTCCTCTGTTGGAGGGCTGGTTATTAAATCTTCAACCTCCCCAGCGAGGTTTTGATCCAGATGACCCACTATGTAGTTGTACTTAGTTGTGTCTCCGACTATGTTCGCAATTTGAAACTGAGCCTCTACCTGGGCGAACCAGATCGCCGGCTTATCCGGCCAGAAACTTGGTAACTTCACTGATACTCGGCATACTTCTGGCTCAGATTCTTTTTTACAGAGCTGTTTTTGTAATGCAGCATTCTCAGCTAAAAGTTGTTGCAGCTGTGCCTGCAGTTGGTCATCGGCCATTGTGACAAATTTTTCAGGAATATTTATGATAAAGGTAAGTCACATATATCACAAGCTCGGGCAGGGCGGGAAAGCACAATGAAAAATATTATTTACACAATACTGGAAGAAAGCGACCTTAAAAATATTTTGTGCAGTGGTAGTATACTGTTCGCAGAATATTGTCAAATAGAATGTGAATGTTAGCTAATACTGTTTCTGAGAAATAATTAAAATTAAGTTTTTATTTTCTAAACGAACACAATACTGCTTGCACTGTTTGTATTAAACGAAGAACTTACATATGTAGCTTATAACAATCACTGTAGTGTTGGTGCTTAGTAGCCGTAGCCTTCAATGGTAATTGTAGTAAACACTTGACTATGTATTGTCTATTAATGTTCACTGATGTCACTTCACTGATGTGATATAACTGTATATCTGATGCACTCACTAATGTAAAGGTTTGCAGGTTGTGACTATCAGAAAGGTAAGCATGTAATCACACCAATATATTACAATATAGCACAGTATTAGGTAAAACGTAGGTATACAGATACTTGCTTGTCAGGGTGATCTTGCAGTAGAACCAAGGATCGAGTTGGAGCTCGGGCACTGTGGCTGGAACACGACGAGAAATAGTCATCGGGATCGGGTTGTACCTACACTGGGGTTGAAACACGGCGAGAAGATGTCGTTAGTCTAGCCGGTCGTTCAAGACTATACCTACGTTGTCGAGAAAAACTTACGGAGTCACCATTATAGAGGGGCGCCTTCGCGCACTCCTCTATCGTAGTCGAAAGGAAACAATGTCGCTTTGTAGAACAATCGTTTATATTGTTTTGACCAGGGTACAATAATATCAATAATTATGTTCGAAAAACTATATCAGTCAAAATGTTATCAGCACGTTATCAAATCTCTCCTCTGACATTTCTTTTCGCGGGAGGCTCTGCCCTTCTGTCAAAAAGACGTTTCTAGTGGTGTGACACTTGCATGGCTGTTTGACCGCTAGTGATGCGATTAACAATCGCTACACGGGGAAATCGATAAGTGTAGTGTGGTAGTAACAACACTAATTCGCCATATTATGTGCGGTGGATATGCAGGTATTTCTTGTCGTTAGGGCAACTCCATTTGATTCCTTCCTCAATGAGCTGATCATTTAGGTCATAAATGATCAGCTAAAGTGACATTGCAACGATATAATTTTTTTACTACCTACCTATTTAATTTAGGTACTTACCTATAACTTCAAAATTGCTAAGTTCAATTTTTTAAAGTAACAACTATTGACTACTCATTTTTCGTTATTGAGTAATTGAGTATGAACCGACCTTCATAAAACATTTTTTCACAAAAAACCTTGTACGTAGATTTAAATTTTATACTATGGGAAATAATTAAGACAGATTAAACTTGTGTTTCTAATTTATTCATATTGGTGCGATTTGTAGTTTCGTCGAAATAACCCTTTGAATTGCTCTGTTTAGCCTATATTAAAACCTTAATGTTTAAATTTATATTTATGTTGTACGTGACGTCACCTACCGGTCTCAGCAGAATACCAGCGCTGATTGTTCTCAATCAGCAATTCACGCTGAGTTGGGACCGGTTTTCGTGGCATACCGTGCTCACTTGCTGCTTAACCACTGTTACTCTTGTTTGTTGTTTATATTTGTTCATGTATGTCACGAAATAAACGGTATTTCTTTCTTTCTTTTTAAGAAAATACACTAAATATTTATTCAAAACAAAGATATGAAGATCAATTTCCGCAAAGTAACGCCTGATTCAATCAACGACGTCGTTACGACTATCCCCACACGTGAGTTCATTCCCGTTATATATTGTATAAAATGTGATTCAATCAACTAACAAACTGGACTGTCTTACTGAAGTTTGAACTATTTTCCAACTTTCAAAAAAGTAGCATGTGAGGATATGATCCCATTTATCTTTTATCGATAATGGCTGAGCCGTTTTTGATAAATCAACAATAATGTACATGGATGTCAAATCAACTGTAAAAAGTGCAAACTATTCGAATACTGTACATGGTAGAAGTCGGTATTACATTTTTCGCGATAAATAATTATTCGTCTTTATTTTACAAAGTAATGCTCCATGTCTAGTTCCAATACAAACCTATCCTTGTGATCTTTCAGTCGAGTACATAAATAGCTCTGGGAGTGGTCTATCCGATCCTTTAGTATCGGATCCTTACATCTTGTATCAAGTGTCTTTACTCACACTCGAATGGGTGCTTAGTCATGCAAGGTAAGTGTGTCGATGAGAAGTGGGACTTAGGATCAAGATTGGTTACTAGTATAGCGTATTGTTTATTCTAGAAATGTGTGTATATAAAACGGTTTTATTTAGCTAATTTACTAGTTATTTCAAAGAGTTATCTTTGTGATAACCAATTCAAAATGAATAATTCGAACGCAGGATATGAACCTGCCTCAATCGGATCGATAGTCCGAAATTTTTGAAAAAATTACTCTTTGTGATAAAACCTAGTGTGGAAAGCACTCTATATAAAAAATAGCACTATACTCTATAAAATTTATGTTGATCTCTGCGACAGCTGTCAGAAAAATCACGCCTATTAAGTCCTGAATTTTTAATAGTACAGACAGTACCTGTCAATGTCATACTTTGTGGGCATGCCGATTAGTGATGGGCGTCGAATGATCGTGATCACAGAGTTTTAGATAGAGTTTTAAATAAAATATCGATAGTTTATACTGACGATATTTAGAATAAAACTTGATTTATCATTAATTTTTTTGTATATTATATATCATAACATATTTTAGATGTGTAATTAAAGTAAACCCAATTATATGTTACATTAGCATCGATAATAGCGTAAAAACGTCGATAAATACTATCGTTACATTATTATGAGTATATAATTAAAATCATAACATTATTTATATGTTGATCTTAAATAATAGTAAGTAAATGAAATCCTATTTCTCACCTTCAACTAATCATTCGATTTCATTACAACATTGTTTGAAAATCGATTTTTTCCACTACTATCCCAACTCTAAAAATGTCAATCTTCTACTGTCGCAGAGATCAAGTTAAATTTTATAGAGTATAACTATTCCTTTAAACGAGTATTTTTTTGGTATATTCATTTGTTTAAATCTTCTTCTCTTATCTCAGAGCAAATAAAAAATCAAGAGGGAACGTGAACAGTCCAGTGAAGCCGGTTTTTTATACATGTGTGAGTGCGTCGCTGTTGTGCCGCCATAGTTCGACAGTCAAGCCAAGGCGTAGTTTCCTTGTACGTTGATGTGTGTGTAAATTGTCTGAACACGGCGAGGCGTAGTTTTAGTCGGCCTCACTTTTTTGTTCACAACATTCTGTCTTGATTTTTTTATTTGATCTGAGTCTCTTACATATAAAAATGAATCGTGGTTGTTGTTGGTCTCGCTTAAACTCGAGAACGGCTGAACCTATTTGCCTAACTTTAGTCTTGAAATATTTGTGGAAGTCCATGGAAGGTTTAAACGGTGAGAAAGTTTATAAAAGTTGCAAAAAAAATATATAAACATTAATTTCATTTTTCCGTACATAATGTTCTCGAATGTAAAAGTTGTCATTGAAAGTTGACAGATGGTGAGAAAAGAATTATTTATTTGTACAAAATTAGTATCTCGAAAACGGAACTAACATACTTGATGCAAGGACATCATTCACAGTTCATACATTTTTGAGCCAATTCTGAAAGAGCCAATCAAAACTATAAATTAGGCCTATACTACACATTGTTCTGAGTATTTTATACCATAGGACCATTCCTCTTTGATCACTCCTTGGGTAGCCATTGAATTTTAGAATTAATAGTTTTCGATTTTATCGGGTTACCCTCAAATCTTTCAATTAATTAACTAGGATTATTAGTACCTACATTTGTATTATTCTGTACATTTTCTACCATAAGACTAACCCCCTAGTTAGTCTCTTCACTAACTTTCTGAGTTGTTATTGACTTTTGGAATAATTTTTCTTTTTGGTTTAGGTCGGCACTTTCAGAATTTGCCGATTTCGAATCGGCATCGAGCATCGATCGTTTGAACACATACTGCCTTATTTTGAGCAGATTTGCGGTCTAGGGTATAGCACGATTACCTAGAAGATACCTATTTACTCGGGATTTGAAGACACCTACATTGTACTTTGGCGGCAAGACAGACCCAGTCAATGCGTTCCACATTCTGGCTGTTCGTATGAGGAATGAGGATTCGAAACTCTTGGTTCTAACGCGCGGAATGTCTACCATAAAAGGATGGCGGTTTGGTCGCGTCCGTCTAGCCGTACGATAGAAGAAAGGGGCAGGTGGGACCAGATTGTGCAACTCCTGGGCGTACTCTCCGAAGTGTATCCGGTAAGAGGCTAATAAACTATAATAATAACACTATCCCATCATTCGGTACTCTGATATTTATGCCTTTAAACGAGTAATTCTTGTACATTTATTTCTTTGTTTATAAATCTTTTTTCACAAAATTCAGATCTCGAAAACGGCTGTGTGGCGGTGGAAGTAATTATAAAGATTATATAAATTACAGAACGCGCTACAAAATTTGTTATCTATTTCAATTCGCTGAGAAAGTGAATCTACGGTGGGATTGAGAAGGGTTATTACGTTATTAGGCAGATACCTACCTAATACCTGTCCATTACTGCTTAACCCTGGGGATTGAAGGATTTCCAAGATAATGAACGTTGATATAATATTCAGAGTAACCTACAGTATGAATTATACGGTTTCACCTGCCTCTAGGAGCCTACTATAACGTAATTATCATGACCGTGTTAGGAACGCATCACACGCGATAGGCTCTACTATGCCCACCACAACTTACTATCAATGTGTGTCAATAATAGCCGCCGAGAATATTTTGTCGGTGCTGAAACGATCCGTGCATAGCACGCGACGGTGTTAGTTGTTGACGAAACTAGCGGACATAGGGCTCCGGAAATAGTCCACTGCAGGACGTAGGCCTACCCACAAAGGGTGTTTGGGCCATATCCACCACGCTGGCCCAGTACGGGTTGGTGGATTCACATACGCCATCGAATTTCTTCTACTGTATGCTGAGTGTGAGTTTTGTCGTAAACATGACGCGCTCTTCGGCGAGCGCGTAAGCATGTAATTTGTATGAACTTGTTGTGTTTCATAAACGCGCCGCTAGTGGCGCTGTACATTTCTTCATACAAATTACATGCTTACGCGCTCGCCGAAGAGCGCGTCATGTTTACGACAAAACTCACACTCAACATACTGACATATGCAGGTTGCCTCACGATGTTTTCCTTCACCGAAAAACCAGCGGTGTTGAATTCCGTACATAAATTTCAAAGAACTCATTGGTACGGGCTTTGAACCCACGACCTCACGATTGTAAGGCGGGTGTCACTAATACTAGACCACCACGGCTTCGTATACATGTAATTGCATTTAAACTACTAATACCGGGCACACTAAGCGGAAGATCGGTTGCTTCGTCACGGATCGCTCGACCTTCCGCGTCTGTTCCGTCCTCCGCGCACCGATCTTCCGTCGGCGCAGGATCGGCAAAGTCGTCGCATCCAGGTCACTACTCTTTCATTCAGCGGATATCGGCATCTCCGTAGAGTGTGGTGGAGGCCTAACGGATTTACCGCAACGGAAGATCCGCAGCGGAATTTCCGCCTAGTGTGCCGGAACCCTTAGTCTCTTACTTTTTAAGCAACTTCCAAAAATGAGGAGACTCTATGTTCGTCTATGTATATTTTGAAGTGAAAATTGCTACTTCCAACAAAGTAGCGTTAAACATTTAACGCTACCATGAAGGGGGTAGAAAGCACTGTTGCTTCGATGTTTCACTTCTTCCGCGCGGAAGGACTCCAAGCATTATTTTTTTTGTATGTTCATCGATATTTTCGTCAATTGTGAAACGAATCAAAAAAAATGGTTTAAAGGTACTCTTGAGGTGGTCCCATTTAAATTTTACCGAAATCGGCTGAGCCATTTTTGATAAATCAACAATAGGTAATGTAAAAATTAATAACATCAATTCGAGCGGACTATTCGAATTTTGTACACGAGGGACGTCGGTGTTGCCATTTATTATGAAAATTATTAGAAAGAAAGAAAGAAAGAAAGAAATACCGTTTATTTCGTGACATACATGAACAAATAATATAAACAACAAACAAGAATAACAGTGCAGCAGCAAGTGAGCACGGTATGCCACGAAAACCGGTCCCAACTCAGCGTGAATTGCTGATTGAGAACAATCAGCGCTGGTATTCTGCTGAGACCGGTAGGTGACGTCACGTACAACATAAATATAAATTTAAACATTAACAAAGAGTATAAATACACATGAAAACACATACACACAGTTAAATAAAATCACACAACAAAGACAGTATTCCATAAACTAAAAACATCAACACACATTATCCTACATCACACTAATAAATATTTTCATACGAAAGAGCAAAAAAAAAACGTAATAGCAAAACAATTCAATCGATAGATCAATAGATAGTTTCCTAGTCTTAAGACAAACAAATTAATAAAATAAATATTCTTAGGTAGGTATGCAGTTCATATCACAAATACAACGTACAATAACAATAAGATCTCAATTTTGAATCTAGATGGCACTTGTATCGTTTCTGAGAGATTCCTCACTTTTTTGATGAGCGAAAATAAACTTTTTTAGTTTATATTTAAAACAGAACAAGCTTTGCGCGTTCCTTATGGGAGGTGGTATATTGTTCCAACATTTAGTAGCAGCATATCGGAAGCTGCCTCTGAAAGCCGCTGAGTGATGACGCTCTGTCCTCAGAAGAGACAGCTTCGAACATGCACGAGTTACGTGAGGGTTACGACCTTGCTTCCATGACAACTTCTCGTACAGATAACTCGGAGTTTTGTATTTCATGACACCAAACAAAAGACTCGCTAGATGAATTTTCCTACGATGCATCATTTTCAGGACAAAATGCTTATTTAAAAATGGCGTTACATGTGATCTATAAGGGATGTCAAAACAGAAACGAGCACATGCGTTTTGAACTCTTTGAATTATTTTTTTAGTTTTGGCCAGTAGTCGTGGACCGTATACGGTATCCATATAATTTAATTTAGACAAAACTAATGATTCCACGAGTTGTATTCTAAGGTCTACTTTCAGATACCTTCGCATTTTGTATAAAACCTTGAGTTTGTAGAGACAATTCCGAACGCAGTTTGCTACATGTTTTTCATATCGCAATTCAGAGTCCATAAGTAAGCCTAGATTACGCGCCTCATAGACCCGCTCGATAGGTTCATTCATAAGCTGCACCTTTTCTACTGGATAGAAATTAGTTAATTGGTGTCTGCTGCCAAAGACAAGGTATTTTGTTTTAGTTGGGTTTAGTAGAAGGCAATTATCAGTGGCCCATGCAGCAATTCTGTCAAGATCTTCGTTTAACTTAGATATCGCTGTGTCAATATCCGATGGTTTACATGATAAATAAACTTGGATATCATCTGCATATATGTGATATCTGCAGTATTTTATTTGTGATACAATGTCCGCAGAATACAAAGAAAAACAGATGGGACCGGCAATGGATCCCTGTGGAACACCTCTTCTGACAGTCAGCTTATCTGATTCCATCCATGAACCATCAGTCCGAACAATCTTCACAGCTTGAGTACGACCAGAATGATAGCTGTTGAACCATTGCAAGGCATCGGAATCAAATCCATAATAACTATATTTTGAAAGGAGAAGATCCACATTCAAAGAATCAAATGCCCTTGAAAAATCCAATAACACCAAAACTGTGCACATTCCGTTATCCTGTGCACTAATAATGTTATCCGTCACATCTAATAGCGCTGTCGTCGTACTGTGACCCTTCCTGAAACCCGATTGTACTGTGGGCAAAATGTTGTTTTTTTCGATAAACTTTATCAATTGCCCACATACTGCTTTTTCGAGAATTTTAGATAGGCATGGCAACAGACTGATTGGTCTAAGATCTCTCAATTCCACAGGGTTAGAAATTTTCGGTAGAGGTCGGACTATTGCATGTTTCCAAGCGTCAGGAAAGGTATTAGTCCTGATAGACGTATTTATCAGTGCTAGAATAGTATCGATAGTAAATGGGAAAGTCATCAATAACATATCAAGACTAATACCATCTGCACCTTCTGCATTCGATTTTAAACTTTTAATTATCTTAAGCAGCTGATCAACAGTAATAGGGTTGATGTGAAAAACCTCATTGCTATACTTATGATGCTCAAAATAAGTCAAGAGCGATATAGAGGTACCTGACCTACCTGGAATAGATAAAAAATGATTGTTAATTACATTAGAATCATTGAACGTGATAGGAAGATCATTTTTAATTTCAGTTATTAAATTGCTTTTTAAATTCTTCCACAGAGACTTAGGGTTGCGAATATTGTTATTAATATTATGTTTAAAGTACGCAGTTTTTTCGTGATAAAGAGCTTTGGTGACACAGGACTTTAGGCTTTTATAGTATTCTTTTTTACCTTCCAAGTTAGTTCTTTGATAATCTACTGCTGCTTCATCCCGCAGGCTCATCATTAGTTTAATGGTATCGGTGATCCAAGGATAAGAACGATTCCTGACTGTCATAGACGTAATAGGGGCATGACGATCAAAGATAGACAAAACCATTTCGTTAAAAACTTTAACCATTTCATTTACATCAGTAATCTGAGAGATAAGGTCCCATCTAATCCCCTGTAAATCATTCCTCAGTCTATCGTTGTCAATATTTTTAAATGGCCTAAAATTAATTTTTTGAGGTGGAATTTTCGTACGCTTTATATTAAATTCGGTAGCAACAAGGCAATGCCCTAATAAATTTCCTACCAGGTCAAAAGTGATTTTTCTACTACATAGGTCAGTACAAATTACGTCAATCAACGTCGCGCTAGATTCTGTAAAGTGAGTAGGCTCTGTAACTATTTGCTGAAGGTTAAAACACGTAAGGAAAGAATTTAACTTAATAGTGAGACTGTCATTAATACATAAAAAGTTTATATTTAAATCAGCTAAAAATAACAGGTTGTCAAAACTGGGATTGGAAGTAATGGAATCAGTGATGGCGTCGAAGAATAAGTCCGCATCGATCCAACGTGGCCGATATCCAGTGCCAATTAATATTTTTTTACCGTTAACAGTCAAAGTAAGCCACATTTGCTCAACAGCAGCATGCAGTGGATCCACCGGATGTCGCCACACGCGCGCATGGACTCCCTGCTTAATATAAAAACCTACTCCTCCGCCCCGAGCCCGTGAATCACGTGGACGCGGTATATGCCTCAATCTATATCCAGGGATCACAGGGGCGCGCGCTTCCTGCCCAGCATATAGCCAAGTCTCATTCAGTGCTAGTATATCTACTCCACTCCGAGTCACCGACGCTATGATGTTGTCATGGTTAGTACCCAAGGAACCAGCATTATAGAGACCAACTTTGAGATTTCTGGTCGCCATCATAAAATCCAGAATACATAAACAGTGATAATAACTGTAAGCTCAGTGCCAAAAATTAAATGTTTACAATTCGTTATATTACAAATGAGATCACAAGACTTAGTAAACAACATAACATGTAGGTACAGTTCTAAGTGGTTTATAATTAAGGGTTGAATATAATACCTATGAAATATTACCGATTCATAAATCAAAACGTATGATCGCACTCCCGCGCCTGTTTTAAAATTTATCACTGAAACTTTATCCAAAAGTTCATTAAACGATGAGATTCTCTCCAAGCGCCCTACGATTCTGCGACAAAAATCTTTTTGAGATCGGATTCCGACATCACTCGAATGGCCTTCTTGCCTGTCTCCTTACGCACGAAAATACGCCCGTCCCTCGTCCAGGTGAACCTCCAACCACGTGAATGTGCTTCCTCACGCGCCTTGTAAAAAATGTGCCGATTTTGCTTAGTGAGATGTTCATTCACATAAAATTTAGTCGGAGGGGCCGACAGTCCCAGGCCTTCTGTAGTGATGTTTCTACGCACGCCAGCCGCCCGCAGAAATGCACTGCGCAAGGGTCTTCGTGCTAGTCGAACCACGATAGGCCGCGGTCGCTGCGCAGTTTCAGTCTCACCAACCTGCGGAGTGCGGCGGGCACCCACCCGCTCCACGAAAACGAAATCTCGTTCATCACACGATACTGCTAGCTTATCTGCAATTATACTGACTAGATGTGACGCATTTTCGCCCGGTAGCTCAGGGACGCCGCTGATTTCAACATCGTTAAGAAGCATTTCTTGATCTCTTTCATTCAGTTGACTCTTCAAGTTTTCGATAGTCAGGATGAGGTCACTGCAATCGGGCCTGGCACTCAATTCTAAACATTTAGCTTCCAGGTTTTCGATACGCATCTCCACGTCGCTTATCCGACCGTTGAAACCCTCAACGGCAGACCGGACAGCATTAAGTCCATCCCTTAAAGCATCAAAATCCATTCTATACGATCGCATTTCCTGACGCATTAGCTTCATTTCTTTCACAAGTTCCAAATTCTCGGAATTCGCTTTGTTTACTTCGCTAAGCGGGACGGGGTGCTTGGTAGGGCTAGGGACAGTGACGGATGCGCTGGCGCCCGCGCTGGTCGCGCCTCGGACAGGCGTGTTAGAATTATCGCCTTTGCGCTCGCCGGCTTTGCACAACGGACAGACAAACTTATCACTGTTTTTCTGTTTATCCACCAAGGGAATATTGACACACAGTGTATGATACGGCGCATTGCATTTGGAGCATTTAATTGACCTAGAAATTGTGAGTGTCTTCTGACAGGCTGTGCATGTATTACCACTCATAGTGCAATCAGTGATTTAGTAATTCAGTTAGTCGTAAAAAGTGTCTTCACAATATTGTAAACAGTGATCAGATAGTGCCTCGCTGAATATTTTATACCAGGGAGAATAGGACAGACAGATCCCCGCAACCAGGTGAGTGAGCGAGTAAGCGAATGCGTTCGCCGTTTATCATCTGATCTGTTGTGACTTGCAAATTTCAAATGTTTTGTTTTGATAATCTGGCTTACTTGCGAGTTATAAAGGTGAATCCAATAGAATATCAGGATATATCAGGACCACTGATTCACATTTCACTTTATTTTAGCACTATATGCAATTACTTTATTAGTTTACAAATAATTCTCTGACGAGATCCAACTACTTTTATGGCAGACGTGACGTCACTCCTTACGACTACGACTATTACATTATCAATACAAAGAATATTTTTTGCGTCACACCTGTCACGGTTCTGGAATGTTACGTTATAGCATAAACTAACTACTCAAGTAGACCAGCGATTTGAGGAGGATTGTCTATAAATAAATAAATGAATAAATAAATATTTTGGGACATCTTACACACGGCCTCTGACCCCAAACTAAGCAAAGCTTGTGATATGGCAGCCTCTTTGATCCAGAAGTTAGAGTCACTAACCACTGAGCCACCGAGGCAGTCTATGGTTATAGTGTGTAGTGGTAGTTATTTTTATTTGGTGTGGGGGCAATGGGTCCTTTATTGGCGTCCAGCATGGTGTGTTTTCTGTATTTTCCCGCCTCGAGCCAGCCCAGCTCCTTACAATAACGGAACGTAGCTCTGGGCCGCTGGCACAACTGCTCTAGTGGCTTGGATGCTGATCATCATACAAAGTATCATGCATCTACGGTAAAATATTGTCTAAATCACCGCAGTCGGCATTTCAGCTAAGCGCTACCGGGGCTCAGATGCTTCTTGAAATTGTGGTTCGCGGGCTTTTCTAGTGGTTTAAAGACTCTGATACCAGGACTAACCAAGCCTATACAAATTAACGGACTGGTAAAGTACTGTAATAAAATTTCTTATTAAACTCTGCGCAAAGAATAGTAAATAAATAAATTAAAATATCAGGGGACATCTTACACACGGTCTCTGACCCCAAACTAAGCAAAGCTTGTGATATGGCTGCTAGAGACTGATATATGTGTACTACATATACGAGTACATATTTTTAAATACCTACTTAAATAGATAATACCTAAATAACACCCAGACAAAACGCAAACACCTAAGTTCGTAACATAAATATTTGCCCTGGGTGGGAATCCAACCCACGCTTCTTTGACCCAGGAGTCAGGCAGGGTCACTAACCACTGAGCTGCCGAGGCAGTCAACTAGGCTCTATATTCGCTGTACTTACTAAATAAATTGTCCCAAAAAATCTTGGAACGTTGCCAACAGATCAAACGTTAAAAGAGACATACTTGGCTCACACTTGGAGTCATCCATAGTTCACTGGAGCGAGTTACAGCTCAAACTTTGAAGTAATTGATGCTCTCAGATCAGGGGATCCTTAATTAGTTTTTGTTTGTGTACACTTAAGAGGAAGATATGTAAGGTTGAGATAAGGTTAAGATAAGTATGGTATTATCTTAAAAGTGACTAATATCTCAGTATAAATAGATCTACATAATCAGCCGTGAATCATTCGAAGTAACTTGTCCCGCCTACACAGTACTATATTCATATAGTGGCGTATGAAGATCATGTAGCATATAGAAACCTATTTAGAACATAAATAGACTCGTGGGACCAGTTAGGTCGAATAGGTTATTTTAAATAAATAAAAGAGAATGAAGGTTGAATATTGACACTGGCAAATGCTTAACCATGCGACGCCAAAACATAAAAGAAGAAGTATAACTCTTGGCGGGAACGGGGTGAAGAAGAAAAACAAAGGACGACGGAGAATAAAAAAGGAACAAGGAATATAAAATAAAAATGTTTGTAGCGGTATACCAATTGAATTGTGGAGAAATATTTAATAAACTATATTGTATTACTGACTACGAGGTGTTTAAATCTTACAAATAGATGAAAAAAAGTTTTGAAAAATGCCAAACTAGAATAAGGGTGCTTTTCCACTAGAGATGTGCTATGCAGCTATGCTGCGAAGATGTGAAATCTACGCTACGAAAATGTGTGACCGTTTCCACCAATACTACGCTAGGTAGCTGTGCGAGGAAGATGCGCCTCTCGAGTTTTGCTATGTATCGATAGTAGGGAAACGGCGGGGCTCGCGATGGCCCATAGCAGGCATCTATAGAACGCATCCATAGCACACATCCATAGCACGCATCCTTCCATACAAAAACATATCTTAGTTGAATCCACTGAAGCACTGGTGGAAACGTGGAAACCCACGTTTCCACCAGTGCTAAGCTATGTGCACCAATGAATATGATTGGTGGATATTAAACGCATCCATAGCATCGTAGCATAGCACATCTCTGGTGGAAAAGCACCCTAATTGTTGACCAAAATATGAAAGCTAAAGAGATTAATGCCTAATAATAGTCTGAAATTTTTAATGATCATCATAATCATCTGGATTTCAGCCATAGGAGGATGAGTGATCTCTAATAAGACTGGTTAAAAGCAAAAGACTAACGAGGTCCTCTGTCTTCTTTTTGGGGTGGACCTCTTATGCTGCGCGTGCTGATGTGTTCTTCATTCGAGAATTTTTCATCTGGTCTCTATGCTACGGGCCAAGCTCACTACTAATCTAACTTGCTAATAGATGGGGTACGTTAGTAACTTGGGTTCTTCTCTTATAAATATCGGAATAGGTAAACAATATCTGTCAATTTTCACTCTTTTCAACCGACTTACTGTACTGTACTGTACTGTACTAGCCTGTTTTAATAGTCCACTGCAGCACGGGAAGCATGACCAAGGGACAAACAGTCTTTCCACCATTATATCCCCTCGAAGAGGAAATAAAGTATGGATTCACAATGACAACTGACATTTTAAAGTGGATAAAATGGTTTTCTCCCCTAGCCGTGCTACCCGTGCAGGAAGTAGGCCTACTCACAAAGGATTGGACTATATCCACCACGCTGGCCCATTGGCAAAATTTAAAGAATGCTAACGTAATTTTTATCGTTTACTTTATCAACATTTCATTTCAAACCGGAACAGCAGATCCAATAATTAACAAATGGAGCAGAACCCAGACGGAACAAAAAGGAAAATTTTTCCAACAAATTAACAGTTCGAGTTGAACTGAAGGAAATTACTGATGGGATTTAAAAGGAAAAGTTTAAAAAGGCTTTTATGGAATAAAATGTTTCAGCTCAGAGTTTATTCACAATTTCGAAGTAAAATATTAATTTTTTATGAATTGTGCCTGTAAAATATAGAAAAGTCAATATTGGCAGTAATTTAGTATTTGTTTGACTTGGGCTACGAAACTTATTCTTAGCTTGGAAAATCTTAGATTATCTATAAGTTACAGGGATATCTTAAATTAAAACTCAAATGTTGGTTCCGTACCATTAAGATCTTTAGGACGTACCTACACACTTATTTTTACACCACTAGCTTTTTGGTGAAGGAAACATCGTAAGGAAACGAATCACTTATACAAAAATTAAATGTAAAACGCAAATGTTCATCACTATCACTACATAGTATAAAACACAGGAAACGAAGCCGTGGTGGTCGAGAGGTAGTGACACCCCCCTTACAATCGTGAGGTCGTGGGTTCGAATCCCCGGTCCCGTACCAATGAGTTCTTTGGAATTTATGTATGAAATTTCACACCACTGGCTTTTCGGTGAACGAAAACGTCGTGAGGCAACCTGCATGCGTCCTTAGAAGAAATTCGATGGTGTATGTGAATCTACCAACCCGCACTGGGCCAGCGTGTTGGATATGGCCCAATCACTCTTTGTGGGTAGGCCTACGTCCTGCAGTGGACTATTAAAAAGGCTGGTACATATACAGTATAAAACAAAGTCGCTTCCCGCTGTCTGTCCCTATGTATGCTTATATCTTTAAAACTACGCAACGGATATTAATGCGTTTTTTTAATAGATAGAGTGATTTATGAGGAAGGTTTATATCTATAATACACCTGTGCGAAGCCGGGGAGGGTCGCTAGTTTTCTTATAAATTTGTCATATGAAAAGTTATAGTAACACATTTTCAAATACAATAATTCAAAAAAAAATAAAAAAAATAATTTATTGTCACAAGATACAAATTATACAACTTGTACATTGATACACTATTCCCCAAACTGGGTATAACAAAGCACCCGTATCTTGGGGCCTAGGCATTCTCGCTATGTGCATGTAACAACAGAATTTATTAAAATAAAGATTTGGTTAATTAATTAAATTGGAATCAACATTTACTAACAAAATTAGAAAAACCTACGAATAATTTATAAATAACTAATATGACATACATGAAATTAAACTATTAATTTGAAATAAATTATGTCAATTTGTATGTGTGTGTGTGTGTGTGTGTGTGTGTGAATTACATTGTTACATATAATAATGCAATTTCAAATTATATTTTTAACAAGTTAGATATACTCGTATCTTTCACAATGGACCTACCAATTTGCGGATAAGGCAGCTGCTAAACTCTATTTATCCTTAAGCGACATAATACAATACGTTTTCATATTTTCTACAGAAGCACAAAAGAAGCCAGAAAAGAGCCAGCCAACTGAAGAAGAAGCGGCGACGAAGATCCAGGCCGTATTCCGAGGGCACCAGAGTCGAAAGTCGATCAACATGAAGGCCGCCAAGCCAGCCAGCCAGCCGCCCGCGCAGCCCCAGCAGAAGAAGCCCGAACCCGAGCCTACCAAGGCGGAGCTGGAGGCCGAGTTCCGGCCTGATGATAAAGGTTAGTAATTAATGGGAACAATTTAAATGCTGACCAAAATACATTTTCCTACCCTAATAATAACTACCAAACAAAATAATGCTTGCCGAAATCGATGAATGCTCAACAAAAAAATTAAAACAACTATTTGTGTTAGAATTTTCGTAGGTGGTAAAGTTTCCGTGGTTTTTTTTTATAAAAGCTTAGAAAACCTTTCATTCATAGAAAACCTAATTTTCAGTGTGTTGTTATTGTTAGGTAAGGTCGGGAACAGCCTGAAAACCTACTACTTACTTAAAGCATCATGCGTACAGATCTTTACGCAATCCGACTAGAGAGGTGAAAATAAAATAATAACATTTTAGATTTGGTAGGTAAAACAGCAGTCATGGTTGTTTCACAAACGTAATAAGAATCATGTTTGTCTTTCTAAAATTAACTCTAAAGAAGTTTAAACAGTTTTTTTTTAATGCATCGAAAATAAAAATAGCTTAACTTCTTTACTACTTTTGGATACACAATTTGGTGAGCATTCATTCATTTTGGCAGAGATTTAGAATTTTTTGGAAGAAAAATAAGAGCATTTCTGGTAGGCATTTAAAAACAAGCCGTAATCAATTGTTTACTACTTGTCTTGCTGATGCTATAAGATATTCGAGCTGCTGTCTTTTTCTGGGGAAACTTAAACATCTTATTATTCACACATGACTCTTAATAACTCCCTTGTTTCGTTTTGGGAGTTAAGTTTAATTTCTAGAGTCACACGCTACGCTCGGTCCAATATGTCGTCTTTGACACTATAGTCCGACTGATTAACTCAATCCTCGCCTGCGAGGTACAGGGTACGTACCCTGTACCGCGCAGGCAGACTCAGTTAAGCGGTGGCGTGTTTGTCGGCCTTTTATCGGATTCACTTCGGAGAGTGCTCTCAAGAGTTGCACAATCTGGTCCCACCTGCCCCTTTCTTCTATCGTACGGCTAGGCAGACGCGACCAAATCGCCTCCCTTTTATGGTGGACATTCTGCGCGTTATAAAAAAGCGTTTCGAATCCTCATTCCTCATACGAACAGCCAGAATGTGGAACGCTTTGCCTGAGTCTGTCTTCCCGCTACAGTACAACGTGGGTGTCTTCAAATCCCTAGTAAATAGGTATCTTCTAGGTAAGCGTGCTACATCCTAGACCGCATATCTGCTCAACATCAGGCAGTAAGTAATCAAACGCAAACCTACAAGGAAAAAAAAAAAACGGTCGATCTTTAATCACTACTTTGTTCTATAGGTGCATAATCTACTATTACTATGATACTAGACCTCTACCATAATAGACTACGTTTTACTCGTAAGTGATAGAGGTAGTGGCTAAGCGGTACTAACGTTATCTAACATCATTTTTTTTTAGTTGACTTTTGAAAGATAACATAGCAACACGCTATACTCCACAAGGCACGTATACCCCTGAATAGGCGGTAATTTCTCCCCGGAAATGACGTATCGACACGAACCCCGGGAAGTGGGTGGAACGAGCGGCTTTTTACTTTGCCGACTTTGTTAATAACTACCTTTGTTCGAGGGTACTATTGAAATGGGTTGAGAAATTTTGATTGCTTTTTTTTGTTATAGGTAGCTGATGATTTTTTACCTATAACCATAGCATTGCGCTAAACATCATACACCAATCGTTCATTTGACTGCCTCGGTGGCTCAGTGGTTAGTGACCCTGACTTCTGGATCAAAGAGGCGTGGGTTCGATTCCCACCAGGGCAAGCATTTTTGTGATGAACATAGGTGTTTGCTTCGTGTCTGGGTGTTATTTAGGTACTATCTATATAAGTATGTATTTAAAATATGTATATGTAGTATATCAGTCTCTGGCAGCCATATCACAAGCTTTGCTTAGTTTGGGGTCAGAGACCGTGTGTAAGATGTCCCCCAATATTTTCAATATTTTCAATAGGCCAACCATGGGCCATAACCACCACGCTGGCCCAGTATACGGGTTGGTGAATTCACTTACGCCATCGAATTTCTTCTACTGGCGTATTATGCAGGTTGCCTCACGATGTTTTCCTTCACCGAAAAGCCAGTGGTGTGAAATTCTGTACATAAATTCCAAAGAACTCATTTTCTCTCGGACGTGGTTGTCTAGAGGTAGGTAAGCTTGAATAATAAATCAAAAATCAGTGACTGTAAACTTGTTTTAACCGTTTAGCCATGTCAGAGGCCTTCAGGCGGCCTAAAAACTCTGACACCAGGGCTATCCACCCGGCCTATACGAACTTACTTACTTACTTAGTGACTGTAAAACATCTAAGCGCTGCTGCGACTCGGATGACTCTGGGTCCCAGAAATTTAACCGTTTAGCCATGTCTGAAACCTACAGACAGGTTAAAAACAATGACACCAGGGCCAGCCATCCATTATATATAAACTTATTTGTTAAATGTGACCAAGATATGACTGTACCATCAGCAGGCCAATCATGTTAATTTTAAACAGCTGCGTTCCATCTGTAATTCAGTTAAAGTTCGGTTGCAATTGTAGTTAAGTTTCGATACAGCTTCAAGGAATTCGGTATTGCGCTAAACATCATACACCAACCGTTCACCGTTGTTTGTGCAATCGCACTAAAAAATTACAGCTGAACTACAATTGAACTTTAATTGAACTTCGACTTTTAGTCTATTTTCGTATCGCACTAATGATTTTGACTAAAGCTGAAACGCAACTCAATTAGAGTTGGAACGTAACCGGTGTCAAATGAACGGTTGGTGTATGATGTTTAGCGCAATGCCTAATTCTTTGAAGCTGAATCGAAACCTAACTACAATTGCAACCGAACTTTAACTGAATTACATATAGAACGCAGCTGTTTAATATTAACGCGATTGGCCTGCAGGTCTAGTCAATAAGCCAATATCACGGACTTCACAAAGTAAAAGGTAATATGAAAATTTCTTCAAAGAAATCGTAAAACTGTACAGCCAGATTAAAATGATA
Organism: Hypomecis punctinalis; assembly: GCA_949316475.1. Classification (NCBI taxonomy): domain Eukaryota; kingdom Metazoa; phylum Arthropoda; class Insecta; order Lepidoptera; family Geometridae; genus Hypomecis; species Hypomecis punctinalis. The sequence goes on along the minus strand of OX438820.1, from coordinate 8,811,501 downwards.
AAAAATTCGTTTATTAGTTTCTTCTTCGCATTAAGTTAAATTAAACTTCGGTAAGGCTGGAGTTTCGGTAATATCTAAATTATTTTGTATCCGAAGTAAGGCACTGAATGAATGTTGAAAGAAATTAGGGTAATTCTGTTGTTTTTGAAAAAGAAAAACCCTAAACTTACGAATAAACTTAATAACTTGGTAAAAACAACCGAAATATTCTCCTACTGTAGTCGAAAGTCTATAAAAATCGTAAAGAACAGCAGTTTTTTTTTACGTTTTCAGAGTTAGTCCCATAGTAAAAGTTGTTCGAAATTTGTCATAGGTGTCACCGCTTAAGGCTCCGACACTGGTAGACAAACACATTGTATAGATAGTACCTAAACAACATCCAGACACAGAGCAAACACTTATGTTCATCACACAAATGCTTGCCCTGGGTGGGATCGAACCCACGCCTCTTTGATCCAGAAGTCAGGTTCACTAACCACTGAGCCACCGAGGCTGCCGAATTTCTATGATTTATGTGTTCAGGGTTTTACAAGTTACCCAGTTTTACAGATATAATAGTGAGATGTCTACAGAAGAAGCGAAATTACAAATTCCCAGTGTCTTAACGCAGGACCTGTTTGTATTTTTAACGTAAAAAGCAATCAACTTAAACCTCTACACGGCCGTTTATAAAATTAACTCTACCATTAAAAACATAAGGTACATTTTCAATTTTCTAATAGAAACTGAACGCGCACCTGAGCTCAGATTTTCTACATTTTTGTAGTTGCAAGTATAAATATTGCGCTCGGCCCAGACCGAATAAACATTTCAGGTTCACTTACTATTACTAGCTGAGTACCAAATAACATTTTATTTTCTCGGAACGAGTCCCAGAGGTACGATAAATAGTCCGCTAGCTCTTATTGAGGTTTTCGCGCACTGTGTAGACCAAAATAGCCAACTGCATTGGTCAATAATTTCGTCATGGTCATTATAACTAAAGTCTACTCTTGGTTCAAACCAGTAATTACCAAAAGTATTTTACCCCGTGTAAGGAAGGCCTAAAAACTAATTTATATTATCTAATTTTTCGATTTAGGATTGACACAAAAAATACTAACTCTTTTGAATTAGTTCAAAGAAAACGATTTCGCAACATTATTAAAAAGTAGTACGTATGTGTAGTATAAACCTATTGGAAACGTGTCGAACGTCAATCTACATTCAGTAGTTCATTTAGTTTTATTTGATCGCTGATTTTTTTTAAATAATTTGAAAGCTCTATAACACATTGCTAGCGGAATGAGAAGCGTAGAAATGCTAGGAATGTACAAAAGAAAACGGTTCTAAACTGTTTTATTCTGGAAACACTTGCTAGTATAGCCTATTATTTCGATATTATTCTGTTCAAGGTCTTTGTAATGTAAAATTAGTGGCAAATAAACTAATATAATTGTATGAGAACCCCTGATTAGCACCTTTATAGGGGCTTTATTGTGTAAGCGTTCTGACGTTTAGCTTCGCTTTTCCGCCCGCTCGCTCTCGTGGCGCTAGTAACTGGCGCGAGCAGGAGATAAAAACGAACCCGAAAGTCAGAATGCGTACACAATAAGGCCCCTGTTCCTTAGCGTGTTTGGTCTATTACTTCCGACACTACTACTAGGATAGTGATCTTCATAATGCACGATGACCCCAAATTTAAACCGGCTTTCTCTACACCGACACCGCTTTACTTGCTAACTTTAATTCCAGCTCGTGTTGTTTACAGAGTCTTTTTAATAAGATCTCGCTGTTTATGCTCTCCTGGTACTTGTAAAATTATTTAATTTACGGAATGTTTCTTTTGGGGGTGTTTTGGGTAAAAGAATTTGGAGCATTGTAATATTTGTTAATGCTTAATTTTCTATTTGGAATTCATGTAATTTGCCTTTTTAGTATTGTATGAGCAGAGGCACTATTTTCAGTTGTAGCATAGTTTACATAGAGTGCTAAAAATAACTCATTCAAAGACTTGAAGACGAGTCCTAGAGCAGAGTAAGTTAGAGTTTCTAAGCCGCCCGAAGAACTCTGACGTGGATAAGTGCTTAGAACTGCAAGGCCTATAAAATTGAAAGTGTCTTCTAGTCATAATTCTTGTATGGTCAGTTTTTTGACCGACGAACCACCGGAGAAGGTATACAATTCGACGCATTCGTATATATATACATATATTTTTATGTATAACCACGCACAACTTTTTTTGAAGTAGTTCGATTTCAATAATTCTTTTTTTTTGGAAAGAATATACTTTGAAATTGGTCCCATTTAAATTTTATAAAAATCACTAAGCCATTTTTGATGAATCAACAATGATGTGATAAATGCTACATCGATTTGTGCATATTTGCGTTCCAGCGATGCGCCCCGGCTTCGTACAGGTGTATTATACATATAAACGTTTCTCTTGAATCACTCTATCTATTAAAACAAACTGCATCAAAATCCGTTGCGTAGTTTTAAAGATATAAGCATACATGGGGACAGACAGCGAAAAGCGACTTTGTTTTATACTATGTAATGATTCTGTACACGGGTGAAGTCACGGGTCATGCTATATTGTGCAAAAAATAATTATAATGCTTTGACAAAGTCTGCCTCTGTGGCTCAGTGGTTAGTGACCCTAACTTCAGGGTCAAAGAAGCGTGGGTTTGATTCCCAGTAACTAAATATCACCCAGACACAGAGCAAACACTTCTGTTCATCACATAAATATTTGCCCTGTGTCTGGGTGATATTTAGTTACTTATTTTAAAATAAGTACCTATATGTAGTATATCAGTCTCTGGCAGCCATATCATAAGCTTTGCTTAGTTTGGGCACAGAGGGCGTGTGTAAGATGTCTCAAATATTTTTTTAAAGTTCGGACATTGGTCTCCTTGACACAGTTCTTTTAGTTGTAGAGAACAGCTATTAATGTCATCCATTGTCAAAGTCATTGTCAAATGACACTGACATTTATTATTTTTGTTTCTATTGTATTAAGCTTGTTTTATTATTAATTTATCTTTGTTAATTTGTTGTAGGTATTTGATATATTTTAGTTGTATTTTGATAAGTTTTAAGTATTTTGAAATAAAATTTTAATATTTCTATAAGCATATTATAAAAGCATTGTTAACGGACGTTTTCAAGTATATGTAATTTGTCTACGAAATAAAGAGAATTTGACTTTGACTTTGACTCCATGGTCACCCATCTTTAGGCTGATCATTCCGACCTTTGCTTTGCAAACTAATGTTACCACCACGAGGATATATAAAAAGATTTCTTTATAATACGTACTTTCAGATCTTTTCCATGTGTTGGCCATAAATTTTCGGAAGTAGGTACCTACTAGATACTACAATATCATTCGCTTAAGTTTACTATATAAGAACTCATTTTCAATCCATTTTCGTAACTGCCTAAATAGGACCAAAATCACGTCACAAACCTAACATTTTATTACACAAATATACGTAAAAATCGTTATAAAACACAGGCAATCGGCATTGCTCATACATTATGTATAAACTTTGCATTGAGTATACATATTTAGTAGCTGTTGGGATATCTAACTAGCTAGTACATACAATGCTGTATACAAGTTCTATAGCCAGTATGAGTTGTATCATGTCTCTATGTCTCTAGATTTTTTTTTACCTTAAATACACATACCTAGTTAAAATTATTAACGTTAAATTATATTATCATTACATTAACCATGTTAGAGGTCTTCAGATGTCTTAAAAATTTTGATATGAAGGATCATAACTATAACAGAATACGGCTAAAACTCACGTTATAATTATACGATCAATCCGCAAGGAATCCGACCAGTTTCGGAGTATTTAGTACTCCATCCTCAGGGAATACGCGCGCCCTCGTCGACTGGCGCGCGCGCACTGAATAAAATACTCCGAAACTGGTCTGATTCCTTGCGGATCGACCGTATAATTATAACGTGAGTTTTAGTCGTATTCTGTTATAGTTATGATGAATACTCACGGTAGTCTTAATGAAGGATCATAACATTAATATCTTGGAAACCTGTGATCATAGATTGCATTGAAATGAAAGGTTACTTAGTTACTGGATTTTATCCGTATAAACATATTATGCACAACCTCCTAGGGACAACTTTAGGCCATCAATCTGTTTAATTTTTGCCTACTAAGTGACCAACCCCTAAATTACGATAATTTTTAACATCAATTTTTGTCGCGAATCAAAAAATATAACGGCGTATACAAGAACGTAAGTTTTGTGGTGATACTAATATTATTTGATTATGTATCTTTCTAGAGACCGAATTAGCTGCGCGAAACGGTCCATATAATGATGCTTATCCATACATATTTTGACAGGTTTGACATATTAAGTACGCGCTCATTGTTAAAGATCTGGGCCGTTTTCTTTGTGATTAATGTTTATGTTTGTCCATCTAGACAGATGTTTAATCAAAGCTAATATTATTATGCCAAGGATTTTTTTTTACAGAACTTGTATTCCCTTAGACAAAAAAATAATAATGTACCTACTTACCTAATTAATCAAGGTTAGTCCGGGTAGCTAGCTTATACTTATAATAAAATACACTTTTCACATTTTGTATTGCATTCGAAATTAAATCTTAGGCAAAAACTAGATACATTTTTTTTCTAAATCTCAATTTTTAATAATGAGCTATAAATACAGCCTTTTACGGACACAGATACGATTCAATTTATAAATATTCGTTCTCACCAAAAATCCCTACTGTGACTTCGCCACAGGGTACGGACGTCCGAAAATGCTTAAATATTAAAATGTGGATAGACTTGTATTAACTCGGAATAAAGGTAGGAAATACCGGGATAGGGAAAATAAAAACCGAGGGAACGGAAATTTGGGACGGGAAACATTTTTGGCGAAATGTGGACGGAAATAGTTTCGCTGTCAAGCACGTGTCAGCGAAAACTTATGTTTTTTTTTGCGTGTGTCAGGGGTGATGAGTTGAAATTTTCGTGAAAACTTCTTCTGTTCCTGTAGCCCTAGTACTTACCTATATTTTATTTTGTTACTAAAAACTGTGTTCTACATGAAAAGCCCTTTCATTTGAAACACATATGTAATCAGCCAGAGCGGTGGTATCTTGTATTTACATCAATACTGAATACAAAAAATTGTATTGTCATCAAAACCAAAGCTGTGTATCAAATATCATATCAATCTGTCCACGGGAAGGGGGTCAAATTTCAATTACTAGAAAAAGTGGGCAAGCGATGTTAAATAAATAAAACCCTTTAAGAATGTCTTAAATCTCTCAGGGTATCTATTTAATTCCTTCATAACGACGTATGTGCCACCAGGTTTAACTTTTTTTCCACAAGGGATAGCACCCATCTTTGTTCGTTTTGAATATTAAAAAACCGGACAAGTGCGAGTCAGGCTCGCACACCGAGGGTTTCGTACAAATCCAGAAAATTTTACAAAATTGGGAAGTACTTAAGTTGTTAATATATCTTTACTATATCATCGACAAAAAAGTTTTTTTTTTTCACTTTTCTCGTCATACATTAAAAATTACACATTGTTAAAATAATTAAAATTCTGTTTTAGCACGTGATAATGAAGCTCTTTTATATGATACCTTACATGATACGATTTACTCACTTTGAATTATCAACCCATGTTTTGTGAATCAAGACCCTATTTTTTTGTGATTTAAATAAAAATGTACAGTTTTCAGATTTATTCCTACATGTGTACTCTAAGACAATGCTTCTAGCCAAATTTCTTAGTTCTATGTCAACGGGAAGTACCCTGTAGGTTTTGATTTTTGTGAGTGTCGAAATATGCGGTTTTTACGACATAAACGACTCTAACTTTTTTATACGGTAACTGAGAAGTTTTTCTTTTACACAACTGCAAGAAATCATAGATATATGTATAAAGTTTAAAATTCAACTCGATATCTTTACGCGTTCCCGAGATAAAGAGTCTTGACATACACACAGACGGACAACAAAGTGATCCTACAAGGGTTCCGTTTTTTCCTTTTGAGGTACGGAACCCTAAAAATTGTCGGTATGCAACAAGAGCATCTTGGTCTTCATCAGACGACGACATTGTATCGAGTTCCATCGTACTCTGGCATGACACCCTGGTGGGTTCATTGAATGTCATGCAGGTGGATATAATCACGTTTCTGTGACGTCGCTTAGGTGGGCACAGCGCCTTAGCGATCACCGAAGTTAAGCAACTTTCGGTGGATGGGTGAATGCGGTTGGTAATAACTGAGCGATGCCTTGATTTCAACGAAACCTTGACTAAGTCGCAGCTGCAAAGTCTCGAGCATCGACGAAAGGTAGCGTGTTTGTCGGCCTTTTATCGGATACACTTCGGAGAGTGCGCTCAGGAGTTGCACAACTACCTGCCCCTTTCTTCTATCGTACGGCTAGGCAGACACGACCAAAGCGCCACCCTTTTATGGTGGACATTCCGCGCGTTACAAGCGTTTCGAATCCTCATTCCTCATACGAACAGCCAGAATGTGGAACGCTTTGCCAGGGTCTGTCTTCCCACTTAAGTACAACGTGGGTGTCTTCAAATCCCGAGTAAATAGATATCTTCTAGGTAAACGTGCTACACCCTAGACCGCATATCTGCTCAACATCAGGCAGTATGTAGTCAAACGCAAACCTATACGGAATAAAAAAAAAATGATTCTTGTGACACATTAAATTAAGGGTCTCAGTTGTTGTAACCGGCTCATTGTGTAGTTTAATTAGATGTTTCTTAGCTATCTACGAAGTTGAGTAACGTTTGGCATAGTCAGTCTTCGGATGGGTGAGCGCAGGTGGCATTCACAACTAAGCGCTACCGTGGCTCAAATGACACCTTAAATTGAAAGGTCCGATTGCTTTAACCGTTGAGTCCTGCGTCGTTTCGCCCCGCAAGCGGTTGGTCCCGCGGGGCGAATCGACCAAGACTCTTTTTTGAAGGTCCCCATTCGGCCCGCTCTAAACAATGCGGGGCGAATGGGGGCCTTCAAAAAGAGTCATGGTCGATTCGCCCCGCGGGACCAACAGCTTGCGGGGCGAAACGCCGCAATACCCTAAGCGTTCAGCCATGTCAGTGGCATACAAGAGTACCTACCTACTGACAGCTTCAAAACTGATAGGTACCTACTTATTTTTAACAGATAAAATGAATTATATTTTTTCGTGTCTAAGGAACAATGAAGCACTTAAATGTTGAGATACTACAACAAAACACAAAACTACTTTTATATGCTAAAACTACATACACTACTACTACATAAAAAGCCACAAGCCGTGGTGGTCTAGAGGTAGTGACACCCGCCTTACAATCGTGAGGTCGTGGGTTTAAATCCCCGGTCCCGTACCGATGAGTTCTTTGGAATTTATGTACGGAATTTCACACCACTGGCTTTCGGTGAAGGAAAACATCGTGAGGCAACCTGCATACGTCCGTAGAAGAAATTCGATGGCGTACGTGAATCCACCAATCCGCACTGGGCCAGCGTGGTGGATATGGCCCAAACACCCTTCGTGGGTAGGCCTACGTCCTGCAGTGAACTATTAAAAAGGCTGGTACAGTACAGTACAGTACATAAAAAGCAATTGGATCATCCACAAACCCTTGAAGGTCATAAGATAATCCAAATGCTCAAGCCCACGCACTGCCAGTTGGCAGCGTGCCCAGCAAGCTGGCTATTATACTTGTTTTTTTTTTATTAGAAAAGATGGTTTCCAACCTCTTTTTAAATCTACTTATTTCAAGGAGGCGCCTATAGCTGTTTCATTTCACCCGAATCAATTGGAATTGAAATGGGGCATCAATTGAACCTGACATCAATTGAATCAGGTGCCATTGAGGGAACACGTATTCAAATATTGGATTTTTTTTCTTCTGGTTCTCTTAAAAGGAAAGATAAAACTAACACAAAGAAGTAGAAAATAGTTTTTTCATGAATAGTCGTATTTTTGAGAATATTTTATTTCACAAAAAGCACGGATCTTGAATGGTGTATGTGGTGATGAAAAACGAGTCGGACTCCGCACGAAGGGTTCCGTACCGTATGGAAGCCCCCCTTAAAATATTTAATTTTAATAATTTAATATTGAAGGAAATATACAAATAAATATTCTGTAAATATTTCAAGCATCTTCCTGTTACCGTTATAATATCAAGCAAAAAATCATGTTTCTTGTATGGGAGCCCTTAAAAAATTGTATCATTTTTATTATCAAAATAGGATTTGTGCTCCGGTAGTGCCGGCAGAAGTGAAAACTTGAACATATAAAGTACTATCATTTATGTGGTTAATACAATATCACACACGCACACGCGCACAAGCGCCCTGCGACGCAGGAGTAGGCATGCATTTTCACCGCGCGAAAGAAAAAGGGGGGGGGATATTACTTCCTCTCTTAAGCCGGAAACATACTATCGGACGCGGCTGACGGACGCGACTGACAGCCGCGACTTAGCAATGTGCACAGTCTTAAGCCGGAAACATACTATCGGACGCGGCTGACGGACGCGACTGACAGCCGCGACTTAGCAATGTGCACAGTCTTAAGCCGGAAACATACTATCGGACGCGGCTGACGGACGCCACTGACAGCCGCGACTTAGCAATGTGCACAGTCTTAAAAACATGTGTCCGGTGTGCCAGATCGCTCTCGGACGTCCGAACGCTCAAGGACGTCCGAAGGTGACGTCCGCGACTTATGTCCGATAGTTTGCATAGCACAGTGTACTTTCATAGCCTAGATACCTATCAGTCGCGTCTGTCAGTCGCGTCCGTAACCCGCGTCTGTCAGTCGCGTCCGTAACCCGCGTCCGATAGTATGTTTCCAGTTTTACGCATCAGATGGCCGGCAGCATAGTAAAGGATTAACTAGACATGGCGCTAAATAATAATAATTACAAAAGTAAGAGAGGGCGAGATATGCAAGTATTAAAGTGTGAACAGGACGAAACTAATATCTTTTGTCTCTATTCGCGTATACGTTGTTTTTGCCTGACTATTACGCACGGCCTAGACGTAATAGTCAGACAAATTTTTCGCGCCAAAAACTACTGAATTTTTGATGAGATGCTTAAATAAATCAACATATTTATGAACTATGGTCTATTTTCTATCATTTCTATTAGTATTATGCAGATTTTTACTATTATCTAGAGTCTAAATATGATACAATCATAACAACGTGTATATAGCTATTTAAGTATGTATAGTACATTTTTTTTCTCATACCCTATACGCAATTGAGGATTCTAGTCATACTTATCTATGGCCGGCGGTCTATTCTACCTCCGTCTTACGAAATTTCGGTCACGTGTCCTGACGCGACATTTTTTACCCATCCCAAAAATGTACAACGCCGCTGAAGAAGATTTCACTTCAATAACTACTAAACACTACGTAAAAGAGATTGGATCATCCATTATATTCAGAAAATAAACTTCTAGCTATAAATTATAGTTCTTAACGACTAAAACTTTAAGTTAACTTCAGAAGGAGGGTTCCAAGTAGTTAAGTAATAAGCTCTAAAAATGTCTAGAGAATGAGTCAGATACTTAAGGCGTATTTTTAGAATTCCGTGATCAAATTTTAGGAATAAACTCTTAAGATAAGTTTTGCTTGTCTGTTTGTTTTTTATAGCTGATTTTTTTACCGACAAATAAACGGAGGAGGTTCTCAAGTTTACTCGTATTTTTTTAAAAGTATTATCACGTTTAAGTTTTTACCGAGTAGTCTGATTCTGGTAATATTTTTTTTTGACCGGAGGATGTATACAATTCGATGCGTATATATATGTATTTATGTATATTTTATGTATAACCACGCATAACGTTTTTCATAGTAGTCCGATTTCAATAGTTATTTTTTTATTGGAAAAAGTATTCTTCTAGATTGGTCCCATTTAAATTTTATCGAAATTGACTGAGTCATTTTTGATAAATCAACAATAATGTAAAAATTGTTCCATCGATCCGTGCATAATATTTGCGTTCTGCGATGCGCCCCTTCGCACAGGTGTATTATACATATAAACATTTTTACTGAATTACTCTATCTATTAAAACAAACTGCATTAAAATCTGTTGGCACACATGAGTACAGACAGCGGAAAGCGACTTTGTTTTATACAATGTAATGATTCTGTACACGGATGAAGTCGGCCATGCTATTTTTTTGCAAAAAATAATTATTTACCAGAAAGCATGTCGCCCGTAATTGGTCTAATATAAATATTTTGTTGGATCAGCAACGTTCAGTCCCTACAATCAGTCTTCGATCGATCAAGTCGGGTAGGTGACCGTGGGTGGCATTTGCTACAGAGCGCTTCCATAACTCAGGTAACACGTATAGTTTTTTATTTTTATTTTGAATAGGTTCGCGTTTGACTACACACTGCCTGATGTTCAGCAGATGTGCGGTCTAGGGTGTAGCACGCTTACTTAGAAGATACCTATTTACTTGGGATTTGAAGACACCCACGTTGTACTTTAACGGGAAGACAGACCCAGGCAAAGCGTTCCACATTCCGGCTGTTGGTATGAGGAATGAGGATTCGAAACGCTTGGTTCTAACGCGCGGAATGTCCACCATAAAAGGGTGGCGCTTTGGTCGCGTCTGTCTAGCCGCACGATAGAAGAAAGGGACAGGGGGGACCAGATTGTACAACTCCTGGGCGCACTCTCCGAAGTGTATCCGATAAAAGGCCGACAAACACGCTACCTTGCGACAATGCTCAAGACTTTGCAGATGCGACTTAGTCAAGGTGTCGTTATCAATCAGCCTCCTGGCTCGCCTCTCAATCGACTCTAGAGCCTCCAGTTGATATTTAGCAGAGCCATCCCAAAGGTGAGAGCAGTATTCCATGCAAGACCTGACTTCTACTTTATAAAGACTAAGCAGTTGCTCAGGTGTGAAATACCGTCTCACCTTAGAGAGAACACCAAGTTTTTTGGAGGCTAATTGGGCTTTAGACTCTATGTAAGACTCTACACTACCGCCTGCGAGGTACGGGGCGCGAGGGTAGACGACAAAGGGGACTGAGACAAGTGGGCGCCGCGCCGCCCGCACATGTCTCAGTCCCCTTTGTCGTCTACCCCCGCGTCCCTGTACCGCGCAGGCGAAGACTCAGTTAAGGCGCCATACTCGTAGTATCAACGTAATTTTTCATATGAGCGAGTGAAGACCAATACGCCCCCAGTTTCGCCCGATTTTTGCATTCAAAAATCAATATAAAATTGATATCACCACTTTTTCCTAAATTTTCTGTATGTAAGCTTTAGTTCAATTCATGTGCATAAATAACAGATTCAAAAAAAAAATTGTAAACGTGTAGAAAAGAGCCCAAAAATGCAATAAACTTTCTTAGAAATCATGACTTTGTTCTAAAAAGCGGTATCTTTGCATTTAGTTTCTAGCAAGCGAAGTGTTTTGAATTGTGTTTCGAGTTATTGAATCCCCTACCGTATAGTTTTAAGAATATTGTTTATTTAATTTTTATTCGACAACTTCAAGGTTTGGTGGAGAAAAGTCAGTTTAACTAGAGGGCTCTATAAAGGTATTTTGAGATTGGATGGCGGCTTACACGGTCAGGTTATAGACAGCCACTAATAAACTAAACAGCCTATAATAACTTTACAGGTATCAATTTAATAATACACATAAAAAATGAGTACGGAACCCTTTACAAACTCATTCACATTTTGGCAAATACATTTTCTAAGACTTCACTAAAGACATTACACGAGACAACTTTCTAATCTCCCAGTTTCAGAACAGTCAATTAATTTACGATTAAGAATCATTCATAAAATTGGACGAGGGCGCTACGATCGCAATATCTTCACAATACCGAAATCATCTCGTAGAAAATTTTAGTACCATGGTTTTGGCCACTAGCGCAGAGGAGTAACTCAGGGTGAAATCTTGTTTTGAGGCAAAGTTTTTCTTCTCCTTCGTCTCAGTTTATAATTGTAGGTACATTTATCATCCCCCTGATGTTTTTATTAATTTATTACCGGGTTAAGCTTGTTAATCAAGTTTTTGCGACATAAATCTTTACTCTGGACCCTTTACTTGCGACTCTTTGTTCTGGAAAAGTATATTTGACCGACCGAACGAAGTGAGAAAGAGTCTCAGTTTTGACTCGACAATTTTGCTATCGTCTGTTCGGATGTCGATACTCCTCTACAGATCGCATTTTTCAGTAAATCGTGACGAAACTACACGGTTCTAATTTTTTTTGGATAGTTTGTCGCCGGCGATTTTCAACCGATTTCCAAAAAGGCGGAGTTTCTATGTGCGTCTGAATGTATTTTTTTTGTGCATCGATATTTTCATTAATTGTGAACCGAATCAAAAAAGATTTTTAGTTAGAAAGGGTATACTCCCGAGGCCTCATTTAAATTTTTACGAAATCGGCTGAGCCGTTTTTGAAAAATCAACAATAATGGAAAATTTTTATACACCAATTAGAGAGAACTATTCAAATTTTGTACACGATGGAAGTTGATTTTGCCATTTTTTGCGAAAAATTATTATCGATCCGGGCATTTCCCTCAAAAAGGGGGGAAATATGCTGTAGCGATATTTATCAACCGGTTACATTTGGCTAACTTGTTTAAATCGTAACTAGATTTGCGAGTAGGAACAAAAACGGTCAAGATCGAAAGATACAGGCTTATTAAGACTCAGTTAAAACACAGATCAGAGAACAACTTGATCTGTGAATTAAACAGAGGCAAGGTATACTGTTCAGAGTACTTCGTTTTCTAAATCAGGTTTTTACTAAAGACTATAATAGTTATTTGTTATACAAGAGTGCAAAGATTTTTTTTCAACCGTGTGCTCAATTTTGATAACCGAGCAAGCGAAGGATTAAAAAATTAGAATCCAAACCGTCAGCGAGGGAATCAAAAGAGCACAAGGTGAAAAATCTTTGCACTCGAGTGCAACACATAACTTTTCATCTCACCTTAGCGAAGAAATAGCTAAAGTCGTCTATATATCGTACTGTTTTAAATACTTCTCGTGTGATTGCTGAGGGAGAGAGCTTATTTGCGCATTATTAAAAGTTTCAGTCAATTCTGTTGGTGTCAAAATAAACTTCCTCGTCGCTAGAATTGCTCATTTTAGGTGTTTTACTTGTTCTCAAGTTTCTTGATATTAACATATATAATAAGATTTAAAAATATAACGTGAAGAAGAAATGACGCGCGCGAAGCAAATTTAAAAAAAGTTACATGATAAATTCAGCACCATGGTGGTAGAAGTAAATAGGCTTAATATTAAAATAAAATAAATGAGTTTTGGCGGGAACGCGGAAAAGTCATGTCGCTCCATTGTATTATTTTGTTAAACTTGTGTTTTATCAGTGATAATTAGTGAAAAATTGTGGTATTTCGTTGATTATGAGCTGATTTACGTGCATGAGTGTAGGCAAGTGATATTATGTGACGTATCGTGTTATTCCGTGTTGTTACCAAAACTCCATAGACGCCTCTAGTAAAGTCTCCACTGCTTCACTGAGGTATGACTTGGACGACGTTTGGATTTGACCGCGACTTGATTGGACTATGACGTGACTATGACAGTGACTATTTTGATAAAATATCAAAAATGATCAATACTTAATACTTGACAATGGCAAATGCACAACAATGCGACGCCAAACAAAAGAAGAAGATGAAATAAAATAAATAAATATATTACGACATGTTGATGTTTTGAATTCACAAACATACTGCACACTTAGATTATAGAGGGAATAGATACGAAGTAAATTCTTATGTCCCCCCGCAAAGATTCAGACCTTATAGTGGTCAGCTAATTTGAGGTCCTGTAGGAACGAAGGGCGTGGTTTATATTCTGATTTTTGGCCTCCAATTCTCATTACACCACCTCATTACTTTAATTATATTGTTTGCTTTCCTATATCTTAAGATTAAGGCATTAAAAATATGTAATGAAATTCTTCGCCCCCCACCATCGACTATACCTCAAAAGGCTTTTGACAGTTGTTGCCGTCATTATTCTGAGACCATCCAACCAATAAGAAATGATCTCCAGATTTGTGTTTTGGTTACAGCAAAGCTGATTGTAATTTCTACAAAATATATTGTATTGAACGTGTAAATAAATAGAATTAAGTACAACATTGTAAGGGCACAAACAATAACAACCATGGTTACCTGCTGCGTTCGGGGCTGCGAATCGTGTTCTAAGAACAAAAGCGAAAGTTTATCATTTTTCAGGTTAGTCGTAGTTTTTGTACTTTCACGTCTATTTTTTTGAAATATGAATAAATCTTCAGTGCAGGAACTATAAATGAAGTTTAAAACTATCTATTTTTATTCACAACACAGCATAAAACGATAATTTTGAGAAGAGCAAATATATTGAAATTGAATCGTAACTTTACCACATCACTATTTGAAGTAATGTAAACAACATTACTTCAAATAGTGATGTGGTAAAGTTACGATTTTATTGCATTGCATTATGTTATTCGATACTTCTATCGGTACATAATCGGTAGAAGTCAAAATAAATCTATGGTTGTACAGTACTCATTTTTGCCAAACTTCCTTTTAACCCGACTACCAATTAACGACTACCTATGTTTTTAAGTGGAATCTTGGTTAACTATTGAGTTTGTAAAAGACAACATTCATATTGGGCTAATGCTGATAGTTCCGACCAAAACAATTAATTGGGAGATAGTATTGATGCATATAATTATCAACATGTTATACTATGGGACTAACCCTCTATGATCACTCCCTGCGTAGTTATCGAATTTTAAAATTAATTATTTTCATTTACTAACAAAAATATTTTTCTGCTCATCTTTGACTTGACGAGTAATGCATCGCCTATTTTATATTCTCTATCTTTTCGCCTATTTTAATATCTTTTTGCAAGTCACAATCATATCAAAAAACATATCAAAATGCCGTTGATTTTTTTAAGTAATTACAATTGAGATCTATACTATAAAATCAAATTTTATGCAATTCGGTTGATAAATGTGGAAGTATAATGCGGACAAGTTGTAAAGGAACAATGAATCCTGAAGTAGAATTAAGTTTCGGTAAGAAGTACCTATAATAATTTAAGAAAGGTAATAAAGTAACTATGATTGGACCATTGATATTTCATGCCACCAAAAACATGTAAACTAATTTATTATTTCAAATTAAATGAAATTATTTAAAATATGTTATTTTTTATTATTTCGATACACATTTCCTAATAACATTTGTTATTAACGAGTTTGACCGATCAGCGCGTCAAATTGTAAATAGTTTTTTACCATTTTCAGATTTGGTAAGGGTACTTCTTCGAAATTTCATTCTTTGACTGATTCATCTGGCCAAAATTTTATTTCACTTTCAGCTCTGTCGCACATGTTCATATGTAAAAAAGGTAACTAAAGAACATATATTTCAATGAGGGACTTGTTTTTATTAAGTAGTTTTTAAGATATCTACGTTCAAATATTTTGTGCCCAGATGAATCAGAATTGATTACAGATGAATCAGAACAGAACTGAAAATGAAAAACTATGTAATTTGGCTGTGTAATAGGGAAATCTAATCATATTTTACATACGTACATAAAATTTTAACACTATAGCACGAAAAAAAGTTGACGAATGAACAATATTTCTTGTATTACATTTTAGAAATCTAAAAATTGTAATACTTATTTATAATTCTTATATTACCTGGGTAAACGAAAACATTTTAAATTACATAAATGAACTATTACTAATATTTGTTACAGATAAATAGGTACATGAAAGTTAATAATTAAGAAAAATGAAACAATGTTTGAAAATATTATCAAAGATTTTCTTATACAAAAAGCATACTATAGTGTAAAAGATTTTATGTGTGACAAAAATTCATTGCGTAACCTGACATGTGACAGTATTTGTAAATGAAAATGTATTCATTCTGTTAGTTTTATTGTTTTATGTTAATTTATATTTATTGTTTACTTTTGACATTCATAAGTGTGCATTATTGTACCTATGTGAGAATAAATGAACTGAACTGAACTAATAGTAAGTATAGTAATTGGTACATTATATTATTCTCTCTGTTTATTTTTTTCCATGTACAATTCACGAATCCTGTTTATTATATAATGAAAAAAATAAGATTAAAGTAAGAAACATGAGATCAACTTCAATTAAATGTAATTTTTGACAGTAATCTTCCTTGGTAACTATCACAGAAACATAATTATTCTTAGTATCGTTAACTATAAATAATGAAGTCACATTTAAGTACTACAAGAAATAAATCTTTAGCTTTTTGCAAGGGCCCGAGCTACTTTCAATGTCATCTTTAAAACCTTTTTCTTGTTGACGAGATCTTGATTTTTTAATGGAAGATTGAGTAACCATACCTTCACCACCAGTGTGAGACTCTTTTGTAAGTTTATTTTACTGAAGCTTAAACACAAAAATGCCCTCATCGTTTGAATCTGAACAATCATCCACGTTTTTCTGAAGAAGGGTCGATAAGACATCTCTGATGAATTTTGGAGTAATAATTTTTTTCATCGATTGACGAAGTTTCTATCCAAAAACTGTCGTCATCGAGGTCTTGTTGGGCTATATAAGCTATATTCAAAACTTTTCCAGTATGAATTTTATGATTTATAAGGCGTTTTGACCATATGAATCAGGCCAGATGAATCAGGATTTTGCCGTAATACATGCATAACTCATCATACATACTGAATTCAGTATTGTCACTTTTCTACTTGAATCTATAACCCAAAAGCATTACACGAAATACAGATTGAAGTTGTAAAACCATAAAATAAATTTTATAAAACAGGCATTGTAATCATAATGCCACCTGAACTAAGCACAGATGAATCAGACATTTATCTTTGTAACTCCGGGATCCAAGCGAACCAGCCGTATATCCACTTTCTAGCTCGTCTGTTGCACGACTGGCTTCCCCCTGCGCGAGAAGTCAGGCTCTCATCATCATCACCCGACCAAGCACGGTCAAGCGCAGCATACGCCACATTAATCAGTATTATATGCCGGACACTTCTTAGCCTATTTATAAACATACTAAGGTAGTTAAAACTAATACATATTTTTTTTGTAAAAGTGCAATTCATTTCCTTTTGATATAATTATAATTTATAATGATTTACCAAGAGGAAAATGCGATATCGACCATTTTCTTTCGAAAAATGGCAAGCGGACGCGGTATATGAATCAGGAGAACAAACTTCAAATATTTTTAATTTATACTTGGACTGCAATGATTTGAAAAATATCACTTGTCCCAGGTAGAGTTAAAGGTAAACTGTATAGAAAAAAAATTACACACTGTTTTGTTTGTTGGTTTCAGAAAAAAACCCATAGACGTCCAAAATTTTGTCTTCGAAGAAGTACCCGTAACTAAAATTCATTGAGCAATGATATATGGATATTCTGTTACGCTTTTTATTGAAAAAAAAACTAAATTTGTTCGCTGGTCTAAGTGTACGATACATTTAACAGTGTCTTAGTTTCATACATATCTGGTTGCTTAGAATCTTTTTGAAAATAATTGTTTTCAAAGCTCGGTAACTACACAGGAGGTGTCATGTGGGATAAAATGTACAGCATAATAATAATATTACCTACTAATATTATTTCCTAAATATTTTTTTTGCCGGCACTTTTTCAGTTAGCCCAAAATGAATGATGTCTTTTATATAGTGGTTTAGAAAGAGCGAAATAATGAGGAAAGTTATAAATAAAATTTATGATAGTAAATTTAAAAGTGTTGTGTCAATTATGATGGCGCCGCCGTCGTAATTATAATAGCTAATTAGCATATTTCTATTTTTTTTTTCACTTTAGGCTAGAATTTTATTTAAAATATCGATAGAGATAACATTTGTGACATTGCTATTAAATTTATGACAGCACCTTCATAATTGGGCCTAGTATAGGCTTAAAAATCTTTTAGTACATCGGCAGTCAAGTATTTCTCGGAATAATCGAAATTTTATCGATTCGAATTTCGAATCGATTTACGAACTATTGATTTAGCACAACGCTTCAAGGGGGCGGGGCAAAATCGACGCCATGTTTCCGAGATTTGCTATGACGTAGCTAAGACTCGTTTTTTGAGCGCTCGGGCGCCCCTATAACTGCACACGATGATCTAAATTCAATTTTACTTTATCCTCTAGCGGACAAAAACTGCTTTTGCATTCAGATATCGAATAGCAAAAATACTCTTTCCGTATTGGGGGGATGAAAAAAATACTTTTTGCCTAACACGTTCCTAGCACGGCCTTGGTATGGCAGATACGTTTTAGTGGGTAGACGCCTTTAAACCTTCAAGCGTATTTTTTAAATTAGTGAATGAAATGAAATAAATGCTATGCTACTGAAACGTACCCAACGTTTTAGTGCGCGGACACCTTTAGAATTAGTATCATCCCGTTACATGTCATAACCTGTCAGAAATAAGATCCAATCTTACTCGACAATGAAACAAAACTTTCCCATTCAAGGGCAATGTATATTCACGAAGTTGGAGAACTTCCTGCTTCGAAAGTCTTACGAAATATTAATTAGTTCTTTCTCCCAGTGAGTTAATAAATAATGAGAAAAGTCAGTCTCGGTTTGCGGACGTAAATAAGTAGTCGTGAAGTAGCTGGTTTAAATAGTTACGCGTAGGTAAGTAACTAAATACAGTCAAACCTGGCTAAGCGAGTACTGGATAAGTGAGAAAACTCTATAAGAGAGAGTGATTGCCAGGTCCCGTGATTTTGACCATCAAATACCTCGTGAGAGACAAGAACCTCTGCCAGAGAGAGTCGTTTTTCCCTTATGGACCTTTATAACTAAGAGTACTACTCAGATCTTATTATTTTTTGACAATGCTTGTAAAATATGGCATCGTGATGGCGGCCTTGAACAAAAATCAAATCAGATATTTTACTTAAATTAAGCATTTCACCGTCAAGTCAAGTCGTGGTGGTCTAGTGGTAGTAACACCCGACCTGTAATCGTGAGGTCGTGGATTCAAATCCCGATCCCGTACCAATGAGTTTCTTTGTAACTTAAGTACGGAATTTCACACCATTGGGTTTCCGGTGAAGGAAAACATCGAAAAGCCAATGGTGTGAGATTGTGAGAGGCAACCTGCATACGTCCATAGAAGAAATTCGATGGCGTATGTGAATCCACCAACCCGCACTAGGCCAGCGTAGTGGATATGGCCCAATCACCCTTCGTGGGTAGGCCTACGTCCTGCAGTGGACTATGGAAAAGGCTGGTACAGTACAGTACAGAATAAAACGAAGGGTGTTTGAGCCATATCCACCACGCTGGCCCAGTGCGGGTTGGTAGATTCACATACGCCATCGAATTTCTTCTACTGACATATGCCGGTTGCCTCACGATGTTTTCCTTCACCGAAAAGCCAGCGGTGTTAAATTCCGTACATAAATTTCAAAGAACTCATTGGTAAGGGACCGGGATTTGAACCCACATCCTCACGATTGTAAGGCGGGTGTCACTACCACTAGACCACCACGGCTTCGTTACATGGTAAATGTTATTCATAATGATTATAATACGCCTTTAAAAGTCCCTACACCTTGCAAAACAGCAGATTTTATTTTGGTATGTTTTATCAAATAGCATATTTTTCTCTGTCGTTTCAATATCCTTGACAACTTTGGTCAGACTCAGAAAACATTTTCAACCCCATCAATATGCTAAAACTTTCTTCTCAACAACATGATAAATAAATACCCACGCCCTCGCGACAGTGTAGCAGACACATCGTTAACCTCGTCTCGTAATAAAAATCCCCAACCGCCCCCGAACTACAACAATATAAAGCATTTCCAAGTTTGTCGTATTTTATTCAAAAACCTCGGGGAGTTTGTGAAAAACTGCTCGAAGTAGTGGCGATAACTTCGGGGAAAGTTCATGATTTACATGGCAACACTGCTATAATATACATGAGGTTTTTATGCTTTGGCAAAGCTGGTGTAATATTTTTGTTTGAGAGACGGAAAATCATGTCGTCCCTCGCATTTACATTTAATATTTTGTGAAGCTTGAGCTTCTATCGGTATATAATTATTATAATTAGTTAATTTAAACATTAACTTATTGTAAAGTTCATGAATTTACTTAGCATTTATATGCTTAAATATCCATATGGTTATTATGCCTTTGCACACTGGCGTAATATTTTTTTTGATAGTTAAGGGTTTTTTATACATGTGTGAGTGCGTCGCTGTTGCGCCGCCATAGTTTGACTGACAAGCCTAGGCGTAGTTTCATTGCTACCTGGATGTGTGTGTAATTGTCTGTACACGGCGAGGCGTAGTTTTGGTTGGTTTCACTTGTTTGTTCACAACATTCTCTCTTGATTTTTTTATTTGCTCAGAGGTTAAGGCGGATACTTTGGTAGAGACGCGTAAAAATCATAGCGACTCTAGATTTGCTTATATTTTTATAGTGAAACATAACACACGTTTCACTATAAAAATACAGGAAGTTTTTTTTTTCAGTGCACATACAGTGCACACGGAAAGTATATTAAACAAACAGTTAAACCCTTACATTGGTTTTACTCACTTAAGTATAAAAATATTGATATAACTTCAAGAGAAAGTATATAGATAAACGGAGTAATCAATGTCACCCTACGTCTGAGTACCTACGCGGCCGCGTCGTACCTACGCCCGAGACGTTTTGGTAGGTACCTAGTTTTTGTCTGGAGTGTAGGGTGCATGCAATATAACTTTCTAAACTTATTATTTTGTGAAACTTGCGGTTATGATTGGTGAAATGTTGCAGGATTTCATTTATTATGAACTGGATTATGTTACTTTATTGTTAATGAAATTTCATATGCATGATTAACTATTGATATTTTACTTGCACGAGTGCCAATAATAATAAACATTAGATGAAACGTGCATTCATAGATTTATACTTTTTTTTTTTATTTCAAATAGGTATTGCGTTTGACTACACACTGCCTGATGTTAAGCAGATATGCGGTCTAGGATGTAGCACGCTTACCTAGAAGATACCTATTTACTCGAGATTTGAAGACACCTACATTGTACTTTAACGGAAAAACAGACTCAGGCAAAGCGTTCCACATTCTTGCAGTTAGTAAGAGGAATGTGTACTCAAAACGCTTGGTTCTAACGCGTGGGATGTCCACCATAAAAGGATGGCGCTTTGGTCGCGTCTGTCTAGCCGTACGATAGAAGACAAGGGCAGGTGGAACCAGATTGTGCAAACGCCACCCTACGTCGATGCTCGAGACTGCAGCTTCGACTCAGTCAAGGTTTCGTTGCCTATCAGCCTCCTGGCTCGCCTTTCAATGGACTCTAAAGCCAAACTGGTATTTGGCAGAGCCATCCCAAAGGTGATGGCCATATTATGCTAGTACTATGAAAACTCTATGGTTCTAATAAATTTGCCACTGGGCCGTGACTTGAACTTGACCGTGACTTTATCTTGGAGTTAGACTACGACTGTGACTGTATAAACAAGATTTGGAAAGCAAATAATGTTGGATTGAAAGACTTGGTTTCCACAGGTTTGAAAAAAAATATTTCATAGATAATGGATGTAGTTGATCTATGACCAACTTTTAATACGTAGCCAACTCCGAAATCACGGGGAAAAAATCCCGCATCCACGTTTTGTTTAAGTTTAACGACCTTTTGTATGTGATAGCTGTTTTTAGGGTTCCGTGCCTCAAAAAGAAAAAATGGAACCCTTATAGGATTACTTTGTTGTCCGTCTGTCTGTCTGTCCGTATGTCAAGACTCTTTATCTTGGGAACGCTCAGATGTCAAGACTCTTTATCTTGGGAACGCTCAGATTTCGACACTGTCAAAAATCAAAACCTACAGGGTACTTCCCGTTGACATAGAACTATGAAATTTGGCGAGAAGCATTGTCTCAGAGTAGAATATATAGGAATAAATCTGAAAACTGTACTTTTTTATTTAAATATCGGTCTTGTTAAGGTTTTTTTTTTCTGACTTAGTCGTAATAAGTAACCTAGACACCTACACCCCACAACGCGTGAACCGAGCTCCGCAATCACTAAGCCACAATAGTTACAAACTATTCTCATTACGAAACCGCACGAGAAAGTTCCATGCAAACAAAGATCCCTGTGCAAGAAAATCCTTTGAAGCCTTTATAACAAAACCAACTTATTCGTACCGTTAGTGAAATTAGAAAATAACATTTTCGTTGGTTGTGTTACAAAATTACAACAGTGGCGCCACGTTTCAGCTCAGTAGATAAAACCTTTGTACGTGTGTTTAAATAAACAAAACCGACATACCTATGCTATTGCCCAAATCAGAGAATTAAAAATTATCCAGGCCTTTGCTTAGAAATTGCGACAGTGGCGCTGCGACTCGGTTGAAAGTCGTTTAGTGCGTATGTTTATTGCTGTAAATTAATTCGGGCTGGTAGACAATGGGGTTACTTGCTTATGTTGGCAGAAAGGCTGTCTTTTGCGTGCCTAGAGCTTACTGGGTTACGCAGAAACTGCTAACTTGAAAGGAGGACCGTACCGTACAAAGCCTGTACGACGCACGTTCCATACATTTTTGACCGACGAACCACCGGAGGAGGTATACAATTCGACGCGTACTCATATTAATATAATTATTTTTTTTATGTATACACGCATAACTTTTTACATAGTGGTCCGATTTCAATAATTATTTTTTTATTGGAAAGAATATACTTTGAAATTGGTTCCATTTAAATTTTATCGAAATTGGCTGAGCCGTTTTTGATAAATCAACAATAATGTGAAAAATGTTACAACGATCCGTGCAAAATATTTACGTTCTAGCGATGCGCCCCGGCTTCGCACAGGTGTATTATACATATAAACATTTCTCTTAAATTACTCTATCTATAAAAACAAACTGCATACTATGTAATGATTCTGTACACGGGTGAAGTCGGTCATGCTATTTTTTGCAAAAAATAATTATTGTAGTAGCCTGTACGACGCCTGGACGGGCCCATCTGGGCTTTTACACAAAATTTCAAGACCGTCCGTCGCACTGTCGACGTACTACGTCCTAATGTAGATCATCCCTTAACCTTCGACGAAAAAAGCGGAATGTTATAAATTTTTTTGAAATATTTTAGACCTATTCTAATACGATTTTTACGCTTAAAAGCTGGTAAAGCCGCCTCTTGTAGCATGCTGTAATCTCAATGTATTTCTTTGTGTTAACTATAAAGAATTTATATTAGCTAAAATAAAATTTACGATTTAATCGTAATCGGGCTTAATATCTATCTAGCTTTGTTGAAAAGTTTCTACTTACTCAATGACTTTATGATCGACTTTACTACTCTACTCGACTAGTGCTGGCTATCAGTTTCTCGAGCTAGAGTGAAACTTATGAAACTCGTGTTAGGTGACAGTTCGAAAACTTTTACTTAGATTGCGAACTTGAGAATATTTGTCGAGATTATATTTTAGGAAACGTTCAGTGTATTACAAAATATGACGTATTTAAAAAAAATTTGAAAATGCAGTCCTAATTAGGTACATCTACTAAAAACATTCACTATCTAAAATATGTACAATTCGTCCTTATGAACTACTATCGGAGATGAAACCCAACATCGTGAACATAAATAAATACCTACTAGTGGAATGTTAGCACAGGTGATATCCCCAGACAGATAAAAAATCCCATTAAATAGCCGCTGCAAAAGGCTTTCAGGTTATTTCGCTAGAATTTAGCTCTAAAAGCGTTTTCAAAGTAACTCTGTACGGATTAGGATTACTTCGCTTTATGCCGCTATTCTGTGAGCTTTTGTGTCTTGTATGTAGCGTTTTGTACGTAAATGGCTTCAATTGTGTTTTGCCATTATAATACGGGTTTTAATACAGGTATTTTCTCCACTTTTGTTTTCAATATGTAACATTTTCTAGTTCCATGTGAACTTATAGCTAAATAATCAATAATTATTTTTTGCAAAAATAGCATGACCGACTTCACCCGTGTACAGAATCATTACATAGTATAAAATAAAGTCGCTTTCCGTTGTCTGTCCTAATGTATGCTTTTATCTTTAAAACTATGCAAGGGATTTTGATGCAGTTTATTTTAATAGATATAGTAATTCAAGAAAAATGTTAATAAGTATACCTGTGCGAAGCCGGACGGTTCATATTATGCATGAATCGATGTAGCATTTTTCACATTATTGTTGATTTATCAAAAATGGCACAGCCAATTTCGATAAATTTTAAATGGGACCAATTTTGAAGTATATTTTTTCCAATAAAAAAAGAGTTATTGAAATCGGACTACTACAAAATAAGTTATGCGTGGTTATACATAAAAAAATATATATACGCGCCAATCCTCGGGTGGTTCGTCGGTCAAAAATGTAATACCCCGGACTGTAGACATTTGTTATTGATATATCGTATGTTGAGTTGCAAAGTCCAAATAAAATTATAAAGTCCTAATCTGTTGTTTTACGAGGCAGCTATGTAAAAAAGTTTATATATAAAAAACTCATCAACACAAGAACTTTTTAAAAGGGGCTAGTACCAAACCACACAAAATAATAGTAAACCAAAATCCCATATTCAGTGTAAATCCGTTCATAAATTTCAAATAACTCTTTGTACAAGGTCAGTTTTTAAACCACCCCTTGCGTTTGTAAGGTGATCGTGTTATTTGTAAGGCCATCACGACTAGAAAACCTTATTTTCGATGCGTACAAATACTTAACTTTATAATGCCTTGATGATTTTTGTTACAGCCTCAATATAGAACTTAGTTTTCAAATAACTATTTCCACTATTTCATGTTTTCAGAAATTATCCATTACAGAAACATTATTTCTTTGTAAGATAATCTCTCGCTTTGTGGAAAAGTTCTGCTCGATGACTTTATGATTGACTTTATCGTACTAGTGCCAGTTATCAGTTTCTCGAGCTAGAGTGGAACTTATGAAACTCGTGCTAGGTGTTAGTACTGTCAGTTCGAAACTTTTACTTAAATTGTGAACTTGGGAATATATATCGAGATTATATTTTAGGAAACGTTCTATGTTCTATAAAATATGACGTGTTTTTCATCGTAATAATCTTACCTGTAAAAATTGCAATCCTAATTATGTATTAAAGAAGTTGGTTGTCTGTAAAGTCGGTTTACGGACGATAATTTTACGTGATAACGTCATAAGAAAACGTTGTTGAATCAAGAGCTAAAACAAGCCGAACGCTTAGGCCGATCGTGCCTCTCTATCGCTTGTTCCACGCTCTCGCTTGCACACTCGGCGTAGGCGGAACGAGACACGTTTATGTGCGTGTAGCCGGTGTTCATCGATTTATAAGACCTTATCACGTCATAAACTACCTCATAACGGATAAGTTTGAAAAAGTCAAAGTCAAAGAACATTTTTTGTTGAACTGTGTTATATTTAGATCTTAATACCAATGACAAAAATATTGAATCAACAGTTAAGTCCAATATGACCATACAATAATTATTAGTAATTAGAACATTAAAAATCATACAATTTATTAAAATTTAATTAATTTGAAAGATTCTGCAATTTATCATCTAAAAATTCACGTACTCCGTAATAAGCTTTAGACACAAGCAAATTAAATAATTTTCTTTTAAAAACAGGCACACACTCTGAATCCAGTATTGTTTTTGTTAGATGATTGTAAATAATCGGACCCATACCACAAACACCCTTACCAAAACATGCAGTTTTATGCATGTTTTGGTAAGGGTTACCATACATATTTTATTATTATTACATACACTTAAAAAGATCACGATTATCGTAATATCTCATTAATAAGTATTGATAGGCCTTTAAACTATAAATGACAAGCAGAAAAAAATGACTAACTGAATCATCACAGAAAATACGACTCAAAATGAGACAATTATCGAAAATAGACCTGATAGCACAGATATTTCTAGATTTATTATTTTAAAAATATCTAGCTCAATAGCAGATGATACAAAAATATTAACAACAAATATCTACAGGGATAGAAATATTGTTTTCCAAATAAATATTTCATAGCTGTTCTTCGCATTACAAGCCTAATTTGGCATCAGTTCGATCTTCGGAATATCTGATTGTTATAATGTTCTGCTAAATTGGGCATGTAACTGGAAGCTTGTTAGTATTTATCGCCGTAAGGACTTTGAGGACGTATTCTAGGTAGGATGGGATGTGGGGGTGCTTTGTCATAGTAGCCGTGGGACGCCCGCGTCTGGACATAGTCCATCCCTATGAATTTGAAGCAAATTAATGAAGCATGTGAAGTCAAATACTCGTTCTTGGTCAGTGTAGTAGTTACAGCTTAATCGCGCTTCTTGGATAGACGTATGTTCAGCAGTAAATTACTAAAAGGCTGGTACGTGTCATTGTGACGTTTTTTCATTTAGAATACTTTGTTCTAAAAATCTCTCCAATCTCTCAATCCACCTTCACTGTACTGTACCGGCTTTTACATAGTCAATACCCACCACGCCGGCTCAGTGCGGGTTGGTAGATTCGCATACGCCATCGATTTTCTTCTTCGGACATATACCTACAAATTTCCTCATGATGTTTTTCTTCACCGAAAAGCAAGTGGCGTGAAAATCCGAGTAAAAAAGTAGTCCATCCATCCAAAGGACGTCCACTGCTCTACACAGGCCTCCCCTATGGATTTCCAATAAGACCGGTTGGAAGCGGCTTGCATGGCGGAAAAAAGTAGTACGGGACCGGGATTCGATCTCACGACCTCACGATTGTAAGGCAGGTGTACCACTAGACCACCGCGGCTTTTTAAATCAAATTAGCCTTTAGTACAACACAATTCCTGACCTATCAATGCCTATTCAACAAAATCGCCCCGTAAACAATTGTGCTAGACTGTGTGACGCCCTACCAATAACAAATACTCTATACATTGCTACAAACTTCTCTGCAGAGACAAAACAGAGGCGACACCATCGCTTTACCCAACTTCCTTCTACCACAAACCTTAGTTCAAACATTGGACCAGAACAACAGTTATCTTAGTAGTTCACTACTCTGTTGGCAAACGTTCAAGTTCCTTTATATCCTTTATTTACGACTATACCTTAAATCGATGCAATAAGGCCTGTTTTTGCCTGAGTTTTCCTGTTTGTAGTACCTTAGTGGAGAGACGATTCAAGTTGACATTTTACAAGCTTGTTAAGCAATTTCGTTGACCTACTTAACTACTATTGATTTGCTTCGAAACTCTGGGACACGAATTTTGTTGTCTGTGTATCGATTTGAATAATACCTACATTATACCCACCTACGTCATAATACTCGTATTGCGCAACGGCTATATACTAATTTTATAGCCGTTGCGCAATACGAGTATTATGACGTAGGTAGGTATAATGTAGGTATTACGTACACTGCGTATACATCCTACACGTACGCTGCGTATACATCCTACCTACGTCATAATACTCGTATTGCGCAACGGCTATAGGTATACTAATTTTATAGCCGTTGCGCAATACGAGTATTATGACGTAGGTAGGATGTATACGCAGCGTACGTGTAGGCAAACTTCACACAAGAGAAAATCCAAAATCTGATAAAGAAGATCTTGCAAAGTACAGTAGGTCAAAAAGACTGTGTACAGTAGGTCAAAAAATAAATCAAAATATAGTTGCCTGCCTCGGTGGCTCAGTCGTTAGTGACCCTAACTTCTGGGTCAAAGAGGCGTGGGTTCGATCCCCACCCAGAACTTGACAATTACCAAATTAGTCACAAAATCTTAATACAATTCAGGTAATTTCAAAAAGTCATTTATGTCATAAAATAGTTGGTCATGTAGCCAACATTTTAATTTATTTTCAAACGAGCCAGCGGAAGGTGCATCTCGAACTTCTACGGGTATTCGGTTGTATATAGCGGGCCCACCAATATATACAGACTTCTCCGATTTCGTCAGCCTATGAGAAGGAGTCACCAGTAGAATTTTCTTAGCATTGCTTCTTAAATTTAACCTAGAATAGGTACCTTTCCTCTCAAATAATTATAAATGGTTGTGCGTGAAGAGGGCTACCTGATAGATTAGTTCGCACGGTAGTGGCAGTACGCGCAGTTCCCTAAAGAGCTCCACACAAGATACGTCGTCCGAAACCCCGAAAATGGCTCGCACAGCCCGTTTTTGCATAGAGAAAGCTCTCTTGTACTCCGCGGCGCGGCCCCACAATTCTAATCCGTACGTAATATTACTATGGATTGATATACGAGTACTACATTTTAAATACATACTTATATAGATAGTGACTAAATAACACCCAGACACAGAGAAAACACTTATTTTCATCACATAAATATTTGCCCTGGGCGGGGATCGAACCCATGCCTCTTTGATCCAGAAGTTACAAAAAACAAATAAATAAATAATAGTCTACAAAAAATAAATATTTCGATCACTTCTGTTGAATTAATAGTAGATTTGTTACCGCGCTAGGGCTTTTCTAGCTACATTATTACCCTAGAGCGCTAATTCGTCACCTACAAGCCCCATTTGGAGGTAATAAGAACCTACTTACCGAACATGAGAGATGTAAAATAACTTTAATTTGCCCTCGTTCATTAGCAGTAGTAAAAAAACTGCAGTCATTTGCAAGATCCGCGGATCATGTTTAGTGTCACGGTGAACGTTATGTTAGCAAACGTATCCAAATAAGTAGCTTGATCTTTTTTTTTAGAAAAAAATCTACGTAGGTATATTTACCAAATACGCAGATTCTGAAAATCTAAAGGCCGTAAGATAATGTTACATGCCTAGGCGATAAAACTGCCAATATTTTGTAAATGACAAATATTTTTTTGTGTTGTCAGCTAGTCACAGTATAAAAACCACATTATTTTTAAAATAAAACTTTAGTTTTGAAAACTATAGTTCTAGAACTGAGACTTTAAGCCCCTCACACGCCGGAATGGGTCCCTCGGGGCGACTAAATCGTAATCTAATACCCGAGGGCAGTCTAAACGATTTTCTGGAAAATCTGGATTTATTTCACGCACTGGAATAGCGGGATGGATCAGTTAGTTTGCTGCAGTAAATCCTATTTAATTCTATAAACTATTAGGCCGCAATTTTGACGGGAAATAACTAAATAAAACTTATCGTTACCAATGTTATCACTGTTTTTTACTTAACAAAAACACGAAGAAAGAAACATCATGATTCCTGATCCGATTTTGTTGCGATCTTACCAAGCGATTATTGAAGACATTTTGAGGAAAATTGCCGAGTTTAAATTAAGTACTATTACAAAATACTTGAGAGTGTATATAGTGATATGCAATATTCTTCTTATTCAATATCTTATATTCTTATATGCATTATTCTTAATATAGTATAGTGATATGCAATATTCTTTAGAACTCGTACCGAGTTCTGTTCCGAGAGTTATATGATCTCGAAGATAACCGAAGTAGGTATTTAAGTTGTATTTGACTCAGTGTGATTAAATTTCATAAAAATACCGAAGTATCTCAAATAATATACTTTTCGGTATATTTATCTATTTTTCACCAAAAATTCTTCGTAAATCGCAAATCTTAGATGCCAGCATACTCTTATAATTACCCAAATATACAAAAAGAAATACCATTTTTCAAAAATTTTACCCAAATATACAATACTCAAAAATACCGATGTCCGCAAATATACCCACAAGAATACTGATGTTCGAAAAAGTTACTAAAATATACTGAAAAAGCATTAAAATACTGATTCTGGTCACACTAATTTGACTAACATACACTACCTACTAATGGATTAAAAAGTAAAGTAAAGTAAAGGTCAACAAAAATACTCGTGGATGGATAATTTTGCTCTATTTATTGATCGAGGGTAGGCGGTGCGATACGGCGATTTTGTTTTCGTCTGTCCAGCTAGACCAGCATGCGACCACAAAAAGCCACGAAAAAAACTCTTTTCGACGTGTGAAAATGTGACAGATATAATTACAGTTAGGTACTTTGCCATAACGCTATCTCGTTCTGACACGTCCAAAGAAATGTTTCATCCTAGGCCGGCTGATGATGGTTTTCGAATATATCAAGGAATCTCGACAAAACTTGGTAAGTACCTGTGTACTATCTACCTAACCTATTTTTGATCGTCGGCGATTTTTGATTCATTTCCCTCAAAAAAGGGGGAAAATTGCTGTCGCGCGTCTATTATATTTTATCAGCTGATTTCGATAATATTAAGTAAGATTCTTCTTCTTGATCGTTGCGCTCTTGACAGAGCGGTCGTAGTCATCAAGCAGTATTACTATTGATAGGGGCCATGTAGGCCTCACTATGGGCCTTATTAGTAAGCTCCAAGTAGCCCAACGATCCATGGAGAGGGCTATGCTCGGAGTTTCTCTGCGAGATCGAATCAGGAATGAGGAGATCCGTAGAAGAAAAAAGGTTACCGACATAGCCCAGCGGATTGGCAATGGGCAGGACACATAGCGCGGAGAACTGATGACCGATGGGCTCGAAAAGTTCTCGAGTGGAGACCACGTACCGGCAAGCGCAGCGTAGGACGTTCACCCACAAGGTGGACGAATGACCTTATTAGGACCGCAGGATCGCGCTGGATGCAAACCGCTATCAACCGGTCTTATTGGAAATCATTAGGGGAGGCCTATGTCCAGCAGTGGACGTCCTATGGCTGAAATGATGATGATGATGATGATGTAGGTCTATGTAATGCGCCTCACGATGTCTAGTCATCTCTCTCTATGAGACGTCAATCGGGTACACTCATGCACGGACCCACCCACAGCAGATCTGATCTGATCGGTCCATCTCATAGGCGACCTTCCGCGTGGTCTTGTGCCCTCAACTTTTCCCTGGACGACAAGACGCTCTATGGACTGATTACCTCGCCTTGAGATATGTCCGAAGTAAGCGAGTATGCGAGACTACTATATGGCTGATAAACGCTGAATAGGCAAGATTATTTAAATTTAACTCCTAACAAGATTAGCGAGTATATCCGATGACTATCACACTTTCAACATGAGGCTGATTGACAACGAAACCTTGACTAAGTCGCAGCTGCAAAGTCTCGAGCATCGACAAAAGGTAGCGTGTTTGTCGGCCTTTTATCGGATATACTTCGGAGAGTGCGCTCAGGAGTTGCACAATCTGGTCCCACCTGTACCTTTCTTCTATCGTACGGCTAGGCTGATGCGACCAAAGCGCCACCCTTTTATGGTGGACATTCCGCGCGTTAGAACTAAGCGTTTCGAATCCTCATTCCTCATACGAACAGCCAGAATGTGGAACGCTTTGCCTGGGTCTGTCTTCCCGCTTAAGTACAACGTGGGTGTCTTCAAATCCTGAGTAAATAGGTATCTTCTAGGTAAGCGTGCTACACCCTAGACCGCATATCTGCTCAACATCAGGCAGTATGTAGTCAAACGCAAACCTATACGTAATAAAAAAAACATATTCACCAAACCATAATTCAGATCGCATTCGGTCCATTGGCTTGGCTACGCGCCGGGACCGCGACACGGTCGTTTAAACTATCGTAAACCGATCAACTATCGGAAAACAACATTTACTCTCCAAAATAAAATTATCATTTTAAGTAGGTAGATTAAGTGATAGCGTGAATCTGAATTTGTAGTAGATTGGATATAAGCTTGACAACCACTGCATCCCTAGCATGGAATTAAACCATTTTATACACTTTGGTTGCCAGTGATGACTTATGGCACTGAAACGTGGTCTCTAACCATGGGCCTTATTAGTAAGCTCCAAGTAGCCCAACGAGCTATGGAAAGGGCTATGCTCGAAGTCTCTCTGCGAGATTGAATCAGGAATGAGGAGATACGTAGAATAACCATCTACGAAGCCGTGGTGGTCTAGTGGTAGTGACACTCGCCTTACAATCGTGAGGTCGTGGGTTCAAATCCCGGTCCCGTACTAATGAATTCTTCGGAATTTATGTACGGAATTTAACACCACTGGCTTTTCGGTGAAGGAAAACATCGTGAGGCAACCTGCATATGTCAGTAGCAGAAATTCGATGGCGTATGTTAATCCATATACGCCATCGAATCGCACTGGGTCAGCGTGGTGGATATGGTTCAAACACCCTTTGTGGGTAGGCCTACGTCCTGCAGTGGACTATTAAAAAGGCTGATACTGTACAGTACAGTAGAAGAACCAAAGTTACCGACATAGCCCAGCGGATTGGCAAGTTGAAATGGCAATAGGCAGGGCACATAGCGCTGAGAACTGATGGCCGATGGGGTCGAAAAGTTCTCGAGTAGAGATCACGCCCCGGCAAGCGCAGCGTAGGACGTCCACCCATAAGGTGGACGGATGACCTCATTAAAACCGCAGGATCGCGCTGGATGCAAGCCGCTACCGACCAGTCTTATTGGAGATCTATAGGGGAGGCCTATGTCCAGCAGTGGATGTCCTATGGCTGATGGATGAATGGATACACTTTTAATGTCAGTTGCTCCTGTCGATTTACCTGTACTTTGTTTTCTCTTCGAGGGGATCGTCGTTTCAGCCATAGAACTTCCACTGCTGAACATTGGCCGCCCCTGCAGGTATCCAATAAGACTGGTTGCAAGCGGCTCGCATCCAGCGTCATCCTGCAGTCTTGATAAGATCATCCGTCCACCGTGTGGCTGGACGTCTTACGCTGCGTTTGCCGGGACGTGGTCTCCACTCGAGAACTTATCGACCCCATCGATCATCAGTCCTCCGCGCTATGTGCTCAGCCCACTGCCGTTTCGGCTTGCCAATCTGCTGGGCTATGTCGGTAACTTTGGTTCTTATAGCAATCTACAACACTATTCTACACTATACACTTTAAAATTTTAATTATTATCATAATATATTATTATGATAATTAATACATTATTATCTACACTATCTACATCTACACTATCTACACTTCTACACTAATATTATAAAGAGGAAAGATTTGTATTTTTGTATGTAATGATTAAACTCAAAAAGTACTGGACCGATTTTAATAATTCTTTTTTCATTAGAAAGCTACATTATCACTGAGTAACATAGGCTATATTAATTGCAAGAAAAAAATAAGGATCCCTATTAAAACTATAATAATGTTACCCAAGGGGTAAAAAAATGCCTAAAATATTCTTTACATCGCGTGCGCTGCGAAAACTGATGGAATAAAATAATGTACTACGAGTTTATAGAACACACCATAATTTCGCAACAGCATATATCTAACTATTATGGTTAAGCCGTAATAACTGTTCTTTTATTCTTAAAAATTAATTGATATACCGTCGCAGGAAAAGGACCTTAATTTTTATTTTGGCATTAATCCTTATCGAAATAAATTATTTCATATTCAAGACTGTTTCAATAGCTTTTTGCAACTTTTTAAATTATTTAATTCAGACATTTTATTACAAAGATATCGCGAGTTCAAAAATGTAAGTATTATAAAAGTTCCGTTTCGCCGCTCTCCCCGCTTGGCGATTCATGTACTTTGTACAACGTACATAATACAAAATTCACTTCGAGCAAATATCTATAGAGTCACAATCGTGAAAAAAAGTGTCCGACCCAAACTCCTGCCCAAGCTACGTAGTGGGCAGGCTTTTTAGTTAGTCGTAATTCGATTCAAGCCGACTACACCGCCGCGCGATGCCAAAGTGTTCGGTTAAAGGCACTTATTAGGTGACATAACGTCGAGATTCGAGGAAACGGGTCATTGAGAATTGAGAAGGGTGCTTGGGCCATATCCACCACCAGTGCCAGGGCCCAGTGTGGGTTAGTGCAGATTGCCAAACAATATTTTCCTTCGCCGAAAAGCCAATGATTTGAAATTCCGTACATGAGTTCCAAAGAAACTCATTGATACAGGATCGGGATTTGAACCCACCACCTCACGATTGTAGGACAGGCGTTACTACCACTAGACCACCAAAGTTATATATCTCCGCCATTAGTGTGTCGATTTATGTTTTATTGGTAGTAAATAGGTATGCAGTGCCGTGGCGTACCTTGGAGGAGCCCTGAATCAAACAGGGTAGTTGGGGAGCCCAAATCACTCATTTCTCACAAAAGAAACAAAAATGCTTGCATTAAATTGAAATAAATATATACCACCTTACCGCAATAGATTTAAACACGCTTTAAACACTGTTTAGCTGTACAATTTGTACTGTTAAACATTGTCTAAAGCCTGCGTAAAACTTTTGTGGTAAGACGGTTATTTATAAGTTGTCACTTCCTCCTAGAAATTGAGCTAGCCAAACAATTCAAATTAAATATACACTTTTCTTGACTTTTTTTCAGGAAATTGATAATTGATAATGAATAGAATACCTATATCAGCTAAGTAAGTCTAGCTGAAGACGATTTCAGTTGTTATAAAATTTCTGCCTCTTAGGACAACTTTTGGAAGAATGTTTAACCCGGGAAAAAAGAGATGATTTTTTTTCGGGAAGCACGAGATTAAGTGACATTGTGGATAACATTTTACTAGGTTTTGCTTACATACGTTAAGGCTCCTGTAGCCCGGGAGCCCCGTATTATTCACACGGCTGATACTGCGGTAGCTACGCCCCTACACATAGTATGTGACACGAATTGTCGATGGGACCTTAAAGTTCTCGAATCTAGACAATGTATTGGCAAGTGTAGCGAAGGTCTTCACGTGAATCTAAGATCTGGTCGTGACGTCCGGAACACGTTGGATGCCAGCGCTTTGATTCCTTCCAACACAGCTCTTTGGGTTAGCAAGTTGAAGAGGCCTTAGGTAGGGCACACAATTCGTAGACGTAGAACTGATGTCCAATGTTTTTCAAAGTTCTCGAGTGAAGACAAGATCAAGAAACTAACTTACATGGGTAGAATGTATAGACTGTGGGTCTCTAATATTTTAACGTCGCTTTCATTCTCATCATTGTCATTTTCTGAAATCAGGGCTATATATTATGTACAGCCACCCGACACATACGAACTTACTTTTATTTAGATATGCCAATACCTACTATCTCTTTTTCATAACTTCGAAAAGTTTAAGACTACTGAAACTCTCGCGATTTGGGTAGGTTTTAACTCATAATAATGGTTCATCCGGTATGTCTAGCATGTGTGTGGCGCATACCTACATTACGTGTTAAGTATATGTATAGCCAATCATACCCGGGCAAAACCGGGACGGGCAGCTAGTGTTTATATATGTATATTGACTTTTGAGTCAAAGAGGCGTGGGTTAGATTTCCACCTAGGGCAAACATTTGTGTGATGAACATTGGTGTTTGCTCTGTGTCTGGGTATTATCAAGGTATTATCTATATAAGTATGCATGCACACACTCACACACACATATACGCGCACACACACACAGGCATACGTATAATAAGTC
Source organism: Hypomecis punctinalis (assembly GCA_949316475.1). Lineage (NCBI taxonomy): Eukaryota > Metazoa > Arthropoda > Insecta > Lepidoptera > Geometridae > Hypomecis > Hypomecis punctinalis. Next base: position 8,775,984 of record OX438820.1, on the reverse strand, counting down.
ATGTTTATAAAATTGCAATTCCTTTTGAGAGTCAACTAAATTTAACGCATTTGAATTTTGTTTAACTTCCTATTGATTATTGTTTCTATGTACTTTCTATTTCTATTTTAATCTTGGTAACGACGCACTCGGACCGTAAGATACAAGCCTAGAGCTTAGTTTGGGGTCCGCTGTCCAACATGCTTTGAAATAATGTTTATACCTACACTTTGTTTTGTCAAATTAGTACAGAATCATTTCTCTTTTTAGTAATGAATATATTTTATGTTTATGTTATTTAAAATATGTATTTGTAGTATATCAGTCTCTGGTAGCCATATCACAAGCTTGCTTAGTTTGGAGTCAGAGACCGTGTGTTCCATATATTTATTTATTTAATATTTATGTATCAGTAAAACTGTTTTTAAATCATTCGTAGTACATACATTCTAAGGCTTGTTATTTTAAACGAGGTTATATTTTATTACCCTTCCAACAATAATATTTTTGTAGTAGGGCGCAATTGTTTGGACTAACAATACGTAGGGATCCTCTCACCACTGAATTAGGCACTCGGAGCTCATTCGGAATAAAGGTACGAGTAGACCTCTACGAGGGCCAATTAACAATACCCTCGGCCTTCCTGAATAGAAAGAAATGACCTTCAGTACTTATAGGAACAAAACAAATATCAGAATCAGAATCAGAACATTTATTTGCACCAACAAGAGAGTATTAACATATAGAACTTAATATATATTCTTACATCTACTTGAGGACCCTGTTTTATAGGGTGTAGCAAAACAAGGTAAATTTTATTAGCTTTTAAATCTAAATTATAGTGGGTCAAAATGTTGTATATTATGACAGTTTAGATAGGTAATATCGTGATATCAAGGCGCTTTATCATCAAAATAGTCCTGCGGGGCAATTCTGTTGACTGATATCTTTACTAAAGTGATACGTTTTTGAACCTCTCTCATTTTTCTGACAGTTCTGACAACTCAAAACTGTCAGAAAAACGAGAGAGATTCTAGAACGTGTCACCTCAGCAACGCGATCGGTTATCAGAATTGTCCCGCTGTACGCTATAATAGCATTTTGTTATAAGGAGATTTGTCAGTTTTATTTTGAAGGTAGTTATATTTAGTTCATCTCTTATTGATTGGGGTAGTTTATTAAATATTTTGATTATAGTGTATTCAGGTCCTTTCTTAACGATTTCCATCAAAGGTTCGGGAGCCAATAACTGGTTCTTTCGGCGGGGATTTGGTGTGACTGTAAATAAATTAGGGTGTTTTTTGACAAATAGCGCGGGTTCTAATATGTATGCAAGGCAGGGTTAATATTTTCTGTTTTTGAAAGTGTGGTTTGCAGCTATCGCGTCTCCGAACATTCATTATGGTTCGGAAGCATTTCTTTTGTTTGATAAACAGGTCATTAACATCGGTGCTGTTACCCCATATAACTATGGCGTATCTAATAATACATAAGCTATTCTGATCTACTGAATACTAGCCAAGCCCTGGGATCTCGATATTACAAGATGGCCTAGATAAAGTATCGTATCAAAATATTTGTTATTTATCGAGTTTCCGTATTTACAACCGTCTACCCGTGACCACGGTCGATGCAACTCTGCCGAAACGTCGGGATGAGGAGGTATTTATTTATCTCGTAATTTTAGTGCGCGATTAGTCCCGTAGTATAAAATAAGTGTTCAAGTATACTATCGAGACGCCTTGTTGGCACAGGTCAAAGACAAAATTCCCGATCTTTTCAATTTTCTTTGGCAATGCTACGGCAAACCCACTAAATTAATTTACAAAAATGATGTTTTGCTATCTTCCGTTGGCTGTCAACAAGGTGACCCTCTCGGACCAGCCATTTTCAGCCTGGCCATTCATCCAATTGTTCAACGTCTCCAATCTAAACTCAACGTTTGGTATCTGGATGACGGGACTTTGGGTGGCGATGCGAGCACAGTCCTACGTGATTTGGAAATTCTTATTGACGAGTTTCGTCAAATTGGTTTGGAGCTAAATTTTTCGAAATGTGAACTTTTCGTTTGCGACTCATGTCCGGATAAAGATTTGATATTTAACAAATTTAATGATTTGGCACCTAACATCAAATCTGTAGACAAGTGTTCTCTTCGCCTTCTAGGTTCGCCGATATTAGATGAGTCTTTTCCGCCTTTCGTTCAAGAAAAAATTCAAAATTTTTTGATTGCCTCTGATAGGCTACTCAAAATTAACGCCCACATGGCTTTTACCATTATAAGATGTTGTCTGTTTGTTCCAAAATTTATGTACGCTTTACGATGTAGTCCATTGTGGAAACACAATGAGCTCCTTTTGAGCTTAGACGATGTTGTAAAGCAGTCCCTAGTATCGGTTTTGAATATTGACATGAGTGAAAGGGCGTGGCTACAAGCCTCCTTGCCTGTTAGGCTTGGAGGGTTAGGGGTCCGCCAAATTTCAAGTGTTGCTTTACCAGCTTTCTTGTCCTCCATTCATAGTACTCAGAATTTGATTGAAAAAATCCTCGCACCTTCTTTAGGCCATTCTGGCGTAGATGTAGCTCATTTGAATGAGGCAACAAATGCTTGGAGGGTCGCTTGCCCAAATACCGAGCTTCCAAAGACTTTATCGTCGCAGAGACTGTGGGATCGGCCGATCTGCGAACTAGCACGGAAATCTCTTCTAGACACGTGTCCTAGCGTCGCGGATCGCGCTCGTATCCTTGCAGTCTCTGTATGGGAGTCCGGTCTTTGGTTGCAAGCATTGCCCTCTTTCAATACTGGTAACCTTTTAGACCCAACTGCATTTCGTCTAGCTGTCAGCTTACGCTTGGGTGCAAGGTGTTGTGAAGCCCATCGCTGTCAGTGTGGTACTGCAGTTGACCAGCTCGGTCACCACGGTCTCTTTTGCTCAAGAAGCGCTGGTCGGATTGGGCGCCACGCCAGCCTTAACGATGTCATACGCAGGGCTTTTGTCACCGCCAATATCGCAGCCGTACTCGAACCGAGTGGGTTGGCGCGTGGTGATGGCAAAAGGCCTGACGGCATGACGCTGGTCCCATGGAAGTGTGGACGGCCCTTAGTATGGGATGCAACTTGCGTCGATACTTTGGCACCGTCACATCTTCCTGAGACTCAGAGTAGGGCTGGAGCGGCGGCCAATTCGGCTGAGCAGCACAAGCGGCGCAAATATGCTAACCTCGGCAGTGGTTACATATTTGAGCCATTTGTAGTTGAGACTTTGGGTCCGTGGGGGCCGGGAGCTCATCTCGTTTTCAAAAGTCTTTCTGAGCGTCTGGTGGAATGCGACGCGTGACCAAAATGCTGGTGTTTATTTGGCTCAACGTATAAGCATTGCCATTCAGCGTGGCAATGCTGCCAGCATGCTGGGCACGCTGCCAACTGGCAGTGGGCTTGAGCACTTGGATTATCTTTAGACCTTCAAGGGTCTGTGGATGATCCAATTGCTTTCTATGTAGTAGTTGTGTAGTATTGTCGTTGTCAATGTCAACTTCTTATTAAAAAAAAAAAAATCGCGAAAGTTTAAAAACAACATTTCCGTATTTACTTCTTTCGTTTCATTTTTTACTGACTTCCAAAACGGTGGTGACATTTAAATTTTATCGAAATCTGCTCAGCCATTTTTGATAAATCAACAATAATGTGCATGGATGTCCCATTAATTCGTGCAATATATTCAAATTCTGTACACCGTGGAAGTGGGTGGTTTCATTTTTTGACCGACGAACCACTGGAGGAGGTATACAATTCGACGCGTATATATATCTATTTTTATGTATAACCACGCATAACTTTTTTCATAGTGGTCCGATTTCAATAATTCTATTTTTATAAGAAAGAATATACTTTGAAATTGGTCTCATTTAAATTTTATTGAAATCGGTTGAGCCATTTTTGATATAAATCAACAATATCGTGAAAAATGTTACATCGATCCATGCGAATTATTCGCGAATTCTGTACACGGGTGAAGTCGGTCATGCTATTTTTTGCAAAAAATAATTATATTTTTTAATATAGAGTCATTTTCCTAACATTTTTTTAAAATAATAATTCGAAATTCGTTTTGCTCTATTTTGAAATGGCGTGGTCCAGTGGGAGTAACACCCGCATTACAATCTTGAGGCCACGGATTCAGCGTCCAATGAGTTTTTCGAAATTTATCTACGAAATTTCACACGACTGGCTTTTCAGTGGAAGGGAACATCGTGAGGCAACCGGCATTCATCCGTAGAAGAAATTCGACGTATACACCATGTTATCTACCAACTCGCACTCGGCCAGCGTGATGGATATGGGCCAATCACCCTTCATGGATAAGCCTACGTCCTGCAGTGGACTAAAAATGGCTGGTACAGTTTAGTACTACTCCTTCACGCGGCAACAAAGCAACGGATTGACTTGGTTTTTGGCAAAGTAAAGTAAAGTAAATTTTATTGCTTTAAACTGTGTCATTACAAAGGTGTTAAAAGTACATTATTGGTTTCAACAGTTTGTCCGAGCGGACATGCAATAAGCAATATGGTAGCCACTCTAAGACTCGGACTAGAGTCGTAATAGATGTTTACCTTTTTTTTTTTTTTTTTGTCCAGGTGAAATCTTTTAAAGATACCACCGCACCTCGGGACAGGCGGGTGCTTATGTGGGAGTCTCCGCCCATTGCTGGGCGGCAAACCCCTGGGTGTTCCGCCACTGCGCTTGGTGTCGGGGCTACGGGCACGCTTTCGCACTCCTCCGCGGCACCCGACAGCGCTGGCCCGAATCGGGCCCCACCTCGGAGCGTAGGCTCCCTCCAAAATGACGATGTGCCGAACACCAGATACATCGTCATCCCCCACCTGGGACCAACCAGCACTGGGCGTCGGACAGTACCCGTGTCCGACAGCCCTGGTCCCAATGCAACGGGTCGGTTGAAGTGGCCCCGCGCCTGCCACTACGGCTGCAGAGGATAGGGAGAACGGCCGACGACATACCGACACTCCTCTTCCCCTGCAGCCCCACCGCGTCCGCCATCATAACGGTGGCGACCCCGTCTAGGCCGCGGAAGGTAGGGCGGGCAGTAGGCCACACACCGCCAGACCCATCCAGCCGCGGCCCCCGCCCCAAAAGGGGCACGGCCGCAGTGTCGCAAGAGCGATACTACAGTCCACCTCAGTCGGATATGGTGCCCACCTCAGCAGGGTGCAGAGCGTACCTATGGGGGATGTAGAGGAGGTATGCAGAGCCCACCATGGAGGGTGCAGAGCGGGCTAGGGGGCAGGCACCACTATCGACGACCTACCTACTCGATGGCCGGCCTCCGATCGGACTTGGGGAAAAAGTCCGGAGAGGCGGCCCCACCTCGGATTCCGCTTATCTTCACCAGGCTGGCTAGACCTAGCTACTAAGCCCCCCCGCCACGACAAGGCGGGAACCCACGGGGGGGAAATAGATGTTTACCTACCATAAGCATTACTTACATTAATTAATAATAATAATCAGCTATTTACATCATTATTATTTAAAATATTCGTATGTATGTTTGGGATCAACCGTTTATAAATTATACAACTTATAACAATAATACCTATCTAATATTAACTTTATCTTATGCTTAAAATATGTTATTCTATAAACCTGAGATCATCCATGAATAAATACAAAATTATTATGGCAGAAATGGATTATCTGATGATTTTTCTTGTATTCTGAGTGGTCCTCATAGGTATTATTATATCTTCTTTGCTCACAGTAACAATTGTTAGTCATAATGATATACAATTCACTTTAACTATACGAGTATAATCAAAGACTATACACTTTATAAAGGTGTAGTGATAACAATTATATTAATTAGATTTAGTTATAATTATAGTACTTGGAGGCTAGTTTATTTAAATTATGGACTATATCTGTTGTCATTGTATTTAAGAAAATCTTTGATTTTGTAAAAGTTGCGCTCGGCTAATCATTTGAAAAGCTTGACTCGTAGTTTAGAATAAGGAAGTAATCGAAGTGATTCTGGAAGTTTGTTGTAAACTCTTAGAGCCATTATAGAACAGTTACGTCGGTAAAGTTCATTATTACATTGTGGAAATACGAGTTTGTTAGGATATCTTGTGTTATATTTACGATTATCTGACAGTCTATTAAATAGTTCTGGGTGTTTTTTAAGAAAGATACACATTTCAAAGATGTACATCGATGGAAACGGAAGCACCTTCAATTCTTTGAATAATGGCTTGCACGAATCTAAGGGTCCAGCACAACAGATTGCTCGTATGCACCGTTTTTGAGCAATGAAAGTTCTCTCATGTTCAACTGAGTTGCCCCAAATTATCAACGCATATCTTAAAATTGACGCTACATATCCATGGTAAGCCATAAGGGCGGTCTTTCTTGAAGCTACTAAAGACAATCTGCGAAGAGCAAATGCGAAGCTGCTAAGTTTCGAGCAAACTTTTTCTACATGCGCTTTCCAATTACAGTGACTATCTATATTAATACCAAGAAATGTGGCTGTATTTGTTTCTTTTATTTGGTTGCCCTGATACACAAATTTTAGGTTTTGAGGTTTTGTCTTTATATTGTAGAATTGCATAAACTTGGTTTTGTCTATATTAACTTTTAATTTATTTCTGTTTAACCATTCTACTACAGTTTTAATTGTGTCATTAATGTTGTCCTCGAAATTTATGTTCTTTTGTTTTGGAATTATAATGCATATGTCATCGGCAAAAAGAACGGATTTATGAGGAATAATGTTTGGGAGGTCATTTATATACAATAAAAATAAAAGGGGCCCTAAAACACTGCCCTGAGGCACTCCAGATTCGTTGTAATTATAGTCTGAGAAGAAACTATCTAAAAAGTTATGTTTACTAATATTTTTTATCTCTACTCGTTGTTGTTGTCGTATGTAGTTCAAATCAACGTGCTATGGAGAGAGCTATGCTAGGTGTCTCTGTGCCAGATCAAAATCCGCAGACGAAGTAAAGTTACCTACTTAGCCCAGCGGATTAGCAAATTAAAGTGGCAGTAATAATAGTCTATTGTAACCCCTAGTCAAACTATGCTACCAGCGCTACAATAAAGTAGGTACAAATAAAATACCGACTCAGTCGGTATCTCGGAATAAGTCAGTCGCTCGGAATCAATCAGTCGTACGAATCGATCGAGCCCAGCAATTACAGGAGCTATTTATAACGGAGAGCCCTCCATTTGTGAGGACTTGACAAATCTCGGCTTTGGTTAACAGATTTCGAGGGCTCTGGGCCGGGAAGGTGGAAAGGTGTCCTTGTTTTGAGGCTACGCGACTTGGTTCTGTCCCAAAAACAAGGGATACATAGACAACAACAAGATAGATAGACTATTCTCCGAACAAAAGGCCTCGATGTACATCTCTTTAAATTTTTATCAGCCTATCTTGACACGCAAATTTTGTTAGACTGATAAATAGCGCAACATCAAATTACCCCCCTTTTTGAGGTAAATACCCCGTAATCAAACATTTCCGACGATAAAAAATTATAACCAGTGTATCAAGTTTTGTCAAGAATCGTTGAATAATTCGACCTGTAGAGAAGAATCAACATCCGCACAGACATTATACAGCACCCCTATTCTCACTGCACTCTATTCGACACGTGTTCCACCTCGAAATGAGGCATTTTCAAGACGTTGACTCTTCTTTGAATAAAAGTTGCCTAGAAATCTTTAGAATCATCGATGCCATACAAGTAGAAGTTCTAGAAAAGCCTATTATTCTTCAAAACAAAAAAAACACTAATCAACTAACATAATAGACGATAGACAAAGCCACCGCCACAGCTTATGTCATAGTTACCCATCCCTACACGAACACAACGTGCTCGCGCCTACCGCGTGACAATAATTATAATCTTAAAGAGTTATCTTTGTGATAAGCATTTCAAAAATCTGAAGCAGGATTTGAACCTGCCTCTTCGGATCACTCGCCCGACGCTCTAACCAACTGAGCCAGCCCGCCTCCTAAATGACGCGCTGCTAAATCATGATATTGATTTAGCAGCGCGTATTCTCTCGTCAATCTTTAGAAGTTCTAATAACTTCTAGTTAAGTGATAACCTGTATAATACTGGTATCACAGGTGGCGCCACCAACGCTATAAGTTGGTGTAATGTAAGCACTTCAAGAATTTGAAGCTTGCGTAGGAGGCGGGCTGGCTCAGTTGGTTAGAGCGTCGGGCTAGTGATCCGAAGGGGCAGGTTCAAATCCTGCGTTCGCTTCAGATTTTTGAAATGCTTATCACAAAGATAACTCTTTGAGATAAAATCTAGTGTGGAAAGCACTCAAAATAAAAATCACAATAAAATTTTCTCCTTTATTTCTGAAGGTAGTATAAGAGAGGCCTATGGTTAGTAATAGACGTCTTAATTAATACTATATAGGTGGATGTAATGGTAGTCAAATGTAATCTAACGTGGTATCGGAAATTAAAAAAGTAGGTCCACGATTGATTAATAAGAGCTGTCGGAACAGAAGGTCGGGGGATTTTTCCCTGCGCGGTAACAAATGGGACAGGATATTTCGGGAATGTCCCTGAATTTGTAATGCCGACGTTGAGTTAGTTTTCGGAGAAATGTTAGGATATTTTGCTATAGGACATAAATTTTGTCAATTGTCAAGTATTTTCTTTATGTACTTTGTACCAGTTTATTTTATTAGTATTCTGTTTAACATAAGCCTACTATAATAGGGTTCAAATCCATCACGTTCCCTTGTGTGCTTGGTGGATTCATATATGGCATCGAAATTCGTTGTTTTACGGAAGTACATGTTACGTAAGAATTATTCGTACCTACATTATTATAAATTTTCATTTCAGAATCTTTTCGGTGAACAAAAAAATTTCAATTTATTTTTAAATTTAATTGTAATATAAAATAGTGTTCTCTCTATTAAATGCATATAGTGAAAAAGAAACAGGGCTACTTTATATTGATTTGATTTTTAAAAGTTCTTTATTGATCAGAAAAAATACCTAGTTACAAAGTACGTACAAAGTAGACACAGTCTTAAAAATTTGTATGCAACAATATTATGCAAATGACTTTATCAGGCTAACAGCGCCTCCGAAGGTCTTTCAAAAACATAGTTTAAGTATATTATGAAATGTGTTACAATCAATAAACTAAACAAACACATTTATTTGGAAAACATAAACATAGAAATAATAAACCTTTTGCACCAGGCTCATTTTTTAAAGAAAACGCTACATATCTTATTCTTAATCTTAATATATATAAATCTCACAATGTTTGTCCTCAATGGACTCCTAAACCACTTAACCGATTATAATAAAATTCACATAGTTTAAATCTCAAATTATAGTCGCAATTTTAATTTATTTAGCCACAGCAACGCGTGGCCGGGTCAGCTAGTGGTATATATAATAACGGGTAGACTGAGTCTCAGTCTACCCGTGACCATGGTCGATGCAACGTCGGGATGAGGAGGCATTTATTATAATAACGGGTAGACTGAGTCTCAGTCTACCCGTGACCATGGTCGATGCAACGTCGGGATGAGGAGGTATTTATTTATCTCGTAATTTTAGTGCGCGATTAGTCCCGTAGTATATAATAATAATGTGTTCAAATCGCGAAAGTTTAAAAACACCCAATTAATTAGTCTACAAGTAAACCTTCTCCAAGTTTATAAATACCAATAGAATAGCCTCTAACGATTTGAGATCAGGCTTTCTCAGAGTCGTATTCCACTTGATGAAAACAAAGTAGGGGAAAATTATCGGTTTCTTAGCTGGCAACAGATTTGTTATTTCGCTTGTTATTGTTAGACAAAGGATATGTCGAAGATAAGTTTCGTCGAGATCATTATGATCATTGATTTATGTTATCCTGGTATTATCTATCATAATAAATGTTCTCAAAAATAGGACCGCAATAATTTATTATATGCGACCGCCCAGGAAAGAATACTAATATTTTTTTCATGTACATACTTAAGCATGTACTTCACTACATAGTTTACAACAAAGTCGCTTCCCGCTATCTGTCAGTGCCTTTGTATTAAGATCTTTACTGTACTGTACCAGCTTTTTTTTATAGTCCACTGCAGGACGTAGGCCTACCCACCACACTGGCCCAGTGCGTGTTGGTGGATTCACATACGCCATCGAATTTCTTCTACCGCAGGTTGCCTCACGATGTTTTCCTTCACTGAAAAGCCAGTGGTGTGATATTCCGTACATAAATTCCAAAGAACTCATTGGTACGGGACTGGAGATTCGAACCCATGACCTCACCATTGTAAGGCGGGTGTCACTACCTCTTGACCACCACGGCTTAAGATATTTAATAAGTAATAATTATTTGGAGACATCTTACACACGGCCTCTGACCCCAAACTAAGCAAAGCTTGTGATATGGCTGCCAGAGACTGATAAACTACTTATACATATTTTTATATACATACTTATATAGATAGCAACTAAATAACACCCAGACACAGAGCAAACACCTATGTTCATCACATAAATACTTGCTCTGGGTGGGAATCGAACCTACGCCTCTTTGACCCAGTAGTTAGGGCCACTAACCACTGAACCACCGAGGCATCTTTAAAACTATTTAAAACTATTTCTAAACGATTTTGATGCGGTTTTTAATAGATAGAATAGATTGATAATCATTTTAGAGGCTTATTCTGAACATCAAAAGTAACAACTTTTGTTCTGCTATTTTTGTCAAAACTAAAAAAAAACAGCTGTTCCATACATATTGTCGAGAGAAAACGATATTTTTCTGGAACAGCAATATTCTTTTTCTTTTTTGATTTGATAGAAATCGTTGAACAAAAGTTGTAAGTATTGATGTATAGAATAAGTCTTTAAAATGATTCTAATTGATTACTAATAACCCTGTATAATAAAATAAAAGGACATGTCCACAAAATGTATGGAGGCTGGTGTAATAATAATAAAAAATTCTAACCACAACACTCATTACATTTCGAGAATGTTCATATTTTTCTGAGTCTATTACAACAGTTAAAAAAAGAGCGCTCCGATATTACAACAGTTAAAAACAAAAAAGAGCGCTCCGATTTTTCAAAAATTAATCTTGAATTTATTAGGATAAATAAATATATTTGGCTCAATAAGTAGTTTATCTCTATCAACCCTGATTAAGTTACCTCCAAATTGTTAAATGAAAGCATTTTTACCAATTAGACATACTTTTAAAGTGTTTTTCGTCACATTGTACCTACTAACTGGTCACACTGGTAGGTTATAATTTTAGCAAATTAAGCGATTAATGTGGAAGAATCAGCTACGAATGCAAGTAAAATAACGATAGAAGCACTTTATCAATGCCAAACTAGAAAAAGTAATAAGCTGTATTGTTATTTTTCATACAATTTATTTTTCGCATTTAAAAAAAATTGGAGGTGTGATAAAATCTAAATTAAATATTTTTGGGAAGCCCACAAAACAAGCTTTCAAATGATGTATACGAGTACCTATATCATCTTGGTTCGATTTTTCTCTGAATAATATACCACTTGTGGACTTCACCTTTGAACTATCCTTTATTATTCCTTAAGAAAGAGTATAGCAATACATACGTCGGTCACTTACTACTGCGTGTTCTTAATTATGCTACAGTGATATCCTAAAATATGATGTGGCGTTCAATTAGCGGCTCGGTATATTTCTGACGATGTTACCTTGACCCACATAGCATCCAGGGGCCAAAATACGAGCTCACTGCGCCATTGACTTACTACCTATTCTGTGGTATTGTTAATTTTAACTTATGTTAGTAGTGTTAACTTAGTTGCTAACTTACTATTCTATACGTACTAGTGTATGGATAATAGACTAGCTGCACGTCATGGCCTCGTCCGGATACAAATTAATCGTAGGTGCAAACATTTTGAAAAATAAAAATGATTCTTCTTCTTCGTCGTGTCGGTGATCTTCCACATCATATGATTTTCTCCCAGTACTCAGCTACACTCGTCCCGCCGGGGGTAGCCTGGTAGAGGTCCCGCATTGTGCACGCATTCGGACACTGAGGGCATGAAAGAAGGTGCTGCATTGTCTCCGCAGTCGCACTGCACGGCTGCAGTGTCCGAGTAGCCCCAGGCCATGTTGGTCCTGCACCGGCCTACTTGTGTCCGCAGTTGGTTCAGGGACTTCCATGTGGGCCACGGAAGATAACTGCCCGCTGGGAAGGTTTCGAAAGGCTCTAAAAAGTCTGGAGGTGGTGAATATGTGTTTTTCCATGTGTTGAGGCGGGCTTCGGCAGCATGTAGGTACTTTTAGAGCAGTGGTTCCTTTTAAAAAGCTTTTTCTACTTATTAGTCGGGTGACAGGTAGTTTAGAGCCATAGAGAAGGTGCGTAAGGTCTGTCTCTTGTTTCTGCTTTTCGCCAGAGCAGGCAACTGTTCTACGTACGAAAGGTGGTGCAATTCCAGCTAAGGGATAGATCAAGTTGAGCGGAGTGAGTTTGAGGTACCCCGTGATTTTTCGGCAGGTCTGTTAAGGGCGACGTCTACTTCCTTAGCGTGGGTAGAGCGGTGCCACACTGGGCATGCGTATTCGCCTGCTCAGAAACAAAGTGCCAGCCCTGATGTTCAAAGGAGGCGAGGCGCCCCAGGCCGTTGATGTTAAGCATGCTAATAGGTGTGTTACGGGATCCAACTTTTTGTTTAGTTTTATGACAGTGTTTGTATGAGAGCGATCTGTCAAGGGTCCGATCTGTAAAGATTCTAAAAGATAGTGAAAACGCTTTTCTTGAGAAGATCTCAGCGGATATAGAGTTTTATTAAATCGGTTAAAAATATCAGAAGAACTAAAATCTTTCGTTCATCTCGCAAATGTGTTTTGTTTTTACCAAGCAAATACGGCATTTATGCAACGGACCCACGGACTACAACACTCTGTCTATTTCTATATCCTGAATTACGAGTAAGATATACAGGTTTTTTTTTTCAGTGCACATACTTTGTATACGGAAAGTATAATAAACAAACAATTAAACCCCTACATTGATTTTGCTTACTTTAGTACAAAAATATTGAAATATCTTCAAGAGAAAGTATACAGATTTAAACGGTGTAATCAATGTCACCCTACGTCTTAGTACCGTGGCCCGAGACGTTTTGGTAGGTAGTTATTGTCTGGAATGTAGAGTGCACGCAATATAATTTTCTTTGGAATAGTTTGACAAAAAATTGATGAAAAAAAGTCGATCTTTTTATGAGCGAAATATGTTCTATTATTATCTATTGGGCGATAAAAATTTGTGCACTAAATAAAAAGTCATGCTGTAAAGCGTTTAAAGTATGACTCTGATCTCACTGCGCCATCTGTTTTACTACTTATTCTGTGATATTGTTAATTTTAACTTAGTTTGTAACTTACTGTAAACTTAGTTGTAGAACTGAAGTTCAGTTTGGGTTAACTGTAGCCGCAGTGTTTCCAGCTGTTTCATACAAAAGTTCATCGACATTCGACAAAATTAAAGGGAGACCTTATTTTTCTTCGCGATTTCGTGTTTAGTATAGGCCGCGCCACACAATAGAGACTAGAGAAGAATAGAGAAGTCGAATAGAGACTACGTACCGGAAAGCGCAGTGTAGGTTAACTCTGAAAGTGGATATACAATCTAATCACATTAAGTACCTAACCAAAAGCGGTGATGGAGGCTCTGGGCCAGGAGAAGGAGAATTGCCATAGGACCTGAAAAAGTGTAAGCATTGCGTGCATGCCCCAAGCATTCATGCTCGCCATCGAAGGCTACTTCTTGCGGCGACATTATGTGTCGGGTCGTTCTCCTCCCTCAAATATGGTCGAGGAGAGCGATGGCGGGCAGATGTGTCATACTCGTGATCGAGTGCTGCTAGCGGGTCGCCAGTCTGCTTGTGGCTTTCACGCAATGCATCAACTGAATAGCTTAGACTGAGATTTAACCATGTACCACCTCTCTTTGCACAGTAAAATCTAATAATTATCTTTAGTTAACAAAGGGCACAGACCCTGGAGTCTGTGGTTAGGAAATTTTCGATTTAAAAAAAAAGTACCTAACCAAAAGAGTCGACACTGCAAAGCGTAAGCCTCTGTTGGTCTGGTTGCGCTTGTGTTGCGTTTATTTTCAGCTAGTATTAGTTAATTACATTTGTGTGCGTGTAAACTAGCTTATATTTTGGTTTGTGTGCGTTTCTTCACCTCCCACTGACTTGGCAGACTTCGGTGCTTAGGCGTGTCGACTTCTTTAATGTCTAATCAAGATCGTAGAAACAGAAATATGGTTAGTTGGTTATATAGACTGCGCCACAAAAATTGGCGGATGTGACGTTAGCTACAAGCTGCGCAATATCCAATCCTGACTGAAGCTCACATAAAGCCGCACGTTGATAAACGTACAACTAAAGTGTTTGATACTTGGTAGACACCAATTCGGTTTTCATCAGTGGACACGCGTCTACCAAGTAGTCGGTATCTTGGCTGCTGATTAAAACCTTATTGCTATACTCTATAAAAATTTAACTTGATCTCTGCGACAGCTGTCAGAAAAATCACGCCTATGAAGTCCTGAGTAGTGATGTGCGACGAATGATTGTGACCACAGAGTTTTAGATAGAGTTATAATTAAAATATCGATAGTTTATACCAACGATATTTTAAATAAAACTTAATTTATCATTAATTTTATTGTATATTTTTAATTTTAAAATTTTACCCAATAATATGTTGCATTAGCATCGATAATAGTGAAAAACGTCGATAATTACTATTTTTACATTATTATGAGTATTTAATTAAAATCATAACATTATTTACATGTGTACATACTTGATCTGAAATAATAGTAAGTAAATAAAATCCAATTTCTCACCTTCAACAACCCATTCGATTTCATTACAACATTGTTTGAAAATCGATTTTTTCCACCACTATCTCAACTCTAAAAATGTCAATCTTCTATGTCAATGTCACAGTCGCAGAGATCAAGTTAAATTTTATTGAGTATAGTTCACTGTACCGCCACGACGGTTCTCTTTATGCACAAACTCTATTTATTTTACCCACCTGAAACAAGAACAAGAAGCCGGAAGTGAGGTGGAACATTTATCTCACTTAGTTTTCGGCCATTCGCGAGCTTGCTACATAAAAGGTATTACACTGACTTCCGCTCTTTTAGAAACCTCCTAAAAGCAGCCTTAGATATAAGGTATAAAGCGATACGGCACATGAAATATTATGACTAATACTCGTAAACCTGGTGTCTAAATTGACAACCCACCTGTATGCGTCATACCGGATTAACGCGGTTAGATTAAATTTTTAATTTTTTAATCTTGGAATACACAATATTCATTTCTCATTAATTACGCATGTATACACAAGAATAATATTTTGTAAACATTTAACATAGCACTTTTGAAAAGTTTGGAAAGGAAATAGCCACCGTGACACAGGGAATCCTACAGCGGCGGCTAGAGAATAATTAATGATGGATAATAAAGTCAAAATTAATCATACTTGAATATTCAAATGCAACTACATATACTAGTATCTTGTCTCACTTTTTTATGGTATATATTTTAGGTACCGCATTTTTATCTAATTTTTTGAGAAGTTTTTTTCATAAACAAATTGATCAGCCGAGCTAGGATGCGCACCATAAAATATTTCTTTCGACGTGTCAGAACAAGACAGAGTTATGACCTATCTATATATCTGACACTATTTCACACGTCGAAATAAGTTATTTTCATGGCTTCTCGTGGTCGCACGCTAAGCTACTTGGATTGAAAAAAATAAAGCACAAAGTTTTTTTATACATCTAAAGCTGGTTTTCTTAAAACAGAATTTTGCAATATTTTATTATCACCGTTATACTGTTAGTATCATTTACATTTTGTCTCTTAGACAAACTATTTTATTCCATCCTCACCTCGAGACGCCCCAACTTAGGCCATTTGTATTCAGACACAGCCTGTATTACATTGGTAAATAGCGGCCATAACACTGACAAATTGGACCACCCTGTATACCAGTGCCCTAAGCTAATTCGACCTAACGTAGACCGCATAGCGCCGTCTCTTTCACACTAACCAGGAACTCAAAGTGAGAGAAAGGAACAAGTATAGTGATAATAGATATTTATGGGTCTATTCGGGATAACTATGATATAAAGGACATTTATTGAGAGACGATAACCGAAATGGGGTTTCTAATAGAATTGACAAATGGCCGTCAAGTGCGTGTCGTGTCAAGGTCTTGGTAGCGTTTTGTCCCTAATTTTTCTAACTACCCAATTATTGCTAATTTATTATTTGTAGATAAGTAGGTATTGTACATAGGTACGAGTATTAGCGTATAAACAGATAAACATATTTATTGGTAATTTGGTTTAAAAAATTACACGTCATTCAAATCTTAGTTAAATCATTTAGACCATTCATTTGTTTAATAGATTCAATACAAAAGTATTGAACAAATTAAATAATAATTCAATACGTAACAATTAAGGTTATAAAATTCATTGTGATTTGAAAAAAAAAAAATATATATATATATATACATATATAAATGGTTCTTGATAAAATCGTTGGTTCACCTAGACATCGGACATCCTACACTGTGCTTTAAGCTTAGACTTACATCGAGAACTTTACGACCCGACCCCATCTGCCATCAGGTTTTTTAATTAAGTAGATATGTGTCTGCCCACTGCCCTTTCAATTTCCAAATTTGCCAGGCTCGACGTAGCACAGCAAATTAGGAAATTTAGTTTCATATGCGGGTCTTCCGATCCCTGATTCATAAAATTTTGCTGTTATAATTTGATCCACAACTTACCTGTGGAACTGTTGCAAATATCAATCAGACTAAAATAGGGTTCCTAAATAAGTAACTCGTACCTGCCTGCCCACGCTTAACTAAATTTAGAAAGTGTCGCCTACCATTTTAAAACTGACGCGATCCGAATAAAAAGAGGGTAGTACTGTAAATGCTTTTAAGAGGTTGTGTCGGGCCATTACGGCGAGAGGACGCTCTGAATAGGAACTCAATATGGCGGGACACGGTAAGAATTTGACCTGAAACTGTAGGTATTTACAGTGAGAGCACGTTGAAGGATTTAACCTTGAACTTGTACCGTGAGACTACTTTTCTAAGTATATTCGTTATTCTTATAGTACTTTTATACATTTAAGCCATATAACATACACTATTGACTATTGGACATAGACCTCCCCTATAAATCTCTGGTCGGAAGCGGTTTTTCTCAAGCGCAATCCTGCAGTTTTAATAAAGCCATCAGTCTAGTCCACCTTTTGGGTAAATTAAATAAGAGTCTTACGGTTAACTAAATTTAGAAATGTCGCCTACCATTTTGCAACTGACGCGAACCGAATAAAAATATGGTAAGACTGTAAAGGCTTTTAAGAGGCTGTGTCGGGCCATTACGGTGAGAGGTCCGCACCTAATAGGAACTCAATATGGCGGGGACACCGTAAGGGTTTGACCTTGAAGCTGTAGGTATTTACAGTGAGAGCACGTTGAAGGATTTAACCTTGAACTTGTACCGTGAGATTTCTCAAGTTCTCCTATGTCACTGGACATCTACTGCGCTTCTCGGTGCGTAGTTTTCACTCGAGGACATTTTTTATAAAAATAATCAGCTAAAAACGTGTCCCAAAATACTTAAGTAAGAGTTGTCTCCTTAAAAAGTGTGTGTTGTATATTTAAAAACTGTCGCCTACCGTAAAATTTCCAATAGAAATTACAGATTAAAATTTGAGTATGCAACAAATATCGAAAATACTGCAATTAATATCAAAGTTTTTCATTTAAGAATTCGTAAGAACTACAGAGCTATTACAACTTATGTGATAGCGCTGTTGTCGCTTGAGACAATTCTCAACCACAAAAATGTATAGACAATCACTATCACTAGTTGTCAACTGTCACATATATTATGTATTGAAATTTGACGAGAATTTGACACTATCGATACAAAAACACGGCAACTATACTCTATAAAATTTAACTTGATCTCTGCGACAGCTGTCAGAAAAATCACGCCTATGAAGTCCTGAATTTCTTAATAGTACAGACAGTACCTGTCAATGTCATACTTTATGGGCATGCCGATTGGTGATGGGCGACGAATGATCGTGACCACAGAGTTTTAGATAGAGTTTTATTTAAAATATCGATAGTTTATACTGACGATATATTAAATAAAACTTAATTTATCATTAATTTTATTGTATATTTTAATATCATAACATTTTTTACATGTGTAACTAAATTAAACCCAAGTATATGTTACATTTGCATCGATAATAGTGAAAAACGTCGATAAATACTATCGTTACATTATTATGAGTATGTAATTAATATCATAACATTATTTACATGTGTACATACTTGATCTTAAATAATAGTAAGTAAATAAAATCCAATTTCTCACCTTCAACTACTCATTCGATTTCATTACAACATTGTTTGAAAATCGATTTTTTCCACCACTATCTCAACTCTAAATATGTCAATATGTAACTGTCGCAGAGATCAAGTTAAATTTTATAGAGTATAGCCACTGAATCGAGATATTTTTCACATCTCTTTCTAACTCATGCCATATTAAAATTGAATGCATCTCTTTCTTTCATTTCTCGATCGACCACATTATCCGTCTGGTAACTCTGTGGTAGCAACCAGCGTTGATAGTTATTACATATACAGTGCGACACAAAAGAGATGAAATGAATTAATCGGGAACTAAATTATCACTTTTGCTAGAACCACAATCTTAGCTGCCAATCATTGTTAACATCCTAGCATTTTTCTCGTTTTTCGTTATTTTGTGGATTTTGAACAGGAAAACAGTATCAATATGCAAAAAATAATGCAAAATATGCAAACAAAGCAGTAGTGGCGACCTCATTTATTTTCAAGTATTTTATGTCGCACTATAGTTGTTGAAATTGTGTGCTAAAAGCAATCGGAACCCACAAAATTCAACTTGTCAGTGAAACGACTAAAAATTAAAAATCGTATAAATATTTCACGCACAATTTACAATTATCGCGGTCGCACTGTTAACACCTTTGCCTTTTGCTTTGCCGTTGCATACCTAAGTATGCAACAAATGTCAAAAATTCTGCAATTAATATTAAAGCTTTTCATTTAAAAATTCATAGCAACCAGCGTTGATAGTTATTACATATATGTATAATCCTGCCGCTTAACTTAGTCCTCGCCTGAGACAGGCTGGGGGACTGTGAAAGGTGTGGACGGCATGTCCCCGGGCCCGCATCTGTCTCAGTCCCCTTAGTCATCTCCTCTGGCGCCCCTGTACCGTTCAGGCGAGGACTAAGTTAAGTGGTAGGATTTTAGCTGTTGATATTGTGTGCTGAAAGCAATCAGGACGCACAAAATTCAAAGCGTGACCCCAAATCAAAAATCGTATAAATATTTCAAGCAATTTACACTGATCGCGGTCGCACTGTTAACACCTTTGCCTATAATTATTCCTGGCCATGTTCAGGAATATTTATACAGGGTTAACGACAAGGGATGAAAAATTACCCCTATCAATAAAGGGAGGGTGAATGATTGACGCCATTTATGAGGGGTGAAAAATTGGGGAGGTATTTTCAGGGAAAAGCATTGTTACGGGCCGTGTCAATTATTTACTGGTACCCACATTGTTAGTAACGCTTCATTTTTCTTTTTTCTTGCCTTAATACGTAACTGGTACAGTTTAACATTCGACAGTTTCAGTTTGACATTCATAAGTGTGCATTATTGTACCTATGTGAGAATAAATGAACTGAACTGAACTAACCGTTTTATCTCTGAAATTATAATATGAAATAGCTTTTTAAAAAAATTACAAAGTATCATAGTGTCAAACAAACATACCTACTTATTAAAAATTGGTTGTACTAAAGAAAACACCGGTTTTTACTCACGTATAATATCGCGGCCGGGCCGCTGGGAACCCGACCGGTTTCAGAGTAATTAGTACTCCTTCGTCAGGGAATACGAGCGCTCGCGTCGACTGGCGCACGCACACTGAAGAAAAATTTACTTAATGAAGAAAAATTGGTTGTCTGTAAAGTTCGTATACGGACGATTTTTGATCGACCAACCACCGGAGGAGGTATACAATTCTACGCGTTTATATATATTTTTTTATGTATAACCACGGATAACATTTTTCGTAGTTATCCGATTTCAATAATTATTTTTTTGTTGGAAAGTGTATACTTTGAAATTGGTCCCATTAAAATTTTATCGAAATCGGCTCAGCCATTTTTGATAAATCAACAATAATGTGAAAAATGCTACATCGATCCGTTCATAATATTTGCGTTCTAGCGATGCGCCCCGGCTTCGCACAGGTGTATTATACATATAAACATTTCTCTTGAATTACTCTATTAAAACAAACTGCATCAAAATCCGTTGCGTAGTATTAAAGATATAAGCATACATGGGGACAGACAGCGGGAAGCGACTTTGTTTTATACTATGTAATGATTCTGTACACGGGTGAAGTCGGTCATGATATTTTTTGAAAAAAATAATTATACCCGATAACGTTCTAAGATAACATCGTTGAATGAATCAATATCTGAAACAAGCCGAACGCTTAGGCTGATCGTGCCTCTCTATCGCTAGATCCGCGCTCTTTCTTGTACGCTAGGGTCAGGCGTACCGTAACATTTTTTCGCTGCAGCGGGCTTTCATCAATTTATAAGACGTTATCAACAACTTATCACATCAAAAAAATTTCTTATTCTAATTTAAAGAAATTAAGGCTATCTAAAATACCAGCAGACTTATGATCACTTCATTAAAACTCGCGTAAGAAAACAGTATACTAAATAAAACACCGGTTTTCACTCACGTATAATATACGGCCGGGCCGCTGGGAATCGACCGGTTTCGGAGTAAATTAGTACTCCTTCATCAGGCAATACGCGCGCTCCCGTCGACTGGCGCACGCGCACTGCGCGCTGCCCTGGGGTGGCTTATGCATAACATTGAGAAGACTTATGCAAAACATTGTTACAAAATATGTATACTATACTCTCCCATCACTGTTAAAACAGTATTCAGGTAAGTTCCAATAGGTTTCCGTTAGATCAAGATGACATACATGTCTTATTTCACTAGATCTCTGCTCAACCCGCATTTGGCCGGTAACACAAATTATGGCCCAAATAATACCAAAAATAAGTCGAGAAAAATTAATACCTAATGATCTATTCAATAAAATATTAATAAAATTTATTAAATCAAGTCTAACCCATCCTTTTTGGATAATAAATCTATAACTGCCTACCCAAAACGTTCTCTATTCCTAAAAATAAGTATCTCAAATATTCTGAAGTTATTATTTAGTGGGATATTAAAAAAGTTTGCTCCACCCATCTCAGGGGATCCATAACATTTCCGACCTTTATAGCTCCGTGGATCGGAACAACTTTTATTATAATAATAACTAGCTATTGCCGGCGGCTTCACACGCTTTATTTTTGACTTTTCTGATGTCCCACATAGCGTAGGTTGACTAGGTGTTCGTTAAGTGATCATGGAAGTTAAGCAACGTTCAGCACGGTCAGTCTTCGGATGCGTGACAGCGGGTAGCATTTACAACTGTGCGCTACCGTGGTTCGGATGACACGTTAAATTGTAGGCCCCGGTTGGTTTAACCCTTTAGCTATGTCAGAGGTCTTCAGGCGGCCTAAAAACTGACACCAGGGCTAGTCACCATCAATATGGAAAAAAAATGCCAGGTCGATGCTAGCCACGCAGTATAATATACGAACTTAGATAATTTACTTGTCTTCGTTGTTTCCGGCTTAAAGCTCGAAACATACTATCGGACGCGGCTTACGGACGCGACTGACAGCCGCGACCTAGACTATGAAAGTAAACTGAGCCGTGCACACTATCGGACATAAGTCGCGGACGTCACCTTCGGACGACCTTGAGCGTTCGGACGTCTGAGAGCGATCTGGCACACCGGATGTTTTAAGACTGCACATTGCTAAGTCGCGGCTGTCAGTCGCGTCCGTCAGCCGCGTCCGATAGTATGTTTTCGGCTTAAGGATTGAATCATACAATACAGCCATGTGTTATTAAAGCTGCGTAACCAAAAACTCTATATTTAAAAATAAGTGTCTAATACATTCAGTAATTATTTAGTGAGATATTAAAAAAGTTTGCTCTACTCATCTCGCGAGATCCATAATATTTCCGACCTTTATAGCTCTGCGGATCGGACCAACTTTTGTTATAATAATAATGTTTTACACTAACTTCCTTTAGGGAGTCGTGAGGGAATAGATTATACGATTTCATACTTAACAAGTACTTATAAACTTTTTGTTAATCAAGATCATTTTAAATCATATTTGAGTATGTCGTATTCACTAGAAAATATAGTAGGTAAATAATTATTCAAGTCGCGTCGGAGGCCATAAGGCGGCTTAAAAGCTCTGACACCAGGGCTACTTTTAGCTACTTTTTATTGTTCGAGTTATTGTAACGCTAGTGTTTTGTCATCTATAAGATGGGCATTCAACGATACGTTTACCAGCGCAGGTCTCCATTCAACGAAGAATTCTTTAAAAGACGCAACGGATGGCATCGAACTTCTATACTCTATAAAATTTAACTTGATCTCTGCGACAGTGACATTGACATAGAAGATTGACATTTTTAGAGTTGTGATGTGATAGTGGTGGAAAAAATCGATTTTTAAATAATGTTGTAATTAAATCGAATGAGTAGTTGAAGGTGAGAAATTGGATTTTACTTACTATTATTTAAGATCAAGTATGTACACATGTAATGTTATGATATTAATTAAATACTCATAATAATTTAACGATAGTATTTATCGACGTTTTTCCAAATTATCGATGCTAATGTAACATATAATTGGGTTTAAATTACACATGTAAAAAATGGTATGATATTAAAATATACAATAAAATTAATGATAAATTAAGTTGTATTTAAATTATCGATATTTTAAATAAAACTCTATCTAAAACTCTGTGGTCACGATCATTCGTCGCCCATCATTAATCGGCATGCCCATAAAGTATGACATTGACAGGTACTGTCTGTACTATTAAGAAATTCAGGTCTTCATGGGCGTGATTTTTCTGACAGCTGTCGCAGAGATCAAGTTAAATTTTATAGAGTATAGTGCTAAATACTCTTTATAGGTGAATCATTCTTCGATCCGTCAGCCATGTGACGTACCCTGCTGGACATAGACCCATGATATAGTATGACATATACCCATAGACATAGTATGGATTTGCATAAGACCTGTTGAAAGCGGCTTACATCCAACGTGATCCTGCCGTCTTGATGAGGTAACCTGTCCACCTCGTAGGTGGACGTCCTATGCTGTGCTTGCTTGTACTTCGTCTCTACTCGAGAACTTTTTGACTCCACTAGTCATCAGTCGTCCAAGCTATGTGCCCTATACTGCCACTTCAACTTGACAATCCGCTGGGCCATGTCGGTATCATTAGTTCTTCTACTATAATAATAAGAGTAAACCACTAAATCACTGATTGCCTAATCAATAATGCTACTGTCGAAAAGCTTTTTGAGAAAATAATTTGTACATGCTAAAGGGCGACGTACACCAAATCACAGCCCGGACACTCCGCGATTTTTCATACAAAATCTGCTGTCTTACGCACACTACACAGTACTTACTCACAGACAACACACATACGCACGATCGCTACACGTGCATTTGTGTGCGGATCGACTATGGTTGTCAGTGATCATCACGACGTGAGAACATGCTGTGTGAGTGAGACAGCTGCGTATTCAATTGACAAAAATTAATATAAATCTAGTGCTTAATAATATAATATAACAATTACTCAAAAATAATATAATATAACAATTACTCAATTTGGAAGCATTTTAACAAAAGGTAACTTATATTTACCTATACTTATATTATACTTCATTTGAAAGAATATACCAAGAGGAAGTTACCAAATAATGCAAAAAAATTCTTCTTTATCCGGGAAGGGGAACATTAAAATTCCTTGTTTTGTTACGTATCATCAATATTCAACCATACTCAGTACAAGTCTTCCCTAATGTCACAGTCTAGGAATTTTTATTAGAAAATCCGCCGGCTAGTGCAGCCCGCGTGCAGAGTACACGATCGGTCCGTGAACCGCGGGGTGGAAGTGAGGAAGACTCAAACGGGTGGAGGGTAACGAGTGACCGTTCTATACGTAGTATTATTATATCTTCTTTGACCAAAGTTACCATATCGACGACTCAAATCTGATATTTTTGTCATCAGTCTCTTAGTTGGCAGCTTTTGCCGTAGCGTGTTGCAAAATTATCCATAGGCCAAATCATACAAGTCGGCGTATGTGAAGTTAGCTACAAACTGCGCAATATCCAATCCTGACTGAAGCTCATATACAGGGTTATTTCTAATCAATTAGCATCTTTTCAAGGGCTTATTCTGTACATAAAAACTAACAACTATTGTTATGCGACTTTCATCAAAACTAAAAAAAAACAGTTGTTCCATACATTATGTCGAGAGTGAACGATATTTTTCTATGGAACATAATTTATTTTTTGAGAATTAATAAAAGTCGTAGAACAAAAGTTGTTAGTTTTGATGTACAGAATAAGCCCCTGAGAGGATGCTAATTGATTAGAAATAACCCTGTATAGCTGCACGTCGATTGGATATAGAACAGCTACGTAGCTAACTTCACATCCGCCGACTTGTATGATTCGACCTATAACATAAAATAAAATAAATAATCAAAGATATTTTTTAATTTATCGTACAAATTTGATATTTGCAACTTGCTCCACCACCATTTTGATGCGCTGGCGACAAAGTGGTTTTGACTGGACATTATTTTGGCGATTTATTTGTGATATGAGCCTTAGCACAGGACCGAGACAAATGGCACCGTAAGAGAGAGGCCTATACCCAGAAGTGGGATAGAAAAGGCTTCAGATGATGATGATGAGGCTTAACTGGTCGGTCGACGAATGGACGACGGCTTTGGTGTGCGCAACGCTTAACGGAGCGGGCGCCGTTGAACACCGAACTGAGCAAACATTTGCTGTCGTGATTGAAGTTTACACACCCTACTTACTTTACTTTTAGCTGCCGATTACCTACTCCTACTGGAATAAGAAAATTATTGAATTTTGTTTCCGAATCTAATTGCTACTCTACTTGCTGTAAAAACTTAAACTTGCCGATTTTAAAAATTAATTGGCAATGAGATTCGTTGAATAAATGAATAAAATAGATTGCGATTTTGGCGAGGAACTTTTGATACGGATTTTGTACGAAAATTATGGGTATCATGCCTTAGATCTTTCTAGTTGGCAAGACTGAATGGTAGTGAGTATGGCATGAAGCACGGAGGAGTGATGACCGATGGGATTGCAAAGTTTTGAGTCGACGGTACGTAATGGCAAGCGTAGCCTAGGATGTTTTAAGGCAGACAGGACCTTATAAAAGCTGCAGAAACGCGCTGAACATAAACTGCTTCCAACAGTTTTTGAGGGTTTCGAACGGAAAAAAACGGAACCCTTATAGGATGACGTTGTTGTCCGTCTGTCCGTCTGTGTGTATATCCGTCTGTGTGTATGTCAAGACTCATTATCTCGGGAACGCGTAAAGATATCGAACTGAAATTTAAACTGTATACATATATCTATGATTTCTTACAGTTGTGTAAAAGAAAAACTTCTCAGTTATCATATAAGGAAGTTAGAGCCGTTAATGTCGTAAAAAACCGCATATTTCGACACTCACAAAAATCAAAACCTACAGGATACTTCCCGTTGACATAGAACTATGAAATTTGGCGAAAAGCATTGTCTCAGAGTACACATATAGGAATAATTCTGAAACCTGAACATTTTTACTTAAATCACAAAAAAATAGGGCTACAAAAATTCACTAAATATGGGTTTAAAATTCAAAGTGCGTAAATCGTATCATGTAAGGTATCATATAAAAGAGCTTCGTTAGCCCATGCTAAAATAGGTTTTTAATTATTTTAACAATTTTCGATGAATGACGAGAGAAGTCATATGAAAAAAAAAACTTTTGTCTTTTGATGATGATGAGTATAGAGATTTTAACAACGTACTTCCCAATTTTGTGAAATTTTCTGGATGTGTACGGAACCCGAGCCTGACTGGCACTTGTCCGTTTTATTTTCTAAATCTATACGAAAATTGCAGTTTTCGTATAGATTTAACTCTATTGAGATAGTAAAACACCCTAAAAACTCATACTAGGGACACTCAACAAATATTTACCGTCGTGATTGAAGTTTACACACCCCACTTACTTTCCTTTCGGCTGCTGATTACCTACTGTAATTGTTATTTACTTAATGGCTTAAAAGAGTGGTCAATTTTCTTCAAACTTTTGACCTTTAAAAAATAAGGGTCACTTTTGATGTCTTCATTATTAAACGAACCTTTCCATGAGGCTTAAGCTAGGGTTATCTGCTGGCCCTGTACTAAACCAAGTAAAGAAAGTATGTGATTAAGGCATTATGAACAAATTTTACTAAGGCCAGCCCGGAATCCGACAAAAAATCAGACGTTCTATACAAAATAGCAACTTGGCATCGACAAAATATAATACAAAATTATTTTTTGCAAAAATTAGCATGACCGACTTCTCCCGTGTACCGAATTCGCGAATATTTCGCATGGATCGATGTAGCATTTTTCATATTATTGTTGATTTATCAAAAATGACTAAGCCGATTTCGATAAAATTGGAATGAGACCAATTTCTAGTTTGAAGTCTTTCCAATAAAAAAAGAATTATTGAAATCGGACTACTATGAAAAAAGTTATGCGTGGTTATACCTACATAAAAAATATATATATACCTATATATATAGGTATATATACGCGTCGAATTGTGTCGAATCCGGTGGTTCGTCGGTCAAAAATGTATAAATATTTTGGGACTACTTACACACGGCCTCTGACCCCAAAATAAGCAAAGCTTGTGATATGGCTGCCAGAGACTGATATACATAGTTATTAACTAAATAACACCCAGACACCGAGCAAACACTTATGTTCATCACAAAAATATTTGCCCTGGGCAGGGATCGAACCCACGCCTCCTTGATTCAAAAGTTAGGGTCACTAATCACTGAGCCACCGAGGCAGTCAGTTATATACAGCTATATTTCTTTTTCCTTGAATTTCGAGTTGATACCACAGAAAAAGTTGTATATAATAATGGTACAGAAAATCTAGTCGAGAATAATAGTTTAAGTTTTTCGTCCCGTGTTGGTTAATCTCATAGTAAATGTTATTCATAATGATGGTTTAAATCACCCCCTTTCGGCTTAGTACACCAGTTCCGTATAACCCTGTATAGCTTTTTCCCCCATTTCCGCGGGAAACAATCAATTTACTTAACTACTACCCCCAATCACGCTCCGGTGACGTCACAAGTCGTTAAGGTCACGCCCCTTAGACGTTTCCACCTTAATATAAAATCCATTGGTTTGAGGAAAGGCTTAATACATGTACCTATTAAAAGTAAGTAAGTTCGTATAGGCCGGGTGGCTAGCCCTGGTGTCAGAGTTTTTAGGCCGCCTGAAGGCCTCTGACATGGCTAAACGGTTAAAACAACCGGGACCTACAATTTAACGTGTCATCCGAGCCACGGTAGCGCTCAGTTGGAAAATGCCACCCGCGGTCACCCATCCAAATACTGACCGTGCGGAACGTTGCTTAATTTCGGTGATCGCTGACAAACACCTAGTCAAACTACGCTACGAGCGCTACATACCTATGTACCTATTAAAATGCTGAGACGGTAATAGTTTAGATCTTTTTCTGTGCATATCATCATCAGCCTAGTTAGTGGTTCTAGTATCAGTGCTTTTAAGAGTTTTAAGGCGATTGTGAATCGCAAACTTAACCATACAAAAAGAGCTATTATCTACCTCTACAGGGTTACAAGGTAAGTCGACCTATTCCCGTTAAGGTTGTGTAGTTAACTTTGTTTCTGACTTATTTGACTATGAAATACACTACCCTAAATTAAAAAAAAAAAACAGATATTTGAAATTGGTATTTATAAAATTCCCAATTTTCGGCTATCAGCTCAGATATTTTGAAACGTGTAAGTCGTATTATTATTTTTATTTCATTTTTACATGAAAATTAATGTTTTATGACCTCACTACCCAATATTGTCCGTAAAATTAACCTTTTATAAAAAGTATTTGAATTCAAATATCTCGAATACTGTGAGATTTAGGATATGGTGTTTCATAGTCAAAACAGTCAGAAACGTAGTAAACTATACACGCACGGGAATAGGTCGACTTGCTGTAACTCTGTATATCCAATTTAAGTATTTTTTTTCGTGTAATCAACACGTCAATCGCTAGGGTTAAAAGTAGTTTTTGCAGTTTTTT
This sequence comes from Hypomecis punctinalis, assembly GCA_949316475.1. Taxonomy (NCBI): domain Eukaryota; kingdom Metazoa; phylum Arthropoda; class Insecta; order Lepidoptera; family Geometridae; genus Hypomecis; species Hypomecis punctinalis. Next base: position 8,747,444 of record OX438820.1, on the reverse strand, counting down.
AATGGCTTTAAAGTTATAAACCTCTAATGAGTTATATTTTTGCGAAAAATTCTGACTGAAAAGTATTGATAAGTCAATACTTTTCAGTCAGAATTTTTCGAAAGGAAACTAAAAAAATATTTAAACAATTAAAATATACCAAATATACGAGCGCTTGCCGGCAAGCGCAGCGTAGGACGTCCACCCACAAGGTGGACGGATGACGTCATTAAGACCGCAGGATCGCGCTGGATGCAAGCCGCTTCCAACCGGTCTTATTGGAGATCCATAGGGGAGGCCTATGTCCAGCAGTGGACGTCCTTTGGCTGATGGATGGATGATGAAATATACGAGTGTGCTACATTTTTTATTACAAACATAACATTTTGTTATAAATTAAGGGTTCAGAGCAAATAAAAAAAACAACAGAGAACGTCTTTGAACAGTCAAGTGAGGCCGGTTTTTTATACATGTGTGAGTGCGTCGCTGTTGCGCCGCCATAGTTTGACTGACAAGCCAGGGCGTAGTTTCCTTGTACGTGGATGTGTGTGCAATTGTCAGTACACGGCGAGGCGTAGTTTTGGTCGGCGTCACTTGTTTGTTCACAGCATTCTGTCTTTATTTTTTTATTCTGTGGGAAAGAGTTTTCTCCCAGAACGTAAATTCTAACAAAAAATGTTTTAAAATTCTCTCGAGCTGCAACAGAAAACGCGAAAACAGTGGTCAATTCTGAAATAATTTTCTTTGTCACAATCAGGTAATTTACACAAAACATTTCAGAATCCCCTGACTTTTATACTAGGTAAAAACCTGTTTTACAAAAGCCTGTCTCTTCCCCGTTTTAATGGACTAGGTTGACAATAAATATTAATGTACCTAAGCATTTAATGTTCGTCCGCTCGCGCGCGCGCGTGTGTGTGTGTGTGTGTGTGTGTATTATATGTGTGTGGGTGGTTGAGAAATATCACTTTATACACAGAACAGTCACCTATTTCGCTATTGTGGGTAGATATCTTTAAACGTAAAACCGCTGTAATTTTCATAAATTTCACTCCAATAATGTATTTCCGCGAGCCGAATTTCAATTCGGGGCGTGCCTAAGTTCAAATTAAACATTCATTTTGATCGCTGTTCCAATAATTGCAAACCGCGGCCGGGTGTTATCGGGACCCCTTTTATGGTAACTAGGGTTGTCCTTATACCAAATATCTGCAGAGCCATAGTCCTTAAGTGAAAGTAGTAAGTAATCATTTTTTGCAAAAAATAGCATGACCGACTTCACCCGTGTACAAAATCATTACATAGTTTAAAACAAAGTCTCTTTCCGTTGTCTTCCCCCACGTATGCTTATATCTTTAAAACTACGCAACGGATTTTGATGCAGTTTGTTTTAATAGATAGAGTAATTCAAGAAAAATGTTTATATGTATAATACCTGTGCGAAGCCGAGGCGCATCGCTAGAACGCAAATATCGAACGCACGGATCGATGTAAAATTTTCCACATTATTGATGATTTATCGAAAATGGCTCAAGTCGATTTCGATAAAATTGAAATAAGATCAATTTTAAAGTATACTCTTGCCAATAAAAAAATAATTACTGAAATCGGACCTTAGGTACGTAAAAAGTTATGCGTGGTTATGTATAATAAAATAGACAATAGATAGTTTTTTATTAAGACAAAAATAAAATTAAACAAAACCACAAAGCAAACAACACAGCAAACCAAAACAAAATAAACATCATAAACAATTACTCATAATTATTTTACATTGTTATCCTAGGATAACAAAACCACAAAGCAAACCACACAGCAAAACAAAACAAAATAAACATCATAAACAATTGTTATCCTAGGATAACAATGTAAAATAATTATGAGTAATTGTTTATGATGTTTATTTTGTTTTGTTTTGCTGTGTTGTTTGCTTTGTGGTTTTGTTTAATTTTATTTTTGTCACAACCCGGTCCCACCTCAGCATATGCTTTACCAACCAGCGCTGGTCTTCCAGCAGGACCGGCAGGTGACATCTCATGCGATTATTAAAAAAAAACAATATGGATATGGTTGGAGCAACAGCATGCAAACATAATTAAAAATAAAACATAATATCCTATTTAGGAAATATGATGTTCGCGCCACGCCAAAACCCGATGCAATTAATGATTGTAGTAACTAAGGAACTTATGAAAAAGGGAATAGTCGTGACAACCCTGCTTGTAGCAGACAGTCACGGCACGGCATTGACAAACTATAACTCACGGATCGCATTCAATTACGCGCGGATGATTTACGACCGTTCCCGAACATTCTCGAATATCCCCGAACATTCTAGACTGTCTTCGAATTTCGAATATTAGGAACCTGAGGCTACCTTCGGAATCCTACGCCAAGATCTGACTCTAGAATGTCTTGATTTAAGGTCGATTCACACATATCAGTGAACCCACAGTTCCGGCACAGTACCGCATCAGTGAAAATTATTCTTTCAAATATTCTCTATGGATGTATTCACACTTGTCAGTGTCAGTGTCGTCTCAGTACCGTCAGTGTCAGTGCCGGCACCGGCCATCACGGACGTGATCGGCGACGACGATATTTTATCACGGATCACTGACGCCGCTGCATCAAAAACAAAACGGAGGACGAGATGTTGATTGAATTAGTTCGTGAGAATACTGTTTTGTATGATTTATTCTGTGTTATTGAAGAGTGCCATCAAAACAATCGACATCAACGCTAGTCTGAAGGGAACGTCGTGCACGAAGACCCGCAGAGAACTGTACTGTGCCTGATATGTGTGAATTGAAGCACTGACGCACCACTGTAGCACGGATACGGAACTGTAACGGTACTGTGCCGGAACTGTGGGTTCACTGATATGTGTGAATCGACCTTTATGGCTTTGATATTTTTCGGGCACTTTTTTGCAAGTAGACTACTTTTTGCCTGTCTTAGCTGGACTGCCATCTTTTATTTTATTTCGCATCTTCAGTGATAAAGACACATAATTATACAGGGTGGAGAACTGACGCCTACATTAAATAGAATCACATATTTGGATTTCTGTTTAAAAGCCTTCGATACATTTATAAATATTACAATTATTTTTCGCAAAAAGTCTCAACACCGACTTCGACCGTGTACAGAATTCTAATAATTTACACAAATCAATGTGACATTCATGTATGTTTTTGTTGATTTATCAAAAACAGCTCAGCCGATGTCGATACAATTTAAATGGGACCGCCTCTGAAGTAAACTCTTTCGTTCCTTATAAAGTATGACGCTTAATTTATTTCATATTTGTTATTTAGTTTTTTACATTATTATATTTTTCAAATTTAAGGATTTTTTTGGTAATTTCTGTGATTCTTGGTTACTAAGAGGACGTACTACATGTGGGTCGAATTAATGAGCTATCCACCCTGTATTTTTACAGATCATGGAAACAAGGTTATTTGTTGTTCTAGTGTAATCATATCTAGCTTATTGTTAAAGAAAAAAAATCCAGTCCAATTCTTACGGTCTTGATCGGAACATGGGCCTACCTTGTTGGAGTTGAAGTTGTCCTTTGCTGCACTTGCTGGTACGTGGTTTCCTTTCAAGAATAAGTTTGTTTACTAAAAAATATAATTAGTCTGTCAAATAGGTTATCAAAAAATATTAGGCATGTATTTTTCTTTTGACAATGTAACAAAAAATAATGAAGATATCGTCCGTTAAAGTTCCGCGTGACGTCACTAGCCTACTACACATGTACCGGCACCGATACCGACTAGTGACGTCACGAGCCCCACTCTCAAATTTTATAAGGTTTATCTTTGTCATTATTTCATTGATTGACAAAAGAAAAAATACGTGTCAAATTTTTTTTAATAATGTAACTAACGGACTAATTATAATTATGATTTTTTTTCGTAGTAAGCCGTGGTGGTCTAGTGGTGAAGCCTTAATGGCCTAGTGCTAGTAACACCTGACCTGTAATCGTGAGGTCGTGGGTTCAAATCCCGATCTCGTACCAATGAGTTTCTTTGGAACTTATGTACGGAATTTCACATCATTGGCTTTTCGGTGAAGGAAAACATCGTGAGGCAACCTGCATACGTCCGTAGAAGAAATTCGTTGGTGTATGTGAATCCACCAACCCGCACTGGGACAGCGTGGTGGATATGGCCCAATCACCTTTCTTGGATAGGCCTGCGTCCTGCAGTGAACTATTAAAAAAAACTGGTACAGTACAGTACAGTACGTAGTAAACATGACTATTTAAGTGCTACTTAGCCATCCATTCTGCGAACTATATCCATTGCCCATTGGCACTTCAAATTACCAATCCATTAGGTATCCATTTGGGCTTTGTCGGTATAACTTTGTTTCAACTACGGGTCTCCTCATTCCTGATTCGATCTCGCAGGGGAATTCTGAGCATCGCCCTGTCTATAGTCGTACATTGAGTTAAGGATTGGGCTATCTGCAACTTGTAACTAACATCACGACTGCCAAGATATATGATTCGACCTAAACCTAACTTATCGAACGTCTAAACGTTCACAGCACCACAGCTGCCATGACAGTTGCGTCTGTTAGAAATATAGTAAACTACCCGCACGTATGATACCGCAATATCAAACTACCGAAACCCCAGAACAAACGAACGTCAAAAACTTTCCCCAACTTGGGGCCAAATATTCCGACTTCTCCCAAACGCTCTCGAGTTTGGTCCATGGATGTAAAATAACCGGCAGCAAAGTCACTCGTCTTCGAAAAATAAACTGCGAGAAACAACGGGTCACAGATGCGAGTTATCAAAGGTGAACGAAACGAAATATAACATTGCTGAACGAAACATTCTGAAATATGCATAAAGTTAGATTGGCACGCGTCAGAATTTAAAAAAAATATTTTCAAAAAAAACTTGTACAAATTTAAACATTTAAAGTGATCCCTAAACGAGCCGATAAGGCCTGTGTTTCGGGGTTATGAGCACGAGTTATTTACAAAATTTACATTAACATAAGGTACGGTACAATAAGACGTGATGATTGATTAATGCCTGTAATTTTGATATGCGGGTTCAGATTTAGAGAAGTGCCTAACATAAAAGGAAAAACGTGAAATTTCCGTAAAACTATTTTTACACCGACACTACAGCCGCCATGACAGTCGCTTCTGTTAGAAACATAGTAAACTACCCGCAAGTATGACACCGCAATATCAAACTACCGAAACCACAGTACAAACGAACGTCAAAAACTTTCCCCGACTTGGGTCCAAATATTCCGACTTATTAAATATTCCCAAACGCTCTCGAGTTTGGTCCATGGACGTAAAAGAACCGGCAGCAAGGTCACTCGTCTTTGAAAAATAAACTACGAAAAATAAAGGGTCACAGATGCGAGTTATCAAAGGTGAACGGTTTGATCGAAACGAAATGGCATGGCAGAACGAAATATTCTGAAAAAATATATAATTTTATTTCCAAATATCTTATATAATTTTTTACATTCACAGTGATCCTTGAACTAGGCGATGTCTTCCTGATGAGGCCTGTATTTCAGGGTTCTGAGCACGAGTTGCTTACAAAATTTACATCAACATAGGGTAGGTACGGTACTACAACGGGACGTTATAAAATTATTCATTAATTCCTGTAATTTTGATTAGTGAATTAAGATCTACCTAGCATAAAAGGAAAAACGTAAAATATCCGTAAATTGATTATCACACCGACACCGCATCAGCCATGACAGTCGCTTTTGTTAGAAATGTGGTAAACTACCCGCACGTATGATACCGCAATATCAAACTACCGAAACCCCAAAACAAAACGTCCAAACTTTTCCCAACTTGGAGTCAAATATTCCGACTTCTCCCAAACGCTCCCGTGTTTGGTTCATGGATGTATAATGAAGAAGGATTTAGGGTTCTATAATTGAACCATTGGAACGGATGAACGTATGCGTAGATGATCACGAGTCCCAGTGGAAGCGGGAGTGAGCATAGATATTATAACCTTTTTTTTATTTATTTATGCAAGATATACGTACAATAATCTACAATATAAGCTATGCATGTGCGACATGCTTGCGAAAAGGAGAAAAAATTCTAACGTTCCCAAAATTGAGTTCCAGGAGAACATGTAAAGTTACTCGTCTTAGAAAAATAATAATTGTCTTGAAGATATTAGCCATATTCCTTTATATGGCCAATTCGGCCGACATATGTGACATATTTAGAGAGTCCATAAAACAAGAACTATTAGAAAAAACTCGGCTGAGATGAAGATTTCAGAGTTAATCCCATTGTAAAAGTTGTTGATCTTGATGGACTAAAATCGTTTTTTTGTATATTTTGATTCTTAGTAGTGACTTATAAAATGACTCAATATAATCAATGATAGTAACTCGATATAAATGATGCGTATAACTCTCCAAATATTTTTTTTCAGTTTTATCACTCTGTGATTTGTGAAACTTCGCGAATCCACTATTTTCTCCTTTCATCCGTGGTCTGTCCAAACAACGAACTATCCAAATATTTGACGTACATCTGGCGCTTAATTAATAAAGGCGAAACTCTACTGTTTAGTAGCAGTTTGTCGATAGTTTTAAGGGCCTTTTATGTGGGTTTTGGATAAATTGAGTGTTTGATAGTTTCAGCCAATCATAATTCAGAAAGTAGACGTTTCTAGTATAGACCAATTATTATGTCTTGAAGTGTTCTGAAGTTTCAGTCAATGATGCCTCGAGTTTAGTATTATACTCTATAAAATTTAACTTGATTTCTGCGACAGCTGTCAGAAAAATCACGGCTATGAAGTCCTGAATATCTTAATAGTACAGACAGTACATGTCAATGTCATACTTTATGGGCATGCCGATTAGTGATGGGCGACAAATGATCGTGACCACAGAGTTTTAGATAAAGTTTTATTTAAAATATCGATAGTTTATACTAACGATATTTTAAATAAAACTTAATTTATCATTAATTTTATTGTATATTTTAATATCATTACATTTTTTACATGTTTAATTAAATTAAATCCAATTATATGTTACATTAGCATCGATAATAGTGAAGAACGTCGATAAATATACTATCGTTACATTATGATGAGTATTTAATTAATATCATAACATTATTTACATGTGTACATACTTGATTTTAAATACACATAATAGTAAGTCATTCGATTTCATTACAACATTGTTTGAAAATCGATTTTTTTACTACTATCTCGACTCTAAAAATGTCAATCTTCTATGTCAATGTCACTGTCACAGAGATCAAGTTAAATTTTATAGAGTATAGTTTTTTTTTTTAAAAAAAGATAGTATAGTTGATTTGAATATATCTTCATTTATTGAGATTGCTTCATAAAGAGAAAAACTTGTAAAGTGCGAATAAATAATTATAGTTGTGGGTACTTCTTCGAAATTTCATTCTTTGACTGATTCATCTGGCCAAAATTTTATTTCACTTTCAGCTCTGTCGCCCATTTTCATATGTAAAAAAGGTAACTAAAGAACATATATTTCAATGAGGGACTTGTTTTTATTAAGTAGTTTTTAAGATATCTACGTTCAAATATTTTGTGCCCAGATGAATCAGAATTGATTACAAATGAATTAGAACAGAACTGAAAATGAAAAACTATGTAATTTGGCTGTGTAATAGGGAAATCTAATCATATTTTACATACGTACATAAAATTTTAACACTATAGCACGAAAAAAAGTTGACGAATGAACAATATTTCTTGTATTACATTTTAGAAATCTAAAAATTGTAATACTTCATTATAATTCTTATATTACCTGGGTAAACGAAAACATTTTAAATTACATAAATGAACTATTACTAATATTTGTTACTGATAAATAGGTACATGAAAGTTAATAATTAAGAAAAATGAAACAATGTTTCAAAATATTATCAAAGATTTTCTTATACAAAAAGCATACTATAGTGTAAAAGATTTTATGTGTGACAAAAATTCATTGCGTAACCTGACATGTGATAGTATTTGTAAATGAAAATGTATTCATGCTGTTAGTTTTATTGTTTTATGTTAATTTACATTTATTGTTTACTTTTGACATTCATAAGTGTGCATTATTGTACCTATGTGAGAATAAATGAACTGAACTGAACTAATAGTAAGTATAGTAATTGGTACATTATATTATTCTCTCTGTTTATTTTTTTCCATGTACAATTCAAGAATCCTGTTTATTATATAATGAAAAAAATAAGATTAAAGTAAGAAACATGAGATCTACTTCAATTAAATGGAATTTTTGACAGTAATCTTCCTTAGTAACTATCACAGAAACATATTTTTTCTTAGTATCGTTAACTATAAATAATGAAGTCACATTTAAGTAGGTACTACAAGAAATAAATCTTTAGTTTTTTGCAAGGGCCCGAGCTAATTTCAATGTCATCTTTAAAACCTTTTTCTTGTTGACGGGATCTTGATTTTTTAATGGAAGATTGAGTAATCATACCTTCACCAGCAGTGTGAGACTCTTTTGTAAGTTTATTTTACTAAAGCTTTTTAAACACAAAAATGCCCTCATCGTTTGAATCTGAACAATCATCCACGTTTTTCTGAAGAAGGGTCGATAAGACATCTCTGGTGAATTTTGGAGTAATTATTTTTTTCATCGATTGACGAAGTTTCTATCCAAAAACTGTCGTCATCGAGGTCTTGTTGGGCTATATAAGCTATATTCAAAGCTTTTCCAGTATGAATTTTATGATTTATATGGCGTTTTGACCATATGAATCAGGCCAGATGAATCAGGATTTTGCCTTAATACATGCATAACTCATCATACATACTGAATTCAGTATTGTCATTTTTCTACTTGAATCTATAACCCAAAAGCATTACACGAAGTACAGATTGAAGTTGTAAAACCATAAAATAAATTTTATAAAACAGGCATTGTAATCATAATGCCACCTGAACTAAGCACAGATGAATCAGACATTTATCTTTATAACTCCGGGATCCAAGCGAACCAGCCGTATATCCACCTTCTGGCTCGTCTGTTGCACGACTGGCTTCCCCCTGTGCGAGAAGTCAGGCTCTCATCATCATCACCCGACCAAGCACGGTCAAGCGCAGCATACGCCACATTAATCAGTATTATATGCCGGACACTTCTTATTAGCCTATTTATAAACATACTAAGGTAGTTATAACTAATACACATTTTTTTTGTAAAAGTGCAATTCATTTCCTTTTGATATAATTATAATTTATAATGATTTACCAAAAGGAAAATGCGATATCGACCATTTTCTTTCGAAAAATGGCAAGCGGACGCGGTATATGAATCAGGAGAACAAACTTCAAATATTTTTAATTTATACTTGGACTGCAAAGATTTGGAAAATATCACTTGTCCCAGGTAGAGTTAAAGGTAAACTGTATAGAAAAAAAATTACACACTGTTTTGTTTGTTGGTTTCAGAAAAAAACCCATAGACGTCCAAAATTTTGTCTTCGAAGAAGTACCCTTATGAGATTTTTTTTCAGCCATTTGTTTGCCAAATTTTTAAGCTTATTTTGAATCATGATACAAAGCTTGGGACTACGGTGAAATATTAGAACTTCTGGCATTATTATAATATACTACGGGACTAATCGCGCACTAAAATTACGAGATAAATAAATACCTCCTCATCCCGACGTTTCGGCCGAGTTGCATCGACCGTGGTCACGTGAGGCTACCCGTGACCACTGTCACTACTTTAGTACTTTGCACGGTTACTAGTACTTATACATTTTTTCATGTATATTAACTTACAAAGTTGGGTTTTGTTCAAAAATTGCTTATTCTAAATGTGTGGTTTTTGGACGAAAACTACAGTTCGAAGGCGGTAGTCAACCACAGACTTTTAAAAATGTAAATGCAGCAAGAAACTGGCTGTGGTTGGTTAAATATAGAGGAAGCGGGCGGTTATTTTTATAACATCGTGGTCAGAGACTGGCACGGTTTTTAGAGACCATTATGATCGAGCTGTCGGAGCGAAGAACAAGTCTAGATTACTTATTTTTAGAGCTTAAAGAACACTGTGATGGAAGAAATAAATCTGCAAAGTTTAATTGTAATAATATTGGTGTGTCTACTGCATCGAAGTCCTCGGTTTACCTAACACAAACACATTTTTTTATCCACCAACCCGCACTGGGTATTGAATATGGCCCAATCACACTTCGTATGTAAGCGGTTAATTAAAAAGCCTGGTAGTAAAGTACAATACATATTTTTAAACAGAATACGTTATCAAAGACTTCAAACTTTTTATTTAGCTAATACGAGTACATACATACATAAACATAAAATTAAAAAAAGTACATAAAATTTAATGTTTAAGGAAAACATCAAAATACAACGATCGGCAACTGTTATTCTCAAACCGTAAATATAGGTAATATCAAACTCTACCAATATTAATTCAATAAATCTAAACCTAATAGTTTTGGGACAAAGCTCGCAAGGAAAACGCAAATTTTCCTCCATAAAGCCTTTCATGGAAACAACCCTATAATAAATCTCCTAACTGTGCCGCTAATAATATTAGCATAAATAAATGCTTGCTAGTAAACCAGTCCTAATAAAAATGTCGTAACTTTTGCGTTACTATTTAGGTAGGTAGTAGTTTGGTCCGAAATGTGTACTTACTTCAGACTACTTTTGACCTGTACCGTGTGTTCAAAGTTTATTAACCTACCTACCTACATATATCATCTATATATCATCAGTGCAAAGCAGGCTTCCCCATCGCACTTTTCTTTTAATTACTTAATCAATTTTTTTTTTTAGGGTTCCGTTCCTCAAACGGTAAAAACGGAACCCTTATAGGATCACTTTGTTGACTGTCTGTCCGTCTATCCGTCTGTGTGCATGTCAAGACTCTTTATCTCGGGAACGTGTATAGATATCGAGTTGAAATTAAAACTGTTTACGTATATCTATGGTTTCTTGCAGTTGTGTAAAAGAAAAACTTCTCAGTTATCGTTTAAAAAAGTTAGTGCCGTTTATGTCGTAAAAACCGCATATTTCGACACTCACAAAAATCAAAACCTAAAGGGTACTTCCCGTTGACATGGAACTATAAAATGTGGCGAGAAGCATTGTCTCAGAGTACACATTTAGGAATAAATCTGAAAACTGTAAATTTTTATTTAAACCACAAAAAAAGGGCTTCAAAATTACAAAATATGGGTTCAAAATTCAAGGTGAGTAAATCGTACCATGTAAGGTATCATATAAAAGAACTTCATTAGCACATGCTAAAACGGGTTTTGAATTATTTTAACAATGTGTAATTTTCAATGTATGACGAGAAAAGTGAAAAAAAAAAACTTTTTCGTCGGTGGTTATAGTATAGAAATTTTGACAACTCACTTTCCAATTTTGTGAAATTTTCTGGATTTGTACGGAACACTCGATGTGCGAGTCTGACTCGCACTTGTCCGTTTCTTTTACTTTGTAAGGAAGAAAATAAAGCCTGAAATACACTGAGCAACAATGTTTCGGATACACAGTTTCTAAACATCACGTAGATGTTTCCAGGAATTGATTGGTTTCCGTGTTCCTCACGGTAGTGTTTTCAGAAACAAAATAACAGGGATGTTTACTAAAAAAATATAATTAGTCCGTCAAGTTGATTGTCAAAAAATATTAGACACGTATTTTTTCTTTTGTCAATTTAACATAATTTGAAGAAGATATAGCCTGTTAAAGTTCCGCGTGACGTCACTAACCGCTATGAAATGTACCGGCTAGTGCCGTCACGAGCCCCCACTCTCAAACTTTGACAAGGTTTATCTTAGTCAATAATTGTTTGATTGACAAAAGAAAAAATACGTATCCAATATTTTTCAATAATCTAACTGACGGACTAATTATAATAATGATTTTCATACCCAGTAAACATCACTATTGTCTCTGAAACATTATTATTGTTTCGGAAACACGTAGATTGTGTTTCTGATACAGCGTTTATAAACAATTGTTGCTCAGTGAATACATGGCTTAAATATGAATTTTCAGAAGTCGTAGAACAAAAGTTATTTGTTTTGGCGAACAGAATATATCCTTAAAATGCTATGCTAATCGATTACCAATAACACTATAGATATTTTTTGTGTATGTTCATCGAAGTTTTCGCCAATTGCGAGATTGGCTGAGCCTTTTTTTTATGAATCAACAACTACATGTATATTATTGTATATCATATCGATATTAACTACAATAAGATTGAAGCGTTATGCTTCATGGGATGGGATTTTAAAAGGATAAACCTCCCAAACGTAATTTTAAATCGATGCACTGGGCCGACTATTGCAATATACAACACGTCACTCACCTGTTATTTTCTTTCTTCCTGATGAATCTTGAAGAACTACTTCAGTTGGAGATCTCCAGGGACTTTTACTTGCTGTTACATCATTTATTTTAATGATAATTAGCAGGGATCACTTATATTGTAGGTTTCTCTAAGATTTTTTAAACTCGAATGGCGGTGTTCGAGATGAGATGCATACCCTCATAAATGCATCGATAATAGTCGATGATTAGGGAGGACTCGTTGGCGCGGTTTTTAATCGCACTTGCAAATAATCGAATCCAGTACATAATAGTCGATTACGTTTGATAGATTGAATGAAGACGATACAGATACAATACTACTTTATATGCTAAAAATACCACACTACTACTACATATCACGTGCAAACTAATCGATATCTGTAGGTATACGATGGAAGTCGGTGGTGCCATTTTTTGCGAAAAATAATGATAGGCGGTCTTTTTCACGTAGTTTTCGGTCAGAAAAGTTGATATTTATATGCGTAAAAATAATCGCGTGGCGCGCGCCATTACAAAAACAAGTTCGACTAAGCTGCGCGACTTGAGGGTAATTGAAAAAGTTTCCTTTGAGAAAAACATGGCCGCGAATTAGCTGAGTACCGTGGAATACAGTAGTTAAACTTTTGAAAGCTTTAGTTCTCTCTGGTAAATACGTTATCTAATGCTAGGACTTTGCGGTATAGTACTAATTTATGTGTAATTTTTGTGCTTTAGCTTCCCACTGGTCGATTCACGATTAATAATCTATGTTAGTATGACAAGTAGGTATTCATACCTGAGCGTTTTTTACTTGATGTAGAGTTGCCGCTCAAAAATAGAGTTGTTTCCGTAGCCTCTTACGTAGGCAAAGCTATTTTATTACAAGCTTTTATTTAACTTGCAATGGATAATTAGATACGTATCATATTCATATTTGGCTTGCGTAAATATGACCACGTTTCAAGTTTTCGTGCTAAGCTCAAGTGGCTCCCCATTCGCCGTCGCCGGGATGTTCATATCCATTCTCTTCTTTACAACACTCTCTTTAGTCCTTCTTCTCCTCCCTACCTTCAAGAACGTTTCGTTTTCCGTCGTTCTCTTCTATCCCGCTTTTTGAGATCGTCAGAGAATCTAAAACTTACATTTCCACAACACAAAACCACCTTCTATGGTTCATCTTTCACAGTTGAAGCTATTAGACTGTGGAATGAGTTGCCAGTAGAAATCAGACGTGCCCCATCGCTCAATGTTTTTAAGAATCGAGTTAAATCGCATTATTATCTGTCATCTTAGCTATTTCTCTATTTTAATTTTTTTTTGGTTTTCCTATTTATGTACGATAGTGAAATAATGTCTAAGTATAGTAATACGAGCATAATTATATTATAATATTTATTTAAGTACAATTATATGTAATAGTGTATGTAGGTTTATTATTATTTTATACTTATTATATAGTATTATGTAGTTTATATGATACCTATGTACATACATACTCGTAGGTGTATAATTTATTGGTATGTATGTTAGGTAGATATTAGTGTTATTTTTGTTAAGTGTTTGTTTATAAGTGAATATCTTCCTTCTGTTAAGGCCACGTTTTTCGTCAACTTCTTTTTTCTATCCGTACTTAGTTGCCTGGAAAAAATCGCTTAAAGCGATAAGGCCGCCAGTTAGAAACCTATAAATTGTACTGTTTTATCCCTGTAATTTGTTTTTTATGTAATGTGGTTGTCTAATAAAGTGTTATTGTTTGTTTGTTTGTTTGATGTAACCTATGTATGTATGTAAGTTCGGGTGGAATCTTGCAAGTTGAATTTGACCAACTTCTCGGTTTCCGATTGAGCTGAACTTTTGCACGCATATATATATTGCGTGAAAATGCAATAATATGGTACTTTGGAGCTGATCTGATGATGGAGTCGGAAGATGGCCATAGGAACTCCTGTACTAAACAAGATAGACCCGTCGTGTTTGGGCTCGTTTTACTTGTCTTGGCTGGCACTCTGCTGCTACATGATATCCAGGATCTCAAAACCTTTAGTTTAAAAAGCTGTGTTTTTATAATAATTTTTTGCAAAAAATAGCAAGACCGACTTCACACGTGTACAGAATCATTACATAGTATAAAACAAAGTCGCTTTCCGCTGTCTGTCCCCATGTATGCTTATATCTTTAAAACTACGCAATGGATTTTGATGCAGTTTGTTTTCATAGATAGAGTAATTCAAGAGAAATGTTTATATGTATAATACACCTGTGCGAAGCCGGGGCGCATCGCTAGAACGCAAATATTATGCACGGATCGATGTAACATGTATACTTATTTTTTTTATTTATATTATTGTTGATTTATCAAAAATGGCTCAGCCGATTTCGATAAAATTTAAATGGAACCAATTTCAAAGTATATTCTTTCTAATAAAAAAGAATTTTTGAAATCGGACGACTACAAAAAAAGTTATGCGCGGTTATAAATTATATATATATACGCGTCGAATTGTATACCTCCTCCGGTGGTTCGTCGGCCAATAATAATTTCTTGTAGATTATTTATAGAACATCTTTGTGTAAATGTCACGAACCGATAAGAAAATTTATCAAACTAAACCAAGAGACAAAAAAAGCGGTATCGCGACTGAAAATGAGCTTTCGGTCGTTTTGGTAGATGCAGTACGTGAAGTAGCCTAAAAGGCGTAAGAACCTCGATAAAAAATTATCTATTTTCAACATCATCATTATTTCAATCAGAAATAATTCTATTCAACCTGTGTTTATAATAAATCTAATCGATAGATCCACTTTCTCATCTTAGTTCCAATAAATACAGATTTAGAAAGACTTAATCCACTGTTTACGTCGCAATGTTGGCAGCGTTGACATAACGGTCTTTAGCCAAACAAATTCTGTTGTTGCGGCCTTACGCGGGATTACTGGAAGGAAGTTAGAATTGAATAGATGGCCAAGGACGATCGACATTATCAAGTTTGCTATTAAGAAATAGCTATTGTAACGCAGTAGGCGCACGCCCGTTGTAGGTATACAGTAACATTGATGTAAACTGCGATGTTTACGTGATCACGCTTCTGGGGTGTTCTATTGTTTTGCGTTTAATTTTGGTGTCTTTTGTTTCCGACCGGGAAATGTTGTTTTTATATTCGGTTTTATGTTTTTTTTGTGTGTATTTGAGAATAACAGGGAAGTCTCGAACTTTCATCTTGTTTACTTTGTCAAACGCAATGGCACCGATATTTCCAGAACTTTCAACCTGCTACTCTGTTAACAATAGCGTTTATTAGATCGAGTAAAGTAACGACCCGTCTAGTAAATTCGAGACTGTAATGACAGATATAAATACGCCGGCTGACCCTTGGGGTCTCAGTTATTCGTTTACCGTCGAAGCGATAACATCTCGTGTTCAAGTGCAGTACCAATGATTGTGAAGTGACTAGTTTGTGTGAATATCAGTGCCAGTGATTTTGTGCAATAAAGTGCAAAGTGAATAATCGGCGTTTTAACTGATTATCCAAGAACCCATCTCGTAACACTATTTATCCTTTATAGAGTATCCTGCAGCGCTCATAGCGTAGTTTGACTAGGTATTTCGTAGCTATAACCGAAGTAAAAGTAAAATAAACCGTTGTGGTCTGGTGGTAATGACACCCGCCTTACAATCGTGAGGCGTGGGCTTAAATCCCGGTCCCGTACCAATGAATTCCTTGGAATTTATGCACGGAATTACTCATCACTGGCTTTACGGTGAAGGAAAACATCGTGAGGCAACCTGCATACGTCCGAAAAATGATGGCGTATGTGTATCCACCAACCCGCACTAGGCAAACGTGGGGGAAATGGCTCAATCACCCTTCGTGCGTAGGCCTACGTGCTGCAGTGGACAGTTAAAAAAGGCGGGTATAGTACCAAAGTAAAGCAACGTTCGTCACGGTCCATTTTCGGATGGGTGACCCAGGGTGGCATTTACAACTAAGCACTGCAGCGGCTCATATGACACGTTAAATAGTGGGTAACGGTCCTTTTAACGTCTCCTGTCATTAACGGTGATTGGGCTATATCTAAAACGCTGCCCCAGTACGAGTTGGTAAGCTTGGCTATCATTGACTATCAATTCAAATCTAACTTCATTCACGGAACGAACGAATTACCTAAAAAATAGGAAAAAAAACTCTATTAAAATCTATTACTATACACAAAAATTAAGTTTGATTGATCGTTATTTAAAAGAAAAATAAAGTAGATACTATTCACCAAACTATTAGATTACGTTGGTATCGCTTATCCAATGATGTTTAACGCTTATCGCGCTATTTTAGACAGACGGAACGGAGGAGGTGACTCAATTCAACGCGTATATTTTTTTACGCTTAACTTTTTACGTATTCTATATAAACTATAGCTTGATCTCTGCAACAGCTGTCAGAAAAATCACGCCTATGAAGTCCTGAATTTTTTAATAGTACAGACAGTACTTGTTATTTTCAAACTTTCGCGATTTGAGCACATTATACTAATATATTAAAACGGGACTTATCGCGCAATAAAACATGAGATATATATTAATAAATACCTCTTTTTCTCTTTCTCCCGACGTTTCGACCAAGTTGCATTGGTCGTGGTCACGGGCTGACTAAATGCGACGCCGTATCACTGAAATTGAAATTGTCCCCACGACATACCACACTGACAGTATCTGTAAAGGTCTTAATGCCTACACCACGCAGTTTACATTTGTCGACTACAGGATTCCACGACACTGATAGTTTGAAACCATCCTCTCGGTTGAAATTACGGTGTTTTTTAATTTCTACTGCCTCACGAACTATTCTTGAGAAATAATGTCGATCAGTGGAGAGTACTTTCGGGTCGTGGAGCTCAATCCAATGACTAGTTCCTCCGTCAAGCAAATGCTCCGCTGTGGCAGACTTCTCTATCTGGCGGTTTTTGACTGCTGCGATATGTTCTTTGATCTGTTCAGCAATAGTACGCTTCGTTTGACCTATATAGGAACTACCGCAGCTGCAATCCACCTTGTACACACCAGGAGTCTGAAACGGAATGACATCTTTCGGCGTTCTAACTTGGCTCAATAGTTTGGATAAGGGAGTATACACTGTTTTGATGGAGTAGTCCTTTAGCAAAGTCCCCACCTTATCCGTCACTCCTTTAATATAAGGAATAAAAGCCGGCTGCCTCTCAACGTCAAAGCTGCTCTTACGATATCTGCGCCTTCCTAGTTCCCGCTTGGTCACACTATAGCCATTTCTTTTTAAGACTTCTCGAACATGTGCTTTCTCAGCCGCCACATGTTTGGTGTCACAGAGGGCATCCGCTCTGTCAAGTAACGCTTTGGACACCGACTGCATGTGGCGCGGGTGATGGTGTGAAGTTGCGTGTAGGTATCTGTCCGTGTGTGTGGGCTTCCTATATACTGTGTGTGCCAAAGAACCATCGGATCTTACCATCACTTTGACGTCAAGGAATGGCAAAGTTTTCTCCACCTCCAGTTCATACGTAAACTTAATGTTAGGATGGATCGAGTTAAGATGTTCTACAAAATGATCGACTGTCTGTTTTTCTGCTTTCATTATGCAGAAAACATCATCCACGTACCTCTTCCAGATCTTTATCGCAGCAGACTGTAGATTAATGGACTTTTCAAAGTGTTCCATCCAAAAATTTCCAACACCGGAGCTACTGGGCTTCCCATAGCAACACCATCAATCTGGAGGTAGTGTTGGCCACGATAAAGAAAGAAGCTGCCTTCAAGACAGTTTCTCAGAAGTACCATTAAGTTCTCTGGCATACGGTTCTCCTTTAACATTTCCCTAATAACCTCGAGACACTCCTTTACCGGAACTTTGGTGAAAAGTGATTCGACATCAAAACTCACCATAATGTCATCTGGTTCCAGTTTAAGGCTCTCAATGATTTGAACAAAATGACGGGAGTCCTTCACATAAGACGAAGTTTTTCCTATCAATGGCTGTAATTGTGAAGCTACATACTTCGCCAGATAGTAGGTGGGCGAATCTATTTGACTCACGATAGGTCGCAAAGGTGTATTGATTTTATGAATCTTCGGTAACCCATAGAGTTTAATTGCGCGATAAGTCCCGTTTTAATATATTAGTATAATACAGACAGTACTTGTCAATGTCATACTTTATGGGCATGCCGATTAGTTATGGGCGACGAATGATCGTGACCTCAGAGTTTTAGATAGAGTTTTATTTAAAATATCGATAGTAATTTTTACTATATTTTAATTAAAACTTAATTTATCATTAATTTTATTTTATACTTTAACTAGTTTTTACCCGCGGCTTCGCCCGCATGATATTTTGATTTTTGTGCTATCCCAAGGGAACCCTTTAGACTATGTCACGTTCCGTCTTTCAAACCTGAGGCCCTACCTTACCACCCTTAATAAAAGAGGTGGAAAATCCAAAAAATAAAACAAAAAACGATTTGATGGTTGTTCGATTCGACAGTTGATTTTTTTGACATTTTATGAAGCGCACTCTAGAATAGCTTCTCAGAATTCTCACTTATCGTTATATTATGAAAAAATTACGCAATATCATTATAATTTATAGCCTATGTGTTATTCTGATATATAAGCTATATTATTGCAAAGTTTCATCTCAATCCGTTCAGTAGTTTTTGCGTGAAAGAGTAACAAACATCCATCCATACATCCATCCATCCATCCATCCATCCTCACAAACTTTCACGTTTATAATATTAGTAGGATATCATAGCATTGTTTACATGTGTAATTAAATTGAACCCAATTATATGTTACATTAGCATCGATAATAGTGAAAAACGTCGATAAATAATATCGTAACATTATTATATTCTATTATAATTTATTTAATTAATATCATAACATTATTCACATGTGTATATACTTTATATTAAATAATAGTAAGTAAATAAAATCCAAATTCTCACCTACAACTACTAATTCGATTATATTACAACATTGTTTAATAATCGATTTTTTGCCACCACTATCCCAACTCTAAAAATGTCAATCTTCTATGTCAAAGTCACTGTCGCAGAGTTCAAGCTCTCTTTTATGCAGTATATTTTTTATTGGAAAGAGTATACTTCGAAATTGGTCCCATTTAATTTTTATCGAAATCGGCTGAGCTATTTTCGATAAAAAAATGTGAAAAATGCTACATCGATCCGTTCGAAATATTCGCGAATTCTGTACCTAAACGGTTGAAGCACAGAGCGAATAAAAAAATCAAGAGGGAACGTCGTTGAACAGTCAAGTGAAGCCGGTTTTTTACACATGTGTGAGTGATTCGCTGTTGCGCCGCCATAGTTCGACTGTCAAGCCAAGGCGTAGTTTCCTTGTACGTTGATGTGTGTGTAAATTGTCTGTACACGGCAAGGGGTAGTTTTGGTCGGCCTCATTTGTTTGTTCACAACATTCTGTTTTGATTTTTTTATTTGCTCTGAGGGTTGAAGTCGGTCATGCCATTTTTACCAAAAAAGAATTATTTACTTCGCTATCATAAACATGCTTCTGTTTATGACTCCATTTACGAAATTTCTTTTTAGTATTTGAAAAGTTATACTCGTATAAACTGCTATTTCATTTAACTCTTACGAAACCATGAAAAATACATATAACGTTATATACGAAGCGTTAAACAAACGTTCTTTTAATAAAGAGCTCGTCCAATGATTGTCGAAACGGTCGTAACTAGACAAAAGCCACGTCTTTATGATGCCGTCGTATACATTAAAACTTAAAACTGGCGCAGAATAGAACCAGCATGAAATGGTTTTGTACGTCTGCACTGGCCTTTTTATAATACACTGCTGAAGGGTCAGTCCAGGTTTAAACGTAAATTGAAACTACAATTGATTCCGTATGGCTCTACACATTTTAGAACAGCGCCCCTAGTGAGGAAACGAGGAACTAACCAAAATGTATGGACCCACACGCGAACGCAAAAGTTTAAGAACACTAAAAAGCAAAACCTGGACTAAAGGCTCTGAACGTCGGCCTGTCCATTGTTAAGAGATTTAAGAGCGTTTAGAGTTTAGACAATGAGCGCGTTGGCTTAGAGCAGGTTGGCTACCACAACACTCCTAGGCCAAAGGACATGTCCACAAAATGTATGGAGGCTGGTGTAATAATAATCAAAAATTCTAACCACAACGCTCGTTACATTTCGAGAAAGTTCATATTTTTCTGAGTCTATTACAACTGTTAAAAACAAAAAAGAGCCCTCCGATTCCGATTTTTTTTAATTCATTTTCAATTAATTAGGATAAATAGATATATTTGGCTCAATAGGTAGTTTATCTCTATCAATTCTGATTAAGTAACCTTCAAATAGTTAAACAAAAGCATTTTTACCCATTAGACACACTTTTTAAGTGTTTTTTTGTCACATTGTACCTACTAACTGGTCACACTGGTAGGTTATAATTTTTAATTTTAGCAAATTAGGATACGAATGTGGAAGAATCAGCTACGAATGCAAGTAAAATAACGATGGGAGCACTTTATTATTGCTAAACTAGAAAAAATAATAAGCTGTAAGTATTGTTATTTTTCATACAATTTATTCTTCGCATTTAAAAAAAAATGGAGGGCTGAAAAAACTAAATATTTTTGGGAAGCCCATAAAACAAGCTTTCAAATGATGTGTATATCTTGGTTCGATTTTTCTCTGAATAATATACCACTTGTGGACGTCACCTTTTAGGCTACAAAAATATTTGATAAATTGCCAAATTTATCATTTTATATGCGAACGTTCTGTATAATCCAGGAGGATTGGACGTGGGATTGCTTGCCGATTGTCAAGTTTCTGTCTTTTTTGATTGGACTGGATTTATGGAGCAAGTAAACATATGTAGTCTAGCCGTAAAAACACCATAATCGCTTGGCGAAGGTACATCCGAAAATTCCGCTCTAGATTTTGTTAGACTCAAAAAGTATCATATCAGTCAAATGCTTTTACTCGTACACATTAGATGATTTTTTATTGATAGCTTAGAAACATAATAGGCACTAATCAAACTGTTCCAATACAAACCATACATTTCCAAACCATCCTAGGATCATAGTTGCCTATAGCTCTCGATATAGGACATGTTACTTAAGGGGGCGCCTAATGCCAAAATCGTCTTTTTAAAGACGTGGTGTAAAGATAACGAACATAAATATCCATGTTAAAAAAATACTATAGAAAAGGAAAGAACCTATAGTAACAGAGTAATCGCGTAGAATTTTGGAAAATAATATGGTTACCTTAGAAAAAAAGTAAAACTTCGCATCATAAAAAAAAAACTTTTTTTTCAAATGCTCGAAATAATCAGTTGCAACACCACCTTATTTTTGACAAATTACGTAGCCAGACTAATGTTCTATTAGAGTAATCGATTTTTTTTAATATATGCTCAAATTTTGAATAAATAAATAAAATGTCACCTAAAAATGTAAGCTAGCGCCCGAAGCCAAAATCATCGTGAACATGTGTCATGCGATTCGACTCTAAACAAAACAGCATAGATGATAGCGGGCGATGCAAGAAGCGCGGGTGAAATCTGTTTTTTTCATGGCATTAGGCGCACTCTTAAGAACCGCATGTAATATTATGTAGGTATAGGCCCAATCATAAGTCAGCGGATTTGAAGTTAGCTACAAGTTGCGTAATATCCAATCAACGCACAGTTTTATGTGAGTTTCAAACAAATAACAACAAATAACTCTTTATTGTACACACAAAATAAACTAACAATAAATACATTAGTGAAATTCTTAAGATAGTGCCTATCATTTTTACCAACTATTTACTACATTGTTTGGAAAGCAGTTCTCACAGATGGCGCTTCCAACAATGTAGTAACTAGTTGGTAAAAATGATAGACATTCTCTAATTCGACGTCTTCGCACACAAGCGTTTCTAGCTTAATTGGACAAAGCATCTGGGCCGGAATCCCAGAAAGATGCAAGTTCAAATCCTGCGAACGCGTCAATTTTTGGAATGTTTATCATAAAAAAGAAAGTTTCTATACACCTAGTGTGTGAAGCACGATAAAAATCATTTCAATACATAGATAGACATACATAAAATATATAAAGTACATATATGTAATAACAGAATGAAATAAATGATACAGTACCAAATTATTTACAGAGATAATGACGTTTGAATGCGTCCAGTGAACGTGCACGCCTAATATCTAGAGGCAATTCGTTCCAAAGGTTCACAGCCTTCACCGCAAACGACGAACTGTAGAAAGAGCTTCTGTGGGAAGGAATATCCAGAGTCAAATTATCTGCAGATCTTAATGTACGAGAGTTAACTGTGCTCCTAAACTTGAAGAGACTAGAAAGATAAAAAGGGGAAGTAGGACAGAAAAGAGTGCTGTAAAGAAGCGATAGAATATGAGCATCCCGGCGACGACGGAGAGGGAGCTTCAGTCAGGATTGGATATTGAGCAGCTTGTAGCTAACTTCACATCCGCCAACTTGTATGATTTGGCTTATACATTTTATGTTGCAATAAACGATTGAGTATTGAGAAGGTATTGTTACCAAACTTGGTTCACATTTGCGACAGAATGTACTCCAAAATACTGATATTTTATAGGCACTAACATTTCACGGTTATTCAGATGGCTTACAGAATGTTTCCAGTCATGCAACAGTTAAATACAATTTTAGGGTAAAACACATGAAATAAATTATATGTATTTTTCATTTTCGCTGTTGATTTAAAAAACCGAACAAGTGCAAGTCAGGCTCGCACACCGAAGGTTCCGTACAAATCCAGGAAATTTCACAAAATTGGGAAGCAAATTGTTAAAATCTCTATTCTATATCTATCTATCTATCATCGACAAATCTAGGCCCTAATTTTTTGTGATTTAAATAAAAATGTACAGTTTTCAGATTTATTCCTATATGTGTACTTTGAGACAATGCTTCTCGCCAAATTTCATAGTTCTATGTCAACGGGAAGTACCCTGTAGGTTTTGATTTTTTTGAGTGTCGAAATATGCGGTTTTTTACGAAATAAACATAAACAGCTCTAACTTCTTTATACGATAACTGAAAAGTCTTTCTTTTACACAACTGCAAGAGACCATAGATGTACGCAGGTATATAGTTTAAATTTCAACTCGATATCTTTACTCGTTTCTGAGATAAAGAACCATGACATACGGTCAGACGGAAAACAAAGTGATCCTATAAGGGTTCCGTTTTTTCCTTTTGAGGTACGGAACCCTAAAAAATTGTCTTTTTTACAGAATTATGTAATTGTTTCTGACTTAATCATCATCATCGTCATTCGCGGCTCATTTTATCCCACTGCAACACATAGGTCGACTTAATCATCATCATCGTCATTCGCGGATCATTTTATCATACTGCAAGACATAGGTCGACTTAATCATCATCATCGTCATTCGCGGATCATTTTATCCCATTGCAAGACATAGGCCTTCTCCCACTTTCGCTAAAATTATCTTTGTAAATCTTTCATGTTAACATTTGACAGTTTCATCTAGTAATATCCGCGAGACTTGGACCTCATAGGAGATACTGTGTAAATATGTATGCAAACAATTATGCAAGTAATTACACTACTATACAAGGTTATTTCTAATCAATTAGCATCCTTTTAGGGGCTTATTCTGTGCATCAAACTTTTGTTTTGCAACTTTTATCAAAACTCAAAAAATGACGTACAGAATAAGCCCCTAAAAGGATGCTAATTGATTAGAAATAACCCTGTATATTAGTTAGGTTTAGGTACGAGTATGTAAAAATCATTATTTGTAGATATGCTGATTCCATTTTTTTTTAAAAACATTGGGAAATTTGGGAATAGTTGTAGAACAAAAATTGTTTGTTTTGATGTACAGAATTGGTAACCAATAATATACCTACTGTATATACCTACGGCAATTTTTCCTCTTCGATTGATTTTAATATGACAATTTGCAAGTGAAGATACGGCAGCTCCGATCGAAAATAGAAAAAAAGAGATGCAATGATTTAATATGGAATGAGTTAAGAAGAGACATGAGAAATATCTCGATTCAGTGGCCGTGTTTTTCTCTTAGTAGTATCAAATTCCAATTCGTATTGACAGTTTTGACAGCTCTGGGCGAGATTTTCCATACATTTTTGTGGTTGAGTATTGTTTTGATATATGTTGTGAAGCAGCAGCAGAGTGGAGGAGAACGCACAGTAGCACGTGGCGAGTGCAGATCAAAGATACACAACTTGTGGTGATATGAAAAACCTTTTATTCAATAGAAAGGTAATCTCATATATACGAGTATAATATTCAATCTCTTTAAATCACACAATAAATGGGATGTAATTAATTCACACAATAATCTAGTAATATTTTAGTTGTCGATCCAACAGGGCAAAAGACGTAAAAGGGAAGAGAGAGTGTTGCCATGTACAACATCTCAAAATTTGATGAGAATACTTTATTATAATTTAGTGTCACATACATGTGCCCATATTCAACACTTCCCCTTATTCTCATCAGATTTTATAACCTGAACAATAACTAATTGCATCTGAAATGACTGTTACACTATGCTCAACATTTCCAGAAACTTATCAATTAACATTTCCAAAAATGATTCTACACAATGCTATGCATTTCAGAAACCAAGTGACTCTACAGTTACTTTAATTGACTTTACATAACATTTAATAACAATGACATGAACATTTAATCTTTATGTCTACACAACACAAAAAAAATAGTTACACAATACACATGCTATAACTAAACGGTTGTTCATATCAAATATTAAAAAACACTTATCCTATACAGGCATCAATAATTACATTATATACAAACAAACATAACATAGCATCATATTCCAACATTTTAAGCACATACTTGCATTTTAATTAAATTCAATTCTTTAACAAAATGATGATGCTTTACAGAGCCTAGTGGTTTTGTTAGTATATCGGCTGGCATCTTATCAGTTGATAGGTACTTAACAGCAATAACATTATTCTGTATAAGATCTTTTACATAATGATATCGAATGTCGATATGCTTAGTACGTTTATGTGAATATTGTTTTGCCAATAACAATTTTTGAGCACTTTGATTATCATTGTATATCTCCATAAGTAAAGGTTCGAAAGACATTTCGCTCAAGAAATTCTTAATAAAACACAATTCTTTGGAGACTGACGAAATACTTAAATATTCACTTTCAGTACTACTTAAAGCTACACAACTTTGCTTTTTAGATTCCCAGCTCACAACATTTGAACCTAATTTCACTATGTAACCTGTGTATGATTTCCTATCAACACTATTTCCCCAGTCAGCATCAGCATAAGCGTTTATATTCAAATTGTCACTCTTATAAAAATAAAGGCCATATTCCATAGTACCAGCTAAATATCTTAACACACGTTTAGCTGCTATCCAGTGACTTTTATCAAAATTACATAAATATTGACTCAGCTGACTGACGCTATAAGTTATATCTGGACGTGTGCATACAGATAGGTAATTAAGACAGCCAACCAATTGCCTGTATTGATAAATACAATCATCTAAAGTCTCCGTGTCTGAAGTTACATTAAGTTTTGAATTTGAAATCATAGGTGTGGAAACATACTTACAATCTAACATATTAAATCTTATAAGTAATCGTTTTAAGTATTCATATTGGTCTAAAATTAAAACATTCTTATTTCTAGTTACACGCATGCCCAAACAACTAATTAGTGAACCGAGGTGCTTAACATCAAAGTGTTTTTCTAGTAAATTAAACAGTTCTTTGGTAGTAGTAGTTGTAAACACATAGAAATCTTCTACGTACAAAGCTATGATGGTGAAATCCCTTTCATTCTTCTTCATGTACACACAGGGTTCACACTTACTCTGTACATATCCATTTTTACTAAGTACCTCTTGCACTTTCAAATTCCACATGCGACTAGCCTGTTTCAGACCATATATACTCTTTAATAACATACACACCTTAGTCTCTTCAGTCACAAATCCTGGCGGTTGCTCCATATATATAATTTCATTTAGGTCAGAATTTAAGAAAGCCGTAGTGATATCAATATGTTCTATAGACATATTATACTGAACTGCCAGTGTAAATAAAATTCGCAAAGTTGAATGACGTACGACAGGCGAAAACGTATCTGAATAATCAACACCCTCCAGTTGACTAAAGCCGCGAGCAACTAAGCGAGCTTTAAATTTATCAAAATTGCCTGACACATCATGCTTTGCTTTGTAAATCCACTTGCATTTCACTACATTTTTATCTGTGGGTCGATCCACTAATTTCCAAACTCCATTTTGTACTAATGAGTTATACTCTACCTGCATGGCTTTTTGCCATTCTCTAGAGTTTGTAGATGCAATAGCCTCCTCGTAAGACTGAGGCTCATCGAGTATAGAATCGGCGAACATACTTAATTCAAAATCTCCATACCTTAGTGGTGGTTTACCACGGTTACTGCGAATGGGCCGGTCGCCGACAGTGACAGAAGCCTCTGTTCCACTAGTCGCGCCTTCCCCTCGAACTGCTGTCTCTCCACCGGACGCCGGCTGCTTCTCCAGCTCCTCGGAAAGCTCCAGCTCAGCTGAGGTCTGCTCACCCTCACTGTGTCTCTCGCAGTCATCGTCGCCTGATTCTGCATCTGTGAATTCATACGAAAATTCATAAGTATGATTCTTATAACTATTATCTAAAGATTCGTTTATATCATGACTAGATTTATCAGCATTTGAATGCTTAGAATTCATAGTTTCATTGTCAGAATTCAACACATTTGCACCATTTGACTTAACCGAATTCATAGTTTCATTGTCAGAATTCAATTCATTATTATACTGAACAATAGGAATTACCAATTCACTATTAAAATAAATGTCAGTTCCACTAATGTCATTACATTTAAAATCCCTATAAAACTTGTCTTCTAGAAAATTCACATTTCTAGACAAAAATACCTTCGTTGGATTTGATGGCTCTACAAGTCGGTATCCTTTAACATTTTCAGAATAACCAACAAAGATACACATTTTAGCTTTAGCGTTCAACTTACTTGTACGAGTAGGCTCCGGCAGCAGAGAATACGCTATGCAGCCAAACACACGAAGATGTCCGAGACAAACAATTTATCGAGACCAAACTTCCTCCGGTAACTGTCCTGCTAACGCCGTACTGGGGCTACGATTCTTCAAATAGATAGCAGCCATTACTGCCTCTCCCCAAAAACGGTTGCAAAGACCAGATTGCCGCAGCATGCACCTTGTTTTCTCTAATAATAACCTATTAAGGCGTTCCGCGACGCCATTCTGCGGAGAACCATACGGTACCGTTAACTGGTGAACTATTCCTTCATCCTGAAGAAATCTCTTAAGACTGGCATTGCAGTACTCACCCCCATTGTCAGAACGCAAGCTTTTCACCTTCAAACCTGTCTGCTTTTCGACCATCGCCTTAAACATAAGGAAATAAGACATTACCTCTGATTTTCTCTTCATTAGATAACCAAACGTCTTCCTCGAGTAGTCATCCGTAAAGGTAAGTAAGTATCTTGCGCCACCCCAGCTTTCATCACTCACAGGACCAAAGACATCAGAATGTATTAGTTCTAGACACTGGCCGGCACGTCTCGCTTGGCCTTTCGGGTAAGCCTTGGCCACAGGCTTGCCTTCGAGGCACGCTATACAAGGTTGAAGTTTGTCATCAGTTACCTGAAATGAGACATTACGCGCCACACATTCTCTCAAAGAACTTAAACCTTTCATACTGATGTGTCCTAACCGTCGATGCCATACATCAACATTCTCACTATTTGATGAAGCTAACTTTGCAGTCTGTGATTCCTGCACTTTATGTAGGACAGCCAACGACTGCTCCTTTGCAAAAATACTTTCCATTCTGTATACACCTTTACACAATTTTGCAGACATAACAGGTTTGCCATAAACAGTGCACTTTTCATAAATAAAACAGCCATCACCACTAAAGACAACATTCATCCCTTGTTCACACAACCTACTTACGGACAGCAAATTTTCAGACAAACGAGGCACATACATCACATCTTTTAACACTTTCGAATAATTTTTAAAACTTACACACATATCACCAACATCATTACTTTGTAATTTAGTCATCTTATCAGCACAGTTAATCTCTGTATTACATGTTCTTATATTATACAAAACGCTCTTGTCTTTCATCATATGCGAGGTCGAGCCACTATCAATTATAAATTCAGCTTTTGAAGAGGATGTACTCGCAGCTAGATATGCCGAAGCAACCATGGTTTGCTCTTTATTATCTTCTTTTTTGTGTTGTAAATCTCTCTTTTTCTTGAAACACTGAGCCATTACGTGTCCCGCCTTTTTACAATAATAGCATGTTTTTCTTCTTGTAATTCTTTTAGATATGAATGCAGACGAGCTTCCGTTTCCTTCGTTGACTTGTTTTCTTCTGTATTCTTCCTGTAGAAGTCGAGCTCTCACTAGCTCTGAAGTAAGCTCCTTGGTGATTGATGCGGTTTCCAGAGTAGACACTAAAGTATCAAATTCAGCTGGCAGACCACTCAACATTATTTCTGAGATTTCCGGGTCTTCAATATTCTTGCCAATTTCAGCTAATTGCTGTACAATCGTGAATATACTATCTATATATGCAGTCATATTAGCTGATTGTACATACTCAACTCTGTGTAATTGCCTTAGTAGACTAACTCTCCTGAATAGTCCCTTGTCTTCATATATGGAGGCCAGCTTTTCCCAAGCTGCCTTTGCTGTAGTAATTCCGTACAGTAGTTGATAAAGTGTCGGTTTAATGCTTAGCGAGATTCGAGCTAAAGCTCTTTCCGATCTGATCACGTCAGAATCATCTGATATTGCACTCCAAAGACCTTCCAATATCAAAATATTTCGCATTGAGAACTTCCATGACGTGAAGTTTGCGATTCCATCAAGCTTTTCAATTCGCAGGCCACTTTCGTTAGTTTGATTCGAGTGACATACGCCACCAGGTAGCATCACTGGTTCAGCCATCTTTGAGGTTATGACAGCGAACGCAATAAGAATCACAACTCGTGGTAAGATATTTGTTATTTCTTTGATCTTAATCTGCACTTTTATTCCTGGGCACATCACCTGTTTTGATATATGTTGTGAAGCAGCAGCAGAGTGGAGGAGAACGCACAGTAGCACGTGGCGAGTGCAGATCAAAGATACACAACTTGTGGTGATATGAAAAACCTTTTATTCAATAGAAAGGTAATCTCATATATACGAGTATAATATTCAATCTCTTTAAATCACACAATAAATGGGATGTAATTAATTCACACAATAATCTAGTAATATTTTAGTTGTCGATCCAACAGGGCAAAAGACGTAAAAGGGAAGAGAGAGTGTTGCCATGTACAACATCTCAAAATTTGATGAGAATACTTTATTATAATTTAGTGTCACATACATGTGCCCATATTCAACAAGTATTGCCTCAAGCGACAACAACGCCATCTCTCTAGTTGTAATAGCTCTGTGGGCAGCCCAGATGTTTTTGATAACAACACTGTCTGTCTTTAGTCAAGTCTGCTGTCTGTCTGCTTTCAAGTAGGTACGTTGTCTCTTCCAAACCTTCCTCTTGAATCACTTTATCTATTTAAAAAAACCGCATAAAATCCGTTGTGTAGTTTTAAAGATATAAGCATACATGGGGACAGATCGCGGGAAGCGACTTTGTTTTTGATCGACGAACCACCGGAGGAGGTAGGTACTCAATTCGACGCGTATATTTCTTTTTTGTAACCACCACGCATAACTTTTTTATCTGTCTGTACCAGCATTTTTAATAGTCCACTGGAAGACATAGGTCGACTTAATCATCATCATCATCGTAGGCCTACCCACGAAGGGCCATATCCACCACGCTGGCCCAGTGCGGGTTGGTGGATTTACATACGCCATCGAATTTCTTCTAAGGACGTACGCAGGTTACCTCACGATGTTTTCCTTCACCGAAAAGCCAGTGGTGTGAAATTCCGTACATAAATTCCAAAGAACTCATTGGTACGGGACCGGGGATTCGAACCCACGACCTCACGATTGTAAGGCGGGTGTACTACCTCTTGACCACCACGGCTATTTTTCATAGTAGTCCGATTTTAATAATTCTTTCTTTATTGGAAAGAGTATACTTCGAAATTGGTCCCATTTAAATTTTATCGAAAATCAACTATAAATGTGCAAAATGCTACATCGATCTGTGCGAGACATTCGCGAATTCTGTACATGGGTGAAGTCGGTTTTACTATTTTTTTGCAATGTATCATTGGTATCTAATATTATTTATCAAGTACACGGGTAGGTACTTTAATATCAGTATGACATACCTATACCGGAAGGTCACCTTGTGTTTTTTGTAAAGTATCGAAGGACTTTGCATCTCAACACATTTTATACAGGTAATACCCATCCATACTACCCATATTATTGTCTAAATATTTGTACCTATTTTTTACAATATTTTCTCATTTTTCCTAGTAAGAAAATTGCCATCACCACACGCACGCGAAAAAACGAATTTATTTGTCTACGAATATCGCCTCAACGCTAGCGAATGACGTTGACAGATGGAAGAGCTCAATCAACCAATCAGAAGGAGAGAAACTTCGCGCCGCGAGCGTGTCGCCTCTATCGGGCTATTGTGGAACTGACAAATGGATTAGATTAGATTAATTGTTGTAAGTTACTCGGTTCCTAGGTCGTTTGGGAGCTTTTTGTGTTTGGAATAGAGATGAGGGGGGACACGAGTTTTGGCGGAAACGCGGAAAAGTCATGTCGCCTCATTGTATTATTTTGTTAAACTTGTGTTTTATCAGTGATAATTAGTGAAAAGTTGTGGTATTTCGTTGATTATAAGCTGATTTACGTGCATGAGTGTAGGCAAGTGATATAATGTGACGTATCAGGTCGTTCCGTGTTGTCACCAAAACTCCATAGACGCCTCTAGTAAAGTATCCACTGCTTTACTGAGGTATGACTTGGACCATGTTTGGACTTGACCGCGACTTTATTGCACTGTGACGGGACTACAACAGCGACTATTTTGATAAAATATCAAAAATTATTAAAACTTAACACTACTTGACACTGGCAAATGCACAACAATGCGACGCCAAACAAAAAAAGAAGAAGAGAGGGGACACTTATATGTCGTCTCTTGTTTATGACTAAAAGATGTACAAACCAAGGACTTTGTATACTAAATCCATGGTACAAACCAAATCATACTTAATGGCGTCTATGGACACGAGGCGTAACTAAAATTCGGTTTTTTATTTTTAAAAAAATTTCTCCAAACGAAATTCAAAAAGACAAAGATAAAAATACAAAACCTGTTACGTTACATTTTGTCTATAGAAAATTAGGCTTCAGGCTCTTCCTATATCACAAACACAAATCAACCTTATAAAAATTACTATTTTTATGTAAAAAATAAACAGATTAATTGATACGTCAGTTGTGTAAAAATAAACTCATCCGACTGGAGATTGAAAACCGCCAACAGCTGCAGTAATAGCTTATCGGCGATCATTCGATTATATCGTTTCCGCTCCATCGAGTCGACAGCGATAGGTATCGAGTCAGGTGGAATCGAATCTGATTTCAGCGCTTTGTCAGGCCTCGGCGGTTAGGGATGTTCGTTGTGGGTAGGAAAGATTTTGGAATCGATTTTTACCTTTTTAGGATTCCATATTTAAAAATCAACTGAAACCAACCAGCTGGTCCATATAGCTGGCTTGTCGGGACTCGATTTAATTGGACTAACAGTTGATATATTTATTTTGTAGATGGATACAGCGATAGGTATCGAGTCAGGTGGAATCGAATCTGATTTCAGCGCTTTGTCAGGCCTCGGCGGTTAGTTTGTTCGTTGTAGGTAGGAAATTTGATTTTGGAATCATTTTTAAAACCCCGACGAGTGTTTCCTAACAACGTCGTCAACAACTGTCCGTCTGTGTGTGTCTGTCTGTGGTATCGTACATAACTCCTGAACGGACGAACCGATTTTCAACTGTGACCCGCGTGCTTGTCACAACAGAAACTATGACAAAGACAAAAAAATGTTTTTTCTCCCTTATTCCTAGCAACTTAACAACAACAAACACATGCTGTTCTCTCGCTTACTCGTAATATTATTATTCTCAAACCTGATCAATTTTAATCCTTAATTTTATTGTAAGGTAAAAATCACTGTATTGTTTTTCACTTAGTATTTATTTACGGTAGAGCACAAAAGTAGAAAAAGTTAACACAATTTGGACACAATAATAGAACTATACATAGCAAACAATATAACAGGCCGTGAGGTTAAGAGGTAATTTAAAAGTCCGCGTCTAATCTATTTTACATCGTCTCACTAACTAACTTGGCGACACCCGGCGGGCGCACGAGTGCCTGCCCCACCTGCACCCCTCTCCCGTCTTGCGACTGCGGCGGACAAATCACGGCTCGGGATGCGAAGCATTACCAAATAAGGTGATATTCTTCTAGGTGTTTCGGGAGCGTACTCAGACGCACGGGGCGGACTCTGGGGTTTGCGACAGACTCCCCCTCTAGGATAGGAGATCGCCCTCGATCCTGTCCTAGATTTGACTTAGCTAGCCTTGGTTGTGCGCGACGTGCGCGTTTTGGATACACTGGCGGAGGTAAAGAGGAGTTATCTTTGTTATCGCAATCCAAAAACGGTACTAAATCCTGGGCGTGGTATTTCCCTACACTATCATCAGGCTGCCCGTTGAGAGGTGCAAGTATGTACGTAGTGGGACTCACCTTTTCCTTGATGCAGTAGGGACCATCCCGTTTAGGAGTAAATTTTGCCGTCAGTCCCTTCGTAGCGTTGCTGAGCACCTGACTCTTAAGCAGGACTTTGTCGCCGATTTCATAGGAGCGACTTGGTCGACGGGACTGATCCGCAATCTCTTTCGACTTATCTTGTTGCTGCTCTATCCGCTCCCTGACTTCGGACAATGAAGCTAAGAACGACCGAAGAAAAGGGGTGATTTGCGGCACGAAGTTTTCTTTGTCCAAAACAGCCTTCAGATCATTTCTGGCTTCGAACGGTGTTCTCATTTCTCTACCAAAGTTCAAGTCGGCGGAGTCTTACCGGTAGTTCGGCAGACTGCATTATTCATAGCGAACCTTACCACGGCTAACTTCGTAGGCCAAGAACTGTGATGGGTACCTACCAACTGGCTGAGTTGCATCTTTAGGTCTCTATTTTTACGTTCTGCCGGGTTGGCAGCTGGATGATATAGGGGTGTCAAACTTTGTTTTATTCCCAAAATGTACATACATTGTTGCATGACTGCACCAATGAAATGCGTGCCGTTATCGGAGATGATTCGGCGGGGAAAACCATACCTCAAAAAGTATTCCTCTATGAGAGTCCGGGCGCAAGCCTCGGCAGTCGCTTCTTGCAACGCATACAACTCAACCCAGCGTGTAGCGGTGTCTTCCACTAGTAAAACCCATCTCTCACCTTGTTCACCCTCGGGTAGTGGCCCAAATAAGTCGATCGCTAGCACTTCATTCCTTTGGTTCAGTACTGGGGTCTGCAATAATCCGGACGGTTTCTCATTTGAGGGTTTGTATCGCTGACAATCTACGCATGCCTTAACATAGTCGGTAATGATACGACGCATTCCTGGAAAATAATAGTGTTGCGATATCTTATGATACGTACGATCTATGCCCGGATGTCCCGCTAGTTCCGAGTTGTGGCATTCCGCTAAAATCTCTCCTCTGAGGTTATCTGGAACGACTAGCTGAGGAGCCTCGCTATCAGAGTCAGGATTGAATCGATACAGCACTCCTAGATCCATAAGATACCCTCTATCGACCCACCTTTTCGCGGCGACTTCATCAGTTCCTTCTATCCCTATGATTATCTTTTCAACTTCAGGGTCGGATAACTGCTCTTTTCGGATCTGGGTTGGCGATTTCTTCGGCAAATCGAGGATAACCGAGCAAACGCCACAGTTTTCTTGGGATTCCTCGGAGCAAACCGGCCTGCTAAGCATATCAGCGACGACGTTCACCTTCCCTGGGGTGTATTGAAATTTGATATCAAAAGCTTGAAGCTTAAGTGCCCATCTAACTAACCTGCCAGCTGGTGATTTCAGTGTTAACAACCAACGAAGAGGTTGGTGATCACTGCCTATTATAACCGGATGACCGTCTAAGTAAGGCCGAAATCGCTCTACCGCCCAAACCACGGCGAGGGCCTCCCTTTCGGTCGTAGAGTAGTTTCGCTCCGCGGAATTGAGGAGTCGGCTGGCGTACTCAATTGGTTTTTCTTTTTTGTCCTCCCCCTGGAGGAGAACCGCTCCGACAGCGAAATTTGACGCGTCTGTCCTCAAAATGAATGGCTTAGTAAAGTCTGCCTGTATCAAAATTGGTGCTGACGTCAAGAGTTTCTTCAGCTCTCTGAAAGCTTCTTGCTGAGCTGATCCCCAGGTCCAAGTCTGAGATTTCCTCGTAAGTTTAGTAAGAGGTTCGGCCACCTGAGAAAAATTTGGAATAAACTTACGGAACCATGAGCAGGTTTGCAGAAAGGTGCGTAGATGCTTTAAATTCTTCGGCTCCTTCATGTCCTGCACAGCTTGCACCTTGGCGGGATCAGGTGAAATGCCATCCTGCGTAATGATGTGCCCTAAATACTTAACGCTTTCCCTAGCAAAGACACATTTGTCACGATTTACTCGAAGGTTGTACTCACGGAGTCGAGCAAATACTGCCTGGAGTTCCTGGAGGTGCTGGTGGAATCCTCCGGTAGAAATCACCAGCAGATCATCCATAAACGCCAGTAAGGTGACATTGGAAAGAGAGGAACAAGTGCGCATCCGATCTATAAGCCGTTGGAAGGTTGCCGGGGCATTTTTCAGCCCGAAGGGCATGCGCTTGAAACGGAATGTTCCAAACGGGCAGGTGAACGCGGTCTTGTCCCTATCCTTCTCGGACACAGCCACTTGCCAGTAGCCAGATCTCAAATCTAGAGTACTCATGAAGCCATTTCGCTTGGTGGACTGAAGCAGCTCATCGATGACCGGCATAGGATAAGCATCTGTTTTTGTAATGTCATTCAAACGCCTATAATCGACACAAAATCGAAGGTCACCATTTGGCTTAGGAACTAGTAGGGCTGGCGCACACCACGCGGACTCACATTCCTCAATGATGTCGTCCTTTACCATCTTTTCAATCTCCACTCGCATTAATTCTTTTTTCGCAGGAGTTAACCTGTATGGGGGTACAGCAATAGGAGGGTGCTCACCTGTATCAATACGATGCTCTGAGAAAGGCGTGGGTGCTCCCCCTTCCTTGAAGATGTCAGCGTTCTCAGACAACAGATTCGCCAACGATGTACGTTCTAATGGCTGTAGTTGAGTCCCTTCATCATCTCGGAGTATATTGGCGGACGCATACGACACGCTGGAAGAACTGGGTTCTAAACGTAGTTGGTGTCGAGTATGCTGATCATCGGCGAAGTACCACTGATCGTGAGCGAAATCGATTACTACCTGGGCCGCCTTAAGGAAGTCTATCCCTAACAAAGTTTCGTTATTTTTCGCTTCTGGCAGTACTAGAAAGGGAGTCTGAATCGCTTTTCTATCTAACTGTACTTCAAGAGTAGTCAAAAGTACATCAACTTCGCGTGAATGCCCGTCCGCAAGCTTAATAATCCTACGCGCTGACTGAAAGGGGTGCCCCTGACGCGCGAGAAGATCGTACAGGGTATGTCCCGCTATCGATTGTTTGGCTCCAGTATCTACGAGAGCTGTACCGCAAAAACCTAAAATTTTAATGTCGAAAATCGGTCGCAAGTTGGTACGAGTGGCGGGGGTGGCACTCGCGGACGCTTCCGCAGACATAACATGCGATTTTAAAACATTTGGTTGTGAAACAATTGGTACACATAATACATCAGAATACGTCATATGTTGCATAGGTGTCACCTCACTAGTGCGTGTCGAGTCAATGGTGCAGGTCCCATCCCTATCGCGAGTCATCTCGACGACGTAAGTCGCATCACTAGTGGATGGTATTTCACGGAATTGTTTTGCCTCCTTAACGTAAGTCGGCGCCTTAATAGATGTCCCATCACTAATACTCGACACGTCACGAGAGGGCAAATCATTAGTACATAACACATCAACATTTTTCGGTACTGACTTTACATACGTAATACTACGCGGAATATGAGATACATCGCACATATTTTTGTCGTAACAATCATATCGACTTACTGGTACCGACGCACATGAATTGGTCGTATAAACATAATCAGATAAGTTGTCCTGCACAACGTCAGATTTTACGCTATAAAAACATTGTTTTTCATTGCATTGTTTGCACGTATCGCGAGTTACGTTTTTCGCGCCACATTGATAACACGATACCGGCACTTGCACTGTAGAGTTATTATTTTCAAAAGACTCACCCTTTAGTCTTCGACACTGTTCAAGCAAGTGTCCATACCTCTTGCAATACCGGCAGAACGGGCGCGGCGGCTTCGGAGTAGCATGGGAATCGTTCTCAACACGCGCCGAAGGGGTACTCGCGGACTGGTAGCGGGGGGCTCCTCGTGTCGAATGAGCCGAATCCGTCGCGGCTTGCGAGGATGCGTTTTGGCTCGGAACCGATGACGATTCACGATGTACAGGCGGAGCTCGTTGCGGTGCGGCAGCAGAAACTCGCTGTGACTGCGGTGCGGCGCCGGCTGGTCGCTGCGGTGCGGCCCCGGCCGATCGCTGCGGCGCCGGTGTGCGGGTGGTATTAAATTGTGTAGACGTTGCATTAGTTTTCTCGCCTTCATCTAGCGAGTCTTCGATGTTTCGAGCCTTTGATAGAAGCTCGGCGAAACTTATACAGTCTTCTCTTTGCAGCCTTTTTCGAATACGCCGGTTTAATAGAGAATATACCATATCTATCTGTGCTTTAGTAGACACATCGCCTGTCGGTATTTTTGATAAGAGAGCTCTGCACTTAGCAACAAAAATATCGGTTTTCTCTTCTCCGTGTTCTAGTGTAAAAAGGTCTCGATATAGGCGATAGGTCGGACGACAGTCGCCAAAAGCGTAGCGTAATCGGTCAATGACCTCTGTCCATGTAGTGACCTCTGGTTTTACGCTTTGCCACCACAGCGCGGCTGGTCCGGTGAGTAGAAGCGACATACCTCGTATTGCATTTTCGTTTGAAATATTCTTGCAATCACGGTAGCTCGAAATGGCATCAATGAAGGCCTCTACTTCCTCCGAGCTGCCGGAGAATCGGGCGCTGCAGGAGGCGAAGGTACCGGACTTTGGTTCTTGAATTATTGAGACTGGCGAGTTAGCAGGCTGGCGCTCCAGTACGCGGTCAAAAAGCCGCTATAGGGCTTCGTTCTGGGTGCGCTGCAAAGTGGCCATCATGGTAGCCACTGTGGATGCTGAAACTTGCTCTTCTGAATCCTCTACGGCATCTGCGAAGGCATCGGACTGACGCCGTGACTGACGACGAGTGCGTGTCATTGTCGATTTTTGAAAATCGCATAAGGAATGACACTGAACAGTCTCTTCGCTGTGGTATCACTATGTGTATAGTTCACTTATCACAGGGCCTAGCTATAGTTTTGGTAGGGCTCCGTGTTGGGACGCCATTTATTGTAAGGTAAAAATCACTGTATTGTTTTTCACTTAGTATTTATTTACGGTAGAGCACAAAAGTAGAAAAAGTTAACACAATTTGGACACAATAATAGAACTATACATAGCAAACAATATAACAGGCCGTGAGGTTAAGAGGTAATTTAAAAGTCCGCGTCTAATCTATTTTACATCGTCTCACTAACTAACTTGGCGACACCCGGCGGGCGCACGAGTGCCTGCCCCACCTGCACCCCTCTCCCGTCTTGCGACTGCGGCGGACAAATCACGGCTCGGGATGCGAAGCATTACCAAATAAGGTGATATTCTTCTAGGTGTTTCGGGAGCGTACTCAGACGCACGGGGCGGACTCTGGGGTTTGCGACAATTTTTGGTCAAGAGTCGATATAGTTGTACAAACAGTTTAATTTTTTTCATAGTTTCGGGGTTGGTACAGCTATAAGCCGATTTATCGAGTCAGGTGGCATCGAATCTGATTTCAGCGCTTTGTAATGCCTCGGTGGTCAGGAATGTTCGTCGTGGGTAGGAAATTTGATGTTTATGCTCAAAAATTCTAGTTGAGTACAAAGGTTTCTATTTTGCGGCTTTAACATCAAATCTACCTACCGACCTTGAAACTGTGAAAACGCGTGGAGATCCATGCGTTCTCAGTTTCAAGGACTTGAAATTCGGACGATCGGAAAGACGGACAACAAAGAGATTCTAAAAGGTCTTTGTTTTATTCCTTATGTGGTACGGGACCCTAAAAAACTAGACGGGACATTGAAGGGTGTATTAGGAAACAGCAAAATGTAGCGCTGAGAACTCGATTTATGTTTCGCCAAAACTGGCATAACCGACTTCAATCGTGAAGGAATTCCAATAGTCCGCACGAATCGATGTGTCATTGACGTAGTAATTTTTGCATTATTATTTATTTTTACGGCTGAGTTGTTTTTGACAAAATATAAATGAGATCACTCTGAAGTGTGATCTACCGAACATACAAAAATAATAGAAGGCTTAACCACGTAACATGCAAACAAAACAAACATACAGTTTTTTTTTAAGTCGGTTCAAAAGTTACTTAGGTATATTTCTTTATTATTTTAGGTTGTGTACCTATAATCGAAAGAAACATCGCCTACGACACCAAAAAAAAAGTTAAAACCGGTGTAGACTTGAAGTTTCGTTAAAATGCGACATGTAGACAAAACTCAATATTCGGACAGACGAAAGCAAAGTCCTGTAGCAGAAACAGTCAAATGTAACTACATATACTAGTACCTTAAAAAAAATACGGCGCTTCGCTTCGGTCAAAAAGGGCCTTAAAAAGTTACTTACCATTACTTTATTCGTTTAAAACCCCAGAACATTGTATCATTGACGCTCGCCACACATTTATCACCATAAGAAGGTTGTGAAATAGGTTTCCCAACTCAGTCCCTTTCTGCCATTCATTATTATTAATGAAGCGGCCGCGGCTTTTGCTATTTTTACGCAACTGCCAAAAAAGCGTTAAACATCAACGGTCTTTATTTATAAACTCAGGGTTAGGAGTAGTATATTAGTTTTTCAACTTACAATCTTTTCCATTTTAGTGGGGAAATCATGCGGATGTGCAAAAAAAAATGAGAATAACGTGCCGATTTTTGATTGGAATCAGGCTTTTTTTAAGCTTCCATATGAATTTTTTAAACTTGAAACCTAATTTTATTAAAGTACTTAATTACCATTCTTACTAACTATTACGAAGCCAAAAGTTTGCCTTCATGGCTAAGCCTACGTCCTGCAGTGGAATATTAACAGGCTAATATAGTTACAGTTTTAAAGGTGTGTTTGTCGGTTTGTTACTTTTTCACGCAGCAACAGATAGACTTGATCTTTGACATGGACATAATTCGGAAGAACGTAAAATAAACCAGGCCACTTTTTATCCTAAAGGACAAAACAAAAGGTTCCTATAGATAGCGCAAAACTCAAAATATCACGTGAAACTGCTGCCAGAAGCTAATCTCTCACAATATACGAGTATTGTGAGAGATTAGCTTCTTTAATTGGGGTTTCCCAATTTTAGAAATTGTACTCTTTTGTTCATTTTTGCGTGCGTGTGTTCAAATCCCGGTCCCGTACCGATAAATTCCTTGGAAGAAGCCACGGTGGTAAAGTGGTAATGACACTCGCCTTACAGTCGTGAGGCCGTGGGTCGAAATCCCGGTCCTATGCCAATGACTTCTTTGGAATTTATGTACGGAACTTCACCCCACTGGCTTTTCGATGAAGGAAAACATCGTGAGGCAATCTGTATACAT
Organism: Hypomecis punctinalis; assembly: GCA_949316475.1. Classification (NCBI taxonomy): domain Eukaryota; kingdom Metazoa; phylum Arthropoda; class Insecta; order Lepidoptera; family Geometridae; genus Hypomecis; species Hypomecis punctinalis. Next base: position 8,707,030 of record OX438820.1, on the reverse strand, counting down.
TCGAAGAAGAAATTCGATGGCGTATATAAAATCCACCAACCCGCACTGGGCCAGCGTGGAGGATAAGACCCAATCACTCTTCGTGGGTAGGCCTGCGTCCTGCAGTGGACTATTTAAAAAAGGGTGGTACAGTACCGTTACTCTCGATTAAACTAACAACATACAGTGCGTGATCCCAACCCACTAACCATAAATATATACACGTTATTATATAATCGGTTTTCACATTTAAGGTTTCGTTCATAAATATTACGATTTGAGCCGAGAATTATTTGAGCGTAAAATAATGGAATCTCTGATTTATTTTTCATGGAAGGAAGGAAAACTTTTACTGAAATCATTATGTAACTTTTTATACTTATCTCTGGAATGAGATTCGGATGTAAACATTTTTATTCGAATAGCTTTTGGGATTTTGTATAAGTGTGGAAATGTTTTATTTTTATTAAAGTGAAAATAATTTACTTTCGTAATTTAAGGTAAATAATACTAAAGGTTGATACAAATAGAGATGGAAAAATGTACGTAGAGTGGATCTAAATTTCTATTATACGCAATACCTATACCTCATAATATCTAAACTAAATATATAATCTATATAACTATACTCATAATACATTGCATTATTGAGGTAACCTACCACACACAAGATATGTGCTAGTCGCACTTACGCAAAATTAAGCATATGCATAATAAGTGGCGCACACTTGCTGTTTTTAGGTCCGTGTTTGATGTCGCAGGTTACTTACTTACATAATCATGCTATTTGTATTAGTTTTTACATTACTGTCCAATATTACTGAACGTAAATTCAATATGTTGCTGCTTCTTTTTGTTTGGTTTTTAAAGAAAAATATATCGTATCTATCTTTTTATCCCAAAGGTGTTAGTCGGTCTCTGCACCGTGGTCGTATAACTCGTTCCTATCAGCTGTGAATTACTTCGTATTAGTTTTGTACTCTTTGGCACTAGTTGCCATCACGCAAAAGCATACGCATGTGTGCTACAAGTAGTTTTAAGACCTACGTTTCATTTAGAGAGAGATATGTTTACATACATATACAGGGTTATTTCTAATCAATTAGCATCCTTTTAGGGGCTTATTCTGTACATCAAAACTGTCAATTTTTGTTCTGCGACTTTTATCAAAACTATAAAAAACAGCTGTTCCATACATTTTGTCGATGGTGAACGATATTTTTCTATGACACAACAACTTTTTTTGAGAATTAATAAAAGTTGTATAACAAAAGTTGTTAGTTTTGATGTACAGAATAAGCCCCTGAAAGGATGCTAATTGATTAGAAATAACCCTGTATACTCCCGAACTGAATGTATATTGAGTAGCTTTTTCTAGTGTGCTGTTGCATCGAGTATTCAGTTTATGTTATTCTTGTACAGAAATAGAAACGTAAACTGTAGGCATGTCACAAAAACAGTATCACAAAATATCGTATCTTCGTCTCTGGGGTATTAGTTGGTCGGGGTCGTATAATTCGCTCTTGTCGGCTGTGATTTACTTCGTATTTGTTTTGTATTTGCAGTTCAAACAACAGATTTCTTTAGCTGCGCAAAAGCATATACTCACAATACGCGCTAAATGAGTTCATGAAAAAGCATATGCATAATATGCGTTAGTAGCAGTTTTTAGGTGCGTGTTTCATATTGATCTCCCTGTCCAACAAAGTTGAATGTACCTAAATTCAGTAAACTGAATTTTAAATTAGTTTTCGTTAGTTTTGTACTAAAAAAGATGTATCATCAGTAGATATATAAGGAGAAGGTAGAGTTTGCACAAAAAGAGAAGCGTCGTAGGTGAGGTCGCCCGTGTGCCATTTTACTAATTTTGTTACGTTGAAAAGACTGCTCTGTCAGTTCTAGAACATCTAAAAGTGTTTGATACTTTGTAGACTCCAGTTTGGTTTTCATCAGTACTCGCGTCTACCAAGTATAGTCGGTACCTTGGCTGCTTATTATTATCTTATTGTTAGTTCACCGCAAAGCCACAACGGTTCTATTTTTGCACATTCTATCATGAAATATCTCGTCGTCCCGGGGGTATTAGTCGGTCGTCTCACCGCGATCGTATAATTCGTTCCTGTCAGCTGTGATTTACTTCGTATTTGTTTTGTAGTTCGAGGCAGATTCCGTCGTGAGTAGGTATCGCGGCGTGGTCTTGATTTGATCTGTCAGTCGAGTTGTACAAGTCTATCTGTACCTACTAATATTATGAACAGAGAGTGCTGATTTGTAGAGATAAAACCCTTCTGGGTTTTATGAAACTAATATTTCTTAGACTGATTATTCAAACAAAAAGTTGGGCTTTAAAACGTATGTAATCTATATAATTAAATGAAAACCCCTTGATTTCAAATTTTATTAATAACTAGTTTTTGCCAGCGGCTCCGCCTTCGTGGTATTTTAACTTTTGTGCTATCCCACAGGAACCTTAGGCTACTTTTTATCCCGAAAAAATACTTATATGTCACTTTTCGGCTATTTGAATTATATTTATATTTTCATGTCAAAAACAAGTTGCTGCGTGAAAGACGAACAAACTAACAAACTTTTCGGATTTCTAATATTATTATAGTATGATGCTTACTTATAGCTTTGATGAAACATAAAAGTCTTTCAAACAACAAAATCGCATTGGAATGCTGTTTTGTTTTTTTCTATTTTAAAGTTCCAATGTCATTAAAAATCACACGAATCAAAATAACACTTTTGTAAGGGGCTAAGCCTGTAAGCAAAATACTCCAACTCCAAATAAAAATAGACTTTTTCTGAAAAGGAAAAAAATATATTTCTTTTCTACACTATATTTTTTGATAACACGTTCCCGGGGATCCGTGGAGTGAAAACTTGATATGATTAACATCAGAGTAAATCAGCTTATGTTCTATACTAGCATACTATCGACAACTAAACCGCAAACCCATATCGGCAGGCGGTACACCGAGGCGCGGGTCGTAACCCGACCTGTCAGTGGAGATTAGGTCAAACCCGAGCAAACTATGTGGCAGAAAGATCGCGTATCGAACGGCTGTTCTATGATATAATTCTGTGTTTCGTTTAATTTTTAGTCACACTCTATCTACACTACCTGTTATATCGTTTTCGGTAGAGAAAAAATCGATAGTTTGTCACTTCTTCGTTGATTGTAAATGAGTGCCTATTCTAGCATACCTACATAGTATAACAACAGCTAAACCACGAACCCGACCCGGATTCGATCCGCCAGAGGAGATTAGGTCAAACAAGCAATCTAAGTATGTGGGCGAGTATTAAATGCTCGCTCTATGATACAATAAAGTCTTTTAATTCAGACCAGCGGCCTTATTTTGTAAGCGCTCTGACGTTCGGCTTCGCTTTTTCTCCTGCTCGCGCCAGTTACTCACGCCGCGAGAGCGAGCGGGAGGAAAAGCGAAGCCGAACGCCAGAGCGCTTACAAAATAAGGCCCCTGCACCTGTCATGACGTTTTTCGAACGATGATTTGTTGTTTCCAGATTGTTGAAATTACGTTAAACCGGAGCAGTGGCCTAGCGTGCCTTGGCGGGGCCCGTATAAAAATTGTTTGGGGGCTTTTATGAAGGGTAAATATTTCTCACAAAAGAAAAAAAATGTGAGTAGGTATATTAAAAAAAATATTCATCATAATTAATATGTCACTTTTTCAAACAAATCAAATTGCTCCTTGAATTCAAACTCCTTGCCTTTTTCGACAAACTGATTTACTAAATCATTTATAGCTAAAGATGGCTTTAGTTTTTCTAAATTTATAAATTTTTGCTTACGCGCGTCGGGTCCCCCGAACCACGGGGGCCCCCTATAATTAATACGGCAGATACGGCGGTAGCTACGCCCCTGAATAAGAGCAAACTATACCTATGTCAGAAGATCGGGTAGTGATCGGTTGCTCTATGATATAATTATTATGTGTCTCTTTTACCGTATTTCTAGTCACATGGCACAATGGTGTACGTGTATGGTACCGGTTTTTTAATAGCTTACTGCTCAACATGGGCCATATCCATTACGCTTGCCCTGTGCGGATTTGTGGATTAAAATACGAGTGTGGCATAGCGAGTTACTTAGAAACGGCAGACGTGCGGGGGCAAGGGGTCGTTCGGATAATAGAGGCATTCAGATTAGCTTGGGGTCCGATTATCGAGTCTCCTACTATAAGTACTTTTAAAATTAATTTCATTTTAAAAGTAGCTTACATTGAGATTGAAGGAACAGTCAATTACAATAAAATCTATACTGGCATGTTATCGATAGTCAAGTTACAAATATCGGCAGGCGATACACCAAGCACGGGTCGGAATCCGACCCGTCAGCGGAGATTACGTCGGACCCGAGCAAACTATGTGGCGGGATATCGGGTAAATTCAAGCACCGAATGGCTGCTCACAATGCATGCTTACATCGGGCTTAGGGCGTTCGGTGAACAATTCAGTAGAGATAACGGAAACAAATAAACAGATGTACTTACTGCTGTAACAGATGTATCGCATATTTGCGATATTTACACGGGAACGGTATTATGTTCCCGTCTACTCGTCGTTATGAACAACTTTTGCTATTAACTACCATCCCGCAACCTTATAAAACCGCAACGTATTTTAAAATTCAAATATTTCGATCTCAATGTGTTGTAGGACATTGCGCGTCTATACAGGGTTATTTCTAATCAATTAGCATCTTTCTAGGGGCTTATTCTTTACATCAAAACTAACCATTTTTGTTCTACAACTTTCGTCAAAAGTCAAAAAAAAGTTTTGTTGTTCCATAGAAAATTTTAGTTCACCCGCGACAAAATGTATGGAACAGCTGATATTTTTTTGAGTTTTGACGAAAGTCGTATAACAAAAGTTGTTAGTTTTGATGTACAGAATAAGCCCCTAGAAGGATGCTAATTGATTAGAAATAACCCTGTATACCTACCGTTGCACCGTGTATGCACACGCTGAAATCACAAAAAAAACATAAAATTTTGGCGAAAGTCTTCTCTTTTTCTTAAATCAAGGCTTGCGATTGGTGGTTGACTAGATCGCGCCCGCGCCGTGCTCTCAGCTGTCTGTCGCGTAGGACGGGTATGTTATCAAGACAAGGTAGTCAACATTTTGTTTGTTTGTCTCCAGAGCTGTGCCACGCCGCGACCAAGATCCAGGCGTCGTTCCGCGGGCACCAGGCCCGCAAGACGCAGGAAGTCGACGCTGTCACGGCGCAGCGACTCAAACAGGAACAACAGGATAAGGTTAGTTTAACAAACAAGATAAAGTCAGTGTAACATAGAGAACAGGAACAACGTGACAAGGTCAGTTTAACACAGAGCAGTGCCACGGCGCAGCGACTTATACAGGAAAAACATGATAAGGTCAGTTTAACACAGAGCTGGGCCACGGCGCAGCGACTCAAACAGGAACAACATGATAAGGTCAGTTTAACATAGAGCCAAACCAAGCCACGGATCCAAGCAGCGTTTGGCGGGTGCCAGGCTTGTAAGACGTAGGAAGTTGACGCTGCCACGGCGCAGCGACTCAAACAGGAACAACAGGATAATGTCAGTTTAACACAGAGTAATGAAACAACAAGATAAGATCAGTTTAAGGCAGAGCTGGGCCACGGCACAGTAACTCAAAAAGGAGCAACATGAGATTGTCAATTTAACAAACAGAAACAATAGGATAAGGTAAGTTTAAGGCAGAGCTGGGCCACGGCGTAGTGATTCAAATAAAAACAATAAAATAAAGTCAGTTTAACATACAGAAACAACAGATTCAGGGCAGTTTACCAAACAAGAACAGCAGGATACGGTCACTATCTTTTACTCATACCTACTGTCTTCCATATGATAAAGTAGCAAATACGATGTCAAGCCTCTCATCGGTACCTAAAAAGATACTTATACAGTACCAGCCTGGAGTGTAGGCCTGCCTTTATTTATCAGCAACTTGATGAGATCCAAAATCCACCAAAGTGGAGAAAAGCAAAGTATGCAGATTTGCGCAGACCGTTGTAAGCCCGTTGCAAAAATGCCGCAATGGCTTAGAAAAGAACAAAAGAAAACCTCTGCTCCACAGATGGTTTTGTTATAATATCACACTAAGTAAATATACATTTTATGCTGTGAACTCATGGTCTAAAATGCTCCATCCGATATCCAAAAACCCGAACTGCAAATACGATATGTGCTTGTTGTTCAAATCCTGAGATCTGACACATATTTGAATAGTTTCGAAGTTTCATCAAGATTCGTTGATTTCAACAAATACCCGAACAGATGAAAGAAAATTTTGGCTATTTCGAAACAAAGACGCTTTGTGCGGTCGGTCAATAATTCTAACTTTTTTTGCTTTACAGGAAGATATAGAAAAGATAGACCTGGGCGACCCCGACCTGAACAAGGCCGCGACCAAGATACAAGCCTCGTTCCGCGGCCACAAGGTGCGCAAGGACACCAACTAGGGTGGCCACGCTGGCTCGTACGTGCGGACTGACATTATTGTTGAGAACATTGGAATCTATTGAACCATGTTATTACAACTCCATGAAATAATTATTTAATTTAGTCACAACTGTATAATTTATGAAAAAAAAAATTACATACCAGACTTATCAAAACTCCTCCCTTGAAAGTGCTCTAGCCAAAAGGACCCATTATGCTAGCAGCGTTGCCGCGTTAGATCGTCAATGAAATACGCTGGACCAAGTATAATCCAGAGCGAAGATCCCGTCCCAGATCCTACATGTATCTCCAAGCTTCGGTGCATCAAATCGCAAATATATTAAAATTCTTTTTTTTTGACGTCAAACGTCTTTAAAGTACAGCTGCGTATTAAAAGGGAACATAAGGGTAAAAAGTGGACCGCAATCAATTGCTTTATTGGTCAAACTAATAATTTAGATTAATTTATCAGGATGTACTGAATTTTAATTTCTTTTAAGAAATAGTTTTTTTTTGTGATGAGACTGTACATATCTATGTTTTGTATAAATATTTAGTATATTTCCGCTATCTTATGCAGTGAAAATAAGGGTGTAATTTATTAGTAAAGTGTTTTCAATATTTTGTCATATTATTTTTGAAAAGTTTTTTTATAACATTTATTTGTTGTTGACGGATTATTAATATAGTATTTTAAAAAATATATAATAGAGTGTAGTGAAAATAAGTGATATTTATTATTATTTTATCTATTTTGTAAATTTTAAATGTATAATTATTGTAATATTACTAATTTATTTTATATAAATGTCCTTAATGCACTTAATGACCTTAAACTTATTTGCCTACAACAAGATAGCGGAAATACACTAAATATTTATTCAAAACATAGATTTGAAGATGAATTTCCGCAAAGTAACGCTTGATTCAATCAACTATCTTGAGACTGTACATGTTGACAATGTAAAACAATGCTAAATTGTAAATACCTACCTACTTAGTTAATTTTGTAAATCAACAGAGTTGTGTTTCACCTGATCGAAACTTTTGTAAGTGGAAAATTTTATGCAGTTTTTTTTATTTTGTAAGAATGTAATACCAGTACCGCACTTGCGAAGTCAGTTCCGCAATCTTGATAAATTGAATTTATTATTCAATAATAGGTCAATTTCCTGATAATAATGTCAATTCGACCAACATAATAATTGTTAAATACCTTTACGCTATGAAATGACTCACTAATAACCAAAGAGTAGGTATGTATGAAGATATTTGGAAAGAAAAACTATTTGTAATATTATTATAGGTGTCTATCCTTTTTTCTATTATACTTCACAGTTTTTCTTGTACTTTCTTACTTGATAATATTATTTTTCTTATTACTTAGTATTAACATTCCAAGTTTTCGTCTCTCATGTTTGTTGATAACTTTAAGAATTTAATGTAGTGTATAAGATACCATATTTTAGTATTAGTGGCCATTATAAAAGCTTTATTTGCATTAATAATTGTTTAAATATATTTATTAAATAAAATAAATACAATATAATTACGTTAATAGTATCAAATCCTATACCTACACTGGAATGATTTTATGAACTTATTGTTTTATAATTTACATTAAATAAAATAATATTCGCCTATAAATTGATTTTTATTTACATCTTTATATTAATCACTGATGATGATGCCCAGCATGTTGGTAGTGATGATTATCTTTAGACCTTCAAGGGTCTGTGGATGATCCGATTGCTTTTTATGTAGTAAATAAGTAAAAAGTGTTAGCCTATACATGTAGTGTTGTATTTTGTTGTAGTTAATAAAGGCACTGGCCATTACAAATACATTAATGATTAAGATATAATGGACTTCATTTTGCCATTTTATTTCAGAGAGAGAGAGATTTTCATAGTATAGAAGTTAATTTTAGGTACCTATACAATGAATATATATCGGAATAAAAGAGAAAGAGAGGAAGAGGAAAACCCACGGAGAGCGTTTTTAGATCAGATCCTCAGACCAAATAAAAAAATACCGGACAAGTGCGAAACAGGCTCGTACATGGACGGTTCCATACAAACATATTGTTAAAATAATTAAAAACCTGTTTTAGCATGTGCTAATGAATTTATTTTATATGATACCTTACATGATACGATTTACTCACTTTGAATTTTTAACCCATATTTTGTGAATTTTGAGGCCCTATTTATATGTGATTTAAATAAAAATATACAGTTTTCAGATTTATTCCTATATGTGTACTCTGAGACAATGCTCTTCGCCAAATTTCATAGTTCTATTTCAACGGAAAGTACCCTGTAGGTTTTGATTTTTGTGAGCGTTAAAATATGCATTTTTTACAACATAATCGACTCTAACTTTTTTATACGGTAACTGAGAAGCTTTTCTTTAACACAACTGCAAGAATTCATAGGTTTACGTATATAGTTTAAATTTCAACTCAATATCTTTACGCGTTCCCTACATAAAGAGTCTTGACATACACACATATTCTAATGAGCCCTTCAATAAAGGGCTCATCAGAATACCAGCGTTGAGTGTTGGGCCCTTCCAGCACTCAACATTTTTATAGCTGAGGTGAGTCCCTTTCGACACTTTTGTTTTGTTTTTTTTTTTCATTAGTTATATAAGTTTTTTTTGTACGTGTTATTTATGTGTCGAATAAAGATATTTCATTTTCATTCATTTCATTACACAGACGGATAGACGGACAACAAAGTGATCCTATAAGAGTTCGGTTTTTTCTTTTTGAGGTACGGAACCCTAAAAATTAAGGACAGAATGTTGTGAACAAACAAGTGAGGCCGTCCAAAACTACACCTTGCCGTGTACAGACAATCACACACACATCCAACGTACAATGAAACTACGCCTTGGCTTGTCAGTCGAACTATAGCGGCGCAATTTTGACGCACTCACACATGTATTAAAAACCGGCCTCACTTGACTATTCTATGACGTTTTCTCTTGATTTTTTTATTTTCTCTGAGATTAGATCAGAGAAAAGGTCTCCTGTACGACATGACAGATGTCATCGACTGAAGTGTATTCACTAGCAAAAGACCGCAAGACGTGAAAGTTGCTCCACCGACAAGAGCCGCGCTGTTAAATCCTGCATGAATTAATAATTACCAACCCTTATTGAAAATATGTGACAAAAAACGCCAAAAACAAACACCGCAACTTTGCCTAAATTTTATACTATATATAACGGGACTGAACTCACGTGTGGGGATAGTCGTAACGACTATAGTTTCGGTCGCATTCGGCAACCTTTCTCAAGTTGGCGAGTGCTACGGAGCACGCGGAGCCGTCTCGCAATGCACTGAATTGCGTGAATCAGTGCATTGCGAGACGGCTCCGCGTGCTAGCACTCGCCAACTTGAGAAAGGTCGCCGAATGCGACCGAAACTATAGTCGTTACGACTATCCCCACACGTGAGTTCAGTCCCGTTATATATAGTATAAAATTTGCCTAAATTGTTACAGTCACTCAGAAGTGGATAGAGACAAAAAAGTACCAAAAAGTCTCAAAAAAAATCTCCGGAAAGACGCCGTAAGTCCTAAATTATGTGCACCCTAACGATTCCACGATAAATTGACTTCAAAAAATGGCCTTGTTTGTAAATAATAATAATTTATATAGTATGGGTTTGACATGGGCCTGGCTTGAAGCGTTCATCGTGTCTAGTGATTACACGTCCTACATCTTATTATGATGATAATGATAACCAATAGCTGCATTTGCCGTAATTTGTAGCCGTAAAACAAGTAATATCTATGTATGTTTTACTTAAGGGCCTAATGCCAGAATCAAGCGAAAGGTGTATTTTTAAAGACGTGGTGTAAAGATAACGAACATAAATATCCATATTAAAAAAGTATTCGCGTAGAATTTCGGAAAATAATATGGTTACTTTAGAAAAATATTAAAACTTGGCATCATAAAATAAAAACTTTTTTTCAAATGCTCCAAATTATCAGCCATAACACCACATTATTTTTGATAAATTACGTAGCCAGACTAATGTTCTAGTAGAGTAATCGATTAGTTTTTTAAATATATGCTTAAATTTTGAATAAATAAATAAAATATCACCTAAAAATGTAAGCTGGCGCTCGAAGCCAAAATCATCATGATCAGTGTCATGCAATTTTCGACTCTAAACAAAGCAGCATAGATGATAGCGGGCGATGCAAGAAGCGCAGGTGAAATCTGTTTTTTTTTTCATGGCATTAGGCGCACTCACATCTATATAGAAAATATGTGACTAAAAGATGGGTAGAAAAATGAACACCGCATTCACAAAATCTATATGGTTTTCGCGTCTATTTTTTTTGCCGATTTCATGCCTATATTGATCCGGTTGTAAAGGGTTAGCCAAATAAAAGTGGATAAGGACTAAACCATTCCATAGAAATCAGAAATCGTTTATTGCAACACTATGTACAAAGGTGTTAGTAATGAATATTAATTTCAATAGGTTACATTACGGTTACATTAGAGTGTCTATAAAAACATTACACACCATTATATGAGCAAAAACTCAGATGATCCTCACTCCTGAGGTAGTAGACCTCCATCAACGTCACATTAAAAGAGAATGATTGTTTTTACGCGAAGAATTCCCGGGAAAGACGACGTAAGTCCTAAATTATGTGCACCCGACGACTCCATGATAAATTGACTTTAGCTAATTAAGCCTTAACGGAACGTTATTTTGTTTGCAGTAGTAAATAATAATTTCAATGGCCAAGTGCTGGACATAGGCCTTCCCTATGGATTCCTATTAAGCCGGTTGGAAGCATCCAGCATGTTCAACGGTCGGACGTCCTACGGCTGATTATGATGATGTTAACCTGGAGTTGGAATCGCTACTATCTACCTTAGTATATTATGGATCACTTTCGCTATGTGACCAACTCAAAATTCGATAAAAAATAGGTGTAGGTATTTTTATAAATTTTTGACCGACGAACCACCGGAGGAGGTATACAATTCGTCGCGTATATATTTATATATATATATATATATATATATATATATATATATATATATATATATTTTCATAGTAGTCCGATTACAATAATTCTTTTTTTATTGGAAAGAGTATACTTCGAAATTGGTCCCATTTACATTTCATCGAAATTGGCTGAGCCATTTTTGATAAATCAACAATAATGTGAAAAATGTTATATCCGTGCATAATATTTGCGTTCTAGCGATGCACCCCGGCTTCGCACAGGTGTATCATACATATAAACATTTCTCTTGAATTACTCTATCTATTAAAACAAACTGCATCAAAATCCGTTGCGTAGTTTGAAAGATATAAGCATACATTTGGACAGACAGCGGAAAGCGACTTTGTTTTATACTATGTAATGATTCTGTACACGGGTGAAGTCGGTCATGCGATTCCGAGTACAAATATTTATGTGACGGCTGATGTTTTTCTTGAATTCTGGGTTGGCCTCATAAAAAGTAGTCCATAATGAATAAGATGGTCTGAATTACCCGCTTCCGGCTTAGTACCTTCTTTTTTTTAAAACACGTAGAATTTTTCTGCAAATCATTCACTTTTTTCATCGTACATTTATGTATCTACAGCAAAAGTCTTTGAATTTTTTTATTCCTATTCTACCTTTATAGGGTTGTGTATCCAAAGTCCAAAAACGGGACCTACTAAGTCTCCGCTGTCCGTCCGTCAGTCTTTCTGTATGTCACCAGACGGTATCTCATGAACCGTGATAGCTAGAAAGTAAAATATTTCATAGGTGATGTATTTCTATAACAACAAAGACTAAAAACAGAATAAAATAAATATTTAATGGAGCTCCCATTTAACAAACGTGATTTTATTGCCGTTTTCTGCTTAATATTTTAATAACGGCAAAGAGTAGATGCTTGAAATATTCACATAATATTTATTTGCTTAGTCACTTTAATAAATAAATAATGAAATTAAACTAAATAAATTAAGGAGGCTCTATAGCGTACGGAACTATTAAATCTTAGGTACTTAATGTACGGAACCCTTCGTGAGCGAGTCCGACTCGTACTTAACCGATTATTCATCTTATCAACTTTTAAACAAGAACTTAGAACACAATATGAACACAATTAACTTTTTTCCTTTTATTACAAAACCTCAATCCAATAAAGTTTTATTACTACCGACATACACCACAATGTAAACGTAGTATACGGCAAAACAATAACACAAGGTATGAATTATTCATAAAAACTTTTGAATCAGAAATCAACTTTAAAGGGGAATTTCGAGGGAAAATATGTTTGCTAAATCATAAGCATCAACTAACAACTTTTGCGATTTGAACACATTATTTATATAATAATAATACTACGGCACTGATCGCGAACTAAAATTACGAGATAAATAAATACCTCATCGTCCCAACGTTTCGAGCGAGTTCCATCGGCCGTGGTCACGGATAGACAGGAATGATGAGGTACCTATTTATTTGGCTCGTAATTTTTGTGCGCGATTAATCCCTTAATAAATAACAATAATAAGAAACGTCAGTTTTGAAATAGATTAGTGTAATAAAACAAAGAAAGGATACATTCTAAAAGTATAGACAAATATAATGGAGAGGGAGTCAAATATGGCCGTATTATCTACTGTAGATATTGTAATAATATGTATCAGCTATTTCTACAGAGCTATTCAAAAAGAGTGTAGAGTTTGTGCAAAAAGAGGACCGTCGTGGCGCTACGGTGAACTAACAATAAGATTTTAACCAGCAGCCAACGTACCGACTACTTGGTAGACGCAAGTCTACTGATGAAAACCGAATTGGTGTCTACCAAGTATCGATCAATTTCTGTTATACTAGCAATGACAGAGCAGTGTTGTCAACGAAACAATATTTGTAAAATGGCACACTGGCGACCTCATCTACAACGCTTCTCTTTTTGCACAAACTCTATTAAAGTGAAAAGGATGATTCAGATTATTACAAACAATTTCTACTACTATGGCTATGCTAATTCAGAAAATAATGCTCTCAAATGAAGCCCACGCATGGGCAAGCGTAGCGTAGGACGAGGTAGGAGGCACTGACGAGGTGGACAGAGGATCCGTTGCGATTAATTTGCTTCCAACTGGCCTTATTAGAAACCGATTGAGGCGGCATATGTGAAACTCAAAAAAAAGCCGTGGTGGCCTAGACAGTGACACCTGCTTTTCAATCGTGAGGTTGTGGGTTAAAATTCCGGTCCTGTACCAATATGTTCCATGGAATTTCACACCACTGGCTTTTTGGTGAAGGAAAATATCGTGAGGCAATCTTCATACCTACGTCCGTAGAAGAAATTCGATGTCGTGTGTGAATCCACCAACCCGCACTGGGACGGGACAACATTGTGGAAATGGCCCAATCACTCTTAGTGAGTAGGCCTACGTGCTGCACTGGACTATTGAAAAAAGGCTGGTACAATACAGTACATCTCTAACTCTGGAACTACGAGCAGGTTAAATTTTATTTTCTAGAAAGAATTCAGGATAGGTCGAATGTTTTGTTGAGTACTGGGGCGTTTTGCCCCGCAAGCGGTTCGCTCCGCGGGAGGAATCGCGCAAGACTCTTATTGAAGGTCCTCATTCGCCCCGCATTGTTTGGAACGGGGCGAAAAGTGCCATTCAAAAAGTGTCTTTTTCTCTATGATGGAAAGGTAATAAACTCAGAGCAAATAAAAAAATCAAAAGAGAATGTCGTGAACAAACAAGTGAGGCCGACCAAAACTACGCCTCGCCGTGTAAAAAAAAACACACACACATCAACGTACAAGGAAACTACGCTTTGGCTTGTCAGTCGAACTATGGCGGCGCAGCAGTGACGCACTCACTAATGTATAAAAAACCGGCTTCACTTGACTGTTCAGCGACGTTCGCTCTTGATTTTTTATTTGCTCTGAGTTAATAAATAAAACAAACTTCACCTCGCTGGCAATATAATATAAAACACAATATATAAAACAAGAGTCAATTAACGTTTTGTATGGAACAGCTGTCATCAGTGTGATTATCAACTTTTACTCTAGATCAACCTAGAAATAGCTAAATAGTTGGTTCTCTGTAAAGTCGATTTACGGATAATAATTTAACATGTTAACGTCATAAGAAATCATTGTTAAATCAACAACTGCAAGAAGCCGAACCCTTAGGCCGTTCGTGCCTCTCTATCGCTAGTTCCGCGCTCTCGCTTGCACGCTTAGTTTTGGCGGAACGTAAAACTTTTTCGTGCGCGCAGCCGGTGTTTATCGATAAGACGTTATCACGTCAAAAATCGACTGCTATGGAGCAAAAAAGTCATTGACAGCTACAATAATAACAACTAATATCTAATATCAACTGTCAATGACTTTTTTGTACACTGATATGTGACAACATATTTAATTCTGGGGTATTTCATGTTCAAATCATCGAATGACTTGGTTCAAAAAATGGCAAATTTTAGGCATTTCGGTTTTGTTTCTATGAGACGCAATTAATGACAATTCATTTCTATAATAAAAGCATGTGTTTTTATGACGTAATCATTTGAAATTGGATAAATGATTTGAATAAAAAAATATTGTACTTGAAAAACCCGGTGCGTGACACCGGGGTCACAAACGATGTAAGTCAAATTGACGTCACAAACGGCGAGTAAAATAACAGCTAGAAAGGATAAAATTAAATTAAGAGCATTTCATATCTTAATACCCGTAACGTCTATACTGCAGTGGATTCAAATACGGTGTCGAGTTTTCATTTTCATAAATATTAGCACCGGTACGATAAGAAGTATAAACTGGAGTGCGATCCACGTTTGCATTTGCCAAATATTGACCAAGACCTTTGTACAGTTCTGTATTGACATTATTCCCATATCTAGGTCTGATAAAAATTTGGTTGTTCTTCCAAGATCTCCAAATACGTTTGGGATATCCTTGTCTTTGATTGCAGATTTCAGGTAGGGAATTGTCTCCAAATTCTTGGATTTTAGGTTGGTTGTTGGAATCATTTGTCCATGGAATTTTGTTGTTGATGTATTTTGGTTTATTGTTATCAGTTTGGATGATCATGTCTGAATTCAGTTTGTTGCCGATATCGTTGTATTGTCTTCTATTGTTGTTTACATCGTCAAAAGTGTTGACTACGTATTGGTCAGGATATTTCATAATTTCATATGAATAAGGCTTGCTTTCAGCATACGTTTGGGGCAATAAGGTTTGGGGTAAGCTATTTTCTTCGTTGTAGGGTGGCTTTGAATTGAAATTGTCAAAATTTGATGAAAATCGTAACTCTGAAGTGATGACTTTTGGAATATTCTGTTGCGGAGATGCTTCAAAAAGTTCTTCGTAGTTATTATTTTGGATAACTATTTCTTCTGGCTCTAAAACAATAATATATGTGACATTTTTATTTTGTTCACTTATTTTTATAGTTTAAAGACATACTAGATAATAAATACACAGAAAAATAAATAACAGAATACCGCTTAGAGCAATAATGCTTGCCTTCCACTGCAAAAAAATAGACCCGTTAGCAACTCAGCTTGGCTAGTAACATCAAGATGTTCGGTGAAGGAAAACATCGTGAGGCAACCTGTATACCCACGTCCGTAGAAGAAATTTGATGGCGTATGTGAATCCATCAACTCGTACTGAGCCAGCGTGGTGGATATGGCTCAATTACCCTTCGTAGGTAGGCCTAAGTCCTGCAGTGGACTATTATAAAGGCTGGTGCAGAGTACAGCATCTAACGTATCCGTTCCGCTCATAGCGGAAGGCATGTTAATGACGATACACGTATAGAATCACAATCAAAACTACTGAAGGCGCGATTTTGCTCTTTCATTGATTTTCTGCACTTTTCTTTCTGCTTTAAACATGTCGAAAAAAAATGTGAAGTAAATATATACAGTCTTACCAGGTTTAGGAAACTTTTGACTGGTTAAGTCTAGTCCAGATATTGTTGATGATATTTTAACTTTATCATCAGTGTTTGTTTGGGGTATCACAGCAGATTTATTCGTTGATAAAGGACTAAGTTTTGGAATGAAAGGTACATTAGTTGAAGTTAAATGTGATGCCATTTTTATTGGGATTTTACCAGCATCGGTAAGAATGGTAAGAGGTATTAGTTTCGGAGCAATCTCATCACTTTTTTCTTTTGTAGTTGTATGGTTATTAAGGTCAATTGAATGCTTGACAAACTTATCAGTTTTGAGATCCGCTGTAGCTGCAACTTGTACTTTTCCTGCTATTTTCAATTCATTTTCTGTATTTGGGAGTTCTTTTGTTGGCGTGCTTGGAACTACTTTAAAACTGGCTAATAAATCTTCTGGTAACACTTTTTGTACAGAAATTGATGCAGATGTTTCATCTAATTTGGTCAAAACTTTGTTACTTTTCATATCACCAATTCTTTTTTCGACCATTTTAGCACTATCATTGTTTTCTGCGGCCTCAATTTCAAGTTCATTCTCAACTTGTTTTACACTTTCTTGTCCCGCTTTATTGTCATCGTCACGCTGCTCATCTTTTTTATTTTCCGAGGATTTAGAATTGTTTTGGGCATATTCTTCTTTCATTTTTTTATTTTTATTATCATTATCATTGCTCTCATCCTCAGTATTAGTTGTTGAATTAGCTGCTGGACTACTTGTTTCAGTGATATCTAAAGTTGTACCATTATTAGATTTGTTCATCATGCTGTTCATCATATCATTATCATTATTGTGTGCTTCGGAATTTTTAATAATGACTTCTGTAGCGTCAATTATTTTCGGTGTAGTCACTATTGGAGTCAAAAGCCTTCGTGGTATAGCATTCTTTCGTTGTATATTTATTGGACTGAGACGTTTGACTGCGGGTATTAAAAGATTTGCAGGCATTCGACTGTTTGAAATTTTGGGCTTATCGCGTGAGTGAACATCTATTTCTGTCTCTCTTTTGCCACGAGTGTTAACTTCTACTGTAGACTCGACCTGGAATCATAACCATTACTTAACATTTGTCTTGCCTAAAAGGCCCGAAATTATTGCTGTAATTAATTAAGCAACAATTGGCATTAACTATACAGGGTTATCTGTACTGTACTGTACTGTACCAGCCTTTTTAATAGTCCACTGCAGGACGTAGGCCTACCCACGAAGGGAGATATCAGAGTTATCTGCTTGCCCTGTATTAAACCGAAAGGGGGTGATGAGGCCAACCCTAAATTCGAGAAAAAGTATTGGCTCTTCCATACAAAAATGCAACTCTGAATGGAATAAATGTATAAAACAGCTGATTTTTTTCTCGAATTCCGAGCTGAACCCATAGTAAAAATTGTTCCTAGTGATGCTCTAAATCA
The DNA here is from genome assembly GCA_949316475.1 of Hypomecis punctinalis. NCBI lineage: Eukaryota > Metazoa > Arthropoda > Insecta > Lepidoptera > Geometridae > Hypomecis > Hypomecis punctinalis. Next base: position 8,689,185 of record OX438820.1, on the reverse strand, counting down.
CCTCCTTTCGGCGTAGTATATCAGCTTTAGATAACTCTGTAGATGAGTTACTGGCATTAATCACTAAAATTGGTCTGGTTTTTAGTTGTTTGAAATGTAACTAAAAACTTTAAAAAACAAGGTAGCAACTTGATTTACTCATCATTTTAATTTAAGCTGTAAAAAATACTGTGTTATTAGTAGGACATAGGTAAACACATCCACTGTTCACTTTAAATTGTCTACATTAGAACTAATCGGAATTTACTAGTAAGTAGTAACAAACATTTTCCTGCGGTCTTAATCGGTCATCTTCCTTGATTTCACCTTGCCTTGATAACCTAAAGAAAATACAGCATAGCCTTTTTTATCTATTGCTTTGGTATCTATTCCATTACATTAGTTAGTAGTATATATAGTTGTCACTTAGTTAATTTTCTTCATACTAACCTCTTCTTTTAAATCATGACATAGTACTCCAGAAACGACGAACAGCGCCCACAACACAAGCATTTTCAACACCTCCATTTTAATTTACCATATTTTAGGCCGCTTCTACCATTTTGCATCAATGACTGATTTTTTTCTGATAATGTTGTGTTTGGAAATTTTGTATAAAATTGATTCTTTACACCAGTTCTGTAGAACGAAAACATCGGAAATAATGTAAACTTTGATGACAAAGGAATTTAATTAGAACTGTGACTAATACGTGGTGATGTCAGCAAATTTTACAAAATAATCTAATCAAAAGGAATAATTATGCATAATAGGTTACTTATTAGAATTCTGTAACTGACGACTAATTCTGTATGTAATTCTGTCAGTGTGGACGATATGGCCTAAACGCCTTCCTAAAGCTAAGCATTCACTGGAGGCAGCCTCAGGCCAAGCGGCTGCCTCGACCTGAGGAGACGTGAACCTCAACCTGAGGCTGGCCTCGCCCTGAGCAATAAGAATAAGAAAAGTTACCTCAGCCCGCCTCAAGTAGAGTTTGCACGGCCTGAGGCTGCTCAACTGGCGACATACCTCCAAATGGGCGTAGTATATTGTTGGAATATTAAAATGTAGTAGTTAGAAATTGATGCTGTTATCAGACCATGTTATGTTGATGATGGTTGAACTATCAGATGGTAATTACTATCTGCTAGTTGAATGTTGCCCTCTTAAATAGACCTGATGAATTTACCACTACGTGTAAATCATACATAGTGGTAAATCCAGCAGCGTTTCTTGTATACTTTAGTCAACTCTTTCTAAATCTCAACCTTGTATATCTTGTTATTTCTTTATGTCTTTATATCTATCTGTAGTATTACGTAGTAGAAAGAGGGTCTATAAAAATAAATACCGTTTTATTTCCATATTCTTTCTTTCTTAAAGCTACAAATAAAGAAAGGTATAGATCATGTGATAAAGATTCAGCAGCAGAGGATAGAACTCCAGAACAGCAGAAACAAACAACGCAACCAACGTGACCACGCGACCGATGCTCCGCATCAGCTCCAACTTGGTCGGCGCTTCTGCCAGGGACTTCCGGAGCGACTTGAGGTGGTAAAATGTGTCTTCTGGCGGAGTTACCTGAAATGGAAATGCTAAATTAACATACTTTTGATGCTGGTGAGTTTTCAGTACAGAAGATAGGAGTATGGTGAATGAGGTGTTTTCCAAAAAAAAAAAAGAAATAGTGATAAAAGTATCCAATAGATGGCGACAATAGTTTGAAATCGTCGATCCTTTGACTATGGAAATCGTACTGTCATTGTCAAGATGTCTTCTTCTTCTTTTTTATGTTTTGGCGTCTCATTGTTGTGCATTTGCCAATATCAAGTATTAAGATTGAATATTTTTTTGTAATATTTTATCAAAATAGTCACGTCATAGTCCAATAAAGTCGTGGTCAAGTCCAAACGTAGTCCAAGTCATACCTCAGTAAAGTATTGGAGACTTTAATATAGGTTTCTCTCTCACACCCTATTCCAGTTGATAATGACATATCAATTTATATGACTATTACGCCATCTAGTAAGTTTTGTAAAACTATTTTTTTTTTTGTAAACGCCTCATTGCTTTGCTCAAGACGTAGACAGCTTGCTATGACATTGTTTTGTGTACTGCCACAACTGAAGAATAGTGACTCCTTAGTAAATATATGAAGATTACTCATAAAATCCTTTATCTGTATAACGCGCAAGCAAGGCGTTGACGAGATTTACTTAATAAACGACATTGTTACTCTTTTTCTTTTTAGGCGGTACATATTTAGAGCTTTAAACATATTGTCAGTGAGGCACACGATTGAATAAAAGGCTTTGGGTCAATAATTGGTTTGGGGTCAGAGACCGTGTGTAAGATGTCCCCTAATATTTATTTAATACCCAACTAAAAGTAAGTATCGAAAAGTTTTCTTTTTAAAATGGTAGGTAATATTTAACAGTTTCATTATTTTTTTTTATTTTATTTGCAGCAGTGGTGTACTACGCTCTTCTTACAGTCTTAACGATAAAGGTATCTGCAAGGTAAAGGGTGCTTATTATTTACCAATCGTCTAGACTCAGACTTAAAGACATTTATAATGAGATCAGTACAATTCTTCTTTGGCGCCACCAACGCTATAAGTTGGTGTAATATAAGCACTTCAAAAATTTGACGCTTGCGTAGGAGGCGGCCTGGCTCAGTTGATTAGAGCATCAGGCTAGTGATCCGAAGGGGCAGGTTCAAATCCTGCTTTCGCTTCAGATTTTTGAAATGCTTATCACAAAAAATAACTGGAACTCTTTGAGATTTTTCTTTTATACTGTTACTTCAAATACAACGAAAATAACATTGAATAAGTTTGTATAGGCCGAGTGGCCAGCCCTAATTTCAGAGTTTATAGGCCGTGTGAAGGCCTCCGACATGGCTAAACGGTTACAACAATTTAACGTGTCATCCGAGCCACGGTAGCGCTCAGTTGGAAAATGTCACAATAAACGTGGTCACGTTGGCTGTCAGTTCTATCCTCTGCTACTGAATCTTTATAAAAGTAATATGACATCCTCCTCTTGGTGCAGTCGGCTAACTGGGTCATATTTCCCCAAGCACTTTTAGTATGACAATAACGCGGCCCGCAGCGAGTGACGGAAAATAAGTCTAATTGCGTCATTAATTATGCGAAAACTCGGAATTAGGCCAGCGGAGCCCGAATGCAGTTAATTTTAATGATTTTAACACGTTTTGCCCACCGTGAAGTGGGATACGGTAGTAAAAATATTGGGAATTTTTATTAGCTAGGTTAAATTCCCACTTTAATGTTATATACAGGGTTACTGATAATCAATTAGCATCCTTTTAAAGACTTATTCTGTACATCAAAACTAACAATTAAAATTCTACAATTTTAGTCAATACTAAAAAAACAACTGTTCTGTACATTTTGTCGAAGGCGAACGATATTTTTCTATGGAACATGGATTTTAAGTCGTTCAACAAAAGTTGTTAGTTGTGAGAATAAGCCTCTATAAGGATGCTAATTGATTACCAGTATCACTGCATAATTAAAATAACAAGGTGAACAATTAGACATTTTGAACCTGCGCGACGTTTTAGTGGAATCTGGGTCTTAGGCGTTCAGGCATAGACCAGTGTGACCATGACGTAATCTAAGACTTTAGGATTAAAGTCTGACTGCAGGATCAAAAATCGAATAACTTTGAAGTTATACAGGGTTATTTCTAATCAATTAGCATCCTTCTAGGGGCTTATGTTGTACATCAAAACTAACAACTTTTGTTCCACGACTTTCGTCAAAACTCAAAAAAAATTGTTGTTCCATAGAACAATTAAGTTCACCCGCGGCAAAATGTATGGAACAGCAATTTTGTTTTTTGGGTTTTGACAAAAGTTGTTAGTTTTGATGTACAGAATAAGCCCCTAGAAAGATGCTAATTGATTAGGAATAACCCTGTATATTAGATACATATTAGCAACAGCAACAGTTTTTTAGCAACAGCAACAGTTTTATAGCAACAGCAACAGTTTTTAAACAGTAGCAATAGTAACAGTTTTTTAACAGCAGCAACAGTATTTTTTTTAACAACAGCAACAGTTTTTGTTACACACAAGATACATATTAATTTACATCATTACAGTAAACGGCGTTTTTTTTTAAATTATCAATTGCAAAAACTCGGAATTAGGCCAGTTTGCCCTGAATGCTGTTAATTTCAATTATTTCAACACGTTTTACCCACTGTGAGGTGAAATGCGGATGACGATGATGGAGGTGAAAATATTAGGAGCATCAACCGACCAGAACTTATTTACACAAAACTTATATAAAGTTTCATGAACTTAACTATAATAATATAATACAACTACTATGCGTGACCAAAATGCTGGTGTTTATTTGGCTCAACGTATAAGCATTGCCATTCAGCGTGGCAATGCTGCCAGCATGCTGGGCACGCTGCCAACTGGCAGTGGGCTTGAGCACTTGGATTATCTTTAGACCTTCAACGGTCTGTAGATGATCCAGTTGCTTTCTATGTAGTAGTAGTGTAGTATTGTCATTTAAAAAAAATAATCTATGCTATATTTACAAACTTAAACAAATGAATAAAAAAAACACTTGAACTAAAAATGAGTATGTATAGATGACGATGAAAACCCTAATCTAAAAGCGAAGCATCAATATCTTACAAAGGTCCATAGAATCGCATCAAAAATCGTAGATAAATATAAAAGAAAAACATGATGAAAATGAAATAGGATTTACCTGAAACACTACTCCGTTTTCAATATGCGACGGTAGACTTTGATTCTTTGGGCACGGCTGCAAACGATTGTACTTCAGAAATATACCTTTAACCTTTTGGCTATGACTATTTTACTTGAAATACTCGTATGTCTACACAAAAAGCAATTCGATCATCCACAGGCCCTTGAAGGTCTAAAGATATTCTAAATGCGCAAGCCCACTGCCAGTTGGCAGCGTGTCCAGCATGCTGGCAGCATTGCCACGCTAAATGGCAATGCTTATACGTTGAGCCCATTAAACATTAGCATTTTGGTCACGTGTGAAGCCTACCAGTCCAAAATTGACCTAGAACTGACGACTGTTTAGCATTGTTAGAAGCTTTCAGGTGGATTAAAAACTTACTTATAATCATATTCTAAATTAAATAAATAAATATTAAGGACATCTTACACGCGGTCTCTGACCCCAAACTAAGCAAAGCTTGTGATATAGCTGTCAGAGATTGATATACGACTTATACTTATTTTAAAATACATACTCATATAGATAGTAACTAAATAACACCCAGACACAGAGAAATCACCTATGTTTATCACATAAATGATTGCCCTGAGTGGGGATCGAACCCACGCCACGCCAGTTTGAAACAGAAGTCAGGGTTACTAACCATTGAGCCACTGAGGCAGTCAAAAATATTAATAAGATTTACTGGGTGTTGTCTTTTACAACCGGATGAAAATTGTCAAAGAAAAAAAAGACAAAACAAGAACTACTCCGGAGTTACTCTGTATCCATAAAAGTAGTATTGTAGTCTACAAGGCCTGGAGAAGAAAATTGACGCCAACCACTTAGTTTAGTATTTCAATCGAAACGTTTCACTTAAAAGCGAGGTCTTGTTTCGTTCTAAATGTTTGTCGTCGTCGAATACGCAATCACTTTCTTTACAACAGTCTGTAGTCAAATAATATACTTCTAATAATATAATATAAGAAAGACCATTGCTACGTAGATGCTCTCGTAGAGGGTCTACGACAACACCTTCAAATATGCTACAATGTAAAAGGCTCATAATGTTAAACTCTAGCCGCCTTACCACAAAAGATTTAAACACACTTTAAACGCAATTTAACGCTGCTATTTGTACTGATAAACATAGTCTAAAGCGTACGTAAAACTTTTGTAGTTTGACAGTAGCATTTTTACGCTCTGCGCCCTCTTCGCCGTAGCATTTTCGTAGCGCTGTTGTAGACCCTCTACGAATCTGAAATCCACGAAAAGCCATAGGACTTTTTACTACTTTGGCCATAAGTTATAGTTTTGACATCTTACACCTTATTCTGATACCTTGCTTTCTCATAGTGGAGCGCCGTAAGGCATAAAAATGGTAAAATCTCTGAATCCAGGGCCAGTCAATGAATCTTCATATAAATTTTTGAAATGTGTTTTTAACAGCATATAGAAAAATGTTAAAAAAGATGTTTTGCCCCATCTCAATTTTTTATTTGTAAATAATTTTATTATTAATTTTCGGAGATTTACTTTTATTTTCATTAGTTTAAAGTTATATTTTGGAAAGGAGAGCTATTACAAACTTGTCCTTGGGTCTCAAGGGACTGCAGGTACAAAGGTGAGGGGTGGAGGGAAATTATAGAAGGGACAACAGTAGCTGTTGGGCATTGTTGACGACTTGACGCGTTCCTTAACATATTAGTACACGTTGCACCTACCTAGGATAAATACGTAGCTATTTTTGTGCGTTCTGAGAAAAAATATTTCTGATTTTTGTTTGTTTGCAACTTATGTATGTATATTTATTATTGTGCAGTTCATTCGATAATATTTAATTACTGAACATAATTGTGTTTTACAAACTTAGAAAACAGTGGCATTGATAGTATTTGTTTATTATTTATAATTACTACAAGATTTATTGTTTGTTATCTTTTTTTATCTTAGAAAGCGATATTGTAGGCGAGAATGGAGTATGTAGATCTAGAAGATACCTATTCACTGTCACTACATTAAAAACATCTAGATCGAAATTGTCAGGAAACAATGATGGAGATTGCCTCTTGACTGCTTCAGTGGTTCAGTGGTTAGTGACCCTGACTGCGGGATCAAAGAGGTTCGATTCCCACCCAGGGCAAGTATTTATGTGATAGACGTAGGTGTTTGCTCTGTGTCTGGGTGTTATTTAGGTATTAACTATATAGTTATGTATTTAAAAATATGTATGGGTATGCAATCTTTGCTTAGTTTGGTGTCAGAGACCGTGTGTAATATGTTCTCTAATTTATTTATTTATTCCTGACCCTGCCGGGTCGTATTATAAAATAAATAAATAAAAATTAGAAGATATCTTAAACACGATTTCTGACGAAACTAAGCAAGCTTGTAATATGGCAGCCAGAGAGTGATATGCTACGTACACATATTTTTAAATCCATACTTGTATAGTTAATAATATCCAGACACAAAGCCTATGTTCAACATATAAATGCTTGCCCTGGGTGGGAAGTGAATCCACGCCTCCTTGGCCTAGGCCTCAGAGTCACTAACCACTAAGTCACTGAGGCAGGAATGAAAGAGGAAGCCTTGGGAAGGAGGATACCTTGTCAGTGACTTCAGTGCCGGTGCTACCATCAGACTTGACGTCAGCGTGTATGGGCTGAGCGTGGTTGGTCATGATGTGGAGCGCTCCTGTCGCGTCGCGTTTGGGACGAAAGCTTGCCTGCTGGAAAATATCGTCATTTTTTACACCATTTAATATACCATTATTAAGTTTTGATATGTAGTTTTTGAATAAGAATCATAATTAAGCAGGTTGGTTAATGCCGGGTAGCTATGAGCGAAAGTATAATGTTACACGAACTCTTTAACCAGGTCAAGTGTGTTGAATACAATTTTATTCGCAACAAGATTGATCGACAGAATATCTACATTTATATGGTATTCATCCCTACCATTATCTTGATACCATAACAACACATTCATCCATCAGCCACAGGACATCCACTGCTGGACATAGGTCTCCCCTATAGATCTCCAATAAAACCGGTTGTTAGCGGCTTGCATCCAGCGTGATCCTGCGGTCTTAATGAGGTCATCCGTCCACCTTGTGGGTGGACGTCCTACGCTGTGCATATCGGTGCTCGGTCTCTCGAGAACTTTTCGATCCCATCGATCATAAGAACATGTTGGATACAAATCGTTTTCAATCAGTTTTGTTGGAAATTCGTCTTGACTATACAAGCCATACAGCGTCCACTGCTGGACATACCACGCGGCCACGAGCTCGCCCCTATGTGCGGTAGCGGGGCGCGGAGCGGTGAGCGTTAAGAAACCAATGTATTAAAATATTCAAATGACGCCACGACATCCCGCTCCAAGCGCCCGTAGACCCACCGACCTGGCGTTTTAAACAAAAGATTTAAACATGGCGTGTAACCGTTCTATTTGTACTGTTAAACATTGTGTATATTTAGAACGTAAAAGTAGCAACTTACAACGTCATAGTTAGGCAGGATCGCGAGGCAGGTTAGCATGAGCTCGAGAAGTGCCATCGTTTCACAACATCGTTCGAGCGTAACTCAATATTTTCGCTTTCTTACTTTATTTTAGCAGAGTAAAGCTGATTACACACTGTATCCGTATTCTACGGTGTGATATGAATGTTTGCGGTTCAATAAGGGTACATCATTGTTTCAAAGTGTCTATAATAAGTATTTGTACCTTTCTGAACCTTAGGTATTCATTTTAAAAAAATCCAAAATGAGATGATGCTTCACGTCTTTATAGACAATAGATACTCGTAATAGACAGTTCTTTATTAGGACAAAAAAAAATTAAACAAAACCACAAAGCAAACAACACAGCAAAACAAAACAAAATAAACATCATAAATAATATGATGTTATTACAATGTTATTATGTAATTATTTTACAATGTTATCCTAATTAATTACTTAATTTTATTTTTGTCACAACCCGGTCCCACCTCAGCATATGCTGCATTATATACTATATTTCTGTAGAAAATTTCTGTACATTAAATTAGATATTTTTATTCGTTTTCTAAGTTTTAAAATAGTTAAGAAAGTCGCAGTTGAAAAAAAAGAGCTAATTGCTAAATCTTTATTACAGTAATTATTTTTTGCAAAAAATAGCATGACCGACTTTAATCGTGTACAGAATTTACGATTTTTTTACTCGGATCGATGTAACATTTTTCACATTATTGTTTATCGAAAATGGCTCAGCTGATTCCGATAAAATTTAAATGGCACCAATTTCGAAGTATACACTTTTCCAATAAAAAAATAATTATCGAAATCGTAAAAAGTTATGCGTGGTATTGAGTACCTCCTCCGTATCGTCGGTCAAAAATGAATAATAAGTAGGTATTTTGAGGACAAAAAAGTAGATAATTTTGATTTCCTAGCAAATGTGTTTATAATATGTAAAACCTATCAGTATGAAATTATTACTCTGATATAATGTCTAGTCCAAGCGAATCGAATTTGAACTTGAGTTTAGACCAACCAGGCTAGCATACGGACGACGAAATAATTATATCGACCTGTCAAAATGAGACAGAGTTATAGTGAAGTGTAAAGGGTTACTGGTATTTAATTATCATCCTTTTAGGGGCTTATTCAGTACATAAACACTTGCAACTTGTTCTGCGGCTTTTGTCAAAACTAGAATAAAAAGAAAGAGCTGGCTGCACTGTACCAGCCTTTTTAATACTCCACTGCAGGACATAGGTCTACCCACGAAGGGTGATTGGGCCATATCCACCACGCTGGCCCAGTGCGGGTTGGTGGATTCACATACGCCATCGAATTTCATCTACGGATGTATGCAGATTGCCTCACGATGTTTTCCTTCACCGGAAAGCCAGTGGTGTGAAATTCCGTACATAAATTCCAAAGAACTCATTGGTATGGGACCGGGGATTTGAACCCACGACCTCACGATTGTAAGGCGGCTTGAAGATTGTAAGTAACAGCTGGCTATTCAATAAATATTTTGTCGAGGGTGAACAATATTTTACAAAACTCTTTTTATGGTTGTATGCTAAGCTAGCAGAATCCATCCCACCACCTAGTCTTCTTTCTACAAGTAAAAAATAAAATGTTTTTAGTTCCTTCGTGTGAACACAGCCCTAAATTTTTATCGGAAAACAGGGCAATTCAATATTCCTACTTCTTTTCAATGTTTATTGCTTTTAGGTACGAAAATGTTCATATAATCGTAAACATAATATAGCATACTTGTACAAGGATAAAAATATGTTGACCGTGGCTTGCTTTTGTTTTTTGGTCGCATCAAGTTATGGGCATGTCAATGTAAGTTATTTATTACACTTATTCAGGAATTTTTAAAATTACCATTGGGTACTATTTGCACATTGAAATTTTATAAACCCAATTAAAGTTTTGGCCTCCTTGTACGACATGACAATCTAATGAAAACTATAATGAAGGAAAGAGACGAAGAGGAAGACCACGGAAGGTCTTCTTAGATTAATTCAAAGAGAAGGCAGATGTCATGTCGTACAGGGAGGTGAAGACACTGGCCGACGGTATCGGAACGTGGAATTTGCTCCACCAATAATGAATAATATATAATAATTTAAGAATTTTGAATGAATTAATTAATTATGCTTTTATCAGTAGGTATTTAACAAGTAAACTTCATACAAGAACGGTTGCTTTTAAGAGCTTTTTATTTAACAAACGAGAAGCACTTAACGATTAATTTTGAATTTTTACATGTAATCATAATTGTTGTATATGGACATGATTAAATAAATATTTTATATCCCATTAAAAAAGAGAAACCCTATATAACTTTGCATATGTCATGCTAAGTATGAGTTTTGTCAAAGGTCGCCGAACAAAAGTTGTTGGTTTTGATGCACAGAATAAGCCCCCATAAGGATGCTAATTGAATAGAAATAACCCTGTATACTATACGGCATTAATCGCGCACTAAAATTAGGAGTTAAATGAATACCCGTGGTCACGGGTAGACGTCGATACAACTCGGCCGAAACGTCGGGATGAGGAGGTATTTATTTATCTCGTAATTTTAGTGCGTGATTAGTCCCGTGGTATATAATATGTGTTCAAATCGCGAAATTTTAAAAACAACATCATGCTAAGTAATAAACTAAGTAAATTCGTATGAAAGGATAGCCGGTTGTAGTAGTGAATCAATACAGTAAGTATGGTATATGCCTTTTTGTGACATGTGACTGTGGCATATACAAACTACAAGCGCCATCAAAACTGAAGTTGATACACTCATGCTAGAAGTTGATGACATCTATTTCTCCAGGAATAGCGACGGTTCCGCCCGTGACAGACACAGAAACAATCATGTTATTGATTGCATATATACTAATCACGGACGTAGCCAGGACAGGGGTTGGGCGCAAAACTTCAATGGATAAATTATTTTTATCCATTGCAATTTTGCGCCCCAACCTATCAGGCCTAATCTGATCAGGCTCAGTCTCAAGCCCCGGAAATGTCTAAAATGATCTCTGAAAATTTTCATGCTTTAAAGTCAGCTAGAGTCAGTACGTACAATGTTTCTTGCCACATACGCGCAATTTCACATTGCCAGAGAAAAAAAGAAGAAAGAAAGAAAAAACTATTTTATTACGTACATATTATCTGATAAGTCTAAAGATATTAAAAGCAACTTTTCTTTAATCCTACTAATATTATAAACGCGAAAGTTTGTGAGGATGGATGGATGTATGGATGTTTGTTACTGTTTCACGCAAAAACTACAAAACGGATTGAGATGAAACTTTGCAATAATATAGCTTATATATCAGAATAACACATAGGCTATAAATTATAATGATATATTGCGTATGCGGGTGAAGCCGCGGATAAAAACTAGTAGGTACATAATTATTACGTATAGATAGGTATGTTACAAATTGTTTATTTACGTATATATAGGTATGTTACAAATTCAGTGTTTATGTATCCAAACTTGCAAAGGTGGGAATGAGACAACTGTATCCGGTTGCAAAACCGTTGACTACTAAGTGAAATAAAGTATATTTTAAGCACCTTTGTAAAGGTAGAAACATTAGAGAAGGGTTTCAAACTCTTCTCTCATTTTTAAAAAAAAAGCGCAAAAAATATAATAATCGTACCAAATTAAAAACCTCCCAGAAACAAAAACCTAGCTACGTCCATGATACCAAAGTATTATGAAACCGGGACGAGAACCTTTGAATTATAGTTTACAGTTAAAGCATGGTATTGATGAATACGGCACATTTTACTGCAGTCGACTTTAGTCTGTAATTGTATCGAGGGATGGTCGCCGTACATCGAATAAATTGGCCATGCCTGTAGTAAATCGAATAAATCGGCGATTACGCAAAGTTATTACCAAGTGAATATTGTCACAATTTAAATGACTATGAGTGATACTCAAAACTCAATAATTTATTGCACAGGAATGACTACTGAGTACATTTATTTTCTAGTAGGTACCTACCTAACTTGGTGCTGTCTCTAAATATGGTCTCTGATCCCTGACTTAGGAAAGCGTCTGATATGACAGACAGCCTTTTATATTCAATAAAAAACATACAATGCAAAAAAAATATCAGATCGGTGTAGATACATTTTCTAAATTATCATTTAAAATTCGCCTAGTATGTCACGATATGAAGATAGTTTACAAGGGACTTTTTTGTGCTAAGTAAGACTCAAATTCAGTGAATTAGCATTTTAAATATTAAATACATTAGTCTCTACCATAGAACAACCGTGAGCTGAAAAAATATGCAATTAAATTAATATCAATTCGATCTACTTACCTTTAATATGTGAAAGACGTGTCAAAGAGGCGTGGGTTCGATTCCCACTCAGAGCAAGAATTTATGTAATGATCGAATGTATGTAGATATGTATCTAAAAATATGTAATTTATCTATTTCTGGCTGCCATATCGCAAAATCTACTTAGTTTGGAGTTAGAGGCGATGTGTAATGTGTAATATTTATTTTATTAGAGTAAGAGAATTCTACATGAACTCTATCTAAACTAAGGAGAACTAATGTTATGTTTGTTCAGCTTGTTCCACTTTAATTAGGTAGATGTTAGGTCCAATTATGTTTTACCTAGAGATATCTAGCGTAATGACATAGAGTAAAAAACATCCAGTTTTCTAAGACCTTACGTTTTGCTATATATTGCCATTTTGCGAATCAATAGCACTCGTAGCGTAGTTTGACTAGGTCTTAATGATCACCGCAGTTAAGCAACGTTCGGTACGGTTAGTGTTCGGATGAGTGACGGTGGGTGACGTTTACAACTGAACGCTGCCGTGGCTCAGATGACCGGTTTATTACCGGCAGTTTTAACCGTAGGTATAGCTATGGCAGAGAAACCGTAGGTATAGCTATGTATGTATGTAGACTAAAAGTTTTTAAGCCGCCTTCACGCGGTTTTAAACTCTTGACTAGCCACTGTGCCTACACAAATTACAAACTTACATTATACTAGCGGATTTGGCGAACTTCGTTTCACCTACCGGGCTGATTTGTGAATCTTCTTCTTTGACTGCCTCGGTGGCTCAGTGGTTAGTGACACTAACTTCTGGATCAAAGAGGCGTGGGTTCGATCCCCACCCAGGGCAAATATTTATGTGATGAACATAAGTATTTGCTCTGTGTCTGGGTGTTAATTAGTTACTATCTATATAAGTATGTATTTAACAATAAGTATATGTAGTATATCAGTCTCTGGCAGCCATATCACAAGCTTTGCTTAGTTTGGGGTCAGAGGCCGTGCGTAAGATGTCCCAAAATATTTATATTAATTTATTTATCTAAACCATCAAGGGCGCCACCCAAAAGCATACAAAAAAAAGAATTCAAATAGGTCTAGCCGTTTAGGAGAAGTTCAGTGTTAACATACGTTCAGTAGAATCATATATACAGGTAACAGACTGGTAAACAATTAGCATCCTTTTAGGGGTTTATTCTGTACATCAAAAGTAATAACAACTGTTCTACGACTTTTGTCAAAACTCAAAAAGAAATTGTTGTGCCATAGAAAAATATCGTTTACCCGCGACCAAATGTATGGAACAGCAGATTTTTTTTGATTTTTGACAAAAGTCGCAGAACAAAAGTTGTTAGTTTTGATGTACAAAATATGTCCCTAAAAGGATGATTTATATTTACCAGTCACCCAGTATAAAGATTAGATTAATAAATATAATACTGGTACAGTACAGTAGGTAAGTACTGCTGGGATACGTAGTCTGTGATAACGCCAAGGCAAATTGAACAACAACACATGCCAAATGCTTGGTTTCCCAAGTAGATCGATACAAGTTTCAGTAAACGTTGGTTGGAACTAGGTTAGTTAGCTAATATATAGTTGGGATAAGAATTGCTGGCTTGTAGCTTGTAGTGAATCCTCAAATGTGCGAATTCAGAATATTTTGGGAAAAGTAAAATAGCAGTTGTAAAGCCGTGGTGGTCTAGAGGTAATGACACCCGCCTTACAATCGTGAGTTCCTGGGTTCAGATCCCGGTCCCGTACCAATGAGTTATTTGGGATTTATGTACGGAATTTCACACCACTGGCTTTTCGGTGAAGGAAAACATCGTGAGACAACCTGCATATGTCCGGAGAAGAATTTCAATAGCGTATGTGAATCCATCAACCCGCACTGGGCCAGCGTGGTGGATATGGCCCAATCTCCCTTCGTGGGTAGGCCTACGTCCTGCAGTGGACTATTATAAGGCTGATACAAAATAGCAGTTTATCTAAGTCAAATGCGAGTTACTATAGGTACATGACCAAGTAAATAGATTTATACAGGGCTACTGGTAAAAAATGAGCATCGGTTTAACAAAATCTTTTGTTTTGTGATGTTTTATCAAAACTAACAAATTTTTACAGCGATGTCAGCTCTCTGACCTGTATGTCACGCACGATAAACGCGATAGGTGTATGCTTATTTATTTTCTGCCCTATGTATCACGATAAACGCGATAGGTGTATACTTATTAATTTTCTGCCCTGTATATCACGATAAACGCGATAGGTGTATACTTATTTATTTTCTGCCCTGTATATCACATCGTGGGATCATCTTGCTCCTTGTTGCTGGGAGCGAGGTTGCAGCCCCGAGGAATCCCTCTTTACTGCGGCTGGACGCTGCGAGAACACTGCCCGCAGGGCATTTGTCGGAGGATGCGAGCGTCCGACTCACCCGCGTGGGCGAGTAATGCTTCCAGCACCCTCTCAGCCGATTGGCTGGTGGCCTTCTAGGCTTTGATGAGCCTGAAACAATAGTTAGCAGGAGTGAGGAGGGGGAAAGGAAAAAGGGGGGGACTATCTTGGGAACGAAGGGGAGGGTGGGTTGGCTTTGTGGGAGAGGCGAGCTTCCGACACGTCCGCGAGGGCGATTGGTACCTCAAGCCCCTCTCAGCCTGTTGGCCGTCACGGCTTTGTGGGCCGTCATGGCGTTGTTGGTCTGAGTCTTCTTACCGAGGGCCTCATTCAGGGTCGCCTACTTCCTCTTCGCTGTATATCACGATAAACGCGATAGGTGTATACTTATTTATTTTCTGCCCTGTATATCACGATAAACGCGATAGGTGTATACTTATTTATTTTCTGCCCTGTATATCACGATAAACGCGATAGGTGTATACTTATTTATTTTCTGCCCTGTATATCACGATAAGCGCGATAGGTGTATACTTATTTATTTTCTAGAAATTGCAGAGCGAAGCTGAGTTGCAATCAGCCCTGATGCCGCAGGAGTTGAACCCTACTTTTGTTCCAGAGAAATTCAGTTTGTTAACGGTAAGGCAAAATAGAAATAATAAATAAACTACAGAAACTTGCTATATCATATATCAGAAGATATATGAGACATGTACTCGTAGGTACCTATATTATAGGCACACCTTTACACTGCACTCTACAAAACCACATGTTGTTTATTATTGTAATGATGTATATGTCATTGCTATTTTTTCTGTCATCTCCCTCTAATTCTAGACCGACCAATGGAACGCGGTGCTGCCCCTCCAGCGCGCGCGCCGCAACACCGAACTCTCCGAGCCAGTCGCGTCGCCATCGTCAATGGGGGAGCACGTCAAACACTACGGACGTCTCGTGGCTTTTATAGTGCTCGTTGCTTCGGCTATATCTGAAATTGTGCTTTATTGTATTGGTGTTTATTATGGCACCTAGGAATAAAGATTAATAATCGTTAATGGGTTTTATTTTTGCTCTTCGCTTTCGGTAATTAAATATAGTAAATTAAATTTTCTGGGGCCTTTTGCAACACCTTCTGTAGGTTAAAAAATCTTTCAATCAGACCATAAATAACGGAAAAATTTGGTAATATTGGAACAAAAAATAAACAGACGAATCGAGAATGTCCTCCTTTTCGGATATCGCTTGATAATAAACCTGGCAATATTTGTGTAATTATTAAGTGTAAGCTCATAATGGCAGGGCGGATAGCCCTGAGGGGTTAGTCCAAGTTTACACGTAAATCGAAACTACAGCTGTTTCCGTATGTCTCTTTATATTTTTGTACAGAGCCTGTGGCTAAACCGAGGAAGAACAAATCAAAATGTATGGAGCCACACGCAAACGCGAAAGTTTAAGTATACTACGCGAAACCAGAGTGTCAAGTGGGAGATTTGCAAATTATATCGAATTACTTTTACGTCGCGTTGACCGAGCGCGCCGCGCACACACGCGAGCACATTGACACACACGCTTGAATTAGCCAATCACAGACGTTGCCGCTCTCGTGTTCGATCGGTTTGGCGCTCGTTACATTACCGTAAAAATACTCACACTCAGTTTTCTGGACGTGACACAAGATGGCGCTGTGCCATTTCCATACAAATCACATCAAACGTTAACGCGATCGACCTCGAGCAAAAATCTCGCACTTAGCCCTCTGGACTAAGGGCTGTGATGTCAGAGTTTTTAAACCACCTAAAGGTAGGTACTAATTAAATATGTCATTGAATTTATCTCATTAAGTTTATGTATGCAAAAATACAATAAATATAAAATGGATATTATCATGTTGCAGTAACTGGAAATGACTAAAATTAAATAATAAATTGCTTTTAACGCTATTTAATTATAAATCCCGGAAATCTCATAAATTATTCGACAATAGTCCGTTTGGGATTTGTTGATTTAGATAACGATATTATTTGACAAGTCAGATTAAAATAGAAGGTACTTAAACCAAAGCCATAAAGAAATTCATTACGGCCGAAACTGATTTAATTACTGTTTATATTAAAATTTAATTCGTTCCGTGTAACTAGAATTAAATTAAATAACATTTACCTAAGAAATCGCGCCACAATCGCTTTATCTATTCAAAGCACAGTCAGATGTTAGTCATTTTTTAGTTCCAAAATTTGGCTAAGTGCAAGAGTAAGTTGGTCGGTGTACAGTGCATGCCGTATAAAATGGCGCGTTTAAGTGGTAGATGGTCACACTGGGTGTCGAAGTGCTACCATGAAGTGGCTTTCATTGGTACTGGTGCTGGTCGCTCTCTTGGTCCCAATATGGGTGAGATTTTTCTTTATTTTTTGAAAAAATATGTGGAATGATTTCAGTATTTGTCTGAGGTCCGTATCTTTAATTTACAGGGTAAATCGACCTGTTTCCGTTAAGGGTGTGTAGTTTACTTTTATTCTGACTAATTTGACTATGAAATACACTATCCTAAATTTAAAAAAAAATAGATATTTGAAATTGGAAATTGGTATTTATAAAATTCCCAATTTTCGGCTATCAGCTCAGATATTTTGAAACATGTAAGTCGTATTATTATTTTTATTTGATTTTTACATGTAAAATAATGTTTTATGACCTCACTACCCAATATTGTCCGTAAAATTAACCTTTTCTAAAAAGTATTTGAATTCAAATATCTCAAAAACTGTGAGATTAGTAAGCTACACACGCTTAACGGGAATAGGTCGACTTAGCCTGTAACCCTGTATAAACTTTGGTAACTTTGACTGAAATAATAACTCTTGAAAACTTTGAGATGGTTAAAAAAAAGCTAGTTAGTATGACCCTGAAATATATATACAGATCAAGGAATTATAGCAAAAAAATTAATACTGTTGATTATTTGGAAACCAAGCCATATTAATTATACAGGGTCACTGGTAATTTACACCAAACAACGTCAAAACCGTGAAAAAAAAACCTGCTGTTGCATATATTTTTTTTTATTCTTAATGGAGTTGCTAATAAGTATTTGTAACGAATCCGGGGTTAGTCCTTTAGTAATAGTTACATTTTGATGTACTTACTTTTACAGTTGCTTGAGTTACTAGTGACAAGAAATAACATGCCCCAAATACAAATGTTATCATTAATATCATTATAATACTTCGTAGTTCAAAAATAATTCTCGACGATAAGTTCAAAATAAACCGATTTTGAACTTATCGTCGAGACGACAAAACATGTTTTTGTACCTACTAAACGAGCAGACAAAAAGTCAGCCTAATTTTCTACTAAGTAACTATTTTACTAAAACTTCAACTATGTACCCAAATTCTCGGTTCGGTCCTAAAGTTTATGACTAGCACCAGAGAGGCTTAGAGAGGAGTCTTCTCTTCTTCCACCGGCTCGCTATCTTTACTTATATTATGAAAACTGAAAACTAATAATGTCTGTGTGTTTCACAGTCTTTCACAAAGCAGTCTAAAGACCGAAGAGTGTTACTGTATAGATTGTTATTAATCTTGAAAAATTAAAACGCTCCTATAGGATCGCATAAAATCCAAAAAAACAGCAAGCAAAACTGCGGGAAACTGCACGGCATGCGGCATGTTTTTTGACATACTTACATTGCAGAATGCAATTTTGTCTGAACCTGTGAAAAAGTATCTCACTTGTTGTGCTCTGTGAGTAATAATTATTTAATTATTGCCGTTAAACGTAGAGCGTAGTAACAATTTAATACAACACATTTTAGTCACTTCAAAAAGGAACAACAATACAAAAAAAGAGAAGTACAATAAACAAAGGCTAAGAAACCAGGGATGCGTTTTTGAACTTTGCACACCTAGGACGTACGTACGTACACGAAACTTTGACAGAGTGTATGGAGAATATTTATGTTGTCTATGGAAGTTGCGAGTAATCCATACAAGTTCCGTATACGACCAAACCGTGCGAAGTTCGAAAAACGATCCCCGGTCCACCGAGTGCAGTGCGAGTTCAAGCAGTAAGCTTCATGCGAAATTAGCTCTCCATTGAACCTAGAGTATCGAGACATCATGCCTTATCTTGCGAGATCTGTGTCTAGCACATTGTCTCGTCGGTCCTTCAGGAAAGGACGCGATCCTTAAACTTTGAACATGAATTTAAACGTTTTTGCTTCGTGAAAAAAGGTCTGGCAAGTACTTAATTCAGTCTGAATTGTTTCAGTAACTATGAGACATTTATTTTAGCATAAGAATGAGTTTTTTTGTTAAAATTTGTAGAATAATGAGCATCTATGGAGCATTTATAAAATCAGTTCGGCTGCCATAGGCAGCATACAAAAATAAAAGAAAACTGTGACTAGAAAGAATGTCGTGCGAAACACGCAAATGTTTGGTATTATTTACACACTAATGTGCGCGCGCGCACACACACTCACTCACACACACACACACTAATGCAAATGCCCATTCTTGTATTGTATAGTGACTTGGTTTGTTTGTACTTGCAAAATCACTTGATCCATCTGGAAGACACTGCCTTTTGCAACACAGTTTTAAACTAACGCAAAAGGCAGAACTACTTAAAATTGTGTACCTAGTGTAAGTTTTTGCAATAAAATTTATCTTTATTTTTATCTTTATTTATGTACCCACCTAAGCTTGGGTTTATATAAGGTATATAACGAGTGTACATAGTAAAATAAAATCTGTCGTCATCTTGGACGGTTTCAATGTCTCGTATCACTCTGAGCTTCCACAAAGAACATTGTTATCATCATTATTTTGCTGATATTTCAGTACAAAACTCGCATTTTACTACCGATTGCTTTAGCTTGTAACAGGAAAGATATTGCAACATTTCAACTCTGTGCATATCAGCAAGCCCTATACTATGTAAATACGTTCATTTCACGCACACAAAAAAATCAATAGATATTTATGTCATTCTTTTCGAAAATTATGCTATCATCTTTATAGTGCAGGGACGAGCGAGCTGTTTTAGACAGAACTCGACCATCTCTTGGGAATCTTGAGACATCATCTCAGTGCTCTGAACTCCACGATTTCCAGAAAGTTTGGCGCGAATTGCACGTTTCCACGAGCACTATAATTGAGACGTCGGGCTAATGCAGCTGCATGCATTAGAGTGCAAGCTGGGAAAATTCAAGCTATAATAATCTGATTTAAAGCCACATTAACATTTATGGAGATTTTGCTATCTTTATGTTATAACATAATTTTTGACGTGTTAACGTCTTATAAATCGATAAACGCCGGCTGTACGCACGAAAACGTGTCACGTTCCGCCTGAAAATTGGTTTCTTATGACCTTATCACATAAAATATCGTTCGTAACACAATTTTACAGGTTTATTTTTACTGACCCTTTACCGGTTGTAGGTAGGCAGCTATAGCCCTATGTTCAGGCCATAGGGCTATAGCTGCCTATAAGCAGTGGACTGTTAATTTTTTAAATGAGAAATCCGGTACACTGCAGTTATAGTCAAGTGCGCAATGACTTCACTATTATCTGTACTATACCCACTAGTAATATGGTAGACCAAATAACAAAGAATTGTTCGATGCCAGCCTTTTTGATTAAGATCACGAAACAACCAACAGTTGCGTTGGTCATCCATCCTCAGACTTGACCTTAACACGCTGTGAATGGAAACAGATCTCAACTGGCCCTTTAAAAAAAAATCATGCAGGAGATCCATAGCCATCAGTATACATCCGATTGAAATGATACAGATGAACAATGTAGCAATATTATTATACTGATTTATACCTGTGTATTTGCCTGCATATATAAGGAAAAGCCAGTTTTCCTTCTTTGAAGTATATCCATGCAAATTAGTAAGTCGATCCATCGCTCTATTGTTGCGTGAAAGAGTAACGAACAAACCAATGAACCAACGGACACCTCAATAAAAATATAACTATTACTATAGGCATTACGCTACTCTATGATGATAATAAATTACGACACCCTGTATCCATAGTATTAAGTTAGTTCAGTAGACATATTATTAATTAACTTCATCGAGACGCTTCCCTTATTAGATTACGACAACTTTATTATCCATAGTATTCAGTTAGTTTAGTAACACATTTAATTTTATCTAAGTATCTTATTGATAAGAAGCGCCATAAAACATTTGCAATGCCCGGAAAGGGCGACTAAGTTTGTAAGTGCAATTTTTAATATAAGACCTCTGTAACACTTAGTGGCAAATAAATGAATATGAATACCTACTTGGCGCTACCTCATTCCATAGCCCAATATCGTGAAATCATCTGAAAGTTTACCACAATTAGGCCATTACAAATTGTTAATCCATCACACTCATACAATCAAACCTACCACATGGCTATCATGGCCAAGAGCCCCTATTGGTTGCCCTCGGCTCCACTGATGCCAATCAAAAGACCGGGACTAACCCGTAATGTGATAATGACTGCTTCGGTGGCTCAATGGTTAGTGACCCTAACTTCTGGATCAAAGAGGCGTGGGTACGATCCCCACCCAGAGCAAATATTTATATGATGAACATAAGTGTATGCTCTGAGTCTGGATTTTATTTAGTTACTATCTATATAAGTGTGTATTTAAAAATAAGTATAAGTAGTATATCAGTCTCTGGCAGCCATATCACAAGCTTTGCTTAGTTTGGGGTCACAGGCCGTGTGTAAGATGTCCCAAAAATATTTATTTATTTATTATTATATTTACTGTTTATATAACTATAATATTAATAAGAATGAACTTTTATAATCTAAAAATGTTTGTAAATCTTATTCTGATTACCATATTTTTCAGGGCCAAAATGACGAAGTTCCGGATTACACTAGCCGCTACGCCCAGCTAGCGTCCCCCGTGCCAGCCGATGTCGACGTCAACGAGCTCCTGGCTCGGCTGGCGTCACCCAACTTGCAGTACTAAAACTATATACTAACGCTAATAAGAACCAACAGAGTGCTAAGAAAATCGTCTTGTGTTGTGTAGGTTCTCATTAGCGCTGGTGAAGCCGTTAGCGCTGTTGACGTAATTCGGAACGCATTCAAAATAGCAAAATGGCGCAAATATGGTTTGATTTGTTTCAATAATAGGTCTCACTAAATGCTTTAAGTTTTCTAAAACGTATTTATTATTGTGATGAAATAAAAATGAGGTTCTGAGAGTATTTTTGTCAGTAATTAATTTTTGGCTCTATAAAAGACGGAGTCAGCATTTAACTTTGGCTTAAATTGTATTTATTAATAGTACCTATTTTTAAATTATTATTGGTGATATTTTGTTTATTTTATTGTACAATAAAGTGTAGGTTAGTGTTTCTGTCATTCTATAGTTTTATTTTGATTCCTAG
This sequence comes from Hypomecis punctinalis, assembly GCA_949316475.1. Classification (NCBI taxonomy): domain Eukaryota; kingdom Metazoa; phylum Arthropoda; class Insecta; order Lepidoptera; family Geometridae; genus Hypomecis; species Hypomecis punctinalis. The sequence goes on along the minus strand of OX438820.1, from coordinate 8,666,822 downwards.
AAAAATTGTTAAACTGCATCAATATAAAATGTAAGAAAGAAAAAAAGTCGATGTTAAACTGACATCGCAAAAATCTGTTTATTTTTACGACTTAGGTATGTTTCTAGAAAAAAAAAACAAAATAACTAAGGTAAACAAGCTGCAAAATTATTAAACGATAGATAAAAGTATATAAATTAGTATAAATAAAAGAAAAATGTGTTTGTATTGTGATGTTACTTACTTCTTAACAAAGTTTACAATTAAAAAATTTGCTTTTTTTCTTTCTGTCAAAATCAGCAGCCTTCTAAAACTCATAGTAGTGGTCAATATTCACTTCCTTCTAGCGGGGAAAAGTCACTCGAAGTTTACCACCACGTCTGAGGGATACCCAGACAAACAAGCAGATGGAAAGACATAATGATCTCAAGCAGTCGTTGTTGGGTTGGCTCTAACAAACCATAAAAGCGAAGTTCTTTTGCGTGTCTGTCTCCATGTCTGCTTGGTTCTTCTAAACTACGCAATGATTTTTAGCAATATATGTACTATGTTCATCATCAGCCGTAGGACGTCCACTCCTAGACATAAGCCTCCCCTATGAATTTCCAATAAGCCCGGTTGGAAGCGGCCTGCATCCATCGCATTTCTGCGGTCTTAATTATATCGCCGGACCAACTAGACGGTGGACGTCCTACGCAGCGCTTGCCGGTGCGTGGTCTCCATTCGAGAACTTTACTGCCCCATTGGCCACCAGTTCTCCGAACTATGTGCCCTGCCCCCTGCCATTTCGACTTACTAATCCGATGGGCTATATCGGTAACTTTGGTTCGTCTGGAGATCTCCTCATTCGTGATTCGATCTCGCAGCGAGACTCCGAGAACAGCCCTCTCCATATAACGCATTGGGCTTCCTCGAGCTTATTCAAAAGGCTCACAGTAAAAAACCACGTTTCAGTTCCGTATGTCATCACTGTCAACTGTCGAAAACTCTTGACTTGAGGCACTGAGGTATGTCGGATGAAAGATCTCACGCATTTTTCCGAACGCTGCTCAGCCGATTACTATATTACACTCTAGTACGTACATTACTATGTTACAGGATATTGTATTCCTATAAGTTTAAAGGAAAACAGCAATTTGGAACGCACTACTAAAAATAAACCAAATATCTATTTCAGTCCCACTTTATTTCCAATAAGGAATCTACTTTTTGTCTCCGTCAGCAGCCCTCCTGAACTCATAGTTGTGGTCAATCCACTTCCTCCTAGCGGGAAAGAGTCGCTCGTAGTTTAGGACAACGTCTGATGGGTGCCCGGCCAGCTCCTGGATTCGAGCTGAGCGCCCGATAGGAATGTAATCATAAGGTACCTGGGAATAAGGTAAATTTTCGTTTGAGGTTATGGATTAAGAACTATCATTACCATTATTATTGTCATAGGACAACCACTGCAAGACTTAGTTCTCATCTATAAATATACATAGTCGACATACCACCTGCTCGTATTAGGTACCTAAGTGGTTCGTTTCCTCTTCATAATAATGAACCGACAGGCAGGGGCGGCCCTAGGGCGGTGCGAGCGGTGCGACCGCACCGGGCGCCGTCATACGGGGGGCGCCGAAAACGGCCTAACGCCCGACTAGGTACCGATTGACTTACGCGCAAGGAGGGGATGACACTGAGCTTTCGATGTTGCCGGCCCGGCGGCGCTTGAGAACACACAAGCATAATGCTTATGCCAATGTCCAGGTAGAATCAAGACTTATGTCAATGTCAACTGTTAGAATCAAGTTGTCCAAATGTATTTCTTACAGAAAATAAACATACTGCTACCAAAAAAAATATCAGGATCTCAGAACCTAACTAGAAAAAAGAAAAAATAAGAGGATACTGAGAAAGCTGCAAAATCACTTGCTAATTTTTTTAAATCATCACCGTCAAGCGTTCAACACACAGGAGAAAACAAAGAAGCTGATGAGCATGAAGAGCAAAACACTGAAGATGATGCTACTCCTGGGACCTCATCTGAAGTTATTATAGAAGATATACCATCCACATCTTCTATAATAACTTCAGATGCAGCATACCTTCAAGATATAAGTGATGATATTTCAAAATGGCCGCCGCTTATTCATTCGTCCACACGAGACGACATAATTATTCGTGGACCTGTACGCAATGAAATAAGCAACGAAGAGTACCCTTAAAAACATGATGGGCGTCATTTTTCAAATATACATTTTCAAAGAGTAATGCCAAATGGGGAAACTTTTAATAGAAGATGGCTTGTACCTATACTCAAAATTAGCAGACAAGGTATATTGTTTTTTCTGCAGTATATTTAATCGAAATGTCCACTCTAATTTGGGTAAAGATGGATTAGACGACTGGAGACACTTGTCGACACGTCTCAAAACTCACGATACATCTACAGATCATCGACGTGCTATGAACAATTGGATAGAAACTTCGATTAGATTTAAAAAATCAGTGGAATAAACAAACACTTGCAAAAACAAATTGAAGACGAAAAATCAAAGTGGGCCGCTATACTGGAACGAATGATGGCCATAGTATTCTTCTTAGTAGGAAATAATTTGTCGTTCAGAAGCTCTGGATCTGAAACTTTATACACTAATAATAATGGCAACTTCCTGGGTTTGGTTATAGGAATATATGATTCTGTGATGATGGAACACCTTCGCCGTATTGTTAGTACCTAAGGAGACTAATGTCCACTATTTCAGCAAAAGAATTCAAAACGAGCTAATTGGCTTACTTGGAAGTGAAGTTCGAAATACAATTTTGACTATGATTAAGTCATCCAAATACTTCTCTATCATACTGGACTGCACTCCTGATGTAAGCCACGTTGAACAATTATCATTAACTTTCTGTTTTGTTGACACTAATGGAGAAGAAGAGTGTTTCGTTGCTTACAAGCCGGTAAGTGACTCTTCAGGAGAGGGGCTCACTGGCCTTTTTCTTGATGAAATTGTGCATGAAGTTGACTTGGATATGAACGATTGTCGAGGTCAAGGGTACGATAATGGCGCCAACATGGTAGGAATAAACAAAGGTGCCCAAACCAGAATACTGAACCAATATCAAGACATATCCAAACATATATAAGGACTATCTAGTTTCTAGCCTTGCTTCTGTTCGCTACAATTACTGTTCAGTTCGTGATGCTCTTTGGAATCTTCACGAAGAAACGAATGATTCAGTTGCTGCATCAGAGGCTTTGTCACTGATTCAGAATATGGAGCAATTTGAATTCTTAGTTAAATAGGCTTGGTATGATATACTGTTTCTGTTCCTGTTGTACTGTTACTGTTTCACCTGCATCCATTATTAAAAACCCTTGAATCAGCAGAGCCAATAAAAGTTCTTCAACATATTAAACAAAATATATTGGCAGGACATTTTCCCGAATGTGTGGACAGTTCTTCGGATTTTGCTGACCATCCCTATAACTGTCGCCAAAGGTGAACGAAGCTTTAGTAAATTAAAACAACCTATAATTAAAACGTACTTACGTTTGACAATGTGTCAAGAAAGACTCTCAGATCTTGCAATTCTATCAATAGAAAATGACATTGCCCAAGGATTAAATTATTCCGATATAATAATTTAAATTTCCGATTGAAAAAATTTCGAAAAGTGATTTTCTAGATTATAACTTGTAAAATAGTAAATGTCAATGTCTCGTGTATCAAGCTATATTTTACAAGGTATTGGTATGTTTTTTTTTTCGTGTCTATGTAAACTGGGGCGCCACCATAAGATCTCGCACCACCGAAAAGTTTAGCTAAGACCGCCCCTGCCGACAGGGCCTGGAATGCCCTACCTCCGTCATTGTTACCGGATAAATTATAATACAGATATCATTAAGAGTAGACTGAATAGATATATTCTAGGTCTTTATACACCATACCAACCACCAGGTTGCTTATATCAGGCGAGTTCGTGGCCTTAAGTTAATGCACTGTCTACTCTCCACGAGCAAGGCGAAAAACGAAGGAAGGCGAGCACGTGAGTGGATGGGGCGTTCGTGTCGCCTCGTCTCGCATTTTCCTTGCGATGGGCATAAATATCTCGAATAAGACGTATAATAAGATAGGTGTATGACTTACTAATTAAATACCTAATATATCGAATTTTATTTTATTCATAGATAGGACGTAGATATAGTAACTACATCCGATTTAAGTACCAATATTGGACGGAACGATATTAAAAAAAACTGATCTTTACTTGGACTTTACGAAAGAAAATGACAAATTTAGATACGTTTTTTTTTAATCGTGCTTATCGTGTTATTTTCTTTAATAACGTTTAAAAGCTTTTATTCATTATTATCTATAACGTATTCTGTAGTCGATTAAAAAAAAATTAAATGGGAGTAGTTTCGTATAGAAATAAAAACGGAAATTCGATCTCCTAAACTCATTTAATTCTTGGTCAAAAACAGTAAATCTCGGTGATAAAATCGAATTCACGTTTCACACTAGAGCACGGAATCAGTTTTAATTTAAAATCTAATAGCTTATTGCCTGTACTAGACAAATGGAGCGAATCGATTGCAACGAATTCGAGAAGGCAGGTCACAAAAGAACAAGTCTTCCCAGCCATGATTTGCCACCTGAGGAAAATGTTGTTACGAGATGGGCTCTTGGGCCTCTTGGATAATCAGTTAAAACGCCGATTATTCATTTTTGCACTTTATTGCACACAATCACTTCATAAAATCACAAAACACACTCTGGTTTGCACAAAACACTTCACACTTGCACTGTACACGAGATGTTTTCGCTCCGACAGAAAACACGATAACTGAGCCGAACGAAAACCATCGCTCTATTTATATCTGAATAAAAGTTGCCTAGAAATCTCTAGAATAATTGATGCTATTGTGATTGACAAAGTAAACAAATGAAAGTTCTAGAAAACTCTATTGTTCTTCAATTCCTTAAAATCACCAAAAAAAAATAACACAAAAGACGGTAGACAAAGCCAAAACCACAGCTTATGTCATAGTTGCCCGCGCCCACGTAGAAGTAATACAAGTAGCCATAGATTATGTCCTATTTACCTCATATCTACACGTAAACAACGTGCGCGCGCTTACCTCGAGACAATATATAAAACTCATCGACTCTAGACAAAATGTAGGTAGGTAAGGAATGGCTGGCTTTTTCATGATCTCGGGATTGGCCCCATAGTCAAAGTTCATAAGTTCAGAACGATGAGTCCAATGTATTCTAGAATATGTCCGTATTTTGAAGAAACACCCAGTCCCATGTCGCCATCCTGGTATAAGTTATTTGGCGCGAATAGTAATGAGAATAAAATAATCTTTTTCTAAACTTTAAACTTTTCTTTTTATATCTAGTTAGAGTTTGTGCAATAAAAGAAACGTCATAGGTGAGGTCGCCCGTGTGCCATTTTACTAATTTTGTTACGTTGACAACACTGCTCTGTCATTGCTAGTACAACTAAAAGTGTTTGATACTTGGTAGACACCGATTCGGTTTTCATCATTACTCGCGTCTATCAAATATATTCGGAACCTCGTCTGCTGATTAAAATCTTATTGTTACTTTACCGTTACGCCATGACGGTCCTCTTTTTACACAAACTCTAAACTGTATTCTTTTTTGGGCGAGCGGTTAGTGTAGCTACCTATCATGGATTGCATTTATTTTAAATTAAAAGTCATTAAACATTTTACAAACGATAATATATGTACCTACCTGCGGTTTTCCTTCGACGACGAAAAAAACCACCACGGCCGAAAACAAAACAGTACAAAGCAAGTTCATTTCGCAGTCGGAAAAACAAAATGGCCGCTTGCTACGGCAATCAACTCATGCTATTTGCCTTTATATTTAATCAGATTTTTATTCTGATTGCATTTGCCGTTGCAAATTCTGAAACAAGCGATGAAACATCGATTATAGCAGATAGTACGAATAATTAATCGGATTGGGATAGCGTGTCCGCGCAAAACCACACTGCCAGAGCAGAGTAAATATTTTCTTTGGTCAAAACTGTATTTTACGCAGTTCCTGCTAGTATTATTTTAGTTAATTTTGTTTGGATTGATTTATAAGTGTGGAGAAAATTACTTATTATTTATTTATTAACAGTGTTCAATTGTTCATTAAGTATTATCGCTTAACATTGTACGAGTCGAGCGGCAGAACTACTTGACAGAAGTAAACAGTAAAACTACCTCACGTGTAGGTATATAGAAAAAACTGTTTTAAAATGCTGATTTTTAGGTACTAGGTATATAGGTAATGTTGCCAAAATTCCACGAAGTTTTTAGTTTCTTTTTTATTTTATATAAGTCTGCACTCTGCGCTTCGAAACAAGAATGTACCTAAGTATAAAAAATGTGTAATCTCAATAAGCGTATTTTTGACAGACGAACCACCGGAGGAGGTATACAATTCGACGCGTATTTTTTTTTATGTATAACCACGCATAACTTTTTTTATAGTAGTTCGATTTCAATTATTATTTTTTTACTGGAACGAGTATACTTTGAAATTGGTCCCATTTAAATTTTATCGAAATCGGCTGAGCCATTTTTGATATGTCAACAATAATGTGAAAAATGCTACATCGATCTGTGCATAATATTTGCGTTCTAGCGATGCGCCCCGGCTTCGCACAGGTGTATTATACATATAAACATTTCTCTTGAATTATTCTATCTATTAAAACAAACTGCATCAAAATCCGTTGCGTAGTTTTAAAGGTATAAACATACATGGGGACAGACAGCGGAAAACGACTCTGTTTTATACTATGTAATGATTCTATACACAATTATTTATTGTATATTCTTTTGAGATTAATAAATATTCTTAAACCAGAAGTATAAGGTATGCATGCCATACTAGGCATATAGGGTTATCCATAACTCGTGCACTAAGCCGACAGGATTCGAGGTGGTTTAGACCATCATCAATACATACGGTACGAAATTATGGGGAAGCCGACGTGGTCAAGTAGTAGAACGGTCACCTTATAAGCGGGAGTACCGATGAGCTCTTTAGAAAATTACACATAAGTGTTACAGATATATACTCCACTGGCTTCGGTGAAGGACAACATCGTGAGGCAACCAGCATAGCATAGAATACCTCCGTAGAAGAAATTTGATGGCATAACTATCTATATAGTCTATATAGTCGTGGGTACCTACCGACAGCTGATCTGTGCGTTCGCGCGTTGTTTGCTTTGTCGAATTAGTTCTTCGTTATAATTTAAAATGTATTTGATGATCTTTTTGTATGTTTATTATATGCATTGATATGTATATGCATCGCATGCTACACCCGCGCTCGTCTGTCATGAGACTGTATCTACCAACCCGCAGTGACCCTGCTTGGTTGACATGGCTCAACCGCTTTTGGGTAGGCCTATGATCGGCAAGATACTTTTGCAAAGTCGATTCAATAGGTAGAGTTAATGTGTGTAATAAAGGGGTAATATAATAAATACTTACCTACTGATAATTTTTGGAATGTCTTCTGTTGAAATCTATGAAATAAAATATGCTCTAGGTATTGATTTCATGTTCACTGGTATAGGTATACTAACTAATACGTTCTAATATGGTCTAAATCCCTCGAAATATTTTTGAGGCCTTTTTCTTCAATTGAATAATTTCAAATTTTTATTATTTGAAATGTATTGGTACCTACCTCGAATCGTAGGCATAAGTACAATATTTCTATTTCTCATGTGCAATAAAATAAAATGGTTCTAGTAGTTTTATTTCATATACTTACTAAAAGTGCTTAGTTTTATTTGTTCTTGAAAATTTACTTACAATTGAAAAACATGAAAACTTAACGATGGAGTTGTTGGAATTTTTACTTGTTACTTTTATTTATTTGGTTAATTCTACTGTAAGTACAAATGAAGCATTTCGGAATATCCTTATTGTTTGATGAATTTAATTAATGTAATAGCTAATGCTAATACACTTAACTAGCGAATCGTCCAGCTTTGCACAGGTATTATACATATAAAACCTACATCTTAAATCACTCAATCAATTAAAAAAAAACGCACTAAAATCCGTTGCGTAGTTTTAAAGATATAATCATACATAGGGACAGACTGACAGGGAAGCGATTTTGTTTTATAAAATGCAGTGACAGTGATTAAGCTGAACGCCCACCAGTTCGCGCTAAAGGAGCCAAGTGTTTGTGAAGATTGGGCTTGTAGAGTTAGAGTGTGTAGAGTTAGAAGGGTCTACATGAGATTTGATAACTTTTGGACAGTGCGAGCCATACTACCGTCTTGGCAACATTTAATATCAAAACGTTTTTAGTGGGATCAGTATCAGGTTTTTATAAATACTAACAAACATAGGCTTACACAGATTTAGAATTACCACATGAGCTAAAATCTAAATTGAATGCCAATAACATCAAATCACTTTTGAAAAATTATTATATTGAACCTAACAGGCTCAATGTAAATGAACGGAATGCATAACTGGGCAGTGCGTCGCAGCGGCAGTCGGAGCGCAATGCCTACGACAGAGGTCTCCAACCTTTTTTAGTGCAAGGGCCAAACATCGATTTCACATCGCCCGAAGGGCCACAACTTTTCACGACACTACCACCTTATCAATAAAATAAAAGACATACATAATTTCAAATTTCAATATAATTTCAAAAAATCAATGTGATTTTTGACATTGCTTATTTTTTACAAGTTTGTCCATATTTGTTATCATTTTTGAGGTTGCAACCCGCAGACTACTCGTACCTTCCAGATGTGCATCTGTACTGTAATTCTCGACTTTGTTGTCGATTTCACATACTTTATACGAGAAAATAGCTGCTCACACAAATATGTGCTCCCGAACAATGAAATCATTTTCATGGCATTTTTTCGGATTTCAGGAAATAGTTGTTATCGTCGCATAGAAATCAAAAACACCCACGTCGAACTTATCTTTCAATTCCGAATTACACTGCAAATCTATAAGCTCCATCTGAAAATTTTCCGGCATGTCTTCAACGGATACACCGAATGGTCGGGCAAAGAGACTGATGTATTTTTCACTATCTCTGAAGTCAGAAAACCTCGATTGAAAGAAACTCTTTTTTGAGTAAATCTACTGCTGCAACGTATCTGTATATTCGCAGCTTTTCAGTTTAGGAAAGTGCGAATACTCTTTTTTCAACAACTGGTTTTTCCATAAATCCAGTTTAAACTCAAATGCCTTCACAGTGTCCAGTAGGTTGATGATGAGATTTTGTCTTTCTTGTAGTTTGGTGTTTAAGTCGTTGAGGTGCAGCGTGATGTTTGTGAGAAATGCAAAGTCGCATAGCCAATTGGGATCACTAATTGTGGAACTGGTTTTCCTTTGGTTTCCATCAAGGAGGCGATTTCCGTCTTGAGTCCAAAAACGCGTTTAAGCATTTTGCCTCTGCTCAGCCTACGAACATCGGAAAAATATGTGACATCACCATATTCCGTATTAATTTCGCGTAAAAAATATTGGAATTCTCTGTGGTTGAGGCCACGTGATTTAATGAAGTTCAGTCTTTACGACCACTTTGATCACCTCATCAATATTTGTGGATTTAGCACAAAGATTTTGTTGATGAATGATACAATGGTAATGCATCAAAGGAAGATCTTTCTTCTGTTTTTTAATCAAACCCACGAGCCCTTCATTTTTTCCTACCATGGATGGTGCACCGTCTGTTACAACTGCAGAAAGGTTTATCAATTTTGTATTATATCGTCTTAGTACTGTCATTAAGCACTCATAAAGATCACATCCTTTTGTAGTTCCTTTCATCGGAAAAACAGCAGCCATCTCTTCGGTGATGACAAAGTTATTATCAATGCCCCGAATAAATATAGCTAATTGAGCAGTATCGGTTATATCTGTGCTTTCATCGAGCGCAACAGAATTGTATACGAACTTCGACGCACGTTTTTTAATGAATTTTCTATGTCTGTCGCTAACTCTTCGATTCTTCTGGTGACAATAACACCGGATGAACTGACTTTAGAAAAAAGTTGTTTTTGAGAAGGGCACAATACCTACTTCAGCGGCGGCCTCACAATCTTTGATAAATTCGCCATCAGTAAACGGTTTTGATTTCAAAGGTATTTTTTCGGATATAATGTAGCTCACCTTCATGTTTGCTTCATTTTCAATGTTCTGCTTTTGAAAACTATCTTGCTGTCGTTGAAGCTTGAGACGCACTCATATGTGTAAAAGAGTGGCATTGCGAATGCTGACGATTGCGAGTCGTATATCACTCGTATATATAGGTATATATATCGCATATCACTGGGCGCGATATTTTATTTTTTTGCCTCTGGTGGCCGCGGGCCGCAAGAAATTAGACTATAGATAAGAACCTGTTCCGTCGTGGGTACCTACCGACAGCTGATCTGTGCGTTCGCGCGTTGTTTGCTTTGTCGAGTTAGTTCTTCGTTATCATTTAAAATGTATTTGATGATCTTTTTGTATGTTTATATGGACTGATATGTATATATATTTGTTTATGCATGAAAATGTATCTTGTAGCACATAATATTTAATACTGTTATTATAAGAGAACTAGATTGTCTAGACAAACCTAATCTAGGTTTTAAGACAATGTATGAACGAGTTATGTATCATTGTAATTTATCAAATAAATAAAAAAAAAGAATAAAAAAAAAGATAAAAATTAATTTTAGCCACAACAAGATCCAGATATCATCGTCGATCTCCAAGTAATAAACCAAACAGAAAACAAACCAACCGACACCTACTCTGAAACCAACCCTAAAACCAACGAGAATATTTTTATACCCAATGCCACAGAAAATGAAAACCAAACGAAAGTCCTCCACTACCCAGAACATGTATCAATGAATATAAATAACACTGAACTTCAAATATCAAAAGAAGAACCAAGCTTTATAGCAAAATTGTATGTAGCAATAAAGACGCCAATAGTAGAATTTGTAGAAGAGCCAAAAGTGAACATGATATTGAAAAATATTGGAACTTGTATTGTGAATGGAGCAATGGAGATTATTTCCTACTACTTTCCTGCCCCGTTGATTCCTCTGATTGCATCTGCAGCGGGTAGTTTCATACCTTTTGAACCGGTTATGATGTTGAGAAAGAGAATGCCTGTTACGAATTACAGGTGTGTATGAACTTCGATAAAATTATTCAAGTTCTAGAAGATTTAGTGTGTCAAGCTGGATTTGGCAAGCGTGGGCAGAAATGGCATGTCAGCATGCTTTTTTAAATAGTTACCTAAGTTAAGAGAATCGTAAATCGTCCAGCGTTTGCAGTAAAAAAAAAAAAAAAATCGGTACTTTTTTGATAAAATTTATGTTCCGAGGGAAAACTCTTTCCACCCCTTAAATTGTAACACAATTTTATGTTTTTAGTGTCAATCGCTTGTATAAACAATATTTGCAAGCTTTTCTTAAGTCTTATTTTTTTTTAGGAAAGTCTTTAGTATTTAGATATACTATTAAAGTCATTAGTCCTAGCGTTGAAGTGCTGATAACACGAAAAAAAACACTCAAGTCGGATAATATTTAGACGTAGATACGAGTAACAGCTTAGTAGGCCCGATTACAGAGGCTCTTCGTAATTATATTAGCTAAATAGCATAGTTCTGTTTCTTTTCCACTTTAGGCATTCGATAGAGAGAACGCTTTTTTACGTTGCTATTAAATTTACGCTGGCGCCTCTGTAATCGGGCTTACTGTATGGTTAAGTTGGCGCCCCTCGATTGACTTAAGCCTTGTAGCGAATATGATATCAGAATCGTTCATTTCCATAGTGCAGATTAGCATAGCTTACCTTTATCTAGTAAAAAAAAATAAGAGCAGCTAGTGTATAAAACTACTAACGATAATAAGTTTCGAGATTAAATGTAGGTAATTCAGAACAAGACTAAATCAGATTAAGCGGACAGATGCCGTGGCGAGCGAGAGTGGCCCATATCTATGGCCCGGCTGCATTGGAATGAAACAAGGATAAATTATGTTCATAATAATATGATTTTACCACAAAAACCACCTCTCTATTCCTTACGGAGGGCACCAGAGTCTTTGCATATAAAATGTCACTACGTGTACCTACCTACAATTATTTCCTGTCACAGGTTCTGTAGTGTGCGTTTTCCGAGAGTTCAACAAACCTCTTGCCGTTGAATGTGCTACTTAATTGCGATCTGGCTAAAGCCTTCGATAGAGCTTTCAATGAAGATTTATTTATTACACGTTATTAAATCTTTAATTTTTCAGGAGGGCATTTAATAAAGCTGTAAATTCATTTATGGGAACGTTTGATAGGTTCAAGACATCCGAAGAAGATCCGTACATGACGAGGCGATTCAACAGACGATTCATGCAGGATCAATCTATGCAAGTTAAGGATCAATGATAAATAAAGAATTATTATTAGTAATTGGTACCTAATAAATAAATTCGTATTTGAATTCACCTGTTATGATCATTTTATTATCTACTTTTATCCTTATAATTCGGAAGTGTGTTTTTTGGGTTTTTGGTTTATTCCTCTTTCACGCAACAACGGAGCAACGTATTGATTTTTAGCATGGACATACGTAGAACGACAGAATATGACATTTGGTACTTTTTATTCCGGAAAAATAAAAGATTTTCATGAGATAACAGAAAAATCTAAATATTCCGCGGGCGAAGCCGCGAGCAACGGCTAATTGAAAGGTTGTAAAGGGTTTAAGTATCATTGGCACTTTAAATTAGACTTGCAACCCTTCATCAAATGAGGGCGAGAGAAGTATTTAAAGATGAGAGAGAAGTATCTAAAGAACCTAAGCGCCAATGGCACTGAGACCCTTTACACACACAGAGACACACAGCCTCTCAATTTCATTATTTCCGTAATTCCCAATACGACGTAGTTAGTTCTATAAAATTCTAGCATATTGGAAATTGATGAAATTGTGGCAAGCATTGCTAATCATTTTTTATATTACTTATTACGCTCACAAAAAAAAATATAAATCTATACTTTTAAATATGTTTAATCTATATAAGATGTCATATTAATAATACCTAAGAATGGACAATAGAATGTAGTAATTGCAGCTGTTCTTCCTGCGGCAAGTTTAAGTTTTTCGACAGCTGCTCCAAAAACTTTTTTAGTTGTAATAACTGGCGATTTGGCAGAGGTAGTTACTGGTTTGGTTGTAACCTTCGGTATTGTTGTAGCGACTGGTTTGACTGTCATTTTTGGTTTGGTTGTAACCACTGGTTTGACTGTCATTTTTGGTTTGGTTGTAACCTTAGGTTTGGTTGTGACCTTAGGCTTGGTTGTGATCTTTGGTTTGGTTGTAACCTTAGGTTTTGTTGTAGCTTTGGGTTTGGTTGTAATTTTAGGTTTGGTCGTAGCTACTGGTTTGGGTGTAACCTTTGGTTTGACAGTAGCTTTGGCTGGAGCTTTATTGGCTGTTCTTAATATCGGTAAACTTATTCCTTCTTCATAAGATGTGCTATAACTGTCTTCAATTTTCTTTGCTTGGAGGCGTTTATTAATTTCGTAGAGTTTTATATCAGTTTTTCTAAAATTCTTGGGTTTGATTCCTAAACCACTCCAAAAATGCCTGAAACCATCGTCGTCTATAAAGATTTTTTCATCTTTTCTTGTTTCAGTCCTTAGCATATACTGTTCGAAATAATCTGTAATTTTGTGTAAGGTCGGTTTGAGAATGGTGTATTTTTCATTGTTATGTAACACTTCATCTATCTTTTGAAAGTCGACGTGATCAGGAAACTGCGCAGTGGCTAAATGAACCTGAAATTAAAACAATGTAAAAAATACGTTAGTACTTTTGCACAAAATTTATCTATACCTGCCTACCTCAGTGCGCAAAAGAGACACATTGTCATTATAGAGCGTTGTCCTATTCATATATCGTCGCTTTGGTGGTTAAGAGAACTAATCCACAAAATCAAGTTTTGGGATAATGAACAATTAAGGGAGAAGGGTCCATTACAAAATATATTTTTTGTAATATCTTTTAAACCATTGGTCCGATTTTGATGAAAATTGAGTCGTATAAGGAAAATAGGATTTTTGAATCCCCGTTTAAATATAATAATTGGTAATTATCTATGTAACTAATTTAACTGAAATGTGGGTTGACCTCTGTTCACCACCAAAGCGACGGTATCAGCTGCGATGAGGAGCGGGGATTTGCGCAGCTAGGTAACATCACAGACGCCATTAAATCTGATTCGACCTTAACTAAAACTATAAATATCATTCGACAAGTCCGTTGGTATGGAATATGGATATCGTCGGCTTAATAATCAAAGTTCGTAACTCCATCAGGGTAAATTTTACAGGAGCAAGTAAAAACTGATTATTATTATTTTTTGTTAGAAAAGTTATTAATGTTATGATGAAAATGTATCTAAAATTGTCTAAGAAATCTATTTTTACGATTATTTTTTAAATAAAATTAATTGATTAAGGGGAAAATGGATTTACGAACTTTTCTATGTAACTATTTTGAGCGCTACGTAGTGAAAATGGAGTTAAGTTTAATTATGTTAAATAAAATTGCAGTTCTTTGTAGAAAGAAATATCATTACCTACCTGTCTATTACCTTATTTGGGCAAATAAAACAAGATATTGCAAAAATAATAACATTATTTATTAGGAATCTACTTCCATTATTCAAACTTACAGTTATTTTTTTAAAACTTAAAGTTGTTAGGTAAGTAGGAATGTACTTAAAACAATAGAAACCTTGTCAAATAAAAAAAAAACTTATTGTGAGACACTTTTCAAATAAAATTCTTAGAAAAATATAACCCATTCACAAAAAACTAATACGAATTGTTATATTTATTTGTTTTACTACTTAACTACCTACAAGTACTACTAGGAACATTCAAATCAACAGTCTTTATAAAACAATTATCAAAACTTATTGTACTAGCAATTAGGCAATTATTTATTTATTTAAGGCACTATAGTCAGTCTGAAACTTTACTTTTCATAATTCTTAGCATAAAAATTGAGATCACTCTAAACTTCTAAAATCTACTTATTAATATTAGTACTGGTAACAGTGGTAACTAAGACTAAATAAACTTTATAAGAAGGTAACTCGTTGCATGTATACTCGTAACGTATTAAAATTTGAGTCAAAATGAACAAAAAAAACTTCTAAAAAATAGGGGTGTGCAGACATTTTAAAAGTGAGGTAATTCATCATAATATTTATGATAATCTTTCTCCATACTACTCTTCAGTGCCTGCAGATCCATGTATTTATCCTTTTTAATTTTCAGCCTTGATGAGTAGAGCTGAGGTATGTCATCCCATGGAATAAAGGATATTTTCTTCATTCTAACGGGAAACTCTTCCCAGACTGTGCTTGAATGTCTCAGTTTGTACACAATCTTTCCTTCGGGTGCATACTTTAGAGCCCTCAGATTAGTCACTGTAGGATCACCTACCTTTTTACCAGGTCTAATTGACTTGTAGAAAGATAATGCATGTTCAATGTCCTTAAAGAAGTCATGATAAAGATATTCGACCACATAGGGTTCTTTCTTGCAGGCAATTTTCGCCAGATACGCATAATCTGCGGGGACGTTAATCTTTCTGTGTCTTATTGCCCTTTCTATAACGGAGTGCATGCTATCGCATTCCATCTGCGTGTGTCCTTTTTCAAGATACTTCTGAATCACGACTATCTTGTTCTGCATGCTGAAATTCAATAAGGCATTAGCCAATACAGAATTTCTGTTTTGGTATGTACATCCGTCACTGTATAGAATCAATTCTTGGCCATCACGTAAGGGGTGTTCGGTCGTAAACTTTTGAAGTGCTGTAACAATTGTAGTAGAAAATTCATTGCTTGTAAGTTTTCCTTCACTTTCGTTCCACATGTAGCAATAGCCTTTGTTCCTTTTAACGTCATACATGGTGAAATTGTGTACTATCAGTTTTGTTCTATAGTAAAGAGCGGACACATTTGACCGTGGGCACAAAAGTACCGATTGCAAATCCATAGTGAGCACTTCATTGTTTGAAGCAGTATCTTTCTCCAGTTCTTTTCGTGCCTCCTTCTTCTTTTCATCGTGTATCCTAAAATCAGATTCCGTAACATTTCCAGTTTTGAATGATTCGCAGGTCTCACACAAGTCCTTTTTTGGTCGAAACAGTGACAAGTTAAGCTCATCAAATACCTTATGGAAACTTGCAATGCTCAAAGGCTTGGATTTTTCTAGTTTACAGAAATCGTCTTTGTATGCCTTATACAGCTGCGATTTTGATGTCCAAAGAGGCTCCAAATACAATTTAGACGAGTCTTTTCGGCAATAGTGAGATTCTAGTTTTGGTAGGGAATCAAAAAACTTTCTTAATTGTTCCTTTGGTTCAGATTTAAGACTATTCTTTGGTATTGGTATATTTGCAGGCGTATGGCCGCGAATTATCCATTTTTTGATTGCCCATTCTCCAAGACACAGACTGTTTAAGAACATTTTTCTGCACACACGATATCTATTTCCTTCACTATCTGAGAGGTATAATTCCACCGAATTTTCTCGTCTTGATGACGTCCCAGCACATCTTTCTCTTTGTTTGTGTTTACAAATGGACAACATTCTGATATAAACTTTCTTTTCTTTCCAACTCATATTCCAGAATTTTTCGAATCCTCTTTGTCGGTCTTCCTCTGATATTTTGTCACATTGTAGCTTTGTGTTACCTTTTAGACTCAGTTTACAGTTGCACCTTTCCTTCATTTTTCTTTTGGTCTTAGGCTCAATAAATATCCATTTATTGTTTATATTTTTCTTTCCTAGATAAACTTCGCCTTTTTCTCTTTGTTTCTGGTTTTTATTCACGCTCCAATCTTCTGGTTGACTCTTTTTTTGCCTTTTCTTTGAGGGTAAACCAACAATATTGTCTTCATGATTAGTTTCATAGTCCTGTACTTCAATATTATGTTCGCTAGATACAAATGATGGTCTGATGTTATGTGGCTGTTCATTGATGTTAATTTTAATTTCATCCTCAGATGTGTGGAAAATTGGCTCGTTTATTAATGCCTCTTGTGGATCGTTAATGATATCTGGTTGCAAGCTAAAGTCAGCTATTTCGCTTGTTGGAGTTATTAGGACAGAGTCCGCCAAAATTGATACGCTACTTGTGGATAATTTTCGGAGAGATCCATCGTTGGATATAATAATATTCGCCGGAGTACCACTAATACTATTACTTGTATTTTCGTCGTCCTCAAGTACTAGTGAAGAATCTTCCTGTATTATGTAAGAACCAGTCTTGATTTCTGGATGATTCTGCGTCGTGAACTTTCCTGTTTCGCCATAATCAACATTTTGAAGTATTCTTAGTGCACGAGGATTTTTAAACATGTTGAACAAATAAAGGAAGTTGTCTGAAATAAAAATCAAAAACGTTATTAGAAATTAAATGCCTAGTAACGCACATAATGTAAAATAAAACCTCGTAACTCCATAGACGTTGAGCGTAACATAGGTAATGAACACAAAATAAAACGTCCTAACTCCACCAAAATCTTTTGAGTCTTTTTAATCAAATTTTCGTGGATGTTTCCAGTTTAATCAAACGTAAATAACGTTTTTAATCATCAATACAATTAACTACATTAGTAATAATACAATAATCAAGGATTCACTTACTTTTTAGCAAAAAGTGCGCGCGTCCTCCTCCTACCGTTGCCAAAGCCGCACTGTCTAAGGAGATACGTACTTTGCGCGGCGAAAAATGGCAGCGTGGACATAGGTAGTTTTATTATTAGTCAATAGAGCAATTTCTGTTTTTTGTTGGGAAATAAGACTTATTCCATTCGATAGCTTACAACATTTCACACTAGATGGCATCAACAGTCTATTTTCATATTTTTGTGGAGTTACGAACTTTGATTATTAAGCCGACGATATGGTTTAAAAGACGGAGTTAATAAAATGGACAACACAAGATGTCCTACTACTGTACTGTACTGTACCAGCCTTTTTAAAAGTCCACTGCAGGACGTAGGCTTACCCACGAATGGTGGTTGGGCCATATCCACCACGCTGGCCCAGTGCGGGTTGGTGAATTCACTACTAACCTAATAGGTATAATATATTAATGACGATAACAGTATCAAATTCGTATAGGCCGGGTGACCAGCCCTGGTGTCAGAGTTTTTAAGCCGCCTGAAGGCCTCTGACATAGCTAAACAACCGGGACCTTCTTAACGTGTTATCCGACCCACAGCAGCGCTCAGATGTAAATGCCACCCGCGGTCACCCATCCTAAGACTGACCGTGATGAACATTGCTTCACTTCGATGATCACTAACGATTACCTAGACAAACTACGCTGTGAGCGCTACGAGTAGTTCGTTATCAAAACTTACCGATAAAACAAGAAAGTAGGAACACAAAATGGCCATTCTATCCACAAAACTTACATCGATATTCAAAGATAATCTTAATCGATAGTAGGTAATTTCGTTCCGGCAATATTCGAATCATTCGGCACGTGATCTGCGTGCTGGCTACTAAATTAAAATCTGTTCCTAGTCCAAGCCAAATAATGAATTTTATTGCTTTTTCCTTAGTAATTATTTTTCGGCCAAAATGACAACCGACATCTACCGTGTACAGAATTTAAATTTTGAATAGGTAGTTCGCACGAATCGACGTGTCGTCACCCATGTACCTAGGTAATGGGATTTTTACATTATTGTTATTTTTCAAAAACGTTTGGATATAGTTTTAAATGGGACCACCTCGGGAGTATACAGGATTATTTCTAATCAATTAACATCCTTCTAGGGGCTTATTCTGTACATCAAAAGTAACAACTTTTATTCTACGACTTTCGTCAAAACTAAAAAAAAATTATGTTGTTCCATAGAAAAATTTAGTTCACCCGCGACAAAATGTATGGAACAGTTGTTTTTTTTTGTTTTGAGTAAAATCGTAAAAATAAAGTTGTTAGTTTTTATGTACAGAATAAGCCCCTAGAAGAATGCTAATTGATTAGAAATGACCCTGTATACCCTTTCGAATAAAAATATTTTTTAAATTGGCGATAATATCTATGAATAAAGGTACATTAAAAAACCGGTCAAGTGCGAGTCAGGCTCACTAGGACCGGGAAACAACCAAAGCGGAGACGAGACGA
Organism: Hypomecis punctinalis; assembly: GCA_949316475.1. Lineage (NCBI taxonomy): Eukaryota > Metazoa > Arthropoda > Insecta > Lepidoptera > Geometridae > Hypomecis > Hypomecis punctinalis. The sequence goes on along the minus strand of OX438820.1, from coordinate 8,647,611 downwards.
GCGGAGAGATGCTTTTTAAACAACCAATGACACTTCTCCTCTCCGTTCAGCTTCAGTGGAGATCGCTGTGAGATGTGTAATATCTCGTCTCTTCGCGTCGTCCGCGTAGTGGAGATGTAATCTCCACATCATGTCATCTCTGCTTTGGTCGAGTCCCCCGAACTAAAAAACGTCTCTTCTCGCACAGCATACAGCACACCGTACACATCTCTGCTTTGGTCGAGTCCCAGCCTAACCGAAGGTTCCGTACAAATCCAAATATCGCGAATAAAAAAACGGAGAAATAACTTAACTTAGTAACATGTCCAGCAATGGACGTACTAGGTATAACTGAAACGACGACATCGACATTTCATAGTCCAGTGTATTGGCAAGTTGAAAGGGCCGAGGGCAGGGTAGATAGCGCGGATATTAATAACCGATGGTGTCAAAATGCCCGACTGAAGACCGACAAGCGCCGCGTAAAACATCCACCCGCAAAATAGATGAGCACATTAGGATTGCACTATCACGCTGGGCCATAACTGCTTCCAATAAAAGTTCTTATTGAAGATCCATAGGAGAGGCCTATGTCCAGCAGTGTAAGCGTCTTATATTTGAAGGATGGACAGACAATTAATTCCAATTCCGATAATGTTACGGCATTGCTCGAGTTTTTAAACTAGTGGGTATGAACTATACATATGTTATGGTGGACATACTTTAAATCTTTAATAATTTAATAAAAATCTAATTTTTTTTTTTTTTATAAATGTCCTTAACCCTTTACGGCGCCGTGTTGTAGTTCTACAACACGTTAATTTTCACCCCTTAAAACTGTTTCTAATGCAGATGGAAATGTTTTACTTCGTGTTGTAGATCGACGACAAACCATTCTAAAGGTTTAGTTAAGTTTGAGGTTAACAGATGGCGACACTTTAATGTTTTGGTCACTCAAAGCCATGAACAAGTGAAAACCAGCTTACGTTGGGAGAGTGAAATTTTGAAAATATTTTTTTGTTGGAAAACATTAACGTTTTTCTTTGAAATTTCTACAATGCAGAGATAACTCTTTGGATATTATTATTTTTATTTAGTTTTGTCAAAATAAGTAGAAATTACAAAGTTATGTTTTTGTTTTTTCTTGTTGTAGATCTACAACACCGCGTGGTAATAACTCGTTTTTTTGTCGAACCTACCTAGATTTCAATATTTACTTTTTAGGATCAAAATGAGTTGTCGACAGCGTAATATAATTGCAAAAGATTTGTTAGACCTTCTAAATGCTTGGAATAACAGGGAAAATAATCTGGACTTCTCGGACGGTGATGACGTAGCAGACCTGACATTTATTTTGGAAGCGCCTCAGAGCTCGTCTTTGGATGACGAAGAAGAGACAGAACGACTCTTCTGACTCAACCTTACCTAGTACGGACATACCTCGGAACCCTGAAAGACATGAGTCCAACACCAGTGCTGCAGTAGCCCCAGAGACATCAGCTTGATGCTTCATCAAATGTCGTAGTACTTGCTCGAGATATAAGTACCCTCAAATCAAAACTATCAATTATTTTTAGATAACTATTACATATTGTTGTCATTGAATATTTACGAAACTGCGGTATCCTGGTTTTGGCAACCATCATAACTATATGATTATAGTATAGAGAAATTCTAAACCGAACTGCTTATTACCGGATGACATACATCTGAAGAAGCAGCCACGGGCCACATCTGAGGAATAAGTTAGTAACTACAATGACATTGATATCACTGTTACAACTTGGAGAGACAGTAAAATTGTCTATTTAGCATCAAATTTTGCTGGAATAACCCTGACTTCTGAAGTAAGAAGATTTGACAAACAACTAAAATTATACATTACAATAGAGCGCCCCTTTGCTGTAGCCCAATATAGTCGTCATATGGGAGGAGTTGATCTTCCAGGTGGCGTATTAGGCCACTATAATCAAGCTACGAAGCAAGCCGGGGTATATATGTTTGGTTTACCACTTTTTAGACATGGAAATGTGTAATAGCTGGTTTATCTACATAAAAATGGATGTTGAAACCGGAGGACCTAGCAAGTCTGAATTTGGCTGACTTCAGACTTGTTATTGCTGAAACCTTACGCAGATATAAAACTAGCAAACAAAATGAAAAGTACCTCTAACCTAGAAAGTGTTATTCAGCTGAAAATGACGAAAAATCCAGCTTGAACCTTCCACCCAAGGATGTCAGACCATACTCGACTGGCCACTGGCCTATCTAGCTCGGCAAACAAGCCAAAAGCAAATTTCCTGGCTGCAAGAGCTACACGCAAACGACCTGTGAAAAATGTGGAGCTGCACTGTGTTAAAACAAGCATAATAACTATTTCAAAATGTTTCATTTCTCATACATAATATCTATGAAGCTTTTAAAAAATTATGTAGTTTTTACGCAGTGTTGTATTTCTACAACATGTTAAAAAAAATTAGTGAAAAATACTTTTCTTTAGTTAGGATTTTTTTTATTATTTTTCCTGTTACTTATACACCACGTAGCATAACATATCAAAAAAGTACGAAAGTTAACGCTCTTGCGCCGTAAAGGGTTAATGCCCTTAAACTTATTTGCCTACAACAAGATAGCGGAAATACACTAATTATTTATTCAAAACATAGATTTGAAGATGAATTTCCGCAAAGTAACGCCTGATTCAATCAACTATGTACATACTTTGTCTAAACCAATAAAACCACGAAATAATTTTCACTTACAATATAATTGCAACATAATTATTTTCACTAAAGCGTAAAACAAGACAGCCTCCCGTTACATTCCTTCTTACTTACTATGGTGTCGATTCTGACCATTATTACACTAAAACTAAACAAACAAACCGATCGCTGCCCTTTTTTCACGTATTCAAAACAAAAAGAGAACGTTTTTAGTTTTAGTAAATAATGTGCAGAATCGACATCATATTGATACAATCTAAAATAAAACGTTTTTACATCGTGTGCAATAATTAAAATTACTTAGAAATATGTATCATGTATTAATATACCAAAACATAAAACGCAAATTTACATAACCAAAATTCATAGAAACAAATTTTTACAAAAGAATTTTCTTTAAAAAAAACTTCATTTTATTCCAAACCAAACATTAACAAAAATTATTATGATAATTATCTTCATTCTTCGACTTTTGGTTATTTGTGCAATAAATAAAACTATCAAAACGCATCGAACCGAATAAACCTTATGCAAATTTCAAATAAACTTAATCGAGCAAGTCTGTTTGATAACAACCAATCAATTTAAAAACCAAACAAAATTTTTACTAAATTTCTTTCAAAACAATAAGAACTTCAATTGGTAAGTTCGTTTGATCGTGAATTAAACGCATTCTGCATAACTTCCGTGCATAATTCATAACAATCAAAAGCCATATTTTTTTTACCCCAAATCTTGACGCTCGCTAGTAACAACCAACATTAGTAAAAGTGCGGAAAACAGGTCTCTCGTTATTTTTTTTTACAAAATATTGTCCCTTGATATGACATTCAAGCAATAATTTCGCATTCGTCGCGTAAAATTGAGAAACAGTAATTTATATTTTGTACTTAATGGTTGAAATAGTTAACGTTTCGGGGATATATTAACCCATTTTCGTTAAGACAGTTTAGTCTGACGATTTGAATAAAAGCAAGACTTTTTGACTTTTTGAAAAGAAGATGGTTTACATAAAGAGCTTATATAAGATATCCGAATTATCGCAATGCAAAAATGGAGGAGGATCTCTACGTAATGCATTTTACTCGAGGTGTATGCACTTTGTTTTTTCAATATATCAATCTCGCGTTGCAAATTTGTTGGTGTCCTCTACGACCAAATTCTTTAATAAAAATTAGTAGGCACTAAATTCTAAGATGTTATTAGTTAGATTTATTTTTAAAATTTCGATCTAAAGACATAGAGCAAAGATTTTCGTAATCATATAAGGTGACATTTTGCATCCCATTTGGTTTTCCGAACATCAAGTTATGACAAAAAGTGCAGTTCCATATTTTCTATACGTGTTTACATGATTTTAGTGAGATTATAACATTTTACTAAAATAATTATAAATAATAGCTACTTATATTTATCAATTAAATATTAAAACTAATATATTGATCAATAACTATTTATGTATGTAGAAAAAATAAAAATTATGAAAAAGTCTGTTATGTAAATTGATAATAATATTTATAATTATTTTGTATTATAAATTAATTACATCTGTGTAAAGTAATAACATTTTTCATCGTACTACAGACGCAAACGGAAAATTTATTCAAAAATTAATTATGAGTAATTAAAAAATAATTACTTAATTTAACAATGCATGTATCAAAAGAAATGGCATTAAGGCATATGGTGGAATACCTACCACAGTGGAATAGTTTAAATGTTGAAATATAATTATTAACCACAAGAAATTCAACAGTTTTCGTCAACCATATGAAAAACCGTTTTTGAGCCATATTATATTTGTATACAGTCGTTAGTGTGCATTCATTTTTTAAATCGATTAATTTCATAAAATCCACTTATATTACATATCTTAAATGTAAAATTATAATTATACAATTACAATTTTACCTTTAAAATTGAGAGGCTATTTATATTTGGGTGGATATGTATTTTTAATCTAGAGTTTACTTCGGGGAGCATCTACAAAACTACAGTTATTCATTTATTACATATTTTTATATGCCGTTAGCACACTCGCCGCAAAGCCGTAGCGATATTGGTGCAGACGTTCAAGTACTCTACCAACGACGTGACACGATTTATGTAATTTTAACATAGTTCATAGAGCAATATCTTCAAAATATAATGTGTGAACAAATATACTATTTTACTCTCATTTAAAACAACAGTGACAGTGATAAAATTTGTCACTATAAGAAATCGTAGATTTAAGAACTAGAATAATATTCAACTACATAATATGCAGATGTAAAAATTACTCACAATTAGATATTAAATTCTGATCAGGTTTTTAAACCTAGTTGCATATAATAAACATATTTAGCTGTATATTTGGACTAATACATAATATTATTGATGCCTACATCGCATCGCTACGGTTTTACTACGAAGTTGTGCTACTGGCGTAACTTAAATCCCGATTTTCATAAGAAAAATAATAATGAATTAAGACTAGATAGATTACAATCTAAAAATCAGTCATTCATAAAGCAAAATACTGTCACTTGCCATAAAATAATAAGTAAAGAAAATAGCTTTATAAAATTTTTACAAGATTTTATTTAATTTACTACAAATTTAGGAAGAGTAACAGTCAAATATCATTACGAATATTTAAAATTTGGTGCCAATCAAAAGCTCGTTAGAGGTCAAAGAAAATATTATAAAAATACGATACCATTTTATCATAATTATGAAAAGATTATGATGCAACACTCAAGACCCCAAAGTATTATTAGGATAATATTTACACGTTATAATAATATAATTATGTTAAATATTAAATATTGCATGTGTCATAAGTCGTGTGTTTAAGGCCTAATGCACATTGCGATTATTAATTGGGAATTATTTATAACTTCTCATAATTATTTTCTCATATGTTTTATTTCATAACGAGTTTTCCATTAGAAAATTCCGACATAACACATTTTTTATGTCCTAATTCTCTCTTAATATCACAATGTGCGATGAACCAAAGTAGTGTCTCAAATTCACACATAATTATGAAAAATATAGTTATGAGAACAGCTACATATATCTAAAAATCAGCGATTTGATTGCGTAAATATAACACGATATTTACATTTTAAGCGATTACTTATAAATACTGAACAGAAGGAAATATGCACTGGAATATGTTTAGTGTTAATTATTTCTTTAATATAAAATTTTCAATAAATTAAGTGTGAATATAACTATGACTACCTTACGTTAAATTATGCTATAACTCGTTTTGTTTTGTGTTAAATTTAAGTCAATTTTATGACGTGTCCTTGCACTACAAGAAGCCATTATGTAAGGTGCAAAGATTTTCACAAGTATACTCATAATTATGAACAACGTTTACCACGGGACCAACTCATAAAGCGACTAAAACCTGCAGTTCCATACAAAATCTTCATCGAGTCTCGACAAAATGTATCCTGTTTATTTTTTGGTTTCGGTGTTAGTCCCATGGCGAAAGTTGTTCATAATGATTCGTATAAATAAATCTATTAAAATCGCCGCAAATAAAAAATACACCTTGTATATTTCATGAAAATGATTTTTATCGTGCTTCACACACTAGGTTTATATAAACACTGAAGTAGTTGGTAGTAAAAATGATAAAACACTTCACTAATTTGGCGGCTTCGCAGTACAGCGTTCTAGCTTAATTTGACAAAGCATCTGGGCCGGAATCCCAGAAGGATGCAGGATCAAATCCTGCGAGCGCGTCAATTTTTGAAATGTCTATCACAAAAATAAATTTTTGTATATTTCACGTTCAAGATATCTAAGGTATGTGCCCACCGGAGTGATATAATTACTGGTAAGTCGTGTCTATAACGTCTAACTAAACCTTAGTAACTTTCAGTCAGTCACTTCAATGGGAAGGCCCATGGAAGTGACTGACTGAAAGTTCGATTTAGCTGTTTAAATCGCGGTAGGTTGGTAGGAGTCATATTAAAAATGGGCATGACACCCTTGAGTCGCAAAAATAGGTAATCAAGATACGAAAAGTATAATTTAAAAACATGTAAATACATGTGCAATGGGACAAAACTTTTTGAATTTATTAGCGATTTCATTTTACGATATTTACCTACTTAATTACCTATACAAAAAATCGTCACTTAAATAAATAGTTTTTACTCAACGAACCGAAAAAAAAAATATAATTGTTTCATATTATCATACTTTACAATCTATTACTTGAAAATTTATTTACAAATGCGATCGATTAAAACATTTTATTTTCACAAGTCAAAAAAAGAAATTCAAATCCATCTTACTTCTAAAATATTTACAACGTTATTACATCATATTTATTATGAATATGAATAATTAAATTTATATTAAAAACACGATTTTATCATAATCATTATTAAATTTAGTGAAATTTCATAGCGTCTATGGATTTAAAATGCTGAGGGGTTAGTCCAGGTTTACACATAAATTGAACCTACAGCTGTTTCCGTATGGCTCCATACATTTTTGTACAGCGCCCCTGGCGGAAACGAGGAAGAACTAACCAAAATGTATGGAGCCACACGCGAACGAGAAAGTTCAAGTAAACTACGCAAAACCTAGACTAAGGGCTCAGGTCTAAAAATGTAATTTACTCACATAAGATTCATAAGTTATTTTATTCAATGTTTTGCATCTATCCTAACGAGTGCAAGAGGGACAGAGCGATACAGCTAGACTCTTCGCGCACATTGGATTGTTATAATTTATGTCATTTTATGCTTGGGCCATCACTATTTGAGATAACGATACAAAAAGAGCATTGTTTTTTATGAACTAAAATATTCATTTAGTTTGTTTCACAAATTTTAGGCACGGTGTACTATCTAATACTTATACCCAAGTCGTACTAAGAAAAGATTTGACACACTTCTGTCGAAAATACTTTTAAATCAATACAAATATTATCAACTTGATGTACACATTGTAATTTTCAATATGATTTTTGATTTTTTAAAGTAATAACGATAGAAGCGCGTATAGATATTTTTTTCGTTAACAGCGCAACTTAATTTTTGACTGACGAACCACCGGAGGAGGTATACAATTCGACGCGTATATATATTTTTTTATGTATAACCACGCATAACTTTTTTCGTAGTAGTCCGATTTCAATAATTCTTTTTTTATTGGAAAGAGTATACTTCGAAATTGGTCGCATTTAAATGTTATCGAAATCGGCTGAGCCATTTTTGATAAATCAACAATAATGTGAAAAATGCTACATCGATTCGTGCGAAATATTCGCGAATTCTGTACACGGGTGAAGTCGATCATGCTATTTTTTGCAAAAATAATCTTGAAATTATTGTATAATTAATACGCATTGTTAGAGATAACTACGAGTATAAGTCTGTGAAGCCACGGCCTGGATCCTGAGGTCGTGAGTTCAAATCCCGTTCCCTTAGGAACGAATTTTTTGGAACTTACGTATGATTTTCTCACGACTACCTGGGTTTTCGGTAAAGAAAAACAACCAGCATAAGTCCGTAGAAGAAATTGGACAGCGTATGATAATCCACCAACCCTCACTGGACCAGCGTGGTAGATAAAGTCAAATCACCCATCCTGGGCAGGCCTTTTCAGCAAGGCTTGAAACCGGTTTAAAATTAACCAGATTAAACGTTAAAAACAGGCTTCTCTAATTTTTTCATACGAAGCGTAACCGTAAAAAGAATGTTTTAAAAACCTTTATTTTTACAATGAAAATGTATATTTTCTTATTTATCTAATTTATCTTTATTAACTGTTTTATTCCGCGAGAAGCCCGCGTCGCGGTACGGTAGATACATATAGGCAGGGTACGGGGGGCGGGTAACAGACACGCGCTAATTCACTCCTTGCCCTCGCGTTACGTGGCCCATTGAAAGCGTGAAGAAGGGGCGCGTGGATGGAAAGAACTGTTCTAAACCAGGTTATTCCGTTCAACCGATACGCAAACTTTATTGAACAAAAACCCTTAAAATTAACGTCAAGAACGAAACCGAAAAATAAAGTTATCATGGCCTCGACCCGTTCGAAAATTAATTGAGTCAGTGTGTAGTGGGCTTTTACAAACGCGGGTACATTAGAGTCCAGTAAAAGTAGGGTTGACAAATCTAAAATTCGGCAACCAGGACAAGTCGCGTGAAAACCCCGGATTTTAGGTACAGTGAATTTTGCGAATCGGAACCCAGACTACAGGTGAAACCCCGCCCGGACGCTCCCCCCCCCCTCAGGGTGAGAACGACAACTTCCTAAAATGACAACTTCCGAAAACGATAATTTCAGAGAACGTCTATTCTAAACTCGTCAATTTCTTAAAATGACAAAATCCGAAAATGACAAATTCCGAAAATGACAACTTCCTAAAATGACAACTTCCAAAAATGATACCTTACGAAAATACTAAGGGGCTGACTAATTTCGGTTGTGAAATGTCAAAAATTTAAGATGTTGTCGTTTTTGAAAGTTGACATTCTAAAAAAGATGTCGTTATCGGAAGTTGTCGTTTTTGAAAGTTGACATTCTAAAAAGTTGTCGTCTTCGGAAGTCGTCGTTTTCGAAAGTTGTCATTTTAGGAAGTTGTCGTTCTCACCCTGAGGGCGCTCCCCGGACGCAATCTAAACTAGGACAAATCCGGGGAAACCCTAAGTAAAAGAGATGGGATGGCAACCCTAAGTAAAAGAGATCTTAAAATGATCTTTCAAATAATATAATGTGTTGCCAACAAGTGGGTGCATCTGCCATCGTTTCTTAGTACGATTTGGATAGGTATATGGAAGTTCTTAATATGAGAAATAGGAACAATATCTATATTGCTTTTAGATTAACTTTGTATTCTTCATTGAGGTTAAGTATTTTAACTTACAGTGGTAGGTATGTGCTAAGTTGGATTTTATAAATAAGTTCTACCTTGAAACAGTTATATTCTTTGATAGAAGAGTCCATTCAGAGTAAGCGTATAAAGGTGTGTTTAGATCTATGATACAGATAAAGTACATGAACAAAATTGACACAATGACAGTCTATGTAGTTTTTATTGGCGGCTGTAAACACGAGGCAAGTGGATACGCAGTAGCAATATACTCATATACTATATCTTCATATCATAAGGTATTTGTAAAATTTTCAAGAAATTTCCAAAAAAAGGACTTCAAAACTGAAGACCTAAAATCTGCGCGAAACCCAATCAACGCGCAGTTTAAGAAGCTTCAGTCAGGATTGGATTACGCAATTTGTAGCTAACTTCACATCCGCCAACTTGTGTGATTCGGCCTACGCCCTAAAACTTCGACTTAGCTAGCATTTTCTAGATTGATTCGCTCCAAACTCGTGCAGAATATAATATTAATAAATATAATATTATTATAATATACCAGCTGACCCGGCCACGCGTTGCTGTGGCTAAAGTTTTTGTTATATTACATTACTAACTATCCTATCTCTCAAGTTGGATCGAACTGCACATGGTGTGCGAATTTTATTATAATCGGTTAAGTGGTTTAGGAGTCCATTGAGGACAAACATTGTGACACGAAATTTATATATATTAAGATAATATTGAAAGCCATTCCTGTGAGGTAGTTATGAATGATTCATATAATTCATGTGGGTATTTAATAAACTTAGTAATAGCTACGCACTTGTTTTACTCACGTCGCTCGTATTTAAATATAATAGTTTAACATGGCGCAGCCGGTAGGATACATAGGTAGATCATTTCTTGTAATTCCCAGGGCCCATACCACTATTTCTTGATCAGAAATGGCACCTACTTATCAATTTTGTTCTTGCAAACTATCTATACCACTTAATAGATCAAAACACATATCAGAGGTACAAAAAATCGCGAAATTATCGACAAAAACTTTACAAAAAAAGTTTTCACAATTTCCAAAACTTCTAAACTACCTAAAATCTAATACTTAGCTAGCATTTCCCCGCATGTTTCGCTCCGAATTCATGTAGAATATCGCAGGCCATTTCCAGGTCATTTCTGGTGATGCCGAGGGCCCGTACTACGATGTCTTTGGGGTATCCCTCGCCGACGAGACGCGCGATGTAGTCCAAATTGATGTTTTCGTATGAAACATTGTCGTTGTACTTTCTACCGTGCTTGTCGTGCGTTAGGGGGTTGATTTTCTTTGCTGTGGATAGAGAAAAACAATATTTAATACAAATAACAGTTCAAATTTATGGTTTTAAGATGTGGTGGAGTAATGGAGAAATGTTGGAGTTATTTTTGTGATAAACATTTCAAAAATTCGTCGCGAATGCAGTACTCGAACCTTGTGTCTTCGGATCTTCTCTTATATACAGAGGTTACGCTAAATACATTAAATTTAAGAGTAACTTACGCATCAGTTTCTTGAAACGAGTCTCCGTAAAATCAAACAAACAAACAAACAATATCTTATTTGTACACCATATAACAGATACATTAATGTAGATTTTTACAAATGTTGGCCTTATCGCCTTTGGCGATATCTACCAGGCAACCTTTGGATGGACTGGAGAAAAATGTAATAATAGGAATACGGTGGGCGGTGTATACATACTGTGACAAATATTATACCTATAGGTATATCTTATAAAAATATACTAACAACGTGTAAAATAAAAATACATATACATATAATATACATACATATATATATAAATACATAATTTATACCAATTATAACTAGCACAAGGAGAGATAATGTTGATAAACTAGATTTTTAAATATAGGGAGGGATTTAGCCTGTCTGATAGCAACAGGCAGTTCGTTCCTCAGCAGGGCAGCTCGCAAAGTAAAGGATTTGGTGTAGGATAGGTTGGAGGATTGGAATTTAATATCCCCTGAGAGGAAAAATTTACTGACCTTTTTTAAAAATAACTTACGTGCTACAGCCAATTCATTCTTCTCGATAGCAACGTTTCCATAAGGTGAGTCTCCTTAATGTCCTCCAAGAGGAAATTTTCTATAGTTCCACTGAAAACTTGGCAAAATATACTAAAACTAAAGACTTACGAGCAACGGCTAGTTCATTCTTTTCCACGGCGACGTTTTCATAAGGCGGGTCTTTAGCATCTTCTGAGGGGAATTTAGGCATGGTGGTGGACTTGGTGGGCTGGTCGAGGCTGCCGCTGGTGGCGGTGGGCAGGGAACGTTGTCGCGGCGGCGCGCGGCTCTCCGGCTTGCTGTCGAAACTGCTGCGTTCTTGGCCTGGAAAATGTTCAAATTTATGAATTACTAGTTTTTACCCGCGGCTTCGCCCGCATGTTATTTTGATTTTTGACACAATATCATTATAATTTATAGCCTATGCGTTATTCTGATATATAAGCTGTATTATTGCAAAGTTTCATCTCAATCCGTTCAGTAGTTTTTGCGTGAAAGAGTAACAAACATCTATCCATCCATCCATCCATCCATCCATCCTCACAAACTTTCGCGTTTATAATATTAGTAGGAGTAGGATAGGATATCATTGCAAAGTTTCATCTCAATCCGTTTAGTAGTTTTTGCGTGAAAGAGTAACAAACATCCATCCATCCATCCTCACAAACTTTCGCGTTTATAATATTAGTAGGAGTAGGATAGGATATCATTGCAAAGTTTCATCTCAATCCATTCAGTAGTTTTTGCGTGAAAGAGTAACAAACATCCATACACCCATCCATCCATACATCCATCCATCCATACATCCATACATCCATCCATACATCCATCCTCACAAACTTTCGCGTTTATAATATTAGTAGGAGTAGGATAGGATATCATTGCAAAGTTTCATCTCAATCCATTCAGTAGTTTTTGCGTGAAAGAGTAACAAACATCCATACACCCATCCATCCATACATCCATACATCCATCCATCCATCCATCCATCCATCCTCACAAACTTTCGCGTTTATAATATTAGTAGGAGTAGGATAGGATATCATTGCAAAGTTTCATCTCAATCCATTCAGTAGTTTTTGCGTGAAAGAGTAACAAACATCCATACACCCATCCATCCATACATCCATCCATCCATCCATCCATACATCCATACATCCATACATCCATACATCCATACATCCATACATCCATACATCCATACATCCATACATCCATACATCCATACATCCATCCATCCATACATCCATACATCCATACATCCATACATCCATCCATCCATCCATCCATCCATCCTCACAAACTTTCGCGTTTATAATATTAGTAAGATGTTGAAGTTATTGTAGGTACTGAACCGGTCTTTTTGGCCGGTAAATACAGTCGAAAAATTATACCGGTAAATTAAAGCCTTATGAACCTCGTACTATTTGAAAGTTGGTCGTTAAAACCAGGATTTTTTATTTCATGCTTATATTATGTGATTTCTACGCTTTTTTGTTTGCCGATGTAATGGTTTGTAAATGTACATTTATTACGGACTTGAAAAAAATACTTTGGTTAATATTTTTGAAGAAACTCCAAGGAGTTTTGGCGGGAACGCGGAAAAATCATGTAGCCTCATTGTATTATTTTGTTAAACTTGTGTGTTTTATCAGTGATAATTAGTGAAAAATGGTGGTATTTCGTTGATTATGAGCTGGTTTACGTGCATGAGTGTAGGCAAATGATATAATGTGACGTATCATGTTGTTCCGTGTTGTTACCAAAACTCCATAGACGCCTCTAGTAAAGTCTCCACTGCTTTACTGAGGTATGACTTGGACTATGATTGGACTTGACCGCGACTTTATTGGACTATGACGAGACTACGACAGTGACTATTTTGATAAAATATTATCAAAAATTATTAAAACTTAATACTTGACACTGGCAAATGCACAATAATGCGACGCCAAAACTAAGAAGAAGAAGAAGAAGAAGAAGAAGAAACTCCAATCTTGCATATTTTTTGTACCGATGTAACACCTCTCATCGACCATCATCCTAGAGCTTGAAAATTAGAGATTTAATTGTTTGAAATCGATCGTTCCGCCGTATTATTTTGCATAAAAATAAAATATTTAATGAAGTACCTACATACTTTAAAAGAAGGAAAGCACGTACGACCTACCCAAGTTGTCCTCCCAAAGTTAAACTGTAAAACGCAAATTTCAGTACCTATGAAAATTTAACACGCATTTGGCTAGTTTTTTATTATTACTAAGGCAATGACAAGCCGTGGTGGTCTAGTGGTAATGACACCCGGATATGGCCCAATCACCCTTCGTGGGTAGGCCTACGTCCTGCAGTGGACTATTAAAAAAAAGGCTGGTACAGTACAGTACAGTACACGGCAATGATTTAGAAATTAGGATAATAAACTTAAGCTACCTAAGATATGCAAAGAATAATAATTCTCACCTTTTAAATCCGGCTTTTCCGGTCTATCGGGCGGTCTGTCACTACACCGATCCAGTCTATCAAAATGCCTCTCTTGTCTTTCCGGCAAAAAATGCCTCTCCAAATGTCTCGACTCCGACCTATCTTGTCTCGAATCCATCGGAATCGGCCTTTCTTGTCTAATATCTTGTCTCGTCGTGATTTCGTGTCTAATTTCTTGTCTCTCAGGCCTTATTTCTTGTCTCTCCGGTCTGATTTCTTGCCTTTCTTGTCGAAATTCTTGTCTCTCCGGTCGAATATCTTGCCTATCTGGCCGAATTTCTTGTCTCTCTTGTCTAATATCTACAGGGTTGGAAGCGTGTCGCTCTTGTCTTTCTAACCTAGGTTCTAGAGGATTTAAATGCCTATCCGTTCTAGTTTCTAAAGGTATAGAGTGTCGATCTAGTCTAGACTCTGCGTGTCTATTTTCTTGTCTAGTTTCGAGATGTCGGTCTAGCCTCGTGTCCGAGTGTCGACTATCAGAATGTCTGTCGGTTTTTGGTTCTAATGGGGGGTCGGAAGGGGGGATAGGGAGAGGCCGGCTGTTTGACTGGGGGGTGCAAGCTCGCCGGGGTTTTTCGAAGGCACGTGGGTCCGGGGGTACCTGAAAAGAAAAATTACAGATAATATTTTCTATATTCCTCCTGTTCACTGTACGAAGTAAATATTTAATGGTCACAGATATTGGTGTTATAGAGATTGTGACACAATATTATCACTTCACTTGCTATCACACTTGATCACTGTGTGTCACTTGCCACTTGCTATTTGCAGAATTAATATAACTTTGTCATGTATGTATAACTTTAGCACCACACCTCCCAAACGATTGGACCAATTTAGATGTTTTTTTGTTTAACTGCTAATTATGACATCGAATATGTATCTAGACGGTATTTTTTTTAGTAATCAGTCGAATTTTTTTATTTTACACTCTTGTTTTGGCATTATTGTATTGATTTTGTATTTTATAATTGTTTTTTTCTTCTGATTCCTTATAATAATTACCTCGTGTCTCGTATCGATGACTCCGGTGATGGTCTCCGTAGACCCTGTGATGATGGAAGTCAGTCGATGTCGGGAATCAGGTTCGGGTTCTAACGACGATCTTCTTCTGGGCTCCACTGGAAAATGTTACACTAAAATGTAGTGGCGTCTAATGGAAAAAAAACTGTCTTGCCAGCTACACTGCTAGCAGTACCGATATTCTGCATACTAGATTGCTCAGCCGGACAGACTTTCTTATGGTGTAGGAGGAGGGCAACAGAAGGTAGAGGGGGATAAAACCTACTTGTATCGTGAAAATGTCTTACCTGCTACACTGCTAGCAGTAGCAATATCTTGCACACTGGACGCTGCGACTATCGACGGTTCAGCTGGCGACAAACTCTTCCTGGGGGGTAAAGGGGGGGCCCTGAGTTCGCCGTACGCGTTCTCATTGGGGGCGGGGGCTTTACGGACGGCGCGGGGGGAGTGGCGGGGGGAGGCGAGGGGGGAGCGAACTGAGGGCCGGAGGGCATCGATCGTTGACGTCGCCGCGTTGAATTCGGCCCAGTCCTGTGAAATAATGGTATTGGCGAACTGTACTATCAAATAGAGCTAAATTTTTTTTTGACTTGATAACGTGTTATAAATCGATGAAGGCGGCGGACGCACGAAAAGCTTGAGTAATTGTCACGTTACGCCTGAGCCGAGCGTGCAAGCGAGAGCACGGTACAAGAGGTAGAGAGGCACGATCGGCCTAAGCGGTCCTGTTGTGACGCATATGACGTTATCACGTAAAATTGTCGTCCGGAAACCGACTTTAAAAACAAACGACCATTTTTTTTTGCAAAAGAAGGAGGCTCTGCCCAGACCTTAGAAAACATTTTAGCAAATTCCCTTTGAATAAAATAAGACGTGTTTTAAAAATGGCTAATTTTTTTGTTATTTTCAGATCACTTACAGAATATAGCCCGGGATCCCACCGCAAGAACATCCCGCTCATAGCGTACACGGTTCAAACCAATTTTATACGTAATTATATGAATAGGATAAATTTAAACAGGGTTGCCTTGCGAAATTTGACCGCAAATATTTGAAATTTAATGATGTTTTATTAATTTATAGGAAAAAAAACCTCCGTTTTTCATATAAATGTATTGATTAGGAAAATACGTATACTGAACGCCACACAAAACTAACTGCAACTGCTGAAAACTAGCCGCAGATAACACTTCGCCGTGATTCGCTAATTATTGCGCATGTGTGCACAATGCTTATACAAATGGCGAAGTAGTGAGCTCGGGCGTAGGGAGCGCGCGGGAAGCACGAGGTTAGGTGGTGCCCCGGCGTTTCATCTCTCTGGATTCCCCGCGTACCCATATTTCGGCTTTTGCGCAGAACGCTGCGCATAACTTCCCATCTTTCAATTTGTTTGGCGCTCAGTATATAAACCATGTTGCCTTGGGACATTTGGCCACCAGTATTTTTGAATAAAAATGTTTGATTGTTTTTTGACAAAACAGTTCATTCACTTGTTTTTTAGATACATTACGAAGCTTATAATATATCTATACAAGGTTCATATAATTAAATTAAAAAATGGTTTGAGCCGTGTACGCTATGAGCGTTATGTTCTTGCGCTGGGTTCGCGGACTAATATAAATGTAGCGGCTTGAATACATAATAGAACAGTTTTAGAACCATCATACATTAGAATGAACATAACACTGTCATTAAAAACTTGGGAGAAAATGCGTGTATCAGGTATTGGTAAAGTAAATTCGTATAGGCCGGGTGGCTAGCCCTGGTGTCAAAGTTTTTAGGCCGCCTGAAGGCCTCTGACATGGCTAAACGGTTAAAATAGGATTATTAAATATGCACTACTAGCATTCTTCTTTATAAAACGTATCTTCATCCATCCATCAGTCCTAGGACGATCACTGCTGGACATAGGCCTCCTCTATGGTTTTCCAATAAGTCCGGTTGGAAGCAGTCTGCATCCAGCGTGTTCCTGCGATCTTGTCGCTTCACTTAGTCAGTAGACGTCTTGCGCTGTGGTCTCCATTCTAGAACCTTAGAGCCCCATCGGTTATCCATTCTACGAACTATGTACCCTGCCCACTGCCGTTTCTACTTGCTATTCCGCTGGGTTATGTCAGCATCTTTACTTCCTCTGCGGACCTTCTTATTCTTGAATTGAGCTCACAGAGTGACTCCAAGCATAATAAATAGCCTTCTCCATTGCACGTTGTGCTATTTCGAGCTCATTCATAATAGCCCAAGATCCCACTGCATGAACATCCCGCTCATAGCGTACACGGTTCAAACAAATTGTATACACTATTGATGTGAAACGTAAAGAGATTATTGGTGGGAGAATGGAAAGGTTTTTTCTCTTTATTTACTACAGACGATAAATCTAGAAGATGCAATCAAAAAATTATTAACCACAAGATTATTTTTCAATCCTCATACGTGAACAAAATTCTTCTTTATTGGCTCTTAAATTCGTTTTCTCAAATCTCAATTTATAAATAAAAAACTTGGTTTACGATTCAGCTTATTATAAGCCGTGGTGGTCTAGTGGTAATGACACCCGCATTACAATCGTGAGGTCGTGGGTTCAAATCCCGGTCCCGTACCAATGAATTCCTTGGAATTTATGTACGGAATTTCACACCACGGGCTTTTCGGTGAAGGAAAAATCGTGAGGCAACCTGCATACGTCCGTAGAAGAAATTCGATGGCGTATGTGAATCCACCAACCCGCACTGGGCCAGCGTGGTGGATATGGCCCAATCACCCTTCGTAGGTAGGCCTACGTCCTGCAGTCGACTATTAAAAAGGCTGGTACAGTATTAAAAATGGCATCATCTAGATTTCATTTTTCAACTTATATAAAATAAAGAACAAACAAACAAAAAGAAAAACACTCGAGCACATATCACCAAGCGTATATTGTCAACATTCAGTTACAAAAATAAATAATTGATAAGCTTTAAGGAATCAACGCAGCGCCTAATTTGTATAACAAATGATTTCACTTCATTAAAACTACCGTGAGTATTCATCATAACTATAACAGAATACGGCTAAAACTCACGTTATAATTATACGGTCGATCCGCAAGGAATCCAACCAGTTTCAGAGTTACGCGCAACCCGTCGACCCGGTCGACGGGGGTGCGCGTATTCCCTGAGGATGGAGTTCTAAATACTCTGAAACTGGTTGGATTCCTTGCGGATCGACCGTATAATTATAACGTGAGTTTTAGCCGTATTCTGTTATAGTTATAACAAATGTTTTTGTTAAAATATTTTTCATGTTTTTATGACATGAAAAATATTCTCAACAACACAAAAAAGCATTACGGAAATAATAAAATACAGAAATTTTTCTTCTCAAAGTAAAGATTATATGAATACTCAATAATATTATTTTCCTTTAGTATTTCTCTAGACGACGTCGGGCATCACTACATAGTATAGAAACAAAGTCGCTTTCCGCTGTCTGTCTGTCCCTATATATGCTTATATCTTTAAACACTACATAGTATAGAAACAAAGTCGCTTTCCGCTGTTTGTCTGTCCCTATATATGCTTATATCTTTAAACACTACATAGTATAGAAACAAAGTCGCTTTCCGCTGTCTGTCTGTCCCTATATATGCTTATATCTTTAAACACTACATAGTATAGAAACAAAGTCGCTTTCCGCTGTCTGTCTGTCCCTATATATGCTTATATCTTTAAACACTACATAGTATAGAAACAAAGTCGCTTTCCGCTGTTTGTCTGTCCCTATATATGCTTATATCTTTAAACACTACATAGTATAGAAACAAAGTCGCTTTCCGCTGTCTGTCTGTCCCTATATATGCTTATATCTTTAAACACTACATAGTATAGAAACAAAGTCGCTTTCCGCTGTCTGTCTGTCCCTATATATGCTTATATCTTTAAACACTACATAGTATAGAAACAAAGTCGCTTTCCGCTGTCTGTCTGTCCCTATATATGCTTATATCTTTAAACACTACATAGTATAGAAACAAAGTCGCTTTCCGCTGTTTGTCTGTCCCTATATATGCTTATATCTTTAAACACTACATAGTATAGAAACAAAGTCGCTTTCCGCTGTCTGTCTGTCCCTATATATGCTTATATCTTTAAACACTACATAGTATAGAAACAAAGTCGCTTTCCGCTGTCTGTCTGTCCCTATATATGCTTATATCTTTAAACACTACATAGTATAGAAACAAAGTCGCTTTCCGCTGTTTGTCTGTCCCTATATATGCTTATATCTTTAAAACTACGCAACGGATTTAGATGCGGTTTTTTAATAGATAGTGTGATTCAAGGGAAAGGTTTACATTATGTATAATACACCTGTGCGAAGCCGGGGCGGGTCGCTATTTATACTATAACTTTGTAATCATCAATACGACCATATTTTAACATTGTAAACGCCAAAGAAGTAGATGGTCCGTGCAAAATATCACGACGTCATAATACCAAATGGTTTCGGGGTTAGTTTTACAATAAAAGTAGGCTAATACAATGATATAATTATGATTTTTAGAATGTATTCATCATCTGAAGAAAAATATACAGGGTAATTTAAGGTGCTTGATATCGATGTTATGTTTTGATTTTGAGTGCTTTTCACACTACATTTTATCTCAAAGAGTTATCTTTGTGATAAGTATTTCAAAAATCTGAAGCGAACGCAGGATTTGAACCTGCCCCTTCGGATCACTAGCCCGAGGCTCTAACCAACTGAGCCAGCCCGCCTCCTACGCAAGCGTCAAATTTTTGAAGTGCTTATATTACCACCAACTTATAGAGTTGGCGGCGTCACCTGTGATACCCGTATTAGACAGGTTATCACTCAACTAGAAGTTATTAGAACTTCTAAAGATTGACGAGAGATGGCGCACTGCTAAATCAATGTTATGATTTTATTTTGATAGCTTTCCACACTAGATTTTATCTCAAAGAGTTAGCAGTGCGCCATCTCTCGTCAATCTTTAGAAGTACTAATAACTTCTAGTTGAGTGATAACCTGTCTAATACGGGTATCACAGGTGACGCCGTCAACGCTATAAGTTGGTGGTAATAAGCACTTCAAAAATTTGACGCTTGCGTAGGAGGCAGTGCTTAATATCGTTGAGTAAATTAAAAAAATAAAATAAATATAGTCCAATGTAGCTTTACAATAATAAGGCGCTGTGTTAACCTCTTAAAATAATAATAATAATTAAACTAACGTATGAACTAAGGCGTTAACTCCTTACTCACAATCGTTCACTTTTCAATTCATGCTAAAAAGCGCTGTCTTTTTTTTTTCAAACGGAAACAAACTCAATAGTCAAACATCATTCAACAAGTTTTATAGTAATCATGCCCAGAAAACATCTTGAACAAATTCATTATAATGTCTAAGAAGTGATTGAAAAATGAAATATACACTATACAGGGTTCTATGAAAAAGTGATAGGTGTACTAATTCTAGTTTCGAGACTCAAATATTTAGGTCATTGTAATAAAATATAAATAAGCATATTTATTTTTTACTTTGTTTTAGTTTTCATAGAATTTATAATATCAGTCTGGTGTAAATAAATAGTTTATTTATTATGTACTATCTTCATTTTTAATTTATATTTTTGAGACTTAGTAATGTGTTTCATGTAACCCTGTACAAGAAAGCATTTTTTCAACAAACACATTAAAACTAATATGCATTGGGGTCAACAAATAAAAAAAATATAAATCACTACAACTAAGTACGAAATAATAATCTAAAAATTTAAATAATAAATACCTACATTTATATTAGCTTAGCAGAAATCCTACTATTCCTAACTATAAAGGCTTATAACGCAGTGTTTAATTTTCAGTCCATCCATCCATCCATCAGCCAAAGGACGTCCACTGCTGGACATAGGCCTCCCCTATTGATCTCTAATAAGACCGGTTGGAAGCGACTGCATCCAGCGCGATAACTCCTGCATCCTGCGGTCTTAATAAGGTCATCCGTCCACCGTTCGTCCGTAATTTTCAATGAAACGCCAAAATTATGTATTTTTATCACAAAATAATTTTGACATACTCCAATCTTAAGATAGTTGAAATATTCAGTATTGTGGGATTACTTTAACAATAGTTTCATAGTACGTGTAGATATAAAAAATAAGTAAGAATATCAAGTCCACCAACCAACCGTACTGGGCCAGCGTGGTGGATATGGCCCATGGATGGCCTATGTTCAGCAATGCACTATCAAGTCCAGGTTTGGGGATCCAAATTAGGAAAATCAAGCACTGCGTTAAGTTTCGCACTTATAAAAAAAAACATTCAGTTTACCCTTCTGATGATAATAGACGGGTTTGACTGGTCTTTATTTGTCAGTCTGTCAGTACGTTCGAATTGTGGGGATATTTAAATCCCGATCTCAAAAAGATTTACAAACAGATCTACTTTTAAAAAACTCTAAATTGTTGTGAAGTTTTGTCACATTATTTAGTTGTACAATTGTAATTCAACTGGAATTATAATATAAATTAATTATATTATCAAAACAACTCATAAATAAATCTATAGTATTATTATGTTTATTTTTCTTGTTTTCAAAGTGAATATTTAACTCCATTAAAATCATAATTTTTCATACATAATATTTGTATGCCCTTTGATAACAATCAAGCAAGTCAAACAAGTCAATATTCGATTGTAAATAATAAACTTGCATATCATTTAATTTTTCTGTAAAATCGCAAATTTATTTTTTTACAGACAAATCTCTTAGTTTCGTTAATCGTCCTCGGATTTCGTAAATATCGATTTTTTAAGACTCTAAAAATATAGCCACCTTATTTGATTTTTGTAGTGATCTTCGACAACTTAACAAAAAAAAATAGATACCTAATCTATTGTACCAAGATCACTGCAATGTAATTTACACATTAATATAAATAATAATTATATAACAACTTACTGGGACATATAATATATCATAAGAGATTCAGGCCGTTTTACACGCGGCAACTCGTAAGCAACTATAGTTGCCCGTCTGAGAAAAATAGCTCAGTCAAAAAATATCAACTTTATAGAAAAATGGCCTTACGTATAATTTTGTGACTAACAAATAACCCCCACTTACACTTTATACTTGTAAGTTTCTACAAAGTAAACTCAGATCAGACCGTATTTAGTTTTTAGTTGTTTAAAATCACACTAAAAATATCCGCGCCATTTTTTGCAACCGACTATCAAAAAATATGTTCTCAATTCATTTGTAAATTTTTGTTCCGATTTTACGCGATTTCATCGCCATTTATGAGTCGATTGCTCGTGCTATTTTTATCAACATGAAGAAAAATGTCACGAGATGGTCCCATAAAAAAATTGATGCAGTTCCAGAAAGTTAAAGAAAATTGCTAATAGAAAATAGCTCTTACAGAAACCGTATAGCATTATTATCAAAATGGCATCACCGACTTCAATCGTGTACAATTCAATAGTTCGCTAGAATCAATTTATATCATGATTTGATTTTTCTAAACCTGCTCAGCAGATTTCGATAAAATTTTAATAGGACAACTTATGACCATTTTTGGCCAAGTAATCACGTTACAAACATACAAAAAAACATCAGCATCATTTTCAGCATGTAATCGCCAACTGTTGAGCATATGCCTCTCTTTTAAACATGCAGTCGGAAAAAAAATCGCCAGGTAAGCTAAACACAATTCGAGCTCGATAGTACAAAGTCGGTTGTTACGTTTTTTAAAAAAATATTTCACAGCGATAGCTATAGTCGACTGATTTCAATATTAACGGACAAGACGACACTAAATACAGCCTTAATCTGTTTTTTTTTTGTGATGAACTGTAGATAATTTCATATAGCAAGAGTGACAGGAATACGGCATGCTTTTTTCAAACAAGATGATAGAAAAATAAAGAGCTTTGCAGAAACTTACAAGTCTAAACGACTATTAATGATTTTAAAGAGTATTTATTTGGCAACAGTTAATTAACTATAACATGATTTTTTCTTTTCTTTCTAGTTATTGAGTAATTTTGCGAAATATTTACAAAATATTGAATTATTCCGAAATTCAAACGCAAACGAGATTCTCAGAAGTTCGTGTAGGCCGTGAAAGCTAGGCCAAACCAACAAAAAAGTCTTAAAAGAAAATTCAGGAAAAAAATTGCTCAACAAAGTCGCCGAACAAAATTGCTCAATAAAGTTGCCGAACAAAATTGCTCGCCAAAGTCGCCAACAAAAATTGCCCAGCTAAATCGCCGAACTAAATTACCCAACAAATTCGCTAATAAAATTTCCTGAAAAAAGTTGCCAAACAAAAAGCTCAACTTATGAATAGGAAAACGAGACAACCTTTGCGGTGCGTACAAAATGCATTATACGGCAAACATTAAGCATGCGGTGATTTTCTCGGGTGCCTCTGCAAACAAAACAATGGCCTGTTTTAGATGATGTCCACATGCTTTTTGGGCATTTTTGTGCGTTTTTGTTTGCTTTAGTATGGATTTGATAATTCCATTTTGGTAAATTATAGTAATTTGTTAGGTGTTTTGTCAATCCTTTGATTTGACTATTTGGCTGCAATGGTATTACTTGATGAAGTTGTATGTATTTTCAGTGGTTTGAATTGTCCTGATTTTTTTTTCTAAATATTTTTCCCCTTTTAATATTTATCTCTCTCTCTCTCTTTTTTTAATAAAGTTTATATCATAACTTCGTACGGATTTGAATAATTCTTTTGATATTTTTTTTTTATCATAACTGAGATATCAGACATCATTGTATATTTCAGGTCGTAGAGATTTGATTAATTAAAGATTTGTTATCAAATGGTGATTAAAATTTTCCTTGAATTTTTGTTACAAATATTTTTTATAAAACATTGCTCAGACAAGTTTTTCTGTTTTTGACTAATCAACATAATATTATTGTATCACATGTGAATATATCTCATTATTGGTTTTTGTAACTAGTCAAGTATTGTAGTATTATCTTTTTTTTGTATGTAGGTATTATAGTGGCAAATAGGCCAACAACAAGGGCCCAGAAAAAAATATTTCGTAGAAAAAGCAATCCCGGAAAATCAACACAATGCTAAACATTTTCGTAAAATAATCAATAAATACGGAGCAAACAAAAACGCACAAATAAATACCAAGCCACAAACAAACACAATGACAGTAAAATATAATAAGCATAATAATTATGTCGGCCATATTGAAAATCATAATTAAGAAGATATAAGAAGATAATTTTATATTTTTTTTTTTGAAAAATAAAGCAGACCATTAGCAACTTGCATCCATAAAAACTTACTGTACTGTACCAGCCCTTTTTATGGTCCACTGCAGGACGTAAGCCTACTCACGAAGGGTGATTGGGCCATATCCACCACGCTGGCCCAGTGCGGGTTGTTGGATCAATTAATTATATTTATTCTAATAAAATAATACAAGGTTATCCAAAACTAGTGTAATAAGCCGAAAGTAGGCGATTCAGATAATAAACAACTTTTATAACAAGGTCAAACCAGAATATAAAAAAAAAAAACAGCTATTTCATACTGACAATACAGAGTTTAAATTTTGTATGAAACAGCTGATTTATTTTTCTCAAATATCGGGTTGGTTCCATAGTAAAAGTTGATCAAAATTATGGTCTTAATCACCCCTTTTACGGCGTAAGACAGGGCAAGCAGATAACCCTGTATGGTACATTTTTATAAGAAAAAAGGCCAGATCATTTGGATGCAACTTGCGTCCATAAAAAGCAAATTGACATTAATTTTATTACAATAAAATATTATAAATTTTCAAAATAGCCGACGTTGCAGAAATCAGAACACAACACATGCATGGGTTAAGATTCGTTTATAAGTCATTTTAAAATAAAGTACTTTATATTGTAAAAAGATTGAAAAGCCAAGAAAAATACATACCTAATAAACGAATCTTTTAATGCATAACCACCATGCAGTAAAAGTAATTTGCAAGACAAACCATTCTAAATGAAATCTATTTTATAAATAAACCACATGAATGGGATACTAAGGTATTATTTAATGTCTGTTTAAGGGCCTGATTCTCTATCGTCAGAACGTAACGTAACGCGTTAAGTATTTTTATATGCGCGAATTTTGGTTGGAAAATGTTTTTAAACGTAAACTTACGTTGAAATGAATGAAATTATTGAAAAAAAAAATAGATTCTTTTCACACCAATTTCTTAAAAACAAAACATAATTAGAGCACGTTACGCGCATGTTTTGATACAGAATCACGCTGCTTGGTGTAATTGTTGGTTCTCTAGATAAAAGTATTCAAATACGTACTTCTTTTTTTAAAAAATGACTTATACTTTACATAGTTCGCTTAGACCAAATAAAAAAATCAAGACGGAACGTCGTGAACAGACAAGTGAGGTCGGTTTTTATACATGTGTGAGTGAGTCGGTGTTGCGCCGCCATAGTTCGACTGACGAGCCAAGGCTTAGTTTCGCTCTGACGCAGCCGGAGCGCTATTTGATTTGGTGAGTCACCTCAAGTGAAACGATTGAATACGTAGCTAGTACTATTAAGTAGTTAGTAAGTTAGAATATACAATGGGACTACCATGTATTTTATATAAAAGTCCCAAAAATAAATTGGAATAAAAAAAGGCTTAGTTTCTTTGTACGTGTACATCTGTGTGTTGTGTCTGTATACGGCGAGGCTTAGTTTTGCCGGCCTCACTTGTTTGTTCACAACATTCTGTCTGATTTTTTATTTGGTCTGATATAGTTCGAAAACATTTGAATTAAGGTATATTTCTAATGTGTATTGTGGGATTTTAGAAATTGTCCATTCAATGAATGGTTCGTAGGGCAATCTATCCATCCATCCATCAGCTATAGGACGTGCACTGCTGGACATATGCCTCTCCAAAGGATCCCCAATAAACCCAGTTGGAAATGGCCTGCATCCAGCGCGATCTTGCCTTGATAAGCTCATCTGTCCACCTCGTGGGTAGGCTTTGTACGCTTTGCTTGCCGGTACGTGGTCTCCACTCGAAAACTTTTCGACCCCATCGGTCACCAACCCTCCTTGCTATGTGCCCTGCGCACTGCCATTTCAACTTGGCAATCCGCTGGGCTATGTCTATAATTTTGGTACTTCAACGCATCTCCTCATCAAATCAAATCGAATTATACTCTATAAAATTTAACTTGATCTCTGCGACAGCTGTCAGAAAAATCACGCCTATGAAGTCCTGAATTTCTTAATAGTACAGACAGTACCTGTCAATGTCATACTTTTTGGGCATGTCGATTAGTGATGGACGACGAATGATCGTGACCACAGAGTTTTAGATAGAGTTCTGATTAAAATATCGATAGTTGATACTGACGATATTTTAAATAAAACTTAATTTATTATTAATTTTATTGTTTATTTGAATATCATAACATTTTTACATGTGTAATTAAATTAAACCCAATTATATGTTACATTAGCATCGATAATAGCGAAAAACGTCGATAAATAGTATCGTTACATTATTATGAGTATTTAATTAATAACATATCATTATTTACATGTGTACATACTTGATTTTTAATAATAGTAAGTAAATAAAATCCAATTTCTCACCTTCAACTACTCATTCGATTTCATTACAACATTGTTTGAAAATCGATTTTTTTTCAACCACTATCTCAACTCTAAATATGTCAATATGTAACTGTCGCAGAGATCAAGTTAAATTTTATAGAGTATAGGAATGATTCGATCTCGCACAGAGACTCCACCTATGAATCAATCTATGAATATAAGAAATGATTATCTATAAATATAATATATATCTACCTCGGCATCGTCGATGTCGTCTGTAAGTCCGTTGAATGTTGCATTCCTCGACCACCCGTTAGAGTTGCTCGACACTGGCGCGTCTATACCTGCAAATAATATAAATATACCTTGTTGTTTTTAAAATTTCGCGATTTGAACACATTATTATAATATACTACGGGACTAATCGCGCACTAAAATTACGAGATAAATACATACCTCCTCATCCCGACGTTTCGGCCGAGTTGCATCGACCAAATTCCATTTGAGTCTACCCGTGACCACGGTCGATGCAACTCGGCCGAAACGTCGGGATGAGGAGGTATGTATTTATCTCGTAATTATAGTGCGCGAGTAGTCCCGTAGTATTTAATAATAATAAATATACCTTGTTAAAAATAGCTTGATACGCGAGACATTGACTTTGTTGTTTGTTTGTTTGTTTGTCGGCAACAGACGTGCCGAGGCACACATACGTGAGTCCACCAATGCCTAGTTGTAGCCAAGGCTTGAACTTTTCTCAAATAATGCGAGGAAATTAAATTCATTTAAGAAACTCAGGAGCTATCGATGAGAACATAACAAAGTAAGATATACTAAGCGCCATACAAATCGGATATGCGCAGAACACTGCGCAAAAGCCGAAATATAGGTATGCGCGGGAGCCAGAGAGACGAGACGCCGAGGCACACCCGCTCACCAACCTCATGCCTCCCGCGCGCTCCCTACGCCCGTGCTCAACACTACGCCACGCGGCGTCGGCACTGTGCACACATGCACAATAATTAACAAATCACGGCGAAGTGCCATCTGCGGCTAACTTCTCATCCGCCGTCTTGTGTGGCGCTTAGTATAAAGCTCTGATTTGTTCTGGTAATTTTGTCCTACATTTCTTCTTTTATTTTCTAAATACGAGCCTTTTTTGAATAATCATGATTTGAAATTTTGATCTATTTTTTTGTTTGATTAGATTATTTAAGGAGAATATATATTTTTGGGGATTACAAATGTCTTGGCTGACAAATCATTAGACTCACTAGATCCGTTACAGCCGGACGAGCCCGACGAGCCGGAGGAGTTAGATGATACCGGTTTCACTGCAGTCTTCATGTGTCTGAAAATATAATATAAACAATAAGTTTTGTATTTTGCTTCTTTTTTCTTTGCGGCCAACAAAAGTCTGTTAATCGAAATGAAATTAGTTAGTTCAATTCAACAGAGAATAGACAGTTATTCGTTTGAAGAAAACAAAACACAGGAATAGCATAAAATACAACAAAAAGATTAGGACTGGGTTAACAACTAAACTGCTCTATGTTTTTTTTTCATCATTAGCCGGTCCCACCTTTAGCATGGCATGGTGATATAATACGTTACTCTATTATTATTTTATACTACGGAACTAATCGCGCACTAAAATTACGAGATAAATCATTCCGACGTTTCGACCGAGAAGAGTGGTAGAACAAAAGTTGTTGGTTTTGATGTACAGAATAACGCCCTAAACGAATGCTAATTGATTAAGAATAACCCTGTATTTGAAAGAAGGGTAGGACAATATTGCACACACTGATCGCACACTATAAAGAAACGCGCGCAACTCGTAGTGCAAGCATTCCACGGCAGAGGGCGTAGCGTGCGCACGGACGCGCTTTACAGCGATGCGACGGCGCAACGATGCGCGGTGCTACAAGCCCCTAAAGGATGGTAATTAATATGAAATAACACATGTATATGAAAGTAGAGAAGATAATAAGGGTAGGGGTGTGCACTGACTTGGAGTCGGAGCTGGAGTTGGGCGGGCGCGGCGGCACGAACGCGTCCACCACGACTTGCTCGGTGCCCTTGATCTCCGCGCGGCAGAACGGGCAGCCCTGCCCTTCCGAGTCCTGCAACGATACACAAACCATTGTAACACTGTTACGGTGCCGGTACTTTTTAACTAATTCTAATATTAGGATGTGTAACAGTGTGAGTAAAGCACGCGGCGGGCAAATTCCTAGAAATTCGCTAAGGGGATGGCGAGCATCCCTTGCCGCCCGCGTCCCGCGACCGCACCCCCGCATAGCTTCTTCTTCCGCGCACCCTGTCCGCTCGCAGGGAGTCGCACAGGGTGTCCCGGCCTCGCGACACCGGCGCGCGCGCATTTATTATCTATTCTGTACTAGTTTTGTATCATTGGAGGCATTAAACCCAATGCAACATACTCGTATCTACGTGTTTTCTTAAGCACCCCCGGATAGATAATACCTCACCGCCGCCAAGCTACTATAAGAGCATACGACTAGAGCTGTGTAGGAGTCTCTCTTACAGATGTGTTTTTTTTTTTATAATTATATTAATAAATAGATTACTATTGCTACTAATCTACAGCATTGAAATAAACATATCTCGAATAACAGTATTTAAACTAATGTCAACATATATGTGTATGTAATAAATTATACAATGCTATACAAAAACACTATTATGTCTATTCAAGAGAGTTATTGGCCAGAGTCAACAACTCCCTATTATATTAATTGAATATATTATTTGTTGAGGTGGCGCCGACCCCCTACAAAAATGCTACATCGACCCGTGCGAACTTTTCGCGAATTCTGTACACGGTTGAAGTCGGTCATGCTATTTTATGCGAAAGATAATTATATCCTACCACGGAATTTCTCGTATTGTAGTAGTACACAAATTTTTAATTTATATTTCAAAAACGAGCTATCAATTAACGAGCTATCTATATAAGTATGTATTTAAAAATAAGTATATGGACGGCCTGACACTAATTCCGTGGAGTAGAGGTCGCTGCCTTATTTGGGACGCCACTTGTGTCGGTACTTTCGCATCATGCCATCTGGCAGCTACCCAGCAAGCCGCTGGTGCGGGAGCGGAAGCGGCTGCCAGGAGTAAGCGTCTCAAGTACGGCAGCTTGGAGTCCGCGTACGAATTCGTCCCATTTGCCGTCGAAACGGCGGGCTCATGGGGCGCAGATGCTATAAAGTTTGTTAAGGAGCTGGGACGCCGCCTGAAGGAGAGAGGTCGTGACCCCAGGTCTGGAAGTTTTGTCACCCAGCACATCTCCCTGGCGATCCAACGAGGTAATGCAGCAAGTTTGATGGGCACGTTTGGGCGAGGGGCCGCACGCGAAGTACTTTCAAATGGGCAATTTATTTAAATCTCTGACAGTATATGTAATATATCAGTCTCTGGCAGCCATATCACAAGCTTTGCTGGGGTCAGAGGCCGTGTGTAAAATGTCCCCTAATATTTAATTATTTAATTAAGGGAGAAATGTAGTCTATGGATAAGGGACAATATTGACGTGATTACGTCTTATAAATCAATGACTGCCCGCACGAAAAAGCATGACTTATTGTCACGTTCCGCCTGAACCGAGCGTGCAAGCGAACAAACGATCGGCCTAAGTACCTATTCGGTTTGTGACCCATAACTTTTGTACCTAAATTTTAACAAAATTTTTTTTTTTTTTAAAGTATTAAGAGTAAAATAAGTAAAGTACTGGCGTAAACTGTAATGTTATTTATTAAGGAAATAAAGAATTGAATTGAATTGAATAACGTTATTAAGTACGAAAAATTATCGTCCTTAAGCCGACTTTACAGACAACCTATATCAATATTTTTAATTATGTCAAAATAACCATTATTTGCGAAATAAGTAATAACATATCGAAATAAGAAATCTTACAATTTGCCAGGCCGTAAGGCAGGGTGTACACAGCAGATGTCCGCATGGCTCTATCCTGATGTCTTTGTCGTTTTCCGCACATATCTTGCATAGCTGGAACGTACTGCCTGAAAACAGGAAATATAAAATGGTTAGAACGTATTTGAGCAAACAATTTCCACTGTAAAATTTTTCGTACCACTGATTTAATATCGCGACCGCCTGAAAATAGGTTACTATGGAAAAATCGGACATTCTTGCCCGTTCCACATACTGCAGCACGTACTGCTCCTGAGTGACTGTGATGTGATCTTGCCCTTTAATTAGTAGTCTATTGCGATCGTCCGGATTCAGGTAGCTATAACATCGGTCATTCTTATCCATTTCACAGTAGACCTCGTACTGCTCCTGGGTGACTATGATGGAATGATCGCGTTGCTCAAGTGTGGGTAAATGTCGCTACCGTCCAGACACAGGTAACTATGGAAACATCTGATATTTTTACCCATTTCACAATAGAGCTTATACTGCTCAGGTCTGGATTAATATTGTAACTGTCCGGACACAGGTATCTAGGTGGAAACATCGGATATTCTCAGCCATTTTGCAGTAGAGCTCGTAATGCTCCTGGGTGACTGTGATATGATCTTCCACGGGCGACATTATCGCGCTGATCAGGTCTGGGTTGATGTCGTGACCGTCCGCGTCCCGACACAGGTAACTATAGGAAACATCGGATATTCTCACCCATTTCGCAGTAGACTCGTACTGTTCTGGTCTCGGTTGATGTCGCTACCGTCCGGACACCTGTGCTTAGCTGGAAACATCGGATATTCTCACCCATTTCGCAGTAGAGCTCGTACTGTTCTGGTCTCGGTTGATGTCGCTACCGTCCGGACACCTGTGCTTAGCTGGAAACATTGGATATTCTCACCCATTTCGCAGTAGAGCTCGTACTGCTCCTGGGTGACTGTGATGTGATCCTCCGCGGGTGAGATGATCGCGCTGCTCAGGTCTGGGTTGATGTCGCGACCGTCCGGGTACAGATAGCTGAAAACAATTTGACATATCCTGTTAAAAACAACTTACAAACATTTGAAAAATGGCAACACAAAAGTTAACCCTCAAATCTATCTAAAATCTGTCGTTTTGGCTCATTATATTCATAATCTCAGTCAGTCAGAATGATGGGAGAAGGTCCTCACGGTAGAAATACTAGTAAAATGTGAATCTACGAACCTAAGTCATTATAATTCACCCGAATTATATAATAAATATGCACTTCAATTCAAATATGGCGCTCAAAACCTACTATACACTTTCATACCAACCTTTATACGGAAATAAAGATATTATGAAGTATCAAAAATTTAACAACACCCTCATTCATTTCGTGTCAATGGCTAGGCGTTTTTTTGTTTTATTTTTTTCTTTTTTTTTAATTTTATCAACACCCTGACTTACCCCAGACAGCTGACACTGTAGGTGCCTGTTGACTTATCCTTCCCACGTAATATCTCTAAAGCAAAGGTTCCTTCAGTACTTACAATCCTTCTCTATAGCCGTCGAGCAACGCTTGCACCAAGCTCTTGTTCTGCGGTATCGTCTGAAGGATCTCGCCGTCCACCGTCACGTACCCTATCGCCCACTGGCCGAGCCGCGTACATGATAACCTGAAAACGTTCGGAAGAACAATATTAGTATTTTGTACATTATCATAATTTAAGATCAAGGCACTTGTCGGTGGAGCAACTTCCGTGTATCGCGGTCTTCTGCTTGCGTTTTCACCTCCCTTGATGACATCTACCTTTCTAGAAATGCTCTGCGTTGTCCCTTACCCTCTTTCCTTGTACAACAAGTCACAAATCATCTTGGCACCTGTTTTTTTAATAATAGCATTTGTTCATATGTTTATAGGCGAGCAGTGTATACTGGTGTGCCTATATCAAGCAGTGTCAATTCAATTCAATCATGTTTATTTCAATTAGGTACAAATATACACTTTTGAAACGTCATTAGCTAAAAATCATGTAACGTCAATTACATACCCAATATCACAAAAACAACAATAATAATAATTCGAAACAAATAAAAAATAAAGAATTAAAGAGACAAACAAATCAATCACAAAACAGTCACCAGTGAAAATTAAATAATTTGACAATATTCACAACACAATGTTGCCAGAATGAGTTTTGGAGATCTACCAGTTGGTTTGATTAGTAGGTTACATAACTCATAAATTATAAAAGTCAATAAAATAGAACGAAATTAAATTGAATAATGTCAAGATTTATAAAATAAAATGTCACAGATAAAATAAAATGTCATAAATGTCAAAATAAAAAAATAATTAAATATTAATGTCAATGTACAAATGTCAATGATTAAAAAAAAAGTGTATAAAAATAAGTTATCATTATTGAAATATAAAATGATAGATAACAATGACACAAAAAAAAAGAAAAATATGGTTAGACTACCAAATAAAATACTTAAACCATTCCATTTCACCTCTAAACAATCAATTCAATTTACATTATTATTTTCTGCCAAGCCTTTCTGTCTTCTATAAATTCATCCACCTTGTAATATGCTTTTTGTAGTAAAAGTTTTTTCAAGTTAGTTTTAAAATCACTGTCTTTAAGACTTGTTAAACAACTTGGAAGAACATTATAAAATTTAATACAATTTACTACAAAAGATTTTTGTATTTTGGTAAGGCGGGTTTTCGGTACTACGATTTTACCTTTCATTCTAGTATTAAAATTGTGTGTATTATAATTACATAGGCGTTTCCTTGCGTACAAAATACATTCATATACATAAAGGCAGGGCAGAATATTTGTGGTTTTAAATAACTGTCTCAGAGATTCTCTCGGTCCAATTCTGTAGATACCTCTCATGGCTCTTTTTTGTAATATGAAAATTGATTTTGAATCTGTCGAATTTCCCCAGTCGAATAAAATTAGTATTTATCTGTCAAGGAATTTTTTTCCTTCCTTATCCAAAGGTCCAGCTATTCTTAAATGTGTTTATAGTTTTTGCCGAGATAACATCCTCAGGCAACCTATTCCAATTGTATACAACTCTATATTGCAGAGGATGTGGTGTGCAGTGTTGATTTGTGATGGTGTAGGCTTAGTAGAATAAGCCTAATAAAAGTTTATAGAAGAGTTTGAAAGAAGTCACAAATCACCTTGGCTCCTTCATAAGATAGCAATTATGGCACAGACCGTCATAAAACAGGTATAGTCATAGCTTAGGTAGTAAGACGAGTACATGCACTGTGAATTTCATAAGAGGGAGTGAAAGTCATCGGTAAAATCGTAAAATGGGCCACATAGAGCATAAAACGAGTATTGGAAGATTATTTACCTAAAGACGTAGCTGCCAGCTTTGTGGATATACTTCTGCAGACGCGCCTTCACCTCGTCGTACGTTAGGAACGCCACGTAGCCAGGATGCGTCACCGCCAGCAGCTGCCAGTTCCGTAACAACGTACTCCACGGTTGGAATAACCTGAAATTCATTGATGTTTTACATGATTAAAAGTCCTAAGAGGGAGGGAATGTTTGACGTAGGTCATTTTTCGTTACAACGTGCCTTCCATTCCCGACAATGTTTATTGACGTGAGGAAAAGTGACATATATGTACGAGTATACTTCACCATAGCACTGTCACGTTTTGAGACGTCGATTAAATTTTGTCGTGGTACGAGTACGTATGCTAGCCCAGCTGGGCAAGTTTTTTTGTGATCAACATCGGGGTGTAATATAATAACTCTGTGTATAAATGTTATTATCTTAAGTTTTCATTTAAAAACATAGATATGTAAGTACTATATCAGTCTCTGGCAGTCATAATTATAAAGCTTTGCTAGTTTGCGGTCAGAGACCGTATGTAACATGTCCCTAACATATTTATTTAATGATTGGGTCAAAATGACCACCTTCTGTACTGTACTTTAGTAGTCTATTTAAATAATCTACTGCTGACCATAGTCATACCTTCGTTGGGCGTTTGGACCATACCCACCAAGCTGACCATGTGTGTGTTGGTAGATGCGATATTGTTTTTTTTTAGGAATGTGTGCAGGTTGGTACTAGATGTGTTTCTTCACCAAAAAGACAGTGATGAGTGATTTCGTATATAAATTCCAAATATCTAATTGGAAATGCTCACGCTAGTTAGGCAAGCTTTCACCTACAAGGCTACCACTGCTAGCGAAGAACACCGTCACATCAACTAAACAACTAATTCAAACAACAAACTCTCGCTTATAAACCCGACGCTCTACCAACTAAGCCAGGAGAGTATCCAACCACCGAATCAGTAATAAATAAAATGGCAACCTTGAACCGACACTCATAAAAATTGCGTCCGTAGATCAATAAACGCTAAAAGCGAACCGCTGTAGTTTTTGTGGGAGAGGCCGTTGGCTGCTGGGACGGCAGAACTAATGCGACCGAAGCCGTGAAATACTCGATTACACGCGAGATGAAACCTACGAGTTCCGACATTCTTATAACTAAAACAAAAAATATTATATCGTCAGTCCACCTAGTCGGTGGACGTCCTACGCTGCGTTTGCTGGTCAGTGGTTACCATTCGATAATTTTTACTGCCATCGGCAATCTATTCTCCGAACTATGTGCCCTGCCCACTGCCTTTAACCGACCGACCGACTTTAACTTTGTCCACCGACTAAGTAGGTATTTATGTTATCAACACCGTTGGCCAGTTAACCCGACCGACGGCGCATCCTTTTACCATTGCACATCTGCGCAAGCCTCTATTGTGCAGGGTGAAAGCGCATCGACGCCCACCCCTTCTTTTGTTTAGATAAGTTTAATGTTAAATAGAATAAGTTTTGTCAAGCATTAGTTAAGTTACCATGTAAGACTTCCAACTCAGTCTGTTAGGTTAGGATTAGATAATTTAAAGTAAATGACTTCCAAATCAGTCGTACTTTTTATTGATAGCATTAATCAAAAACACCACCGCGACGCTCCCGAATCTTGACTAGGTATACTGATGATATAATTAAGATCGCAGGAACGCGCTGGATGCAGGCCTCTTCCAAACCGGCTTTATTGCAAATCCATAGGGGAGGCCTATGTCCAGCAGTGGAAGTCTTACGGCTGATGGATGGATGAAAACAAAGAATGTTCATTATGATCGCATAGGCCGAATCAAATTTCTTGGCGGCTGTCAAGTCGAAACCCAATCTTCGCGCAGCAGTTCAGTATGTGAGCTTCAGCCAAAACTCAATCCTCGTGCAGCTGTTAAGTGCTCTGCAGTCAGGATTGGGTTTTGCGCAGCTTGTAGCTAACATCACATCCGTTAAGTTTGATTCGGCATAAACGTAAGTACTGTTACGAGATGGGCTTCTTGGATAATCAGTTAAAACGCCGATTAATCACTTTGCACTTTATTGCACACAATCACTTCACAAAAATCACAAAAACACACAACACAACTGGTTCGCACAAACACTTCACACTGGCACTGATATTCACACAAACTAGTCACTGGTATCGCACGAGATGTTATCGCTTCGACGGTAAACGAACAACAACTGATCCCCACGGGTCGGCCGGCGTATTTATACCCGTTATTTCCTACAGTCTCGAACCTACGAGATATTTCGCAACATTACTCGATCTTAATAAACGCTATTGTGTTAACAAGTAAACAACTTGAAAGTTCGAGAATCCCCTATTGTTTTTCATTTACGTAAACACCCAACAAATAAAATAAACAATAGACGAGACTGATCCCGCTCGAGTCATAAAGCCATAAAACCGAATACAAAAGGCACCAATAAAAAACGCAAAACAATAGAGTTTCCCAGAAGCGTATACACCGCAGATTACATCATAGTTACTGCATACCTACAACGGGCTCCTACTGCGTTACAGTACGTACGAGTACAGAACAGGTGGCTAGTCATGGTGTCATAGTCTTCAAACCGCCTGAAGGCCTCTGACATGGCTAAACGGTCGAGTGTTCTCAGCGCGTCGTTCCGCAAATCGACGTGACCTCACTCTGAGCTCCGGTGGTTTTCCGAGCGCATACGTCGCGTATTTATTCAACATCGCGCCTCCATAGAAATAATGTATAGATAATTTGAGACGAGATTTAATCAAATTCATATTTAAATTATCGGACGTTATTTTACAAATGTAATAAATAGATTTAAAACTTTCAATATTAGAGATTAAAATTAATTCAATTTTGTATAGAAGTTAGACTGTTTATTATACAAATTCAGTTTAACGCAAGTATGCCATTTTAGGCGTTTTGGTGTAAATTTACGTTTTTTTTTTTAAATAAAGTGAAACTTAATTATTTATTTCTGTTACATAGAAACTGTAAACTGATTCTCTGTTGTATGTGTCATATTTTTTTGATGTCAACTATTTTAGTAATACTGATGGTATCGTTATAACCGTGAATACAGTTTTGATTGATTTTACTCGAAGTCGTCTTAAAGCAACCGGGAGCTGCAATTTTAACTTGTCATCCGAACTGCGGTATCGTCTAGATAGGAAATGTCACCCGCGGTCACCCATCCGAAAACTGACCATGCCGAACTTTGCTTAATTCGGTGATCGCTGACAAAACACCTAGTCAAACTACGCTGATTCTGCCTATGGTGCCCTAGTCCTGTGCTTTGCTTGGCCTATCTTGGCGAGGTACTACCGTGCCTCAGACCCTCAGACCCTTACCCTCAGATAAAAACCGGACAAGTGCAAGTCAGGCTCGCCGCACACCGAGGAACCCTCGGAACAAATCCAGAAAATTTCACAAAATTGAGAAGTTATTAAAATCTCTATACCATAACCATCGACAAAAAAGTTTTTTTTTTTCACTTTTCTCGTCATACATCGAAAATTACTGGAAATGTTAAAATAATTAAAAACCTGTTTTAGCATGTGCTAATGAAGTTCTTTTATATGATACTTACATGATACGTTTTACTCACTTTTTTTTTTTTTTATTTAATTGTTACACTCCACAGACTCCAGGGTCTGTGCTTTTTAGGATATACATTAAGAAAAAAGATTGAACAATATTGCTTGGAAAGGCTTAACAAAAGGACCATAAATCTAATAAAATTAAAAACAAACTTTAAACTACGTTGATTTTACATAATATCGTTTTACAAATTACTGCTTATACCGCGCAGAGCCTCCATCACCGCCGCGTTTCGGTCTTTAATGGCCATCTTTAAATTATAGTCTACGATGACCTTGGGTGACGCAGCCGTCGCACGCCGCACAAAGTGGCTGATAGCGTCTTCCTCGTTGTCTGCGAAGTAAGTGAAGGACCTGGTGTGCCGTGAAACTGCGACGACCGCGTGTGAAACGCTTTCGTGCAACCTCATTTTAGCCCTGATTTTTATGGCGATGACAGAGTCGTATGTCAGACCTTGAGCTTCGTGGATGGTAAGGATGCGCGACCCCGACCCCACTCCATACCCTTGGGTGATAAGGGTCTCCTTTTCTTCTTGAGTGTGGACCAAAAAGAGGGTGTTGGGGAGGTTATGGGGTATTAGCGCACCCGTGTATCTTTTCTGCTCTAGAGATCTGACCTGGATTGCTGAGGAATATACACCCGTGTATATCTCCCTCAGTGAATACGCTACATCCATGGGGTTCCGATGCGTACATAACAACTCCTGGCTGATGTTTGCGACCAGGTTAGGGCGATGGTACCTCATCTCGAAGAGGTTTTCTCTATCAATATAAGGTAGCTGATTAACGTCTCCGATGAGGATAAGTTCACTGGCACCAGACAGCCTCGAAGCCATCACTATAGCTCCGAAATGATTCATGAGAGCCTCATCCACCATTAAACGGTTGCAACTCTCAGAACCTCGAAAACCATTTACGAGAGTGGAAGCCATGGTGCGCACCTTAGTTCTTACTAAGTTACCTATACGGTGCGCCAGCTTTTCTCTTAGATCTTTGGCTGATTCAGTTGTTGTGGTGATGATAACGTCCCTATCCACATCGAAGTGTCGTACCACCCAAGTTGTTTTGCCGCAACCAGGCACTCCATTGACCCACTGAATCTTGGGTACCTTCCAGTTGCCCCACCGTGCCTCGACTTGACTGCTCTCGATGGTTTTTGCCATGTTAGCAATTTTGTCATCCAGCATTATTTTGGTACACCTGGCGGTCACCACAATAGGGTCCTCTGGTGGCGTCACGTACT
Source organism: Hypomecis punctinalis (assembly GCA_949316475.1). Taxonomy (NCBI): domain Eukaryota; kingdom Metazoa; phylum Arthropoda; class Insecta; order Lepidoptera; family Geometridae; genus Hypomecis; species Hypomecis punctinalis. The sequence continues at coordinate 8,608,754 of OX438820.1, read as the reverse complement.
TCAGTTTTCCAGTCCGATCCGTCTCATCCTCATTTAAGGCCACAAATCCTTTTATTGCATTATAAGCAGCCATATATTGACCTCTCATTGTTCCCTTGATGATCTGGGAAGTGTCGTTATTGTATATGGCTGCTTCTGCCTCTTCCAGTCTCGCCATCAAAAGACTCTCATTTCCTAGCCTATAAGACTGCATGATGTTTTCGCAGTTTCTGAGATTGACTTCTCTAGTCGCTCTCGTTATAGCTAAGAATTCTATGAAGGCGTTTCTGGCGTGATCTTTTGCTGTTGAGGCAGGGATATAGAGGGGCGGATCAACCTGTCCCATGTCGGCTCTAGTTGGAGTCGCTTGCCTTGTTCGTGGTGTAGTTTTAGTGGCTGATTTGGTGCTGGGCCATTTTATTTTCGGTGTTTGTATGAACAAGCTCTGTGCTGCGGCGCTAAATGCTGTCAGAAAAGCCGAAACGTGACCTCTACTCCCGTCGCAACTGTCACTATGCCGTTTCGCGACCTTTTCTGCCGATGTTCTTTCTTGTACCCTTTCAGAACCGCTTTGAGTGGATGAACATGGAACGGGGTGTCCCCAGCTGTCAGTTGCAGGGTTTTCTGACGAAGAATTCAGAAAACTTAAGTTTTCTCCCCTGTCTTCGTATATGATGACCTCATGATTTTTGGAGGCCTCCAGGCAACTTAGCCGGTCCGTGACTTCCCCTGTCCAGTGTGCTACAACCATGGCGTCGATGCTTATCATGCGGGAAACACTCTTTTTACTCACTAAACACTGTTTTACTCACTTTGAATTTTGAACCTATATTTTGTGAATTTTGAGGCCCTATTTTTTTGTGATTTAAATAAAAATGTACAGTTTTCAGATTTATTCCTGTATGTGTACTCTGAGACAATGCTTTTCGCTAAATTTCATAGTTCTATGTCAACGGGAAGTACCCTGTAGTTTTTGAATTTTTGTGAGTGCGAAATATGCGGTTTTTTACGACATAAACGGCTCAAACTTTTTTAAACGACAACTGAGAAGTTTTTCTTTTACACAACTGCAACAAACTACAGATATACGTACTATCAACATAATATCAGTGCTGGTTGTTTATAACCAGCAATATACTGAGTTGGGATCAATTTCGTGGCAAAGCATTGGGTATGAATTGTTCTATTTTTTTTTTGTTGTTTTTCGTGTTTTGTTTCTGTGTACCTAATTGTTTTGTCCCGAATAAAATTTTCTGTATTTCTGTATTTCTGTATTTTCTGTATTTTCTGTACTCGTATACAGTTTAAATTTTAACTCGATATCTTTACGCGTTCCCGAGATAAAGAGTCTTGACATACACACAGACGGACAGATGGACAGACGGACAACAAAGTGATCCTATAAGGGTTCCGTTTTTTCCTTTTGAGGTACGGAACCCTAAAAAAGTAACTCACCTCGTAAATACGTCGAACTCGAAGTTGGATATGAAGTCGTTGCAGGTCAGATCTATGGTCGTCTTCAGCGCCATCGTCTCGAGGCCCGAGGATATCGGGTGCACGTTGTTCAGCTCCTCGCGGAACGCCTTCCAAGGCACCAGCGTGCTGTGGACAATGGAAATTTAACTTTTAGTCACTCAGTTTAGGGCATATATCGATGAAAAAAATGTAATAGCATGCAGCAGCTTCTGGGGACAAACTAAATGTACTTTTAGCTATTGATTCTTAGAGATTGCTATTGTAACCTTTTCAATAAGTGTTATTTTTTAGGCTTCTGTACCCGGCGGGTAAAAATGAGACCCTATTACTAAGACTCCGCTATCCGTCCGCCCGTTTGTGTCACCAGGCTATATCTCATGAACCGTGATAGCTACAGTTAACTTTTTCACAAATGAGGTAAGCCTTTCGGTTGACGCTAAAACAACAAATACTAATAACAATAATAAATATTCAAGGGAGTCCCGTAAAAAACATGTTATTTTTTGGGGTATTTTGCTCGTTATTAATAACGGCAACAGGTAGGCGCTTGAAATGGGGCTAAGGAGGCTCCCATATAATACAGGAACCCTTCATGCGTGAGTCCGACTTGCACTTGGCTGATTATTAATCATCAATACCCGACTGCTTTGGAATGCAGCCGGTTTATTCGATTGTACCCACTAAAGCCCCATCGGTGGCCGGTCTTTGCGCTGGTCTATACGTGCTCCTAGGGAGACGACTTCTAAGGCACTGGTGAATGCTGGAATACAATGTAAATACGCCCTTTTAGGTGCCGACTTTATATTAAAAATAGCAACAAGATTTCTTATGGCACCGGCGTGGTGTGAGCAGATGATGTTATTTAATGGTGATGGCAAACTTTTCCAAATTCTCGGGAGATGAATTTAAATACCTGTTATGCTGTGTCTCCTGTGGCAACCCTGACAATTTATTATCATTTTTCTGTTTGAAGTTCATATTAATTTAAATTAAATGCATCATGCAGCATTACATTGATTACATTTCAATGAGATGTAAAGAATCTCTCGCCATAAAAGCGTACTGCATACAAGGTAAACGGGCGAAATCAACCCCATGGCAGATATTATCAATAATGCAAACAAAATGCACGCTCCGCAGTGCCCGTGTCCGTAATAAAATGGCAATAAGGGCGAACCTGCGCAATCAGCGGACAAATCCAATTTGCGTTCATGTTGCTCCTAAAAATAAATTACAAATCGGTAAACTCAGTAGGTACCTCTACTATACTACATACCTAAAAGCGTATATTGGGTCGTCAAATTCCACCTTGCTTGCACAATTTCACATTATTAAAGACTACCTGCGCCTACCCGCGTTTGCCCGGGATAAAAAGTAGCCTATGTGTTAACACAAGGTCTAAGCTACTTCCTTAAAACATTTCATCTAAATCGGTTCAGTCATTTGTTTGTGAAAAAGTAACAAACATACAACACAACCATACATACTCACAAACTTTCGCGTTTATAATACTAGTAAGATAAAGATATAAAATAACTCTAGCTAGAGTGAGAGTGAGTGTATAGCCGTGGTGGTCAAGAGGTAGTGACACCCGCCTTACAATCGTGAGGTCGTGGGTTCAAATCCCCGGTCCCGTACCAATGAGTTCTTTGGAATGTATGTACGGAATAACACACCACTGGCTTTTCGGTGAAGGAAAACATCGTGAGGCAACCTGCATACGTCCATAGGAGAAATTCGATGGCGTATGTGATTCTACCATCACGCACTGGGCCAGCGTGGTGGATATGGCCCAATCACCCTTCGTGGGTAGGCCTACGTCCTGCAGTGGACTATAAAAAAAAGGCTGGTACAGAACAGTACAGTACAGAGTGAGAACGTTCGTATTACAAGCGCGAAGCCGTGGTTTCAAACCCAATGTCGTACTGATAAGTTTTTTGTGGCATGGTAAGGTATAGTGGGCAGACGCCTTTAATCAAACCAACGCAAAAGATAAAACATCAACTCCGAAAATTATAACCTAACTGGTAAAATGTGTTGATTAGTTCCCCTTTCAAGCAACAAGAGCCCAATTTTTGTATCATTAGAATAGTTTCTAACGTTCGCATGTTACGCTCCCTCGTTCGGACAAGCAGATTTTCAATCCTCGCTCCTGCTCTCACGTGTCGATCCCGTGACCATTTACGCATTCCTTCAGCCGTTCTAATGATTATATTATAGAGCCCCAGAGCAATTGATCGGGATATTTTATAGCAGCCAGCAAGTTATAGGCCGGATATTGATGCTACTTTTTACCGGATAAAATACGGTTCCTGCAGGAATTGCCCACGCGCTTGTTTCAACGAGGCGCGACCGCACAAATAGAAGATACATATTTTAGAGCGTTTTATTTTTTAGGGTTGCGTAACCAAATAACAAAAAGGAAACCAAGGAACAAAATGTTATAGTAGGTAGGATTTAAACTTTTCGAATGGCGACGGTACGTGGGTACTGTAAAGCAGAGAGTAAGACTTCCAATGAGAAGGTGGACTCTGGTGGGAGGATTTGTTTGATCTGACTGGTGCAGGAATATTCTAGAAACTCGTATATCCCTTTCCAATTGGAAAATTATAATAGTACAGGAAGAAAAAGACGTTTTTTTGGTCAACTTAGTTACAAACTTTTTTTTCAATAAGGTTTAGGATCACTTACTGAGCATAAAATCACAAAATCCTGACAGATCCAGGTGGAGCCTCAAGCGCCATTTTGTTTTTAGTACATTTTTTGTTTGTCGGCGGCCTTATCGCTTAAAGTGATCTCTTTCCAGGCAACCTCAGGGTGGAGATATGGAGGAACGGACGACACACGAAAATTGCACGATGCTTGAACTTTTTGTGTCAGATTTTGAGCGGCGGATAAAGGTTCATAAACGATCCAGCTCAGTACAGTCAATACCTGGCCTCTGGAAAACACATTTTTTAATCCGACCTTATCAACATTTTTCAATCGGAATCGATAACTCGGCCTGTGTCACGAAACACCGGACATAATTTATATGAAAGCGGGCACGTGTATTTTCCCAATTAACCGAATTAATTTCCGATAGCTCGTGTACGTGTGTTCGATGTTTGGGCTCGGTTTTAGGGACGGACAAACAATTATTGCTACAGTAGGTGTATCCGGATAACGTCATATTTAAACATGGGCGCCGCCATGATTACTTCATGTACAGTGATTCTGCGTGCGCGTAAATCGTTACATCGAGAGCTTTGCTTAGTTTGGGATCAGAGACAGTGTTTAAGATGTCCACAAATATTTATTTATTTATAGACAATCAGGGCCTTTTTTATACTTTATATAACGGGACTGAACTTACGTGCACGGTTAGTCATAACGATTATAATTTTGATCGCGTTCAGCGATCTTTCTCAAGTTGGCGAGTGCTATCGCGCGGAGCCGTCTCGCAATGCAGTGACAACCCCTGCAACAGTAGGTATTACGGCAGAAGGTTCCGTGAAAGAAAACGATGTTTTAGAGGGATTTGCGCAGTGGTGTGCCGCACAGTTTGCCTCTAATATAACTCAAAATTCTAAGTGGTGCAGACCTGTCTTGAGCTTACATAACGATAGCCCGTCTTGTCATTTACTCATGAGGTAAACCTAATCTATCTCGAAAATTCAGATTACACTATACCCTGAAAATTGACACAACCTGTCTATAAAACATCAAAGTCAGTCCAACATTTACCACCTAGTTCGTGTATAAACAAAGATAATTCCCCCGAGGGAGTTCGGAGCCCGTCTACTCGGAAACAAAGTCCGGACATCCCTTATAATCTGACAAATGCCGGATTTAACTCTGTGGCTACGGCTCACATAGTTATGTTGAGGGTCACCAAGCTCTCCGTCTAGTGTTTTATTACTACTAACTAGTTTTTACCCGCGGCTTTGCCCGCATACGCAATATATCATTATAATTTATAGCCTATGTGTTATTCTGATATATAAGCTATATTATTGCAAAGTTTCATCTCAATCCGTTCAGTAGTTTTTGCGTGAAAGAGTAACAAACATCCATACATCCATCCATCCATACATCCATCCATCCATCCTCACAAACTTTCGCGTTTATAATATTAGTAGGATATACAGGATTATCTGCTTGCCCTACTTTACCAATAGGGGTGATAATGACCATAATTATGAACAACTTTTACTATGGGACTAACTCGGCATACGAGAAAAATAAATCAGCTGGTCTATAAAACATCAAAGTACCTATTTAGGTAAGTAAATGTTTCACCGCATTTACTTATACTGTACTGAATCGCTGAATCTTTTAATAGTACACTGCTGAACATAGCCTAACCAAGAAGGACTATTGGGTCCTATAATACCGTACGTTGGCCCAATGCAGTTTGGTGGATATACGCTACTCCGCTATAAATTTATATTACGGACGTACGCAGGTTGCCTCACGATGTTTTCCTTCAAAGAAAAGCCAGTGGTGTGAAATTCATTATGTACATAAGTACAAAATAACTCATTGGTACTCATTGGTACCGATGTGAACCCACGACCTCACGATTGTATGGCGGGTGTTACTACCATTAGCCTACTATGGCTCTCTGTCTAGTATTTTGTTAATATGTACTGTGCTGTACCCACAATTTTTTCTTCCTTTCTGTCCCTCGGGGGACAGATCCGGGGGACAGACTGGAATAATTCCTTTTAATAGCCCGCTGCTGAACATTGGCCTACCCACGAAAGACTATTGGGCCATATCGAGCACGCTGGCTCTATACGGCTAGATAGATTCACAAACGCTATCGAATTTTAAATACGGGCGCATGCCTATGCAAGTTTCCTCATTGAGTTTTCCTTCACAGAGCTAGTTTGAGCGAGTGCCTAATGTGTAGGTACCATAATAAAAGTTGAAGTAGCAATAGCAAGGCAACTGATGGCCGATGACTAACTCTAGGTATTTTTAAAGTTTCCTAAGCCATGGTTTAATAAAAGTTCAACAAATCAACACCAACGCAATGTCGTCGGATAATAACATCAAGGATTTGCTAAAGAAACACTGTCACAAGCGCAAACGTACCTATCTCGATAGTGTTTTAAGTAACAAATGAAATTACCCGCCCACGTTTTACTAGCGCCTTGCATTCTGTTTTTCCAAGAAAATCCACTTTAATCCTTACTATAAAAACTCGTCCAGTGTCAGGGCAAAACAAACTTAATGGTCCACCTACACAGAATACATTATTACATAACACCTATGTACGTACAATAGGCATGACGACCGGGTAAAAATATCATTATTATAATTTTATTAGTCCTTGAGTTAGATTATCAAAAAATACTGGACACGTATTGTTTCTTTTGTCAATTAAACAACAAATGACAAAGATACACCTTGTCAAAATTTGGGAGTGGGGATCGTGACGTCATCTCTCTCACGGAAGTCTATACATTTGTATGGCACTTGTGACGTCAGGCGGAACTTTAACTGGCTATATCCTCATCATTTTTTGTTTAATTGACAAAAGAAAAAATACGTGTCTAATATTTTTTGATAGTCTATCTGACGGATTAATTACATGTTTTAATCATAATACCTATTGTACATACTACAGTGGCATATATAGAGACCTGTTAAAAAAAACTGGCCGCCAGATCTTTTAACTATTTTCAGTATTTTTTTGAGCATTTGTGATGGAGTTTTGGCGGGAACGCGGAAAAATCATGTAGCCTCATTGTATTATTTTGTTAAACTTGTGTTTTTATCAGTGATAATTAGTGAAAAATTGTGGTATTTCGTTGATTATGAGCTGATTTACGTGCATGGGTGTAGGCAAGTGATATAATGTGACGTATCATGTTGTTCCGTGTTGTTACCAAAACTCCATAGACGCCTCTAGTAAAGTCTCCACTGCTTTACAGAGGTATGACTTGGACTATGATTGGACGTGACCGCGACTTTATTGGACTATGACGAGACTACGACATTGACTATTTTGATAAAATATTATCAAAAATTATTACTTGACACTGGCCAATGCTCAATAATGCGACGGCAAAACTAAGAAGAAGCATTTATGATGTAATTTATTGATCTGACATCACTGGTGTCAAAAATAAAGAAATACATAAATCTAAAAGTTTATTCTGTAAATGTCCAGGTAAAACTAACCTTACGACCAACCTACACAGTAGACGCAGTACCTATGTAAACAACACTGATATATAGCGACATATTCATATTCCTTTATTCATACAACAGTATACGTCAACAATCGAGTACAATAGGATGATAGAAAAATTACATTAATTAAACAACAAATGTCATAAGTATTGGAAAAGTCAGTAACAGTGATCAATACAATAATAAATTAAATAATCAATAATAATAAGCATAAGTCAAAAACAAGTCAATGTTAAAAATAACAATTAATCTAAAATATAAATAGACAAGTAAACCCAACTCCTGGTTCATCATCATCTCTACTGTTCATGTGAATAATTAGAGGAAGTCTGGACAAAGACCCGTATAGGCGGAATCATACAAGTCGACGGATGTGAAGTTAGCTACAGGCTGCGCAATATCCAATCCTAATAAAGCTGCGCGTTCTTTGAAATGAAATGATATTTATTTCACAAAAAATAGAGTACAATTAGGGTGTTAATTTTGTAAGATTTGTCCAATCTGTTTTGCCATTCCTTGGCATGTGAAATATACGACAATGTCATAACTCATGATAAAGAAATATGTATACAAATCAAGTGTCAATAATGTTAAATTAAAAAAAATTAAAAACTTAAATAAATAAAAAAGTGTTCAATAATGTCACAATATTAAAATATTCAAATAAAAAATGTTCAATAATGTCATAATATGCAATAATACAACGTTAAGATACACAATACATTCGGATAATTATCTCGATCTAATATGTCAATTGTTATTTACGTTTTACAAAAAAATCTCTTAAGTTGTAAAATCATTTTTCTGCTAACCACATTTTAAGTTTTTTACGGAACTTACTATATGGCAGTTCTTTTATTACTATTGGTAACTGGTTATACACGGTGATACACATAGCATAACTGTTCTTTTGGTATAATGCCAGTCTAGGGGGGCGTTCAAAAACTAATCTTTTTCCATATTTTGTACTCCTTGGATATTTGTCATTAGCTGCACGGAATAATTTTGGATGTTTACGAACAAATATAGCTATTTCAAAAATATACATGCATGTTAATATGCCCAGATTTTTAAAAATAGGTCTACAAGACTCATATGGTCGAATCCCTACAATAGCACGTATGTATACATTTTTTCTGGGCTAGAAAAGCTTTCTGTACGTGGGTGGAATTACCCCAAAGAAGTAGACCATACCGCAAAACGGAGCTCACATTTGGTTTCATGCAGGTTGTAGTTAACTTCACATCCACCGATTTGTGTGATTCGTCCTATACCTACATATTTCCAACAACGGCTTGCATCCAGCATACCTGTAACGTTTTGTAGAGCGATTAGAAGATGGATTTTAGATCTTATTCACATACGCCATCAAATCCTACTAATATTATAAACGTGAAAGTTTGTGAGGATGGATGGATGGATGGATGTATGGATGTTTGTTACTCTTTCACGCAAAAACTACTGAACGGATTGAAGTAAAACTTTCCAATAATCTAGCTTATACATCAGAATAACACATCCTACTAATATTATAAACGTGAAAGTTTGTGAGGATGGATGGATGGATGGATGTATGGATGTTTGTTACTCTTTCACGCAATAACTACTGAACGGATTGAAGTGAAACTTTCCAATAATCTAGCTTATATATCAGAATAACACATAGGTTATAAATTATAATGATAGATTGCGTATGCGGGCGAAGCCGCGGGTAAAAACTAGTAGATACATAAATTCACTAGAGTAGCTCGCAGATGGCAGATTCTTCCTACTTACTCAACATTTATCGTTATATTTTGGACAATTCACAAAATATCTTTATAAATTGTAGCCTATGTGTTATTCTCGTATAAGCTATATTATTGCAAAGTTTCATCTCAATCCGTTCAGTAGTTTTTGCGTGAAAGAGTAACAAACATCCATCCATCCATCCATCCATCCATCCTCACAAACTTTCACGTTTATAATATTAGTAGGATAGAATAATCTACGAGCTTTGCTTCTCGATGTTTTCATTCACCGAAAAGTACAATGGTCTTTAATATTAGTAGGATAGAATAATCTACGAGCTTTGCTTCTCGATGTTTTCATTCACCGAAAAGTACAATGGTCTTTAATATTAGTAGGATAGAATAATCTACGAGCTTTGCTTCTCGATGTTTTCATTCACCGAAAAGTACAATGGTCTTTAATATTAGTAGGATAGAATACTCTACGAGCTTTGCTTCTCGATGTTTTCATTCACCGAAAAGTACAATGGTCTTTAATATTAGTAGGATAGAATAATCTACGAGCTTTGCTTCTCGATGTTTTCATTCACCGAAAAGTACAATGGTCTTTAATATTAGTAGGATAGAATAATCTACGAGCTTTGCTTCTCGATGTTTTCATTCACCGAAAAGTACAATGGTCTTTAATATTAGTAGGATAGAATAATCTACGAGAAGCAAATTCTCGATGTTTTCATTCACCGAAAAGTACAATGGTCTTTAAATCCGTACTGAAATGATGAAGAACTTATTGTTAGTACGGGTCTGAACCCAGGGGCTTTATTTTTGAACTGATAGAGTTCACTAGGACGTATGCGTAAATGGCCACTTTGCCAACATTGAAGTTAGAGTGAGATAGATTAGTTTTTGTATCATATTCCAACACATTGAAGATACAATTATGTTTGTGGGAACGGGACGGCATAGTATGTGATTATAAAAAGCATTTCAAAATATTTCAAATAATGAGCTCTAGGCCTCACTCTTTTGTAAGGAGAGTGTTCTCCCGCCATGACACTACATTTTAGTCAAAAAATAAAATTTTAGCCTCTCTAAACACAGCTCTTATGAGCTGAGCTGGGTACATTATTGTACCTAGAAGACAGTCGACCTTTCCGGCCCTTCGTACGAACAATGTACATAATTGTACATAGAGAAAATCACCTACCCCGAGAGGAAAGTTGGACTTATTTAAATTATATACGGAAGCATGCGTCGGATTTCCATGCTAATGTTACAGAAAGTTTAACGGACCCAACTTAGTTTGCGTGATAATTATTATTTGAGGATTTTGTGACACCGAGTAGTTTCGGACGTTTTAGCACATGTGTTAGGAGACTTCTAGATTAGCCCTTAGGTGACTATTTTCCTTGAACAAGATACCTACGCTCTAGGCGAATATTCTTCAGCGCCTGAGTCCTTTATTCAAAGCGCCTTGAGTAAATTGTGTAGTGGTTTAGTTTTCCTTAAATATCTGGCTAGTTCCTCCTTTTCTACGAAGGAGAAATCTTCGCAGAATACCCGGCTACTTCGGAATTTTTAAGCTGCCCCTATAATTAGATAGAAAACTAAGTGTGAAACTCCAAGAGTTCTTAAAGTAGTTACTATACGTATGCAGCTTCATCAATTATTTACTCTACAGCGTGTTATAATGGGCACGCTCAAGGCGACATCTGCCGGGCGAGCGTGAAAACAGCCTCGAGATAATATTGTTATGTAATCATTAATTACCCATTGTTTACATCTTTATTATGTTCAATTTAATTGCTCTTGAGACGTTAAGAATGGCAATGTTGTAATCAGAGCTAGCGACGCTAAAAATCAAGCTTGTAAGGTTAATGAAACTCTGATTACAACATTGCCATTCTTAACACCTCAAGAGCAATTAAAGAAGCTGGAAGCTGTATCTTGCCTGTAAGGGATCCCGCATTATTAACTTGAAAACTTTTCGAATATAATTAATACAACTAGCAATATCATCACTATCTAAACCCAGTATGCCATAGGCAAGGCACAGACGGGCCACCGACCAATAGCCACCGGTGGCCAGCGACAAGCAGTTCACACGAATTTTCATACATTTTCTCAAAATGTGGCGCACACGTGTGGCCGGCGGCGGCAACTCGCTACAGTAGTGTCCGCGACACACACATTTGTAGCAGTAGCGCGGGGCCGCTACCGGTGGCTGTGGTCAGTGGCTCGTCTGCGCCGAGCCTTAGGGTAGGGTAGGTAAGCCAAGAACTGCCCCCATTTCATTTATTTATAAATAGATCAGTTGAATTGTGCGTTATCTAGAACGCCACAACACTAAAGGATCGTTCATTAAAAGGCTTGAAAACTTATTCCTGTATCTTCCTTCCCATCTTCCTGTCAATCCTCAATTACTTAGGGAGCGTCTATAAATTACGTGATTTGTTTATCGTGGGGTTTATTTATATTGTGTCGGGCTGAATCTCACCCAATCTCACTTGGAGGAGGGGGGGGGGACTTTGATAATTATCAAGTACTTTGTTGCTTTATAACAGAACTAAATTGAGTTGTTCAACTGCCTCGGTGGCTCAGTGGTTAGTGACCCTAACTTCTGGATCAAAGAGGCGTGGGTTCGATCCCCACCAGGGCAAATATTTGTGTGATGAACATAAGTGTCTGCTCTGTGTCTGGGTGTTATTTAGTTACTATCTATACATATAAGTATGTATTTAAAAATAAGTATATGTAGTAGGTATATCAGTCTCTGGCAGCCATATCACAAGCTTTGCTTAGTTTGGGGTCAGAGGCCGTGTGTAAGATGTCCCCAAAATATTTATTATTTATTATTATTTAATTCAATAGAAGTACTAAAGCGTGTAGAGAGGGGGTCCGGTCGAGGCAAATCTCACGATATCTCTCCATTTTGTAGGGGAAACGCCTCACGTAATTGATCGACGTCCCTTTAGATAGAGCTATGTCGTGACTCGATTGTGATGATATTATCAAGCCTCAGCCCTATATGCCTCGACGATGAGTCAAGCAACTGGAAACGACGTCGCATTGTTACATGTAAATGGTAGCGCTTGCATTAGGCATTCATACCGTCGCACCTTCTAATAACATTCGCTTTCGGACCCTGTCGCATTCCTTTCTATTAGTAATTACTGGTCTGCTGAAGACAGAGGAAAACGTTATAGAAATTTCCTCTTTTTATGTTACCTTCTACAGCCCAAACATAATATCAATTCAAGGTGTAGAATGTTTTAGGATTAGTCTATAAGGTTCTTAGAGACCACGCACCTGTAGGTAAGCGCTGCGCGGGACATCCACAAAGTCAAGGTCACGTGTCGAGATAGACAAATTATAGGTACGAGTTAATCCATGAGATTGCTCAAGATATTATTATCGATGGCAACCGGCTTGCACAGGACCGGAAAGAGTGGCATGAATGAAAAGAAGCCTTTATCCAGCAGTTGATGAAAATGGGTTGATTAGATAGATTGATTGAGCTAGATGCAAGTCATAGTCATATTTCACTTGCACACAGACTGTGATATTTCTGATAAGACGCAGTATGGACTACATTTCACTTGCACACAGACTGGGATATTTCTGATAAGACGCAGTATGGGCTATATTTCACAAGGACACCAAGCGACGCAACCACACGCCGCTACCAACTAAATGACAGGTTTATAGAGAGTTACTCACCCAGTGTCCGTTTCTCACCAGCTCGGATTCGAGCGCAGGATGTTACCGGTCGCGCCACCAAGCTGATCGCGCTACCACAAATTACAATAGCGCTGTATAGTGTCTCAGTCACTCGGCCGCCTGTCCAGGTACCACAGTGGCGCGACTGGTTGCGCCGCCATGGTACCCCGTGAAATATAGCCCATACTGCTTGTCCTATCAGAAATATCGCAGTCTAAACCTCCGACTACATCAAACAGAGCACGTCCTAGGACTGACATATTGATGAAGAAGCTGTCAGAGCTTGTCATACGCTCCTAGAGCGCATTGCGTACTTATTAGTTTCATCGCATACCGTATCAGCTAGCAGTGGGTCGAGATTTGCATTGTGCAAGAGTAACAATAGCGCGAGGCGATCGATTTACATTACAAAATGTAGCGAGAGAAATATGACGCGGGGGCATCGAGTCACTCAAGGAAATTCAACATCTAGTATGTAGACTAGACCAATCTGACAGGAAAGTTATGTAATACTTATTATTATTTTTCTCAAAAAATGGCAAAGCCGACTTCCATCGTGTACAAAATTCGAATAGTTCGCTTGAATTCATGTATACAATTTTGTTGATTTTTCAAAAACGACTGAGCCGATTTCGATAAATATTTATATGGTCCCATTTATCCTCGCGAGTATACCCATTCGAACTAAAAAGTTATTTTTGATTCGATTCACAATTGCCGAAAATATTGATGAACATACACAAATAAATACCTACATGCAGTCGAATATAAGAACTTCCTCCTTTTCGGAAGTCGGTTGAAAATGGTATCCGACCGGTTTTTTTTCTTCTTCTTGAGGTGCCAGCTCCTACTGGAAATCGGCTATCATTAGGGCTATGCGGACTTTAGAAACAGCTGGACGGAATAGTGATCTTGTGTTCAGATTGAACCACGAACGAAGATTTTTGAGCCATGAAGTTCGCCTTCTTCCGGGAGGTCGTTTTCCCTGGATCTTTCCTTGCATGATTAACTGGAGCAGGTCATATTTGCCATTAAGCATGTGTCCAAGGTACTGCAGCTTGCGCCGTTTAATTGGCAGTCGTAAAAGCCCTGCGTATGACATCGTTCACACTGGCGTGGCAACCAATTCGACCAGCGCTTCTTGAGCAAGAAAGACGGTGGTGACCGAGCTGGTCAACTAGGGTACTTGAATAGGTAAGAGCGCTCAGCTATGTGCGGCGCGGCAGCAGATGGGTCGACTATCTCGACGATATCATCAATACCGCCGGACGGCAAGTACGTAGGTTTTGATTTTTGTGAGTGCGAAATATGCGGTTTTTTACGACATAAAAGGCTCTAACTTTTTTAAACGATAACTGAGACGTTTTTCTTTTACACAACTGCAAGAATACATAGATATACGTATACAGTTTAAATTTCAACTCGATATCTTTACGCGTTCCCGAGATAAAGAGTCTTGACATACACACAGACGGACAACAAAGTGATCCTATAAGGGTTCCGTTTTTTTCCTTTTGAAGTACGGAACCCTAAAAAACAAATAATAATCGAAAAGTAGGTATGGACAATAAGTACGAAAATTACAGAAAAATACCATATCAAGAAATCATACAAAACAATCAGTTCACATCGAAACTAATATTCATTCACTAATATTCATAGGATTATTCGCAGCTTGTAGCTTACATCACAGCGGCTTAGCCGCCAAGAAGTTTAATTCGGCCTATACACATACGTTTTTTTTTTTCTATTGAAATTATTCTCCACAAGCTAGGTTTGTGCCTCATTATTCTGACTTTTGAACAGCTATAACTTCATGTACCTACTTATTTCTATTACTCTATTCCTATCTACGTTTTTACCTCACCTCAAACTCAACTCGAAAGGGGGATGATATAATATAATCCCCTTTTTTATCAAGAGTTAAAAAGCGAAAATAAAAACCTTCACGTAGAGTTTTTCGACCCAAAAAATCTGCAAACAAATGAAACATTTTTCGAGTCAACAATTTCAAGTATATATTTGAGGAAAAATCCGTCTCACCTGTACCTAAATTTAGATCAGCGTTTCACGCTACAAGCTTTTACGGGGAAAATGAAATTACTTGATAACTTAGCGGGACTAGTACGAGTTTTTCTCTTTACTCGATCGAGTTGAAAAAATGTGTGAAAGTGCTAACAGACGGCGCTGTACAACTGCTATTGTGTTGGTATTAAAAGTCTACAAAATATTATTTGGAAAACTAAACAATCTGGATCCGGACACAGACTGCTATTAAGTTGGTATTAAAAGTCTACAAATATTATTTGGAAAACTAAACAATCTGGATCCGGACACAGACTGCTATTAAGTTGGTATTAAATGTCTACAAATATTATTTGGAAAACTAAACAATCTGGATCCGGACACAGACTGCTATTAAGTTGGTATTAAAAGTCTACGAATATTATTTGGAAAACTAAACAGTCTGGATCCGGACACAGACTGCTATTATGTTGGTATTAAAAGTCTACGAATATTATTTGGAAAACTAAACAGTCTGGATCCGGACACAGACTGCTATTATGTTGGTATTAAAAGTCTACAAATATTATTTGGAAAACTAAACAATCTGGATCCGGACACAGACTGGTATTGTATTGGTATTAATAGTCTACAAATATTATTTGGAAAACTAAACAATCTAGATCCGGACTCAAACTGGTATTGTGTTGGTATTAAAAGTCTACAAATATTATTTGGAAAACTAAACAATCTGGATCCGGACACAGACTGGTATTGTATTGGTATTAATAGTCTACAAATATTATTTGGAAAACTAAACAATCTAGATCCGGACTCAAACTGGTATTGTGTTGGTATTAAAAGTCTACAAATATTATTTGGAAAACTAAACAATCTGGATCTAGACACAGACTGGTATTGTATTGGTATTAATAGTCTACAAATATTATTTGGAAAACTAAACAATCTAGATCCGGACCCAGACTGGTATTGTTTGGTATTAAAAGTCTACAAATATTATTTGGTAAACTAAACAATCTGGATCCGGACACAGACTGGTATTGTGTTGGTATTAAAAGTCTACAAATATTATTTGGAAAACTAAACAGTCTGGGTATGTTTCTACTAATTTAAAAAACACAGCTTAAAATTACGCCATATACTTTTTAATTGTGAACATAACATGCTTAGGTAGGTACATACGTATAAAACATATGTTTGTATAGTAAGCGGAATTTGAAATTATAAAGACTTTCATCATAGACGAGCGCTCCCCTTCTCATTCACCATTTTCAAGTACCACCACCATAGTACAAATTCCATAACAATTTGTAATTGACTTTCATCGAATATGTAAAAATTTGTACTAGACTCCCAGAGGCCATAAAGGCCTGTAGGTATAAAATTAAACAACGTTACCGTTAGAGCCGGGGTTATTCTAAGGCTTCTTAATCCTATAATACCTAAATTAAGGATTACTTGTGGGCGGATAACAATATGTAGTAAATTGAGATGTTGTGAAATAAGGAATAGGCTCGATTTCGTACAGCTCTGAAATTAATTTTGAAGCGTATTGGCAAAGACCTCGATTTGTCTTGGTTTATCCATCATCATCCATCCATCAGCCACAGGACGTCCACTGCTGGACATAAGCCTCCCCTATAGATCTCCAATAAGACCGGTTGGTAGCAGCTTGCATCCAGAGCGATCTGCGGTCTTAATGAGGTCATCCGTCCACCTTGTGGGTGGATGTCCTACGCTGCGCTTGCCGGTGCGTGGTCTACACTCGAGAACTTTTCGACTCCATCGGTCATCAATCCTCCGCGCTATGCCCATTTGCCATTTCAACTTGCCAATCCGCTGGGCTATGTCGGTAACTTTGATTCTTCTACGAATCTCCTCTCTCCATAGCTCGTTGTGCTACTTGGAGCTTATTAATAAGGCCTATAGTGAGAGACCACGTTTCAGTGCCATGGCAACACACACTGGTCGAAAACTTTCGACTTGAGGCACTGAGGTATGTCGGACGAGAAGTATCTTGGTTTACACCAATTAATTAGCGCGAGCGTGTGAACCTAAAATATCTATTACATATTTCATTCAAAGATTACAAATCAAAGCGAACAGCAAACTTTCCGATCGAGTTGGAAAAAGTGACATTATTTTTTCGATAATGTTTTACTTTTCTCGGCGTAATACAAGATAAAAGCACCGAAACTTCGACACGGATTGACCCAGTTTCCCAACTATCGACTGGGATGAAAACTACCGCTTTCTGGAGCAAATTTTTAGTCATTATACTCTAGAGATTTTGTTGGAAACGAACAATTTAGTTCAACTTTGCAATTGAATCGTAAGACGAAATTAAGTTAGCTGTCCCGAACATTTTGAAACTTATGGATAGAGTTAGAGAAACCGTAGTAAGTTTGTATAACCCTGGTATCAGAGGTTTAAGGCGGCTTTTCTGACATGGCTAAACTTTATTATTATAAACTACGGAACTAATTGCGCACTAAAATTACGAGATAAATAAATACCTCATCATCCCGACGTTTCGGCCGAGTTTGAGGTATTTATTTATCTCGTAATTTTAGTGCGCGATTAGTCCCGTAATATATAATAATTATGTGTTCAAATCGCGATGGCTAAACTGTTAAAACAACCAAGATCTACAACTTAACGTGTCATCAAAGCCAGGGTAGCGCTAGTTGTAAATGCCAACCGTGGTCACCCATCCGAAGACTGACCGTGCCGAACATTGCTTAACTTCGGTGATCGCGTCAAATTATGGCAGCGTGGTGTCCTAGTGCCAGGACGTGAGAATCCACTCGCACTGCACTTGGCTAGATAGATAGATAGATAAACGCTTTATTGCACACCAAGAAGTAACCATAATAATAAGAAATAAAGATACAAAAACAGTGTAACAAAGGGCGGCCTTATCGCTAATAGCGATCTCTATACCAGGTAATCTTAGGATGGAGAGGATAGGTAGCGTATAAATAATGGACGGGGAGCGCATTAAATAAAAAAAATATACATATACATTAAATTATCCTACTAATATTATAAACGTGAAAGTTTGTGAGGATGGATGGATGGTTGGATGGATGGATGGATGTATGGATGTTTGTTACTCTTTCACGCAAAAACTACTGAACGGATTGAGATGAAATTTTACAATAATATAGCTTATATATCAGAATAACACATAGGCTATAAATTGTAATGATATATTGCGTATGCGGGCGAAGCCGCGGGTAAAAACTAGTACATCATAAACCTACATACAATAAATAAAAGATATAGATACATAAAATATGTACATAAAAATAAAATAAACAAGCGTGGTGGGTAAGACCTGTGTTCAATGCACTTGGCTAGCGCGGTGGATAAGACCAGTGGACAATGGAGTAGGCCTCCATGTTCACTAGTCCTACTACCTACTAATATTATAAACGCGAAAGTTTGTGAGGATGGATGGATGGATGTTTGTTACTCTTTCACGCAAAAACTACTGAATAGATTGTGATGAAACTTTACAATAATATAGCTTATAATATATCAGAATAACACATAGGCTATAAATTATAATGATACTAGCTTCTACCCACGGCGCCGCCCGCGTGGAATTAGACTTATATGCTATCTCACAGGAACCTTTTATTTAAGTAGCCCATGTCACTTTCCGGCCCTTGAACTATATCTATGCCAAATACCAAGTCAATGCGTTGCTCCGTTGCTGCGTGAAAGAAGAACAAACTAACAAACTTTTTGAATTTATAACATTAAATATAGGTATATATAGGTACATAATATATGATCAGTATGATGATATCCAAGGACTGCTCATCGATTGATTTGACAGATATTCGATCGACAGATGTTTATTTTGACATTCTTGCAGCGCACGCTAGAGTAGCTCGCAGATGGCAGATTTTTCCTACTTACTCAACATTTATCGTTATATTTTGGACAATTCACAAAATATCTTTATAAATTGTAGCCTATGTGTTATTCTGATGAATAAGCTATATTATTGCAAAGTTTCATCTCAATCCGTTCAGTAGTTTTTGCGTGAAAGAGTAACAAACATCCATACATCCATCCATCCATCCATCCTCACAAACTTTCGCGTTTATAATATTATAATAATATTAAGTAGGAAGTAAGATATTGCGTATGCGGGCGAAGCCGCAGGTAAAAACTATTGGACTATAAAACAAGTCCGGTACAGCATATTTGACCAGCCAGCTATTCTGTACAGGCCGAATTATACAACTTGGCGGTTATGATGTTAGCTACAAGCTGGAGATAACCCAATACTCGTGCAGCTGTTACGTGAGCTTCAGTCAGGATTGGGATATCCGCAGCTTGTACCTAACATCACAGCCGCCAAGTTGTATGATTCAGCCTATACCTTATTGTAGCATAGACTAATATTTGCGTACAAGATTATTTTTTGCAAAAAATAGCATGATTGACTTCACCCGTGTACAGAATTCGCGAATATTTCGCACGGATCGATGTAGCATTTTTCACATCATTGTTGATTTATCAAAAATTGCGCAACCGATTTCGATCAAAGGATATGGAAAAGATGCGGGTTTTGAAATCTTGCAGAAACAAAAGTTATACCAATAGAAAGCTTATATAATTATCTTTTCAAACACATATTTTTTAGAATTTTTTTCATCGCCATTTAATTTTCAAATGGGTTCTAAAAACATTAGAAAAATGAACTATGTGCTACACCAAATAACTGCATTAAGCCTAAATTGAAAAAAAACCTGACAGTGACATTAAGAAACAGCAAAAGGAAATGACATTGTCAATATTGAACAACCAATAGAGGGCTGGCCGCCATGTTTTAAAAAATAAATAAATGTCAAACTCTAAAATACCAGCCCGCTATTGGTTGTTTGAAGATTCTTGTCTGATACGTAGACTACGTAGACCTCCTCTTAGTATTACCAGTTCAGTCTAAATATTTTCTACTTAGTGAAATAAAAAAGAGATATTATAATAAAACGGCGATACACAAAAATATGTTTTTGCGTGAAATAATATTCTTAAATATGGCACTAAACATTAATATAGCTCGCATCGCTGCCGGTTTTCAAGGACCGCTTCCCATATAAAAAGTTTACCAACTCCTTTAAATGGGACCAATTTCGAAGTATACTCTTTCCAATAAAAAAAATAATTATTGAAATTGAACTACTACGAAAAGTTATGCGTGGTTATACATAAAAAAATTATACGCGTCGAATTGAGTACCTCCTCCGGTGGATCGTCGGTCAAAAACATTTGCTCACTAGTTTTTACCTAATGTAAATGAGAAAGCGACAAATGAAACGGATGAAAAAAAAGATATAATTTATTTAGTCGGTGGACAGACCACACTTTTAAGGAGTGAAATCATGCCGGTAGAAAATTTTTTTCTGCCGTTCTGTCCCCCGGGGGACAGATCCGAGGGACAGACTGGAATAATTCGTGGCCACGCAGTACGCAACACGCGCCAGGGCTGCCCGCCTTGAAGGTAAATCGCACGCTTATGAGGGCTAAGTGGGAGTTTTGCGCTCGAGCTCGATCGAGTTAACGTTTGATGTGATTTCTATGGAAATGCCACGCCATCTTGTGTCACGTACAGAAAACTGAACAGCTAAGAGTGAGTATTTTTTACGGTAATGTTACGAGCGCCAAACCAATCGAAAACGAGCGTAGAAACGTCTATGATTGGCCACCTCAAGCGTGTGTGTGTCAATATGCTGGACGTGTTCGGTCAACGCGACGTAAAAGTAATTCGATTTGATTTACCCTGACTTCTGAATCAAAGAGGCGTGGGTTCGATTCCCACCCAGAGCAAGCATTTATGTGATGAACATTAGGTGTTTGCTCTGTGTCTGGGTGTTATTTAGGTACTATCTATATAAGTATGTATTTAAAATATGTATATGTAGTATATCAGTCTCTAGCAGCCATATCACAAGCTTTGCTTAGTTTGGGGTCAGAGACCGTGTGTAAGATGTTCCCTGATATTTACTTACTTAATTATTTGCATAACTGCTATTCGGCACTCAGAGGGCTACGTGCGAGTTTTTCGCTCGAGCTCGATCGCGTTAACGTTTGATGTGATTTCTATGGAAATGGCACAGCGCCATCTTGTGTCACGTACAGAAAACTGAACAGCTAAGTGTGAGTATTTTTTACGGTAATGTAACGAGCGCCAAACCGATCGAAAACGAGCGCGGCAACGTCTGTGATTGACTAATTTAAGCGTGTGTGTCAATGTGCTCGCGTGTGTGAACGGCGCGCTCGGTCAACGCGACGTAAAAGTAATTCGATTTCATTTGCAAATCTCCCACTTGACACTCTGATTAGTGATTACAAACCCACACTTTCGATCGTCACTACGGCGGCGCGCTCCTTCGAGCCTGCAACAATTGTGTACCGAATTCCGAGGCGCGTAGGTATAATTCGCGTTCCGACCATTTGTATGACGACGGAATACATACTGCATAGACACCATTACCGTGGCGTAGGCATAGCGTAACGTTCGTTTCCTTTCATTCAACTCAAAGACTACGTGGGTACGATGAATGCGGGACATTTCTTAAGAACTTTTCTAAATCTAGGCCAGTTCATTCATTTTCCTTTAAGTGATTCTATTTGGTACCTATTATGTAGCAAATAGGTAGTGACACTATTCGGGTAATTGACTTCGCTGGATATTTTCTACAAGTAGAGATTTTTTCTAACTGAGTACTTTTGTCTATCCAAGAAAATACAAATTTAAGGTCCGGTTGTTTTAACCCTTTAGTCGTGTCAGAGGCCTTCAGGCGGCTTAAAAACTCTGACACCAGGGCTAGCCACCTGGCTAATACGAACTTACTTATCTACTTGCAAGTTTTCTGAAGTGGGCAAAGAAATCTCTAGGGTGGGCAGCGGATTTTTGTTCTGATTATAGTGTTTCTTTTCAAATTGTAGGACAACTTCGCGAAAAGGTAACTTGTACCAGCTTTTTTAATAGTCCACCGCAGGACGTAAGCCCACGAAGGGTGATTGGGATATATCCACCACGCTGGCCCAATGCGGGTTGGTGGATTTACATACCCCATCGAATTTCTTCTACGGACGTATGCAGGTTGCCTCACGATGTTTTCCTTCACCGAAAAGCCAGTAGTGTGAAATTCCGTACATAAATTCCAAATAACTCATTGGTACGGGACTAGGATTTGAAAACACGACGTCACGATTGTAACTGAGGCGGGTGACACCTCTAGGCCACCATGGCTTAAAGGTAACTTAATTTACCTATTATAATAATAAAAACAAAAAATGATTTACTTTGGTTTAGTAATTTTGACCCAATGAAAAATTGATTAGGCAAGGTTAAAGGCCAACGTAAATCGAATGAAGTAAGAATTTACTGTTTTTAGGAAAGAAAAAATGCCAAGCCGATGGTTTTTGTCAATAAAAAAATGTTCATCTGTAATCGCCACCAAACTTCGAGCCTGTACACAAAACATAAATTTTGTTTTTGCCATAACCTGCTTATTTAAGACAACCCGATCTCCAGGGACACGAAATATATTCCCGAGGAATAAGAGGCTGTAACAATATCTCCTTTTGTTCCCGTCCCGACGTTTCACGGACATCTTTGATGAAGATGTAAAGGGCACTAGCCAATGGGGAATACGCGCGCTCGGTTGTCCTTGTTTGTGGTCGGCCGAAAAGGAAAGTTAGGTACCTATAGGCCGAAACATACAAGTCAGCGGATGGGAAGTTAGCTACAATCGGCGCAAAACCCAATCAACGCGCAGCTTTATGTGAGCTTCAGTCAGGATTGTGACAGTCAGGATTGTTCAGAAGTCAGGGTAAATCAAATCGAAATACTTTTACGTCGCGTTGACCGAACACGTCGAGCACATTGACACACACGCTTGAGGTAGCCAATCATAGTCGTTTCTACGCTCGTTTTCGATCGGTTTGGCGCTCGTAACATTACCGTAAAAAATACTCACACTTAGCTGTTCAGTTGAATAAATATATTGCGCAGCTTGTAGCTAACTTCACATGCGCCAACTTGTATGATTTGGCCTATAACGTTCTTCCTATTATTTTAATATGGAAATTTACGTGGTTTTCACACATTTTATACTACACGGGACTAAACTCACGTGTAGGGATAGTCGTAACGACTATAGTTTCGGTCGCATTCGGCGACCTTTCTCAAATTGGCGAGTGCTAGCACGCGGAGCCGTCTCGCAATGCACATACATTACGATTATCCCTACACGTGAGTATTGTCCCGTTATACAACGTGTAACGGAGAGACAGTATACATACTGAAAGTACCAAATCAGATAACGGTAACAAACTAGATGGGGGCACGTTTAGCCGTGTAAGTTCGTTTGCTCATTTTTAATCTTTTTTTGAAAAACTAGTCAATTTTATGACTAATTCACATTTGCACAGCACTATCACACTAAACAGCTGTGAGGTCAATAACACGACCTTGCCCATCAAAATCAGACCACACCTCCTTGTTGTGACATGTTTGTTTACGTGCAAAAGATTTTTCTAGTCGGTCATATTTAATTTTTTTTTAAAGTGAATGTTGTTATTTTGGCTGGAAATTTCGAATACAGCATCTATACAAGGTATAGTATCAACCCACTTTTTATGTATACAGCCTTTCCGTTACACGTTGTATATAGTATAAAATGTTCTTCCCATTAGGTGCCTACGCCTGTCATTTTTAACCGACTTAAAACAGACAAGTTTTTTTTTTCAAAACGACTAACTAGGTCAAACTGACTGCAAAATATGGTTTAAGATATTTATTTTCTTAAAGTATTACATAAAATTCACTTATGAGAGAAAATACAAACTAGATTAGTGCTAGATTAAATAGCAGGTGTGAACACAACTTATAATTCTACAAAACTATTAGGCTAAACTATTATTATATTATATATTATTAAAATACCAGTCTGAGGCTTTGGAGTCCATTGAAAGGCGAGCCAGGAGGCTGATAGGCAACGAAATCTTGACTTAGTCGAAGCTGCAAAGTCTCGAGCGTCGACGTAGGTTGGCGTGTCTGTCAGCCTACTATCGGATACACTACGGTAAGTGCGCCCAGGAGTTGCACAATCTGGTCCTACCTGCCCCTTTCTTCTATCGTACGGCTAGACAGACGCGACCAAAGCGCCACCTTTTTATGGTGGACATTCCGCGCGTTAGAACCAAGGGTTTTGAGTCCTCATACGAACTGCCAGAATGTGGAACGCTTTGCCTGAGTCTATCTTTCCGCTAAAGTACAATGTAGGTGTCTTCAAATCTCGCGTGCTACATCCTAGACGGCATATCTGCTTAACATCAGGCAGTGTGTTATCAAACGCAAACCTATTTGAAATAAAAAACAAAAAAAAAGGTATTTTATTTGACCACTAGATAACCAAGTCTCCCGAGTAGTCCCGAGACGCGAAATAAATGTTTCCTGAGGAAAAAGGAGATATCGCAGATGCAACAATATCTTATGTGTGACATCGTTTCCGTGCCGACATTCACGGACATCTTTGATGAAGATGTAAAGGGCACAGCCAATGGGGAATACGCGACGCGTACGCTCAGCTTTCGTTGTTTAGTGGTCGGATGAAAAGGAAAGTAAGGTAACCAGAGATACCAGAGGGATAATGTGGTCGATCGAGAGATGTATAGATTTTATATGGTACGAGTTAGAAAGAGACATGAAAAATTATCAATTCGGTATCTATTGCCGGATTTTTCTACCGGAAACGTCAAATTCTTGTGAAATTCCATAGAAATTCCAATACATATTTGACGCTTAATAAAGGAGGTCGAAAATAAAAAAAAAAGGTTTTGAAGGTTGTTCGATTCGACAGTTGTTTTTGTCATTTCTTGAATCGCACTCTAGAATAGCTCGCAGATAGCAGAATTTTTTGTACTTACTAAACACTTCTCGTTATATTTTGTAAATTTACGCAATATCATTATAATTTATAGTCTATGTGTTATTCTGATATATAAGCAATATTATTGGAAAGTTTCATCTGAATCCATTCAGTAGTTTTTGCGTGAAAGAGTAACAAACATCCATCCATCCTTGCAAACTTCCATGTTTCTAATATTATTAGTAGGATATATAATAATGTACCCATTATTCCGACGTTTCGAAAGAGTTGCATTGATCCAGCTAGACAAGCATGCGACCACGAATAGCCACGAAAAGAACTCATTTTGACGTGTGAAAAAAGTGACAAATATATATTTGCCATAACTCTGTCTCGTTCTAATACTACGAAAGAAATAGCATACTAGCCCGGCAGGTCA
This sequence comes from Hypomecis punctinalis, assembly GCA_949316475.1. Classification (NCBI taxonomy): domain Eukaryota; kingdom Metazoa; phylum Arthropoda; class Insecta; order Lepidoptera; family Geometridae; genus Hypomecis; species Hypomecis punctinalis. The sequence goes on along the minus strand of OX438820.1, from coordinate 8,583,300 downwards.
CGGGTAGACTTCGAACATACAAACACAGTATACATATATTATGCGTGTTCTTGCGGTCTTGATTAGATTATCGGTGTCGGTGGACGTCCTACGCCGCAATTGCTACATGGCCTCTTCCCCCTGCCATGCCCTGCCCATTGCCACTTCAAATTGTTTACGAAACATACATTACAAAACGCAGTATTGTGTGAATGTTTCAGGGATAAAAGATTTGTTGTGCACAGTCAGCATTAATTGTAAAAAAGTAGGTAGTAGGTACGCGTAACCTAGTTGTGATTTTGTATGAAATGGCCACCTCGCAAGATCAAGACATGCCCCATCCGCGAGATCTGTGGTCTAAATGGTAGTGACATTTTACTTCTGTGCATTTATTAAGGTGCGTAACAATAGAATGTTTTCCATTGCGTCGGACCTGCCCGCGTTGCCCCTTTGTTTTCAGGTGAGCTTCAATATTCATGAGGGGAGGCCGGCCCGAAACGGGGCTCATTGTGAATTCGCTGCTTTGCAATCTAAATATGGACACTGAATGTTTGCGACGCGCATTAAATATCCATTAGCTGCTGTTAATTGTTTCGGTTTTTTGGGGCAGAAACACTTTTGAGTAAGTTTTTAGCAGTCTTCCAATAGGGAAAAGCAGGTTGTCAGTACCACACCGTAGTTGAAATTTGAAAGATCAGAACAGATTTATGTGCCCAACCCAACACCACTTTCAACTTGCTAATCTGCTGGGCTTTGGTTCGTTTACGTAACTCCGCATCCCTTATACTATTTCACAAAGTGCTCGTTCGTAGTACCTCCCGATGGTTGACGGAGTATACAATTTCGGTAAGCACAGCGTAGGACGTCTAACAAAGTAGAAAGATGACCTAAACAGCGCACGTACACGCTAGATACAAGCCAATTCAACCGGTCTTATAGCCAATCCGCAGAAACGTGTGTCCAGTATTTAACGTCCTATTTAAAACCGTAAATTTTTCATTTAAAAACCGGACAAGTGCGAGTCAGGCTCGCACATCGAGGGTTCCGTACAAATCCAGAAAATTTCTCAAAATTAAAAATTGGGAAGTAAGTTGTTAAAATCTATATCATCGACAAATATGTTTTTTATCTCTATACTACCTATAACCATCGACAAAAGATTTTTTTTTCACTTTTCTCATTATACTTACACCGAAAATTACACATTGTCAAAATAATTAAAAACCTTTATTACCGATGCAACTCGGCCGAAACGTCGGGATGATGAGGTATTTATTTATCTCGTAATTTTAGTGCGCGGTTAGTCCCGTAGTTTATAATAATAATGTGTTCAAATCGCGAAAGTTTAAAAACAACAATTAAAAACCTGTTTTAGCATGTGCTAATGAAGTTCTTTTATATAATACCTTAGATAATACGATTTACTCACTTTCAATTTCGAACCCATATTTTGTGAATTTTGAGGCCCCTATTATTTGTGATTTACATAAAAATGTACAGTTTTCAGATTTATTCCTATATGTATACTCTGAAATGCTTCTCGCCAAATTTCATAGCTCTATGTCAACGGGAAGTACCCTGTAGGTTTTGATTTTTGTGAGTGTCGAAATATGCAGTTTTTTACAACACAAACGGCTTTAACTTTTTTAAACGATAACTGCGAAGTTTTTCTTTTACACAACTGCAAGAGACCATAGATAAACGTATACAGTTTAAATTTCAACTCGATATCATTACGCGTTCCCGAGACAAAGAGTCTTGACATACACACAGACGGACAGACGGACAACAAAGTGATCCTATAAGGGCTCCGTTTGAGATACGGAACCCCAAAAAATAAAAGCTTCAAGAGCTAATATAAAACACCCTTTTATAATAAATAAAATAAATATTTTGGGACATCTTACACACGGCCTCTGACCCCAGACTAAGCAAAGCTTGTGATATGGCTGCCAGAGACTGATATACTACATATACTTATTTTTAAATACATACTTATATAGATAGCACCTAAATAACACCCAGACACAGAGCAAATACTTATGTTCATCACATAAATATTTGTCCTGGGTGGGGATCGAACCCACGTCTCTTTGATCCAGAAGTTAGGGTCACTAACCACTGAGCCACTGAGGCAGTCAATCCCTTTAAGGCAATCATGAGGCGCCAACTTGGCGATAAAAAACAATAAGCCGTTATCGACCTCTAAATATTTTCTGATTTGTGTGTTTTTTTTCATGTAGGTAGGTAATCAGCACTCCAATCGTTAGGGCGCGTCTTAGTTTTTACAATTTTTTAAATGACCTTATTTTTACGCAAAAACTTGGCTCAAAAGTAGACAAACTAAAAACTTTTCTGAAAAAAATAAGACCTACGAGCGTGCAATATTTCTTACTCAAGCGATTGACACCAAATACAATAACATCTTGTACAATTTAAGGGATGAAAAAGTTTTCTACCGGAACGTAAATTTTAACAAAAATTTACCGAAAAATTTCTCGACGTTTTACAGTAAACGCGAAAACATTGGTCGATTCACGATCCTCTTAATAACTACAGTACTATTACGCAGTATGTAGTCAAACTGGAACCTACTCCAATAAATATTTCATAAGTTTAAGCTTGTAGCATTCTGAACCCTTACTATTCCACTAACCATCAGTTCCACAATCCACACGCAACGTGCCCTGCCCACTGCCACATCAACTTACCAAACAGCTGATCCATATATCCGCTAATTAGTTACTGCACTATAACCAGTACCATTACTCACGGTGCGTAGGCCACATGCGTAGGCAAAAATGTATCACGAATACACGCACTGTACGCAGAAACTGTTACATATTCCGGGATTACTACGACAACCGTAAATTCAATGCCCACTTGCCCATTCTTCTTAAAATTAGAGTATTGCTAAGACTTTTCTGGGTTCCGTGGTAAAACAAGGAACCATAATAATATCGTTGTCTGCCCAGCTTTTCCATCAGGGTATAAGTGATCGAAGGCCCAGCTAGTCAAGCATGCGACCACGAATAGCCACGAAAAGAATTCATTTCGACGTGTGAAAAAGTGACAGAAATATACTATGCCATGACGCTGTCTCGTTCTGACACTACGAACGAAATAATTCGTGGCGCGCATACTAGTCCGGCAGCTGTCTATCGTGTTTCGTGTAGGTACTTATCGCAGATTGACTAGGTGTTTGTAAGCGCACTAACGTTCGGCATGGTTAGTCTTCGGATGGGTGACCGCGGGTGCCATGTACAACAGAGCGCTACCGTGGCTCGGATGACATGTTAAATTGTAGGTCCCGGTCGTTTTTACCGTTTAGCCATGTCAGAGGCCTTCAGGCGGCCTAAAAATTATCTCTGTCACCAGTATGCTGAGTGAGAGTTTTGTCATAAACATAACGCGCTCTTCGGCGAGCGCGTAAGCATGTAATTTGTATGGACTTGTTGTTTCAAAAACGCGCCGCTAGTGGCGCTGTACATTTCTTCATACAAATTAGATGCTAACGCGCTCGCCGAAGAGCGCGTCATGTTTACGACAAAACTCACACTCAACATAACCAGGGCTAGCTGCTTCGTATACGAAGTTATTAGGTATACTTACCATTTTATGCGAGAAATGGGTCGCTAAAATTGAATCGTTTTGAGTGAAACAATCGTTTTTGCCCTCAGAAACATTTCTTTCCCAATAATGCCATCATCATCTACGGAACCCTATTCACACGCATCTCGACACGCTCTAGACAACTTATTTAAAATTAAACCGGTCTGTTTATTTATTGTCAAGCAGATGAGCTTTTAATCGTCACTGGTGAGTCATGTGGATGGGGCTAGAACCGTCTCGGGCTCTGACTTCAGATTCATGATCATCGTCATTGTTTAAGATTTGATTTTGAGAGAGTGCAAGGTCAAATTGAGTAAGAACTTTTTACAGACAAACAAGCTGTTACTTTGCAAACTGCAGACACATTCAGAGTATTTCAGAGGTAAAATACACATCGTTAGAAACTTCTTTTATCATGGGACGAATTCTGATATCGCAAAAGAATTTGCCTGTTCAAAACATTATAATTATTGAAAGTAAACTAATTTTTGGAACAGCGGAATTTTGTTCTTGATTTTCGGGTTGGTTCCGAAATGAAAATTGTTTATTTTAAAATCATCTAGATCTAAAACCTCACCACATATTAACCAGAAGATGGGAAGTGGAAAAAAGTTGCTAAAAACACGACGTGCTTAATGTGTGAACGCGCATGAAGTATTCATAATACAAAAAAAAAAATATTCGTATTCTCGCAAATATAAAAACTCCCGATATTACCAAACCAAAATATCATAAACCATACTTTATAAAACCTGAAATTATGTCCCTGGTATCTATTTATATATTTGAAATATGCAAATTTGTCAAAAAGCACTCTGACTATTTTAACAAAGCGTCTGATAAGTCGCACAAAATAAGATCACAATATAGACATAAACTCGTAGAACCAAAGTCTATCTTAGCAATGCACAGTTCTAGCCCAAATTCTATGACTATAAAAATATATTGCCAAATAATCTAAAAGATATCGAAAGAGAAACTGTTTCATAAAACCACTAAAAATAATCCTTTTATCGAAATGGTATTACACATTAGACGAATTTTTTAACGATAATCTAGAAAACATAATAATAAATCGTTCCAATACAAATAATAAAATTGCCATACCCTTATAGGGTCATATGTATCACTATACAAAACATGTTAACTAAGAACTGCATGTAAATTTTATACGTTGCAATAAATGATTTGACTTTGACTTTGGATGATCCTACTATAGAGGATGTGCGTACAGTAACAACCATGTATCCAATTAAATATATATATCTTTTTACGTAGAATATGGCCACATTTGGCCACTAACTCGCCTGATGGAAAGCGAAGTTATAGCCGAAGATGAAGTATGTAGACCTAGAAGACACCTATTCACTCTTAACTTGAAGATATCCAAATTGTAATTGTTAAGAAACAATGACGGAGACAGGGCATTCCAATCCCTGGCGGTCCGCATTATGAAGTAAGAAGCGAATGCATATGCAAGAATTGCCCGTCTAAGATAATATACACACCAATTGCACATACTTAGATTATGAATCCAGACGGCAGGCAGATGTGGTTGTGGGCCCATTCCGTCGGCGCCAGTGCGTACCGAAAAGCCACCAATATCAACAAGTGTGCCATACAACCAAGGCTTATCTTTATCGCGACGACACGACCGGGGAACCGCCGCGCCGATTGCAAAAATGCGATTGAATATAAAAAGTAACTGGCTGTTTGTTTTGTGTCGACACTGTTTCGCGAACATATGAAAATTTGACACGTAATTTTATTCCAAAACGTCATTTTTTCAGTGGTATCCGCTAAGATCCGCAGAATTTCTTTCCGCGTACAGCGCTATAAACGGTTTAAACCGTTTTGTCCTCTTTTAATGTTAGTTGTAAATGTTAATCTATCCTTTGTTTACTCTTCGAGGAGATATATTGGTGGACGTACTACTAATCTATATGCATAATAGGGCCTTTTGGCCTGACCCACGAAAAATGATTGGGCTATACCTGTCCACACCGCTGGCCCAGTGCGGCTTGGTGGATTCATATACGCCATCGAGATGTTTTCCTTCACCGAAGATCAAGTGATGTGTACATCCGTACTTATATCAATTTTAATGAACTCAATAGTAACGGTTCGAATTTCGATTTGCTTTCTTGTTGATTAATGGTACAGGTATATAGCTGAAATCTATAACTACATATTTTATTATTTTTATATTATACTAGTTTTTACCCGCGGCCTTGCCCGCATACGCAATATATCATTATAATTTATAGCCTATGTGTTATTCTGATATATATGTAAGCTATATTATTGCAAAGTTTCATCTCAATCCGTTTAGTACTTTTTGCGTGAAAGAGTAAAAAACATCCATCTATCCATCCATCCATCCTCACAAACTTTCACGTTTATAATATTAGTAGGATTTTATGCAAATCACCAATATTCACCAGTTAGCATTGGCCAACGTGGTGGATATGGCCCAATCACCCTTCGTTTATTATAATCCATTTATCGCGTTTTCGCTGATAAAAATAGCAATTTACCACTAAACACGCGACCAAACCCCACTAGAATCCCTATTGAAATCCCCGGCCTGTCGGGAATGTTAAACCTAATGTAACAAATGTCAACAAATCTATTTGCTAAGTCGACAAAAGAAATAGGGCCGTAACCGACACTCGACAGCGCTCTGAACGAGGCTGAGCGCCCTCAAGAAAAGTATCGATGTCGATAAAATCTCCGAACCGACATCAAGGGTTTCTTAATATTAATGTCAAGATGATTAATATCGATGCGAATAGTGTCTCCTTTTATAAGTAAATTACGGGTAAGATCTGGGGGTCTAGTAAAAATATGAGTTGGTGTATTTTATCGGTGTAACCTATAGGTTACGAGTGCCTATATCTATCGCATTCAAAGAATGCTTTATAACTCTGAGGAAGTCCATACGATACCAATTCAACATTAAGAATGCGACACAATTCCCTTCGAATCCCGAGTACTATCGGTAATGTTAAACCTAATATAACAAATGTTAACAAATCTATTCGCTAAGTTGACAAAAGAAATATAGGGCCGTAACCGACACTCGACAAGGAACGTGGCTGAGCGCTCTCGAGAAAAGTATCGATGTCGATAAAATCTCCGACCCACCACATCAAGGGTTTCTTAAAATAAATGTCAAGTTGATTAATATCGATAGTGTATCCTTTCACAGAAAAGTAAGTAAAATTAAGATCTCGTAAAGCGTGGGCATATTATTTAGGTATGCTTAAGATATTACTCTCGATTTCGGCGATGTTGAAGGGTGTTAAAAACGTGGTATCGATGAACTATGCGGTTTAAATAAATATAATACATAAATATTATGGTTGTAGACTAATTTGACGAGACGATTTTCGGTATTCTTGCGGATATATAAGGGAAGCCTATATCCAGCACCAGTGGACGTTTTTTATATGGCTGTAACAACCAATTCATTATTTAATTAATATAAACTCATTCTTATTAATAAACGCAGAGTTAGGCGTAGTTAATCCGTGTTGTCTTTTACAAGTTAATTAAAATTGTGAAAGCAAGAAAAAGACAAATTACGGACTGCGCAACAACTCTAAAGTTACTCCGTCTATTAATGAGACCGATAGTTCAATCTAAATTAAAACTATCGACAACATCCACCACTAACGCGCCCCCACCCTCGCGTAATAAGAAGCGTGGCACTTTATTGGATGACTTGACCCACTTCCCCGGGGTAATGGTGTGATCTAACTTGCCTGGGAAGAGGTGAAATCTGTGCCGCTGCGGTCTGTTTACTAGGCACTTGACATTATACCTACTTAACGTACTTTAAGAGATAAGGTAGAGTATCAAGTAATAAAGGTACAGGTAAGATTGCTGATTAGCAAATTAAGAAAGAATTTATAGACCTAATATTCCAGCGTTGCATAGGATTGGATATCGACAAGCTATATCGTGAATTAATCAAAACTGCAGGAACATACGAATCCTACTAATATTATAAATGCGAAAGTTTTTATGTATGGCTGTTTGTTACTCATTCACGCAAAAACGGATTTAGATGAAACTTTGTAATAGTAATGCTTATATATCAGAATAACACATAGGCTATAATTTATAAAGATATTGCGTTAAACGAAGTTCGCCGGGTCAGCTAGTACTAAATAATAGAAGGCACATATTATGTGGAACGAATGATCGATGGGATCGTAACACTTCAGATCGGACAAATGTCACAAGGTGAACTAACAAACTGATCAAGGCCGCAGGAACGCGCTAGATGCAAATCACCTCCCATAATGATTAAGATCTTATTTGAATTCCAAAGGGGAGACCTATGCTCAGCAATGGACATCATCCGACGTTTGGTCGATGGCGGTTAAATATACAGGGTTATTCCTAATCAATTAGCATCCTTTTAGGGGCTTATTATGTACATAAAAACTAACAACTTTTGTTCTGCGACTTTAGTCAAAACTCAAAAAAAAATGCTGTTCTAAACATTTTGTCGCGGGTGAACGATATTTTTCTATGGAACAACAAAATTTATTTTTGAGTTTTGACAATAATCGCAGAACCAAAGTTGTTAGTTTTGATACACAGAATAAGCCCCCCTAAGCACAGAATATATCAGAATAAAAGGATGCTAATTGATTAGAAATAACACTGTATAGAGCCTGTATATACCTAGAAGAGGACTATTCGCTCTAACCTTAAAGACATCCACCGTCTTAATTATTATATACTACGGGACTAATCAGCACCTCATCCCGACGTTTCGGCCGAGTTGCATCGACCATGGTTACGGGTAGATTGTGGGTCGATGCAACTCGGCCGAAACGTCGGGATGAGGAGGTATTTATTTATCTCATAATTTTAGTGCGCGATTAGTTCCGTAGTATATAATAATTATGTGTTCAAATCGCGAAAGTTTAAAAACAACATCCACCGTCTTACCACAAAAATTTAAACACGCATTTAAAAACAAATTGTACGGTTAAAGAGTGTTTTGTTCCGTTAAACAGTGTCTACAGCGTAAACTTTTAAGGTAAGACCGCCAGATTTTAATTTTTAGCAAACAAGGCCAAAAGTGAGGTTTGCCTGTCCCTGGCGGTTAATTATGAAGGAGAAGACAAACACCAAGATACAAGCAGCTATTCAATATCGCAAAATCAACTGTGTACAAATGTAAAAGAGCGTGGAATCACAAATTGTGCGCGTGCATATCGATTAGTGGAACGGAACAAGCTCGAGTACACAGTAAACAAACAAAATATGATGACTGTCGATGGAACCAGTGATGCTTGTCTACTAGACAAGCATCACTTCCACGCTCTTTTACATTTGTACACAGTTAATTTTGCGACATTGTATAGCTGCTTGTATCTCGGTACATCATCGCTTTTATACTTTATAAAATTTAACTTGATCTCTGCGACAGCTGTCAGAAAAATCACGCCTATGAAGTCCTGAATTTATTAATAGTACAGACAGTACCTGTCAATGTCATACTTTAAGGGCATGCCGATTAGTGATGGGCGACGAATGATCGTGACCTCAGAGTTTTAGATAGAGTTTTAATTAAAATATCGATAGTTTATACTGACGATATTTTAAATAAAACTTAATTTATCATTAATTTTATTGTGTATTTTAATATCATAACATTTTTTACATGTGTAATTAAATTAAACCCAATTAGCATCGATAATAGTGAAAAACGTCGATAAATACTATCGTTACATTATTATGAGTATTTAATTAATATCATAACATTATTTACATGTGTACATACTTGATCTTAAATAATAGTAAGTAAATAAAATCCAATTTCTCACCTTCAACTACTCATTCGATTTCATTACAACATTGAAAATCGATTTTTTCCACCACTATCTCAACTCTAAATATGTCAATATGTAACTGTCGCAGAGATCAAGTTAAAATTTATAGAGTATAGTGATAGGTGTTATAAGTGCAGGAACTTTCTGGGGTTCGTAGATGGGTTTCAATATACCGAGGAGGGTCCTGAGGTGGACTACACTGTGGGGGCCACGGAGGAGTACGGGGAAGCGTGCCCGTAGTCCCATAGCGATCCATCCGATACTTACATAGTGCAGCGGCGAAAACACTCCAGGTTTTCAATGGGTATAGCACCGGCTAGTGTTGGCGGGGTTTTGCCACATAACTACTCGTCTAACCAGGCTGGTGATATCCCTAAAGGATTTTCCTGGGTTAAAAAGGTAGGTTTCAATGGTAACTTACGACCTTAGTATCTACATTAAGATAGATCATACAATATGAATGAATAACACCGAAATCGCACAAAAACAGGTGTTCCATAGGTACATGAGTTTTAAAACTCTGATATCAGGACTAGCCACCCGGCCTATAGGAACTTGCTTACATTCGCAATGGCTTCGCTAATTTTCATAACTTATACAGAAAATTATTTTTCAGTGGGACGACTAATGACTTACTTTTGCTCTTTTATTATATCACTAGCTTTTGCACGCGGCTTCGTCCTTGTTGTATTTCAGTTTTTGTGCTATCCCATGGGAACATTTTCTTTATCTGGGATAAAAAGTTGCCTATGTCACTTTTCGTCTTATTATTATTATATACTACGGGACTAATCGCGCACTAAAATTACGAGATAAATAAATACCTTCTCATCCCGACCACGGTCGATACAACTCAGCGGAAACGTCGGGATGAGAAGGTATTTATTTATCTCGTAATTTTAGTGCGCGATTACTCCCGTAGTATATAATAATAATAATTCAAATCGCGAAAGTTTAAGAACAAATTTTCGTCTTTCAAACTATGTTCATAATAAAATCCATTCAATCCGTTGATGCGTCAAAGAGGAACAAACCAACAAACAAAGAATAAGCCTTTCTGATTTATAATAACATACGAGTATAATAACACTAGCTGACCCGGCCACGCGTTGCTGTGGTTAAATAAATTAAAATTGCGACTATAATTTGAGATTTAAACTATCCTATCTCTCAAGTTGGATCGAACTGCACATGGTGTGCGAATTTTATTATAATCGGTTAAGTGGTTTAGGAGTCCATTGAAGACAAACATTGTGACACGAGATTTATATACGAGTATATTAAGATTAATAAGTATTTGGGAGTAGGTAAAATAAATAATTCTGCATCATTATTTCGGTTTCACAACTGCTAGTTAGTGTTATCCAGAAGTTTGCACACCGCATCTACTGCGCTGCGGCGCGAATGACTAATTGCCAATTAAGTGAGAGAACTCGCCGTTGTATTAATATTTGCTTTATTTACAGTGTTAAATGGGCGCCTTGTACTTCTGCTAATATTTACTATGTGTAGGACGTATTGTGATGGATCCGAGACGGGGAGGGTGCCGGCTTGAGAATGGCAGAAGGTTAACTTGACATCTTCTTTTTATTATATCACTCTATTTGATATACATCTCTCGGGCCAAGTCCGGTTATTTGACGGGCATCAGTGGAGCCGAAGCCAACACTGAGAGGCCCTTTTTAAACATCATTTAGCTATGTTGTAGGGGTGAAGGTACAAGGAGCCTATTGTGAGTAATGAATTGAAAAAATAATCAGTTATTGTGGTGAACTTCTGGGTGTTATACAAAACTGGATTATGGAATGAGGTACGGCACCCACCAAATAATGCCTCATTTTCAAATATTCAGGCGGGTGGTGACTTGCCATCTACTAAATGGGCCCCTCATAATAGCTACCGTATATTGGCGCCGGAGGGGCAACATTGGTGTGGACGGCTTAGGGTGTCGAGAGGTGTGCTGCGCGTTCACTAAGAGCTACTAGCGGCGTTATGCCCTTTAACACTTCCACCCTGGAGCTTAGGTTCTTAGCTCTTGCGGTTTCCACTCCAAACCGGCCAGTTAAGGCAAGAGAGGAGTCAAGGGTCTCATTTAGCCCCAGGGAATCAGGGTTCGCGGTGTCGCCACTCACCCACGGCTCGCCACAAAGCCGCCCCTGCGATTAATAATTTATTATATTATAATTACATATATTTATTATTTTATTATTATTATACACTAGGTATTGGACTACTGTATGCCCTGATCGTCGCGTTATTTCTCCTACTGCTGGGTATAAGCCTTCTCTCGGAGTGCCATCTACTTCGGTCCTTTGGCAGTCATTTGAGCCGCGATATTGACGATAGCGTTGGACTATGATCAAGCTTCGTCCGATATTCAGGGGCTTGAATAATGTGGGTTGTGTAAGAACAAACTAAAAAGTAGTACGCTTATCTTTATTGGCCCAACAGGGTCAGTAGAGTAGTGAGGTGTGGTGGTTGACACTGATGACAGTCATATAGGGTAAGTCCCGGATAGATGCCGCACTTTTTGAAATAGTCTCACAGCTTCATAAATAATCACAATATTTAAAAACTGGATATGCGTTCGTAAAGTACGGTCTTTAGACTACAGTTCAGTATACATGATAAGCAGTCAAAGCCATGAAAAATAGGAACTAAAACAAATTTTGTAGACCTCTAAAATTTCACGGATACATGCCCCACCCCGGATAGTCGCACCGCCTGATAAATTAGACCGAAGGATAGATGCCACATTGAGAAATACATTTATAATAAAAGCTAGTTATGCGTAAAAATGATCTATAATGGATTTATAATACACTTAAAGTATGTAGATTAATTGTGAAAGGAGCATTTACAATCTATCATGGTTAAGGATAAACGCCTCAACGAAAAAACACATTCCACCTAATTTACGTTGTTAATACTCTTTTCAAGTAAAAGCATTGTTCAATACCTTTGTTCTCAACTCCTTTACTAAACTTTTTTGTTATAATTTTAGTATATATATACGTTTGTGGTGGGGCATGTATCCTTTAAGTTGTTTGTTGTAAAACCATTTTATGATATAGAACCAAAGGATAGATGCCCTAATATATAAGCTCTAAAATATGTAAAAAATTATTGAGAAAACGACAATAAAACATATTTTCATGATAACGAGTGGGTATCACAATTAAACTGTTTATTATTTTTATTAATAATTCAGATTTACTTTCAGAAAATTCGTAAAAAAAAATTAAATGTAAATCTACTAAGGCAGCTTTCAAATCATATTTATTCCATTTTCTTGCACGCGGCTTGACTCCTGGTTTATTGTTTATATTTTTTGGGCATTTATACAACGCAACAAATAATTCCTCATGTGAGTATTTACTATTTACACGAAAAGGATAGATGCCTTGATAGAAGGATATAAGCCTCTAAAGGCATCTATCCTAACTGAAAACGAAGCATCTATCCGATTAGTAAAGGATAGATGCCTTTTAAAAATACATAACAATTAAGCAGAAAATAATTTTAAAATACACATTAAAAGCTATCAGAATAGTTATACTTTATGATATTTAAAAAATTGAAACAAAATATTGATCAGAAAAAAAATACTCATCTTTTGAAAAAATGTCCTTATAAATATGAAGGATATTTTCGTGCGTACAATTTTTTCGTGTCACACAGAGTTGCACACGATTGTCGCAGACGCTGCCAAGCGACTCACTGGTGGGGGACAGGGTCAGAGCAAGGTTATGACTTGCATTAGAAGTTATAGGCAATTACGTATATTGGAGTTTTTGAAAACGCGGCGTCTATCCCAGTGCCGCATCTATCCGGGACTTACCCTAGTGTTATTTGGTAGGCAGCGGTACCTATACCCAGTTTGGAGAATAGTGTATACATTTAAAATTTGAATTTCGGCTTACGCAGTCGAATTAAAATATGTACATCGAATTGTACTCAAAGCGTCGGCATTATTTTACAGTCAAAAATAGCACGTTGCGATGGCGATAAGTAACTGAAACGAGTCTTCCAATTTTCTAACCAACGGCATCAGCATCCACCTACTGAGAAAGACTATAGGTACCACCGCCGTAGAACCTCCCAACGCATCAGTCTACACTCCACAATGCACACTTAGTGCTCTATTCCAATGTAATTTTATACTTATTCAGTTTTATTTCAATTGTATTTTTTTATGTATTTTGTTGGACATTCACAAGTATACAGAAATGTATCTATGTTGAGAAATAAATGAAATTAAAAATAAAATCTACTTTACGTCGATATAATATCGATAACGGAAATTTCAATTGGTATAAGGGACAAACTACGACTTTTCAGGAAAGACAAAAAACGTTAGTTTTATGACAAAACCAGTTTTAACTTTTAGCTAAGTCTTAATTTTTGGCGATCTTTCTCTTCAGTCTCAACTTCTCAATAGTTTTAGTTAAAATGCGCTAGAACGAATAGTTTAGAAGATTTTGCCCTCTACGCCCTGTCAATTTTAGCAACTTTTTAACACGCTTTTATTAGTTCACCTATATGTTTGCTTGCTTGCTTGTACTCGTAACCAACCCCTTTGTGCTCGATTTTGACCTACTGTGAGCGATCAGATTTTCTTTAAACTTTGCACACCTATCAAAGACGGATGACAATGCAGTTATCAAAAAAAACACACTTATTATCATCATAGCTTATCGAACTACTTAAAATAATTTTAAATTATAAGTGTAAAATAATTTTCAATACAGGCAGAATATAATAATGAACGAAAAATATTAATACAATTGTGAAAAAGCGTTGGGCGCTTCTTTGTTCCACATAATGTTTCGTAAAACGAGCGAAAAGAAAGTGTGTTTTTTAGTTTTTTTTTTAAACTATATTTAATCCTTTACAACTCAACCTTAATAATATGATTGTTCTCGACAAAAGTAGAGCCTTAGTGATGCCTTCGAAAGTTGGGAGTTATCTCTCTGAGTTCTTATTCCGTGTTGAACTGTTGTTTGGGTCCACAGGACTGTCAAATTAATACTGGCGGGGTTTCTCACAACTTTGGATGACTACGTAGTTGTACATTTCTATAATTAGGTTAGATATTTCCTATACAGGGTTACATGCTAAGTCGACCTATTCCCGTTAAGCGTGTTTAGTTTACTACCTTTCTGACTGATTTGACTATGAAACACCATATCCTAAATCTCACAGTTTTCGAGATATTTGAATTCAAATACTTTTTATAAAAGGATAATTTTACGGACAATATTGGGTAGTGAGGTCATAAAACATTATTTTACATGTAAAAATCTTAATACGACTTACGCGTTTCAAAATATCTGAGTTGATAGCCAAAAATTGGGAATTTTATAAATACTCAAATATCTGTTTTTTTTTTGTAATTTAGGATAGTGTATTTCATAGTCAAATCAGTCAGAAACAAAGTAAACTACACACCCTTAACGGGAATAGGTCGACTTTCCCTGTAACCCTGTATAACACAATTATGTACTTCATCTGTTTTATGTTCACTAAGCATTCGTTTAAACTAATTCTATAACAGCATAGGCCGAGTCAGCCTTAGTTTAGGCACTACCTTGGACAGTAACAGAAGATATTTTGACGTGTCATAAGGATGTACTTCGGGGCAAATGCCACCCGCGGGCACTCATTCAAAGACTGATTGTGTCGTTGGCACCATTTACCGTAACTTAATTATTTTTTTCGAGTCGATGATATAAGTTTATATTGTTTAAGATAGAATTTGCCTTTTTTTTTTTTTTTTGCCCAGGGAAAATCCTTTATGGATACCACCCCGCCCCGGGGAGAAGCAAGGTGGTTATGTGGGAGTCTCCGTTGGACGGTATACCCACTAAAAACCCCTTGACTGTTTCCTACTACTCGCTAACACTGGGGTACGGGTACGCTTGCGCATTCGTCCGCAGTCCCAGCAGCGGTGTCCATCTTGGAATCGTCTCATGGTTTTCACCCAATTTTTTCCGTCGAGAGGCACGCTGAAACACCGCGCACGCCATCTTGGGGGCAGCACTTGTCGAGCGGCGGACTCCCCCGAGTCCGTCGCTCAAGGCCCCTGTTATGGGGGTTGAAGGAGGGCGTGAAGCCTCCTTCGACGCCCGATTCTCCGGCGGCGCATCGGGAGATCTGTTGCAAGCTCCAGTTCGCGTTCCGCTATTTCCTTCTGGAGTATAACATGCTCACAGAAGGAAACTGCCGCCTCCCATGACGTCTCACTTCCCAGCATTGAATTGATCAAAGCTGGGAGCGAGAGGTCACCCCCTATTGTAGCGATGAGGTCACGGCGCTCGCTGGCCCATGCAGGACACTCCTCCAGTGTATGCTGTGCCGTGTCTTCATCGCAGCTGCAGTGGTGGCACGCGGTCGTTGGTTCCCTTCCGGCTACACGGCATAGGTACTTTCCAAAACAGCCATGATCAGAAAGTACCTGAACAAGCCGGAAGGTTAACGATCCGTGGGCCCTATACAGCCAGTTCTCGAGTACCCGCTGCATAGCCTTCACTGTCCGAATTCCGGCCGTGGGTTGGGCCAGACGTTCCTTCCATTCTGCTACCAAAGCTCTGCGAGCGTGTAATTTCCACAGCTCAATTTGCCTTGATGGGGGATCTTCTCCTTGGAGTCGGAGCTCCATGCGCCATCTGTACATGTCAGCATAGAGCTCCGCCTCCAAGTCCCATGGAGGAGATCCTGCCAGTACACACGCTGCTTCAAAAGAGACTGTGCGATAACCACGTATTAAGATAGAATTTGCCTACATCAATGGCGCTCACTACTGACACGTATAAGTCCTGTATGGTGGATACAGGCTTTGAGCATACCGCGTAGTCTGTGGGCTCACAACTAAAAATACTTGATCTCGGAGTCACTAAGTATTTATTCCTATTTTCACCGACTTCCAAAAAGGAGGAGATACCTACAATGTTCGTCTGTATGATTTTTTTTTTGTGTATGTTCATCGATACTTTCACCAATTGTGAACGGATTTTAAAAAACCTTTTTTGCTTTCGAAAGGTTGTTTCTGAGGTGGTCCCATATAAATTTTATTGAAATTGGCTGATCCGTTTTCGATAAATCAACAAAAATGTACATTAATAATGGATACCGCATCGATTAGTGCAAATTATACGAATTCTGTACACAATGGAAGTCTGTGACGCAATTTTTTGTGAAAAATATTTATGATTATGCCATATCGTCTCGGCTTTGTCCCTCTTAACTTCGATGATTCCTAGAAAATACCTAGTAAAACTACACTATAAGCGCTACTTTAGTGTATCTTCACAACACTCCAATCAGAAAACAGGTAACGCGTCCGTTACTCACCGACACAGTTTACTCGTATCAATTAATGACGGATACAGTTATATTGTCGCCGGCATCTCCGTGTAGGTGTGAGTATGCCTTGCAAACAAAAACATTGCCAAAAAGATTTGGCATTAGAGATGGAAGAAAATTAAAAATTAATTATTTGTTAATTATTATTTATTAATCGCAATTAGGTTTAAATTAAACGGGTTGTCAAATGTATCGAGACACGCGTATGACATATTATAGATAGATAGGTATTATAGATAGATTATAGGCCGAATCATACCGCCTTACCACAAAAATTTTACGCACGCTTTAGACAATGTTTAACAGAAAAAAATTGCACGGTTAAACAGAGATTAAAGCGTGTTTAAATCTTTTGTGGTCCGCTTTACCAATCCCTGCGCGAGGATAGGGTTTCGCGCAGTAGCTAACTATCTGAGTAGAAAGATCAAATTAGAGCTTGATTTAAGTTTTTCATTTACATTGAAAATATATTAATTTATATTAATTAATTTGAAAATAATTAATTAATAAAATTTATATGTAATAAAATTAATTTTAATTTATTTAATATTTAATGGGGGTTAAAGTATTATTAAAGAGAAAAAAAAATTTATATCGAATTAGTATTGAGAAACAGCCGCCAAGAAGTTTGATTCAGCCATATGACAGCCAGCCTCTGTGGCTCAGTGGTTGACAGCCTCTGTGGCTCAGTGGTTGACAGCCTCTGTGGCTCAGTGGTTGATAGCCTCTGTGGCTCAGTGGTTGACGGCCTCTGTGGCTCAGTGGTTGACAGCCTCTGTGGCTCAGTGGTTGCCAGCCTCTGTGGCTCAGTGGTTGACAGCCTCTGCGGCTCAGTGGTTGACAGCCTCTGTGGCTCAGTGGTTGACAGCCTCTGTGGCTCAGTGGTTAGTGAAGCTGACTTCTGGATCAAAGAGGCGAGGGTTAGATCCCCACCCAGGGCAAGCATTTTATGTGATGAACATAGGTGTTTGCTCTGTGTCTGGGTGTTATTTAGGTGCTATCTGTATAAGTATGTATTTAAAAATACGTATATGTAGTATATCAGTCTCTGGCAGCCATATCACAAGCTATGCTTAGTTTGGGGTCAAAGACCGTGTATACGATGTCCCCTAATATATTTATTTATCTAGCCAATGCTGGATGCATAGTAAAAACATCGCGCAACATTTAGTTCCCAGCAAAACATCGCGCACAGAGAGGAACATTATGTCATTCTGTCACAGCAGTCTGCCGTCTAATTGGGCGTGCCATAACTCTCACCCTCCGTTACTTGATTTGCATACCGTTATGAATGCAACTTTGTTGTTTCGAAGCTTTTAGCGAACCAGACACAGACAAACAACATTCCAGTTTCTTTCTAGTTAGGTAGATCCGTAGGTAAGTGCGTTAGGTACTCTAGATGCAAGCCGCTTCTAACCGGTTTTATTGGAGATCTATTGGGGAGGCCTATATCCCGTAGTGGACGATCTATGGCTTAAACGAATACGATCAGGTTCATACTGTGATCAAACCATAGATGTAAGAAAGAAGATCGGGCATAAAATATACAATTTCCGAACCAACTGCATGCATCACTAGCAGACTCTAGGGATGTGAACCGGTTTTAGGAAATCCTGTTTTAAACCGGTTTTCAAAATTAAAACCGGACACGGAGATACTACTAAAACCCAATTTTTGAGACGTTGGAATCATTTCTGACGTTCGCAGAATGATGGCAAGCAATTTTCCCTTCCGCACAATCATATATTTTCAATGCTCGATCCCGCTCCCGTTCGGCCTCGTGACTATCTATCTGTACAGAGATCTGGTGTTACAGCCATAGTAAAAACATCGCGAAACATTTAGTTCCCAACAAAACACGAGTGGACCATTATGTCATTCTGTCACAGCAGCCTGCGTCTAATTGGCCGTGCCAACCGTGCTCACATTAGACAACCTATTTTTTTTTCTCTTAGTGAGCTGAGCGAAGGCCATTTTCGGAAAATTCATAGCTTTTCGTAGACCTGAATCTTACATCCATGGTCTGACAGCGGGACTGATAGTCAGACAGGCCTACTAGCCTAGTCTGTCTGCAAGTCAAGTGTTTATGCTGTCTACGGTGACGAGTACACTTAACTAGAAGATAGTGTTTACTCTAAGTTTGAAGCAGTTTATATTTGACTTGAGAGAAAATATAAAACCGGTGGAGTACTCGCGTGGAGTGCCGTATGTGGAACATATTTACTTACCTAGGTACTGCATAGCGATAAAGTAAACACCAATTTTTATTGAAATGAAACTGCGAAAACAGATAACACTGTTTAAATCAGAACGAAAACTGCCGTTAACTTTAATTATTTGGAGATCTCTATCTCGTACAAGGGGTACAGACGTCCACTGCAGGACATAGGCCTCTCTTATGGGATTCCAATAAGACCAATTTGAAACAGGTGGCTTGCGATTTGCTTGCAGTCTCAATGAGGTCGTCAGTCGACTTAGTAGGTAACGGGACGTCTTCCGCTGCGCTTACCAGTACGTGGTCTCCATTAGACACATTTTTGACCCCTATGGTCATTAGTTCTCCATGCTATGTGCTCTGCACACTGCCATTTCTACTTGCTAATCCGCTGAGTTATGCCGGTTACTTTGGTTCTTAAATATATCTCTTCTGATTCAATCTCGTAGAGAAACTCCGAGCTTAGCCTTCACCTTAGCTCGTTAGGCTGTACTGTACTGTACCAGCATTTTTTTTAATAGTCCACTGCAGGACATATGTCTACCAACGAAGGGTGACTGGGCCATATCCACCACGCTGGCCCAGTGCGGGTTGGTGGATTCACATACGCCATCGAATTTCTTGTACGGACGCATGAACGTTGCCTCACGATGTTTTCCTTCACCGAAAAGCCAGTGGTGTGAAATTCGGTACATTAATTCCAATGAATTCATTGGTACGGGACCGGGATTTGAACCCACGACCTCACGATTGTAAGGCGGGTGTCATTACCACTAGACCACCACGGCTTACAGGCTCGTTAGGCTACTTGGAGCTTATTAATAAGGCCCATAGCAAGAGACCACGGTTCAGAGTTACACGCTAATATCTACTTAAGATAGGAATAGACAGCCATTCAAGCCAGACTAAGTGTCCGATATAAACGTAAACAAGCAGCTTAGACCAATAAACGTGCAGACTGCAGATAAAATTAATTCAAAGCTTAGCCGCCGGTGCTTAGTGTTTTGATTGTCAGTTTTATTACATCTGGTGCAGTAAAGATAGCTGAGAGCGAGCAGATTTGCGATAGAGCCGCGCACGCTGCAGTTTACTGCAATATGGCCCGGACTCTACTAAAGCGGAGCAGTACAGACAGCGTTGCCAACTTAACGGACTTCCCGTCATATCTAGCGGATTTGGGTACGTTTATTAATAATATAATCAAATAAAAATATTTAACGGAAATAAAAACTACATATTTTCTTGTTGTTTTTAAACTTTCGCGATTTGAACACATTATTATTATTATATACTACGGGACTAATCGCGCACTAAAATTACAAGATAAATAAATACCTCATCATCCCGACGTTTCGGCCGAGTTGCATCGACCGTGGTCACGGGTAGACTGACCAGTCAGTCTACTACGATTAGTCCCATAACCGTGGTCACGGGTGCGAGTGCGCGATTAGTCCCGTATGCCGAAGTATATAATAATAATACATATTTTCATCCAAAAATGTATATTGCATTATTCGTATCGTAAGGTAAGTACTAATGGGTACTGCAAAGTCTGTCAATTAAAGTTGACACAGAAATAGTGCGGCAAATAAAAAAAATATCAGCTTGCTAGCCCTATCTATATTCAGAAGGAATAATGTGATTTATTTTCAGTTGGTAGCCTCAGATGGTATGCCAAGCTGATATTTTTTTAATTTGCTGCGCTGTTTGAAATTTGGCGGATGTTTGGCGGAAATCCATAACTAATTTGGCGGATTTCAGAAAATGTTGTTGGCAACACTGAGTATAGATTGAGATCATTGCATCTCTTTCTTACTTTTCTCGGTCGACCATGTTATCCCTCTGGTGTCTCTGTGGTCAGTCCTCATGACGTGGTGAGGCGCCTTGGTTTTGCTGGATAACGGGCACAGGGACGGTGCGGCACCGCAGATGTTACGATTACACAACGACGTCGCGCCAACGAAGTGCGTAGGATCGTAGGTACTAACTTTTCACACATAAACAACTAAAAATACGAAGGCGTGTGTGTGCGACTGCGCACCGTCTTTACTGCACCAGATGAAGAAAAACTGACAATCAAACTTTTGGAAGCTTGGTGTCAGAAAGTCGTGAAAGCTGGCGCCGGCCGTACACTGCCGTGAGGACCGACTCTTACAATTGAGTGTTCAGTAGATGACGAAGCCCAAAAAATAGGTTTGTTCTCGCTTAGCAAACAACACGTCATTTCTGCAGTTCACTCCCGGACTACGAGTACTACACTCCACTCCACAAACTTCACCCATTTCCGCTCCGTACCGTTTTAGTGGAATCTATGCCTAATGGATATAAAACGACGAGGAGATCGCTGATAGAGGCGTCACTGTACCACGTAAGTCAGCGAAGGATATACAGTGACGGAATAGATAAGTTCAGTGTGAGAATATTGGCCCTATTTAAAAAACTATAAATTCGATAACATCACACTTTTACAGACTCTTGATAATAACCCCAAAAACACGCCAGATGCATATTAAATCTCCATAATTAGAAAGTTTTACCATACATCAACAATGATGAATCGTACGACCAAGAAATGCAACAGTCTGCATGCTTGCCTGTTTCCTAAGAGATATAATCTAAAGATTTTCAAAGTCAGAGTGAATAGCTATCATAAGTCTGCGACTTCGCGTACCATCCAGGCGAGATGGTGGTCAAATGCGGATTAAATAACAACATAAAAAAATTGGATACACACCATTTCAATGCATTAAGAGTTCAGTTGAATTAGTAAACTGTGCCAAAAGTTAAATCTAGTGCATAAGTGCGATATACTTGATTCCCATAAAAATTTACGATCTAACAGTATTCACCTCGATAAATATCTGTGTCTACCAAATTATTGGCAAAACCAGCTGATGTTCACCATTTTAAGCCATTAATTAACCGGAGGAAATGGAACGCGTTTCTTGCACCGATTCAAGTATTTCAATGGGAGCTTTAATGTCACAAACAGAGGCAAAGACGCTCCACTTTTCAGAGTCGGGGTGTAATAACTGCCAAGCTATCGATAAATAACACACAATTTTTTGGGCAGTCATCTAAAAACACACAGTTCAATTTTATGCAAAATCTCGGTAAACACGATTTCTACACAATTATTTTTTGCAAAAAATAGCATGACCGACTTCACCCGTGTACAGAATCATCACATAGTATAAAACAAAGTCGCTTTCCTCTGTCTGTCCCCATGTATACTTATCTTTAAAACTACGCAACGGATTTTGATGCAGTTGGTTTTAATAGATAGATTAATTTAAGAGAAATGTTTGTACGTATAATACACCTGTGCGAAGCAGGGGCGCATGTAACATTTTTCACATTATTGTAGATTTATCAAAAATGGCTCAGCCAATTTCGATAAAATTTAAATGGGACCAATTTCGAAGTATACTCTTTCCAATAAATATATATATATATACGCGTCGAATTGTATATTACACCTCGTCCGGTGGTTCGTCGGTCAAAAAAATTGACGACGTAACGGTATCCAGATCCACCCCCCTGTCAAACGTCCGCATCTCTACCAAGAGCCGATTATATAATTTAGGAGCTACGATGACGCATAGAAACAAAATCATACGTCAAACTTGCAACATTTCCCTTTTTATGGGACGGTGGTCAAAACCTTTTTAACTATTTAAATAATAATATTAATAGCTTAAAAAACACTAGAAAAACACGCTTTACCTGGCCCACAGAGATACAGAGGGATAATGTTGTCGACCGAGAAAAAAAAAGAGATGCAATGATTGAATATGACATGAGTTAGAAAGAGACATGAAAAATTCGAAATCGATTCAGTAGCTAGTTACCGTGATTTTTCTCTCAGTAGTGTCAAAGTCCAATTCATATTTTCCATACATTTTTGTGTTTGAGTATTACCTCAAGAGACAACAGCGCTATCTCTCTAGTTGTAATAGCTCTGCGACCTGGCCTTTCTCACAAGAGCAAACACGACTATGATACGATATTCCATCATGAAATGCCAGTGCCTATCTTCCAGCTTCATCATCAGGCCTTGAAACCTAATCGTAGTCAAAGTGCATTACAAGACTTTTCTAAGAAATCCAAAACAGCTATGACACGATTTTTCATCATGAAGTTCCAGTTCATATCTTCCGGCTCCATCAGATCAGTTCGACAGTACCATATTATTGTATTGTCATCAGAACTACATACAGCTGCCAATTTTCATTACGCTACGACCCTTGGAAGATGGTTAAATTATTATCAGTTACCTTAGATTCCATTATATAAGTTACACGTCGCCCTAATAAAAGCGTGTTATTTATAACCATTTAAATATAGTGCAACAAAGCGACACGCTCAATTCCCACAAAAACCAGACAAGTGCGAGTCAGGCTCGCACATCGAGGGTTCTGTACAAACACGTTGTTAAAATAATTAAAAACCTGTTTTATCATGTGCTAATGAAGTTCTTTTATATGATACCTTACATGAATGATATGATTTACTCACTTTGAATTTTGAACCCATATTTTGTGAATTTTGAGGCCCTATTTTTTTTTGTGATTTTTAATAAAAATGTACAGTTTTCAGATTTATTCCTATATGTGTACTCTGAGACAATGCTTCTCGCCAAATTTCATAGTTCTACGTCAACGGGAAGTACCCTGTAGATTTTGATTTTTGTGAGGGCGAAATATGCGGTTTTTTACGACATAAACGGCTCTAACTTTTTTAAACGATAACTGAGAAGTTTTTCTTTAACACAACTGCAAGAAACCATAGATATACGTATACAGTTTAAATTTCAACTCGATAGCTTTACGCGTTTCCGAGATAAAGAGTCTTGACATACACACAGACGGACAACAAAGTGATCCTATAAGGGTTCCGTTTTTTCCGTTTGAGGTGCGGAACCCTAAAAACTGATAACCTAACGGTATCCACCCTATCAAGCGTCCACATCTGCACCAAGAGCTCGTTTGGTCAATAATCTGGTAATTATTGACAAAACCAGCTTATGTACACCATCTCAAATTAGCCATTAATTAACCGGAGGAAGTGGAACGCGTTTCTTGCACCGATTCACGATAAAAGTGAACAATCTCGCTTGCACTCGCCGGTCGAGTTTTTCGACTCATTAACGGGCTTTCAACCGGCTACAGCAGTCTCATCGCACATTTGTAAGTTTGACTGGGTAGGTATTATATTTAATATTATTATTTTTCGCAAAAAAATCGCTATACCGACTTCGACCGTGTACAGAATTCGAATAGTTTACACTTTACACGAATCGATGTGACGTCCATGAACATTATTATTGATTTATCAAAAACGTCTGAGCTGATTTCAATACAATTTAAATGGGACCACCTCGGGTGGTTTTTAACTCTCTGAACTTAAAAAAGTTTTTTTTAATCGGTTCACTATGTACACAAAAAAAAAACATACAGACGAACATAGTACCCTCCTTTTTAGAAGTCTGTAAAAATTGCATCGCCGACGTCAATTATATCACGAATCAAAGAAAAGTTGAGTGATTTGACAGAGAAGGTACAAAAAACAGTGTTGTTTTTGTAACTGCCGTTTCCGATAATTTCCGTCTATCTATGAATTTAGAAATATTTTTAAAACGAACTTTGTTGCAATAGGCATAACGACTGGGTAAAAAAAGCATTATTATAATTAGTCCCGTTACCTATAGATTACCAAAAAATATTTTTATACGTACGGACGCGTAGTTTTGTTTTGTCAATCTTGTCATAGTTTGGGAGTGGGGGTCGTGACGTCACTTCACTGACAGAAGTTTATAGTTTTTTTTTACATTTTTATGTGACTTGTGAACATTAACAGGCTATATCTTCATCATTTTTGTTTTAATTGACAAAAGAATAATATTCGTCAATTTTTGATAATCTGACATACTAATTATAATATACTTTTTAGTCTACATATCTATAGTGAGTTTGAGAGATGTCTTGGCAGCTCTAAGACCCTTAACGCGAGGTAGCGCCAGACTCCCATTAATATGTATCTTTTGATCTTTGACGGGTTGAAATGATGTGACAATGGCCTTCGGTGTGTCCGGGTTGTCCGATTTAAGAGATATACTCAATTATTCATATAATCCAATCATTATCATCATTATCTTAGCTTTAGAATGACTGGACCTATGTCCATCAGGAGAGATCCACGCCTCTCCTAAGGATTTTCAATGCAAGCGACTTACAACAAGCGATTACAAGCGACGCAATATCTAATCCTGACTAAAGCTGCGCATTGATTTGATACTGCGCACCTTGTACCTAACTTCAGATCCGTTGACATGTATGATTCAGTCTACCCTCTTTATTCACACCGGCAATAGATAATAAAACATAATAATAAGTGGCTAAAAAGTAGTGCAAGATCGGCTTTATCGCTGAAAGCGACCTATTTTAGGCAAACAGCAGGTGGGTGATTCTGTATGAAAACAAGCACGTAACGCGCTCTGACGTGCTCTTTGATTTTAAGAAATTAGTATGAAAATTACTTATTTTTCAAATAGCATAACTTAAATTCGGTTTATAATTTATTTTAACGTAATTTTACATTTATAAAACAGTTATCCAAATAAAATTCAAGGATATAAAAAAATTACTTACCGCGTTACGTTACGTTTTGTCGATAGAGAATCAGGCCCCACTGGTAATGATGTAAGTAACATGTGCCTAATATGCTAATATGAAAAGCTATGTGTTTACATAGCTTTTCATATGAAATTCTGTACCTTAGTAGTTGGGGCTGTATCCATAGTGTTAGAAACTAGGTTTTTGGTGTAAATATAATTAGTAGGTACATTAATTTAAGCTGGTAAATATTAATGTATCACGCCTATGACGGAATTTATTTAGTTGAAGTGCTTTACACTCTAATTTGGTAAATGTAAATGTTTTATAATACTGGCAATAAATAAATTCCGACAATGAGGACTTTGAGAAATGTCGATACTGGCAACGGGATTCCATCTTTAATTTTTGAAAAATAAGGGACGCTTTGTTGTAAAAGAGCTGATATTATATTATATTTGATTGATAATTAACAGTATTTTACTTAATTTTACAATAGGGACTGTTATAATAATAATAGGTCCCGGTAGTTTTATCGTTAATCCATGTCAGAGGCCTTCGGGCGGTCTAAAAACTACCTGGCTAGCCACCAGGCCGATACGAACGTATTTTTACTTACTGTATCCATTACGCAGTGTAGATGAGATTTGAAGACTTTTCCATACCTGAAAAAAGACAAACAAAATACAATATTAAAATTTAGTATCCTGCTAGATACATTGTAAGCCCAATTTTAGAGGCGCCATCGTAAATTTAATAGCAACGTAAAAAGTTTTCTCTCTATCGAATGCCTAAAGTGAAAAAGAAACAGAAACAGTCTATTTAGCTATTTTAATTACGATGGCGCCTCTAAAATTGGGCTTAGTATGGATCTAAACTGATATCAGAATAGAGATTATTTATGGATCATAAAGATTAATTGTATTCAAGTGACTTTGGTGAAGGCTTAAATTTTTTTATCAGATCAAACGAAGATTTTACACCGAAGTAGTAACATAGGAAGGTCAATATACTGATTAAACGGCACCACAGAGTATATAATTATTTAAAGAGTACATAAATCTCGCACCTTTTCTGAGACATGTTCTGACTGAATGTCGGACAAAAACTTCCTCTCGGATTATGAG
This sequence comes from Hypomecis punctinalis, assembly GCA_949316475.1. Lineage (NCBI taxonomy): Eukaryota > Metazoa > Arthropoda > Insecta > Lepidoptera > Geometridae > Hypomecis > Hypomecis punctinalis. The sequence continues at coordinate 8,556,533 of OX438820.1, read as the reverse complement.
GAAAAAAATGCAAAGTTTTCTAACAAAATAAATATTCCTATAAAAATTTATATGTCATTTAAGTATCCAACAACACAGTTACCACAAAATTAATCATTTTTTTTCCAGGACTTAAAATACTACCCCATAACGATACCTACGCTGCGATTTCTAGTATGTGGTTTCAACTCGAAAACTTCATCGATGTCAGTTGATAAGCATTATGCTTCTGCGGTAGATATTTTTAATTCGTTTCGTCATTTATGATAATGCCCCCACTGCCTCCGGTGTCCAACCACCTGCACACTGGGTGACCAAATGGAAGCCTCCCCATCTGGGGTGGCAGGGGTTACCTACCGGGCGAAAGTTGTATAGTTAGCACCTCTAGAAACTATAATTAGAACCATCGACACGACGAAGAAGAAGATTTATGATAAAAATTGCTATATTGATGTATATTTGGGCATGTCCAAGGGAGGTCTTTACCAAGCAGTGGGAGACAGTAAAGCCGATAAGAAAAAAATGTTATTTCCATTGCGATATTTTCGACACTTCATTACAAGTCTTTGATACCGCTTAAAGCAAAGCAATGGCGTATCTTCACCATCTATATCTTTGGACGACACCAATTTCTCCGTAAAGTGATGGCGACAAATTTTGCGATTTTTATAGCCAATAACCTGAGCGCAAGCAAATTGAGATCATAAAGATAACGCAATAAAAACTGTATTGGTATGTAGGAGTAACGGTACAGTATACTTACGACTAAGTGAAATGGCTTCGGTAAATTATAATATTAAATATTTTTTATTAGTACATATTATTATAACATGGAAAATGATCGATGTCAAAACTGTAGCCAAAAGGAGAATGAATTCTTGTTACTCCATCCCACCCCTCTCTCTATTTCTTCTTTTTAGGTATTTAATTGAGATTGAAATCTCATATCGTGACTTTATTTTTCACTCTTTATTTTAAAGAATTTATTTCAACACACATAAGAATAACTACTAGGAAAACTATAACAATACTTTTGTACAATTTAAACGAAATAGATCAAATGAATACAGCACAATTTATATTATGTGCACTCTGCAATTCTCAACACTATGCTGGAAACTTTGCTCTACAATCAATCAATCAATGCGACTTTTATTTTTTAGTTTTTGTTAGTTATTACTTAAAATAATGTGTCTACTGTCTAGAAATAGTAGATTGTATCATATGGGAGAAAAAAATATTTTTACGGCGAGGGCGCTTTTATGAATCCAGAACGAAGTGAGGGATTCTAGAGTAGAATCCTGAATGTAGCGAGGGATTCAAAGTACGTCGCCCGACCCAAAAATATATTTTGCGCCCGAGTGGTACACTCTACTACATCACCTCTATGAGAAAATAAAAGGCGCCTCATATTTTATTGTAATATTGTTATTAAATAAAACGTAGAGTAACAACTAAATTGAAATTAAATAGTATCCTACTAATATTATAAACGCGAAAGTTTGTGAGGATGGATGGATGGATATCCATCCATCCATCCAGTTTGTGAGGATGGATGGATGGATGGATATCCATCCATCCATCCATCCTCACAAACTTTCGCGTTTATAATATTAGTAGGATACTATTTAATTTCAATTTAGTTGTTACTCTACGTTTTACATAAATTTACTTTATTTAATTTACGTTTTAAACATACATACATCCATCCGGATGTATGTATGTTTGTTACTCTTTCACGCAAAAACCACTGAACGGATTGAGATGAAACTTTGCAATAATATAGCTTATATATCAGAATAACACATAGGCTATAAATTATAATGATATATTGCGTATGAAAGAAAATAAAAACTTATATTTACATTATTTTCATTCATTTTCTTTTCGCTGAACACTAACATTACAAATACTTCCAAATTCAAAAAGTGCGCGGCAAAGATCATTCCGTCGCACTTATTTGTTCCAAATTCAAAAAGTGCACGGCAAAGATAATTCCGGCGCACTTATAAAGTTCCTTATAGAAAACACCTCCTTTGGGCGCACTTAAAGGCGAACGAAGTAGTCCTTTTCAAACAGATGTGATGAAAAAAATATTGGATCTCTATCACCGCGTCGCACTGTCGTGGCACAGTGGATGCACAGTTATCCGCGCAAACTGGTATTGCAGGTTGTGTGCCGTCGATGCCATGACATCGGCTGCATCTTGGAATAGATATATGCACATTCATATTACGCTATAACGATATGCTATATAGACATATTTATGATATAATCGTAAATACCCGCGTACCCACCTAGCGCACAGGCTCGCGCGGCAGCCTCGGTGTCCAGATCGCGAGCGATGGCTCCCGAGGCAGCCTCAATAGAGTTGCATCGACCGTGGTCACGGGTGGACTTCGGGAAACGTCGGGATGAGGAGGTTTTTATTTATGTCGTAATTTTAGTGCGCGATTAGTCCCGTAGTATATAATAATAATGTGTTCAAATCGCGAAAGTTCAAAAACAACGCTATATAAAATACCAGTAGAAGGTTGGGGACGCGTCTTCCGCTGCGTCATCCTAAATCCTGCTAATATTATAAACGCGCAAGTTTGTAACATTGGTAAAATGACTTTTTAAACTACCTGAGCCGTATTTTGATTAAGACTAATTTGGTAACTTTCAAGTTTTTTTATTTTATCTTTTATTCGTGCTATAATTTTAGTGTCATGATGTAATGTAAGTATACTAGTTGACTTGTAACTAATGGTGTTTTGAATGACTACATGGCTTGCCCCATAGTCCTTACTTGACTTGATATACCCTTTGGTGCCGGACGTTTCCTAACTTCGGTGATCACTTAGGGACACCAAGACAAGGTAATTAATAAGATCTGTACTGTACCAGCCTTTTTAATAGTCCACTGCAGGACGTAGACCTACCCACGAAGGGCGATTGGGTCATATCCACCACGCTGGCCCAGTGCGGGTTGGTGGATTCACATACGCCATCGAATTTCTTCTACGGACGTATTCAGGTTGCCTCACGATGTTTTCCTTCACGGAAAAGCCAATGATGTGAAATTCCATACATAGGTTCCAAAGAAACTCATTGGTACGGGATCGGGATTTGAACCCACGACCTCACGATTGCAGGTCGGGTGTTACTACCACTAGACCACCACAGTTTCTAATAAGATCTAAGTAAAAAAAAATTACATCTTACTTAAATATAATAGATCTAAGTAAAATTAATACATTTTATACATCTAAGTATAGCATAGTATGAAAGCTCCCTTGAAGGACAGCCGGCTTGATTGCGGCTAGCGCGTCTCTCTCGGGAATTTTGTAACTTGCTTTACAAAGTATTTTGATAGTTTTATTACTTTTATGGTACACATACACAAGTTAAAGTTACATTGCCAAGCGTAGGTTTTTACAACTTCCACGTACATGGACATTTCAAGAATACGGCATCATCTTTCCGTCAAGAAAGTTGAAATTGAAATTGAAAAAACTTTATTCGACACTACAAATACAGGAGGCACAAAAAAACAATAATGATATAAAAATAAGGAATAAGAAATGTCAAAAAGGGCTCACCTCAGCATTATGCTGAATGCAGGTAGGAACCGAACACTCAGCGCTGGTTTTCAGGTTAGCCCTTTTTGAGGGAAGTTGAGATTCGTGATGGTATCAATTTCATTTATTCCACATCATTATCATTTCAGCCGTAGGATGTTAAGGCTTATAGATTTTAATAGAACCGGTTGGAAGCGGCTTGTATCCAATGGGTCCTTGCAGTTTTCATCATCATAATCAGTCGTAGGACGACCGCTGCTGGACATAGGCCTCCCCTATGGATTTCCAATAAGCCCGGTTAAAAGCGACCTGCATCCAACGCGTTCCTGCGGTCTTAATAATATCGTCGGTCCTTGTGGTTTTCATTGCTAGGATAGGTAGCTAAGAACGTACAAATCATTTATAGAGTCAAGTCTGAAACTAAATGATGTTTAAAAGTTGAAAGGTTTAAATGTTTCAGTCAAAATTAACCTTTTTACTTGGTAGCTAATTAGTTTAGAGCGTTTTTTTAAATCTTTAGTATCGATGATAGAATTTTTATGAGACCGTCGAAGATTTTTCAATTTTACATATTATTTTCAGCGTGTCAACAACATGAAATTATTTTTATCGTGCTTCACAGTTCACACACTAGGTGTATAGAAACTTCATTTTTGTGATAAACATTTCAAAAAATTGACGCGTTCGCAGGATTTGAACCTGCATCCTCTGGGACACCGGCCCAGATGCTTTGTCCAATTAAGCTAAATCGCGCCCTGCGAATGCGCCGAATTAGTGAGTGTTTATCATTTTTACCAACTACTACATGGACTAGGATGCAGGTTCAAATCCTGCGAACGCGTCAATTTTTGAAATGTTTATCACAAAAATAAAGTGTCAACAACATGTTAGTAAACAACGCAGCATGTACACCAAACACAACAATCGTAGGTGTCCACGTGTCATATAGGTCAGGCGAAAATAACTGCCATTTACTAATTGGTCGTTAAACACGGGGCTTGGAAGAAACCTTCGTAGAAATATAGCAAATAAACAAGTAAGGTGCTTTTTAATCAACTGTAAAAGCTCTTCTGGGGATAATAGCTAGTAGTACTCCGAACTGCCCCCCTACCGCCTAAAGCAATAGCAATCGTAATAGCAATCGTTTATGACTTCATTTTAGTCATTTGGCACCGCCTATGAGACGTTAGCCATCAAAGTTGTTCATTCAACGATTGCTTTCGCAATCCGCGCAAAGCAATTGATGGCTAACGTCACATAGGCGGTGCCAAATGACTAAAATGAAGTCATAAACGATTGCTATTGCTTAGGCGGTAGGGGGGCTGAACTGAAATGAGAGCCGTGATGGTCTAGTGGTAGTGCTACCCGTCTTACAATCGTGAGATCGTGGGTTCAAATCCCGGTCCCGTACCAATGAGATCTACGGAATTTATTTTCTGAATTTAACACCACCGGCTTTTCGGTGAAGGAAAACATCGTGCCGAAACCTGCGTAGGTACGTCCGTAGAAGAAATTCGACGGTTCGATTCGATTTGTTTCAGAAACACTTCGATTTTGTTTCTGATACAATGTTTATAAACAATTGTTGCTCAGTGAATACATGGCTTTAAAAAAAGCTGATAAAAAGTAAGACACTCGCAAGTAGGTAACTTAATCCAAATCCCGTCACATTAGGCACAATCCAGTTGGCCCAATTCTCGCCTTTTCGCCTCCTTTTGCCGTCAGACATGTTACATCTCAGGGGCATAAGCCGTTAAGTCGGTTAAGTTAAGCTGTCATGCTGTCAAGCAACACAAAGAAGTTTTGTTGGTAAACTTACATGAAAAGAAGTAAAAGTAAAACGGTGGTTTTTGGATTATTATAATTTACTTCAGAGTTGATAAAACTAAGTAACATTGAATATCCTGAATTGAGAAATTGAGCCTTCACATTGTTTAACCGAATATCTTCACCTGCAGTGCAGAATAATGAAATGGTTAAAATTTTGCAAAAAGATTCCGCCTGATTCTGATACGCTTTAAAGGAGCGGAAACATACCAAACATTTACCGCCTAACCACAAAAGATTTAAACACGCTTTAAACACTGTTTAACTGTGCAATTTTTACTGTTAAACATTGTCTAAGGCGTGCATAAAACTTATGTGGTAAGACGGTTAGATTTCAAATAGAAATTTGAAGATCGTTTCAGAAGTAACAAACAAATAACTCTTTATTGTACACACAAAATAAACTAACAATAAATACATTAGTGAAATTCTTAAGATAGTGCAACACTAGGCGGCCTTATCGCTGGAAGCGATCTCTTCCAGGCAACCCATGTACGGAAAGGAATGTGCTAAAAATATTTGACAGGGAGTACAATAAATACTAAAAAATACATTATAGACCTAAATACTAATACTACATACAATACCTAACACAATAATACTACTACATAAATATACAATACATAGATAGACACATATAAAATATATAAAGTAGGTACATATTGTAATAACAGAATGAAATAAATGATACAGTACCAAATCATTTACAGAGATAATGACTTTTTACGAGACGTTTGAATGCTTCCAGCGAGCGTGCACGCCTAATATCTAGAGGCAATTCGTTCCAAAGGTTCACAGCCTTCATCGCAAACGACGAACTGTAGAAGGAGGTTCTGTGGGAAGGAATATCCAGAGTCAAATTATCTGCAGATCACCGAATCCGATCACAGAAGTAAATGCTCAGCAAATCAACAAATGAAAATGGCACGGCACATAGCACTGGTGGGAATAGTTTTTCTGTCTCACCGGGAAGTCACCGACAAAGCGGAGAGACACCCTGTTTAGGGCTATTATAACGGTCTAGATACTAGCTTAAATCTGTAGGATCATGCCTAACAGTGAATGTCCTACGGCATATATTATGATAACTGTAACTGTACCAACCTTTTTAACATTCCACTGCCGGACGTAGGCCTACCCACGAAGGGCGATTGGGCCATATCCACCACGCTGGCCCAGTGCGGGTTGGTGGATTAACATACGCCATCGAATTTCTTCTACGTATGCGCAGGTTGCCTCACGATGTTTTCCTTCACCGAAAAGCCCGTGGTGTGAAATTCCGTACATAAATTCCAAGGAATTCATTGGTACGGGATCGGGATTTGAACCCACGACCTCACGATTGTAATGCAGGTGTCATTAGCACTAAAACACCACGGCTTTCATTACCACTAGACCACCACGGCTTACGGATATTATGATAATGATGTCATATTTAAAGACAAACTTGCACAAAGTAACGTCAAATCTCAATACAATTTTAAACATCAATGAAAATCAAGATTCAACGGGTGAAGCGACAACACGTAATGAAAAAATAGCTCAGCTAAGCATCCCGCCGGGCGTTCAGCTGAGGCATATCATAGATTCCCATAAAACAAATACCTCAGCTGATATTAGAACTGCTTTTTCGTAAATCTATTGGCAAATAAACTGTTGAGACAGTATCGCGGATTTGATATTTCAGGAGCAAGTAAGAGAATGTTTAATAGCTCGAATTTATTTTAATTTAACTTCTTTTACAATCATCACCATTAGTTATTTGATGGAAGAAATATCGCGAAGAAAGGTGACGTCCACAAGTGGTATATTATTCTGAGAAAAATCGAACCAAGATGATATATACATTATTTGAAAGCTTGATATACGGGCTTTTCAAAAATATTTAATTTAGATTTTTTTACCCCTCCATTTTTTTAAATGAGATATTAAATTGTATCGAAAATAATAATACAACTTTGTATTTTTTCTAGTTTAGCAATAATAAAGTGATTCTATCGTTATTTTACTTGCATTCGTAGCTGATTCTTCCACATTCATATCTTAATTTGCTAAAATTAAAAATTATAACCTACCAGTGTGACCAGTCAGCAGGTACAAAGTGACAAAAAACACTTAAAAACTGTTTCTAATTGGTAAAAATTCCTACATTTAATAATAATGGAGGTTACTTAACCAGGGTTGCTAGAGATAAACTATCTATTGAGCCAAATACATTTATTTATCATTGGGAGATTAAAAATTAATTTAAAAAAAACGGAGGGCTCTTTTTTGGTTTTAACTAATGCAATAGACTCAGAAAAATATGAACTTTCTCGAAATGTAACGAGTGTTGTGGTTAGAATTCTTTTTTATTATTATACCAGCCTCCATACATTTTGTGGACATGTCCTTTACATGATAAAAGTTGCGTCCGTAAATGAAATCCACTCATCAGCTATAGACGTCCACTGTTAGACATAGGCCTCCCCTGTGGATCTCGAATAAGACCGATAAATAGCGGCTTGCATCCAGCGCGATCCTGCGGTCTTAATGAGGTCAGGGTTACCTTGTGGGTGGAGTCCTACGCTGCGCTTGCCGGTACGTGGTCTCCACTCTAGAACTTTTAGACCCCATCGGTTACCAGTCCTCCGTGCTATGTGCCCTGTCCACTGCTAATTCAACTTGCCAATCCGCTGGGCGGCTGGCTGGCGTGCTTAAATAATGTTTGTCCATAATGTTGTATACATATGTATAGCCGTGGTGGTCAAGAGGTAGTGACACCCGCTTACCAATCATGAGGTCGTGGGTTCAAATCCCCGATCCCGTATCAATAAGTTCTTTGGAGTTTATGTACGGAATTTCACACCACTGGCTTTTCGGTGAAGGAAAACATCGTGAGGCAACCTGCATACGTCCGTAGAAGAAATTCGATGGCGTATGTGAATCCACCAACCCGCACTGGGCCAGCGTGGTGGATATGGACCAATCACCCTTCGTGGGTAGGCCTATGTCCTGCAATGGACTATTAAAAAGGCTGGTAAAGTAATGTTGTATGTGCACTTCACGAAAATATTTTTACCAGTGCATGGGAAAATCAACCTAGCTGAACAAATCCATTTAGAGCCTTGTTGGTGAAATACGAGTAGAAATTCTATTAAACTGTCGTATATTGCGCCGGGATAAAAGACGGAGCGAGAGATTGAAGAGCGAACGAGGGCGGTTTTATCAATACTGCAAGGTATTTCGTTATAAGGTCGTATCGTATGGCGTGCAGCTGTGCATTTCAATTTTGATCTTTATTGACGTCCAAGGTCTTTTGGATTCACTTCTAAGATAATAATTTCTCAATGCGTTTATGTGCTTTGTCATTTAATAAACCAATTTATGTTTTAAACTTCAACCGAAGTATAAGTAGAACTTTGAAGCAAAAACTTTAACAAGTCGAAACATATTTAATTACTTTTGACCAACATGCTCCGTAAGAAGAATTTTTGGTCTAACAAGTGATTGTCTGTAAAGTCGATTTACAGACAGGTTTATCTCGTTTGCTCGCTCGGCTCAGGAGGAACCTGACACTTTTTCGTGCATGGAGCCGGCGGGCTCCATGCACGAAAATGCTCCATGGAAAAAGTGTCAGGTCGATTTATAAGACGTTGTCACGTCTAAAACACCGAAGATTTACACCTATGTCACGGTACTAACGCGTGGCATGTGCTCTGATAACTGCCACTTGCTAAGGGCTACTTCACACAAAATGGAGCTAGACAAAACGTTATTGTCCATAAGCCACTAAGCGTCATATATCCTTAGTAAGAACAAAATATGTGATGATAATTATGATATAATGTACAATCGGAAGCGTAAGTAGATTATTCCGATCTGTCACCCTGATTTGTTTTGTTCATCACTGCTGTTCACGCATGCCTTATCCTATACTTTCAGATTAGACTAAAGACCTGTTTTCACTTTGATTAGTGATTAGTAGTGAACACGTGTGGACACTGATTTATTAGTGTGAGTGTGTGACTGACTGCACTGTACTGTACCAGCCTATTTAATAGTCCAATACAGGACGTAGGCTTACCCACAAAGGGTGAGCCGTGGTGGTCTAGTGGTAATGACACCCTTACAATCGCGAGGTCTTCAAATTTCGGTCCCGTACCAATGAATTCCTTGGAATTTATGTAGGTACGGAATTTCAAACTACTGGCTTTTCGGTGAAGGAAAACATCGTAAGGCAACCTGCATACGTTCGTAGAAGAAATTCGATGGCGTATGTGAATCCACACTGTGCCAGCGTGGTGGATATGGCCTAACCACCCTTCATAGGTAGGTGACTGACTATACTAATCACTTAACACTTGCACTAATCAGTAATCACTAATCAAAGTGTAGCCTTTAGTGCCCTTCTTCAACGGATTCCTCATTCGCGATTCTATGCACAACATCGCGCATCGCAATTAGGTCAATTAAAACTCAACTCGAATGCGAATTACATATTAATTAGCGTGACTTAAATCTCAGGCTGACTTAATACTTACCGTTGAATGTTTTATGTACCACCATTAAAACTTGCGACTGGAGTGGAATCAAGCTTTAAGACGGAATGGCATTCCCATAATGAAATCAGAATACGGGAGTGAATGGGAAACTTGGCTTTTCAATCGAATTGAACACAAATTATATTATGTAGCTTAGAGAGAACGAGATAGATATTTTAAATAAGTGAAGTTTTACTCACGCATAAATTAAGTAGAAAACTACTATTATTTGAATTTCACACGTAATCCAAGCTAGCCTAAATAAAAGACTTTACCCGGCGCCCGAAATATTTATACACATACTAGCTGCCCATACCGGCTTCGCCCCGGTACGGACAGATTTTAAAAGTATAATAAACAAATGCGTTTATAAATTAAGATATAAACTAACCTATCGTTCAAGTTGTAACAACCAACAAACTTTTCGGATTTATAAAATTAGTATGATTAATGATATCCATGGGCTGATCATCGATTGATTTTACAGTTATTCGATTCAACAGTTGTTTATTTTGAAATTCTTGCAGCGCACGCTAGCTCGCAGATGGCAGAATTTTCCTACTTATTCGACATTAATCGTTATATTTTGGACAATTCACACACAAAATCTTTATAAATTGTAGCCTATGTGTTATTCTGATGTATAAGCTATACTATTGTAAAGTTTTATTAAAATCCATTCAGTAGATTTACGTGAAAGAGTAACAAACATCCATCTATCCTTACAAACTTTCGCGGTTATAATATTAGTAGGATAAGAAGATAATATGTTACTCTCATACACCGCAAAATGCATGTTTACGAAACGTACGTTGTAGAGTGCAGCATTGTGTAGATACTGCGTGCGAGTGCATGTATAGTAGCCGGCAAACAACTTAAACATTAAACCATAGCTACCTCTCTTTTGTTTTCTCTGCTAACGAAAGGGAGAGAGTGATATTTTTTGGTTCAAATTACGTGCCGGAACCTATACCTAGGTAAATGATTCGTTTCGTTGTGCTATATGATGTGAGAATTAATTGTGTATAGGTAATTATTATGGCGTTACTCTTAGTTGTGTTTTAAACAGTTTCGTACGAAATTAGCACCCCGCTAGATCTAAACATACCTATCCCATTCGAGATATCGGTGCACCCAATGAACAATAAGTGCCGAAGTCACTTTAGCGCTCAGTTTTAAATACCACCCGCGGTCAACCCTTCAAAGACTGACCGTTCCGACCATTTTATCACGGAAAAAGACACAAAGAGAGCAACAACGGGGTGCAGCCGGTAGTACAATAATCGAATGGAAATTTCCGACAGAAGGAAACTTACCTTTATTAGCTTTGTTATAAGAACGACACGAACTTTTACGATGCTATTAATTTTGGCGAAAACTCGCAGCTTAATTGACTGAATGGGACAGTATGTAAGATCGAGATATTTTAAGTACCTAGACTTACTGGACAGATAGAAATAAATATAGATATTATTGACCATTACCTGAGGTGGAAAAATAAATCTCACCAAAAGTTCCTTGATTAATGGCATCTTGAAAAAGAAAAGAACTTTGATTGACAAGATGATCAAATAAATCTCACCAAAAGTTCCTTGATTAATAAAATCTTAAACAAGAGAGAGGAACCTTGATTGACAAGATGATCAAACAAAGGTGACGTCCACAAGTGGACATACACACAAGTATACATTTCGTGGACATGACCTTTCACCAAAAGTTTCTTGATTAATTGAATCTTAAACAAGAAACCTTGATTGACAAGATGATGAAACAAATCTCACGAAAAGTTCCTTGATTAATAGAATCCTAAACAAGAAAGGAACCTTGATTGACAAGATGATCCAACAAATCTCACCAATAGTTCCTTGATTGATAGAATCTTAAAGAAAAAAACGGAACCTTGATTGACAAGATGATCAAACAAATATCACCAATAGTTCCTTGATTAATAGAATCTTAAATAAGAAAGGAATCTTTATTGACAAGATGATCAGGAACCTTGATTGACAAGATGATCAAACACATCTCACCAAAAGTTTCTTAATTAATAGAATCTTAAACAAGAAAGGAACCTTGATTGACAAGATGATAGAAACAATTACAGTGTGACAGAAAAACTACACCGAAGTAGAAAATTAATAATACTAACACACGCTAGCTTTCTGTCAATCAGAACTACGTAGTATCATTATATTATTGTATTCTTTGATAAGCACCACGGTAATGTATTGTATTTTGTCACTCGGCCCTGTCGTTGAAATAAATAACTACAGCGCCGCGTGGGCAGTTAGTAAGTAACACGCGCTAGGAGTACCCCACCCCACCTGGTAGGATAATCACTCGCTTACTGATTACAAGCCCACACGTTAGTTTGTTACTACGGCGCATCTGCGACTGTTGGTGTACCGAGCGTATACCGAACTCCGAGGCACGTAGTTTCGCGTTCCAACCTTTTGTATGAAGACGGAATACTGTTTAGATACTATTACCGTGACAGCACCCAGCAAATGAATTCAAGTACTTATCTGGATGCCGATATATGTTCTACCACCACACAAGAATGTCATAATTTATACAGTTGACGTAAAAGTTTACTCAAATAAGTTTTTTTATATAAAGTCTACACTACAGAACTCCATTGAATTCTATTTTAAAAATACTTCCACAAAGACAAGAAAAACTATAATACCATCGTAACTGTTTCACAGAGCGCCGAAAGGTCGAGGAAGACAATGCTATTCTCGATCACTCGACATCGTTCCAACAGTTGTTACTCTCGTTAGAAATGCCACGTGAGCATGAGTGAGACACATATCGACCGCGTCAGAAAATAGCCTTCGTTGAGCGCTGTCCAACACCTGTCGCAGAAAAACGAGCAACTTTACGAGTTTTTGCGCGAAAGCCTCTCCACGAACGAAAGTTGTGACTTATTTGTCGGACTTGTCAGCTTGTTATCTTGGCCCATGGATGTAAGAATTGAAACAAGATCTTCTTTTAGTGCCTCTCCATCCACAAGTGAAGGTTGGCATTCATTCTTTTGAAATTTTCTTTGTCCAAGGCTAGCTGTTCCAGTCTTAATACCTGTCCATTCCCTGATGTTTCGAAGCCATGACATCATCCGCCTTGCAATCTTGCGCTTGCCTGGTATTTGGCCCATCGTAATTAGTCTGCAGAAGGGAATACCGGTTATTATATACGGTTATTATGTGGTAACGGTACGTGGCAACTTTCCGCCGTTTAATGATTCGGACAAAGTTTAGCTTATTCCCAAACACAAAACAAGAATAAAGTCACGTGACCCGAAGACAAGTCTGCTATTGAAATAGGATTGGTCTCACTCACAACGCATAGAAGACAAAAGCTAAATTTGTCATAAATGACACGAGAGCTACTTTAAATCACAATAAATCACAGAGCTATTAAAACTAGAGAGATACGCTGTTGTCGCTGTTGCGCTGTTGTTGCTTGAGGCAATTCTCAACCACAATGTATGGAAAATCTTGCCCCAGAGCTGTCAAAACTGACGAACACCTTTTAGAGTGGAGTTTGTTTTTCAGAGACAATGACTTTGCTTCTGATTATTCATCCATGGCCCTGTCAGACTTGTGACGTCTGCTCTTTTGTGTTTTCCAATTAAAGGTTACGTTCGATGTTCTTTAATTAAAAAAGCGTAGACCGGCAATATTTGAACAGTTCTTTTGTGCGAGCTTTTTGTTTCTCTGTGTACACTCAACTAATGGTTGGAGATGTTGAACAAACTTGGCCTCAAGAGTTTCATTAATTTTGGTTTCTTGGTGATTTTCGTTGACTAGCTTTTTGTTACACTTGTCATCAGTTTAGTAGATTTGTGACCATTAATTTCGAAATTAGACTGCAAGAGAACAGTAAAATCCCAACAATAACATGGTATGTAAAAATTAAATCAACTCGAGCAAAAGTTCTTCTACAGAAAGAAAATAGTTGTGTGCCAGCAATCCATGGCTTAAAGATGGCTATATGCGCCCCAATGATGGGTATCATTGGGGCCCCAATGATGGATATCAACAATCAAGTAGCGTAATTTGACAAGGCGTTTCTTAGCAATCACAGAAGTTAAGCAAGGTTTGACACGATCAGTCTTGGGATGGGTGACCGAGGGTGGCATTTACAACTGAGAGCTACCGTAGCTAATTCACACGTCAAATTGTAGGCTCTGATTGTCTTAACCATTTAGCAGTGGCAGAGGCAACCAACCAAATAACCGGACCCCATAATTTAACGTGTGCAGCTCAATTGTAAATGCCACCCGCGATCACCCATCCCAAGACTGCTCGTACCAAACGTTGCTTAACTTCGGTGATCGCTAAGCAACGCCTAATCAAATAACGCTATACGCGCTACATCTATATGAAAACAGGGGAAAAAAGCAATGATTGCGAATTCACCCCAGATCCCAGATAACGAAATGGGCACGAAACAATTAAGCAACGTTTAACCCGAATCGCCGGCGGTATCAGTGCGTGGTAATCACCGGTTAATCTCGAGGCACCGCTTATCCATGGCTAGGCTAATGGGGATCCATTAAGTATTTAGAACATTTACAAGATTTTTACCGGAATTCGAGAAAAAAAAACATCAGCTGTGCCATACAAAATTGCAACTCGGAATCGACAAAATGTATGAAACAGCTGATTTTTTTCTCTAATTCCGGGTTGGCCCCATGTTAGAGTTGTTTAAATTGATGGTCTGAACCGTCTCCTTTCGGCTTGATACACCAGTCCTAGATAATACATGTAAGTACTTTACGAAAACAAGGGGAAAAAAGTAATGATTGCGAATCCTTCCTAGATAACGAAACAGTTAAGCAACGTTTAACCCGAAATCCGAATCGCCGGCAGTATCAGCGCGTGGTAATCACCGATTGTTCTCGAGGCACCGCTTATATATGGCTAGGCTAATAGCAAACCATTAAGTATTTAGAACAATTTTGTGCTTATCAACATATCATTATTAAACAGAGCTTTAGCCGTAGTTTGACTTATCGATCACCATACTTAGTCGTGTCAAAGGCTTTCAGGCGGCTTAAAACACTGACACCAGGGCTAGCCACCCGGCCTATACGAACTTACATACCATACTTAGTCAGGCAACATTCGGGACGGTCAGTTTTCTGATGGGTGACCCCGCACCGGGAACGCTGCCCTGGCTAGGATTACACGTTAAAGAACCGGATCCTACAATTTAACGTGTCATCTGAGCCTCGGCAGCGCTCAGATGTAAATGCCACCTGAGGTCTCCCATCCGCAAAGTGACCGTGCCGTTCTCTAAGAAACTCGCAGTCAAACTATGGTACGAGTATGATAGCTCTCACTATCAAAAAATTATCAGATCTCATGTAGAACCAATTATTATATCTTCTTTGGTAGAACCAAGCTCCTAACGCTACGTGTCCTAACTCTACAAACCCTAACTTCACAAACTGTGCACCTCAGTGCAAATAATATTTTAATTTGTGTGGCTTTTTTAATGTAGAATATGGCTACATTTGGCCCCCAACTCGCCTGATGGAAAAAGCGAAGAAGTCGCGAAGTTGTAGCCGAAGATTGAGTAAGTGGACTTAGAAAATACCTATTCACTCTTGACTTGAAAATATCCAAATTGTAATTGTCAGGAAACAATGACGGAGGCAGGGCATTCAAATCCCTGGCGGTCCGCATTATGAAGGAAGAAGCGAATCGCTAAGTTCGAGCAGGTGGTACGTCGACGATGTAGGGATGGTATTTATGCGACTTCCAGCTTGTTCTATTGTGAAAAGGAGATGAAGGAATCAGGTCGTGGAGTTCGACCGCACACTCGCCGAAATGGAGCCTACAGAAATTTGACAAACACGCTAATTTACGCCTGTTTTCCAGGCTTTTTAATTTGGAAGCGACAAGCTGGGCTGTCAGATAACGTTGATGATGACAGTTTCTATTTTTTGCCTACATTGAGATTCCCCAAACGTTTCGATTGTTGTTTAATATTCAAAGATGGTCTTTGTCCAACTGTTTCTGTGGGCGTGTCGTCCCGAATCCGTTTACAAATGACTGCAATTACTCCCAATAGGAACGGATAGTTTTCCTTTGCTTAATTACAAAGTTAATTTACCGGGAACACCTGAGACTTGAGATTTGTCGGGGTATCTGTACCAGCCTTTTTTTAATAGACCACTGCAGGGCGTAGGCCTATCCACGAAGGGTGAATTGGCCATATCCACTACGCTGGTCCAGTGCGGTTTGGTGGATTCACATCATCGTCATCATCACCTTCCACGGCCTTCTTTATTCCACTGCTGGGCCTCTCTCTCTTGTAGTGTCATCTGCCTCGGTCCTTTGCCAATCGTGTCCAGGTTCGACCCGCGATATAGATATATTCCATCAAATTGCTTCTACGATTTACGATTCTAAGCCCCGAGTTCACCAACGCTTGTTTAAGTTAAACGTGTGATTACTGTATTTAACCCACGGTTTTAGCTTGCTGAACAGCAAAATTTCGTTAAAAATCTGTTTAAGATTTAATCAACGATTGATAAATTAAACATCTATTGGTGAACTAGGGTCTAAAACCCGAGTTTAACCGTTGTTCGAATACAGTAATCACACGTTTAACTTAATCAAGCGTTGGTGAACTCCTAAGCGCATTTGTATGTAAGAATAAAGCAATTTTATTTTTAATTTTGACGTAAGCAGGATGCCGTACGAGTACGATGTTTTCTTTCACCAAAATGCCAATGGTGTGAAATTCCATACATATGTTCCTAAATTCATTGGTACGGGATCAGGATTTGAAACCACGATCTCACGATTGTAAAGCGGGTGTCACTACCACTAGAACATCAGACCACGGCTTCAAATTCACGGTTTCTGTTTACAAATGGCTGCAATTACATCCAATGGCAATGGATAGTTTTCCTTTAGTTAATAACAAAGTTAATTCTCCAGGACACCTGAGACTTGAGATTTGTTGGGGTGCGACCCCGAAACTAAGTTCGGTATGGAGATTAATGACTGGGGGTTATTTACTCACTTAAGTAGATCATTTCATAACCTGCGAAGTTATGGCTTTAAGTAGGACTAACTTTT
This sequence comes from Hypomecis punctinalis, assembly GCA_949316475.1. Classification (NCBI taxonomy): domain Eukaryota; kingdom Metazoa; phylum Arthropoda; class Insecta; order Lepidoptera; family Geometridae; genus Hypomecis; species Hypomecis punctinalis. The sequence continues at coordinate 8,539,541 of OX438820.1, read as the reverse complement.
GTCCACGACTTCGCCCCACGTGCTACTATATTTCGTTTTGTGTTATTTCATAAGAACCTTTTATTTCTGTATACGATAAGCAAAACTGCACCCTGGCATGGCAAAGGGACAAAATTGTCTTTCCGCCAATTTATCACTTCGATGATGAAACGAGTTCAAACAAAGTATGAACTGACATTGACAACTGACATTAAAAGTGGATAAATTGGTTTTGCCATTTGGGGGCCTGAAACCATATTCGACTCATAATTTCCAAAATTCGCAACTCCAGCCCATTTTCACGTTGAACAACACAACATCGTATAAACTTCCAGTTCCAGGCCGAGTTCGATCGGCCAAAAGAACAATTCATAACAATAATATCAGTATATTTCACAAGCCCGCCGCCGGCATCACAAACTCCCAGGAGAAATCTTCTGATATAAACAACGGAAAGACGAACAACTCTTAGGCTTTGACACCACCAAAGCGGAGTTAAGCGAAACTCGTCATTGTCGTCGTTTCAGGTATAGGACGTTCACTGAGCATTAGACAATAGACATCCCCTATAAATCTCCAATAAGACTGGTCGGTGGCGGCTTGCATCCAGCGTGATCCTGCGATCTAATGAAGTCATCAGTCTACCATGTGGATGTGGGTGCACTTCATACTCTGAGATTGCCGGTACATGGTCTTGGAAACTGCTTTATATAAAATTCTTCATGATCAAAGAAACAACTCTTTCAGTCAGAATCTTCATTAATTTTCTTCAAAATCCTACACACACGTGTATAAGATCCGGCATGCAAATTTATCTACACACTGGTCTTATTCCAAATTAAAGATAAACTCTTGGTAAATTTCAAATCATGCCTCAGCAATGCAGAGGAGATTTTAGTAGAATATTTTACGATTTTAGGTTATTTTGATTCCGTCTCGAATTTGCAAGTCCAAAGATTTTGAAAATTGGCAATTGGTCGCCATTTAAGTTATTTGTAAATCATTTGGACTCTACTGATGGATTTTACCACGCGATATCACTCTTTGATGCCTAATTGCTTCACAAACCATTTTTGATTCGGAAGAACCAAATAATAGAATATGTATTTTTGCAAAAGGTTTACGGGCTACAACGCTCTATCCAGCTTCGCTCCGCTATGGTGGAGTCCGGGCCTTACACGAAGAGAAGAACGTAACCGCTATTAAAATCCCATGTGAGTTAAAAATAAATCAGTCAAACGCGACAGCCCACAAACCAATGAGATTGTAAACAATATAGAGAGGGGTCTAATTGGATAATACTCGAGCGTGAGCAGACCTCAACTGTGTGCACAATTCAATCGAAATAAAACCTGACTACCTGTCTCTAAGTCTGTCTTCAACACAAAGTCGCTTACCGTCAGGCGTGTTTGTAGTGAAGCGCGGACTGTACTGTACCAGCCTTTTTAATAGTCGTAGGCCTACCCACGAAGGGTGATTCATATGGACCAATACGAGTTGGTGGATTCACATACGCCATCGAATTTTTTCGGACGTATGTAGGTTGCCTAACGATATTTAACTTCACCGAAAAGACAGTAGTGTGAAATTCCGTACATAAATTCCGAAGAACTCATTGGTACCTACAGCGCGTAAGCGTAAGGTTGGTAAGCGCGTAATAATTACCCAAGTAGCACACTAGTGAATTTTGCAACTTATATTATAGCTCTAAGTTGCAAATTAGTTGTATTACAGTGTTTGATAAAACCTTTAGCTTCAAACACAACTCTTATTTGTATATGAGTACTTCTTGTCGCTCGTAGTTTCATAGGAAAGATTTTTGTTTCTGCTTTGTTTCCTACGGTAGCATAAAACCGATTTTGTTACCTAAAGTAACATACAGGTTTTAATTTCCACTTATACAGAAGTATTGGTTGTATATAAGGTCTCTAAATCACATATATGCAACTCCTAAATCTAAGCGCTATCGTACTCTTATTTGGCACTTTTAGTTCCAAATAAGTAATACAATAGAGGAATATATCTCTTGTAGTAGCTAAAGGTATCATTTTGCAGCTCTTATGAAACCTGTTATATTTGCAGCTTTAAGGGCTAGTGTACTCTGCCACGCCACTTCAACGCGTAACTAAGTTTCTATAGGGGTTCTGGAATACCAAAAGCAGCAATTTCAACTTATTTGAAACCACTAAAGATCTAACAGTTTCAAAATTAGGTATTATATTATTATTATAACTATTGCTACTATAATAACGCATATGTGTATATATATTGTTTAAGCTGTTGTCTTACGCTCACTTAGGCATAGGCCTATCAAAGTACTAAAACATCAGGACCTTTATAAAAATGAATTCCATAACATGGAAAAAAGTAAAACGTTTTTATCAATTTTGGGACCCCTAATCCACAGGCACTGGGAGATCTACAAAAGATAAAATAATTACTATTGGTAATAAGATCAACTGCTTTGCCACTCGCAAGATATAAATAAGTGATTTTTACATCTTGTAGGTGCAAATAGAGCATATATTAGTGATATTAAGAACTATAAGATTTCTTTACGTCGCCATGTTTAGAAAATGGAGACCTTGAAAATGTTTTGTTTTGAACATGATTTTTATCACACTGATGCGTAAACACAGAGTTTTGATAGTTATGATTGATGTACTTTAACATCATACTTAACCTAAAACTATTATATCAGGTTTTTAACAGTTTTACTTTTCAATAGTATTATTTCGTTTATTAATTTAGCACAGTATTTTTTATAAGTCTTGATCAAATCGAAGGCCCGTCAAAATTTACAAAGAAAACAATGTATAGTTTCACAGTAACAAAACAATCGCAATGACTTTTGTGATATTTCAGTGCAGGGAAGCAAATACAATATTATGTTTTAAGTGTCATCAAACACAAACAGCAGTATAATATGCACTATGGCCGCGCCAATCTCATTCAAAATACCGTCCGTAACACAAAATACAATTTTACAGCTATCGCCGACTGTCGCTACTCTGAATAACTTTGACGTCTCATTTATCACTCAATGACCGAGCGCGTTGAATGAACGAACGCACTATTGTTCAATGAATCGTTCACTGCGCACATTTTATACTCATAGTTCTAATTGCCACTCATGGTGATCTTGAGAACTGCTATAGATTCCATTTGGAACTAAAAATAAGCTGCAATTTTTCGCCACTTGGTTCTATAATGGTTGCATAAGGGTTCTCTCCACCTATATAGAACTTCATAATGGTTGTAAATTTCACCCAATTCTGCTAGTAGATCTAATATACGAGCTATTTGCCACTATTTGTGCTACTTGGGTAGGGATATAGTAAAAATAGCTGTACAAGTTAAGATTAAAAGTACATAATATATCAAAGTAGTGTTCATTATAGCAATAGGGACATAATTTCTAAAGTTTATTTTAAATGTAAAATAAGGAGCGGCTCCATAACTAATTTTTGGAACAGTCAAATTCACGTCAAAAATATTTTTGAGAACAAAAGATAACGAATCTCTAGAACAGATGAAGCTCTAGAGATACCAATTTTATTCAAGCTAATTATAAATAAAACTAGTTACCTACTGGACTAAAGTTCATAAAATTGATAAAGAATACAAATAAGAAACATTTTCATTTATTAAACGAAAAAATAGAAACAAAAAGAATCACACAAATCAGTTCACAATCGGCAAAAATATTGCGAAATAAACAACAAAGTCGCCAAGGTACACCTTTAACAGAAATCGGATGAAAAACACGAAACGATTCTAGAATAATATTCATTCTTTCCTCAACAATTGATTAAATAACGGACAAGTGCGAGTCTGACTCGCGCACAAAGGGTTTCGTACCATATGGAAGCCCCCCTTAGTGTGTTTTATTTTAATTTAGTAGTATTATTTTTGAAGAATATGTTAAACTTAATATTCTGTGAATATTTCAAGAATCTTCCTATTGGCGATATTAATATCGAGCAAAAAAATCTCGTTTCTTACATGGAGGCCCGCTTTAAATATTCATTTCATTTTAAGTAATTTATTTATTTTTGAAGTGAAAGTGAATATACAACTAAATAATATGTTAATATTTCAGGCATCTCCTTAATTATTAATATCGAGCGAAAAACGGCGAAAAATTCAGGTTTGTTGTATGGGAGCCCCCATTAAATATTTATTTATATCTGTTTTTAGTATTTAATGTTATAGCGGCAACAGAAATACATCATCTGTGAAAATTTCCACGTTCTAGCTATAACCGCCATCGAATTCCTTCGGACGTTTGTAGGTTGCCTAACGATATTTAACGTCACCGAAAAGACAGTAGTGTGAAATTCCGTACATAAATTCCGAAGAACTCATTGGTTCCTACGGCGCGTAAGCGTAAGGTTGGTAAGCGCGTAATAATTATGTAATAAAAATAGCTGTACAAGTTAAGATTAAAAGTACATAATATATCAAAGTAGTGTTGTGTCCGTCTGTCGGTACAGACAGACAGACGGACACAACACTACTTTGATTTGAGCGGAGTCTTAGTAATAGGGTCCCGTTTTTACCCTTTGGATTCGGAACCCTAAAAATGAATCTTGTGCCACAAAAGCGAAAGTTCAATTTCCTTCGCAATAACAAAGGAACCAGTGGAGGTTTCCAGAAGCTTTTTAATTAACATCGACCTAAAATTCAACGTTTGAAGAAATCTTTGTTTGAACAGGTGAGGTTTCTAAGACGAAATATTTAATATAAAAGCTGGATTGTGAATTGTACTATGGCTGGTAATTAAATGGTCAGCAGTGGAAATTAGTAACAATAAAGCAAGAATACTTTTGGATTTGCGACTTGCGGTGAATCAAAACATAAAATACTTAAAATTTCAACAACGAATCTTATCAGAAATCAATAATGTATATTTCATTAGTTTTTAACATTAGTCTGCTGTATGATAATATTTTGGTCTAAACATGTAAACTGCTAAAATAACTGTAGTTTGTACAAATATACTCATGACTATAAAACTTTTGCATTTCGTTATACTATATTACTAATATTAATAAAATATAGCTCCAGAAACTCAGCAGCTTGTGGTCAAAAAAGGAACAATCCTAGAAAAACATTATCATGTAATATGTTGACAAGACGAGACCGTATATTTCGCACGGTTAATTTTTTTACATTTTACATTTTTAAGCTGTTATTATTTGCATAATACGAGTAAGTCCGATTACAGAGACACCATCCTAATTATAATAGCTAAATAACATAATTCTGTTTCTTTTTCACTTTAGGCATTCGATAAAGAGAACGCTTTTTACGTTGCTATTAAATTTACGCTGGCGCCTCTGTAATCGGGCTTATTGTCGATATCCAAAATTTATTTCCGTTTGTTTATTTACTATTTTTAGTTCACGCACTTTGTAACAGTCAGCGTGTGTGGGAATAACAGTACCGTGACAAACTTACTGTAGTTTTACGGCACTTCATTGATTTGTTGTGATAACTGTGGATTTTAACAAATAAATAAATTAAGTTATCAGATCTCATGTAAAGCCAATCTTTTTTCTTTTTTTTTCGTACAGTTTTGCGTTTAACTTGCGAAAAATATTCTGTGAGTAACAGTAGCTTTACCAAATTTAGACTGGCCAGTCTTTTGGTAGCCCATCTCCTTAACGAGAAAACGCCCGTACTCAGCGGTGAAACACATTTAAAATAGAGATGATATTGAAATTGCTGACCATTACATCACCATGTCGTCATTTACAGCGGACCATCTAAACATTCCCCATTTGACATTCAGCTATTCGAGTGAAATGATATTTCCCATTGTGAATCGAATTTGCCCGATTTGGTATCGGCTGACTGCGTCGGCACAAATGGGGATTTGTTCTTGCGTCTGTAATCTTATTCTTATTGGAGCGGAAACGAGAGGTGGAATTCTCCAGAGGGTTTGAGATTTTAATGGTTCATATGTATATTGCACCATCATAAGTAAGTTCGTGTGGGCCGTGTGGCTAACCTTGTGTCAGAGTATTTAGGCCGCCTGAAGGCCTCTGACATGGCTAAACTGTTGATACAACCGGAGCCTACAATTTAACGTGTCATCCGAGTTTTAGCGCTTAGTTCTGAATGCCAGCCGCGGTCACCCATCCCAAGACTGACCGTCCCGAACGTTGCTAACTTTGGTGTTCGATGACCAGCCCCCCTACCGCCTAAGCAATAGCAATCGTAATAGCAATCGTTTATGACTTTAATTTAGTCATTTGGCACCGCCTATTTGACGTTAGCCATCAATTGCTTTGCACGGATTGCGAAAGCAATCGTTGAATGAACAATTTTGATGGCTAATGTCACGTAAGCGGTGCCAAATGACTAATATGAAGTCATAAACGATTGCTATTACGATTGCTATTGCTTTAGGCGGTAGGGGGGCAGCACCTAGCTAGTTAAATTTGTTGGATTTTGTCACTGACACACTTAGGTTTACACAAATAAACCGACATGTCTTTACATTTGATCTCACAACTTTTTCCAGTCCTTCAGAACTGTTGCTCGAATTGTTCTTTTTGCAAGCCATGTTTTTGTTGAGATACGAAATTACTAAGTAGTACTCTTTCCGGACCTTCTCGATGTTTTCTTTAATTTCAAGTTCAACAAAATAAATTAATAATTATTTTTTGCAAAAAATAGCATGACCGACTTCACCCGTGTACAGCATCATTACAAAGTATAAAACAAAGTCGCTTTCCGCTGTCTGTACCCATGTATGCTTATATCTTTAAAACTACGCAACGGATTTTGATGCAGTTTAAATTAATAGATAGAGTAATTCAAGAGAAATGTTTATATGTATAAAACACCTGTGTTTTTGATTTATCAAAAATGGCTCGGCTAATTTCGATAAAATTTAAATGGGACTAATTTCGAAGTATATACTCTTTCCAATAAATAAAAACCGGACAAGTGCAAGTCAGACTCGCACACAGAGGGTTCCGTACAAATCCAGAAAATTTCACAAAATTGGAAAGTACGTTGTTAAAATCTCTATACTCCTCATCATCATCGACAAAAGTTTTTTTATTTTTCTCGTAAAATTGTTAAAATAATTAAAAACCTGTTTTAGCATGTGCTAATGAAGCTCTTTTATATGATACCTTACATGATACGATTTACGCACTTTGAATTTTAAACCCATATTTTGTGAATTTTGAAGCCCTATTTTTTGTGATTTAAACAAAAATGTTCAGTTTTCAGATTTATTCCCATATGTGTACTCTGAGACGATGGTTTTCGCCAAATTTCATAGTTCTATGTCAACGGGAAGCACCCTGTAGGTTTTAATTTTTGTGAGTGTCGAAATATGCGGTTTTTTACGACATAAACGGCTCTAACTTCTTTATATGATAACTGAGAAGTTTTTCCTTTACACAACTGTAAGAAATCATAGATATACATTATACGTATACAGTTTAAATTTCAACTCGATATCTTTACGCGTTCCCGAGATAAAGAGTCTTGACATACACACAGACGGACAGACGGACAACAAAGTGATCCCATAAGGGTTCCGTTTTTTCCTTTGGAGGTACGGAACCCTAAAAAATAATTATTGAAATCGGACTACTATGAAAAAAGTTATGCGTGGTAACACATAAAAAAAATATACGCGTCGAATTGTATACCTCCTCTGGTGGTTCGTCGGTCAAAAATTAAATGTTTCATAAATGTTTCATCCATGTAATCTACCTTTACAATTATTCGAACACCCCATATCACTCCGCTGAATGAACATACAAATCACCAAGCTAAACATTGCGAAAGACATGTGCAAGAGTCGGTTGCAACACGGCATTGTTAGAGCGTTGATGCAACATGCACTCACGCGCTGCGATCTGTAGGCAGAATGATTTGAATTAGGTACTTTTAGCACGTTTTACGGGCACTCAGCACGTCACCATCTTTATAGGTGACTTAAAAACTCTGTTAAAGGCCCCGGCCAAAAAATATAATTCTCTCCCTTTCGTTTGTAGAGACGACTAAAGAGAGGTTGCTATGGTTTAGGGGTAAAGTTATTTGCCGGCTATTATACCAGGACTAGTCATACTGTCTAAGCTAGAATAGTAGATTGTATCATATGGGAGCAAAATAATATTTTTACGGCGAGGGCGCTTTTTTGAATCCAGAACGAAGTGAGGGATTCTAGAGTAGAATCCCGAGCATAGCGAGGGATTCTTTAGTAGAATCCCGAAAGTAGCGAGGGATTCAAAGTAAGTCGCCCGAGCCAAGAATATATTTTGCGCCCGAGTGGTACACTCTACTTTTCATCACCTCTATGAGAAAATAAAAGGCGCCTCATATTTTATTAGAATATTATTATTCAATAAAACGTAGAAAAATGACAAAATTGAAATTAAATGGTATCTAATAATAAAACAAATGAAAACTTATATTTACATTCTTTTCATTCATTTTTTTGGCGCTGAACACTAACAAATTCAAAAAGTGCGCGACAAAGTTTATTCCGGCGCACTTATTTGTTCCAAATTAAAAAAGTGCGCGGCAAAGATAATTCCGGCGCACTTATAAAGCTTCTTATAGAAAATACCTTCTTTGGGCGCACTTAAGGGCGAACCAACTAGTCCTTTTCGAATAGATGTGATGAAAATTAAATTGTAAAGTGAAGAAACGCGCTGGATGGATACCGCTGCCAACCAGTTTAATAGAAAATCATTAGAACTCTATGTCCATTCGTATAGGCTGGGTGGCTAGCCCTGGTGTCAGAGTTTTTAAGACCCCTGAAGGCCTCTGACATGGCTAAACGGTTAATACAACCGGGCCTACAATTTAAAGTGTCATCCGAGCCGCGGCAGCGCTTGGTTGTAAATGCTACCCATGGTCACCCATCTGAAGGCTTACCGTGTCGAACGTTGCTTAAATTTGGTGATCGCTGACAGACACCAAGTCAAACTACGCTATAAGCGCTACATGATGATGATTCTAGCATCCGGAATCAATGAAGCGATAACACCGAAAAGGGGTCTATTTTAATAATACCAACCAACAAGTCAGTGAAACCAATAAACAAGTTAAAGTTACAATCAATATCAGTTAATTTCTCGGTAATGAAAGGTCTTAACCCCATCCCTCAGGTAAGGCGTAAAGTTCCCGAAACATTTCAAAAGGATCCATTATATTTCACCACATCAACCGCTCGGGGATTCGACTGCGCAGACACGGTCAGCGTTTGTACAGGGTTATTTTGAATACACCTATAAACTTAACGAAACAACATTGACAATAAACAATTGAATATTAAAAAAGTGTATTTCGTACGAAATCATTACGATTCGAAACTTTAAGACTTCGAGTCGGGTTTCGAAATTGCTCGTGACATACACACAATGATTCGAAGCTACCAAACTAGGCTAATTACACTAACTTTAATCTAGGTATCTATCTATCAGCCGCAGGATGTCCACTGCTGGACATAGGCCTCCCCCATGGATTTCCAATAAGGCCGGTTGGAAGCGGCCTGCATCCAGCGCGTTCCTGCGATTTTTATCATATCGTCAGTCCACCTAGTCGGTGGACGTCCTACGCTGCGCTTGCTGGTCCGTGGTCTCCATTCGAGAACTTTCCGGCCACATCGGCCATCCGTTCTTCGAACAATGTGTCCTGCCCATTGCCACTTTAATTTGCTAATCCGCTGGGCTATCTCGGTAACTTTGGTTCGTCTGCGGATCTCCTCATTTCTGATTCGATCCCGCAGAGACACACCGAGCATAGCCCTCTCCATAGCACGTTGGGCTATCTTGGGCTTATTCATTAGGCGCACATTAAAAGACCACGTTTCAGTTCCATATGTCATCACTGGCAACACACAACTATCGAAAACTCTCGTCTTGAGGCACTGAGGTATATCTGACGAAAAGACATCACGCAATTTTCCGAACGCTGCCCAGCCGTGTCGGATTCGGCGATCGACCTCTTTCTTAAAGTTTGAGGTTAAGGTCACATTAAATCTATTGTAAACTAACTTAACAAAGAGCAGGGACCACCCTAGAGTCTGTGGTAAAAATCTTCATACGCTGACGTCGTGGTCGGTTACGCGTACGAAAATGTGGTTGCGATCTTCGGATAGCGCACTGCAAGGCTAATGACAGCTTTCCATTATGTTTACGATTCCTGAACAAGCGAAACTACAGACTACGTTCGCTTATGTGTTATTCAACGTGTCAACGTTTTCGTAAAATACAAATAAATCGAAGAAATCTTTAGCCACACTATGCTGTAATTCCTACATTTTAGTCCAAGCAATGCCGTGCAACCGAGTTTTTTTTAACGCGAACAAGTCCGCGCTTGACCACCAAATCGCCTGATGGTACTTAAGCGAAGTTGTGGTCAAAGATAAAGCACGCGTACTTAGAAAATACCTATAACCTTGAAAAGTTTTGCATTTCATCTCTTAGGAAACAGTAAAGCTGGCAGACTGTTCCGTTTCCTGGCGATACGAATTAGAAATGTTGATATTCCAGATAATGTTCTCGATCACTGCAAAAGTAACGGAGAACCAATTCTGAGAAGAAACAGTATGAACGCTAAAGTTTTTTTCACAACATAGATTACTTTTTACTTTGAAGCATGTTAGAGTACAAAAATCATGTATAAACCGGCCACACGTAGCAGAGTCTAAAATACTAAAGCATCTCACATAAAAATTAAGTAAGTTATTTTAATTGCATCGAATTTTCTAAAGTTATTTAATATAAACACACGCTGCCTGTAAGTATTACTTATACTAAAATAACCCTGAACTTACTAACTCCCGAGTCTCCCGACTCAGCAAAGAGCCAAGTTTTAAACCTCTGAGAAGCTGGCGAAAACTTGGGACGTTCTTTGATGTTCCACAACAGTTACCTGGAACAATAACATAAAACACATTAATGGAAGTAAATTATTTACGATGGCAATATAATGTTTATAACCTCTTTAATATAACACATTATTTGAGGAAATAAATAAACACTATTTTCTAGAAACAATCTAACGATTTACGGTATACCTGCATAAATATAGCATAATACTCGTATATCTTTTTTCTCGAAAGCTGCTTATATCCTATCGGATTTTGAATTTTTGCCAGGTAAAGATATACTCATCGTTATGAACAACTATTATTACGGGACCAAGTTCGAAAGCTCTATAAAAATTGGCTGTACATTTTCAAGTAACATCAACATAAAAGTAAATTAAGGTTTTGTATGCATTAGCCGTATTATGCATTTCATTTCAAATGATCGACTAAGTAATAGTGTATCACTTTTATGGATTAATTTAAATTTTAACTTTTTCCATAAAGTCAAAATTATGTTATTAATGGTTATTTTTTCACGAAATAATTCTATCATTCTCTTTATTTTAAGTAAGTATCAAATTTTGTAATAATATGTACCTATGTTGTTTTTAAACTTTCGCGATTTGAACACATTATTATTTTATACTACGGGACTAATCGCACACTAAAATTACGAGATAAATAAATACCTCCTCATCCCGACGTTTCGGTCGAGTTGCATCGACCGTGGTCACGGGTAGACTGGAATGTAGTTCAGCTGGTACCGCCAATTCAATTTGAACTTGAAAAATTGTCACTACGACACACAACACTGACGGTATCTAACAATGTCCTTCTACCTACACTACGCGATTTACATTTAATTTTGTTGACAACAGGATTCCACGACGCCGAGAACTTAAATCCATCCTCCCGGTTGAAATTCTTATGTTTTTTGATTTCCACCGCTTCACGAACTATTCTTGAAAAATAGTGTCGATCCGTGGAGAGGACTTTTGGGTCGTGGAGCTCGATCCAATGATCAGTACCTCCGTCAAGCAAATGCTCAGCTATAGCAGACTTCTGTATCTGGCGGTTTTTGACTGCCGCGATATGTTCTTTGATCCGTTCAGCAATATTACGCTTCGTTTGACCTATGTAGGAACACCAGGAGTCTGAAACGGAATGACATCCTTCGGCGTTCTGACTTGGCCCAGTAGCTTGGATAAGGGAGTATACACTGTCTTGATGGAGTAATCATTTAACAAAGCTACTTTCACGTATTACGTCCTCTCTATCCTCTGACCTCTGAAAATGTCTTCAACTCCTTGTACGACATGACATCTCTTTGACCTGATCTAAAAATTCCCGCCGTAATCTTCCCCTTTCTCTCTTTCCTTGACTTAACATTAAAAGTATAAGAAAATACAAAAAAATTATACATGACGGGTCCGTTTAAACGTATGAGATATGGAACCACACGGAAACTACTGCAGTTTCAGTTTACGAATAATATCATACTGCATGCTGTGGACACGTGAACAAAGAACTCGTATTACCAGATCGTTCCATTAGGAGCACGCGATTCGGTTCCCATGGTTAACGAAATGGTACAAATCGCTCCGATCGGTGCTAATTTTAGAATGCTCTAGAAAATGACAGGCGTGTGGTCAAAAGGACCAATATCAATAGCAGCTCTCCAAACAGCAAACCTCGCGGCACATCGCCCTAACTGAATTCATTAGCCTATATTTGGACTAGTTCTTGACCGATTAGGTTTATATTCTTAGGTTTTAGATACTTATCTAGATAGATAAATACGATCTTGGCAAATATTATCGAAATCGGCTAATAACTAGCGCATCAGCAAACCTTCCGTTTTGAAGAAAATACCGTAAAATGTAAAAAAATACTACATGGAGATTGGACACATCGATTCGTGCAAACTATTTGATTTCTATACACAATGAAGCCAATTGTGCCATTTTAGCCGAAAATCATTTTTAAATCTGATTTTTCTACATTTTCCCTCTGTATTATTATGTACTACGGGACTAATCGCGCACTAAAAGTACGAGATAAATAAATACCTCATCATCCCTACGTTTCGACCAAGTTGCATTGATCGTGGTCACGGGTAGATTACCCGTTGCATCAATCGTGATCACGGGTAGACTACTCGTGACCACCATCTATGTAACTCGGTCGAAACGTCGGGATGATGAGGTATTTATTTATCTCGTAATTTTAGTGCGCGATTAGTCTCGTAGTACATAATAATAATGTGTTCAAACAGCGAAAGTTTAAAAACAACATTTTCCCTCTGTCCAATATTCCTCCCCTAAACAAAAATCGGATGAAACAAACCGTAAAGAAGCTTTCCTCGTCTTTCAGAAAAAAAATGGAAATTTTCCCGATCAAGGCGGAAATATCGGTCAAATGAAGGTAAAAAGACTTGTCCCTTAGCGAAATCGCATCAATCAAAAGGTTTGTGTTGCGTAATCGGCCCTTTTTCCTGTTATCATAATAATTAGTTAATTTAATTAATAATTGGTGGAAAAGCCATGGTGGTCTAGTGGTAATGATACTCGCCTTACGATCGTGAGGTCGGGGGTTCAAACCCCCTTCCCGTACCAATGAATTCTTTGGAATTTATGTACGGAATTTCACAACACTGGCTTTTCGGTGAAGGAAACATCGTGAGGCAACCTGCATACGGCCGTAGAAGAAATTCGATGGCGTATGTGAATCCACCAACCCACACTGGGCCAGCGTGGTGGATATGGCCCAATCACCCTTCGTGGGTAGGCCTACGTCCTGTAGTGGACTATTAAAAAGGCTGGTACAGTACAGTACACGTACAGTATAATAATTAATCGAAAAATAAATCATATAGTACTTAGTGTAACGCCAACGTTTCAGAACTGTTTGTACGAATTCGCAGAGAAATAATCCTAGTATTCCAAGCAGCAGCGGAAGAGCTCCCTCCTGGCTATGAAGAGCCTTAGCCCACCTGGAAAACCCTGAACCGCCTCCGTTCTTAAGTGGGCCGAAGCTGAGATAATCTGGCAAAATGGGGATACATAGACAGCTCCGAGATCGAATGTATCTGCGGCGTGAGACCACAGACTATATAATAATATATGCCAAATCTGACTAACTGTGCAGCATACTCTAAAACCTGCACCACTAAATGACGCAACAGAGAATTCCGTTGAAGTGGCAAATTTTTGATCAAAAGACGGAATATATTTTAAGCACACAACGAAGAAGAAGCAATTGTCAGTTATAGAAACCTAGATGTAAGTTACCAAAAGTTACCATCTACCTACTGGCAGCTTCGGCTAAGTTCCAGTTCAGAGATAATCAGTTTTTTATTGTGTTCTAAAATACATAACTTTATGAAGTCTATCAACGCGAATTTTTCCAAAGACTGCCAATTGTTTTCTCAATAAGAGACGCCTGTCTTGAGCAGAGGAACAATTCAATGAAATGAAGAGTTAAAGACGACCTGCTTTAAAAAACTCAATTAATTCATAACTTCTAGTCCAATACAATTACGAAAATTTATTCCCTAAATTGCACTGGACTATTCGGTGTTTGTCAGCGATCACCGAAATTAAGCAACAGTTCCGCGGTCAATATTTGGACAGCGGGTGGCATTTTCCAACTGAGCGCTACCGTGGCTCGGATGACACGTTAAATTTTAGGTCCTGTTGGAAATAACCGTTTAGCCATGTCAGGGACCTTTATGCGGCCTAAAAACTCTGACACCAGGGCTAGCCACCCGGCCTATACAAATTTACTTTTTTTCTCTTGTGTCTAGACATCAATTCTGACTCCAACAATCGAGCTATGCTAGACGAACGAATTCACATGCATCTAGCGATAGCAACCCATAAATCATTCAACGCTTCAGTCGACCTTGGCAAGGTGAACTTTATCACGATGCAGTACAGGTCAAATACCAATGTCATGTCAAACATCTCGTGCCGTCGGTCAATATTACGAGTTTTTATGGCACCACGCATATACGCATTCGCGTGTTTGCCAAACATTGTTACACGTACGATTAATCATTTGTCAGCGAGCGGAAGCGAGCCTACGCGTTTCCACACAATATTCAATTAGTCCAACAACAACATCCTACATGTTTGTTTCCCATAAAGCCGGCTAAAGATCGTAAAGAATGCGTGAAGCTGTGCGATTTTTGAGGCATAAATCCAAGATGGCCGGAACGGAAACATTGGCTGCTGTAGGGTTGTCAAATAAGATTCATGGTTTCGATTTAAATTTTAAAGTAAGTATGACAAACGTATTATATCACAGATACATATAATTAAACAAGCCGTGGTGGTCAAGAAGTAGTGACACCCGCCTTACAATCGTGAGGTCGTGGGTTCAAATCCCCGGTCCCGTACCAATGAGTTCTTTGGAGTTTATGTACGGAATTTCACACCACAGGCTTTTCGGTGAAGGAAAACATCGTGAGGCAACCTGCATACGTCTGTAGAAGAAATTCGATGGCGTATGTGAATCCACCAACCCGCACTGGGCCCGCGTGGTAGATATGGCCCAATCACCCTTCGTAGGTAGGCCTACGTCCTGCAGTGGACTACTAAAAAGGCTGGTACAGTACAGTACAGTACATATCTGGCATAGCAGCCCTAGGCGTGCATCTGGTCGTCGGGGAGAGTACACACTACGCGGTGACGCGGGTACCACCGCAGTGTATTTTCGGTCAGAACTTGACCTCTTATATCAAGGGAATGAGGGGAATATCGCTACAGATTACTGGAGGTTAATTGATGAGACGCCAAATATACCTTTATTTACAGAGTAGATATCCAGAGGAAAATATGGATTGGATATAAATCAACAAATGCACAGTGCTGTAGTTGTGGCAGCCCTAAACATGCATCCGGTCGTCCGACGAGTACACACTACGCGGTGACGCGGGAACCACCGCAGTGTATTTTCGGTCAGAACTTGACCTCTAATATCAAGGGAATGAGGGGAATAGCGCAACAGATTACTGGAGATTACATTGATGAGACGCCACAAATTGCTACTTTAGATTTTGACACTTCTGTTTTACAAATTGAACGTTTTTCTATTCGTACAAACTTTGTTTGTTGCGTACTACTTCGTATAGCATTGCGTGCTGTATCAAATAGCTATACTTAATACATTGTAATATTTTAGTAACCTATTTTTGTGTAACATCGCAATCAAAGATGATAATATTGGTGATCAAATCTAGATACCAAGTCGAACAAGCATGGAGGTGGGCAGGACACACTAGGACACCATTCATCGTCAAGACAAGGACGTTCACCCTTAACCGATGACCTAATTAAGACCCCACGGCAGGAACACGACGCTGATTACAACCGATTTCATTGCAAATCTAGGAACTAATAAGTCCAGCAGTGGGCATTCCATAGATGATATACAAATAATTCTGCCTCTTTACTACGCTGTTTTAGCATGTGGTGTCCTACAGCTGGGCAAAGGCGTACCCTATTAAGTTGTGGCGATTTTGTGCCGTAGAGTTCCAGTTCTCTTCTCTATACTGCATATTTAACATACTTCCAAACAAAAAAGTGCATGAATCATGAAAGACATGCACTCTCCATCTGAAGTCATATGCGTTAGGCCGCAATGCTAGTACAGCGATAGGCAGGGCACTCTCAAAATCCATACGATAAGAGAAGGTCGTTCACTCAGTCACCCACAATCTTGACTGATGACCTGATTAAGATCACAGACATACGCTGACGCTTCCAATCGATCTTATTGAAAATATATAGGATTGATTAACTCCAGCACTAGACAATTTAAATACAGGGTCATAGTATTAAACGCAAAACATTTTAAGGGTAGATCTAGTACACATCTAGACAAATAACTTTTGTACTGCGACTTTTGAAAATTCTCATAAGAAAAATTCGCTTCTCCATACATTTCGCCGCGCGTTAACGAACTTTTTGTATGAAAAAGATGATTTTTTCATCGTGATTTTCCAAAAGTCCTAGAACAAAAGTTGTTTGTTTTTGTTCCAGGGCTTTTGGAAAACAAACAACTTTTATTCTAGGACTTTTGGAAAATCACGAAGAAGGAAATCTAGATTCTCGATGAACTAGACCCCCCCTTAAAAGGTTTTGCGTTTAATACCTATGACCCTGAACGATCTGCCTCTTCAACTCTTCACTACACAAACTATATATTCAACTTCCCAATAAAAAACAGCACCGACAACAAAAGTGCGTGAGTCATGAACGACATGCACTCCATCTGTTACACAGCACATCGTCGGGATAGCCGTCATTACCGGTCGCATGCCTTTTTGCTCTTTTGGCGGGAAGCGCAGTCATGTGCGTCTGGCCGCTATGCTGATGGCTCGATACATGATCGAAAGTAATTAACCGACTTCAAAAAAGGAGGATCTCAATTTATCTGAATGTTATTTGAAGTTAAAACTTCTTTAGCGGTGCACTTTTTGGGATGGGTAAAAAAAAATATTAAACTCGCGTCAGGACACGTGACCTGATTGAAAATCGTAATCGGATCGCAAGTTATCACTTCTGCCGGCATTCCCGGAGAGCAACCCGTTGTTTTTTTTTTTATTCTTTTTTGTATGTTACGCAATTTTAATATATGAAATTTATGAACCGAACATGATGATTTTTTTTTATTGGTGGATCATACTTCAGAAGTCGTCTCATTTAAATTGGGTGATTCGTTCGAAAACCAACATTAATGTGAAAATTACTACATCGATCTGTGCGAACTATTACAATTCTGTACACGGTTGAACTCGGTTATTATTGGCGAATAATAATTATTGCTCTAAAAGACTTATTTTTGTGATAAACAATTCAAAATTTTGTCACAAACGCAGGATTTGGACCTGCATCTCCGGGTCAGCGTCCCGATTAAACGTAGACTTACATTTTGAAATAAACCTGGTGTGAAACAAGCACTATAGACACCCTCTGCACAAGGTAGAACCGCCAGCCGGCCACCTAAAACTCGCAGAAACTTTTTAAATTGCACAGAACCCATATCCGATCACCCCACTGATGCTCGTTGTAAACTATGGCAGGAAAACTGCCCCCCACCCAAGACTTCCTGGAGCCAGCGGAAGAACTCCCCCCAGAGAATGAGGTAGCGTGGCCAACGTGGATGTCGTTAAATCGGCTCCGGAGCCAAGTTGGCCGCGGCAGATTTATTACGTCCAAATGGGGTTTTTCTCACGCGAACTCTGTCAAGTGTGACTGTGGAGCGGAGCAGACAATGGAGCACCTATTGTCCTGCCCTCAGTGCCCAAACACCTGCACACTTAGCGACCTTATGGAAGCCTTTCCATCTGGGGGCAGTCGCTTACCACTGGGCAAAGCTTGTATAAATAGAACTAACCTATTTTAGAACCATCGGCCCGAAGAAGAAACAATATAAAATAAATGAGTAAAATTGCGCTTTTGCTTTTAGCGGAAAGTAACACCATGTGCGTCTCGCCGCAATGCTGATGCGCGATGCATGCAAACGCTGATGGAAAGTAATTTTAGACTGATTGATCGCGTTTGACGTCGATACGGTGCTAGATTTGCATTTGATGGTACGCCACAGCCACGGCCAATACCAATGGCGTATCTAAAACTGCTTCTATGTCTTCCGGTCAATTGTTTGTTTTGAGATCGAGTGGAGTGATGTACTGTAC
Organism: Hypomecis punctinalis; assembly: GCA_949316475.1. Taxonomy (NCBI): domain Eukaryota; kingdom Metazoa; phylum Arthropoda; class Insecta; order Lepidoptera; family Geometridae; genus Hypomecis; species Hypomecis punctinalis. The sequence goes on along the minus strand of OX438820.1, from coordinate 8,521,008 downwards.
TGTATCAGCCTTTGAATAGTCCACTGCAGGACGTCGGCCTACCCACGAAGGGTGATTGGGCCATATCCACCACGCTGGCCCAGTGCGCGTTGGTGGATCCACATATGCCATCGAATTTCTTCTACGGACATATGCAGGTTGCGTCACGATGTTTTCCTTCACCGAAAAGCCAGTGGTGTGATGGAGTGATGATCATGACCAAATTATCATAAATGTATTTAAATGAGGTGAAATAATAATGTAAGACGATTTGGGTAACGTTGTTCGCATTTTTTATAAGTATTCCTTGTGAAGCTGTGAGTAATGCTTATTTTCGAAAGTGCACCGATGGCACAATGTACACAGGAAGTGTAATATCTAAAACTTACCCGATAGAGACGAGCAAAGCAATTTTGTGATGTTAAACTTCAACTATTATTACCGACTTTTAAAATGGATGAGGTACCTACCTACCTATTATGTTCGTCTGTGTGTTTTGTCTGAAAATATCGATGAATGTTCATCGATATTTTCGCCAATTACCGACAAAAAAAGCATTTTTATTTCTAAAAAAATTTGCTCAAGGTGACCTTTGCATTTAAATATTATTGAAATCGGCTGATCCATTTTTGATAAATCAACAATAATAATGTCACATCCATTCGTGCAAACTATTCGAATTCTGTACACGGAGGCAGTTGGTGGCGACCTTTTTTTGGGATAATAATTATGCTAAACGCAATACGTATAAGTTATAATGCAGCACTAAAAGATGATCTAATGTCATGTCAACACCATTTATCATAACTGTCAATTACCCCTTCCCAAAGCTTTCGGAAGCATTCCTGCTTCCCGTCTTTTATTTTTCCAAAACGACGACACATATTTCCCTTTTCTTTGATCTTCTAATGAATTCGTAAATTATCTCCGGCGTGGATAATCCTTAAAATATCACGTATACGCGGAATCGCTCCGACATCCGCTCAAGTGGTTTAAGAAGAATTCGTAACGAAGGAGAAGATTATACCGATATAAATGTGAAAATTTGTGTAATAATGGGTATTTTTCCGTCCAAGTAAAAACGGTAATATGTGAAAGAAAAAACAGAGATAAAAGGTCTGATATGAAGTACAAAACATATATAATGAATGTGTATTTTACGAAACATAAGGTAGCCACAAAAGAAATAGATTTATGATAGTTTAGTTGAATCTGGCGTTACTTTGCGGATGTTAATCTTCAAATGTATGTTTTGAATATATGTATCTTTAGTGTATTTCCGCTTTGTTGTCATAAAAGCACAATTAATTTTTCATCACATCTATTCAAAAAGAACTACTTGGTTCGCCTTTAAGTGCGCCCTAAGGTGGTGTTTTCTCTAAGGAACTTTATAAGTGCGACGGAATTATCTTTGCCGCGCACTTTTTGAATTTGGAAGTATTTGTAATGTTAGTGTTCAGCGCCAAGAAAATGAATGAAAATAATGTAAATATAAGTTTTCATTTATTTTATTATTAGATACCATTTAAATTCAATTTAGTTGTTACTCTACGTTTTATTAAATTATTACATTACAATAAATTACGAGGCGCCTTTTATTTTCTCATAGAGGTGATGAAAAGTAGAGTGTACCACTCGGGCGCAAAATATATTTTTGGCTCGGGCGACGTACTTTGAATCCCTCGCTACGTTCAGGATTCTACTAAAGAATCCCTCACTTCGCTCTGGATTCAAAAAAACGCCCTCGCCGTAAAAATATTATTTTGCTCCCATATGATACAATCTACTATTTAACTTATTGTGCTCTTTAGGTCTTATCTCACAGTGCTCTACTCAACACGTGTTTCGCCTTTAAAAGAGACATCTTCAGGACGGGTTGGTTGACTCTCCGAGCTCTTTCGCATTGAATTCTTGCGAGTGAGCTCGAAGAGAGATATAAATGATGTGAGAGGAGTCAAAACGGAGAATTAAAACAAAGATTAGTATTATGATGTAAACTGTGGCTAGTAAGCTATTGAATGTAAACGGATAATTAAAACAAAGATTAGTATTATGATGTAATCTGTGGCTAGTAGGCTTTGGGCCGGGAGAAGGCAACTAAATTGGCATAGGACGTGAAAAATGTGTATTTGTAATTTATAAGAAATAAAATAAGCATTGTATGCATGCCCCAAGCAATCATGCTCGCCATCGAAGGCTCTTTCTTGCGGCGGCATCATGTGTCGGGTCGTTCTCCTCCCTCAAATATGGTCGAGGAGAGCGATGGCTGGCACGTGATCGGGTGCTGCTTGCGGGTCGCCGGTCTGCTCGTGGCATTCACGCAGTGCATTGACTAACTTAGGCTAAGATTTCTAGTACCTACTCTTTGTACAGTAACTATAATAAAATAATTGTAAATCTTAGTGAACAAAGGGACCCTGGAGTCTGTGGTTAGTAAATTTTAATTAAAAAAAAAACTGTGGCTAAAGTAAGTTTGTATGAAGGTCTTTGACATGGCTAAATGGTTAGAACAACAATTACCTACAATTTAACGTGTTATCTGCGGCACGGAAGCGCTAAGTTGGAAACACCACACGTTGTCACCCACCCGAAGATTGATCGTGCCGAACGTTGCTTAACTTTGGTGATCGCTGACAAACACTTAGTCAAACCACGTTATGAGCGCTACTGTGGCTTAACAAAAAGTAACACCAATACAATCAATACAATTTTCTTACTGCTTCAGGTCACACGGGAAAACAATACATACGAAACGTCAGTCAAGTCATGCGTGAAAAGAAACACATTGAAGGGAGACAGTTTTATTTGCAAAACATCAGAAATCAGCCCGTCTATTTATAACAACGCATTACAATGGATTTTTATTTGTTTATCCTTCCTTTATTTTCGTGCATGTGGTTAATAATATCGAGAACGGCGATTATTTTTGTAAGCGCGAGTTGGACAGCACAGCTGATAAATTTCTTTTCCTCAGAACGGTTTCAGCTTAGAAACAAGTTTAATTATTGATTTCAACTTGTCTAAGAACTTCATCTGTACTGTACTGATCCAGCCTTTTTTAAATGTCCACCGCAGGACGTAGAACCACCAACGAAGGGTGATTGGGCCATATCCACCACGCTAGCCCAGTGCAGGTTGGAGGATTCAAATACGCCATCGAATTTATTCTACGGGCGTATGCAGGTTGGCTCACGATGCTTTCCTTCGAAAAGCCAATGGTGTGAAATTTCGTACAAAAATTAAAAATGTTGAATTCAACATTCATCTAAAATTTGACAATTTTATTAGTCACACTCAAATAGCTCTAAGTCTCTATTTTTGTATGTAGCGTTTGTTTCAAACCACAACACAATAAGAAATACTCCAGTATCCTATTACTTCCTTCCAAGGGATAAGAATCATTCACAACTTTTACTCCGTTTCAACTGCATTTTTATTTAATCATTTTAGTACTTATTTTGAGGGATAATAAGCAGTTGTAACTATTCTGGTGCCCGCAAATAATTCAGACTATAATCTCTCATTTCGTAATACAAGAAAAAAATTAAATCCCTACATAATACTTTAGGCAACAAGAATTTTAATCTGAGTCTTAAACATAATAACACCAAGATAACCCTTGATCTTCCTTCCTGTCCATCTTTAAACATATCTACTCATATCTTACAACAAAAAACCCACACGCTTCACTGAGCTATCAAATCAAGTACCTAGATATTGAGTAGCTAGAGACAAAAATAATCGGCCAAGTACGAGTCGAACTCGCGTACGAAGGGTTCCGTACTGTATGTATGGAAGCCCTCCTAAAGATATTTTAATTTAATTTAATTATTTATTTTTGAAGGAACATACAACTTAATATTCTGTGAATTTTTCAAGCAAAAAATCACGTTACTTGTATGTACTTGTACCCTGAAATATTTATTTTATTTTAATTTAATCATTTATTTTTAAATAGCATGTTTAACTAAATATTCTGTGTATATTTCAAGTCACCGTTATTAATTTCGAGCGAAAAAAGTATAAAAATTCAGATTTGTTGTATGGGAGCCCCCATTATTTTTTTTTTCTGTTTCAGTGAATATTTGAACTGTATAGCTATCACGGTTCTTGAGATACAGCCTGTTGACAGACAGACGGACAACTGGAAGCTCTGAAGTCGATTGAGAGGCGAGCCAGGAGGCTGATTGACAACGACACCTTGACTAAGTCGCAGCTGCAAAGTCTTGAGCATCGTCGCAAGGTAGCGTGTTTGTCGGCCTTTTATCGGATACACTTCGGAGAGTGCGCCCAGGAGTTGCACAATCTGGTCCCACCTGCCCCTTTCTTCTATCGTACGGCTAAACAGACGCGACCAAAGCGACACCCTTTTATGGTGGACATTCCGCGCGTTAGAACCAAGTGTTCGAATCCTCATTCCTCATACGAACAGCCGGAATGTGGAACGCTTTGCCTGGGTCTGTCTTCCCGTTAAAGTACAACGTGGGTGTCTTCAAATCCCGAGTAAATAGTTATCTTCTAGGTAAGCGTGCTACACCCTAGACCGCACATCTGCTTAACATCAGGCAGTGTGTAGTCAAACGCGAACCTATTCGAATTTAAAAAAAAGACGGACGGACAGCGGAGTCTTAGTAATAGGCTCCCATTTTTACCCTTTGGGTACGGAACCCTAAAAATTTGCCAGACTAAGGAAAAACACATTATCTCTCACGCCGACGTATCTTGGAATATATTTACTTGATATGCTAGTTCTTTAGAATATCGGATGTCGTATTTTCCCCGAAATGTGGATTTCCAAGGTAGGTACAGGAAATCAAGTCATTCAGGTCAGTACAGTTACTTTTTATCTACGAAATGAAGAATGAAACTAAAGATATAAAGTAATTAGTTTCCAGATTTCATTTGTGTTGATTAATTCTTGCCGACATCTCATTGACTTCTACCTAAGGATTGATTGGCAAATGATGTTGTTTAGCGTAACGACCTCCTTTTGTATAAATCGTGTGCAATAAAGTTCTAAATTAATAAATTAAATTTTGAAGATATTTTCTTCTCATTTAGAGATATAGGTACTTCTGAAAACTAAATAAAAATTATACTAGTTAGGCTTTAGAAATTAGTGGATAACGACCTTGGGTCGTGGGTCCCCGGCAGCAAGGTGGGTCAACGATATTCGAAATCGCGTTCGTTCGTGGATCTTCTCCTCCTGTTATAACATAGGAGTCAGGAATCAGCTTCGAGGCGAACCTCCTTGCTGGGGCTGGACGCTACACCAAACTGGGTGTAGGGCAATGTAAGGGAGGGCGCAAGTACCCAATCCCGACAGCGAGGTCGGGCGGCATCTCTCAGCGCCCTCTTGGAAATCGCGCGGTGCAAAAGACCGAAGTTACAAGAGAGAGGCCTATACTATACCCAGCTGTGGGATAGAGAAGGATGATGACACTTGTACCTTAGGACACCAATGGCGCAGGACCAAGGTTGATGACACTACAAGAAAGGCCTACACTCATGATCAGGCTAGAAAACTAAAAAGTATAATTAGTCCGTCAGGTACCTAGAATCCTGCGGTTTTAACGAGGTCATCCGTCCACCTTGTGGGTGGACGTCCTACGCTGCGCTTGCCGGTACGTTCTCGAGTGGAGACTCGAGAACTTTTCGACTCCACCGCTCATCAGTCCTCCGCGCTATGTGCCCTGCCCATTGCCATTTCAACTTGCTAATCCTCGTTAAGACCGCAGGATCGCGCTGGATGCAAGCCGCTTCCAACCGGTCTTATTGGAGATCCATAGAGGAGGCCTATGTCCAGTAGTGGACGTCCTTTGGCTGATGGATGGATGAATACCTAGAATATGAAAAAAAAATTAGACACGTATTTTTTCTTTTCTCATTGCGTGTCCAATATTGTTTGATAATCGGGCGGGGTGTGACTCCTATTAGTCCATCATAGACTGCTTCGGTGGCTTCGGTTAGTGACCCTAACTTCTGAATCAAAGAGGCGTGGGTTCGATCCCCACCAGGGCAAATATTTATGTGATGAACATAAGTGTTTGCTCTGTGTCTGGCTGTTATTTAGTTGCTATCTATATAATTATGTATTTAAAAATAAGTATATGTAGTATATATCAGTCTCTGGCAGCCATATCACAAGCTTTGCTTAGTTTGGGGTCAGAGGCCGTTTGTAAGATGTCCCAAAATATTTATTATTTATTTAATGTTTTTTAGGCTCAACATTAAACGAGTAACAAACTCCAAAGACAGCCATTTCAGTTCTGTACACGTTCGCGTACCTACTGGTGATGATATATGAATTATAATCGCATTAAATATTCGTCGCACGTGAAACAGCGCCGATTATAGCAAGTCGGAGCGCTTCGTTTAATGACCCACTAAACTAAAATAGTAACATCCGATTGGCAAAGTCCCGCCGGCAGCAAGGTTGTGCGCGCGCAATACCGCGAATGTCTGCCTCGGCCATTCATGGCGCAGTACAATCACATGGACAGTGTTTCAGTTCTGGCTTGTTCGCTCTTTGAGTGAGAGAACGAAGTGAAGCGAAGCTTCTCAGTTTCGACTTGACGATTTTGATTTCGTCTGTGCGTACAAATTTGGTACACGGGTTCTAAAGATTTTTTTTGTTTTTGATTGGGAGGGGATTTCCTGTTTGCAGTTTGCAGTTGGAAGTTTGCAGACACGCTATTTATCAGCCGATTGCGACCACATTTGGTATAGGTATCGCCACACAAGCCGGCGGACGAGAAGTTATTGCGCATGTGTGCACAATGTCTACACAAGTGGCGTGGTTGTGAGCACGGGCGTAGTGAGCGGGCGGATGTGCCTTCGCATCTCGTCTCTGTGGCTCCCGCACTTACCTATAATTTGCCTTTTGCTCAGCGTTCTGCGCGTAACTTCCCATCCGCCGATTTGTGTGGCGCTGATTCTAAGATCGTTTGATATCTAAATCCTAACAATATTTAAGAGTATGAATCAATGGTTAAGAGATAGTCGGCACATAACATAGGCATATGAAGATTCAGTTAAACAGATGAGAGGTCTACTGTTCCGAGAACTACTAGTATTAGTTTACTTGGTGTTTCTTAGCGATCACCGAAGTCTAAACATATGAGAGGTCTACAGTTCGAAGAACTTCTAGTGTTAGTTTACTTGGTGTTGATTAGCTATTACCGAAGTTATGCAACGTTCAGCACGGTCAATCTTTGGATGGGTGAACGCGGGTAGCATCTTCAACTGAGCACTACCGTGGCTCGTTAAATTGTGGTTTCTGGTTGCTAGCACCGTGTAGCCATGTCGGAGCCTTCAGGCGGCCTAAAAACTCTAACACCAGGGCTAGCTAACTAGCTATCTATACTTTTTGGGGCACGGTTAGTATTTTTTGACCGACGAACCACCGGAGGAGGTATACAATTCGACACGTATTTTATATATTTTTTTATGTATAACCACGCATAACTTTTTTCATAGTAGTCCGATTTGAATAATTCTTTTTTTATTGGAAAGAGTATACTTCGAAATTTGTCCTATTTATATTTTATCGAAATTGGCTGAACCATTTTTGATAAATCAACAATAATATGAAAAATGTTACATCGATCCGTGCATAATATTTGCGTTCTAGCAATGCGCCCCAGCTTCGCACAGGTGTATTATACATATAAACATTTCTCTTGAATTACTCTATCTATTAAAATAAACTGCATCAAAATCCGTTGCGTAGTTTTAAAGATATAAGCATAAATGGGAACAGGCAGAGGAAAGCGACTTTGTTTTATACTATGTAATGATTCTGTACACGGGTGAAGTCGGTCATGCTATTTTTTGCAAAAAATATTTATTCAGTTTGATATTATGCCGTACTAAACACAGGCAGACAGTAGATTTCTTTGTTTCTTCTACTTAAGGGTTTATGTCACAGTCAATGATGGTTATAACGATTAGTAGGATAATATCTTAAAATATGTCAATTTCGATTAGCACAGGACCGAGAAGAGAGAGGCCTATACCCAGCAGTGGGATAGAGGGCTGCGTATCATGATGATGTCCTTCATTTAAATTTAAAAAAATAGATATAGATACTCCTGTACCGTTCCACTGTGCCTAAGTCCGATTTATCTCGCCGCGCTTGTTATTTTAGGCTTTTGATCCGTCCATTCAGCCATGTCGGTGGTGGAAATGAAAAGAAATACTTTGTTTATATTATGACTAGATAGTATCAGTTCCTGTCGCAGATAAATGAGGCATTTAGGTTTCGTAAATAGTAATAGAAACTAGAATACATAGAGAAGCAGTAAAAGGCCGAGACGAGCGTTTCAGCCGAATAAAAACAAGGAACGTGTCATGTACTCATGTAGTACAGGAAAACCGGAAACGTAAAATCTGGAAATTTCTCCACCAACAGGTTTTTTTTTTTATTTTTTATTTCGAATAGGTTCGCGTTTGACTACACACTGCCTGATGTTAAGCAGATGTGCAGTCTAGGGTGTAGCACGCTTACCTATAAGATACCTATTTACTCGGGATTTGAAGACACCCACGTTGTACTTAAACAGTATAGGCTAGATGACATAAAATAAACGATTATAAAAATATAACTTTTTAAATACAAGCTTTTGAGATCCTGGATGTCATATAGCAGCAGAGTGCCAGCCAAGACAAGTAAAATGAGCCCAAACACGACGGGTCTATCTTGTTTAGTATAGGGGTTCCTATGGCCACCTTCCGACCCCATCATCAGATCAGCTCCAGGGCATCATAATATTGCATTGACACGCAATATACATATGCGTGCAAAATTTCAGCTTAATCGAAAACCTGGAAGTTGGTCAAGTTTAACTTCCACCCCAACTTACATACTTACATACATACATTGCAATTTAAATAAAAGCTTTTAAAAATAGTCCACACGTATTTTTTCTTTTCTCTTTCAAACATTAAATGACAAAAATCAGTAAAAGGCAAAAAACCCAAAAAAAATAATGATTTCGAGCCCTAACCAAACAATTAGCCTTGATTACATATAGGACATATATAGGATAGTGTATAGGACAGCGAGATGAATTAATTCGTAATGTAATGACAAGATGCCTTTTCTTAGTAGTGGGTTACATAGTAATTATTTTGTAACCTGTTTCGTAACGAAGAGTTAGTAATGTGGCACGGCTTAACGAAACCGATGGATAACTGGCAACAAACTCAAAATATCAAAAACCATACATTTTGCAAATAACACATACAACACAATGGTCGTAAAGCCATTGACACACGGGTCAAAACCCGAAGCGACGGTAATCAATCAAAAAAACGGCACAATCCCCACCTAGTTCCATTCAATTGGATGACTCAGTGGCCGCTCATAATATCGGTTTTCAGAGTATTCATTCATTGGTGGAAATCAAGTGGCAACTGTTGAAATGGTTAGCAGTAAATCTTTTCTGGTCATCTTGTGAACAGTAAAACGCACTAAAGTAGGTACACATGACCACAATCGGTTGCAACTCGGTCAAAACGTTGGGATAATGGGGTGTTTCATATTTATTTATCTCATATTTTCGGTACGCTGTTACTCCCGTAGTATATAAAAATACCAGTAAAACATTTATTTAAATAAATCGGCTTAATCTGTAAGCAAGAATTATATCAAAATCAAAGCTCTATCGCGGACGCCATAGTGGTGATTGAATTGATTTTCAGACTGTGACCAATCCAATTCTGTATTGTAAGTAAATTTAATATGTTTAATGCATTAGATATGTGACATAGATTCTTATCATGGTCGGATGGACATTCTTGTCTATCCCACAGCAGTGCGCATTTCCTGTAGTTGATCAAGCGAAGGTTTTTTTTTTTGCCGTCGGCGTTTTTGATGTGGTGTATTTCCCTCAAAAGAGGAGAAAATTTGCTGTCGCGCTATTTATTAGAATCTGATTTCGATAATACTTGGCAAGATTGTAAACCCAAACAAGATTTACGAGTATGAACCAAATTGGTCGAGAGCGAGTTTTCAGTTAAAGATATGTGTCGCGAGGTCTGCAGTTCGAAGAACTACTAGTGTTATACTATTTCAGTGCTTTTAGGGAAGCGGCGGACTGCTGTCCTGTTGACGATAGTATTGATATTTCCTGAAGAAGGAAAGAAACACTTACTAATAGTTCTTACTCTTATATACATATAATAAGTGCATAGTGCATAATACTGAGTGGACTGCAGAGTCCGAACCGCGGCGCGGGTTCGCAGACCGTGTTTTAAAAATTAGCTTTTGCTGACCGTTTACAACAAAACCAAGCTGAAATGGCGGGCGTCGGAGGACGTAAACAATCAGCCGTCTCCCACGCCGCACGGTTTGTTTTATCAATGGCTATATCCTGGGCACTTTCATAATACCACAGAATGTATAGCACATCATGTGGGACGAGTTATGGTATCCTGAATGTAGTTTATTATTGTTTATTTACCCTTATCTCGGTGATATAATATGATAGGTGGACAGTAGAGCTAATATAGGCGGAATCAATAGTAGATTGTATCATATGGGGGCAAAATAATATTTTTACGGCGAGGGCACTTTTTTGAATCAAGAGCGTAGTGAGGGATTCAAAGTACGTCGCCCGAGCCAAAAACATATTTTCATTACATCTATTCGAAAAGGACTACTTGGTTCGCCTTTAAGTGCGCCCAAAGGAGGTGTTTTCTATAAGGAACTTTATAAGTGCGACGGAATTATCTTTTCCGCACACTTTTTGAATTTGGAACAAATAAGTGCGACGGAATGATCTTTGCCGCGCACTTTTTGAATTTGGAATTATTTATAATGTTAGTGTTCAGCGCCAAGAAAATGAATGAAAAGAATGTAAATATAAGTTTTAATTTGTTTTATTATTAGATACCATTTAATTTCAATTTAGTTGTTACTCTACGTTTTATGAAATAATAATATTATAGTTAAATATGAGGCGCCTTTTGTTTTATCATACAGGTGATGAAAATTAGAGTGTACCACTCGTTTCTTTAAATGGGGACCTTCAAAAAGAGTCTTGGGCGATTCGCCCCGCGGCCGCGCGGGCCCAACCACTTGCGGGGCGAAACGCCGCAATACTCGAAATTACGCGTTATCACGGTATGAATTATTATATCCTGAACGATGTTTATTTGCTTTTATCTGGATGATGTAATCATGATAGGGAGTACAATATCAACATTGCGACAACGTAGTTTATCGTTCCGTTGATATAGGATTCAGATACTGAATGAAATCTTGAATCTGATCTTACTTGCGACGTATCTAAGAAATTAGGCTATTTGACAACATTGAAAATATACTATTGTGGTAATCCTTAAAGATAATCGCCTGAAAAAGACATATTTCACTTTATTTAAACTAAAATATGCCTAATTTTCTTAAATCACACGAAATAAAATACGATATTTTTTTGATATTTTGTCTGTGACGTGAACGCTCTAAGAAGGGCGGCAACTCTGGTGACGTCACATAATAGTAAACAAGAATTTATCGATTGACTGTTGTTTGTGTAATTTGTGTCTTGTGATTTCGGAGTAAAATTACTGGATCTGTAAGTTATTATTAAAGTTTTTTTTTTTTTTCAATTTTTAGATGTGAACTAGCGTATTTACTAGTATCAACTAACGATATTTACTAGTGAGTGACGTCAAAGACCAGCGCCATTACAGAACGTCGTTTTTGACGGGATCTTAAATGTCTGTTCTTTAACACTGATTTTCATTGTTAATACAGTAATCTCTCGGAAATATAAATGTAGTCCGTTCATTATGTACTAACGAATAATTTAAAACGATTTCCAAAAAATAGTCAAATAGCCTATTCTGTAGAATAAAATGCTTTTAGGAGAGTAGCCATGAGACCCGAGTGACATAGGCCGAATAAAACATCTTGGCGGCAGTGATGTTAGCTGCAAGCTGCGGATAGCCCAATCCTGACTGAAGCTCACTTAACAGCTGCCCGAGGATTGGGTTTCGTGCAGCTTGTAGAACTTCGCTTCGCTGGCAAGAAAGGATTTGTTCCGTTACCGATATTAAAATAAATAAAAATTCTAACCAGATCAATGATTACAGTTTTATAAAGAGCATTCAAAATGTAATTATTATTTAATAAAAACATATTTTTAAAGCCCTGCGAAATTTAGAAAATCGATAATATATATTTGGGGTATGTAACGTGAAACGGAAGGGATATCTCGTAAAGAAACACGCTAATCTGAAAACTCTCAACGCTAATTAAAAAAAAAAGTATAATAGAAATGTCAATGTCAAAAGAAATTGATTGATTAATTTGATTTTCGATCAGTGTTGCCACCTTAGCCCTTTTGGAGATAGATCTAGGACTGATTACTGTAGGTGAACCTTGGTGTGTCATGATTTAGCCCGGAAAGGGCTATCTAGCGCTTATTATTTATTTAATTTCTTAGAAAATATGATTATTTTGAATTTCCAATATACTTTTTAAAATAATAATTTAAAAAAAAATGCAGGGCTATATATTATTTTTTATTACTCCATGGAGCTTTAAAAGTTGAGTACATTCCTAGAAAAATTGAATGATCTTGGTTAGAATTTTAAAACCGAGTTCCTTGTAAATCAGGTACAACTCCTTTGATTCGGCTTATAGCAGGAGTGAGCAATGAACAACTAAGTCAGTGCGAACGAAAGAATATCTACCATGCGATTATAAAAGTACTAATTTATACCCGCGGCTTCGCCCGCATACGCAATATATCATTATAATTTATAGCCTATGTGTTATTCTGATATGTAAGCTATATTATTGCAAAGTTTCATCTCAATCCGTTCAGTAGTTTTTGCGTGAAAGAGTAACAAACATCCATACATCCATCCTCACAAACTTTCGCGTTTATAATATTAGCAGGATTTTTGAACGATTGGGCTCCAACGGCTCTATAATTGAATCATTAGAACAGCTGAACGTATGCTTAAATGGTAACGCAGAGAGAAAGAGCAGGAGGGAGCATTGAAAATATATGCTTGTGCGAACGGGAGAGCATAGCACGCGATCTTCATCGAAAGTTAGAAAATATTCGAACATTTCAAAAACTGGGCTTCTGGGGAGTGTTTTTTGAACTTCGCACGGTTTGCTCGTATGCGTAACTTGTATGGAGTACTCGCAACTTCCATATACAACATAGAGATTCTACATACAAACTGTCAAAGTTACGTATACGTTCCTAGGCGTTCGAAGTTCAAAAAACGATACGACTTCATTCGAATGAACGTATGCGTAACTTGTATGGAGTACTAGCAACTTCCATATACAACATAGAGATTCTACATACAAACTGTCAAAGTTACGTATACGTTCCTATGCGTTCGAAGTTCAAAAAACGATACGACTTCATTCGAATGAACGTATGCGTAACTTGTATGGAGTACTAGCAACTTCCATATACAACATAGAGATTCTACATACAAACTGTCAAAGTTACGTATACGTTCCTATGCGTTCGAAGTTCAAAAAACGATACGACTTCATTCGAATGAACGTATGCGTAACTTGTATGGAGTACTCGCAACTTCCATATACAACATAGAGATTCTACATACAAACTGTCAAAGTTACGTATACGTTCCTATGCGTTCAAAGTTCAAAAAACGATACGACTTCATTCGAGTGAACATAAACATATTTGGCGCGAGCTATGGTGCAATAAGGTGAAGCTGTGGTGGTCTAGTGGTAGTGACCCCCGCCTTACGATCGTGCGGTCGTGGGTTCAAATCCCGGTCCCGTACCAATGAGTTCTTTGGAATTGATGTACGGAATTTAGCACCGCTGGCTTTTCGGTGAAGGAAAAACATCATGAGGCAAGCTGCATATGTCAGTAGAAGAAATTCGATGGCGTATGTGAATCCACCAACCCGCACTGGGCTAGCGTGGTGGATATGGCCCAAACACCCTTCGTGGGTAGGCTTACGTCCTGCAGTGGACTATTAAAAAAGGCTGATACATACATACATACATGGTGCAATCCCTTGCAAAAAATACTACGTATTTACAATTATAAAGGAAAAACATTCGTATTTTGGACATATACCTATCGCAAATATGTGTAAGCACAGTCTTTGTTCAATGAAGTAGTCTAATCGCGTTATCGGGAACAATCATCGATGAGTCGATATCGACATCGATAAGTCAACGGCTGAATCGTTTTTAATGACATAAGCAGGAAACAATAAAGATAAACATAACTAGATAATAATCAGTAATTGTCGAAGTTAACCTATTCGGTATGTAATTAATAAAAATATATGAATGAATGTTGTAGAATCGAGTTGAGAATTCCCTGTGATAATAAATATATAGGTAAGTAGGTATATTATGTTGAGTACGAGACACGACCTCAGATCAAATAAAAACATCAAGGCAGAATGTTGAGAAACAAACAAGTGAAGCCGGCAAAACTACGCCTTAAGGCCGATTCACACATACGGCGGGCGCGGGTCGGGAGCGGGTCGGGCGCGGTGCGGGTCGGGAGTACGGCGTGTCTATTTGTACCTGTTTCAATGGACGACAACACACAGAACGCGCCCGCCCCGCGCCCGACCCGCGCACGCGTTCTGTGTGTTGTCGTCCATTGAAACAGGTACAAATAGACACGCCGTACTCCCGACCCGCACCGCGCCCGACCCGCTCCCGACCCGCGCCCGCCGTATGTGTGTTTTGGCCTTTACCGTGTACAGACACGATTACACACACATACACGTACAAGGAAACTACGCTTTGGATTGTCAGTCGAACTATGGCGTCGCATCACCGACGAACTCACCACACGTAAAAAAACCGGACAAGAGCGAGTCAGGCTCGCACATCGAGGGTTCCGTACAAATCTAGAAAATTTCACAAAATTGGGAAGTAAGTTGTTAAAATCTCTATACAATAACCATCGACAAAAAAGTGTTTTTTTTTTTCACTTTTCTCGGCATACATCGAAAATTACACATTGTTAAAATAATTAAAAACCTGTTTTTTGCATGTGCTAATGAAGTTCTTTTATATGATACCTTAACTTACATGATACGATTTACTCACTTTGAATTTTAAACCCATATTTTGTGAATTATGAGACCCTATTTTTTGTGATTTAAATAAAAATGTACAATTTTCAGATTTACGAGTATTCCTATATGTGCACTCTGAGACAATGTTTCTCGCCAAATTTCATAGTCCTATGTCAACGGGAAGTACCCTGTAGGTTTTGATTTTTGTGAGTGTCGAAATATGCGGTTTTTTACGACATAAAATAAAGGGCTTTAACTTTTTTAAACGATAACTGAGAAGTTTTTCTTTTACACAACTGCAAGAGACCATAGATATACGTATACAGTTTAAATTTCAACTCGATATCTTTACGCGTTCCCGAGATAAAGAGTCTTGACATACACACAGACGGACAACAAAGTGATCCTATAAGGGTTCCGTTTTTTCCGTTTGAGGTACGGAATCCTAAAAACAGATTTAGAAACCTAGATGTAACTTTGTATATATGTAGATAAACGTATTGTACCTATTGCGTATACGCGTCTATGTATATTCTAGCATGTTGTTTTGAGTGGTTTTCTAATAAAGTATTAATACACCTGTTGTTGTTTTTAAACTTACGCGTTTTGAACACATTGCCGAGTTGCATCGACCGTGGTCACGGGTAGACTGAGGGTAGACTAAGACGGTCAGTCTACCCGTGACCACGGTCGATGCAAATAGGCCGAAACGTCGGGATGATGAGGTATTTATTTATCTCGTAATTTTAGTGCGCGATTAGTCCCGTAGTATATAGTAATACACCTATTGTAAATATAGGTAGGAGTCGGCAAGCCATCATAGCAGTGGAGCAAGATCTCTCCTAAAAGTCTAAGCGTCAAAACCGCCTATTCTTCTAGTACATTCCAAAAATACGTACGAAACTATTTTGATCCATTCATAGAGCGTACTCGTGCGTACTTATCCCAGACAGGAACGCAATGCCGTCTTAGATTATTTTTCATTGTTTCCTGAGGACTCCAACGTGGCCACATTCAATTCAACAATGAATAAGCTAGCTGACTATAAAATATAATTTGTCTGTCCGATAGAATATCAAAAAAAAGTGTCTAATATTATTAAGTATATTTTCTTTTTACCGACGTCAAAAAGGAGAATTTTGGGAAATGACTACTTATCTACTTATTAATCAACAGAGCACGGGAAAAACAAAGAAAGCCTTCGAGGCATTAAACAAGACTATAATATTATCTGTATGACTGTATATTGACTGTATTTAATCATTACAAAAATATTGCACCAATATAAATTATCTGAACAATATTTTATAGATGGTAGATTAATTTTATTGTGTATTTTATCATCATCAGAAGAGGAAATGACTGGCAGAAAAAGGTCTTACATATTCTAGGATATCGTTGTACTCAACATTATAACTGAACTTTTATATTACTTTTACCAACCCTGAAATGGCGAAAAAAAACAGTTATTCCCTAAATTTTGTCGAGGGGGAGAACTCCTTGTATAGAACAGTAGATTTTTTTGCGTTTTCAAAGTTATTAAATAGTGTATGTGAGTCATAATGATACGTATAGCCTAATCAAATTTCTTGACCCTTGTGAATCGTTGCACAAACGCAGCGCGATGGTCCCGAACGAAAAAATGCGAAATCGGCAGAAGTGCCAAGAAAAATAGGTATACGAGGATTTTAGCCTGAAATCGCTTGATTCTCTAAAAAAATATAACATATTTGGGGTCCTCAGTGGAGCCGGATCACCACACAAAGTAGCCTATACATACATATAGTCATATATTCATAACACCATTTGTTACAATTCAATATGTTCAAATCCTCTTTACGCAGCTCAGTTTGGTATATTGCTCTCTCTCTCTCTCTCTCTCTCTCTCTCTCTCTGCATGTATAAGACGTTTTGTATGTAATAGACCAGAGATTGGTCCAATAGACAATCTATTTCTTTGTCGCAAACTTGAAATTCGTTAGAAAATCGGGAAAATCAGAAGAATTTACAATCAATTTCAAAAATGAACTTGAAATTCGGTAGATAAAACAAGCGAATTTTATAGCAATCTGAAAAATCGTTGAAAAATTGCCTCATTTCAGTAGGACATGTCAATCGTCTAGAGAAACGTTCGGGAGATATACGAACACGATTTTTGTTTAATTATCCAAAGAAAAAATATGTCTCTAATATTTTTTGATAGTCTATCTGACGGATTAACTATATTTTTAGTCATCATATCTATTGGCGAAAATATCAATGAACATACTTACAAAAATGTATATACAGGCGAACATAGTTCCTCCTCCTTTTTGGAAGTCTGTAAAAATGGGTCTTATTCATACCATGTATGTAAGTATATCAAAAGCCAAAAAAACAAATAAAGAATATGAATATGAATAAGCTTGTTTACAAAATGTTTACACGAAATTCAGCAGAAATCGGACAGCCCTTCGGCAATCGATTCTCAAAATTAGCATAGAATAACACGGTGAATGGAATATTCCCGGTAAATCGTAAACAAGATTAGGAAACACTATTCGGCTGGCATAATCACAAGGATGTTATAAGGGTGGTGGGTGCTTTTAGCTCGGGAGGTAAGCGCAAAAAAAATGCAACTGCTTTCTAAACGCTGAATTTTTGGTAGTACGTTATCATAGTGGTACAACAATATCCCGTCAGTCAGTTGGGTTCCGTAGCGTTTGGTGGGGATACCCGTTTGAATTTAAAAATAAATCAGGATCTTGCAACTACTCCTAAAAGCTGAAAATTGGTGTACTGGTGTATTGGCTATTTATTGATCGGTGACTTGTGTCTGATATCGTGTAAGATTCAAATTCAACAACGTGTGCTTAAACCTACAGATCTAGCAATAATACATCTACGCCAAGTCTCCTTAAGTTCAGATATTTTAAGATAAAAATTATCCATAGCGATTCCGCCGTTCTCGAGTTTTAGCGGGATTAACGATTCATTTTTGACCGACAAACCACCGGAGGAGGTATACAATTCGACGCGTATATATATATTTTTTTTAGATATAACTTTTTTCGTAGTAATCCGATTTCAATCATTATTTTTTTATTGGAAAGAGTATACTTTGAAATTAGTCCCATTTTAATTTCATCGAAATCGGCTGAGCCATTTTTTATAAATCAACAATAATGTAAAATATGCTAGATGGATCCATACGAAATATTCGCGAATTCTGTACACAGGTGAAGTCGGTCTTGCTAATTATTGCAAAAAATAATCTTGTTATATACCTACTAGTTCACAATATATATATTGTTAAGGATTTCTACAGTATACTGAAATGTCTCAGACAAAAATCTGGAATCTAGTTTGTATAAATTGTCGAGGCAATCAGAGTAAGGGGGTAAAGTTTATCAATAAAATGAGTATTATCAGCAAACTTATAGACGCACCCATTCGCGGAATATAGTGCAATTTGTTACTAACTTGTTTTTGGAGGTGGCGAATTTGTGGAACTAAGGTATTCTTATGTTGAAGGTTTTCAGAAATTTTTGGTGGGGCCGTAGATAAAACAAATAAATATTTTGGGACATCTTACACACGGCCTCTGATCCCAAACTAAGCAACGCTTGTGATATGGCTGCCAGAGACTAAATACATACTTATATAGATAGTAACTAAATAACACCCAGACGCAGAACAAACATTTATGTTCATCACATAAATATTTGCGATGGGTGGGGATGGAACCCACGCCTCTTTGATCCAGAAGTTAGGATCACTAACCACTGAGCCACCGAGGCAGTCGTTTAAACAATAGTCGTAATAAGTCGTAATAACGAGCTGTATCGCAGAAACTGCTACATAATGGCTTTAAAAATCTATAATAAAATTCCAGAATCTTTGAAATCACTCACTCTTCAAAAATTTAGAACTCATCTTTTCAAATATCTGCTGGAACACAATTTTTACAAACTTAAACAGTTTCTAGATTTTAATTCAAATAGATACAGTCCTTAAACGTCTATCTGTCATTTTTATGCTCTATACCCGAATTGTAAAATTATTTTAATGTTTTGCTGTGTATAGATAGCTGCATTAACAATTTTACTTACTATCTGTCATTTTTATGCTCTATACCCAAATTGTAAAATTATTTTAATGTTTTGCTGTGTATAGATAGGTAGCTGCATTAACAATTTTACTTACTATCTGTCATTTTTATGCTCTATACCCAAATTGTAAAATTATTTTAATGTTTTGCTGTGTATAGATAGCTGCATTAACAATTTTACTTACTATCTGTCATTTTTATGCTCTATACCCAAATTGTACAATTATTTTAATGTTTTGCTGTGTCTAGATAGGTAGCTGCATTAACAATTTTACTTACTATCATAATAACAGTAGTAATAAAAGTAATTTTTTGAAGAGTACATAATATGCACTGTATGTATAAATGCTTACGAAACAAATAATATTTGCGATGTTTGCACTAATCTTCGCACGCCATACTGGCTAATTGTGTTTGAACCATAAGTACAATTATTATTAAGACCCTTTTGTAACCACAATTATTGCGAATAAAAAACTTTGACTTTGACTTTGTTTCTCAGTCGTCGAAACGCACGATTAAGGTGGTTTAATTTGAGAGCGAATTTTAAAAACCTCATGTTGTATTTATAAATCAGTAAAGTTAATATTTAAGTAGATAAGGATAAGATTTAATTTTTGTAATTATATATGAATACTTTTGTCTGTTTGTATGTCAATGTAAGAACTGAACTACAAGTGTTGCATTTTCCATATCCTTGGTAAAACACAATTAAAGAGGTAAAATATTTTTCAGCAATTTTTTCATGCTAAACAATTTCTACATCTTCAATAAACAATTTCAATGATGTGGAAACCTCAGTCAGATTCATCTTTATCAACCCCACAAGTATCCAAATATGGAAAGAGAAAGTTGTTAGTTTTGATGTACAGAATAAGCCCCTAAAAGGATGCTAACTGATTAGAAATAATCCTGTTACTAACTTTACTTAAAAAATACGATAGTAGCGCCACCACACAGCTCTAAAAGAGCCAGCCGCGCGATATCAATGAAACTTCTTCTCATTCATGCATGGAGCGCGCGTTCAACACCGCGAATGTGCGTCAAGGGCGCGAAGATACGATAGACGCTCGCGCTTCCTGATTATATTTATAACTAGAGCCTTGTCCCTTTTAGATCTGCTGCTTTGATCATTGCTTATTTTCCTTCAGGTTTCCTGTAGAAATTGTGCTACGGTTGATTGAGACAAGGTCACAATATCAGTACTCATAGCATGAGGAAAATTGTTTATCTTTCAGAGCGCAGACCGCACAGAGAAAACAATTACACAAAGACGCGTGTTCTTTTTCTTTATCATTTAGCGAAACAGCTTTTTTTTAATTTCAATATAGGTTTGCGTTTAACTACATATTGCCTGATGGCGGTCTAGCTAGAATATAGCGCGCTTACGTAAAAGATACTTATGTATGTTATATACCAATTGCTACAGAAGTCGGTGGATGGGAAGTTATGCGCAGAACGCTGCGGAAAAGCCGTAATATAGGTACGCGAGGGAGCCAGAGAGACGAGACGCCGGGGCACACCCGCCCGCCGACCTCATGCCTCCCGCGCGCTTCCTACGCCCGTGCTCAACACTACGCCACGGGGCGTCTTCTTTATGCACACATGCGCAATAATTAGCGAATCACGGCGAAGTGTCATCTGCGGCTAACTTCTCATCCGCCGTCTTGTGTGGCAGGGACTATACCTTAGTGGAAAGACTCATGTAAAGCGTTCCACATTCTTGCTGTTTACTCGTACATGAATGTGGATTCAAAACGCTTGGTTCTAAGTTAGAAGAAGAAGAATTAAGGAAAGATTATGGGGCATCCTGCAGAAATTATGCCTCGGTTGATTGCAACAAGGTCGCAATATCAGTATTCAGTACCTATAATATGAGGAAAACTGTTTAACACGCAGAGCTTAGACCGCAGACAGAGAAAACAATACACAAAGACGCATTTTCTTCTCTTTCACGGAGTTTATTAATAAGGCAAAAAAAGAGATAGAAATTCCACAATAAATGAACAAAATTCTCAAAACGAAAAGAGGAACACCGGAATGAGAACTGAGACTTTTGGAAGAGTTCTTTCGGCAATAATCATTTCAAAAAATGTTGTGTCCGCGGGATTCGAACCCGCATAAGACTTATAGGTACTCGTGTTTCCGTTCCGGTGACTTACCAATTAAGCTAGATCACACTCTGACACTCACAGCAAGGTAGTTGAAGTGTTCATACCTGTAAAAAAGAAAACCAATATCAATACGAGTAAACAAACGTTCATGGAATTTGGTAAGTATTACCAAGGGGCAAGATATAAACCATTATTTTTCGCCAAAAATAGGACATTCGACTTCAACTTTGCGATCTCCAAATTTCAAATAGGGCGACCGAATCGATTTATGCCATTTTTAAATTATTATTGATTTTTAGGGTTCCGTACCTCAAACGGAAAAAACGGAACCCTTATAAGATCACTTTGTTGTCCGTCTGTGTGTATGTCAAGACTCTTTATCCGTACTTTGTATCTATTAGCAGAAATTTAAACACAAAGAAAAAATGACAACATAGGTATTGAGGTTCCAAATCACTTGAAAAATCGTATTAGATTTCCGCGACACAGGCTTAGCCTAGTGCGGAATCGCGGTACTACGTTTAGTTTGTATTAAACTGTCATAAGCATAGGTAATAATGTTTTTATTAAATGTAGAATGTGTGTAATTTTTTCCTATGTTTGTGTTAATAAAAGTATTTTCATTATCATTTTTATCTCGAGAACGCGTAAAGATATCGAGTTGAAATTTAAACTGTATACGTATAGGTATCTATGGTCTCTTGTAGTTGTGTAAAAGAAAAACTTCTCAATTATCGTTTTAAAAAGTTAGAGCCGTTTATGTCGTAGAAAAACGCATATTTCGACACTCACAAAAATCAAAACCTACAGGGTTCCCGTTGACATAGAACTATGAAATTTGGCGAGAAGGATTGTCTCAGAGTACACATATAGGAATAAATCTGAAAACTGTACATTATTATTTAAATCACAAAAAATAGGGCCTCAAAATTTACAAAATATGGGTTCAAAATTCAAAGTGGAGAAATCGTATCATGTAAGGTATAATTTATAAGAACTTTATTAGCACATGCTAAAACAGGTTTTTAATTATTTTAACAATGTGTAATTTTCGATGTATGACGAGAAAAGCGAAACAAAAAAAATATTTGTCGATGGTTATAAGTACTATAGAGATTTTAACAACTTACTTCCCAATTTTGTGAACTTTTCTGGATTTGTACGGAACCCTCGGTGTGCGAACCTAACTCACACTTGTCCGGTTTTTTTTTTAAAACTAACTTATCAATTTAGATTTATATACGGTCAACTTCGGGATAGTCCCTTTCCAATTAAATCCAATTAAAGAATGATCAAAATTGGACTACTCTGTAAAAAGTTATGAGTATTCACTATTCATGTAGGTCGAATCAAATATTTTATAGACAATAGACATAATTTTATTTGCTACAGAAACCAAACACATACAAAACAACCGCATAAAAATACATAAACAACTAACGTACACATGAAAAGTATGTTATGCATAATGTTTCGTCTCTGCTACAAATCGGTCAGCTTAGCTTCAAGTTATGATCCGTCGATACGACTCAAGTATCGAGCTTCTGTTCACTGTTTCACTTCTCTTGATATAATGTTACTACCTGACCCGGCGAACTTCGATTCACGCAATATCTTTATAAATTATAGCCTATGTGTTATTCTGATGTATAAGCATTACTATTGCAAAGTTTCATCTCAATCCGTTTAGTAGATTTTTCGTGAAAGAGTAACAAACATACTCACAAACTTTCGCGTTTATAATATTTATTACTAGTTTTTACCCGCGGCTTCGCCCGCATACGCAATATATCATTATAATTTACAGCTTATGTGTTATTCTGATATATATATATAAAACATGTTGTCAGTGCCTAGATTTAACAATACATACGGTAAAAGAACATCTAAATACATTCTCCCTACATTAATAAATAAATTACCACTAGAATTAAAAAATAATCTTACCATAAAAAATATAAAACCTTGTTTAAATAAATTCTATTTAGATCTTTCATGAAATGGAGCATGCTGTATCGATGCGATACGTGCGCGCGAGCGCTGCAATGGTTGCGTTTAGGCATAAAGAAACTACTCGTTGTTGTTCGGAACCGGTTATGCGGACTCGGTTTCTACCTCTGCCTACCAGCCATTATTGAGTTTTCGCGCGCAGCGAGCATCTATTGTTTGCAATTATTGGTATGTTAGATTAATTATAGATTGGAATGTAGTTATTGTTACGAGAATCTGTTGTCTAGACAAACCTTTTTTAGGTTTTTAAGACAATAGCATTAGTTATAATATGTTTGTAAAAGTTGTTTAAATAAATAAAAAAAAAAAAAAAAAAAAAAAAAGCTATATTATTGCAAAGTTTCATCTCAATCCGTTAAGTAGTTTTTGCGTGAAAGAGTAACAAACATCCATCCATCCATCCTCATAAACTTTCGCGTTTATAATATTAGTAGGATAAGTAGGATTGATACTACAGCCAGGCGTTTCGTGACTTTGCTGGTGATCATTACGAAATATCACTATGCTCTTATGTAAAAGAGGATGTTTATTGGGGTTCCTTCCTGTATTTCTTTTATCAACATACTCTTCTATTTTGGAAGTAAGTATATTAAATTGAAACTTCATGTCTTCTAATCAAATAATTGCAACAACAATAACCATCCGCCGGGCAGTTTGAAATCCCCAATAAAACGATTATTAGCTATAAACCGGGCTTAGGACCCGTTTTGATGGCGGTTTAACTTGTAATAACTATTACGAGGCGCATTAAAATGCTTCCAGCTTATTTGAAAATGGTCCTGAGAGAGAATTCAAGAAATGAGTCTTAGACACTAATTTCACCAAAGGGGAACGCAACGGAGGTTGCTGGACCGAGCGCTCTAGCACGTGAGCACACTGCGTCATCACATTTTGTATCGTTATACCATAATAGAAGAAAAGGTTGAAGGAAAGAGAGGAAGGGGAAGACCACGGAGGGGATTTGTAGATCAAAATATTAAGGAGAAGGTAGATGTCAAGCCGTGGTGGCTTAGAGGTAGTGACACCCGCCTTACAATCGTGAGGTCGTGGGTTCAAATCCTGGTCCCGTACCAATGAGTTCTTTGAAATTTATGTACGGAATTTCACACCACTGGCTTTTCGGTGAAGGAAAACATCGTGAGGCAACCTGCATATGTCCGTAGAAGAAATTCGATGGCGTATGTGAATCCACCAACCCGCACCGGGCCAGCGTGGTGGATATGGCCCAATCACCCTTCGTGGGTAGGCCTACGTCCTGCAGTGGACTATTAAAAAAAGGCTGACACAGATGTCATGTGGTACAGGGAGGTGAAAACACTGGCCGAGGAGAACCAGAAGTGGAAGTTGCTCCACCGACAAGAGCCAAGCTATTAAATTATAAATGAAACTCGTATTCATAGGATTAGAACTAAATTAATCTAACTCCATGCTCGTGCCACAGCTATCTCATTCGCACATTTGCCTGAATTGTCAAAAACTAGATTTCCAACAAAATTTTCGAATTTGGCGATAAACAAACGCTTAAGTCACAGTCGTGAGCGGTCGGTTTTATTATGGCGTTTATCAGTATAAATATTCAATCTGCCAAAACATATGTACTCGTATGTGATACTTGATTAGATTCCTATCAACACGTTTGTACCCCCAGAGTGTGTTTTGAGAGTATACAGTCGGCACACGAACCACAGAGCGCTTCACACCGCTTTGGTGGAGTCTGGAGCTGATGTCGGGAGACGATCCAGCGAATCGAGATGAAGCTCCGCCTCTATCGATGACGTAATCGGTAAGACAAGGGAAACGTGAAGGGAAAAGAACATTTCGACACGAGTACACTTTACAGACGACGCTATTATCGCATTCAGACACCGAATAAATAAATGGAGAGGATAGAAACGGGAAAAGGAACTGATCTACGAGTCAGATGTTGTAATAAGATGACTGGGTAAAAAATATTATAATAATCCGTTAAGTTAGATTATCATAAAATACTGGTAACGTCTTCTTTATTTATCCTACTAATATTATAAACGCAAAAGTTTGTAAGGATGGATGGATGGATGGATGGATGGATGGATGGACGGATGGATGGATGTATGGATGGATGTATGGATGTTTGTTACTCTTTCACGCAAAAACTACTGAACGGATTGAGATGAAACTTTGCAATAATATAGCTTATATATCAGAATAACACATCCTACTAATATTATAAACGCAAAAGTTTGTAAGGATGGATGGATGGATGGATGGATGGATGGACGGATGGATGGATGTATGGATGGATGTATGGATGTTTGTTACTCTTTCACGCAAAAACTACTGAACGGATTGAGATGAAACTTTGCAATAATATAGCTTATATATCAGAATAACACATCCTACTAATATTATAAACGCAAAAGTTTGTGAGGATGGATGGATGGATGGATGGACGGATGGATGGATGGATGGACGGATGGACGGATGGATGGATGGATGGAGGGATGTATGGATGTTTGTTACTCTTTCACGCAAAAACTACTGAACGGATTGAGATGAAACTTTGCAATAATATAGCTTATATATCAGAATAACACATCCTACTAATATTATAAACGCAAAAGTTTGTGAGGATGGATGGATGGATGGATGGATGGATGGATGGATGGATGGATGGACGGATGGATGTATGGATGTATGGATGTTTGTTACTCTTTCACGCAAAAACTACTGAACGGATTGAGATGAAACTCTGCAATAATATAGCTTATATATCAGAATAACACATAGGCTATAAATGATAATGATATTGCGTAAATTGTTCATAATATAACGATAAGTGTTAAGTAAGATCTAGAGAGCGCTTCAAGAAATGTCAAAAAAAATCAACTGTCGAATCGAACAACCGTCAAATCGTTTTTTGTTTAATTTTTTGGATCGGGTTTGAAAGACGGAACGTGACATAGTCTACTTTTTATCCCGGATAAATAAAGGGTTCCTATGGGATAACACAAAAATGAAAATACCATGTGGGCTAAGCCGCAGGTTAAAACTAGTTATATTATATTTATTAGTCATCTAGCATATTTTGATGAAGCTGCACGATGTTCATTTACTAATAATATGTTGTCCTATTTATTTTCTTATGATAATATAGTGAAAGAAGAAAATAACACTTTTGATGTTTCAACTTTTCCATGAGAAACAAAAATTGTAATAATTAGAAAAAAATATTTAAAGGGAACATGTAAAATACGCAATTGCTTTCTATGTAGTAGTGTAGGTAACTTTAGCATATAAAGTAGTATTGTATCTTATTGTAGTTAATAAAGGCACTTCAGAAAAAAAAACTTTTGTAAAAGACAGATATAAAATGGTAGCTTAATATTATACTGCAAGGTTATCTGCTTGTCTTGTATGAAAACGAAAGGGCGTGATTGAAACCATCATTGTGAACAACTTTTAGGTACTATGGGGCCAGCCCAAAATCAAATTCTTCACACATTCCGGATTGGACTCATTGTAAAAATTGTTAATAACGATGATCTAAATCACCTACTTTCGCCTTAGTACATCAGTTCTGGATAACCTTGTATAGAATTGAGATGATCGATTTCACTAACTAGGTACGAAATCTCAGTAAAACTATACTAAAGCATACTCTGTAAATGCCTTAATACAGAATCGGTAACAGAAATCCCTTGGCACGGATCCAGTACGAGACATGTGAAAGTTACCACAATGAGAGCAAAAATAAACCCATTCAAGAGGTAAGGAACGGGTATCAATCGGGCTGAACTTGGCAACACGACAGATTCGCGACACCAAACCACGTCACGGTAAGCGACATTACACATCCCCGTGCATTTCAGGCAAGTACCGCTCCGTCTTTTGTAGTTGAGATTTGCACTTTAAACGCCAGAGCGATATGGCCGAGTTGCTAACTGGATATTGTAATAACATTAATCTAATTTTGTCACTACAATTCCCTGCTAAGTTCAATAGAGGTCGGTTTTAAAGATTAAAGTAAAATATTTATTATTTGCATCAAATCGAAGTTAAATATTTGAAAAATCATCTATACTCAATAATTACTTACGCTTGAGAAGAGTGTTAAAAGTCTGAACAGTTTTTTATGATTCAGTAAAATATACCTCGAGTTATAAGTATTTGAAATTTATTACGTGGAAATTCGTTAGTCCTACAACGGCTTTTCTACATATAAAGGGTAATCTAAAAAGGCAATTCACTTCTAGCACTTCGCCGGCCGCTGCTGCGGCACGCTCGCTCGGCTCGTACGTTGTTTGTCATGTTCTAACATAACCTAACCTATATGAGGGCCACAATACCCTGTTCGGGGATTTGTAGTGGCAATTTGCAGTTTATCTACTTAAAAACCCTGTAGGGTTCGGCTCACGACTTCGACGAATTGCTCTGGGGTTTAAAGTAGAAATCTCAAATACAAAAACCCGAGCGGCATTTGGCTGAAATCGACGGGGAATTGTATTAACGCGTCACGGTAATAGTACCAACAGTATTCCGTCTACATACAAACGGCCAGACGAGAATCATACCTACGCGCCTCAGACTTCGGTATACACTCCTTACACAACAGTCGCAGGGGCGCGCCGCATTGACGAACAAACGTGTGGGTTTGTATCGGTAAGCGTGCGACTTACCTATACTAAGCGCCACACAAGTCGGCGGATAGGAAGGTATGCGCAGAACCCTGCACAAAAGCCGAAATATGGGCATGCGCCAGAGAGACGAGACGCCGAGGCACATCCGCCCGCCTACCTCATGCCTCGCGCGCTCCCCACGCCCGTGCTCAACACTACACCGACGGCATTGTGCACTCATGCGCAATGATTAGCGAATCACGGTGAAGTTTCATTCATCTGCGGCTAACTTCTCATCCACCGACTTGTGTGGCGCTTAGTATACCTATTCACCTCAGAGTTCAGTATACACTCCATACACAACGGTTCCAGGGACGCGCTGCAGTGACGAACGAACGTGTGGGTTTGTATCAGTGTGCGACTTACTTATACTGAGCGCCACACAAATTGAAAGATGGGAAGTTAGCTGCAGATAACACTTCGCCGTGATTCGCTAATTATTGCGCATGTGTGCACAATGCCTATACAAATGGCGAAGTAGTGAGCTCGGGCGTAGGGAGCGCGCGGGAGGCACGAGGTTGGCGGGTGGGTGTGCGCCGGCGTCTCGTCTCTCTGACACCCGCTAACGTCTATATTTTGACGTTTGCTCAGCTCTCTGCGGCTAACTTCCCATCTTTCAATTTGTGTGGCGCTCAGTTTACCAGTCGGGCAGCGGGCAACCCTAGCGCGTGATACGTTCTGCGTTTCCACGTGGGGCTGTACCGAGGACCGTGGACCGAGTCACAATACTGTTACCATTACAGTAACAACGTGGTAAGCCGTTGCGAAATCAAAACATCTTAAAAGTACGATAGACGGCAAACGAATTACTTACTTAAGTAAATGTAGCTAAGATAGTATTTAGACCGAAGACGGTGATCTAAAAACTGCAAATGAAACGTAACGTATTTGTACGAGGGGTCAAGTTCGCGAGATCAATTGGTTTATTGCTTAGCGGTAGGTGTAATGATGTTATTTTCGGACGAAAATGACAGAGCATTAGCTAATATTAGCACCTTGGCACAAACGCATAATAAAACCTAGATACGAGTAACATCATTAAAATTATTTTCGATTTGTTTCATCACTAAAAACATTTTACTGTAAAAACTGTAGCGCTCATAGCGTAGTTTGACTAGATATTCGTTAGCGATCATCAAAGTTAAGAACGATGCCTCATCGTGCCGAGAAACACAAAGAGAGTACTTTTGAATGAGCGATGTGAGAGGACGAATGATATTGATTCAAATTTAAAAAAATATCATAGATAAGAAAAAATCTAGGAAAATTTAATGAACCGGACAAAATTTGGAAAAGTAACCGGCTTTATTAAAAAAAAAAACTTACAAATTTCCCACCAAAAAAAAGTTTAATAAATCGAATGCTCACAATTATCAGCAACAACACCGCATTTTTCTTTACGAATGAAATAGCCTAACCGCTATTCTATTTCAAAGACCGAGAAGTAATTTTTTTTAATGTGTACATTATGAGTAATAAATTAAAAACTCACTGCCGCCCGCCGCTCTGGCGCGATCCTGTCGAGTGCGACCGCGTAAAATTTGTGCGAGTGAAGGGAGAATTTTTGAAATAATTGTTTATCAATGCGTCACCTTAAGCAACGTTCAGCAAGATCAGTCTTCGCATGGGTGGCATTTACAACTACGCTACTGTGGCTCGGATGACACATTAAATTATAGGCCCCGGTTGTATTAACCGTTTAACCATGTCAGAGGTCTTCAGGCGGCTTTAAAATTATGACACTAGGGCTACCCAACCGGCCTATACAAACTTACTTACTGAGTACTGTACTGTATCAGCATTTTTTAATAGTCCACTACAGGACGTAGGCCTACCCACGAAGGGTGATTGGGCCATATCCATCACGCTGGCCCGGCGCGGGTTAGTGGAGTCACATACGCCATCGAATTTCTTCTACTGACATATGCAGGTTGCCTCACGATGTTTTCCTTCACCGAAAAGCCAGTGGTGTGAAATTCCGTACATAAATTCCAAAGAACTCATTGGTACGGGACCGGGATTTGAACCCACGACCTCACGATTATAAGGCGGGTGTCACTACCTCTAAGCCACCAAGGCTTCTTACTTACTGAGTAGGTAAGTTAATATAAAAACGACTTCAACGGGTTAATACATTCATTTCTGTCATAATTCATATCCGAGTGTTTATTCTTTCGATCTTTCCTTCATATCCCCTTTTCATTCATGTCTTATTTCACGCTGTCTTTCCACATTTTCGTTTACGTTTTTATCCATTAACATAATAAGTTATTGCTACCCTTTCTGCACTTATTTTTTCGTCATAAATATCTTTCTCATTTGACTATAGAAACTAATAAATAAATAAATAAAAATATTTTTGGGACATCTTACACACGGCCTCTGACCCCAAACTAAGCAAAGCTTGTGATAAGGCTGCCAGAGACTGATATTCTACAGATACTTATTTTTAAATACATACTTATATAGATAGTAACTAAATAACACCCAGACACAGAGCAAACACTTATGTTCATCACATAAATATTTGCCCTGGGTGGGGATCGAACCCACGCCTCTTTGGTCCAGAAGTTAGGGACACTAACAACTGAGCCACCGAAGCAGTCAAATATAATGTACAATAAATAGCTCATTGAAACATTGAAAATCCCAATATTTCCTTTGTACAGCAAATATTTAGTTTTTTTTGTTGACGGCAGAAATGCGCTGGATGCAGGACGCTTCCAACCGGGCTTATTGGAAATCCATAGGTCTATGTCCAGCAATGTACGTCCTACGGCTGATGGATGGATGAAATATTTTTCATGGATCTTTGAAACCTATTAGACTTCATCATACTTGTGCCATACAAGGATGTTAAATTCAGAATGTTCAATTCCTATAGTAGCAGTAGTCCGGTTGTTACTCCGGTTGACCGAACTACTGAAACTTTTACTACTAAAAAACTACTGCTGCTAGAGGGTATCGATACTCGATAGTCCGGTGCTTAGTTAGAACCGAACTATTGGTGAGCTGAATGAACTGAAAAGTTTCAGTAGGTCGGTCAACCGGATGAACAACCGAACTACTGCTACTAGGGGGTTCAATTGTTTCTTCAACCAATAACAGAAGAATAGGGATGTTTACTAAAAAAATATAATTAGTCCGTCAAATAGATTGTCAAAAAATATTAGACACGTATTTTTTCTTTGGTCCATATAACACAAATTGATGAAGATATAGCCTGTTAAAGTTCCACGTGACGTCACTAACCGCTATAAAATGTACCGGCTAGTGCCATCACGAGCCCCCACTCTCAAACTTTGACAAGGTTTATCTTTGTCAGTAATTGTTTGATTGACAAAAGAAAAAATACGTGTCCAATATTTTTCAATAATCTAACTGACGGACTAATAATTACAATAATGATTTTCACACCCAGTAAACATCCCTATTTTCCAAACTACCTACATATTTCAAACTTTTCTGTTCATTTTCAACATCAATTCTTCTACATCTTTATAGCCTAACATCACATTTCTATTTGTCTCAAGATCAATCGGTTTCTTCACATTTCTAGGCTATCAATTTGCAACAATGACCTTTTCATATATTCATTTCTGATTTCAGATTCACTGTCTTGTTTAAATCAAATTCCGTATCAAGATTACCAAGTCAAGCAGCATAAGTCGATCTTTCATAATTATGATTCTTTTTGAAGTAATTAATTATAAATAGGCCCAAAGTATCAACTTTAATAACGGCATGAAATATAAGAGCACGTAATTAAAGCACTCCGAGAGATCAATTCTTGAATCTAAATCATTTCTAACATTTTCAGGGTATCTCACGCTATGCCCTCCTGCTCGCACAAGCGAACATTTTAAATGCTTGCTCCTGCTTCCCTTCAGCCTAGTGACCATCTACGCATACGTTTAGCCGTTCCAATGATTCTCTTAATAGAGCCCCAGGAAGCAACTTACTCCTGCCTTTATTCCACGTGGTGTTATACGCGGGTACTTTGGAAAGTAATTAATGTATCGGGGTGCTGTTGAATCTAAATTTTGTAACAATTTTATGGATCATGAAGCCTTGTTTAAGAGGCTTTTGTAGTATTTTTTTCTTTTTTGTATTATTTTTTTCTAATGTCTACACTTCGTAGATTAAAAAAAAGCTTAAGAATTAAAGTGGCAGTGGGCGTGTTCGCCACAGTTCGAAAAACGTATGGCCAAAGAGGCCGGTAAGTTCTCGAACGGAGAACACGGACCAGCAAGCGCAGCGCAGGACTCCACCGACAAGGTGGACTGACGATATAATAAAAATCGCAGGAACGCGCTGGATGCAGACCGCTTCCAACGTTTGAACAGACGTTATTGAAAATCCATGGGGGAGGCCTATGTCCAGCAGTGGACGTCCTGCAGCTAATGGATGACCGTCTATAAGATACAAAGTAGGGAATCCGGATTTGGAAGATCAAAAGTACGAGTATATAACGAGTATATAATTAAAAAAAAAAATAGTAAAAAGTAGTGAATAGATTCTACAATATAGGAGTAATCAAACGTTTCCTTATTATCAACAATTATATTTGCCCTATTGATTACTTATTAGTACATTAAAACATTAGCTCAAAATGGAACACGAGACTAAAAACCTAGAAAGTACCGATTAAATCTATGTGCACTTAAAAATATCTAAAGCTTAGTATAAATTTAAGTACAGAGTGTAGAGTAAAATAAGACTATAAGACTTTCCAATCCTTGCAGTCATATTCGTGTTTAAATGTTATTACACAAATATCTCCATACGTAGGATACCTACATTAGAGTTGCAAAAAACTCAGCATTTTCAATCGTCGCCAATATTATTCCATATACCGATAGGTACCACCGTTATCACCCGCCGGAATCCAAATTATATCAATATTCGAAGAAATTCCACCACCGTTTACGAGATTTCAGATATTCAGAGAATGTTTCGGTGAAACGCCCCACGAATTAAATAGCACGTTACATGTAAATGCCAATACAATCATGGAACCGTGCGATATGTAAATGACATTTGCTGTGGAATCACCACCACAAAGAGATGTAATGTTTTGTCAGACCAAGCGTGTGATTGACTGTGACACCTGATAATGTTTGAAGATGGAACATAATATGAAAAAACTGTTTTAAGTTGCAGTCACGTTTTCTGGTAATAAATTGTTCACTAAATCATTAACCAAACCAAGGTCAACAGTCTCCATATCTAAAAGCCTAGTTCTCTAGGGAATAGCGAAAAACAGTTTCAATCTCAATAACCATCATTTGCAACTTTTACCACTACAAGGAATAAACCTCCTCACTTTTTCGCCAATGTTTCCTGTCTTGTACCAGTCTTATCCAGATTTACATAGTTACTATTATCTAAGATGTGTCTAGGTGTAATTCAAATATAACCCCTAGAAGATAAAATTGCAAGAACTACGTGAATCCATAGAAAAGACCAAACATATGGACAACAACTGGGTGAAAGTTTCTTACTCAAAATTATTTTCACCTTACTTCCCTTGATTGAAACCGCTTCCAACTGGGCTTATTGGAAATTTAAAGAGGAGGCCTATGTCTAGCAGCGGACGCCCTACTGCTGATAATTAAAGGCCAAAACACACATACGGCGGGTGCGGGTCGGGCGCGGTGCGGGTCGGGAGTACAGCGTGTCTATTTGTACCTGTTTCAATGGACAACACACAGAACGCGTGCGCGGGTCGGGCGCGGGGCGGGCGCGTTCTGTGTGTTGTCGTCCATTGAAACAGGTACAAATAGACACGTCGTACTCCCGACCCGCACCGCGCCCGACCCGCACCGCGCCCGACCCGCGCCCGTCCCGCGCCCGCCGTATGTGTGAATCGGCCTTAAGAGGCCGATCAGGCCTTAGTTGGTTTCGCTACACAGCGCGCAGTTCATCCACATTATGTCTTCTCCGATGGAAAAGCGGAAATGAGGATAAATGAGATCCGCAGACGATTAGCAAGTTAAAGAGGCAGTCAGCAGGGTACATAGTTCGAAAGTTCTCAATCTCAGTTTCACGGACCAACAACCGGCCCAACCGGCCTTATTGGAAATCCATAGGGGAGCGCTAAGTCCTGCAGTGAACGACCTAGCTATGGCTGATGGATGGATGGGTGGAAAAGCAACCGGCCTTATTGGAAATCCATAGGGGAGCGCTAAATCCAGCAGTGAACGACGACTAGCTATGGCTGATGGATGGATGGGTGGAAAAGCAAGCTAAGACTAAGCCAACGTGGTTGTCTCGAGATCTGTTTCATTATTTTCATCAATCACCAAGATTAAAGATCTTAATGGCAGTTGAGATGATCAACAAGGAGGTCCGCGTTCGGTCAGTGACCCAATACACTGTGTCCGGTTAATCAATTTTATTGCAAGTTTGGTACGGACAGGATCTGCTGAAATACTTAACAGATGGGTCATCCATCCAAACAAGTATAGGATAAATTACTTGTCGTCTCTAATGCTTTGGCTACATTAGCGGGCTATGGCGAATATTCGTGTTAACGCGATAAATGTGGCCGGGTTCATCGTGTCATCGCGTAGTATTCGGGCGAAGACGATGTAGTATCGGGGAGCTGTCGGTAAACTGGCGCGAATCAAAGGGATTTGTCGCGCCAATATTCGCTTAGGTGGCTACATCTACGTCATTTCAGTGTCGTGTGCTATTACATTCTCTTTGGATGCATCGCGACAACTCGACACGAATCTTCGCCTGCCTTAATGTAGACAAGAACATCGCCTATACCCGAACACGATGTTTTTGTCGCGCCAACACGATACGAATCTTCGCCCGCTAATGTAGCTGAAGCATAAATGATATACGAAGCTTGTTTTCTTTTTTATATACCTCACGTACTTACCAGTCGTGAAAAGAAATGGGAGAGGCTTTTACCCAACAATGATGTTCCTGACACGGGTTTCAGGCCCCCTAAAAACCTGAAAAAAGGCAAATACGGCTTGGCTGTTTTTTTGTACATGATTTTTTTTAGTGAAAACTTTTTTATCCTCGTTGTGCACTTTTTGGGATGGCTAAAAACTGTCAAACTCGGGTCAGGACACGTGACGTGATAGAAAATTCGTAAGACATATGGAGCAAGTTTTCACATCTGCCGGCACTTCCGGACTGCAAACCGTTTTTTAGGGTTCCGTGCCCTAGGGGTAAAAACAGGACCCTATTAATAAGACTTATTAATTAGGTATCTTCTAGGTAAGTGTGCTAGACAAGCGCCCTAGACATCTGCTTAACATCAGGCAGTGTGTAGTCAAACACGAACCTATTCGAAATAAAAAAAGACTCCGCTGTCCGTCTGTCTCGGAACGATCTAAGTTAATTTGACAAAATCTAACCTTATTAATTTGACAAACCTCATCAAACCGTGTCTTTTTCATTACAATTCAATAAACAAAGACACGATCGACATTGATTCCTGTCAAATTATATTAATTCAGAGAATGGTCCAACAGAATCTGTATTAATACCGTTTACAAGGACGTCCATTCGACTAGCCACGGATTCTCAAACTTATATCGGCCATGACCTACAGTGAGATTCAAAAACACATAACTATTATTCCTATTAATATTATAAATTCGAAAGTTTGTGTGTATGTATGTATGTTTGTTACTCTTTCAAGCACAAACGACTACACCGAGTTAGATGAAATTCGGTATGAAGGTACCTTAGACCTTGGATTAACACATAAGCTACTTTTTATCTCGAGCTAACGCGGGTAACCCCGCAGGGCGCATCTAGTTATATTTAATTCAGAGAACGTTCCAACAGAATCTTTATTAATACTGTCTACAAGGACGTCCAATTGAATAAACCATAGTTTCTCAAACTTCAACCGTCTTCAAAATTATCGGCCATCTTCCACAATGAGATTCAGAAACACATCTTAGTTATGCTTCTATACTTCGTCGTTGTAATATGGCTCGAAATGATTTTATAATATCACTTTAGTCGAGATATGAAGATTTGACTGTATGTATTTGTTAAAATGTATTATTGTTAAAGATAAACTTATTAAATTAATCATTATTATAATAATTTGGCAATCATTCTGCTTCACATACCTTTCAACTCTCACAATATTATAAAATTAAAAGATTAGAATAAGTTGAGTATGGAAAATTTTTCACTGTAGATTGATTCGCGTTTGAATACATCTTGCATGATCTTAAGCAGAGATGCAGTCTAGATCAGGCAGGTCAGATGTGTAATAAGTTTACCTAGAAATTACCCGTTAAATCTCGATTTAAGATACCAACTCACTAAAAAGCAATCTTTCCTGGCAACCGTAGGTACAACAAGGGGGGCGTTATCACCCACTTTGAGCAACCGTGGACTAAACTATCCGAGAAAGTCAGCTCCGGCGCGGCGTCGGTCGGACTTCTCAAATGTCAGATCCACATTTTGGCATTAGCCTGATCACGAATTCGATATTAACTTTACATTCGAGTGCGTTGCGAACTGGTTTATTAATATACCAGGGTTGCCAGTTCTGATGTTTAATATTGCCTTAATTACCGTAAGTAGCAGAAGCTGTAACTTTACCTAGTTTGAAAAACTTAACAGTAATATATTTTTCTTTTTTGACCATTATTGAAATAATGAAATGGTAATTTAGTTACCCTTCGAAAAAAACTTTAACCGAATTAAGCAAAACCGAATGGGCACAGTTGTGTCTTGTTTACTTACCGAACTTACATTAACATTCCTTAAAATTGACATCCCCCTTAAATCAGTACTTTTTGTAATCGGACATCTATTCGACATAAATAAAAAAAAATAAAAAAAAAATACCCTGCATCGTAAAACATGATATGGACTATAGGTACATTTAAGTTTTCACTATTCAAGAATCACGAAGAAAAACAGAAAGAGCGTAGAAAAAAGCCTGAAAATCTTCACACCAATATATATGAGTATGGTTCTTAAAGATGTCACTTTGCTAAGTTATTTTAGGTGTCAGCTTTTAAGCCGTCTGACATGGCTAAACGGTTAAAACAACCGGGACCCACAACTTAACGCAAAATTTCTCCTACGAACCAAAAAAAACCCCAGAAATTGAGAGATATCGGCCAATCTGTCAACCCTGTAATAAAGTCGAGGAGTACAGGCAAGGGAATTCGGTGAACTTTTGAGACTTCGTGAGTCTGTCTTGTACTCGTACCGTTTGTGAAACTTGATGAAATTTTTCAAAGCGCTTTATGAACGAAGCAAAGAGACTGATGGAAGCTTTACAGAAAACTTTCCCGTCTGCAGAGCCTTTTTATTTACAAAATTTTGTACTTGTAAACGATTTTATGTATAGATTTTTTCACTGGCTTTTGGGGTGAATGAAGGACTCGCGTGGGAACCTGCATAGTTCCGTAAAATAAATCCCATAGCGGATGACTGTCAACTGGGCTATAAGTATCGCCACACAAGTCGGAGGCTAAGAAGTTAGCCGCAGATGAAACTTCGCTGTGATTCGCTAACTATTGAGCATGTGTGCACAATGTCTACACAAGTGGCGAAGTAATGAGCACGGGCGTAGGGAGCCCGCGGGAGGCATGAGGTTAGCGGGCGGGTGTGCCCGGCGCGGCGTTTCGTCTCTCTGGCTCCCGCGCATACCTAAGTATATTTTGCTTTTTGCGCATAACTTCCTATCCGCCGACTTGTGTCTTGCGGATTATACCATGGCATGGGGGTGGATATGGTCCAATAGCCTTTTGTAGATAGATATACCACCGGCTTTTCGCTAAACAACCTGCATATAATGCATAGTGGACACGTCCATAGAAGAAATTCAATGGCCTAGGTCTCTAGGGAACAGCGAAAAACAGCTTCATTCACAATAACCATCATTTGCAACTTTTACCACTACAAGGAATAAACTTCTTCACTTTTTCGCCAAATCCACCAACTCACACTGGACCAGTATGGTGAATATGACGCAATCGCCTTACGTTGTTAGGCCTGTGGTCAGTAGTGGACTACCTATTTGAAATAAAAAAAAAATCTACGAAAAAAATATTTTTTCGCCAAGAATTGCAAAACCGACTTTCATCTTGTACAAAACTCGAATAGTTTGCACGAATTAGTGTACTTGTATACAATTTGTACATTATTGTTGATTTTTAAAAAACGGCTCAGCCGATTTCAATTAAATTTAAATGGGTGGTCCCATTTCAATTTTATTGATATCTACCTCGGGAGTACGTCCTTTCGAACTAAACTTTTTTTAGGGTCCCGTACCTCAAACGGAAAAAACGGAACCCTTATAGGATCACTTTGTTGTCCGTCAAGACTCGTTATCTCGGGAACGCGTAAAGATATCGAGTTGAAATTTAAACTGTATACGTGTATCTATGATCTCTTGCAGTTGCGTTATAGAAAAACTTCTCAGTTATCGTTTAAAAAGTTAGAGCCGTTTATGTCGTAAAAACCGCATGTTTCGACACTCACAAAAATCAAAACCTACAGAGTACTTCCCGTTGACATAGAACTATGAAATTTGGCGAGTAGCATTGTCTCAGAGTACACATATAGGAACAAATCTGAAAACTATACATTTTTATTTAAATCACAAGCAATAGGGCTTCAAAATTCACAAAATATGGGTTCTAAATTCAAAGTGAGTAAATTGTATCATGTAAGGTGTCATACAAAAGAACTTCATTAGTACATGCTAAAACAGGTTTTTAATTATTTTAACAATGTGTTTGTGAGGAAACCTCGGTGTGCGAGCCTGACTCGCATTTGTCCGGTTTTTTTGATTCGTTTCACAATTGGAAAAAATATCGTTGAACATACACAAAAAATACCTACATACGAACATAGAACCTCCTCCTTTTGGAAGTCGGTTAAAAAGACAACATAGTAATTTTATTATGAAATGTTGTTTCTTAGGCTATTCGTTCTTTTTTTCATAACTCAGTCAGCAAATAAACTTTTCATAGTCTAAAAACGTAGGAAAGCCTTTTAGGTTGGTAACATGTACGCGAACTCATCTCGTCGAGTTTAAAATATTTTTTGTTTGTAAATTTGAGCGGAGCAAAAGTAAATTAATTTAGTAGCATGTTTTACATCGTTGTATTTGGATCGACTTTCGTATGTTATACTTGTTTGTTTTTTACTTTTGTAAACTGTTTCTCAGGAAGTTTTGCATATACTACAGAATATCGTCACAATACAATAAGCATGATGCCTTGGTAAGTAAAAAAACCATTAATATAATAAGTCCTTGAGTTAGATTATCATAAAATATTAGACACGTAATTTTACTTTCTAATTTATTTTTCTAGTATTTAGTAAAAGGGTCCCGTTTTTACCCTTTGGGCAAAGAAGATATAATTAATACTACGTATAGAACGGCCACTCGTTACCCCCCACCCGTTTGAGTCTTCCTCACTTCCACCCCGCGTCAGGACACGATTTACTACTCTGCGCGCGGGCTGCACAGGCCGCTGCAAATACCCGTGTAGCGTTCGTGCGTATGTGTAGTGTCTGTGAATAAATATAGTGTTGTGTGCGTAAGACAGCAGATTTTGTATGAAGAAACGCGGAGTGTCCGGGCTATGCTTTGGGAATGGAAGCCCCAGAAAACCATGCAATCTAATTTTATTGCAAACCTCCTTTTTAAAGGTCGGTTGAAAAGCAGCCTAAAGTCCGACCGCCATAAACTCGTCTCATCAGACTGAGCGAGTGTTACGGATGATACGGGACGGGCACGGGAAGGGACCGGACGGAAACGGTACGGTACACATAATGTATGGAACGTGCATCGTACGGGCGGCCCCGTCCGGGCCCGTGCCGTTCTAATAT
The DNA here is from genome assembly GCA_949316475.1 of Hypomecis punctinalis. Lineage (NCBI taxonomy): Eukaryota > Metazoa > Arthropoda > Insecta > Lepidoptera > Geometridae > Hypomecis > Hypomecis punctinalis. The sequence continues at coordinate 8,481,256 of OX438820.1, read as the reverse complement.
AAATCATCCATTATCAAACTCCGACACTTGGAAACTTTGATTCACCCGGCGTTGTTTGCGACAATAGCGTCAAACTGGGTCGAATATTAAATCATGACACGTAAAGTTGCGGTGTTTGTTTGTTAATTAGGTATACGCTACACGATCTAATATTAATTATAGAGTTAGGATGCCAAATACTTTGGGAAATAGGTACTTATTTCTACATCGAGCACGCCGATTTTGTTTGATTATTAAACTCGATGTTAGTAGCTCTTAGTCAATCCACCAATCAACTACTTACTAGAAACAGCTATAAGAACTTACTTTTTACCTAAGCATTGGCCTCGCTCCATTTGAGCCATAGATTATATAATATAAGATGTCCATGTCCAGCTATGGTCATTTTATGGCTGTAACGAAACGGCTAAACGGTACCTAACAATAAACATTGTCCGCGGTATGTCCTCACTCCCAAGTACAGTAGTAGCAACATTATGTGAGCATGTTCCTCGCGAGAACAAGACAACAGCGATACGTTATGGCGGAGAGAAATTGGGCCATTTGTTATATTCGTTACATAGTTAAAGCCCGCGTGGAAATGAAAGGGAACCCTCGGAAGCGGGGATTAAGATTACAGTAGCTCAAGTAGCCAGAAACTACATTTTAAAAATTATAGTACAGTGGATACTCGATTATCCGGCCTACAATTATACGGATTCGCAATCAACCGGACTATTAAACCCAGTTAAAAACATTTAGTTTCGAGTTTAATCCATACTAAGACGGGCATGTCAAAGGTTTCATAACCCGCCCGTGCTTCGCTCTTTCTTTGCTCTTCACTGATTGTTATTTTTTTGTTGCAAAGTGCACTCCACTGCGCAGTGTTGCCGTGAGATCATAGAACTAAAAATTTCTAAGTGTAAGTGAGTGTTATCACTCCAAGATGAAAAAAATACTATTGATTGATTAAAAATGGTAGAAACAAGAAAAAAATAAGTTAGCTAAGATAATCAAAAAACTTTTTTTTAAATTCATTCGATTATCCAGATTTTTGATTATCCGAATGCTCAACGACGACGACGAATAAGTCCGGTTATTCGAGACTACTGTAAGCCTTACGAAATATTACAGGTACAATAGTTATTTCGTTCGGAGACGATTTAATAATGTTTTATTGACGTAGCTTGTTGAAAAAGCAGGTTACGGGCCTTTTTTAATAGTCCACAGTTGGATATAGGCCAACCCTTGAAGGGAGAAGGGTTACATCCACCACATTGGCCTAATACAGGTTTGTGGATTCACATAAGTTAACTCAAATCAAAAATTTTCTACTCTCTACTCGTTTCCTTACAACTTTTTCCTTTAAGTAACTAAATTACCCAGTAGTGTAAAAATCCTTACATAAAAGCGTAGTATTATTATATCTTCTTTGATAAAATTAAGAGATAATGCAAAAATATATCGAGCTTAATCCATTACCTGGTATAGTGTGTAATTATTTCCTTTAAGTACTTGTTTTGGAAAATGATTTTCCTTTTATTTTCTTTAGTAAAAATCACAACTTAAAGGAATTTCATATTTTCGGATCTTATTATACTTTGACATTGCTTGTAAAATATGGCGGCGTGATGGCGGCCTCGAATAAAAAACAAATTAGAACATACAAAATTCCACTGTAATTAAGCATTAAATACCGTTGTTTTTTTTTCTGTGAATTTGTTTAATATATTTTAAGGATTTTTTTGCTTTAAAAGAACTCATTGGTACGGTAGCGGGATTTGAAACCTCCTTGTTGAAGGCCAGCGCGTCAATAAAGACAGAAGAACCCAAAAATGCTGCCGTATTTAAAAAATCTTAATGTCTATAACATTACGAGTTTTCTAACGTTAAACGATAGCTATAACTATCATTTCCTCTCATTTCGCTACGGAAATCAAGGTGATTTTTAAAAGTCTAGTGAATCAATTCGCCGCCACTGCATACATTAATATAAACTAGCACTGCGAAATTCGCGGAAATCCAACGTGAGCAATTTCCTCCTGATGAAAACTAATCTTAACCCTGCTTCCTCTTTCCTGGTCATTTCTTAGTAAATAAATATAGATATTTCAGTAGAAAACTTCACGCCGCTCCACTAAATTCCGGATAATATATGAGATAAATTATTAATTTATACTACGGGACTAATCGCGCACTAAAATTACGAGATAAATAAATACCTCCTCATCCCGACGTTTCGGCCGAGTTGCATCGACCGTGGTCACGGGTAGACTGATAAACCGTAGACCGTAGTATAAAATAATAATGTGTTCAAATCGCGAAAGTTTAAAAACAACATATGAGATAAATATTGATAATATGTCCAATTGTCCACTGAGATGCGTTTACGTAAACGAATACATTATACAGGGCTTACGTCTCATTGCAATGTAAACAGGTAAAAAGTTTCAATAATATTTCTGCTACGAGATAAAGCAATTGTGGTAGAGGAGAAGCGTGCAGTTTTAGTCTAAAAGGACTCTAAACAAGCAGTGTATCAGAATTTAAAGAAAATTAAAGTTAAGACTTCACATAATTCGTAAGCTGAGAACTAACAAGATTATTTTTTGCAAAAATTAGCATGACCGACTTCACCCGTGTACAGAATTCGCGAATATTTCGCAGGGATTTTTCACATTATTGTTGATTTATCAAAAATGGCTCAGCCAATTTCGACAAAATGTAAATGGGACCAATTTCGAAGTATACTCTTTCCAACAAAAAAAGAATTATTGAAATCGGACGACTATGAAAAAAGTTATGCGTGGTTATACATAAAACAATATACGCGTCGAATTGTATACAATTCTCCTCCTCCGGTGGTTCGTCGGTCAAATATGGTTTAATTTTGTCCACAAGTAAAATCGGAGCGCCATTATCTAAGACCGTGCTCAATAAGGGCGAATTATGCGCGATTTCATTCGCATATATCACACTTAATTATTTGAACTCCAATACTTCCGTTCAGATGCATGCGCTTGATTCATCGAAATAATCGATCGCAAATAGCCTACGCACGTAAAACGTGTACATTTCGCAGGACTCTCGATTCGCCATCGGTTCGTACGTCAGTTGTGTCGTTGTGACTATTCATCCTGGACACAATCGCGCATACTAAGGGATGATTTATATTAGGCACGGGACGGACCCGGACGGAGCCCGTACCTACTGGGCCCGGATGACGCACAGTCCATACAATATTGTAGTGATCCGTACGACGCCCGGTCGGGGTCCATCTGGACCGCTACACAAAATGTATGAAACGTGTGTAGTAGTTACATCCGGGCTCGACCCGTGCTTGCCCCGTTCTAATAATAAGGAAGCTTAAAGCCCCATCTGAACAGTTTTGCATGTACATCTGAACAAGCTTCAAACGTACATGCAAAACAATTACAGTACGCTTCGCAAGACACGATTAGCCAAATCGATACCGATTGCCGTAACTGTAAAATTCAAGGCAAAGCGAAAATCGTAATCTGTAATCTCGAGTAGAGTTACTGGCATTACCTAATACCCACCCCTGTTGGGGACGCCCACGCGATTTGATCTACGGCGGTAATACTGTACAAAATTCCTGGGCGGAAAAATAAGTCGAGCAAGGGTGGCTTGGACTAAGCTAAGGACATAAATTCAAATATCTAAGTACTTACTGCTACTTTTAAATATTGACGCAGCTATGTACCTACGAGTATCAAAGATTCTATGCAAAATTCCATAAGAGAAGATAGATAAATGAAACTTCCCTTTTTTAACCGACTTCAAAAGAGCAGGTTCCCAATTCGATTGTATGTTATGTTTTTTGTATGTATGTTACGCGAGTTCTCCACTAGGTATGAACCGATTTTTTTTAAATGAAAACTTTTTTTGGTAGATCATACTTTAGTCAGAGATCCAAATTCTACCGAAATCGGCTTAGTCGTTTTTAAATAATTATTTTTTGCAAAAAATTGCATGACCGATTTCACCCGTGTACATAATCATTATCATTATATATAGTATAAAACAAAGTCGCTTTCCGCTGTCTGTCCCAATGTATGCTTATATCTTTAAAATTACGCAACGGATTTTGATGCAGTTTGTTTAATTAGACAGAGTAATTCAAGAAAAAATGTTCATACGTATAATATACATGTGCGAAGCCGGGGCGCATCGCTAGAACGCAAATATTATGCACGGATCGATGTAGCATTTTTCACATTATTATTGATTTATCAAAAATGACTCAGCCCATTTCGTTAAAATTTAAATGGGACCAATTTCGAAGTATACTCTTTTAAATAAAAAAAGAATTATTGAAATCAGACTGCTATACAAAAAGTTAAGCGTGGTTATACATTAAAAAATATATATACGCGTCGAATTGTATACCTCCTCCGGTGGTTCGTCGGTCAAAAATCAGCAATAATATGAATATTATACTGAATCGATGATACATTGATTTGGACGAACTATTAGAATTATATACACGGTTGAATTCGGTTATATATAAAACGGTTAATACCATTTTTGGCGAGAGATAATATTATTAAGTGAACCAACCAAAAAACACGGACGATAATCTGAGTACCAAGCTTCATCAATATTCATTGAAAATGCGACCTGTATCCGACCAGCAATATTCAAACTTGGGCAATTTTGATCCACTTTATCAGTTATGAGTAACAGTTAAGACGCTCCAACAGTAAACTTTTAGGTATTTTTCAATAATGTCTTGCATTATACAAATAGTCTAAAATCGCGTGTCGTTTGTTTTTAGACGAAACTCGAGATGAGAATTCGACAATATTTCGAATTTTTAGTTCGTTTAAAAAGAAATGAAGCCGTGTTTGCAATCCTTACTTCCTTACTAATATTATAAATGCGAAAGTAACTCTGTCTGTCTGTCTGTCGCGCTTTCACGCCAAAACTACTGAACCGATATTAATGAAATTTGGTACACAGATAGTATAGAGCCTGAGAAAGGACATAGGCTACATTTTATCCCGAAAATTGCATAATTCCCGTAGGATAGGACAAAATCTATCGTTAGCGAAACTGTCACCTATCACAACTACGCTAAAAGGCCCAATTTTGAAGGCACCATCTTGATAACAGTTAATTAGACTATTTCTGTTTCTTTTTTACATTGGGATTTCGATAGAGAGAACAATTTTTACGTTGCTATTAAATTTACGATGGCGCGTTCATAATTGGCTTGATTGGGCCTAATATGGATTGACAAAACGTAATTAGATGACAGGTGACATACATTGACTGCAGACTTTTATAAACGTCTCGCTTAGCATAGCAAAGAGACAAATTGTCTTTCCACCATTATAGGTCCTCAAAGAGGAAATAAAGTATGGATCGACAATGATAACTGACATTAAAATTGGACAAAATAGTTTTCCTTTTGCCATGCTACATATTACAATGACGTTTAATACTGGGCCGTCATTTCGTCTGACATTAAAACTATTTTTTAATATACCACCATTAGAGGTTAAACATATTTCTTTATTCTACCTTTATGGTACAGAATCCATGCTAATATACTAAGAAACGGATCGACTTGATTTTTAGAAGTAGTATGGTATGAGTATGAGTATCCTGAAACTAAGGTTATTAACCTTGATTCTGAGTTGTGACCTTGACACGAACATAAATTTCTGTTGGTTTGGTTAGGATTGAACAGTGATAAAAGTGCAGCCCGGCTCAGTTGCGGCACTCCTCTTGAGGCACGCAACTTGCCGGTCAGCTTCTCAGCTGCTATAGTTAAAAACCCCAGAAAAGCGGCCCAACCTCGAGTGCAAACTTCTAAACTGCCTAGGGGGAAAAGACCAAAAAGAATCGGGAGACCTCGAGCGCCGCCTTCTCAGCTGTCTCAGAAAATAACCAGAGAAGCGGCTCCACCTGGTATTCCCGCGCCGCCCATAAGCCTCGGCTATTAAGTTCCCCCGCCACGACAAGACGAAAACCCATGGGCGGGTACATTCTAACCTTATCATAATCAACAGAAGCATTTATAAGTATAAGGTATTTTGATGGCGGGTTAGGTTTAAACAGTAACAACAAGGTGCAAGGTACTTGATTTTTTTATATAGCAAGTGCCTTTATTAACTACCACTAAATACAAGACTTAAAATGTAAAACTTCATAAACTACTACTACATATCAAGTAATTGGATCATCCACAGACCCTTGAAGGTCTAAAGATATTCTAAATGCTCGAGCCCACTGCCAGTTAGCAGCGTGCCCAGCATGCTGGCAGCATTGCCAATCAGCTTGGCAATTCTGCTTATACGTTGAGCCAAATAAACACCAGCATTTTGGTCACGCGGCGGGTACACCAGACGCTCAGAAAGACTTTGGAAAACAAGATGAGGTCCCGGCCACCACGCGCACAATGTCTCAATTTCAAACGGCTCAAATATGTAACTACTGCCGAGGTTAGCATATTTGCGCCGTTTGTGCTGCTCCGCCGAATCGGCCACCGCTCCAGCCTTACTCTGAGTCTTAGAAAGATGTGACGACGCCAAAGTATCGACGCAAGTCGCGTCCCATTCTAAGGGCCGTCTACACTTCCATGGGACCTATTTCATACCGTCAGGCCTTTTGCCATCACCAAGCGCAAACCCATTCGGTTCGAGTACGGCTGCTATATCGGCGGTCGCAAAAGCCCTGCGTATGACATCGTTCACACTGGCGTGGCAACCAATTCGACCAGCGCTTCTTGAGCAAGAAAGACGGTGGTGACCGAGCTGGTCAACTGGGGTACTTGAATAGGTGAGAGCGCTCAGCTATGTGCGGCGCGGCAGCAAGGTGGGTCGACTATCTCGACGATATCATTAATACCGCCGGCCGAGCCTGGTCACGACCGACAAAGAGCCGAAGCAGATGGCACTGCAAGAGAGAGGCCTATAGCCAACAGTGGGACAAAGAAAGTTGCGTATGATAACGATGATGAAACAAATTAGTTGAGATTGGCTATTTTTGGCTTTGAAATGATTATTTTCTACAATATTTGTGTACCGTTTCACATTGAATTGGGGCTAATATTTTGTGGCGCACTTACTATTTTTGTTACCATATTTTTTTGCCAAGATAAACATAAATTAAATTATATCGCGGGCGAAGCCGCGGGTAAAAGCTAGTCTTAATATATATAAATCTCGTGTCACAATGTTTGTCCTCAATGGACTCCTAAACCACTTAACCGATTATAATAAAATTCGCACACCATGTGCAGTTCGATCCAACTTGAGAGATAGGATAGTTTAAATCTCAAATTCGCAATTTTATTTTTTTAGCCACAGCAACGCGTGGCAGCTAGTAAAATATATAGATATGTCTTTAGATTAGTAATTTTTTTCTATTTTATGATTACAAAAAATATAGTAGTAATCAAATCGAAATATTGAGAAATGCGAAACGAAAGTCGAAAAATGCGTTTTTTTTTAAAGCTTTTTTTATGTGATTTTTAATTGCAATATTATTGTAAAAGTCTCTCTTGTGAACTATCATTGTGTTCTCTGTATTTTTTCCAAGTTTGTATCAGTAACAGTTACGCCTAACTGTGCGACGAAAAACATGACGTTTTACGGATTTTTGTCTTTGGGCAACGCCTTAAGAATCGCTAAAAAACGTAATTTTCCGGAGCCTTAACCAAAAACTCAACCCTTCTTAAAACAAACTTTCTTCGTCATTTTAGTCAAACGACGAACTTTCATTGTACAATCAACAAATGTAATTCAATTTTTCGTCCGTGGTCACAGCAAGTAACAAACAAAGAAACCCTATTGACCTTAATCCCCAAATAAATGGACACAATAAAGATTGAAACATTACCTTTCTTTCTCATACAATACAAGTAAATCGTCCAAATAGACAATAATTTTCTAAGCCTGAGAATCGTAAGGTTTTCCTACCATTGTGGCACAAACGTCGCGTATTTTCCTTTAGGGTAATCCGAATTAATGTCAAATGTAGGGAAATTTCGAATACAAGCATCTCATTAGGGAGCCAGTTTTATTTAACAAGCTCAAATGTCTATCAGATACTGACAAACAAAGATACGGCGTTTGCTTCGCGCTTAGCGTCACAATAACTCAATAAGTACCTGGGTAATTAATTGATTGACTTATTCTTTACTAGTGACCCGCCCCGGTTTCGCACAGGTATTATGCATATAAACCTTCCTCTAGAAACACAATATCTATTAAAAAAACCGCATCAAAATCCGTTAAGTAGTTTTAGGAGCCATGGTGGTCTAGTGGTAATGACACCCGCCTTACAATCGTGAGGTGGTGGGTTCAAATCCCGGTCTCGTACCAATGAATCGCTTGGAATTTATGTACGGAATTTTCACACCACTGTCTTTTCGGTGAAGGAAAACATGGTGAGGCAACCTGCATACTTCGATAGAAGAAATTCGATGGCGTATGTGAATCCACCAACCCGCAGTGGGCCAGCGTGGTGGATATGGCCCAATCACCCTTCGTGGGTAGGCCAGGTACAGTACAGTTCAGGTTTGGACAACGCGCAGAACGCTTAGACTTTGCCTCTCTCATAATGACTCTAGATGACCCCAACTAATTCAACAACCTCAACTGTTAGAAAGGTATATACAGCACAGAATCTACAGTAAGTATATACATACTGTATCCACATTTAGTTTACTCGGAGCACAGTAATGAGAGTTTTAGTTCTCGCTAAAAGCGCACTCTCGACACAGGTAAGTGTATTAAGTTTAATCAAGTTTTAGAAACTATTGCTCTGGGCAGCAACGACGAGTAAGTACATACAACATAGATATGAGGTAGATAATTCATATGTATACTAGCTGACCCCGCTAACTTCATTTCACCAACTCAGAAACCTTCTTTGGCTCTTGCACAACAACTGTGCTAAGATCATCACATGGTCAAATGCATAGTTTACGATTCTATAAAGGACACAGAAAAACATTTATTTTTATATAAATATATTTTGCTATTTCACGCTCAACATTATGAAAATCTCCGCAATAGGGATGTTTACTAAAAAAATATAATTAGTCCGTCAAATAGATTGTCAAAAAAGATTATTTTTTGCAAAAATTCGCATGACCGACTTCACCCGTGTACAGAATTCGCGAATATTTCGCACGGATCGATGTACCATTTTTCACATTATCATTGATTTATCGAAAATGGCTCAGCCGATTTCAATAAAATTAAAATGGGACCAATTTCGAAGTATACTCTTTCCAATAAAAAATAATTATTGAAATCGGACCACTACGAAAAAGTTATGAGTGGTTATACTTAAAAAAAATATACGCGTCGAATTGTAAACCTCCTCCGGTGGTTCGTTGGTTAAAAATATTAAACACGTATTTTTTCTTTTCTCAATTTAACACAAATTGATGAAGATATAGCCTGTTAAAGTTCCGCATGACGTCACTGACCGCTATGAAATGTACCGGCTAGTGCCGTCACGAGCCCCCACTCTCAAACTTTGACAACGTTTATCTTAGTCACTAATTGTTTGATTGACAAAAGAAAAAATACGTGTCCAATATTTTTCAGTAATCTAACTGACGGACTAATTATAATAATGATTTTCATACCCAGTAAACATCCCTATTCTCGATCGTAGAGATCTAATCACGATTGAGTATAATTGGTAGCGCTCATAGCGTAGCGCTTGACTAAGTACGTGTTTCTTACCGATTATTATTATGTATTGCTGAAGTGGAGCATCGTTCTATACGGTCAGTTTTCGGATGGGTGTAGGCAACTGTATGAGCTGTTTATTTTAACTGTTTATCTATATCAGAGGACTTTAGCAGAGAACATTGTTTGTGTACCTACTGTTCTTTTAAACGGTTTAAAAACTTCAACACCAGCGGGCTTACCATAAATAAAATAAAATAAAATAGCCTTTATTTCCCAAATACGTTTACAAGTTCATAACAAATTTAAATCTTACATTTTTAATTTTGAATAGTTTATTTGGGCACCCAAATTCGGTAAAAGGCCCCGCCTACTTCCACTATGTCATCGGACCATCTTCTTCTGGGGCGTCCGACTGGGCGCGCGCTCTCTCTCGGGCACCAGTGGATGATGCTGCAGGCTTACCATACGGACCATAAAATAATGCTATCGACGTGTCAGAACGTGACAGAGTTATGATAAAGCATTTATCTGTCACCTTTGCACACGTCGGTAAACTCTTGTCGTGGTCTTGTAAGCTAATCTAGCTGGGCTAGCCCACCCGGTTGCTACGATTATTAAGTACTTGAACGAACCTAATATGCGAAGAATTCTTTCCCAAATGTGTAACTAACCTAACCAATGTCATTACTCAAATAATAACTGCATTGCATCACAAGATTATTTTTTGCAAAAATTAGCATGACCGACTTCACCCGTGTACAGATTTCGCGAATATTTCGCATGGATCGATGTAGCGTTTTTCACATTATTGTTGATTTATCAAAAATGGCTCAGCCGATTTCGATAAAATTTAAATGGGACCGATTTCGAAGTATACTCTTTCCAATAAAAAAATAATTATTGAAATAGGACAACTATGAAAAAAGTTATGAGTATTACTCTCTTTCTTCAACAAGTACAAGTTGCTACGACACGTACCGCAACGAACAGACTGGCTTCCTTCAAGAATCGCGATGCAATTCAGTCTGGACCGACCTTAGCACGCCTGCACGTAGCCAGCAGTAATAACATCATATCCGCTACCAGAGAGCATCGTTAAGTTAACAGCTGAGATTGCGCTTGAAATATTATCATTGAATGTGTTACCAAGTTTTACTACAGAATTGCTAGAGTTGATTTAGTTTATACTGCTTTTTAGCACAAAATATTTAGAATACAGAACTTTGACACGATGCGCGCTCGATTTACGCACACGTAGATCGCTCACAGGCACTGTACTGTACTGTATCAGCCATTTAATAGTCCACTGCATGACGTAGGCCTACCCACGAAAGGTGATTGGGCCATATCCACCACGCTGGCCCAGTGCGGGTTGGTGGATTCACATACGCCATCGAATTGCTTCTACGGACATATGCAGGTTTCCTCACGATGTTTTCCGTCACCGAAAAGCCAGTGGTGTGAAAATTCCGTACATAAATTCCAAAGAAGTCATTGGTACCGGGCTGGGATTTGAACCCACGACCTCACGATTGTAAGGCGGGTGTCACTACCTCTATGCCACCACGGCTTCACACCCACACACACACAGTTGCACAGTCACAGGCACAATACAAAAATATTGGAAAAGTTGAGGTACCCGCGGCGCTCGCTAGTGATTTTGTATGACCGGTCCGTGCAAAAATAAAGCAATTAAAAAGTTATTTGTACCAGTTCAGTTCGTGAATAGGTTCATTAGGTACGATAACTCTTGTTTGCGTTTAAATGAGACTTTCAGGAGGCCATTGGAAGACCCAAAGGTACGAGGACGTTCAAATTAGCACGGTCTGTGTCTTTTGGTGAGATCACAAAAAAAAAACAAGAAATGACTGAAAAAAAGAAACAAAAATTACCATTATTTTTTTCAGGTATGACAAAGTGGGGATTTTGGTGAAAACAATAAATAGGCATTGCGTAAAATGATGTGGGAGAGCCTATGGTTAGTGAATATTTTGATTCGACTCTGGTGCCGCAGTTAAGATAATAATAGCATTAACTATAATCCTACCGCTTAACTTATCCTAGCCTGCGCGGTACAGGGGCGCCGGGGGAGACGACAAAGGGGGACTGAGATAACGGCACTTATCGCCCCCCTTTCATTTTCTTTTGACCACAAGCGCTGACATGAGTTTCACCTCTGCACTTTCAGTATTTTCTGTTTTCAGGCCCTTGATAGGGATTTACTCCGTCATTAAACGACAACATTTTAAGATGGAGAATGTTCAAGTAATTTTCGTTTAAAGCTTTTGGTATTAATCGTTTCACTGAACCTCAATGGAAGTATTCCAAATATTAGCCAAGTAAATTAGAACCTTATTGTTACTGACAGCCAGTGTCATCAAAAGAAAAATAATGACTCTACAAAGGACCTAAGTATACGTTTACCAAAAGCTGATTTTCCGCCAGTGTTAAGATGTGGGAAGTGCAATTGTGCATAACTGTGACGAGATTTTATATTTGTACTCGTGCAAATCTCGCAAACCGCTCATTTACAAAGATAATTTCTGATGGATACCTATGCTGTCTTAAAATCTGGGGCCTTATTGTGTAAACGCTCTGACGATGACGTTCGGCTTCGCTTTTCCTCCCGCTCGCTCTCGTGGTTAACAGGCGTGAGCAGAAGAAAAAGCGAAGCCGAACGTCAGAGCGCTTACACAATAAGGCCCCTGATCTCCTAAGATGCTGTCAAATATAGCAGTCGTAATAATACTGTTGTTATAAATTTGCCCTCGCTTTACGGTGTGAACTACCGCTCTCTAGAAAGCTGTTCCGTTTTGTTTGCCATAGACAACGTTCTAGTGTCACCGCTGTATCAAGGCCGCTATATGTCTGACACCGCTATACTAGTGAAACAGAGCTTTTAGAGCTGACGTTAAATTTTCGAACGCTCAGTCATTGACTCTTATGACAACGATACCGCATTGAAGTCAATTCCATTCGTATATTTTTTGGTATTATATTGGTATTTTCGCCAAATGCGAACCGATTTAAAAAAATATTTTTTTAATTCAAAAGGGTATACCTACTTTCAAAGTGGTCCCATTTAAATTTCATTAAAATCAGCAATAATGTACGTGGATGTCACATCGATTCGTGAAAGCTATTCGAATTCTGTACACGGAAGTTAGAAAACACTTTCTTTTTCATAAAACTACAATTTAATCAGTACTAATTACAAAATCATAGTAGAAATAGTAGGTAATTGGAATGTATATGTTGGATACATGTTTAGAGACAGATCAGAGAAAAAACGTCTCCACCCATTCTTGGCCAGCCGAGCAAAAAGCTGATGAATTGATTTATGGAGTAGGACGGGTTTTGCAAATACCTTTTCAAGTTGCCAGTGGAACTGGTCACTCGCTAATAACTACCAGTTAGGGGGCAAAAAATGTGCACAGGGCCCTATATTGAGTCCAAGTACCTATTTACAAGTATTTAAGACGAGATTATGTCAACCACGTACCCAACAAAAAGGGTTTAACGTGTTTATGTTACCATGCAGCCATAAGATTACGATAATTTAAGTTTGTTGCCGTGGTGGACAAGAGGTAATGACACCCGCCTTACAATCGTGAGGTCGTGGGTTCGAATCCCCGGTCCCGTACCAATGAGTTCTTTGGAATTTATGTACGGAATTTCACACCACTGGCTTTTCGCAACCTGCGTACGTCCGTAGAAGAAATTCGATGGCGTATGTGAATCCACCAACCCGCACTGGGCCAGCGAGGTGGATATGGCCCAATCCCCCTCCGTGGGTAGGCCTACGTCCTGCAGTGGACTATTAAAAAGGCTGGTACAGTACAGTCAAGTTTGTTGGCTTTTAATCAATCGTCTAATCTTCGGCCCCGTGTTAGCGATCCCACTTCTGAGAATGGGCTTTCTCAATATTAGAGTTTAGTTAGACTATAGGTAATACATAAAGGCAGTTGGCAGACCATGGAACCATGGATATCACTCACATACCTGCAGGTGATGTAGATTTTCGCACAAAGAGCTAGAGAACAGAACCATCTGGTAGACTTGTCATGCAATCGGGGGTCCGTAGGCGTTTGTTTGCACTAAAAATCCGCTCACGAAACATTATTTCAAATTGTTTTATTCATAATTAGCGTTCAAACTAGCGGCAATCAAGAATCGCACATAAATTCGAAAAGATCGAGATGCCTGCGTTAGTACTCGTTAAGTCCTAGAATCCGCATAAAATCTATTCAGCATCCCAGTTAAATTGTTATCCAGTAGCTGTTTAGCTGATGTGTCAATTCTGCCCATGTTTTTTTTTTTTTTATTTCAAATAGGTTTGCGTTTGACTACACACTGCCTGATGTAAAGCAGATATGCGGTCTAGGATGTAGCACGCTTACCTAGAAGATACCCATTTACTCGAGATTTGAAGACACCTACATTGTACTTTAACGGAAAGACAGTATAATTCATCAATGCCGCTTAAAGTCAACGATAACGACTCTTCGTCCAACGATATATAATCTTCACGGAGGTCACGAAAAACCGCTTAACATTCAACGAAAGTATATTTTCGCACTTGAATTTCATTACATGCAACATTACCGTCTTACAAAGCCCTGAAGGCGCCTACCGGTCATTTTCCATAACTTGTTATGAATATTTTATGATCTGCCCACACTCCCGAGTTGAAAACACGAAAACAATCGGGACCTTTTAAAACCTTGTCACTTAGGTAGCCAGAGCCGCTAAGTGCAAACTGCTCAATAATTCAACGCTGGCTTATGAAAGGATGTAATTTAAATGGCCAGAGATAACACTTAATTTTTAGTCCGCTCAAGTTATATTTGGTCAGCAACTTACCAATAATTAGCAAAGTTGCCGACTAAATATTTATTATAATAAAACCTGTTTTTTTTTAAACTCATTTTTAGAAATCGTTATAATCAATCATCATACGATACAACTAAATGGATAGGTATTTAATAGGTATGGTATATATGTGTATCTATATTTAGAGACTTGGAGACTAGTTTTTACCCGCGGCTTCGCCCGCATGATATTTTGATTTCTGTGCCATTCCATGGGAACCCTTTATTTATCTGGGATACCCTACCTTACCACCCTTAATAAAAGAAGTGGAAATTCCCAAAAATAAAACAAAAAACGATTTGACGGTTGTTCGATTCGACAGTTGATTTTTTTTTGACATTTCTTGAAGCGCACTCTATAATAGTTTCTCAGAGTTCTTAGATCTTACTTAACACTTATCGTTATATTATGAAAAAATTACGCAATATCATTATAATTTATAGCCTATGTGTTATTCTGATACATAAGCTATATTATTGTAAAGTTTCATCTCAATCCGTTCAGTAGTTTTTGCCTGAAAGAGTAACAAACATCCATCCATCCATCTATATTCACAAACTCACAAACTTTCGCGTTTATAATATTAGTAGGATTGTCAAGCGATTGACACCAAAAACATAACATTTTGTTACAATTTAAGTGGTGAAAAGAGATTTCTCCCGGAACGTAAATTTTGACAAACATTTTCTTGTTGTTCTACAGAAAACGTGAAAACAGAGGTCGATTCACGATCCTTTTAAGTCTTAAGTTTTTCCAACTGGTAATACTAAAAGTAAACTAACAACCCCTTACCGTTTACCCCTCCCTACTATGGCAACTTATCAATGAAATTACCTTTAAATATCTGCAAACAAATCGGCTTACAAATTACACAGAAATTGTTCTCTCGATGTTCTACAGAAAACGCGAAAACAGTTGCTGATTCACGATATTCTTAAGTAATATCAAGTGGGTAGAAAGTGTCCAAATGCACTCGTCATTTAACTACCGTTGTTAATGGTTGCAAATTGGCCTGCGAGGAAGTTAAACAGGTGACAGGTGTGGCTGCACTTTTGTTCCACTGTACGGCGAAATGTGTTGGAAAGTAGCAAAAAAGCTCATTAGGCTGGAAACGCTGGCAACACATTACATTTACGACGTACATATTACATACATAAGTATACAATACATCCAGGTACAATGAACGCGAAATGAGTAAGAACCATAGATGTATGTAGAGGTAGAGCCTTTTCAGCCATTACTTACCCAGAGCGCAATAAACAAAGTTGGTTTGTATAGCGCGGTGCACAGTTGATTTGCAAAGTACAGGGAATTTTAGGATATAGGTATACATAATGCTGATGTAACGTTCATACTGATCAAATAACATTCACTATGGGACAAACTTAATAACCGTGGAAAAAAATCAGCTACTTCACTAATTTTTTCGAGAGTAAAATGTTTTGTAAGGAACAGCTTTTTACAGGCGAATTCGCAGCCGGCCCCATAAAGTTGTTTATGATGATAGCACAGCACCTCTGAAAGTCTGCACATATCTACCTATTGCATAACAACATATTGTATGTATCAACTGTACTGTAAGGTCTCTCTTTGTAACATCTCAGCCTAGTTATACCCATACGCATAAGAATAAATGATTTATGATTAAAAAATAACCACGAAACAAACATTGCAGAATGTAGCGTTGTTCGAGCACATATGAATAAGAGATTTATTTTAGGATGTGAATACTAATTGTGAAATTATTGGCCTATGCTAGGTGTTTCTTGAAAAATTAGGTCTTGTCACATCTTGGAAGATCTGTGGTAAGAGGAGTGTGTTTGTAACTGTAATTTTATTGTCTTGATATTTGAAATGGCTAATTACTAACTGCTTCTGTTCAGAATAGTATCGTATTGTGATATAAATAGTTCTAGGAGGAACAAAAGGACATCATTTTATCACCTACTGATTTTTGCCCGTGGTTCCACCCACGTAGGTATGTTTTGATTTTTTCTTCACATCTATTCGAAAAGGCCTACTTGCTTCGCCTTTATGTGCGCCCAAAGGAGGTATTTTCTATACTTAAGGAACTTTATTAGGGCGACGGAATTATCTTTGCCGCGCACTTTTTGAATTTGGAACAAATAAGTGCGACGGAATGATCTTTGCCGCGCACTTTTTGAATTTGGAAGTATTTGTAATGTTAGTGTTCAGCACCAAAAGAATGTAAATATAAGTTTTCATTTGTTACATTATTAGATACCATTTAATTTCAATTTAGTTGCTGTTCTACGTTTTATTAAAAATAATATTATAATAAAATATGAGGCGCCTATTATTTTCTCATAGAGGTGATGAAAAGTAGAGTATACTGCTAACTGCTTCAGTTCAAAATATATTTTTCTATATACTCGGGCGCAAAATATATTTTTGGCTCGGGCGACGTACTTTGAATCCCGCGCTATGCTCGGGATTCTACTTTAGAATCCCTCACTTCGCTCTGGATTCAAAAAACCCCCGCGCCGTAAAAATATTATTTTGCTCCCATATGATACAATCTACTATTGTGCTATTCCATAGGAACCTTTTATTTTCCGGGGCAAAAAAAAACCAACGTCACTCTCCAAACTTATTAACTATTTCCATGCCAAAAAACCAAATCAGTGTTGCTGCGTGAAAGAGAAACAAACACACTTACGGATTAAATAAAACCCATGTAATACCAGTTATAGTTATACCTATAGTTTGCTTCCTTACTTTTGAATTTATAATATTAGTAGAAATTTCAGTATTATTTCATTATATAATCCTATAGATATATAATCTAACTACCTATACCAAACCAGGAAATACTTTCTATCGGAAACTTAGTACTCTCACCCCCTGTCTCGGAGTACTGAAGGAATCTGTTTTATCGACAGCTAGTGCTTGTATCGACAGCCAGCGCCTGTTATCGACATTTATAATAAAAGTATTATGAATGAATTTACCAGCAGTATCATTTACAAGATTGCGTAATAGGGAATGCTTCTCGAGACGGGCCTATTCTAGAATAACAATACTCATCATTACGATCAAATATTCGTCTAACCCCAAAATTGCAAGTAAAAATCAGCTGTTCAAGTTCAAGCAGCGCAAAGGTCATAGTCATAGTCATAGTCATTTATTCATAATAATAGTATTACATGTCACAAAATAATCAAAATAATTGAAAAAATAATAATAATAAGTAAATTAAATTCAACAAAAAAAACAAAGCAATAATACCTACTTACAAAACATGTAAGAGAAACACCACAGTCATACAATTTTAATTTTAATTATTTCATCGAAACTGTAGAATGCCTTTTCGACAAGCCATTTCTTTAATTTGTTTTTGAATGATTCCCTAGAAGGAGCGTCTCTGATGTCTAGTGGTAGCCGGTTGTAAACTTCGGGGGCGGTGACACGCACAAGTTTAGCCGTCCTAGTGAGCCGGTGAGGCACGGTGCACAGGCGGTGCGCGTGTCGCGGCGGAATCGCGCCGCGAGTCTCCAATGTGCGAGTACTCTTCGAGGTGGTCTCTGGCGTACAACGCCGCCTGGAGACACACGAGGCTCGGCACAGTCAGTCTCAAATGAAGAACTACGTATAGGCCGCGCTACACAAGATGGCGGATGTGACGATGAGCAATAGCCAATCAACGTGCGACTTTGTGTGAGCTTCAGTCAGGATTGGATATTGCGCAGCTTGTAGCTAACTTCACATCCGTCGACTTGTATGAATCGGCCGGGCGCGTGTCGCGAGTGTTTTTTGTACAAAATCTATCCGATCCGAGCAATATATTTTATTAATAGACCATGTTCTTCATTTCACGCCGAAAACAATGTAAGCAACAATCATTGCCCTGTCGCGTCGACCGTCGTCAACTTGCGCTTGGCTCGAACCTGACCCAAAAATTACTCGGGGAACGGTGTGACCAGATTCTATTTCAGAAAAATACCGAAGCATTTTCGAAAAGCCGGTATATTTCACTATTTTCTACTAAAAGTTCGCAAATTCTATGATGTGCTAGCGTGAAGCCAGGGTTAACCACAAGTACATTCAATCACAAAAAAGAAGCCGTAGTGGTCTAGTGGTAATGATACGCGTCTTAGAATCCTGAGGTTCAAATCCGGTCCCGTACCAATGATCCATTTGGAATGTATACATGTACGATATTTCAAACCACTGGCTTTTCGGTGAAGGAAAACATCGTGAGGCAAGCTGCATACGTCCGTAGAAGAAATTCGATGGCATATCTGAATTCACTAACCCGCACTGGGCCAGCGTGGTGGATATGGCTCAATCACCCTTCGTGGGTAGGCCTATATCCTGCAGTGGTCTATTAAAAGGCTGGTAGAGTACAGTACACAAAAACACCTTTTACAAAAATTTTATCAAAACACTCAAACATACATTTATTAAAAAATAATATCTTTGGATTTACTCAAAAATACCAATCTCCGAGAACAAAAACATACCAACAAAAAAACTGATATTCGAAAAAGTCCACAAAATATACTAAAAAAGCATTAAAATACTGTCAGGGACCCGTGAAAATTACAAAAAGTCCATCATACTCGTACAAGAGGTCATTTGGTAGGTACCTTTGATACGTGATGAAAGAGGATATTTTTAGCGGGACCTTTTTTACAAATGACTTGATTAAAGCCATAATTAAGTGGGCGAGCTTCAGCTTAATTTTCAAAAGAAAAAGGTGTTCCTGGAGAAAATGATTTTATTCGAACAATTCTGACAAAATTGCCGGAAAACGTGAGTATTAGGATATTTTGGATAGGACACTCTTACTTGTCATAATTAAAATAATTACTTTTACTTAAAAACTTCTAAAAAAATTGTTTGTAAAGTTGGTTTACGGAAGATAGTTACACACGTGATAACGTCATAAAAAAACCGGAAAAGTGCGAGTCAGGCTCGCACATCGAGGGTTTCGTACAAACACGTTGTTAAAATAATTAAAAACCTGTTTTAGCATGTGCTAATGAAGTTCTTTTATATGATACCTTACATGATACGATTTACTCAATTTGAATTTTGAACCCATATTTTGTGAGTTTTGAGGCCCCATTTTTTGTGATTTATTAAATAAAAATGTACAGTTTTCAGATTTATTCCTATATGTGTACTCTGAGACAATGCTTCTCGCCAAATTTCATAGTCCTATGTAAACGGGAACTACCCTGTAGGTTTTGATTTTTGTAAGTGCGAAATATGCGGTTTTTTACGACATAAACGGCTCTAACTTTTTTATACGATAACTGAGAAGTTTTTATTTTACACAACTGCAAGAGTTCATAGATATACGTATACAGTTTAAATTTCAGCTCAATATCTTTACGCGTTCTCGAGATAAAGAGTCTTGACATACACACAGACGGACAGACGGACAACAAAGTGATCCTATAAGGGTTCCGTTTGAGGTACGGAACCCTAAAAACATTGTTGAATCAACAACTGAAACAAACCGAACGCTTAGGTTGATTGTGCCTCTATATCGGTTGTACCGTGCTCTCGCTTGCACGCTCGGCTCAGGGGAAACGTGATACTTTTTTGTGCGTGCAGCCGGCATTCATCGGTTTACAATATGTTATCACGTCAAAAAACCAAGGATCAAGGATAATTTCAAAAAGATTACTACTATCATCCTTCAATAATGGATAAGCACTAGAATATATTAAGTTACTGGAAAAGAAAGTAAGAAGAAAATTATTTATTTGCAACAAAAATAAGAGGTACAATTACAACAATATACAACAAAACAAATCATAAAACACAAACAAAAATAACACGGTATTATACCTAAAATCCTTGTCACAAAACTGGTCCCAACTCAGCGTAATGCAGGTTGCGCTTACGAGCAACCAGCGCTGGTATTCTGTTGGAACCAGCAAGTGACATTACGCCCGAAATAATGCGCAAAGGGTATCCGAAATAGCAGCTACGAGTATGTTTCGCTATATATCTACTCGTCATTATTTTTTTACTGCTCCTTTTAGCATTCAAAGAAGATCTTTTCATCACATCTATTTGTGCTATTCCATAGGGATCTTTTATTTTTTCGGGATGAAAAGTATCCTATGTCACTTTCCGTCTTTCAAACTATGTCCATGCCAAAAATTTCCTCAATGGAATCAATGCATTAAGTGTGAAGTTGACATACAAACCATTTTTTTTGGCGTGGTATGTATCTGTATTTGCCGATACTGCTTAAATATCAAACTGCTTGTCTAGACTAGCTCAGTAAATGTTTTATTTTTTTATAACCATGTGATGTCACCTGCCGGCTCCACCGGAAGACCAGCGCTGGTTCACAGCTAGCATATGCTGAGGTGGAGCCGATTTGTGACAGAAATATAGATTATAAGTGGTATTCTACTTAGTTTTAATATTTATTATGTTTAATTTAAATATGTTGTACTATCTATTTTTGTCACAATAAAAGGATGTCTATGTCTATGTCTAAAATGTCAATCCGTTACTCCGTTGCTGCTTGAATGAGGAACAAACCAACAAATACACTTCCATATTCATATTATAGTAAGGATATCTCAGCTAAACATCAGCTAGTTATCAAACGTAAATCTATTTCGATTAAAAGAAAAATATGGCCGGAAATTCTTACTTTACATATTTTATTATCTTTTTAAAACCTTGACTTTCACATCCAATTTCCGGTTTAAATAGTAATATATAATTGCAATCACTTGTTACTATATCTTATCGGGTTTCCGTTCGCACTTCGTCCTGCTACTTCATCATAGGATATAAAAACTTAATCTAATCACCTGTTTATAAAGACTTTTCCTTTATCGATGTCATTCCAATCACTATCGCGTTTTATCTAGCCAAAAATACTTCTGCAGGAAATAAGTTGGCGTTGTGCGATAAGAGTGCTTTTAGTTTTGAAGCACTCGTAGATTCATTGACAGATTGTATTTAGCCAATTCATTGGATAATGCTGGTTACACCGTTTTGTTACACCAGTGTGACTACGAGTATTTTTAGGGTACCGTACCTCAAAAAGCAAAAACGGAACCCTTATAGGATCACTTTGTTGTCCGTCTGTCCGTCTGTGTGTATGTCAAGACTCTTTATCTCGAGAACGCGTGAAGATATCGAGTTGAAATTTAAACTGTATACGTAAACCTAAGAACTCTTACAGTTGTGTAAAAGAAAAGCTTCTCAGTTGCCGTATAAAAAAGTTAGAGCCGTTTATGTCGTAAAAAATCGCATATTTCAACGCGCACAAAAATCAAAACCTACAGGGTACTTCCCGTTGACATAGGACTATGAAATTTGGCGAAGAGCATTGTCTCAGAGTACACATATAGGAATAAATCTGAAAACTGTACATTTTTATTTACATCACAAAAAAATAGGGCCTTAAAATTCACAAAATATGGGCTCTAAATTCAAAGTGAGTAAATCGTATCATGAATAGTGTCATATAAAAGAACATCATTAGCACATGCTAAAACAGGTTTTTAATTATTTTAACAATTTGTACGGTTTGTGCAGAACCCTCGATGTGCTACCTTGACTCGCACTTGTCCGGTTTTTTTTACTCGTGGTTACGCTACTCTAAACGGATCGTGCTTGACTAAATATTAGTTAGGTAGTGATGTTCCGATAGCTGAAAATATTGTAAGGTAAAGATATGCTGTTGCAAAATGGTAAGTAATGTCGTGGTAAATAAAATGGTTTATTCCCAGTGTTACTACCAATCTTACTACCAGTAGTAAGAACGTTATCCACTGACATTATAGTAAAATATTTTTAGATAGCCCGAAAACCTAAATATTATGCGGTAAAGACACAGACAAAAGCTAGTTTTTTTTTTATTCCTTGTAGGTTTGCGTTTGACTACATACTGCCTGATGTTGAGCAGATATGCGGTCTAGGATGTAGCACGCTTACCTAGAAGATACCTATTTACTCGGGATTTGAAGACACCCACGTTGTACTTAAGCGGGAAGACAGACCCAGGCTAAGCGTTCCACATTCTGGCTGTTCGTATGAGGAATGAGGATTCGAAACGCTTTGTTCTAACGCGCGGAATGTCCAACATAAAAGTGTGGCGCTTTGGTCGCGTCTGCCTAGCCGTACGATAGAAGAAAGGGGCAGGTGGGACCAGATCGTGCAACTCCTGAGCGCACTCTCCGAAGTGAATCCGATAAAAGGCCGACAATCACGCCACCTTACGTCGATGCTCAAGACTTTGCAACTGCGACTTAGTCAAGGTGTCGTTGTCAATCAGCCTACTGGCTCGCCGCTCAATCGACTCCAGAGCCTCCAGTTGATATTTGGCAGAGCCATCCCAAAGGTGAGAGCAGTATTCCATGCAAGACCTGACTTGTGCTTTATAGGCTAATAAGCTAAGTTAGCTAAGGTTAATAGGCTAAGTAGCTAGTAGTTGCTTTACAATTAAGACAGATCTGTTTTTGAAAAGGCGCTGTAGCGACAGGGGCACCGAAAATGAGTATAAAGTATAACAAAAGCAACATAAAATCAATACGCTTAAGGCACCATAGTGTCACCGTAATTTTTCATATGAGCGGGTGAAGACCAATACGCCCCCGGTATTGCCCGATTTTCGCATTCAAAAATCAATATAAAATTGATATTACCACTTTTTCCTAAATTTTATGGATGAAAGCTATAGTTCAATTCATGTGCATAAATAAAAGATTCAAACAAAAATTGTAAACTTGTAGAAAAGTGCCCAGAAATGCAATAAACTTTCTTAGAAATCATGAATTTGTTCTAAAAGGCGGTATCTTCGCATTTAATTTCTATCGAGCGAAGATTGAATCCCCTACCGTATAGTTTTAAAAATATTGTGTATTTTATTTTTATTCGACTACTTCAATGTTTGATAGAAAAAAATCAGTTTAACTAGGGTTCTACTCAGGTATTTTGAGATTGGATGGCGGCTTAAACACAACAGATCTTTCGTCTTTTTAGAGGTGATATATCAGCTGACACAAACACAAAAAAATATTGCTTTATCTACTTTAAGACAATTAGGTTTGATAATAAGAATTTGAAGTATGGGCAATGGGCATAACTTTGTTGTCCCATACAACTATTAACCCATCTATTAACAGACAAAGCAGCCGGGTATCTAAATGAAACTGTCTCCCCAATAAATATTTTTGGTTTCAAAAAATGTCATTACCGACTTCAACCGTGTACAGAATTCGCTAATATGTCGCACGGATCGATGTAGCATGTTTTACATTATTGTTGATTTATCAAAAATGGCTCAGCCGATTTGAATAAAATTTAAATGGGACCAAATTCAAGGTAAACTCTTCCGAATAAAAAAAGAATTATCGAAATCAGATTACTATGTAAAAAGTTATGCCTAGTTATACATATTATCATTATATACTACGGGACTAATCGCGCACTAAAATTACGAAATAAATGAATACCTCCTCATCCCAACGTTTCGGCCGAGTTGCATCGACAGTGGTCACGGGTAGACTGTCTACCCGTGACCACGGTGTGTTCAAATCGCGAAAGTTTAAAAACAACAATAGTTATACATAAATAAAAATAAATATACGCGTCGAATTGAGTACACCGTTTCGTCGGTCAAAACGAGCTAAGTAAAGACCAATCACGCAATGCAAAGTAACACCTAGAATAGTCACATGCTATAAAAATCTAATCGCTTCGGACAAGTCATTGTGTTGTGGCTGAACGGCGACAGCACGCAGAACGAAATTGGAATTTGTCATCTGCCGAAGCAGTGTAGCCGAGGCAATATAAAACTTAAAATTGAAACGGGATTTTACGTTTTCCACAATAATACACAATAGCAAGACTTTATAGCCACTATCTTTACTATTGGGGATTGTCTTAGTTATCTTAGCAGGCTAGAGCGTCATACAAGTCCAAGCACCATAATAACCAACTCAGACATTTACATTAAATAATTCAAAATGACCCGTTTCTCGAATCTCGACATTATGGCACCTAATTAGTGTTTGTAACCAAGCACTTTGGCCAAAGAATATATAATAATACTACCTTTGGCATCGCGCGGCGTTGTAGTCGGCTTGAAAATGCTTTGCGACTAATTAAAAAGACTGCCCACGACGTAGTTTGGGCAGGGTTTTGGCTAGGACATTTGCCGAAGCTTTTAAAAAACAATAGAGAAATCAGAATACGTTCTATCTCAGACAGTGGTAAGTTTGATTTTAAATACTCACTCGTGCTCTCAGTCGGTTTCATAATTTGTGACCGCGGACCAGGAACGAGCATTGGAAATCCTAGTAAAGGCCAACGGGATATCAAAGTACTACTATAAAAGGAATTTCTGAAGTTTAAAAATTGAGCCCCAGTTATTATTACTTATAGATTGTGTCTCAAATGAAGTAAGTTCTTAGTAGAATTGGCATTGGTAATTCTTAAAGGGTCAAGACCTCTGACATGGCTAAAACAACCGGAAACTACAATTTAACGTCTGATCCGAGGTACGATAGAGCTCAGTTTTAAATGCCACCCGCGGTCACCCATCCGAAGACTGGTCGTGTTGAACGTTGCTTAACTTCGATGATCGCTAAACACCTAGTCAAACTACGCTATGAGCACTGTCTCAAATAACCTATGCATACTTCGTTGGCAGTCACATATTCGAGTAGACTACGTAGTCGTGAGAGAAAGAAAACTTTGCAGAATTGATCAGACATTATTATTCAAAGGTAAAGATTACATCCCTCCACATCTATTCGCAATCTGTACCAAACGGTACCATAATCCGCCGCCGTGCGTGAAGCGGAAACCGCTCAGTTGTGCGCTTCCATCCAACCGTGGCGGTTATGTTTCCGATGATATAACGCTGGACCTGCATTATGGATGATCAGTCCTGCCCCAGATAGCATGTACCGCGCAGTAGGTTGGGTAAACAAGCTGATTCGGTGGTGGGACCTGCCGATCTTTCGGAATTTCTGGCGCCTAATTTTCATTTATTTTGGACAATTCTCCGAATTTTGTAGCGAATTTTAAGTTTTCAACAAAGAAAAGTGTCTATTAGGCTAAATTCTCACGATTTTGTACCGAATTTCAAATTGCAACGAGCCGAAAAAGTCTCGCAAGTACACGGAATCATTTTGATTTTCCGGAATAACAAGTACCCCATGACACTCTCTTACAACTCAACTATATTGCTAAACGGTTATACAACCGGTACCCACAATTTAAAGTATCATCCGAGCTACAGTAGCGCTCAGTTGTAAAAGCCACCCGCGGTCACCCATCCGAAAACAGACCGTGCCAAACGGATTTATAATATTAGGTAAGGAATTAAGGATATAATCATGAACGATTAAGACATTGGCAATCTTTCAGCAGCTTTAATCATCCTCATCAGGCGTTCGTTTCCTGCGATTAGGATTTCTGATTAAATTACTCATAATCATCTTGCAAATGCCCTGAATCATCAAGTGACGTCAGGACAGGGCGCGGGTTGATATCATAATGCAGCTTAATCTGTTCGCCACGTGCTCCAAGATTTCAGGTTTGTGAAAAGAAATCTGTACCATACATAACAATTATAAACATTTAGCAACCTTTTAGGGGCTTATTCTGTACATCAAACTAACAACTTTTGGTCTGCGACTTTTGTAAAACTCGAAAAAAAACAGTTGTTCCATACATGTGGTCGCGGGTGAACGATATTTTTCTTTGGAACACCAATTTTTGTTTTTAGTTTTGACAAAGATAGCAGAACAAAAGTTGTTAGTTTTGACGTACAGAAAAAGCCCCTAAAAGGTTTAACCAGTCACCCTATATAGTATTAGTTTCTTTAATAGTATGATCAATTCGAAGATCTTGTTACCGAAAAGCCAGTGGTGTTAAATTTCGTACATAAGTTCCATAAAATTCATTGGTACTGGATCAAGATTTCAATCCAAAACGAATGTAAAGCAGGTGTTACAACCACTGGGCAATCAACAGCTTCAAAAGAATCGTCGCCGTTCGTCGTTTCAGGCATTGAGTGTCCACTACTGGACATAGGGCTCCCCTAAAGATCTCCAATAAGACCGGTTGGTAGCAGCTTGCATCTAGTATGATACTGCGGTCTTAATATCGACTTGGCATTTTTTCTGTTTTTGACCGACAAACCGGAAGAGGAACCTATTCAACGCGTACGTTTTTTATGTAGGTATTACCACGCATAACTTTTTTTCATTGTTATCCGATTTTAATAATTATTGTTTTTTTTGGAAAGAGTATATTTCCAAATTGGTCCCATTTAAATTTTATCGAAATCGGCTGAGCGATTTTTGATAAATCAACAATAATGTGAAAAATTCTATATCGATTCGTGCGAAATATTCTCGAATTCTGTACACGGGTGAAGTCAGTCGGTCATGCTATTTTTTGCAAAAAATAATCTAGTAACAATTATAAATTAGATCACCCGTCCACCATGTGAGTGGACATCCTACGCTACGCTTGGGGGCATGTGGTCTCCACTCGAGAACTTTTCAAAATTATACTGATCCCCAAATACAGATAGTAAAGTCGGCATATATCACATAGGCCTCGCACAAATCTCTAACCGGTAGTTGACATTACTTATTCATTGGCGCGAACGCAGCACTCTCTAAACTGGCAGTCACGTGTGGGCTATTGAGCACTTCCATTACTGAGGGATTGGATAGTGGATTTTGAAAGAATTCTTCTCGTGTATCTAGGGAATACGGCTTATACATATAGGGGAGTGTGTGGAATTGCATTTCAAACACTCATTTTGATGGGATATTGAAACACTTTTTTAATATGGAAGGACTATGTATGTACTGTACTGTACCAGCCTTTTTGATAGTCCACTGCAGGACGTAGGCCTACCCACGAAGGGTGATTGGGCCATATCCACCACGCTGGCCCAGTGCGGGTTGGTGGATTCACATACGCCATCGAGTTTCTTCTCAGGACGTACGCAGGTTGCCTCACGATGTTTTCCTTCACCGTAAAAGCCAGTGATGTGAAATTCCGTACATAAATTCCAAAGAAACTCATTGGTACGGGACCGGGGATACGAACCCACGACCTCACGATTGTAAGGCCGGTGTCACTGCCGCTTGACCACCACGGCTTATACTACGGACGGCGGACTATGTATATAGTTAACGAATCGAATTGTTTGATAATCTTTAATCAAAATAAATATTATATAACTTATCTTGCAGAATTGTTGCTTGGTACAAATCTTTGGTTTAAAGTCAAACTTCTTGGCGACTCAGACCAAATAAGTCGTTTATCCCAAAAAAATAATTGCTAAAAGCTAAGTACCTAAAGGAGGGAGGATTGCAGGCATGCCAAAGCTGCTTTCCCAGCCCTGAGCAGAAACATTACTAACGATCTATTGAGGTTTTGAGGTTGCAGTGACAAGACCTCCGACTTTTGGTAGGGCTCATCACTGGTCAAAGCCGTGGTGGTCTAGAGGTAGTGACACCCGCTTTACAATCGTGAGGTCGTGGGTTCAAATCCCCGGTCCCGTACCAATGAGTTCTTTGGAATTTATGTACGGAATTTCACACCACTGGCTTTTCGGTGAAGGAAAACATCGTGAGGCAACCTGCATACGTCCGTAGAAGAAATTCGATGGCTTATGTGTATCCACCAACCCGCACTGGGCCAGCGTGGTGGATATGGCCCAAACACCCTTCGTGGGCAGGCTTACGTCCTGCAGTGGACTATCAAAAAGGCTGGTACAGTACATCACTGGTCACTGCAACTTGAATAGTCACATGTATAAACTGGGAGCCACCGACAGCCCACTCTGTCGTGGTTGCCTGCAGGAAAATGAAACGGTAGAGCATGTTTTGTGGCACTGCAAGGCCACGGCAGAAACTAGAATCGCTTGCGGGTTGCATGACGCTAATATTGATTTGTCGTCAGCATCGATATCTTCATCGTCATCGCCATCTAATGTACCATCCAAGCCACTGGAGCCTTAGAGTATAGTAACTAATATACTCTAAGACTGGAGCAGTTATGCCAGCGGCCCAGAGCCACGCTCCGTTATTTTGAGGAGCTGGTCTAGCTCGGATAGACGCTGGAGGGGGAAATGCACAAAACACCCCATGCGGGACGTCAGTGCAGGACTTATCGCCCCCACTTCAAATTAGAATTAGCTAAGTGCCTAGTAACAATATAATTCAGAGTGTATCCATGAAATCTTAACCAATTACCATCAACACTACTGTTTTAGGTGATTTGAATTGACGGAACGTCCGTAAAGTTCTGGATACATACAGGGTCTGATTACTGTACCAGCCTTTTTGATAGTCCACTGCAGGACGTAGGCCTACCCACGAAGGGTGATTGGGCCATATCCACCACGCTGGCCCACTGCGGGTTGGTGGATTCACATACGCCATCGAATTTCTTCTACGGACGTATGCAGGTTGCCTCACGATGTTTTCCTTCACCGAAAAGGCAGTGGTGTGATTCCGTACATAAATTCCAAATATCTCATTGGTATACTGAGCGCCACACAAATTGAAAGATGGGAAGTTAGCCGCAGAGAGCTGCGCAAACGCCATAACATAGACGTTAGCGGGTGCCAGAAAGACGAGACGCCGGCGCCCACACCCGCCCGCGCACTCCCTACGCCCAAGCTCACTACTTCGCCATTTGTATAGGCATTGTGCACATATGCGCAATAATTAGCGAATCACGGCAAAGTGTCACCTGCGGCTAACTTCCCATCTTTTAATTTGTGTGGCGCTCAGTATACGGGACTAGGATTTGAACCCACGACGTCACAATTGTAAGGCGGGTGTCACTACCTCTAGGCCACCATGGCTAATTACACAGGGTCCGATTAGATTACAGATATCCTGTGTAGAATGGTCTACGGCGAAAAACATGAAAAGCTCGCGCAAGTACCGATAAGATAATGCAGGAAATGATAGAGATGTGCGCGATCGATAGATAGGAGAGGCGAAGGACAGGAAACTCTATGATAGAGAAACACTTCATTTGTGAAAGGGACAACTCATTATTTTTAGGGTTCCGTACCTCAAAAAGAAAAAACGGAACCCTTATAGGATCACTTTGTTGTCCGTCTGTCCGTATGTCAAGACCTTTTATCTTAAGAACGCGTAAAGTTAACGAGTTGAAATTTAAACCATGTACGTATATCTGTGGTCTCTTACAGTTGTGAAAAAAACAAACTTCTCAGTTACCGAAATAGGGCCTCAAAATTCGAAAAAATATGGGTTCAAAATTCTAAGTGAGTAAATCGTATCATGTAAGGTGTCATATAAAAGAACTTCATTAGCACATACTAAAACAGGTTTTAAATTATTTTAACAATGTGTAATTTTCGATGTATGACAAGAAAAGTGAAAAAAAAAAACAATTTTGTCGATGGTTATAGTATGGAGATTTTAACAACTTACTTCCCAATTTTGTGAAATTTTCTGGATTTGTACGGAACCCTCGATGTGCGAGCCTGACTCGTACTTGTCCGGTTATTTACTTATGTTTCTACCCGCACGCCAATTTTTAGCTTCTAAAAGTAGTTGCAAGATATTACTATTTTTTTTTAATTCAAACCGGTATCCCCACCAAACGCTAAGCATTACAACTGACTTAATCCGGGGTATTGTCGTACATCACCATGACTACTTAATTCCAAAAAATCAGCTTTTAGAAAGTAGTTGCATTTCGCTTGAGCTTACCTCCCGGACTATTACGGCTACAATATTGCCGTGCCGTCCAGCCCCCCGACCGCCTAAGCAATAGCAATCGTTTATGACTTCATTTTAGTCATTTGGCACCGCCCATGTGACGTTAGCCATCAAAGTTGTTCATTCAACGATTGCTTTCGCAATCCGCGCAAAGCAATTGATGGCTAACGTCACATAGGCGGTGCCAAATGACTAAAATGAAGTCATAAACGATTGCTATTACGATTGCTATTGCTTAGGCGGTAGGGGAGCGGTTCTGATCAATCGATATCGCCAGCAATCGATAGCAATAAAACTCAATACAAGTAAACAACGTTTCTTCCATAGCAACTAGTACTGAGTCTATGACATGTTGCCCAAAGTGATAACAAAGAATGTTATCAGTATATAAGCGTGAGTCATTGATACTGACAATATTGGTGGTACGACAGGTTCATTCATAGCACGCGTGCGCTGGCTCTATTTATTTATTTAACCACCATCACGCAGGTGGCCGTGGTGGTCTAGTGGTAGTGACATCAACCTTACAATGTTGAGGTCGTGGGTTCAAACCGGGTCCCGCACCAATGAGTTCTTTGAAATTTATGTACGGAATCACACCACTAGCTTTTCGGTGAAGGAAAACATCGTGAGGCAACCCGCATACGTCCGTAGAAGAAATTCGATGGCGTATGTGTATCCACCAGCGTGGTGGATATGACCCAATCACCCTACGCTGCGCTTGCGATCACTTAATGAGTATAAAATCACAAAATGCTCCAGATCCAGGTGGTGCTTCAAGCGCCATCTTGAAAAAACGTTTTTGACGATATCTCGGAAACTGGATTTTAGGTCAAAAGTCATGGAGACCATTATTGTAGAAAATAATGTTTTGTAATTAAGTATTTAGTCTGAGCCTTTTACTCAGAACAACATTGAATAAGAGAATTCTCTGTAGAACACGACTTCAAGGTAAAATTTCTAACAAGAAATTACTTGGTACATTACTGTTGTAGGTGCTCAATTATTCTAGGCTAGTAGGTAACCTAGTTATGCCAACATCACTATGTATTGTGTTGGCTTCACCTTACAACAGAATTATATAGACATTTGAATGTAAGGGTGACCCTCAAGGAACATTAAAATAATATGTAATTCTAATATGATGGAAACAGTGAAAATACTACACAATGTTCTTGCTATTTCATTCTAGTTTTGTTTTAACTTGTGTTTGTATTTGATCCTATTCTACCCAATAGGCGCCATCGTAGATTTACTGTTTCTTTTTCACTTTAAGCATTCGATGGAGAGACTACTTTTTACGTTGCTATTAAAGGACATGTCCACAAAATGTATGGAGGCTGGTATAATAATAATCAAAAATTCCAACCACAGCACTCGTTACGTTTCGAGAATGTTCATAATTTTCTAAGTCTATTACAACAGTTAAAAACAAATAAGAGCCCTCCGATTTTTTAAACATTAATTTTGAATTTATTAGGATAAATAAATATATTTGGCTCAACAGGTAGTTTATCTCTAGCAATTCTGATTAATTAACCTCCAAATTGTTAAATAAAAACATTTTTACCAATTAGATACACTTTTAAAGTGTTTATTGTCACATTGTACCTACTAACTGGTCACACTGGTAGGTTATAATTTTTAATTTTATCAAATTACGTGATGAATGTGGAAGAATCAGCTACGAATGCAAGTAAAGCACTTTATCATCGCTAAACTAGAAAAAGTAATAAGCTGTATTGTTATTTTTCATACAATTTATTTTTCACATTTAAAAAAAACGGAGGGGTGAAAAAATCTAAATTAAATATTTTTGGGAAGCCCATAAAACAAGCTTTCAAATGATGTATATTATCATCTTGGTTCGGTTTTTCTCTGAATAAGATACCACTTGTGGACGTCACCTTTAAGTTGGCGCTTTCATAATTGGGCCTAATGTCCTTAGAAGAACCAAAGTTAACAAAGCCTGGTGTAGCAAGTTGAAAGTGCAGCGGGCAGGGCACATAGCACGGGGTTGAAAAGTTCTCGAGACATTGTCTAGGACAGAATCTGGTTGTTTAGTTGCTTACCTAATAATAACCTACCTTTGGTATGCAATTGGGTAGGGAACCAGGGAGAAGGAAGAATTTAACTTATTACATTATAATTATTTTTAGCAAAAAATTGCATGATCGACTATACCCGTGTACAGAATTCGCGAATATTTCGAACGGATTGATGTAGCACTTTTCACATTATTGTTGATTTATCAAAAATGGCTCAGCCGATTTCGATAAAATTTTAATTGACCAATTTTGAAGTATACTATTTCTAATAAAAAAAGAATTATTGAAATCAGACTACTATGACAAAAGTTATGCGTGTGATAAAAGTTATACGCGTTGAATTGAGTACCTCTTCCGGTTGGTTCGTCGGTCAATAAATACGAAAGTTTTGCGGTTTATTTATTGCCCTTTCACACAGCAGCGGAGTGACACAGACTTGATTTTTAACCAACTACCACAAAGGAGGAGGTTCTATGTTCATGGGTATTTTTAGGGTTCCGTACCTCAAACGGAAAAACCTGAACCCTTATAGGATCACTTTGTTGTCCGTCTGTACGTTTGTGTGTATGTCAAGACTCTTTATCTCGAGAACGCGTAAAGATATCGTGTTGAAATTTAAACTGTATACGTATGTCTACGGTCTCTTGCAATTGTGTAGAAGAGAAATTTCTCAGTTATCGTTTATAAAAGTTAGAACCGTTTATGTCGTAAAAAAACGCATATTTTGACACTCAAAAATCAAAACCTACAGGGTACTTTTCCTTGACATAGAACTATGAAATTTGGCGAGAAGCATTGTCTCAGAGTACACATATAGGAATAAATTTGAAAACTGTACATTTTTATTTAAATCACAAAAAATAGGGCCTCAAAATTCACAAAATATGTGGTCAAAATTCAAAGTGAGTAAATCGTATCATGTAAGGTATCATAAAAAATTCATCAGCACATGCTAAAACAGGTTTTTAATTATTTTAACAATGTGTCATTTTCGATGGATGACGAGAAAATTGAAAAAAAAAAAAACTTTTTTGTCGATGGTTATAGATAGTTTTTAACAACTTACTTCCCAATTTTGTGAAATTGTCTGGATTTGTACGGAACCCTGGATGTGCGAGCCTGAATCGCACTTGTCTGGTTTTTTTCAATTGTAAACCAATTTAAAAGTTTTTTTTTGTTTGCCTCTCATTTCGATTTTATCGAAATCGGCTGAATCATTTTTGAAAAACGAACAATAATGTGAAATTCACTACATCAATGATACATCGATCCATCCATTCAATAATTCTTTTTTTATTGGAAAGAATATACTTCGAAATTGGTCCCATTTAAATTTTATCGAAATTGGCTGAGCCATTTTTGATAAATAAACAATAATGTGAAAAATGTTACATCGATCCGTGCATAACATTTGAGTTCTAGCGATGTGCCCCAGCTTCGCACAGGTGTATTATACATATAAACATTTAAACAAACTGCATCAAAATCCGTTGCGTAGTTTTAAAGATATAAGCATACATGGGGACAGACAGCAGAAAGCGACTTTGTATTATACTATGTAATGATTCTGTACACGGGTGAAGTCGGTCATGCTATTTTTTGCGAAAAATAATTATTGTAATAACACTCAGGCAAGACCAACTAAACAGCACACAATGTGACTGGTAAACAATAAATCGTCTTGACTGGCAGGACACTACATGGCACCAGAAAAAAAATGTGTACACAGTAAAAATTGTAAGATTCTTCCTTGTATTATTTGTACAAAGATGTGCTACTGGTCATACTATATACACTACACAAAGTCTTAACCAGTATTAACTAGTTAGCAGGCACTTGTTTGCAATCAATTTAAGTACTCAATTTCTGTGTAATTTGTAAGCCGATCTGTTTGCAGATATTTAAAGGTAATTTCATTGATAAGTTGCCATAGTAGGCAGGGGTAAACACTAGAGGCAGTAGCTTTGTTTGAACACAATATGCCTTGTTGTTAGTTTGCTTTTAGAATTACCAGTTAGAAAAATAGAAGACTTAAGAGGATCGTGAATCGACCAGTGTTTTCGCGTTTTCTGTAGAACAGCCATTTTCAAAGTGTGTTCCGCGGACCCCTAGGGTTCCGCAAAGCCTCTGTAGAAAAATAAAAACAAAAATAAATTTTAGCGACTCAGAAAGGTTTCAAGATGCCATTTGAAGAATTTGGCCAATATTACTGGGCTGCATTTAATGGGGGCTACTTTTGAGACATTTTACAGAAGAAACGAGTACAAACATTGTTATTTTTAATTTTATGTTTAATTTTAGGTCTCTGTCGAACATTTTGCTTTCCAAAAGGGTTCCATCCAAAAAAGTTTGAGAACCGCTGCTGTAGAACAAGAAAATTTTCAGAACATTTTTTATTATATTTACGTTGCCGAAGAAAACTCTTAAATTGTAACAAAATGTTATGCTTTTGGTGTCAGCCACTTGGGTAAGAGACTCATGACTTATATTTTATAAATTTTAATTGGACTTTCTATACTCTATAAAATTTAACTTGATCTCTGCGACAGTTACATATTGACATATTTAGAGTTGAGATAGTGGTGGAAAAAATCGATTTTCAAACAATGGTGTAATGAAATCGAATGAGTAGTTGAAGGTGAGAAATTGGATTTTATTTACTTACTATTATTTAAGATCAAGTATGTACACATGTAAATAATGTTATGATATTAATTAAATACTCATATAATGTAACGATAGTATTTATCGACGTTTTTCACTATTATCGATGCTAATGTAACATAAAATTGGGTTTAATTTAATTACACTTGTAAAATGTTATGATATTCAAATATACAATAAAATTAATGAAAAATTAAGTTTTATTTAAAATATTGTCAGTATAAACTATCAATATTTTAATTAAAACTCTATCTAAAACTCTGTGGTCACGATCATTCGTCGCCCATCACTAATCGGCATGCCCATAAAGTCTGACATTGACAGGTACTGTCTGTACTATTAAGAAATTCAGGACTTCATAGGCGTGATTTTTCTGACAGCTGTCACAGAGATCAAGTTAAATTTTATAGAGTATAGAGACTTACTATAATAGACTTATATGATACTTATACAATATTATAGACACAATAATATTAGACTTATTTATTTATGTTAAAGTCATTTAAAAAACTGTAAAAACTAAGATCTAAATAACTAATCCTAGCGATTGAAATGCTGATTAAGTACATGAAAAAAAAATCACTCAGATTGGATAATATTTGGAGATACAGGTTATTGTTTTTGTATGGTCAAGTTGGCGCCTCATGATTGCCTTAAGTAAAACCTTGAGCTCTAAGATTTTTAAATGGAAATGTAAATAGCATGTTGGTATATAATAAGTAAGTCACACAACACTACATTCTGCAATGTAGGTATACCACAAAATGACATTTACTGCCTCTGTTTTGGCATACAGTAACCTCTCAAGACTATACCATAATTGTTTATATGTAGGTACACTAGCTGCTCATACCAGCTATGCCTGTTTTTAAAACAATTTGCAATCTGTTCTGTAGTTTAGAAGATCTGAGTGGATACATAGACAGACACATAAAAAGGCGCCTTCGCTTTATACTTATCAGCATCTGCTGCTTACATATAAACAAAATAATATGAGTGACAGGGTCCTCACTAACACTCATACTCCTTGTCATTTTTAAACTGATAATGACATTGTATTTTTCATAATACTGATACAATTTTATTTTGTATTCTAATATTTTATTTTTTTGTGTATCATTAGGATACTGTTCTATTATATGTTTCTGTAGGCAATACTGATCTTGTAAAATTTAAAAAGTGTGTTTATTTATTTATAGTAAAAATTTAGTTAAGTAAGTAGAACTTTTAAAAATTGTAACTAGACGATTCCAAGTGCCTGTATAGTGTATTCTACGGAATAAAGAAATTTTGACTTTGACTGAGTATTTGCTCAATATAAGCATCTTGCATGCTATGTAAAGAGAAGGCTCTTTAAATGCCTATATTTTTCGCTTATCTTCGCTACGCAGCATTTGCTAGTCAGCACAAAAAGTCCCATAACTAAGCCATAGGAGACAAAGAGTCCCGTGAGAACTAGGAAGCGTTTGCTTGTGAGAATCGGCATTGTTTCATTAAAAAGCAGTTACAATTAACAGGGAAATGACTAGATTCTAGATTGTTGAGCTAATTGACAGTAAGGAGAGATAATAGAAATAATGACTGCTATTTAAAGTGTTTGTTTTGGCTTTGTTGTGGCGGTCTAGCGATAGTGGCATCCCGGTCCCATAATGAGGTTTTTGGAATTTATAAACGGAATTTCACACCATTGGCTTTCAGTGATGGAAAACATTTTGAGGCAAGCTGCATACATCTGTAGAAGAAATTCATAGCGTTTATGAATCCACCAACCAGCCTTTGGCCATGGCGGATATGGCCCAATCACCCTTGGTGGGTAGATCTACCTCCTGCATTAGACTATTAAATAGGCTAGTACAGTTTTGGCTTGCAATGTTGTAATTATGTACCTACTTTGTTTCAAACTCTTTTGACTGCCTTGGGGTCTAGTGGTTAGTGACCTCGATTTCTGCGCTAAGGAGGTGTGGGTTCGATTCCCACCCAAGGCAAGCTTAGTTGTGATTAAACATGTGTTATATCATGTATTTGGTCTGTGTCTGGGTGTATGGCTGTATATGTATTCAAAGATATGTGGTATAACGTCTTAAAATCAGTATTAATATTGTCTATCTGATGTTTTGTAAATACCTAAATGAAAAAAAAAAGAAAAACGTAACCAAAAAAAAAAAAATTTATAAACAAAAACTTAGCCATTGCCACGAAATGATGATGATGAGTATTAATATGTGTATTATTATATAAATCAATGCATGAGCATTTGTATAAGAGAACAGCATTTGCTGATGTGCCTATAAAATATCAAGCACTGATAAATAATTAGTTTATTATTTATCTGTCAAGACAATTTTTTTCCTTCTTTATCCATAGGTCCAGTCTATTCTTATATACCTTGTATATTGTAGTCTTTGCTGAGATTACATCCTCTGGCAACAACACATTCCAATTGTAAACAAAATTAGAAAAATGGCACATGGGCGATCTCACCTATGACTATAAGTCTTTTTGCACAAACTTTAAACTGTTTCGAGGAAATCTCTTTTTAATAATTGTGAAAGGGGAAAGGTGGCATTTTCCTGCTGTGAGTCTGCAGCAAAAACAATAATTGCAAGGAAATTCGAACAATATCCTGCCAAAATTAGAACATTTGTAATGATATTATAAACTAGGTGTAACTATCATTTAATACTGATTTTAAGACTTTTTAGTTCATTTTTTAAGTATTCCTGAAGCAATTAGCTACAAAAAGAATGTAATAAATTTTGAAATATTTATTTTTATAACAAGGTTCAAGGAACCTGGTTTTTTTATTTATTTATCTTTATAAATATTTGAATCAAGTATTACATACACTGCGGAAGTTAATCTTCAAATCATTGAATTTTGAAGATTTAGAGAAGATTTGTTGATATTCTGGTTTTCATTATGAAGTTTATCAATGTATGAATGAGCTAAACAAACTATCTACCTTAGAGGGAGTTTTTCATGTTTCTAGGTGTTTATAATTACACTTTTTTGTAATTTGTTTCAACTTAGTACAATTCAATTATTTGCTACTCAGCAAAGATGGTATTATGAGAAGTTATAAATGTTATTTTAATTATTATAAGTTACTAGCTGACCTGGCAAACTTCGTTTCACCAAACCTTTTTTGGCTCATACACAACAACTTTGCTATAGATCATCACATGATCGAATGCATAGTTTATGATTCTATAAAGGACACACAGACAAACATTCATTTTTATATAAATAGACTTTTTTTTAACCGCAAATAAGTCAATGCTTGACCACCAACTCGCTTACTTTGCTTACTACCAATGGGAAGCACAGTTGCTTATATTGATGTGTATCTTTTATATTTTTGAAACCAATAAATAATATGAATATAATAAAACTTACCTGTTTCCAAAGTTGGTCCTCCAAAACTCAGCGGCATCACTCTTGGTAATCCTGAACTGGTCTCCGGCAAACGTCCCATTAGGAAACATAGCTTTTAACTCATTCAACATATGACTAAACACCAAACTCAACTTCGTCAGGTTCCTCCTATAGTGAGAATTCTCATCAAACATCTTCTCTTTGCCCTCTTTAAACAACTTGATAGCTTGTTTACACTTTTTTATCAAATTAATAATAAATATGTTGAAATGTTCATTACTATTTAACGCCTGCATATTGTCCTCGTATTTAGAATAAATAACGCGCAGTCTCTGATATGTATCCGGCAGGATATCCAAGATAAACGGTGGACTGTTTTTCAAGTTCATCCGGTGGTGTTGACATAGTTTTACAACTTTGTCCATCAACTTCCAAGTTTTGTCCAGGGTCCGCTTGTCAGTCGCCAGCTTTGTGGGGCAGACGGCGTCGGAAAACGCGCCGTGCAACTTGGAAAATATCGAAGAAATATTCTTCTGTTGTGATTTTTGACGTTGGGCCGCGGCCATATTGTCTGCTCCGCTGACATACAAACGAAACCAACGTTTTGTAACACTACACTGAACTCAAAACGCGCTCATCACTTTATAATCAGATAATCGAGCGTGTGTTTTCTCATAATCGCGCAATTCCACATGATTTGCAACACAAATATTCGCACGGTGCAACGATCGTTCACTGACACATTGCCGACGCGTATGACAATTTGACAAATGAATGAAATTGAATGAATGGAGCGCACGAAATGAATGACAGCCTTCTGTTGTGGACCACATTTGGTGTTGCCACAGTAGAAACATAATTTCACATCAAAATGCAGAAGAAATAAAAATTATGATGAAAATAATGAAGGATAATCAATGTACCATTTTTTAGTAATAGAATAGAAATGTTTTTATCATTCTATCCTTCTAATATTATAAAGGCGAAAGTTTGTATGGATGAATCTTTGTTTCTCTTTCAGGCAAAAACTACTGAACGGATTGAGATGAAACTTTGCAGTGATAATGCTTATAGGTACATCAGAATAACACATTGACTATAATTTATAAAGATATCGTGTAAAATGAAAAGCACCGGGTCAGCTAGTACAAAAACTCATTGATAAAACGATTGCTTGTTTCGCTTTTCTTCTTCTTTTATGTTTTAGCGTCGTATTGTTGTGCATTTGCCAGTGTCAAGTATTATGTTTCATGTTACTATAATAATAGTTCTTGATAATATTTTATCAATATAGCTATCGTAGTTTTGTCATAGTCTAATAAAGACGTCGCGGTCAAGTCCAAACATAGTCCAAGTCATACCTCAGTAAAGCAGTAAAGACTTTACTAGAGGAGTCTATGGAGTTTTGGTAACAACACGGAACAATGTCACATTATGTCACTTACTACACTCATGTACCTAAATCAGCTCATAATAATTAACGAAACACCACAATTTATCACTAATTATTACTGATAAAAACACAAGTTTAACAAAATAATTCAATGCGGCGACATAAATTTTTCGCGTTCCCGCCAAAACTCAGTTTCGCTTTTCTATAGGTGCTTAGTTTTTGGAGTTTAATTTGATTATTTAGCCCGTTCTTTTTATAAGCGGCATGACATGCGATATATTTTAAAATATATTATTGCGCATTTTCAAGAAAATAGTAAGCATTTAATAAGACACATAATCAAATACCAGCTCATATAGTTTCTTTATAAAATTAAAAAAGTTTACTTATAAATATTTTTTGAGGTCTAACTTCTAATGCGACTTCCAACAAGGTTGCGTTAAACGTTTAACTCTATGATGGAGGGGGTATGAAAGCACTTATGTGATCAATTGTGAATTGTAAGCAATGTTAATAATGTTAGTCTAGAAACAACATGGTTTCAATAAAAATCAATTTCTACCCTTTTACGAAGTTACACGAAGTTACACTTTTTCCGCACGGAGGGACTGCACTATATTTTATTTTTTTCCACAAAGATATCATAAATTAGTACCATTATTTGATAAAACACGGTTTTGTTATAATAATGATGAACCTTTTCTTTATTCTTTCTTATTTCATAAAAAATATTGAGCATTAAAATTGAGTTATCCTTGTTAACATTGAATATAAATTACCGTTGCCTTCGGGTAATTTTTCTATAAGGGCGACTTTAGTGGTAGTGTTTCGTTACACGGGCTTGGATGTAGGTTTTGCTTGAGCTGTAGGTAATAATATAATCATCGCACCGTACCAATCATTTGTGGATTTTAGTTTTCAATGTAATATAGATATAGTTATATTTACAACACACTACACGTAAAGATTGATTAGCTGTAGTAAAATATTATAAAATATATATTTTATTAACTGTAGTATCGAAACGCAGCACTATTGAGAAAAGCGACATCTATAATAAAATTATGTAAATACAAAAATGTCTAGAAGCTCAACGTTACCGATTTTAGACGTAGTAGAAGATTCACTCACATACAATCTTATGTATTATCCAAATTGCAGAAAAATTTAAATATTTTGAAAACCTTTGACTTATCAACTCACATATTTTATCCTTCTGAAACTATCAAGTCCATGATTGGTACCTTTTTATCTTTCTGAGCCACCTTACTTTCACTCTAGATAGTACTCAAGAGTTGTGACAGATAGAGCTACTATACAAGGAATAATATCTTTATATGGATTTTTGTCTTTATTAACATGACTTTGTTAACATGACGGATACATTGAAATTATTTAGGTAAGTAGGTACTTTTATTTATACAACAACTTAATCTTTAACCGATACTTGTCTTATGACGATTGTTTTAATTTTCACCTCGAACCCAACCATTGGATGGCAAAATAGTTCAATTAAATTTTACTAGATGGCGTTAAATAAAATCCAGTACCTTCAAAAAACTGTTTAATTCAAAACCAAAGTTATAACTGGCATAGGTACATCAACGATATTTGACAAGTTAAAATAGCAGTGGGTAGTGCACACAGCACTGAGGACTGACAGATGGACTCGAAAAGTTCTCGAGCGGAGACCACGTACCGACACCTCATCAATTTCAATTTCTTTATACATTTATCAAGACCGCATGATTACGCTGGATGCAAGCCGCTTCGAATCGGTCTTATTGGAGTTAGGGTAGGCCTATGTCTAGCAGTGGGCGTCCTATGGCGGATGGATGGACGCCAGCGCAATAATTAAATAAGGCGATATCTTTAGTAAGAGCCTAGGTACTAAAAGCACACTTAGGTGTCTAATAAAATGATACCCGTGCCGTGGGGTTTTGCGTGGTATGAAGCCACATTAAGCCCGATTACAGAGGCGCCAGCGTAACTATATTAGCTAAATAGCATAATTCTGTTTCTTTTTCACTTTAGGCATTCGATAGAGAGAACGCTTTTTACCTTACTATTTTAATATACGCTGGCGCCTCTGTAATCGGGCTTAATATCATTACTTACTACGGGACTCGCACACTAAAATTACGAGATAAATAAATAGGTACCTCAACATCCGTAGTACTTATACTGGTAATAATAATGTGTTCAAATCGCGAAAGTTTATAAACGACATGAAGCTACCTCGAAAAGGTACCACTTCGGAGAGTGCGCCCAGGAGTTGCACAATCTGGTCCCCCCTGCCCCTTTCTTCTATCGTACGGCTAGACGGACGCCCCGGACGCGACCAAAGCGCCACCCTTTTATGGTGGACATTTCGCGCGTTAGAACCAAGCGTTTCGAATCCTCATTCCTCATACGAACAGCCGGAATGTGGAATGCTTTGCCTGGGTCTGTCTTCCCGTTAAAGTACAACGTGAGTGTCTTCAAATCCCGAGTAAATAGGTATCTTCTGGGTATGCGTGCTACACCCTAGACCGCAAATCTGCTTAACATCAGGCAGTGTGTAGTCAAACGCAAACATATTCGAAATATAAAAAAAAGACTAAAACTAGACAAAAAATACTTGTAATTTACAATGCAAATATTTTGAAGATTTCGTTGCTCCTAATAGCGTAATAAAGCATGTCAACAGATTGACTTGATTTTTTTATGATTTCAAAGTTCAGGAAAGTGACTTGGGCAACGTTTTTTTATTTCGTATAGATTTACGTTTGACTACACACTGCCTGATGTTAAGCAGATAGGCGCTCTAGGGTGTAGCACGCTTACCTAGAAGATACCACTATTTACTCGGGATTTGAAGACACTTATTATCCCGGTTAAATAAAGGGTTCCTACGGGATAGCACAAAACCAAAATATCTACAGAGTTATCTGATTGTACTGTATACTGAGCGCCACACAAATTGAAATATGGGAACTTAGCAGCAGAGAGCTGCGCAAACGCCAAAATATACACGTTAGCGGGTGCCAGAGAGACGAGACGCCGGCGCACACCCGCCTGCCAACCTCGTGCCTCCCGCGCGCTCCCTACGCCCGAGCTCACTACTTCGCCATTTGTATAGGCATTGTGCACACATGCGCAATGATTAGCGAATCACGGCGAAGTGTCACCTGCGGCTAACTTCCCATCTTTTAATTTGTGTGGCGCTCAGTATACTAAGCCTAATGAGGTTTTAAAGAATTTCATTATGAACAACTTTTACGAGGGGGCCTACCCAAAATTCACGAAAAAGAATCAGCTGCATTCCAACCATGCAAAATTGCAACTAGAAATCGACAAAATGTATGAAACAGTTGTTTTTAGGGTTCCGTACCCAAAGGGTAAAAACGGGACCCTATTACTAAGACTCCGCTGCCCATCTGTCCCTCTGTCTGTCTGTCACCAGGCTGTATCTCATGAACCGTTAAGGCTGAAATTTTATACATAGAATAAAAAGGGCTCCCATACAACAAACCTGGATTTTTATCTGTATTTAGCTCGATATTAATAATGGTAACAGGTAGATGCTTGAAATATTAACAGAATATTTAGCTGCATGTTTACTTTAATAATAAATAATTAATAATTATCCGACAAGATACGAGAGAAGACAAAAGTGATAGACGCGGCAACAATGCTCTGTCATCTTAAATGGAAGTGGGCTGATCATCTCGCCCGGGCAGAGGATGGCAGATGGAGCGAGCGCATTATTCATTGGCATCCTAGAGATAGAAAGACCGAAAAAAAGATGGAGGACAACATTACTGAGGTCGTAGGTGCTACCTGGACCCGTCTAGCGCAAGACCGAACTGTATGGCAAGACATGAAGGAGGCCTACACCAAGATTTGGGTGCCCTAGTTAAAATAAGTAAATTTAATTTTAAGAATAAATTATTGTTAATATTATATTTCATGTAACTTTCAAATTATGTAATCCAAATGTTTATAATTATTATGAGGGTAAATAAAGGCTGTTTTAATTTATTTAAAATAAATATTTAAGGGAAGTTCCCATACAGTACAGAACCTTCGTGCGCGAGTCCGACTCGTACTTGGCAGATTATTTTTTTAATTTTGGGTTGGCTCCCATAGAAAAAGATGTTCGTAATGATGGTCTGAATGACCCTTCGGCTTAGTAAGCAGTTCTGGATAACCCTATACAGGGTCATAGGCATTAAACGCAAAAAATTTTAAGGGCGGGTCTAGTACATCTCGACA
Organism: Hypomecis punctinalis; assembly: GCA_949316475.1. NCBI lineage: Eukaryota > Metazoa > Arthropoda > Insecta > Lepidoptera > Geometridae > Hypomecis > Hypomecis punctinalis. The sequence goes on along the minus strand of OX438820.1, from coordinate 8,437,248 downwards.
CACAACTTTTATACTAGGACTTTTGGAAAATCACGAAGAAAAAATCTCTGTTTCATGCAAAAAGTTCATCGACGTGCGGCAAAATGTATGGAGAAGCGAATTGTTTTTTTGGGAATTTTCAAAAGTTGCAGTATACAGGGTTATTTCTAATCAATTAGCATCCTTTCAGGGGCTTATTCTGTACATCAAAACAAACAACTTTTGTTCGGCAACTTTTGTCAAAACTCAAAAAATATTTTGGAGTTCCTTAGAAAAATATCGTCCACCCGCGACCAAATGTACAAAACAGCTGATTTTTTTTTGAGTTTTGACAAAAGTCGCTGAACAAAAGTTGTTAGTTTTGATGTATAGAATAAGCCCCTAAAAGGTGCTAATTGATTGGAAATAACCCTGTATAAGTTGTTTGTCTACATGTACTAGACCCGCAAAAGGTTTTGCGTTTAATACCTATGACCCTGTATAACTTGGGCGGGAATGCTAGCAATTAAATTAAATAATTATCAATTTTCTGCAGTGTCTTCTTCTTCGTCTTCCATAGCTTCGGTGGTGGTGCTGGTGGTGGAGAGCTTCTTTTTGGAGCGCCTGTTGTGTCGCTTGCCTTTTTTGCTGGGTCTATGGGTGAAAATAAAGAGAATTGATACTCTAGCGGTAATTAACAGGAAATATCGAAAACCCCTGTTTTTAATATTTTGATATTAAAAAAATAATATATTTTGATGTAGCGCTCGTAGCGTAATTTGACTAGGTGATTGTCAGCGATCACCGAAAAAAAAAATTGTAAACGTGTAGGAAAGTGCCCAAAAATACAACAAACTTTCTTGGAAAACATGAATATTCTCTAAAAAAGCGGTGTTTTCGCAATTAATTTCTATCGAGCGAAGTTTTTTGAATTGTGTTTTGAGTAATACTATTCTCTACCTTATAGCTTTAAGAATATTGTGTATTTTTTTCTATCCAAAAACTTCAAGATTTGATGGAGAAAAATCAGTTTAACTAGGGCTGTCTTCAAGTATTTTGAGATTGGATAGCGGCTTAAGCACCGTTCCGCACCATGGAGGAGACTGGAGGGCGCATGGGCCCCGTTTTTGTTGAAACAATAGGTCACCGATTTTAAGCGGGGGGAGAGGTAAGCTCCGCTGGCTGTAATTGGCTGACGCCAAAATGACGCAATCACAACAGTTCTTGTAGTGATGCCAAAAATGTTACTAGCAAAATATCGATATCGATATTTTTGACTTGGTTCTACTTTGAATAAAAAATTGTATCGCTATAACACATATTTTTAACTATTGACACGATACTGGATCAAATATCGTATCGAAACCACACAATCGTATCGTCTCAACAAAGAGCGTCTTTAGAAATTATTATTTATGTACCTAAAACAATAAACTTATAAAAAGGTATAAAAGACAATATGTTCTATTTTTTTTAAATACGATACCGTATCGATCCAAAATATCGTATCGAAACAAGCGGATCGATACACTGCGATGCGATCCATTGCAATCCAAAGTATCGGTACAAAGCAACTGGATCGAGCATCCCGACCGCCTAAGCAATAGCAATCGTAATAGCAATCGTTTATGACTTCATTTTAGTCATTTGGCACCGCCTATGTGACGTTAGCCATCAAAGTTGTTCATTCAACGATTGCTTTCGCAATCCGTGCAAAGCAATTGATGGCTAACGTCACATAGGCGGTGCCAAATGACTAAAATGAAGTCATAAACGATTGCTATTGCTTAGGCGGTCGGGGGGCTGGTCGGTTGTCAACTAAAGCGCCTATCGATGGTGAGAGAGGCCGCACCGCGCACTTTCTCCACTGGTTAATATGCTCATTGTTCCGCACGGTCAGTATTTGGATGGGAGACCGCGGGTGGCATTTTCCAACTCCGTCATCCGTGTCATCCGAGCCACGGCAGCGCTCGGATGACACGTAAAATTGTAAGCCCCGGTTGTTTTAACCGTTTAACCATATAATGAGCATAGCATAAATCGAGTTGGTTTAAATATCTCGGACACATTGACGACGTGGAAAGGGAGCGCAGGGCGCTGGCGGCTCGAGGGAACATGTTGGCCCGCAGATTTGCTCGTTGTTCTGATCAGGTCAAAATCACGCTATTCAAAGCGTATTGTCAGGGGTTGTACACGGGTGGACTGTGGTTCCGGTGCTCCCAAAAGTCAAAGGATACCCTGCGCATCCAATATAATAATGTATTCAGGATGATGTTGAAACTCCCTCGATTCTGTAGAGCCTCTAACATGTTCGCGCAAAACCACGTTGATGGCTTCCACGCCCTCGTTAGGAAGAAGGTGGCGTCACTAGTGAGGAGGCTACGGGGGAGTAACAACACCATCCTGAAAGCGATAGCGGACGACCCGCATGCTCCTGTACTCAGGCATCTCGTGCGGACCATGATTCCGCAGAGGATGCCTCCAAAGTATATGACCAAAAAATATTAACTAACCCTAGTTTGTAAGCATAAGCATAAGTTACTAACAAAATATGGATTCGAGTTATCCGAAATAAATAAATTTTGAATTTGAATATCAGAGGTCTTCAGGCGGCCTAAAACTCCGACACCAGGGCTAGCCACCCGGTCTATATGAACTTACTTACTCACGTCTTACCTATACCTACTTAATATTGTGATAAAATACTTAAGCTTTGAAAAAAAACAACAAACAATTTTTTTTGCGTTGGTGGTTATGCCCATTATGTTTTCTGTAATTTAGGTACTGCTTCTGGCTTTACCAGCGTTTTGCCCACTAGTGATCATAGGCCGATCCTCCATGAGGGATTGCGTCATACCTCCTGCCGATGAATAAAAATAACTTCATAGGCAGGAGGTATGACCCAATCCATTCCCGCCGATGAAGTTTATTTTTAAATGAAATGAAATGAAATATTTATTCCACTAAAATAGAGTAAGTATTCATGGTGTTTTAGATCAATTCGTTCCTTCTATTTGCCATTTACTAGCATGTGGAAAAAAGCACTTAAATAAATAATAAAGTTATAACAGAATTATTCCTAAAATTAATTACAAATCATGTCAAAGTACGGTCAAATAAAATAATTAACAAAATGAAATAAAATAAAAATAATAAGTCAAATTAAATAATAAACATGTTGAAATCAAACAAATTAATAAATGTTATCGTTTACGCATAATTAAAAATTCGTTTAGGCTATAGTAACATTTTTCTATTAGCCATGTCTTAAGTTTACGGCGAAACATTCCATAAGGGAGTTCTTTCAATGATTTAAGTAATTGGTTATAAACGGTGACACACATGGCATAACAGTTCTTTTGAAATAATGTCAATCTAGGCCGTTGTTCAAAAATTAACCTTTTCCCATATTTTACCCTTCTTGGGTATTTGTCATTAGCTGTTTTAAAGTACTTGGGATGATTTCGGACAAATACTGCAATTTCAAAAATGTACATCCAACGTCAGAATTCCTAATTCCTTAAATATGGGCCTGCATGATTCGTATGGCCGTATCCCTACCATAGCGCGAACGCACTTTTTCTGAGAAAGGAAAGCTTTCTGGATATCCGTAGAGTTGCCCCAAAGTAGCAGCCCGTCCCGTAGTACGGAGCTCACATAGCCATGGTACGCCAGCAGGACGGTCTGACGCGATGATGTTTTTCTTAATTTATTCAAGACAAATACAAACCTGTTTACTTTGGTACACACATTTTTCAATTTTTTTTTGAGATTTATAGGTAGGTATTGAAGTACAATACTACTTACACTACATGTAAGTATATTAATTTCAGGCCAGTATTAGTTCGTAAGTAGACAAGAAGTAAGACAAACTTAGACTATTGAAGTTCATCATTTAATTTAGAAAACAGTAAAATTATATACTACGTGCCACCAAAGATGAGACTCGAGAAACCACTTTGGTTTGTAATAAAAATTCCAAATTCTGGATAATAGATAATATATACAAACTACTAGCTTTTACCCGCGGCTTCGCCCGCGATATAATTTAATTTATGTTTATCTTGTCAAAAAAATATGGTAACAAAAATAGTAAGTGCGCCACAAAATATTAGCCCCAATTCAATGTGAAACGGTACACAAATATTGTAGAAAATAATCATTTCAAAGCCAAAAATAGCCAATCTCAACTAATTTGTTTCATCATCGTTATCATACGCAACTTTCTTTGTCCCACTGTTGGCTATAGGCCTCTCTCTTGCAGTGCCATCTGCTTCGGCTCTTTGTCGGTCGTGACCAGGCTCGGCCGGCGGTATTAATGATATCGTCGAGATAGTCGACCCACCTTGCTGCCGCGCCGCACATAGCTGAGCGCTCTCACCTATTCAAGTACCCCAGTTGACCAGCTCGGTCACCACCGTCTTTCTTGCTCAAGAAGCGCTGGTCGAATTGGTTGCCACGCCAGTGTGAACGATGTCATACGCAGGGCTTTTGCGACCGCCGATATAGCAGCCGTACTCGAACCGAATGGGTTTGCGCTTGGTGATGGCAAAAGGCCTGACGGTATGAAACAGGTCCCATGGAAGTGTAGACGGCCCTTAGAATGGGACGCGACTTGCGTCGATACTTTGGCGTCGTCACATCTTTCTAAGACTCAGAGTAAGGCTGGAGCGGTGGCCGATTCGGCGGAGCAGCACAAACGGCGCAAATATGCTAACCTCGGCAGTGGTTACATGTTTGAGCCGTTTGAAATTGAGACATTGTGCGCGTGGTGGCCGGGAGCTCATCTTGTTTTCCAAAGTCTTTCTGAGCGTCTGGTGTACCCGCCGCGTGACCAAAATGCTGGTGTTTATTTGGCTCAACGTATAAGCAGAATTGCCAAGCTGATTGGCAATGCTGCCAGCATGCTGGGCACGCTGCTAACTGGCAGTGGGCTCGAGCATTTAGAATATCTTTAGACCTTCGAGGGTCTGTGGATGATCCAATTACTTGATATGTAGTAGTAGTTTATGAAGTTTTACATTTTAAGTCTTGTATTTAGTGGTAGTTAATAAAGGCACTTGCTATATAAAAAAATCAAGTACCTTGCACCTTGTTGTTACTGTTTAAACCTAACCCGCCATCAAAATACTTTATACTTATAAATGCTTCTGTTGATTATGATAAGGTTAGAATGTACCCGCCCATGGGTTTTCGTCTTGTCGTGGCGGGGGAACTTAATAGCCGAGGCTTATGGGCGGCGCGGGAATACCAGGCGGAGCCGCTTCTCTGGTTATTTTCTGAGACAGCTGAGAAGGCGGCGCTCGAGGTCTCCCGATTCTTTTTGGTCTTTTCCCCCTAGGCAGTTTAGAAGTTTGCACTCGAGGTTGGGCCGCTTTTCTGGGGTTTTTAACTATAGCAGCTGAGAAGCTGACCGGCAAGTTGCGTGCCTCAAGAGGAGTGCCGCAACTGAGCCGGGCTGCTCTTTTATCACTGTTCAATCCTAACCAAACCAACAGAAATTTATGTTCGTGTCAAGGTCACAACTCAGAATCAAGGTTAATAACCTTAGTTTCAGGATACTCATACTCATACCATACTACTTCTAAAAATCAAGTCGATCCGTTTCTTAGTATATTAGCATGGATTCTGTACCATAAAGGTAGAATAAAGAAATATGTTTAACCTCTAATGGTGGTATATTAAAAAATAGTTTTAATGTCAGACGAAATGACGGCCCAGTATTAAACGTCATTGTAATATGTAGCATGGCAAAAGGAAAACTATTTTGTCCAATTTTAATGTCAGTTATCATTGTCGATCCATACTTTATTTCCTCTTTGAGGACCTATAATGGTGGAAAGACAATTTGTCTCTTTGCTATGCTAAGCGAGACGTTTATAAAAGTCTGCAGTCAATGTATGTCACCTGTCATCTAATTACGTTTTGTCAATCCATATTAGGCCCAATCAAGCCAATTATGAACGCGCCATCGTAAATTTAATAGCAACGTAAAAATTGTTCTCTCTATCGAAATCCCAATGTAAAAAAGAAACAGAAATAGTCTAATTAACTGTTATCAAGATGGTGCCTTCAAAATTGGGCCTTTTAGCGTAGTTGTGATAGGTGACAGTTTCGCTAACGATAGATTTTGTCCTATCCTACGGGAATTATGCAATTTTCGGGATAAAATGTAGCCTATGTCCTTTCTCAGGCTCTATACTATCTGTGTACCAAATTTCATTAATATCGGTTCAGTAGTTTTGGCGTGAAAGCGCGACAGACAGACAGACAGACAGACAGACAGAGTTACTTTCGCATTTATAATATTAGTAAGGAAGTAAGGATTAAAAAACGTTTAATAGATATACAAATTCTGGATAGTTAGTTTGTACACGACTGTACCTGCGCAAGATCCCCCAACACTGACGCTTGTCAAGTTTCATCTTTGGTGGCACGCACTATAATTACATGTTAGTGTTTGTCATAGAGGTATGTGGTAGGGTCATCCATATATTGTCAAGGTAGGTATGTTAAAATGTACGAGTTCTTCTTTATAGAATTTCTAGAAAGAAGGCACGTTGTGCATCAAGGGGAATTTTAGATTTTAATATCGACCTCCTTAAAACCTGTTCCATAATTATGAATGACCCCTAAAAAGAAAATTAGCCAAGTTACTCACAACAACTACAAGGTACTTCAAAAGTATTACGTATATTACTTCTCTGTCGCAGGACAAGGATTCTTTTCCATCGCGTTGAACTTGATAATCGCATTCTTCACACCAACCAGTACATTATCCGCCGAATCCAGCGCAAAGGTATTTACTCCAGTCAAGTTAAAACTCCCCAAAAACTTTGCACTTGCATTCTCCGCATCTACCAAATACATATTACTGCTTTCATCCATAGCAAATACGTCATCTGAGCGGCTGACGAAAACCCCAGTCATTTTATCGCTCGGCAAACCTTTTATTTTGATTGGAATACTGTAACCATTCTTCAGAATATAAGAGGTTTTAGTTGCGACGAAATAGATGTTATTTCTGGTGTCTATCGTCAGTCCGTGACCATTTGGGATTGGCGCAAACATCTCCTGCTTTTGTCCTTCATTCATAATTTTATGGACACGATTCTGAGGCCAAGTAGCGATGTACATAGCAGTTCCATCGCTAGTAACAGCTACGTACATCACATCTTCTCCCAAAGCTGTGTAAAGTTCTATAGAACCATCGTCTTTGTATTTGTAGACTCCGTTATCAGTAGCCAAGTATACAATATCGTTGAGGTTATCAACTGACGTTGACTGACCTAAACCTGCCACTTTGATCGTCTCAAACTCCCCGCTTGGATGTAGAACTACTAAGCTCATTTTCATTTCCTCGCTTATTAGGGTGAAGAATATGTTTCCAGTTTTCCAGTTGACGCTCATATCGGCTGGGATGCCTGTGACGTTTTTGATGGAGTCTAAGTGGTAATAATAGGAGCTCATGCGTACGAGTTGGTGGCAGAGTTGCTCGCTCTTTATTTGGTCGTCTAGGCTTTGCCGTGTCATGACTGGTGTGGAGCTTGTTGCTGATGTTAGTGATAGGAGGATGATGATGGATCTCGCCATCTGGAAGAGAAAGGAAAGAATGATTATTCCTGCAGCCTTATCGTGGGGCAACTTGACAAATTGTCTTTCCAGCTATTGAGCCCCAGTGGAAACAAAGTATAGATTAAAAATAACATGGATGCTGGAGCGATATTTTGATGCTAAGTTTTTGGTCCCTAGAGGGGGATATTCAAGAGTTTAGTGGGGTAATTGTCTTCCATCCTATATAGATAGAATGCCCCATCCACACTCTCCACGAGGCAAAAACGAGGCGAAGTTAGCTACAAGCTGCCGTGCTCGTGTCGCCACGTGGAGAGTATGGATGGGGCATTCTATCTTTTGAAGATAGAAGACGATTATTCCACTAGACTTTAGAATATCCCCCTCTAGGGTCCATCAGTGTCTGTTTCATTCATAATTACTAGGTGCCGTCTAAGTTTGATTATTTATTATAGACCAATGTTAACAGTGAAGTTTTTCTGCTTGGCGTCATCATCCCAGTGGTTGCTACATTCATGACGTCTGATGTATGTATGATTCGGTCTTTACCTATCAATGCCACTCGCGTTTACCCATAACAGAACGTTGCTTAACTTTGCTAAATATGCAAATTGTAAAAAAGCTCCCTGACTATTTTAACAAATCTGATAAATCGCACAAAATTAGATCACAATAAGCCCGATTACAGAGGCGCCATCCTAATTATAATAACTAAATAGCATAGTTCTGTTTCTTTTTCACTTTAGACATTCGATAGAGAGAACGCTTTTTACGTTGCTATTATATTTACGCTGGTGCCTCTGTAATCGGGGTTAATATAGACATAAACTTTTTGAACCAAAGTCTAACTTAGCAATGCACAGTTCTAGCCCAAATTCTATGGCTATAAAAATATTCAATAAATTGCCAAATAATCTAAAAGATATCGAAAGAGAAAACTATTTCATAAAACAACTAAAAATAATCCTTTTATCGAATACTATTACACATTAGACGAATATTTTAACGATAATCTAGAGAACATAATAATAAATCGTTCCAATACGAATAATAAAACTGCCATACCCTTATAGGGTCATATGTATCACGATACAAAACATGTTAACTAAGAACCGCATGTAAATTTCATATGTTGCAGTATATGATTTGACTTTGACTTTAACTTCGGTGATCGTTTCGAAAATAGAATCAACTAGTCAAAATACGGTGTAAGTGCCACATCCTACTAATATTATAAACGCCGAGTATGTATGTGTGTTTTTTACTAGATCACGCCAAAACTAATGAACGGATGAGATGAATCTAAGCAATAACATCAGAATAACACATAGGCTATAATTTTAAAAGATATTACGTGAAACGAAGTTCGCCAGGTCAGCTATGTAGTTTTAAATGAGTGCTATCTAAAAGATTTTACGTGTTTAATCAGTCATTCTAAATACTTATTTACAATAATAGGTATTATTAGGCATGAAGTTGGGTTTTGCGGTTCCCTATTAAGTACATTTCCTATGCGAATTTTTGAATTTCCATAAACAATATTAAAATAGCAAAGGGTCGATTAAACATTAAGGAAGTTATAAAAGGTAACAAACTGATGTATGGGGCGCGCGAGATGGATCAGCGCGCGCGTGATGGATGTTCCCAATATCTATCCGATACCTATCTTCAACCGATCTGAAAGATTACTCTCTATCTTTTGACTGCCTCGGTGGCTCAGTGGTTAGTAACCCTGACTCCTGGGTCAAAAAGGCGTGAGTTCGATCCCCACCCAGGGCAACCATTTATGTGATGAACATTGGTGTTTGCTCTGTGTCTGGGTGTTATTTAGTTACTATATATATATAAGTATGTATTTAAAAATATGTATATGTAGTATATCCGTTCTGGCAGCCATATCACAAGCTTGGGGTCAGAGACCGTGTGTAAGATGTCCCTTAATATTTATTTAATAATCTATTCTTATTTTATTGTTTTTACATATTTAACACATGGATTAGGAAGTTAAAGTGGCTGTAGGTAGGCCACATAGCGGTATCATCCTAACGTCAGATATAGGACTAAAACTAGATACTCTGAGACAATGCTTTTCGCCAAATTTCATAGTTTTATGTCAACGAGAAGTACCCTGTAGGTTTTGATTTTTGTGAGTGTCGAAATATGCGGTTTTTTACGACATAAACGGCTCTAACTTTTTTATACAGTAACTGAGAAGTTTTTTTTTACACAACTGCAAGAGACCGTAGATATACGTAGATAGTTTAAATTTATATAAGCCGTGGTGGTCCAATGGTAGTGACACCCGCCTTACAATCGTGAGGTCGTGGGTTCAAATCCAGGCCCCGTACCAATGAGTTCTTTACAATTTATGTACGGAATTTAATACCGCTGGCTTTTCGGTGAAGGAAAACATCTTGAGGCAACCTGCATATGTCAGTAGAAGAAATTCGATGACGAATGTGAATCCACCAACCCGCACTGGGCCAGCGGGGTGGATATGGCCCACCCTACCCACGAAGGGTGGTTACCCTTCGTGGGTAGGCCTACGTCCTGCAGTGGACTATTAAAAAGGCTGATACAGTACAGTACAGTTTAAATTTCAACTCGATATTTTTAGCCCATAGATATACGTACTCGTATATAGTTTAAATTTCAACTCGATATTTTTACGCGTTCCCGAGGTAAAGTCTTGACATACACACAGACGCACAACAAAATGATCCTATAAGGGTTCCGTTTTTTCCTTTTGAGGTATGGAACCCTAAAATGAGCTATAACTAAAATTTATTGATCTTGAAATGATCTTCAAGTTGTGCAAAGCCCAATGCTTGCGAAGCTGTTATGTAAGCTTCAGTTAGGATTGGGTTTTGTGCAACTTGTAGCTAACGTCACAGCCGCCAAGAAGTTTGATTCGGGTTAGAGGACTGGTTGGAATCGGCTTGCACCCAAGTGATCCTGAGGTCATCAGTCAGTTCATCCACAAAGTGGTACACCACACCACACCTCATGGATGGACTAAGACCCGAGTTCACCAACAGATGTTTACTTTGCTAACCGTTCGTTAAATCTTAAACGGCTCGTTAGCAAAATTTTGCTGTTCACCAAGCACTAACCGTTGTTTAAATACAGTAGTTACACGTTTAGACGTTATAGGTACCTACCGGTCAAATTCTGTTACGCATGAATAATTTCACTGACAAAAACATTACTAGGCGCCTAAGGACGTTAAATTCCAAAAAGAAAATGTTGTAGGGCAGGTGCCCCGGTAGTGGCCGTCATAGTATCATTTGTGGTCACTTTGAATTTTAACGATTAATTAGACAATTTAATGTTTAAATAATATTAAAAAATATAATTTATGATTCGCACAAACAATATTTATGTAATTAAATTGTTTAAAATTACAATTTATGCAATAATTTAAACACCAAAATGGCCACAACCGAGTCAGTAGCCACAACCGGGGCACCTGCTATATTTATATTGGTTTTTAGGGTTCCGTACCCCGAAAGGAAAAAACGGAACCCTTATAGGATCACTTTGTTGTCCGTCTGTCCGTCTGAATGTATGTCAAGACTCTTTATCTCGGTAACGCGTAAAGATATCGAGTTGAAATTTAAACTATATACGTAAACCTATAAATTCTTGCAGTTGTGTAAAAGAAAACATTCTCAGTTACCGTATAAAAAAGTTAGAGCCGTTTATGTTGTAAAAAAACGCATATTTCAACGCTCACAAAAATCAAAACCTACAGGGTACTTCCCGTTGACATAGAACTATGAAATTTGGCGAAGAGCATTATCTTTGAGTACACATATAGGAATAAATCTGACAACTGTACATTTTTATTTAAATCACATAAAAATAGGGCCCCAAAATTCACAAAATATGGGTTCAGAATTCAAAGTGAGTAAATCGTATCATGTACGAGTAAGGTATCATTAAAAGAACTTCATTAGCACATGCTAAAACATGTTTTTAATTATTTTGACAATATGTTTGTACGGAACCCTCGATGTCCGGTTTTTTATATCATGTTCAAGCTTACCTTTTTAAAAGAAATCTTCACGAAATCAGTTTGGCCATACATCTCTATAACCTTATTTTACCTTCAAAAGTCAAAAGTTCAAGTTAGATTTTATCAACTGCATAAAATTTGATTTAACACTGGACACTGCAGTTCTCTTTAATGTTTACTATTATTTTTTCACAGTTAACTAAGTACAAATAACTTTATTCTTCCTTGAAACGAAATAACTTGGTTCTATCGCGAGAAATCTTTCAAAACTGTTATTATTTATGGCTATTTACTATTAATTTTGTATTTAAACACAACACTGCATCTCCCCGATCTCTTATACACTGGCCTTTCTTATCGAAATGACCCGTTTTAATAACCGCTTATGTTATTGTTTACGTTAACTATTAATAAAGATAATAATAAATACCTAATTGTTTGAGTTATCAATACCAGAGAAATGTTTACTAATGTTTTCAGATGAAGTGTTTGTTGCAAACATTCTTTTAAGATGAATTTGGGAGGATATTATCGTGCATTAACATAGTGAAGTATAAGGTAGTATTCAAGTAGTATTATTATATCTTCTTTGGTATAAGTATAGAATCCTCAATAGCGTATAGGGTGTGAGAAAATAGATGTGCTATACATACTTAGATAGGTATATGCACGTTGTTATGATTTTATCATATTTAGACTCTAGATAATAGTAAAAACCTGCATAATACTAATAGAAGTGATAGAAAATAGATAATAGTTCATAAATATGTTTATTTTTTTAGCATCTCATCAAAAATTTAACTGAAGTTTTTGGCGCGAAAAATAGGTATGTCTGACTACGACGTGTAAGCCTTTCGTTGTAGTCCGACAAAAAAAACCAGACAGGTGCGAGTCAGGCTCACACACCGAGGGTTCCGTACAAATTCAGAAAATTTCACAAAATTGGGAAGTTGTTAAAATCTCTATAGATCGAAAATTACTGAAAATTAAAATAATTAAAAACCTGTTTTAGCATGTGCTAGTGAAGTTATTTTATACGATACCTTACATGATACGATTTACTCACTTTGAATTTTGAGCCCATACTCGTATTTTGTGAATTTTGAGGCCCTATTTTTTGTGATGTAAATCAAAAAGTGCAGTTTTCAGATTTATTCCTATATGTGTACTCAAAGACAATGCTTCTCGCCAAATTTCATAGTTCTATGTCAACGGGAAGTACCCTGTAGGTTTTGATTTTTGTGAGTGTCGAAATATGCGGTTTTTTACGACAACGGCTCTAACTTTTTTAAACGATAACTGAGAAGTTTTTCTTTCACACAACTGCAAGAGACCATATATATACGTATAACTTTCAACTAGATATCTTTACGCGTTCCTGAGATAAAGAGTCTTGACATACATACAGACGGACACACGGACAGACGGACAACAAAGTGATCCTATAAGGGTTCTGTTTTTTCCTTTTGAGGTACGGAACCCTAAAAAGAGGGTCTAAATACAAAAAAAATATGGGTTCAAATTTCAAAGTATCGTGAGGGGTATCGAAAGAGCATCGTTAGTACAAGCTAAAACAGGATTTTAATTATTAATTATTTTTACGATGTGTAATTTTTCTTCCGAGGTGTCCCATTTAGATTTCATAGAAATAGGCTGAGCCGTTTTTAAAAAATCAACAATAATGTAAAAATATTACATGGATGACACATCGATTCGTGCAAATTACCTATTCGAATTCTGTACACGGTTGAGGTCGGTTAGGCCATTTTTAGCGGAAAATGATATAATTATATTTCATGCTGAACACAGTAATATTATTTTATTGAAATACAGCTAAAACCTGTCTCAATTATATCAGCTCGCAAACACAATAAACCTCATTAACTTACTATTTGCTTGGGACCTCAGGCAAACGTACAGACACATTTTTCATCAAGGGTGGAAAAATCACTTAAACTCGGGTCACACAGAGGCGCGAGAAAGCGATCCGATAGCGGTCCAGTGCAAAGCGAAAGCGCCAGATCGCGCCCGCTTGTCATACAACAAACATACAAATTCGAATATTACAAAAAAGTCCCGTCCCGGATCGCGATCGCTTTCCCGCACTTCCGGCCTCTGTATGACGAGAGCTTTAATAATTTTACTATTGCTAAAGCGGATAAATCCAGCCATTCTAATTCATCACGAGGATTCTGATCCAACCAGTGTTTTCACGTTTTCTGTAGAACATCGAGAAAAATCACGGTACATTTTTCATAAAATTTACGTTCCGCGAGAAAACTCTTTTCACCCCTCAAATTGTATCAAAATGTTATGTTTTTGTCATTGAGGAAGGAAGTTTTTGTTGTCAATCGCTTGAATAAGAAACTTCGTACGTCTTATTTTTTTCAGAAAAGGTTTCAGTTTACAGAAACTAAAAACTTTACTACGCAAAAGTTTGGTGTACAGAGACGAGTACTTTTCAGGCAAAATTTTGCGTAAAAATATGACTTTTATAGAGGCTTACAACTTTAAGGTCATTTAAAAAACTGTATAAACTAAGACGTAAGTATGAACCTAGCTGTTAAAGTCCAGATTACATGAAAAAAACCGGACAAGTGCGAGTCAGACTCGCACGCCGAGGATTCCGTACAAATGCAGAAAATTTCACAAAATTGGGAAGTAAATTGTTTTTTTTTTTACTTTTCTCGTCATACATCGAAAGTAACACATTGTCAAAATAATTAAAAACCTGTTTTAGCATGTACTAATTAAGCTATTTTATATGATACCATACATGATACGATTTACTCACTTTGAATTTTCAACCCATATTGTGTGGCCCTATTTTTTGTGATACAAATAAAAATGTTCAGTTTTCAGATTTATTCCTATATGTGTACTTGGAGTCAATGCTTCTGGCCAAATTTTACAGTTATATGTCAATAGGAAATACCCTGTAGGTTTTGGTTTTTGTGAGTGTCGAAACATGCGGTTTTTTACGACATAAATGGCTCTAACTTTTTTGTACGATAACTGAAAAGTTTTTCTTTTACACAACTGCAAGAGACCATAGATATACGTATACAATTTAAATTTCAACTCGATATCTTTACGCGTTCCTGAGATACAGAGTCTTGATCTACACACAGACGGACAGACGGACAACAAAGTGATCCTTTAAAGGTTCCGTTTTTCTTTTTGAGGTACGGAACCCTAAAAATCACCCAAATCGGAAAATATTTAGAAGTATAAGATAAATAATAGCTTCTTGTTTTTGTATGGGCAAGTTGGCATTCACAATTGTCGTTTTCAAAAATATGTTTTTGGACTTCCCGCGTCGATAATTTCACGAAGCGCTAAAGACATTGCAAATTACCAAGCCCGTGAAAAATGATTCCCTGAATCATCCTTCATCCTTCTAACTTTAATCGCAGTTTTTGGGCAGGTGTATGCAAAATGGAAGAATTTTTCGAAAAATTGGTTATCTAACATTTGTTAGCTTTGTCTGCGTAATAGCCTAATATTAAGACACCCTTCGAAAAAAATAGTAAACGAAGAGTTAGTTTGGAGTAGTTAGAAAGAAAGACAAAAAAGACAGACGAGAAATTCGATGGCCTATGTTTCCGAAATTATGTGGATCCAGCAACCCGTAATTAGGCCAATATGGTAGAATGGTCCTATTGCTCTTCAAGGCTTGTATTCGACAGTGGATATTAAGGTCTAATACATGCGGTACGTCACAGCGTCTATGAGGCATATTAGCTAATTAATTCATCTGTGTATCGTTTGAATATACTAGCTATATAGCTTGCTTGCTAGTTAGCATAATCAAGATAAGATAAATTCAATGTTTTTTATATTATTATTGACATAAGTGACCACTCTCACTCGAATATGCAGTGCCCGACAGGGTCCATACTGAACTTTCTATCTTAACTTTGTTTTTAACATCCTGTATTGTATGGAAGCATGAAGAAATGAAATGAAATGAAAGATAAGACAAATTTTTATTGCAATAATTTACACTAGGTACACAATTTTAAGTAGCTCTGCCTTTTGCGTTAGTTTAAAACTGTGTTGCAGAAGACAGTGTCTTCCAGATGGATCAACTGATTTTGCAAGTACAAACGAACCAAGAAAAAAAAATGTGTGTGTGTGTGTGTGTGTGTGTGTGTGTGTGGGTGTGTGTGTGTGTGTGTGTGTGTGTGTGTGTGTGTGAGAGAGTGTGCGTGTGTGTGTGTGTGTGTGTGTGTGTGTGTGTGTGTGTGTGTGTGTGTGTGAGTGTGTGGGTGTGGGTGTGTGTGTGTATTCATAAGTAGACTTTCAGTCTCATTGTAGTTATACATTGACAAAGTTAAACATTTCACTTTTATTTCATTACTTTGTAGAGTAATAATGGGTTCATGTTTTCTTAAGTTTTAAATACATTGTACAGTTTCGGAGCCAAGTGAACATAGCTTCTCCAGGCGACTTCACTGTTAATTCACAATTAGATACCTATTTGTTTTTATCAGGACAAAAATGTCTCAATATGCTAGGTCCAAGAATACAAGCAACGGTGACAATGCTTTGCTTTTATACTCCATGTAGAATTGTATATTATGCATTTGATAATGATCAAAGTGCTTGTACATGAGCCAAATAAGATTTCTAAGTTGCTGCGACCAATTTTAGACAGGTGGCGCAAGCAACCCAACCCGCACAGTGTACAGCTAGTAAGAATATAAATAAATCAGTAAAAATATACATAAGTACTCAAGTATCGTAATTTAATATTTTTGTCTCAACGTTATTTCAACCAAAAATCAACAGGAAAACCTTTTCTTGGTACCAGTAATACAATTTTCTACCATACGTTTCCCATTGGCATGACGTTAAGTTATTTTACCCGAAGAAGGTGTACTTTATGCAAATAATGGCGGCTAATGCAGCGGCGACCCCTGTCGGGCTCTTTTAGAAATACCCCATGAGGGCCGCGATCGGTCAAAGATATTCGCAGACGTACATTGGCATAGAACTGCTTTCTCACTTAAATAAATATTGATTGAAAAACTAAAAAACACGCTTTCATAGCATGTCAAACTAATAAGTGGAAAATAATTTTCAATATACAGGGTTATTTCTAATCAATTAGCATCCTTCTAGGGGCTTATTCTCCCTCGCTACGTTCAGGATTCTACTTAAGAATCCCTCACTTCGTTCTGGATTCAAAAAAACACCCTCTCCGTAAAAATATTATTTTGTTCCCATATAATACAATCTACTGTTATTCAAGTATCAAAGACTCAACATTAAGGAATTTAAAAACACATAATCTGTCACGGGCAAACTATCTATGGGCACCATAATCTACTTTCACTATGGGGCTCATTAGGAAGCTTTAAGTAGTCCAACGAGTTATAGGGAAAGCTATTGCTTGGAGTCTCTCTGCGAGATCGAGTCAGGAATGAAGAGGACTGTTGAAGAACCAAAATATCCGACGTAGCCCAGCAAATTGGTTGGTTAAAATGGCAGTGGGCAGGGCACATAGCATGGATAACTAATGACCGATCGGAAAGTCTTCAAGTGGAGACCAGTTATCGACAAGTGCAGAGTAAGACGTGGACAGATGACCACGAGGTGGACAGATAACCTTAACAAGATCACAGGATAGCGCTGAATAAAAGCCCTTCCGGTCTTATTGGAGATCGTTAGGGGAGGCCCATGTCCAACCAGTGAATGTCATGTGGCTGATGGATGGATGTCCAATGATGGACACAGGACCTGTTCTATGTCCAGGGGATCATATCATGATAATATCTTAAATTGAAAATCAGCCATAGGACGTCCCTATAGCTGATGAATGGATAAATGTCAAAATGGACTGATGGACATAGGTCTCCCCTATTGATCTCAAATAAAACCGGTAGGAAGCGGCTTGACATTTATATTATTATGACACGATATTTTATGGTCTATTCTATCACCGTCTCACTTCCACTAACCTATTCAAAAATAGATTTCAGGTAAAAATACCATCTCTCATAACGCCATCCTTTTCGCCAGGTAACGTTCAAGGAAGACATCATTTTTCAACACCCTGTATGTCATGGCAGGTAATGAATGAATCTCAAATTTCAAAAAACCATTATTGGCCTGTCAAAGGAATATAGGCCGTATTCGAAAGGGGCAGAGTCGATGATTAGGGGGGTTTTTGTTTGGGAGCCGATTTTAGACCCAGTTTTCGACGGATGTAAATTGTAGGCGTGTGGGAAGTAGCGGATTTATTAGCCTTGACTTTTGCACTAAAAATAAATTAATACTCTATCCATCAGTTAAAGTACTACATATAGTACTGTACTAGTATTTTAATAGTCAATGGCCGAACAAAGACCTACCCACAAAGAATATATAATAGGGTGGTTGACTAGTAATGAATGAAAACTTTCTTTTTGTGATAAACATTTCAAAAATTGACGCGTTCGCAGGATTTGAACCTGCATCCTCTGGGACTCCGACCCAAATGCTTTGTCCAATTAAGCTAAAACGCTCTCTGCGAAGGCGCCGAATTAGTGATAATTCGAGGCCTTCGCACAGAGCGTTTTAGCTTAATTGGACAAAGCATCTGTTCCGGAGTCCCAGAGGATGCAGGTTCAAATCCTGCGAACGCGTCAATATTTGAAATGTTTATCACAAAAAGAAAGTTTCTATACACCTTGTGTGTGAAGCACGACAAAAATAATTTCATAGTAATGAATGAATCAAAACAAAAGTATTAGGACTACTACGTTCTGCAATTAATTATGATTCATAAGATGAAAAACTAATTAAAATTGGCTAATCAAGTCCAGAGATATAAGCTTGTAAAGAATTTGGTAGGGATAAAGAGGGGATGTCTTGTCCCTTTCCCATAAAGCATAACATAGTATGGCGAATGTATTACACTTACGGGCAGTGAAGTCATAGTCTGCTATAGTGCGCTTTTTGTCTAGCAAGAATATAAAATATATACTTGTAATTTCTTTATTTCACACTTGATTTTATTCTTGTTTTTATTAATCGGCTCTGTTTATGTTTAGCTGTTACAAGAGTACATAAAAAAATATTGTCAACTAGCCTATTTCCACCACGCTGGGCCATTGCGGGATGGTGAATTCACTACGCCATCGATATTTTTACGAGTGTATGCAGGTTTCCTTGTTTTCTTTTTTTATCGATAAGTACGCTTGTGGTGTCTAAAATTATACAATAATATAAGTTGCGAATAACTCCTTTGGTATGGGACCAGGATTTGAACTCTCGACCTCGCCATTGCAAAATTGCATTGTATTTATGTTTAACTGACCAAAGAAAAAATACGTGTCTAACATTTTTTGATAGTCTATCTGACAGACTAATTATATTTTTAGGATTCCGTGCCTCAAAAGGAAAAAACGGAACCCTTATAGGATCACTTTGTTGTCCGTCTGTCCGTCTGTCCGTCTGTGTGTATGTCAAGACTCTTTATCTCGGGAACGCATAAAGATATCGAGTTGAAATTTAAACTATATACGTAAACCTATGAATTCTTGCAGTTGTATAAAAGAAAAGCTTCTCAGTTACCGTATAAAAAAGTGAGAGCCGTTTATGTCGTAAAAAACCGCATATTTTGCACTCACAAAAATCAAAACCTACAGGGTACTTCCCGTTGACGTAGAACTATGAAATTTGGCGAGAAGCATTGTCTTAGAGTACACATATAGGAATAAATCTGAAAACTGTACATTTTAATTTTAATCACATAAAAATAGGGCCTCAAAATTCACAAAATATGGGTTCAAAATTCAAAGTCAGTGAATAGTATCATGTATGGTATCATATAAAATAACTTCATTAGCACATGTTAAAACAGGTTTTAATTATTTTAACAATATGTTTGTACGGAACCCTCAATGAACTTGTCCGGTTTTTTAGTTATCATGCCTATTGTTGCTAGATGCAACCCGCTTCCTACCGGTCCTCTTGGTGTGTCTTGGTGATCTATTAGTAAGGCCTATTAGGGTTACTTATCCAGCAGTGAACGTCCTACGGCTAAAAAGATAACAACAACGACGATGAAGTAAAGTAAGTATTGTACAAAGATTTACTAGATATATTTTCTTTATTGATCGCTCCAAACCCTCTAAACAAAATCACAAGTCATTTCTTGCGAGACACTAGCAGCGTTTACCACAATTTACCCTTTGCCATATCTGTTTCCAATCCTACCCTCGTTTTTGTCAAGATTATATCTTACAACAGGCTTATGAGTAGTGCTGGGCAAGTGTAGTTACTATGTATAGTAATGTCATAAATTTAGGCAAAAATGAAGCAAAAATAATGTAGCTTAATGTAACCTGAGTAAGTAATGTCGTACAATATGTAACTCGGACGCCCTAGTGTAGGGTCCATTGTAAGTACATCTTATAGTTAGCATGTAATCTTTTTGAATAATAAACGTTTTTACTACGTACTTTTAAAACGTTTATTATTCAAAAAGATTACATGCTAACTATAAGATGTACTTACAATGTGTGTGTCAGTGTAGGGTCCATTGTAAGTACATCTTATAGTTAGCATGTAATCTTTTTGAATAATAAACGTTTTTACTAAGTACTTTTAAAACGTTTATTATTCAAAAAGATTACATGCTAACTATAAGATGTACTTACAATGGACCCTACACTAGGGCGTCCGAGTTACATATTGTACGACATTACTCACTCAGGTTACATTAAGCTACATTATTATTGCTTAAATTTTTGCCTAAATTTATGACATTACTATACAAATAAAAATATAAATTTCACAAAATTGGGAAATAAGTTGTTAAAATATACGGTTATAACCGTATAGAGATTTTTTGAAATTTTCTGGATTTGTACGGAACTCTCAATGTGCGAGCCTAACTCGCACTTGTCCGGTTTTTTATTAGTATCATACATGAAATTGTCAATGGTAGAGCCATTGAAGCGCGCGAATTAAACAAAGCTGATAGAGTCGTAGATAAAGTTCTCGAATAGAAATTATTTATTAGTAATCATAGGGTAGAACGTCTCCACCTCATCTATTAGCAGTGTGGCCAACCTCAGTAGAGATTAAAACTGTAGAACTAGTAAGAAGCCTTCAAAAAGCTGTAGAAAACTGTAGATTCCAACTGAAATGTGACTTAAATCCACTAACTCGTACGTGTCATTTTGGGAAAGCAGTGTACCAAGGAAACCACAGATATCTTGAAAGAAACCAAGCTTGTACGAGTTAAGCAAAGAAATAAAATAGACGGCGAACTGTAATTATTGTACTGTACTAAAAACTGTTTTGGAGGTCTAAGCTGAAAACTGTGAAGATTTTGGAAAAAAACTGTAGATCTATAGTTAAAACTGTAGACTTGGACACGCTGTCAGTGTTGCCAGCCCCAATCTAGACTAAAACTGCAAGAAAAGCTTCCAATAAGCTAAGAAGCTGCAGAAAACTTTAAATTCCAGCATGTACGACTACATCTATGATATTTTATGACATTCTCAGTTATTATTAGGTATGTGATGAATTGCTGTAGTTATTTGACATTATTATTATCATTCAAATCGACGTTTTTTGTAATTATGATATTTATTACGCTATCGCATTAGTTTCTGACTGTAATGGTAGTTGTAATTAATGAAATAAATGAATAAATATACAGTAAAATTACATATACAGTAAATCTACAGTTTTTTTATGCCCTGAACTGAAAATTGCCAAGATATCGAAAAACTGTTTTTTTTTTTGTATTTCAAATAGGTTTGCGTTTGACTACACACTGCCGGATGTCAAGCAGATATGCGGTCTAGGATGTAGCACGCTTACCTAGAAGATACCTATTTACTCGAGATTTGAAGACACCTACATTGTACTTTAACGGAAAGACAGACTTATGCAAAGCGTTCCACATTCTGGCAGTTCGTATGAGGAATGTGGACTCAAAACGCTTAGTTCTAACGCGTGGGATGTCCACCATGAAAGGGGGGCGCTTTGGTCGCGTCTGTCTAGCCGTACGATAGAAGAAAGGGGCAGGTGGGACCAGATTGTGCAACTCCTGGGCGCACTCACCGAAGTGTATCCGATAGTAGGCTGACAAACACGCCACCCTACGTCGATGCTCGAGACTTTGCAGCTTCGACTCAGTCAAGGTTTCGTTGCCTATCAGCCTCCTGGCTCGCCTTTCAATGGACTCCAAAGCCTCCAACTAGTATTTGGCAGAGCCATCCCAAAGGTGAGAGCAGTATTCCATGCAAGACCTGACTCTACAGTTATAACTGTAGAGTTGGCTTTGCTGGTTCGTATGGACCGTTTAGTGTTTTTAAGCTTATGAAATATCTCTAAATAAATATCTAATACCTATAGCTATACGAAACAACATCAGGTAGTTATTTTTGTCATATATAATATGCTATATCACGTCCCATCACTAATAAAGATAACTCGGAGCGAGTATCAGGATACAAAACAATACGTCAATGGGTTTAACAAAGATCAAAGACATCTGCCGTACTACGGCAAAAACTGGTTGGATTAAACCCTTGAAGGATTTGTGGGAAAACTCTTGACCAACGTCTTGTTCGTAGTTTAAAGCTGGGATTTTCAAGAGATTATTTCTCTACTCTTTTGGAGTTTAGGATCGTTGACTATCAAAGTCAAAGTATTTATTTGCATAATAGTAGGTACAAAATATCTTAAAATTATAGAAATACCAGTTTTTACCCGCGGCTTCGCCCGCATGATATTTTGCTTTTTGTGCTATCCTATGGGAACCCTTTATTTATCTGGGATAAAAAGTAGACTATGTCACTTTCCGTCTTTCAAACCCCAGGCCCTACCTTACCACCCTTAATAAAGGAAGTGGGAAATCCAAAAAATAAAACATAAACGATTTGACGGTTGTTCGATTCTACAGTTGATTTTTTTTGTCATTTCTTGAAGCGCACTCTAGAATAGCTTCACAGAGTTTTCAGATCTTACTTAACACTTATCGTTATGTTATCAAAAATTTACGCAATATCATTATAATTTATAGCCTATGTGTTATTCTGATATATAAGCTATATTATTGCAAAGTTTCATCTGAATCCGTTCGGTAGTTTTTGCGTGAAAGAGTAACAAACATCCATACATCCAACCATCCATCCATCCATCCTCACAAACTTTCGCGTTTATAATATTAGTAGGATAGTAGGATACATATCCATCCACTACCAACTATAATGAGGCGTACAAAAAAAAACGTAATTTTAAATTGAAATCCAACAAAACTCAAAAATACTATACTGTGGTCTTTCACTGAGAGGATTTCTATATTATACTAGCTACCCGTTCCGGCTTCGCCCAGGTACGATTGTTAAAACTGCAAATCTTCTCGTTGGAACACTTTAAAAACAGTGAAAACAGCGTTCGAATCAGTTGTGTAGTTTAGAAGACATAAGCGGTTACACGGAAGAGCAGACATACACACAAAAATAGCGACTTTCCTTTATAATATGTATTTAGCGTTGGAACTTATAGTAGCCCAATATGCTATGGAGAGGGCTTTGATCGAAGTTTCTAAGTGATTTAATCAGGAATGAGATTTGTAGACGAACCAAAGTTACAGTCA
Source organism: Hypomecis punctinalis (assembly GCA_949316475.1). Lineage (NCBI taxonomy): Eukaryota > Metazoa > Arthropoda > Insecta > Lepidoptera > Geometridae > Hypomecis > Hypomecis punctinalis. The sequence goes on along the minus strand of OX438820.1, from coordinate 8,414,092 downwards.
TAGCCCAGTGGATTAGCAAGTTGAATTGGCAGTGGGCAGGGCACATAGTTGAATAACATATGGTTGTTGAGACTGTAAAGTTCAATCCAACCGGACTAATTGGAAATCCATAGGGCTTATGACCAGCAGTTCTACGGCTGATGGCTCGTATGGACTATAAATACTGTACCGTACTGTAATTTATTATTATACTGGGTTATTTCTAATCAATTAGCATCCTTTTAGGACCTTATTCTGTGCATCAAAACTTCATTCATCCATCTCGTGTCAATGGCTAGACAATTCCTATTTTTTTTGTTCTTTTTTTTAAATGTTTTTTTTTTTTTTTTTTTTTTTTTTTTTTTTTTTTACTATGTACAAATTATTTACATGGTTTAGATGTTTTGGGACCAGTATCTGGTGACCTCTACCGCGTCCACGGTGGCCAGGTTCAGGCCTTTCTGTGTGCATTGTTTTGGGCAAAGCGGGCAAATTAAAAGGTGTGCCATGGTTTGGAATAAGTCGCTATTTTTGTGTGTATGTCTGCTCGTCCGTATAACTGCTTATGTCTTCTAAACTACACAACTGATTCGAACGCTGTTTTCATTATCAAAACTAACAACTTTTGTTCTACGACTTTTGTCAAATCAGAATCGAGATAAAATCAGCTGTTCCATACATTTTGTCGCGGGTGAACATTATTTTTCTATGGAACAGCTGATATTTTTTTTTCAGTGTTGGTAAAAGTCGTAGAGCAAAAGTTGTTAGTCTTGATGCACAAAATAAGCCCCTGAAAGGATGCTGATTGATTAGAAATAACCCTGTATAGTACGGGACTAATAGCGCACTCAAATTACGAGATAAATAAATACCTCATCATCCCGACGTTTTGACCGAGTTGCAACTCGGAGGACTGCTGGATATAAGCCCTATGGATTTCCAAATATCCCGACATTTCAACCGAGTTGCAACTCGGTGGAAACGTCGGGATGATGAGGTATTTATTTATTTGTCCCCTAGTACATAATAATAGAAGCCGTGGTGGTCTAGTGGTAGTGACACCCGCCTCGTGAGGTCGTGGGTTCCAATCCCGGTCCCGTACCAATGAGTTCTTTGGAATTTATGTACGGAATTTAACACCGCTGGCTTTTTGGTGAAGGAAAACATCGTGAGGCAACCTACGTATGTCAGTAGAAGAAATTCGATGCCGTATGTGAATCCACCAACTCGCACTGGGCCAGCGTGGTGGATATAGTCCAAACACCCTTCGTGGGTAGGCCTACGTCCTGCATTGGACTATTAAAAAAGGCTGATACAGTACAGTTACAGTACATAATAATAATGTGTTCAAATCGCGAAAGTTTGAAAACAACACTCGTGCTGTACTTCTTGACAATCCACCGCTGATCATATGATACCTACCTACCTACCTAGAAGAGCGTTTGGCCCGCATCCACTACGGATAAGATACCTAGTGAGAGTTAGAGTATTTATAATGACATGTACAATATATACGAAATTGAATTTCTTCTACTTCACGATGTTTTCTTATAACAAAAAGTCAGTGGCGTGAACAAAAAACAACTAAAAATTGTTTTGACATTTGTTTAATTGTAACTAATGTTTGTTAATTGTACTTAATTGGTAACTTTTTAATTACCTTTTAGCTTAAATAATTATATAAACGTTTGTTCGCTTATCAAAGCGGGACCTAGAGGTCATTTACCTATATAAGTATTAAATTATAGCAACTTTGTTAACATGGGCAAAATAAAGTGATTTGTTTTAAAAAAAAACCGGACAAGTGCGAGTCAGGCTCGCACATCGAGGGTTCCATACAAACACATTATTAAAATAATTAAACACCTGTTTTAGCATGTACTAATGAAGTTCTTTTACATGATACCTTACATGATACGATTTACTCACTTTGAATTTTGAAGCCATATTTTGAGAATTTTGAGGCACTATTTTTTGGTGATTTAAATAAAAATGTACAGTTTTCAGATTTATTCCTATATGTGTATACTGATACAATGCTTTTCGCCAAATTTCATAGTTCTATGTCAACGGGAAGTACCCTGTATGTTTTGATTTTTGTGAGTGTCGAAATATGCCGTTTTTTACGACATAAACGGCTCTAACTTTTTTAAGCGATAAGTGAGAAGTTTTTCCTTTATACAACTGTAAGAAACCATAGATATACGTATACAGTTTAAATTTCAACTTGATATATTTACGCATTCCCGAGATAAAGAGTCTTGACATACACACAGACGGACAGACGGACAGACGGACAACAAAGTGATCCTATAAGGGTTCCGTTTTTTCCTTTTGAGGTACGGAACCCTAAAAATGACGCATATTCCAAGATATCATTGTACTCAAATTGTGACGAACTTTTAGTAAGGAATCAACATTGAAATTATAGAATCGGCTCTTAAAATATAAAGTTCATTGCCTAGAAGAGTAAAAAAAATATATGTAAAAACAGCCTAAAAGTGCCAAAACAGAAAACATCATGATATTTCAGTTTTTATTGAAATCTATTGATAAATCAACGGTTTGTTTGTTCATCGTTCGTTTGTCTATCATCATATTTTGTTGTCATTCAGAGTGCAATTAAAAAATCCGACTGCATTAATCACTGAGCCGTCATCACTATTGTAAGAGGTGTATCATTAATAATACAAGTCTTCACAAAATACAGGGTGTATCGTAGTTAGAGTATGTGCAAAAAGAAAACCGTCGCGTCGTGGCGTCACGGTGAACTAATAATAAAATTTTGATCAGCTGCCAAGGTGCCGACTTTTTGGTAGACGCAAGTCTACTGTACTATACTCTTTAAAATTTAACTTGATCTCTGCGACAGTGACATTGACATAGAAGATTGACATTTTTAGAGTTGAGATAGTGGTGGAAAAAATCGATTTTCAAACAATGTTGTAATGAAATCGAATGAGTAGTTAAGGGTGAGAAATCGGATTTTATTTACTTATTATTATTTAAGATCAAGTATGTACACATGTAAATAATGTTATGACATTAACTAAATACTCATAATAATGTAACGATAGTATTTATCGACGTTTTTCACTATTATCGATGCTAATGTAACATATTTATTACACATGTAAAAAATGTTATGATATTAAAATCCTACTAATATTATAAACGTGAAAGTTTGGGAGGATGGATGGATGGATGGATGGATGGATGGATGTATGGATGTATGGATGTTTGTTACTCTTTCACGCAAAAACTACTGAACGGATTGAGATGAAACTTTGCAATAATGTAGCTTATATATCAGAATAACACATAGGCTATAAATTATAATTATATATTGCGTATGCGGGCGAAGCTGCGGGTAAAAACTAGTATACAATAAAATTAATGATAAATTAAGTTTTATTTAAAATATCGTTAGTATAAACTATCGATATTTTAATCTATCTAAAACTCTGTGGTCACGATCATTCGTCGCCCATCACTAATCGGCATGCCCATAAAGTATGACATTGACAGGTACTGTCTGTACTATAAAGAAATTCAGGACTTCATAGGCGTGATTTTTCTGACAGCTGTCGCAGAGATCAAGTTAAATTTTATAGAGTATAGAAATGACATAGCAGTGTTGTAAACGTAACAAAATTAGTAAAATGGCACGCGGGCGACCTCACCTACAACGCTTTCCTTTTTGTACAAACTCTAGATACCATCCGTCCGAACATGTCCGGACTTTCAGCCGGTCTTTGTCCAGCTCTTTAATTTGTACGGCTTTTTTAAATTACTTAGATGAAATACGAATAAAACAAGTACAGATTAATTAATATCAAAATTAAAGATGTAGTTCATATTTACAATATTTTTGTTTGCATTTTGTGACTAAAAGCAATATATGCGGACATTTATTAAAAAAAAAAATATTGGGGTACATCTCACACACGGTCTCTGACCCCAAACTAAGCAAAGCTTGTGATATGGCTGCCAGAGACTGATATACTACATATACATATTTTAAATACATACTTATATAAATAGTACCTAAATAACACCCAGACACAAAGCAAACACCTATGTTCATCACAAAAATGCTTACCCTGGGTGGGGATCGAACCCACGCCTCTTTGATCCAGAAGTCAGGTTCACTAACCACTGAGCCACCGAGGCAGTCATAAAATATCAGGCTTTTTGTCAGGACTTCTCGAATTCCTAAATGATTTCTATTTAACCGCCTGAAGGCATCTGAGACGACTCAACGGCTAAAGCAATCTGCACCTTAACATCTTAAAATCGTATATGCTAACCTCGGTAGTGGTTACATATTTGAGCCATTTGGAGTTGAGACTTTGGGTCCGTGGGGGCCGGGAGCTCATCTCGTTTTCAAAAGTCTTTCTGAGCGTCTGGTGGACGCGACGCGTGACCAAAATGCTGGTGTTTATTTGGCTCAACGTATAAGCATTGTCATCCAGCGTGGCAATGATGCCAGCATGCTGGGCACGCTGCCAACTGGCAGTGGGCTTGAGCACTTGGATTATCTTTAGACCTTCAAGGGTCTGTGGATGATCCAATTACTTTCTATGTAGTAGTAGTATTGTAGTATTGTCATTAGTAAAAAAAAAAAAAAAACCTTGTTAGTTCACCGTAACCCCACGACGGTTCTCTTTTTGCACAAACTCTATTTAACGTCATTCGAGCAACGGTAGCGCTCAGTGGAAAATGCCACCCGCGGTCCCCCATCCGAAGACTGACCGTTCCGAACGTTGCTTAACTTTGGTGATCGCTGACAAACATCTAGTCAAAAATTTAATACGCTACGAGTGCTTTATAACACCTTGTATAATTAATAATACAAGTATAGTATAAATTGAACAATTATAAAGCAAGTTGGCAGTTATTATAGTCGAGAAATAATTTAGAAATCGCATCACAATGATGTGGCCTTATTTGGCGACACCCACGCGGGTTGGATACCTCAGTATTGGGCAGTGATCATGTTAGTATGGATAAGGCTTAGAAAATAATATTATTAAGATGTTTATTCATTCAGAAAGATTATATTTGTAATTATATTTAGAACATAATTACAACTGATTGGGTTACATGTTTAGAGCTTTGTTTATAAAATCTTTCTTACATCTACTTATGAAGACAATGTCAAGTCGTTTTGTGCGCTTTGCAACAAAACTTTTAAATTAATTAAATTTGTACTACGTATGTGGCTCGTAAACCGTTCATAACCGAAGCTAGGTGATATTAGTGTTGTCAGAGATTTCTTAGATTTTATTTCTACTTTTGCCTGCTCTAGAAAAATATAATGTTTTGAATTTCAAGTTATTGGAGTGGACCAAGAAGTTATAGAAGAGTAAAAATAATGCTAGCTAAATTTACCATTGATTGATGGATTACTTCAAGGAGGATAGTAAATAATACTGAATGTTATCAACATTTCTGTAAATTAATTGTGTGCGGTATCCGATTACAGACACACACCGATTACAGGTACACTAAGCGTTCTCTCTTTAGCTCAGCACGACTTACTTTTATACTAAAACAATTAACTAAATTAAGTAAGTTCGTATAGGCCAGGGGCTAGCCCTAGTGTCAGAGATTTTAAGCCTCCTGAAGGCCTCTGACATAGCTAAACGGTAAAAACAACCAGGGCCTACAATTTAAAGTATCATCCGAGCCAAGGATAAGTATCTAAAATAATAGGTATATTTGAAAGTACTAATAGACGTTTCACGTTTCTAATCAAAAGTACTGTAACGCAGTAGACGCCCGTTGTAGGTATGGAGTGCGGTGTTTACGTAATCCGGTTCCGGGAAGCCCTATTGTTCTGTGAAGCTTTATTGTGTTTTTATTGGTGCCTTTTGTATTCGGTTTTATGGCTTTATGACTCGAGTTTATTTGTTTGGTGTTTACGTATTTGAAAAACAATAGGGATTCTCGAACTTTCAAGTTGTTTACTTGTTAACACAATGGCGTTTATTGAGATCGAGTAATGTTGCGAAATATCTCGTAGGTTCGAGACTGTAGGAAATAACGAATATAAATACGCCGGCCGACCTTTGGGGATCAGTTGTTGTTCGTTTACCGTCGAAGCGATAACTACTCGGGTTAGTGTGCGATACCAGTGATTGTAAAGTGACTAGCTTGTGTGAATATCAGTGCCAGTGTAAAGTGTTTGTGCGAACCAGTTTTGTCGTGTGTTTTTGTGATTTTTGTGAAGTGTTTGTGTGCAATAAAGTGCAAAGTGAATAATCGGCGTTTTAACTGACTATCCAAGAACCCATCTCGTAACAGTACTTATATATACCTAGGTTAGGTACAATAGTATACAATACGCCGTGTTTCCGTCTTGTGTCATTATTTTGTGTCAGTGATTTAAGAAATAGAAGTTTTTTTAAATTCTAATGTCACAATTAATAATTTGGGCCAAAAGTAACTTTTTCAGGCTTTTCTCTCCATGGGTCCATTAATCAAAGTGTCTGAATTAAATAGCTTAAAATCTACCGTCATATCCATGCTATGACTGTCGTTCCGGCTGCTCGTTGGCGCCACAGTGCCGGCCCGGTCGTCAAACCAGCCTCGTAATGTAGGTAAAGTGCCTGTCTCTCACTGGATTGGAATTAATTATACAGCTAAAGGAATATTTTCACAATTATTAGAAGATAAAATCAAATTTAAAATAATTTAAGTCTAGTAATCGACTTTGGGAACCCTAACTTAAATAAATGGTAATTAAATAAAAGACTTAAAACATTTTGTTTCGCGCAAGCTAATAGTACTACAGCAATAATATTTTTTCCCAAAAAAAAATGACATTATCGACATCACCCGTGTACAGAATTCGGATAGTTCGCACGGATCGATGTAGTAATTTTAATATAATTATTGATTTATCAAAAATGGCTCAGTCGATTTCAATGAAATTTAAATCGGAGCATTTTTGAAGTATGATCTACCGAATAAAAAAAGAATTACCAAAATCAGACCACTCTGTATAAAGTGATGCGTGGTCAAATATAAAACAAAAATTTACGCGTCGAACTGTACCGTGTCGTTGGTTAATAATTATTTTTTGTGAATAATAACATGACCAACTTCACCCGTGTACAAAATTTGCGAATATTTCGCACGGATCGATGTAGCATTTTTCACATTATTCTTGATTTATCGAAAATGACTCAGCCGATTGCGATAAAATTTAAATAAGACCAATTTCAAACTATTTTCTTTCCAATAAAAAAGAATTATATATTGAAATCGGACTACTATGAAAAAAGTTATGCGTGGTTATACATAAAAAAATATATACACGTCGAATTGAGTACCTCCTAATAGTACGTCGGTCAAAAAAGAGAGCATCGTACATGAAAAGCCACAATGACATTTATCTCAAAACCAGAATTACTCAGACATCTGCCTAGCCAGGACTCAAACTGGGACCCTTAACATTAATACATCTGTCCCAACTGAACGCTTTGCTGCAGAGATTGTTTGCTTTACAGGAAATATTCCAATGTAGATACTAATTCCAAATCCTCTTCAACTGGATTCGGCAATTCCTGATAAATTACATGACCCATTATTTCTGCCATACACCGGCCACTACGGCCAATCCACGCACGGCCAACACATTGCCGTAACTCAGCCCCCGGATTTACATTTGGTCGCAGCGGAGCTGTATTCATAGTCCCATTCATTATTCAGGCAAAACCCCAACGAAATTTAACGAACATTTACTGGATTGGGGATTAAGGGCGTGTGCACATGAAAACAAAATGTAGCTCTACCTTAAAAAAGGAATCAGTCGTGTTGTGTAATTATGACGACAGATGTATATAAAAAAATCCATAAATTTTGTACAAGCCTAGCCGGCGAAAAGAAAAATTGTTAAAACAAAATAATTAAAAAATAACGCTGATAACAGCATTACGCAAGGATGATTTTATAAAAAAAAAAGATATTTATCACACTATTTGCCATTTCAATACTACTATTTTAGATTCCATATAAAAATACTAATTCTAAAATTTGAAAAATCACCTAACCTCAAAATTTCTGTCATGCATCCACTACATCGACTTGGCATTTTTCTGATGATCCACTACTATGTACCAATAGTATATAAATGACCGTACCACGGCCAAATAATGGCCACTACGGCCAATCCATGCATGGCCAACACAACTAACGTCGGCTAACGGCCGTAACTCAGCCCCCGGATTTACATTTGATCGCAGCCGGGTGGTATTCATAGTCCCATTCATTGTTCAGGCAGAACCCCAACGAAATTTAACGAACATTTACTGGATTGAGGATTAAGGGTGCGTACACATGAAACTACTTCTAAATACCTATGTGGCCTCGTTTCAAAATAACTATTCTTGATGTTATTCTTAAACTTTCGGGATGCAAACACATTATTCTTAGAATTATTACGGGATTATGACTATCCCGAGCTGAAAATAAGCAGGCCAATTGCACTAAAAAAGTACAGCTGAACAATTGAACTTTAACCGAACTTCGACTTTTGTCTATTTTCGTATCTCACTAATGATTCTGACAAAAGTTGAAACGCAACTCAATCAGAGTTGGAACGTAACCGCTGTCAAACGAACGGCTGGTGTATGATGTTTAGCGCAATATCGAATTCCTTGAAGCTGAATCGAAATTTAGCTACAATTGCAACCGAACTTTGAATAAATTACAGATGGAACGCAGCTGTTTAAAATTAACGCGATTGGCCTGCAGGTGAGTGAGAGTTAAGTTGGTCGTGGTCTCGGGCAGACTACGGGGTCTGCATGTAATCAAGATCGATGCCACTTGTATTTTCAGTGAGCCCATTTAAGAATTACCATTCTTAATGTCTAGGAAACAGCTGAAGTGTGAGGTGGAATTGAGCCGGATCCATTTTCCACATAAATGCAACGGTAGGCTAAAACGACTACAATGTGTGCACTTAATAAAGATTATATTCAGCAGGCCCGAAAAAGACAGCTTGACACCTACTACAGCGAAACTCTCAACTGAAAAAATAGACAGACGGAAGAGCTTTATAAATTCAAATTAAAAAATAAATAAATTTCAGAGTACATAGGTAATTGACTTCGGACTTTTGTCCTATGTTTTTTGTTTACTTAAAGTACGAGTATATAATGTGTTAGAGTCTGACTAACGAAAGTAGATACTCGAATTTTTCGCTAACTTTTTAAATGACAACACACGGTGCTACTACCATCGCGGATTTACCTTTAAATTGGGGTATTTTACCTCGTACTAAAAACATTTTTTAAACCTACATCAAGTACTGAACTGAACAAAATGAACTGATTCGTAATATAGTCTTCGTCGTAATGAAGTAGATAGATACGCGTTGAAATCACTTGAATCATTTGTAGAGCAATCTAAAGCCTCAGTTTGGCATAATAATCACGTCAAAATACAGAAAATAATTTACGTAATGAGTATAAAACAAATACACGACAGGACAGCTTGAAAAAGAAACATTCGTTTTCGATTCCCCCAAAGATTTGGAAGAATCAGAATCGCAGTATGGTAACAATAGAGAAAGTGGGTTCCCTCTCTGTTTAGGGCTGCCATACTGATAATTTATTTATTTATTTATCTCTATCAACCCAGCAGGCCAATCGCGTAAATTTTAAATAGCTGCGTTCCATCTGTAATTCAGTTAAAGTTCAGTTGCAATTGTAGTTAAGTTTCGATTCAGCTTCAAGGAATTAGGTATTGCGCTAAACATCATACACCAACCGTTCATTTGGCACAGCTTAAGTTCCAACTCTGATCGAGTTGCGTTTCAACTTTAGTCAAAATCATTAGTGCGATACGAATATAGACAAAAAGTCGAAGTTCAGTTAAAGTTCAATTGTAGTTCAGTTGTAATTTTTTAGTGCGATTGGCCTGCTGGTTAAGTAACCTCTATTATTGTTAAATGGAAGCATTTTTACCAATTAGACACAGTTTTGTAGTGTTTTTTTGTCACATTGTCTACTAACTGGTCACACTGGTAGGTTATAATTTTTAATTTTAGCAAATTAAGATATTAATGTGGAAGAATCAGCTACGAATGCAAGTAAAATAACGATAGAAGCACTTTATTATTGTTAAACTAGAAAAAATACAAAGCTGTATTATTATTTTTCATACAATTTATGTTTCTCATTTAAAAAAAATGGAGGGATAAAAAAATTCAAAATTAAATATTTTTGAAAAGCCCATACATCAAGCTTTCAAATGATGTATATATCATCTTGGTTCGATTTTTCTCTGAATAATATACCACTTGTGGACGTCACCTTTGCCGCGCTGTTTCAGTATCAACTTTCGTTAGCCAGACTTAACTAATATAATTATAAATTGTCAACCAAGTACGTAATCAGTGCCAATATAATATGTTTTATGTCTTCACTGACATGTCAAAAGTTGATCCCTCCATGTGCACCCAGCTTAACCCGCCCATTCAATTATGGGCGAGTGATATTCAATTCAGGTAATTAATGTGCACGCTGCATAATTGCGGATTTCATATTTTGACCGAATGCGATTATTCCCGTAGCATTAATCAGTTTTGATGATAACTATGCTAGTTAGAAGCTTTATCACCTTTGTTTGGGATTCAGGTCATTATTATATCATTTTAACAGGTTTGTTGATAGGTACAGAGTTATCCAAACCTGCTAAAATAAGCCGAGAGAAGGAGATTCTAACCATCATCAGGAATAATTTTAACTATATGGTCATCCTGGAAGCGTATTGCCAAACTGTATACTGACCCAGACACTCATAGTCTGAACTGAACTACGTCGTGCTCGTTGAAATCACAAACAAATTGGAGCAAAGTACATACGAGCTCAGAGCAATCTGATGTGGTATGCATTTTGCTCCCTTATATGTAGAGCAAACTGTGACACGCTAATATCTGTATTTCTGTAACCAACTATACATAGTAGTCCATGATTTTCCGGAATTTCATTGCTATGCTTTTGCGGTTGTTATACCTATCCGTGAAACTGGATAACTTTCCCAAAAAACATACCTATTGTGAATTAATTTAAGTTTTAATAAAAGGAAACCCGTCGTGTGATCGTAGCTGTTTCATGATTTCCCGGAATTTTATTGCTATGCTTTTGCGGTTGTTATACCTATCCGTGAAACTGGATATCTTTCCCAAAAAACATACCTATTGTGAATTAATTTAAGTTTTAATAAAAGGAAACCCGTCGTGTGATCGTAGCTGTTTCATGATTTCCCGGAATTTTATTGCTATGCTTTTGCGGTTGTTATACCTATCCGTGAAACTGGATATCTTTCCCAAAAAACATACCTATTGTGAATTAATTTAAGTTTTAATAAAAGGAAACCCGTCGTGTGATCGTAGCTGTTTCATGATTTCCCGGAATTTTATTGCTATGCTTTTGCGGTTGTTATACCTATCCGTGAAACTGGATAACTTTCCCAAAAAACATACCTATTGTTAATTAATTTAAGTTTTATTAAACCCGTCGTAAATGTGACCGTAGCTAAAAATAAATTTGAATTGTAACAACTATACACAGGGTGTTAAAAAAAACTTGAAGTGTTTCCAATTAGGTACATTATTTATTATTTTTTCAAAAGAAAAATGTGTCTAACTACTTAAGCAATAAATTGTACGTACCTATTTGTAATTTCGGGTTAGGTAATAAACCAAATTAAGTACAAATATTTGAGCCTTTTGGAGTTGAGACTTTGGGTCCGTGGGGGCCGGGAGCTCATCTTGTTTTCAAAAGTCTTTCTGAGCGTCTGGTGGACGCGACGCGTGACCAAAATGCTGGTGTTTATTTGGCTCAACGTATAAGCATTGCCATTCAGCGTGGCAATGCTGCCAGCATGCTGGGCACGCTGCCAACTGGCAGTGGGCTTGAGCACTTGGATTATCTTTAGACCTTCAAGGGTCTGTGGATGATCCAATTGCTTTCTATGTAGTAGTAGTGTAGTATTGTCATTATATTTAAAAAATATTTAAAAAAAAATAAAAAAAAAAAGTAGATATGATAAATGATTGATAAGTAGGTAACAAAGTAAATTAATGAATAATGAACAGAAAACTGGTGATTTTTTTCAAAACAAAAACTCACACAGCAAGAAATGAACGCCACGCCTTTTGTGCTTTATGTCACAATGGAAAATTATCAAGTGACAATTTTATTCCAATTATTTATTAAGGCTTACACCGATCTTTAAATAACAGTTTTGAAGCCGGTTTATTTTTAACACACTTTTATAAGTTTCACCTGTATGTTTACTTGTTTGTAACCAACCCCGTTGAGCTTGATTTTGACATACCTACTTTGAGCGTTCAGATTTTCTTTAAACTTTGCACACCTGTCAAAGACCGATGACAATGCATTTATTCGACAACTAAAAAGTGAAAAATAAATATAGTTTAAAAAAATTATAAAAACACGCTGTCTTATCAAACTAAAAAGTGTAAAATAATTTTCAATATAGGCAGAAAGTAATAATGAACGAAACATATTATCAATACTATTGTAAAAAAAAGCGTGGGATGCTCGATTTACGAAAAATTATGGCACAAAGCGCTCCACGCTTTTTTTACAATAGTATTAATATTTTTCGTTAATTATTATTTTCTGCCTATATTGAAAATTATTTTAAACTTTTTAGTTTGATATGAAAGCGTGTTTTTATAATTTTTTAAACTATATTTATTTTTCACTTTTTAGTTGTCGAATAAATGCATTGTCATCGTTCTTTGACAGGTGCGCAAAGTTTAAAGAAAATCTGGACGCTCAAAGTAGGTATGTCAAAATCGATTGACAGAATTCGCGAATATTTCGCACGGATCGATGTAACATTTTTCACATTATTTTTAATTAATTTATCAAAAATGGCTCAGCCGATTTCGATAAAATTTAAATGGTACCAATTTCGAAATATACTCTTGCCAATAAAATAAGAATTATTGAAATCCAACCACTACGAAAAAAGTTATGCGTGGTTATACATAAAAAATAAAATAAAACATACGCGTCGAAATATATACCTCCTCAGGTGGTTCGTCGGTCAAAAAGTATACTTTTGAAATTGTTCATCTGGGTATAGTCATCGACAACTCTCTTTCTCTCAAAAACTACTGAACGGATTGAGATTAAACTTTGCAATAGTAATGATGATACATCAAAATAACATATAGGCTATAAATATATAAAGATTATTTCTAAAGATATTACGTGAAACGAAGTTCATCGGCTCAGATAGTAACTAGTAATTTTATATTATTAATTACTGCCAAAAGAATAAATGTAAACACATTTTCATGTTGATAAATTCTGTAATAAATAACTTTAGTTTACATTAAAAATATAGAGTAAAATAATAAAAGTAAGTAAGATTTTCACAAAAAGCTTAAAGTCCTAAAAAAAATCAATTAATGACAATGAAAAAAACCGGAGAACTGCGAGTCAGGCTCGCACATCGAGGGTTCCGTACAAATCTAGAAAATTTCACAAAATTGGTAAGTAAGTTGTTAAAATCTCTACGGTTACAGTATAGAGATTTTAACAATCGACAAAACATATTAGCATTTGCTAATGAAGCTCTTTTATATGATACCTTACGTGATACGATTTACTCACTTTGAATTTTGAACCCATATTTTGTGAATTTTGAAGCCCTATTTTTGTCTGATTTAAATAAAAATGTACAGTTTTCAGATTTAATCCCATATTTGTACTCTAAAACAATGTTTTTCGCCAAATTTCATAGTTCTATGTCAACGAGAAGTACCCTGTAGGTTTTGATTTTTGTGAATGTCGAAATATGCGGTTTTCTACGACATAAACGGCTCTAACTTTTTTGAACGATAACTGAGAAGATTTTTTTGTACACAACTGCAAGAAACTATCGATATACGTATACAGTTTAAATTTCAACTCGATATCTCAACGCGTTCCCGAGATAAAGAGTCTTGACATACACATAGACGGACAGACGGACAACAAAGTGATCCTATAAGGGTTCCGGTTTTTCCGTTTGACGTACGGAACCCTAAAAAAGGCGTCGTGAGCCCGAAAAAAAGAAAAAAAAAACAGATGTTTCAAACACTTTGTCTAATGATTGTTCTATGATATACCTATCTCTATCACCTCCTTTCGGCTAAGTACACCCTATTTGAATAATGTTGTATTTGTTTTCGAATGAAGCTCGGCAGCTCTTTTAATGCTTATCCTAAATATAATTCACAGCACGGGAAGCATGACAAAGGGACAAATAGTCTTTCCACCATTTTATCCCCTCGAAGAGGAAATAAAGTATGGATTGACTATGACAGCTGACATTAAAAGTGGATAAAATGATTTCTCCCCATGCCATGCTACCGGGGCAGCTCTGGAAAAGACAACATTCCATCAAACACTGAATGCTAACATCGACAACAACTACATTTTTCGACTGCCTCGGCGGCTCAGTGGTTAGTGACCCTAAATTCTGGATCAAAGAGGCGTGGGTTCGATCCCCACCTAGGGCAAATATTTGTGTGATGAATTGATGATTAGTGTTTGCTCTGTGCCTGGGTGTTATTTAGTTACTATCTATATAAGTATGTTTTTAAAAATAAGTATGTATATGTAGTTTATTAGTCTCTGGCAGCCATATCATAAGCTTTGCTTAGTTTGGAGTCAGAGGCGGTGTGTAAGATGTCCCAAAATATTTATTATTATTATTATTTATTTTGAAGAATTACCGTTATTATTTTCATGGTTAAACGCTGTCTATTGATGACTCGCTCTCACTCAAATTTTCCTCCCGCATTGCCGGAGTAGAAAGATCTTCTTCAGGCACAAATATATAATCACTAAACCAAGAATTGTAAATTACAAACCACGCAATTTCCATTACAAACCTTAAAACCAAGATATATGAAAATCCAACACCCCATGATGACTTAGTATAGAAGTTATATAAAACAAACAACATATCGCTTAAAATATACACAGATATATATAGAATAAAAATCAAACAAACTGACAAACTTATAGCGGATTTGAGACAAGCAGTAATTATAATACAGACCAAAATAAAAGCACTTCCACTCATTAACAAAGTTACAGTAGTTAAACGTAAAGATGACTGTAAAATGTCAGCGTCCACGATTCCTTTATAAATATAGCTAAATAAAAATTCGTACAACTCCATGACTGCCAGAGATACAGCAGCAAGTACTGACATATCTTTTTTAGTATACAACTCAGCTAGATCAGGAATGAAAATTCTTAAAATGGAACAAATTGATAGACATACTGTTGTGAATGTCATTAACAAATCCAAAGTAGAGTATGTCGTATAGACCAATTCATCTGCAATCCACGTTGTTATTTTTACATTAACATCTGTCAATAAATCGTAAGCTACTAAACAAGTTAAATGCAAATAGCTAGACGAAAGATGATTTATAGCAAGGTAGTTCAATATTCTCATAGGACGTGGTATGCATATGATATAATAGAAATAAAAAATTGCGCCTAGTACAAGAAGAATTGCAGCGCACGTATAAATTATATCAATTTCTTCAGGGGGTTTTACCATATAGCTTAGTTCCAGAAAGTGGTACATAAAACTAGAGCCTGTTGAATTATACATAGTAAAATATAGATCAAATAACTATACACAAAATTTTGGAGAAAATAGTAAGTGTAGAAATTAATGAAAATAATAACAAATTTACCAATCAAATTTCAGAAATGTATGAGAAGAATATAAAGAAACCAAACGACGATTATATGTTCCTAATAAGTGTTACGTTAAATAATCTTCAACTAACTAAGAAATAGATCGAAAACTATATTTTCATCAAATAGTTGTTTTTTAAATCTTGACTATCGAAAGACTCTTGAAATATCTTCCTTTATCAGATTTAAATAAAAATCTGTAATGAATTTGCAGACTTCAATCTTCAAGCTAAAGCGAAGCTAATCGATGTTGACTCGATTTCTAATGGGAATTAAATTATTGGTTAGATTATATACCTATTTGTTTATAACTTTAATACTCAGTCTTCTAATTTTTTTAAGTTCATTGTCCTTTCTTTATTGATATTGACGATTCGATGATCTTGACATGGTAGTTGATAAACTTGCTTCGTTTTTATTTACTTTATTGATGTGTAGGATTTGCTTCTTTTTAATCAACTAATGCACAATCGAATTCGAATGACAAATTATTATCTTCTTTTATTTGATTTCACTTCATTATATGTGATGCATTTAGCACATGTTGTGTTTTCACAGATTCTTTATCATATTTCGATTCGTAACTCAATACTCAATTCGATTCCAATTTTAGTCCATTCAATATATCAATTTTGAGTATTTCGATAAGAAAATTCAAAGTTCGCAGTTTTTCGTGGTCGACATCACGTTTTTTTGATTTGTGGTCACTTTATGACAATAAAGATGATGATAGTCAAGTTATAAATGATTTCTATTCAAGTTTCTGTGCAAAAATCCAAACCGGAACAACTAAAGACACACTTTTATTCACAAAATTATGTAAAAGTATATATAAAAATGGCAATAAAATAACTAACTGCCATTGCTAAGGTCAAACGATCACTGAATCGCTTATTATAATTAAACATAAATTTTGTATGATAATGGTATAAAAACAAAGATAACTACTATTATAATAACTTATTAGTTAGCGATAAAAATAATTGACAGACTGGTAACAATGATTGCTGATATGAAATATAAAATAGTTTGGAAAATGTTAATTAGGCTAGATTTATCAATAACTCATAAAAAAAATTCTAACATAAGCTAGATAAAACGACACAACTCTACAAAACACAAGATTATTTTTTGCAAAAATTAGCATGACCGACTTCACCCGTGTAGCTGTACAGAATTAGCGAATATTTCGCACGGATCGATGTAGCATCTTTCACATTATTGTTGATTTATCAAAAACGGCTCAGCTGATTTCGATAAAATTAAAATGGGACTAATTTCGAAGTGTACTCTTTCCAATAAAAAAAGAGTTATTAAAATCCGACTACTACAAAAAAAGTTATGCGTATAAAAAAAATATATACGCGTCGAATTGTATACCTCCTCCGGTGGTTCGTCGGTCAAAAAACATTCGTTCCTTTTTATCTTTTATTTTAAAAAATCATCTATCCTTCCATCAGCCATATGATTTCCACTGCTGAACATAGCCTTCTACTATGGATCTCTATTAAGACCGATTGCAAACGTCTTGCGTCCAGTGCGATCCTACAGTCTATAAACTTTGTGGCTGAACGTCCTACGCTGCGCTGTGTGATCTTCACTGGAAAATTTTCGACCCTATCGGTCATTAGTCCTCCGTGCTATGTTACCCTGCCATTTCAACTTGCCAATTCGGTGGGCTATGTCGGTAACTTTGGTTCTTCTACGGATCTCCTCATTTCTGATTTGAGCTCGTAGAGAAACTCCAAGCATAGTCCTCTCCATAGCTCGTTGGGCTACTTGGAGCTTATTAATAAGGCTTTTACTGAGAGACCACGGTTCTGTGTTATAAGTCATCACTGGTAGTATTTTTAGTAGATTTTTTTGCTTTGAGAACAGACCCCAAAAACATATTTTAACGTTTTAAAAGTAGTTGCATGTAGAGATCTCACGAAGCCCCCAATTTGGGGAACCGCCGGTCTCGTTCGAGGCCTCTCATTTAGTTTGAGCTGCATTTTTTGCTGCCCTACTGTGTCTGATCTGGGGTACATAATGCGCGGACAGCCCGCTTGTACAGTGTGGAACAGGCTTAAAAATATTGTTTTTAAACTTTAGCTATTTGAACACATTATTATTATATACTACGGGACTAATCGCGCACTAATGAGGAGGTATTTATTTATCTCGTAATTTTAGTGCGCGATTAGTCCCGTAGTATATAATAATAAGGCTTTAAAATAATTAATAATAATGTATAATTTGTGTAATATAGTTTGTAACCAATTTTAAGTTTGTATCGTAAGTGGTACTTTCTGTGCAGTTTTAAGGCGCCATAGTATCAGCGTATTTTTTCATATGAGTGGGTGAAGAGCAATACGCTCCCGGTTTCGCCCGATGTTTGCATTCAAAAATCAATATAAAATTGATAGCACCACTTTTTCCACAATTTTATGGATGAAAGCTTTAGTTCAATTCATGTGCATAAATAACAGATTTAAAAAAAATTGTAAACGTGTCGAAAAGTGCCTAAAAATGCAATAAATTTTTTTAGAAATCATGAATTTGGTCTAAAATGCGGTATCTTTGCTTTTAATTTCTATTTGAGCGAAGTTTTTTGAATTGTGTTTCGAGTTGTTGTATTCCCTACCGTATAGTTTTGAGAATATTGTGTATTTTATTTTTATTCGACAACTTCATGGTTCGATTGAGAAAAGTCAGTTTCACTAAGGCTCTTAGCCCTTTTCAATAGTCCACTGCAGGACGAAGGCCTACCTATATCACGCAGGCGGAGCCGCGGGTAAAAGCAAGTATCAAAATATAAATCAAAACATTACGCGGGCAAAGATACGGGCAAAAGCTAGTAAGGCTATAAATATAAATAAATAAATATTGGGGGACATCTTACATACGGTCTCTGACCCCAAACTAACCAGAGCTTGTGATATGGCTGCCAGAGACTGATATACTACATATACGTATTTTGAATACATATTTATATAGATAGTACCTAAAGAACACCCAGACACAGAGCAAACACCTATGTTTCCACATAAATGCTTTCCCTGGGTGGGGATCGAACCCACGCCTCTTTGATCCGAAAGTCAGGTTCACTAACCGGTGAGCCAAAGAGGTAGTCAATTTTATAATTTTAATATTAATAAAAGAAAGTAAGTTCGTATAGCCAGCCCTGGTGTTAGAGTTTTTAGGCCGCCTGAAGGCCTCTACGACACGGCTAAACGGTTAACAACCGGGGCCTACAATTTAACGTGTCATCCGAGCCACGGTAGCGCTCAGTTGTAAAATGCCACCCGCGGTCACCCATCCAAATACTGACCGTGCGGAACGTTCATTAATTTCGGTGATCGCTGATACGCACGTAGTCAAACTATGTTACGAGCTGTACTGTACTGTAGCAGCCTTTTTAATAGTCCACTGTAGGACATAGGCCTACCCACAAAGGGTGATTGGGCCATATCCACCACGCTGGCCCAGTGCTGGTTGGTGGATTCACAAACGCCATCGAATTTCTTCTACGGACGTATGCAGGTTGCCTCACGATGTTTTCCTTCACCGAAAAGCCAGTGGTGTGAAATTCCGTACATAAATTCCAAAGAACTCATTGGTACGGGACCGGGGATTTGAACCCACGACCTCACGATTGTAAGGCGGATGTCACTACCTCTTACCACCACGGCTAGTTCCGAGCGTTACCTAATTAATATTATTGATAAGCTTCCATCCACACTTTGTTACCCCCATTTCTTCTCCACGCGATATTTGGCTCTACATCCGGTGATTATTCTCAACGCTACCTACTCCATAAAAAAATTAAAACGCAAGGCCATTCACATGAACTCTGATGGTTATGTCGGATTTGTTATTTGTACTACCAATGACATGGTAGTCGTTAGAAACATGTAGAACATTGTTAGAAACTCAACTTTTTCTTTTACAAGTTTTTATTTAACTTACAATGGATGTACCGATGTACGTAAGTTCGGGTGGAACCTTGCAAGTTAAATTTGACCAACTTCCCGGTTTCTGATTGAGCTGAAATTTAGCACGCATATGTATATCGCGTGACAATGCAGCTGATCTGATGATAGAGTCGAATAAAATAGGAGCTCCGTCGTTTTTGGGCTCGTACTTCTTCGTACTCTCTACTTGGCTCGTGCTTTGGGCTTTTACTTGTCTTGGCTAGCTTCTTCATTATATCCAGGATTTCAAAAAGCTGTAATGTTAAAAAGTAAAAGTTTTTATAATAATTTATATTTCATATTTCTGCAACTAGAATTTGATAACGCACGTAACAAATAATAGAATTTCGGGATAGAATACAACAGAAAACATTTTATTGCACACAGTAAATATAAGATGAACAGTAATACCTAACAAACTTAATCAGTGTAGCTCAAGGCGGCCTTATCGCTGGAAGTGATCTCTTCCAGGCAACCCATGGATATGGGATATACCCTTAAGACGCTCCAACAGTAAACTTTTTGGTATTTTACTATAATGTCTTGCAGTATACAAACAGAGTCTAAAATCGCGTGTCGTTTGTTTGTAGACGAAACTCGAGATGAGGATTCGCTAATTTTTCGCAGTTTTAGTTCGTTTAAAAAGAAATGAAGCCGTGTTTGCATTAAAATATATAGATATGTCTTTAGTTTAGTAAATTTCCTATTTTATGATTACAAAAAATATAGTAGTTATCGATCTAAATATTGAGAAATGCGAAACGAAAGATTTTTTTCTGAAGCTTTTGTTGTGAGTTTTTTTTCAAGTTACCAGAATTTAAGAAATTCGAAATGAATTATTATAGTAATTATAGTAACATTCTGGAGTTGTACATCTGTACATTTATATTTTAAGCAAGTAAATATTCCGTAGTACAGAGTTTGTGTGTGATCCCAAAGTAATCACCGGAACTGTATTTAAGATTCTTCGTTGTGTGAAAACATACCTCTAGGTGTAATTTACGAAACTAACTTTATCATTGGCTTGGCTTATATTGATGATTCTCTATTCAACCGACTTTTAATAATGAAAAGTAATATTTACACGTTTTAAGTACAATTAGCTTTATTATTAAGGTCTAAGTAGCTCAATGGAGAGGGCTATGCTTAGTCTCTCTGCGAAATCGATACATGAGGAGATACGTTGAAGAACCGTGAATACTGACACAGGCTAGCGGATTGGTAACCTGAAATTGGCAATGGGTGGAGCATACAGGACTGACCCACGCGACGACGGGACTAAGACCTTTGGGATGGCTCTGCTAAATATCAACTGGAGACTCTAGAGTCAATTGAGAGGCGAGCCAGGAGGCTGATTGACAACGACACCTTGACTAAGTCGCAGCTGCAAAGTCTTGAGCATCGTCGCAAGGTAGCGTGTTTGTCGGCCTTTTACCGGATACACTTCGGAAAGTGCGCCCAGGAGTTGCACAACTGTCCCCCCTGCCCCTTTCTTCTATCGTACGGCTAGACAGACGCGACTAAAGCGCCACCCTTTTATGGTGGACATTCCTCGCGTTAGAACCAAGCGTTTCGAATCCTCATTCCTCATACGAACAGCCGGAATGTGGAACGCTTTGTCTGGGTCTGTCTTCCCGTTAAAGTACTCGTACAACGTGGGTGTCAAATCCCGAGTAAATAGGTATCTTCTAGGTAAGCGTGATACACCCTAGACCGCACATCTGCTTAACATCAGGCAGTGTGTAGTCAAACGCGAACCTATTCGAAATAAAAAAAAATCTGGTATACTAAGCCGAGAGGAGGTGATTTAGACAATCATTATGAACAACTTTTACTATCATGCCAACCTGGAATTCGAGAAAAATGATCAGCTCTTTCATACATTTCATTTTAGGCAATTTCGAGTTGCATTTTTGTCTGAACTGATTTTATTTCTCGAATCCCGGATTAACCCCTTAGTAAAAGTTGATCATAGTAATGATCTGAATTACCTCCTTTCGGCTTAGTATACGAGTTATAGATAACTCTGTATATTACACACACAGACTGCAGAAGATAATAGCAGTGTGTAGTCAAACGCGAATAAAACTATTAGAACTAAAAATAAAAAAAAGACAAGAGGATCGCGCTGGATGCAAGCTGCTTCCACCCGGTGTTGTTTTATCTATTCATCAGCAGTAGAATATTGCTTTTTTATCCCCAACGAAAAACGATTTTCCGACTTTCAAATAGGATACTATGTTTCTCTGTATGTTTTTTTTTTGTATTTGTTCGTCGACACTATACTTGCGCCAAGGGTACCTATACTCCCGAGGTGGTTCCATTTTAATTTTATAGAAACCAGCTATACCGTTTTCGATAAATCAACAATAATGTAAATAGATGTCGCATCGATTCGTGCAAACTTTTTTCGAATTCTGTACACAGTGGGTGGCGTGTTAACGTGGTTGAATTTTTTTTTTTTATTTGTCGGGAGTGATATTAGATATGTTTCATCAAAATAAGTTCAGTCGTTTCAAAGTTATCATCTCTTTTGATAGCTGCGGTAAGAATCCCATTGCGTTGTTTTTTTTTTAAATTTCATCTCGTATATTTTATCTTTTCAGTATTTATTAACTGAAACAACCTTTTGTTACCAATGACCTGTTTAAAATCGATTCCCTTCAATGGGAATGGAGATGGATCACTGTGGTCCAACTTAATTTAGATTCTATCAACATGGAACTCGATTCCAATGTTTGTTTGTCTAAATTGCTGCAGCGGCTGATTAAATTCTATGTACGGTTGTGACTGTGGTCTCTATTTGAGAACCTCCTATGCCTATCAGCTATCAGTTCTTTGTGTTACATTATTTTTTTTTAAATCTTCAGAATAAAACGACAAGAACGCTTCAAATAAACGGAACATCAAATACACAGACAGCTGCGCTATATTCCATTTGATTTTATACAGGGTGATCTATTTGCCCTACACTATGTTGAAAGGGGATGATTAATAAGGCCATCATTATGAACAACTTTTACTATGGGCCAACCTAGAATTTGAGAGGAAAAAATGAGCTGTTCCACAATACTCGGCATTGACAAAATGAATGAAAAAGGAGGTTTTTTCTGGAATTCTTAACTTGCTCCATAGAAATAGTAGATTGTATCATATGGGAGCAAACAAATATTTTTACGGCGAGGGCGCTTTTTTATTGAAATCGGCTGAGACATTTTTGATAAATCAACAATAATGTGAAAATTACTTCATCGATCCGTGCGAACTATTCGAATTCTGTTCACGGTTGAGGTAGGTTATGCCATTTGTCGGGAAAATAATTTTGTAAACTAACAATGAACAGTTTATCTATCAAATATGCCAAATAACATAAAATAAATAATTTCCTGACCTGACCTAGTTAAACTACCTTAAAATGATTCTGACACTTCGATATCGATACAATAGTTGCACCTATTGTATTATCAATCGATTCGAAAACATCGGACGCAATCCGATTGCGATCCTATCGTAATAGGATTCCCCACGCCAGTGGTTCTCAAAGTTACCACTTGACTGATCCGCGACCTACGCAATAAACTTACAACTCGATCAAAACTTTAAGACTTCCGTAATCAAAGAGTGATGTCTTAAAAACTATTCTAAAATATAATAATTCACACTGTCTTTTACAGCGGACCGAAAAATGGTTTTAATCTAAATTTTGAATTCGGCGCTTTTTATTCAAATACCTTAATAATAATACCAAATAAAAGAGTCCTTCTGGTGTCTTTCTTTATTTATTCCTTGTTCAATGGTAACGAAACTGATCAGACTTGAACTTACTTTAAGCTTGATATGAAGCAAAAATAAAAATAAGATTAATTAGGTACCTATTATACTCATATGTCTTTAGGTTGTATGTCTTACCTATGTTTTAAATTCAATGTCATAAAATGTTTTTTATTATTTCGATATCGTAATAAAAGCTTACGAGTAAATTTACACAAGTTGCGCAATATTTTTCCCAGAGAACGTTGTCTCATAATCATAGTTTAATTATGAGTTCTCTGGGAACACTAGTGTTTGCCCGCGTGATATTTTTATTTTTGTGCTTTCCCATAGAAACCTTTTTTTTAGGGATAAAACGTAACCTATGTCACTTTCCGTCTTTCAATAGTTTGAAAGACGGAAAGTGACATAGGTGACCATATCAAAAATTAAGTCACTCTGTAGCTCCGTTGCAGCGTGAAAGAGGAACAAACCAAAAATACACCTTTGAATTTAAAGTGTTAGTACGGTTTGTCTGATTTTTTTATTTGCATCATCATTAAAATCGATTTACAAAGTAACAATTTGTGTTTGGATTTGCTGTAATTCACGATCCAGTGCTCGACCGTTACCAAGATCGGGAGACAAATTTTTGAAACGTTGGAATGACTCCAAACCTTTGCAGAGGTCCGCATGGTATGCTGCGTTCTCATAAGCATAGATATTAATTGCTCGCTCCGACTCTTACTCGGTCTCGTGACCACTTATGTATACGTTCAGCCATTCTAATAATTAAATTAAAGAGCCGTGGGCCATGACTCAAAGATTGAGAATCGCAGCTCTGCTCTGTTCGGATTGTGGTGTAATGTTTCGAATTATAAGCAAACGATTCGATTAGTACTATCAATGTCTCACGGGTTTCAATCGGGGCAATGCAGATAGTTGTCCAATTATGAAATCCTGGCCAAAACAGGGATGTTCTAAGTTTGACCGCTTTGTTTGTGCGTCTGTGTTTCTGTCCGTGGTACCGTAGAGTTATTTGGGCGAGTTGGGTGTATTTTTTTATTTTTTTTTTGTAGAATTCGTCTTAGATTCATTGATGTTTTTAATTACATCAATGCTTATTTATAATTATGTTTAATTAAAATCTGTCCAGCCGTTCTAAAGTTATCAGCCGTTTGGTTAGCAATAGTAACAGTCTTATTGCGTTTGGGGTATTTTAAATTATGAAATTAACTTCAAGCGGTGGTGGTCTAGTGGTAGTGACACCCGCCTTACAATCGTGAGATTGTGGGTTCAAATCCCAGTCTTATACCACTGAGTTCTTTGGAATGTATGTACGGAATTTAACACCACTGGCTTTTCGGTGAAGGCAAACATCGTGAAGCTACCTGCATATGTCAGTAGAAGAAATTCGTTGGTGTATGTGAATCGACCAACCCGCACTGGGCCAGCGTGGTGGATATGGCCCAACCACCCTTCATGGGTAGGCCTACGTCCTACAGTTCACTATTAAAAAGACTGTTACAGTGTCAACTTCTAATATGGGACCAAATTAGAAATCGTGAAATAAAAAAAAAATATCTACTGTGTAGCGTAGCTACTAACAATACTTATTTTTTTCTCGTTGCACGACACTTAAACATTACAATCATTTGTTTTTGCACTTTTTAACAATTTATTTAGTATATAAATCGAAAACATCCATTGAGGAAGGTTGAAAACATCAAATAGCAAATGAAATTGCAAATGCAGTGACTTCGAAGTTGACAAGTTATGAGACAGTAAAAGTGACAGTTGGTTTGACGCTGTCATGTATGGACTGCTTGTCGTTGTCATTGTTCGGACTGATCCGTAAAGAAAAAAAAAGAAATTATTTAGGTCTGTATTTTCATAACCTTGTTGGGAGAATGGAACGTAAATAAGTAAGTTTTGTTTACAAGGCGTAGTAGATTAAGTGCGGTAACGTCATAGGTGGATGCGTGATTCGAAACGGTTCAAAGGTGACAGAATAGTGAGTTGGCGATTTTCGAGAGGATTGCAGAAAGCTTCTCGGATCGACAATGGTTGTTTTTGTGGAGACTTCGTTGAAGCAATTGGTGCTCCGGACATCCATCTGCCTTAGGGCGGAAGCGTTTAAAAAAGGCGAAGAGGTTAGTCAATTGATTTAGTGATTCGCTCGTCAATTGATCTGAATTTTGATTCGCCGGGAAACACTTTTTTGATCTTGGAATCTTCCCGGTGAAAAATACGAGTGATACTTAGATTTTGTCGATAATTTTCGCCTAGTAGTATTTTTCAGGGCCCTGAAACTTATTTTGTTGTATAGCGCAATAGCTGTTGTTACGTGCTTTATTTAAATTATATGAAATAAAAAATAGTATAGAATTTTTTCACATATATTAAAATTTTCAAAAAATGTGTTAAGTTTGTAGAGCCAAAATAGCATCAAAAAACATTTAAGCCAATTTTATTTTACATTTTTCTGATAGCTTATGTATCAGAAAATCAGAATTTGTAATCCAACCCGACGTAACGACGTCCAACCCGATCGAAATTCACCGCGCCGTGAAAACTCGATTTCGGTCATTATTTTTTTTTTCAGCAAGAGTTGCAGAAAAAGTAAGACTTTAAGCCGCTTTGAATGTGACAGTTTGAGATAGCGCAGACATCATGCTCTCAGAATAATATGCATCATAAGCACTAAGTAGAGAACTCGGCCCGTTATTCACCAGCAGCCAATTGCTGAACTTGAAAATTGCGGTCTTTTTCAGATTTTGTCGAGAATTTTCGCCTAGCTGTATTTTTCAGGGCCCTAAAACTTATTTTGTTGAATAGCGCAATAGCTGTTGTTGGGTGTTTTATTTAAATTATATGAAATAAAAATAGTATAGAATTTTTTCACAATTATTAAAATTTTCAAAAAATGTGTAAAGTTTGTAGAGCCAAAATAGCATCAAAAAACATTTTAGCCAATTTTATTTTACATATTTCTGATAGCTTGTGTATCAAAGAATCAGAATTTGTAATCCAACCCGACGTAACGACGTCCAACCCGGTCGAAATCCACCGCGCCCTGTAATCTTGTAATGAGTTATTTATCTTATTTTTGAGCTACATTATAGGGTTCAATTTTTATTTAGGGTGTAGCTTAGACTATAATTAAGGTTTTCGGACCACATTGATATTAGTGTTTGAAAGATTTATTACGTTCTTGACGATGGCTGCTAACTTTACAAAAAAGTTCACATTATTTGGTCGGGTTATATTGGCTGCTAGAGTTGGCTGCCAACTTCACACCGGTTACTTATTTGGCGTCTGGTTTGTCCATAGCCTCTTCCCGACGGACCCGGCGATGTCTTCCCGCGACCCAATTGATCCCTGACGAACCGGCAATGTTTTTCCCGCGACCCGATTTATCCCCCGACGGACCCGGCGATGATGATTACGGACTCCTGATTTTTGCACACGTCATTTTGGTTGTATAGGCGGGCTAGCCTTGTGGCTTACACACCTGCCTACACCTGTTTCCACTTGCGGATTTCATCCTGCGAGCATGCCTGCCACGGATCAACAAGTAATACTTATTTTGTTTTTTTTTTACATAACCCAGGGCCACACGGTCACTTTGGTAAGACTACTTCGGTCACATTCTTCTATTGATTTTCATGATTTGAAGCCTTCTGGACAGAGTTTAGACGTATGAGACATTCCTCGTTTTCACTGTATGATCCATGCTTTAGTGAACTTAAGTAGAATTTATTTTTATTTACGGATAAAACGATTAGCTACCGTTTTGTTCACTTGATTGTAAATTAATGTTAGAAATCACATAAGCTTGTACTTTTTTGTAATATCGCAGGCGGTATATGCGCCGACAGTAATAATTAATTTAATTACCTACTACCTTGCTAGAGGTTTGGTTTAATTAGGTTCGCTTTAATTTAAGTGTTGAACATATAGTAATAAGTAATAGTAACCTTTACAACGGTTAAGTTTGTGTAATTTTAAGCACGTTGACATTAAGACCCTTCTGGTCACAACCGAGTAAACCTACCCGCTTTAGATTTAAGACAATTTCATGTAACTTCAAGGAGTTAAGGTTTTTACAAATAAATTTGTTGTGTTTTAACTTACAAAACAAAATCTTTTAATTTTGTCCTCACTCAACAACTCACAGGTAAATAATAATACGGTCCTTGGGAACAGAGGTTCTTTGTTCTTATCGACTTAGTTTATCCAGGTAACATTTTGTTTATTTGTCAGGTAGCTGCGACACCACACCTTCGAAGGTGTTGTATCATTTGTCCCCTTTAGTATTAGTCCCTTTTTGTACCATTAGTCCCTTTTCGTACCATATGTCCCTTTGCTCTAACTGGTAAGGTAACGTTATACACTACTACCCTTTTTAAATTCCAATATTTATTTTTTTTTATATCACGTTACAACTGTTCCATAGATTTTGTCGAAAATCGACCAACTTTTTGTGGGGAACAGCTGACTTTGTATAAACCTTGTATATGTCGCAGGTCGCACCCAACTAGCTTAATTAGCCGTTTAATTTAACTAAGTTTCAATTTAGTTCCACTTTGTGCCACCTAGCGCCGAAACTCTCCAAACTGTCAATATGGCGCCGGCAAACAATTTTGATGGTGTCTTGCAATTATTCATGGAAAAAATTACAATGGAAGAGTGTGGTGACAATAATAATGTCAATTTAGTTGTGCCTGACTCGAGTAATTAAATTATGAATGGCCAAAGCATTAGCCAGCCGGTTTATTAAATGTTGTAACAATCGCTACGGCTGAATATCATTCAGGCCGCTAGTTCAGAATAATTTATACCGCGTTAGATTAACTTCACACTGTTTTAATCTAAATTTTGGATTCGGCGCTTTTTATTCAAATACCTTAATAATAATACTAAATAAAAGAGTTCTTCTGGTGTCTTTTTTATTGACCGACGAACCACCGGAGGAGGTATACAATTCGACGCTTATATATATATACATATTAATATTTTTTATGTATTTAAAAAATAAAATATGAATAAATTAGTAAGAGTAGTACTTAAATGATTAGGCCTGGTAACACAATGTAAAATGGTAGTTTTATGGACGTCGTTGATTGGTTGACAGGTTGGTAATTTAATTATGAATGGCCAAAGCATTAGCCAGCCGGTTTATTAAATGTTGTAACAAACGCTACGGCTGAATATCATTCAGGCCACTAGTTGAACGGCGCTGTTTAGTAAAGAGGCTAGGCTATTGATTGAATGGCTAATTAAGCTAGTTGACTGCGACATATACATTTCTAACGATTTTTTCTTGTGATTTGTTTGCTTCGCTTTGGGATGTGAACAATAAAGTGTTTTCATCTCTATCTATAAATAAAACAAGATTAGAAAATCTAGTTGAGAAAAATCTCGTCACGTTTTCAACATCTTTCCCGAGCACATCCCTGGTATCGATATCGATATCTTATTGTATCGATAGTTTACTCCGGGGTATCAGTGCGCTGCATCGGAACAGCTCATTTAGACTTTAGTGGAATATATAGAGAGGTGTACAGAATACCTTAGAAACTTTATGATTGACTAGTTTTTATCAATTATTGACGTACCAAAGTCCTTATTTTTAGGGTTCCGTACCTCAAAAGGAAAAAAAACGGAACCCTTATAGGCTCACGTTGTTGTCCCTCTGTCCGTCAGTGTGTATGTTAAGACTCTTCTCGGGAACGCGTAAAGATATCGAGTTGAAATTTAAACAGTATACGCATATATATGATATCTTGCAGTTGTGTAAAAGAAAAACTTCTCAGTTATCGTTTAAAAAAGTTAGAACCGTTTATGTCGTAAAAAACCGCATATTTCGCACTCACAAAAATCAAAACCTACAGGGTAATTCCCGTTGACATAGAGCTATAAAATTTGGCGAGAAGCATCGTCTCAGAGTACACATATAGGTATAAATCTAAAAACTGTAAATTTTTATTTAAATCACAAAAAAATAGGGCCTCAAAATTCACAAAATATAGGTTCAAAATTCAAAGTGAGTAAATCGTATCATGTAAGGTATCATATAAAAGAACTTCATTAGCACATGCTAAAACAGGTTTTTAATTATTTTAACATTTTCAGTAATTTTCGATGTATGACGAGAAAAGTGAAAAAAAATCTTTTTTGTCGATGGTTATAGTATAGAGATTTTAACAACTTACTTCTCAATTTTGTGAAATTTTCTGGATTTGTACGGAACCCTCGGTGTGCGAGCCTGACTGGCACTTGTCCGGTTTTTTTTTTGTTTTAATACCACTACATAGTATAAAACAAAGTCGCTTCCCGCTGACTGTCTGTTCCTATGTATGCTGATATTTTTAAAAACTACGCAACGAATTTTGATGCGTTTTTTTAATAGACGGGAGTGATTTAAGAGAAAGGGGTATTTATGCATAATACAAAGTACTTAATAATAATACACCTGTGCGAAGCCGGGGCGGGTTGCTAGTAAATAATAAATAGAACAGTAAGTCAGTTCCTATAAGCCGAATGACTAGGCCTGATGTCAAAGTTTTTAAACCCATAATTTAAGCGTCATCCGAGAGGTAGCGCTCAGTTATAAATGCTACTCGCTCTCACCCATCCGAAGATTGTCCGTGTTGAACATTGCTTAACTTTGGTGATCACTTAGAAACACCTTATCCCACAACGCTATGAGCACCTATTACGTTACCTATTTGGAGAACATGTACATGTCGATTTTTTCTAGAACGACTAAACTTTTCCTAACGTGATTAGATTGAAACCTTGCCAGTTTCTTATATTTTTTTAAACTGTGCCGAGAGTAGTGGTAGCAAAAAATATTTGTTCCGTTAATATAAATCATTCCACTTCTGAGCCGTTTATCATATGTCTAGTTAAGCTTGTACGTTTGCGTGTGGCTCCATACATTTTTGTTACTTCTTTCTCGCTTACGCCGGGGGCGCTGTACAAAACTGTATGGATCTATACGGAAACTACAATTGACGTGTAAATTTGTAATAGCCCCTCTGTTGGTTTGATGTCTCACTGAATAACCATGAGCAATCATCGCATTTGCTAATTGGATTTCACAGTAAGTATCCATCCAGTAAACAGTACGAACTTTTCAGAATACTTATATATCATAATTTTCTGCCGTGTTACATGTTTTTAACCGAATCCCAATAAGAATGGGGGGTTCTATGTTCGTCTGTATGTATTTTTTTTGTGTATGTTCATTGATATTTTTTTCGCTAATTGTGAAGCGTATCAAAAAATATTCTTTAGTTCGATAGGGTCTATTCTCGAAGTGATTCCATTTTAATTTTAAAGAAATCAGCTAGGCCGTTTTTGAAAAATCAACAATAATGTAAAAAATATTTACTTCAATTCAAGTCAACTCTTCGAATTTTGTACACGATGGAAGTCGGTTTTTCCATATCTTTCTTTCTATATTTAGTTTATCTCTTGATACAAAAATCGACTATGTTTTTGTTGCTTTTCGCTACACACATCTTACATGTTGTAAGATATGATGGTTTAGTACAAAATATGTGCTATCTTTTGGTCACCCTATACTTGTAGCAGTAGTAAGTAGTAGTAGTAGTGATAACAATGCAAATTCCATTTACCTACACATTTGAGTTAAGGTTCGAATTTTTCGGTAATTTGTCGTCTTAGCCACGAAAATATAATCTTTTGCATTTAAAGTGCGCAATATTTTTTATTTTCTCCTACGTCTGTGGCTGAGTTCTGGCACATACAATGCTAACTCTATTTAACAATGCCTAAAATATTTTATTCTTACCAATATCCTTACAAATTCTAAAGTAGAATTGTTAGTTTGTTTGTTACTCTGTCACGCAGCTACAAAGGGAAAGATCGACTTTATTTTTGCATTTGGAAAGTGTTATGGAGTATTTTTTTATCCCGGAAAAATCGGAAGGATCCTATGGAATAGCACAAAAACAAAACATAACGCGAGCCTATATATTATAAACCATTAAGCCTCTAGTTTATATAAAAAAAACTAGTCTAATATGTTTATTTTTTTTTCTGACCGTACACTTGTAACAGCGTAGCGCCTACCCCGCGAACTCTATTCACGTTTTGCCCACCTGCGTCTCTACGAAGTATTTCGCTCGACATTGCCTGAGCTAAAGCCGCGTACACAACATACAAGAAGTTTAGAACGAAAAAAATATGCTTTCATATTTAAATGTTTGCTACTTTGAATTTATTCGAATCAGAGAACCGCAATAGGCCCAGTTATGAAGGCGCCATCGTAAATTTAATATCAACGTAAAAAGTGTTCTATAGAATGCCTAATGTAAAAACAAATAATTCCAAATTGCTAATTTGACTACGATGGCGCCTTCATAATTGGGCCTATTAGGTATGTAATTACTCCTATTATTTCTATGATTACAAAATATGCTTTATTTACGTGATCTCTTTCTCTTTCGTTGATTGGAGAGGCAAATGTCATGGTTTACAGAAACGCCTCGATTACATACCTTCAGAAGATTTAACATCAATGATTCAACATCCTACCACAGGTATTTTCATATTAAAAACCGGACAAGTGCGAGTCAGGCTCGCACATCGAGGGTTCCGTACAAACGCAAATTGAAATTTCAACTCGATATCTTTACGCGTTCTCTAGATAAAGAGTCTTGACATATACACAGACCTTAGATTATTACAAGTAGATAATCAAAGACACAGACGGACAGACGGACAACAAAGTGATCCTATAAGGGTTCCGTTTTTTCCTTTTGAGGTACGGAACCCAAATAAAAGGTCTCAATCGGCAGTAAATTAAGAAATTATTATTTTCAGAAATATAAACTTATTTTATTTCATGTTTAAAAGCCACACTGCCCCTATCTCTCTCTTTCTCTCTCTCTCACACACACACGTATAGACAAACAAACGCACTTTCCTCATGTAACGTAAACATTTAAAAGCTCACTTTTACAAGCTATTATTTAACTTGCAATGTATGTAAGTTCGGGTGGAATCTTGCAAGTTAAACTTGACCAACTTTCCGGTTTCCGATTGAGATGAAACTTTGCACGCATATTTATTTTGCGTGACAATGTAATAATATGACACCACAGAGCTGATCTGAGAAAAGAGTCGAGCTCCTAATATATAAGGTGACTGCCTCGGTGGCTCAGTGGTTAGTGAGCCTAACTTCTGGATCAAAGAGGCGTGGTTTCGATCTCCACCCAGGGCAAATATTTATGTGATGAACATAAGTGTTTGCTCTGTGTCTTGGTGTTATTTAGTTACTATCTTTATAAGTATGTATTTAAAAATAAGTATATGTAGTATATCAGTATCTGGCAGCCATATTACAAGCTTTGCTTAGTTTGGG
Organism: Hypomecis punctinalis; assembly: GCA_949316475.1. Lineage (NCBI taxonomy): Eukaryota > Metazoa > Arthropoda > Insecta > Lepidoptera > Geometridae > Hypomecis > Hypomecis punctinalis. Next base: position 8,381,249 of record OX438820.1, on the reverse strand, counting down.
GTCAGAGACCGTGTGTAAGATGTCTCAGAAATATTTATTTATTTATTTAATAAACAAGATAGACCCGACGTGTTTGGGCTCATTTTACTTGTTCTGGCAAGAACTCTGCTTCTACATGATATCCAGGATCTCAAAAGTATGTATTTAAAAAGTTATATTTCTTTAATAATTTATTTAAATCTAGGGCTAGGTACAATCTTTGTAGTGTACAGTCTGAACTAGTCCTAGATTTTACTCTAGATCTTTTGTTGCTCTAGCTAGAGTGATGTTGCTCTACCGTAGAGCGATGTTTTAAGTGTCCTATTGTTGTGGGTAGTAGCCCTGAATTGCGTGAAATACAGGTCTTATTCAAAAACATCTAATAAACTTGTTACAGATAAATAGTATTTCTCTCTGGTTTTCTCTCGTAGGAGATTAAATGTGATATCAATAACTGAACATTTCATATTTTCACTGTACTAACTACTGAGTGCGTTATTATAGTACCGCACTGTTTAATAGTTATAATATCGTATAAACAAGTTTAAGTGGCAAACAGACCGTGGTAAGCGCAGAGTAGAACGTCATTTATGATGGACAAAAACATTTTTTGGAATCTCAGAAACGTGTAAGATGTAAGCCATTCTCACCCACCCGATGAGATTATAGGGAAGGCCTATGTTCTATCCACATATTCATTGATCAGTCAGAGGAAATCACAGTTGGACATATGCCACAAAATTCAAAATTCAAAGTGAGTAAATCGTATCATGTAAGGTATCATATAAAAGTGAGTAAATCGTATCATGTAAGTTATCATATAAAAGTGAGTAAATCGTATCATGTAAGTTATCATATAAAAGTGAGTAAATCGTATCATGTAAGGTATCAAATAAAAGAGCTTCATTAGCACATGCTACAACAGGTTTTCAATTATTTTAACAATGTGTGATTTTCGAAGTATGACGAGAAAAGCGAAAACAAAAAAAAACTTTTTTGTCGATGATTGTAGTACAGAGATTTTAACAACTTACTTCCCAATTTTGTGAAATTTTCTAGATATGTAGGGAACCCTCGGTGTGCGACCCTGACTCGCACTTGTCCAGTTTTTTTTATTAACAAGACCGCTAGGAAGCGGCTTGCATCCAGTGACTTCTTGCGGTCTTGGTTGTATCGTTAATCGTAATATTAACTATATCGTATTTCGTAAATATGTAAAGCAACCGGTGGCTTTATCACTAAAAGTGATTTTTCTCGGGCAACCTTAGGATAGAAATAGATAGGTGTAGAATGAAAATACGATGAGATATGCTAAGTTAGAGGACACTTAAAAACTTTTATTATACAATAGACAATGAGCAATACATAGAGTCAAGTATTGGCCGTATAAAACTTAAGACGAGTGTGAGGTTCCAATTTGTCAGTACAAAAACAATAAGCTGTTATCTAAATATTATGATTTTTGTGATTTTTTTTCAGGTAATCAACACTTTAATGGCTAGGATTTAACGTATATGTTTTGACAGTTTTTAAAATGACTATAAAGTTATAAGCATATAAAAAGCCATACTTTTACGCAAAAACTTGACTGAAAAACAAACAAACTAAAATTAATTCTAAAAAAATAATGTGTAAGGTAAAAGTAAAGTGGCGTCTATGAAACTGTGAAGTTTGTATATACTACACACTACAAGTTGTGTATATACTACACTGTTTGTTATGTTAAAAATAATTATGTTACCTAGTTATACTTAGTCCGAAGAAATGTGTAGTGAGGTGTAAAAATCATCCGAATTGAAGCAAAGAGAAAAGCTGTGTATATACTACAAGTGAAGTTAAATGAAGTTAAGTGAAGTTAGCTACAAGCTGTGTATATACTACACAGCTTGTAGCTAACTTCACAGTTTCACAGACGCCACTTTACTTTTTTTTGCATAAAATAGCATGACCGACTTCACCCGTGTACAGAATTCGCGAATATTTCGCACAGATCGATGTAGCATTTTTCACATTATTGTTGATTTATCAATAATAGCTCAGCTGATTGCAATAAAATTTAAATGGAACCAATTTCGAAGTATATTCTTTCCAATAAAAAAAGAATTATTAAAATCGGATTACTATGAGAGAAGTTATGCGTGGTTATTCATAATAAATATATACACGTTGAATTGAGTACCTCCTCCGGTTGGTTCGTCGGTCAAAAAATAATTCTAGGAGAATAAAAACGACAAAGTAAATTTTGTCTCAGAATTTCTTAGACTTCTAGAATCTGGAGAGAACTGGGCTGGAACTAGTTACTTTTTACATTATACGGAATCATTGTCTTCAATAATCCAACGCTTTCCTCCCACTTGTACAAGTAGTGTGCAAATGACAAGCAGGGCCGCATTAAGGATGAGGAAAGAAGGCATGGAAATTTAGTTCACGACATTGTTTCCTAGCAATTACAATTTGAATATCTTCAAGTGAATACCTATGCATGATCTAGTATATATACGCTTATTAAAAATTTATGTGTAAATACATCAAAACGATTACTGGATCCTGTATTTCACTAAGCAGTATTCAGAGATCAAATTCAGGGCGAGATTAGATGACACAAAAGAAAACAAAATTGAAAAGAAGGGGAAGGACAGGGGTTGGAATGCCCTACCTCATTGTTTCCTGGCAATTACAATTTAGATATCTTTAAGTAAAAAGTGAATAGGTATCTTCTAAGTCTACATACTTCATCTTCAGCTACAAGTGCTACAACTTGGCTTTTCATCTGTCGAGTTGGTGGCCAAATATAACCCTAATGTGTATGTAAAAATTTTATAAAATGGTTTGGCTACGCCGTGTGTCATTTACTGATAAGTTATTTGACTGATCACAAAATTGTATTAGTTCTGCTTATAGGGGACTTCAATATTAATGTTTTTGACGTTTTAGTTTTCTTAAAGTATAACGTAGACACATCTATAAGAAATAAAATCTCATATTTTAATTTTATCCTTATGTCAATGATTAAAGGTATATTCATTTACAGTATCTCAATTACGATACTGACTTTATCTTTGCATTCATTTTATACTTGCCATAATATTAATGATTTTATAAAAGAAATACAAAATATCTTAATTATTAAATTAGGTAATATTACTCAGTTCCAATCTGCAAACGTCCGTGGAAGAAATTCGAACTCGCTCTGGGCCAGCGTGGTGAATGAAGCCCAAGCCCCCTTTATGGACTGTGTGTCTGTTCAGTAGTGGACTATCAAATGGGTGGTACAGCACAAAACTCAGTTTGTTTAAATCTGTTCGTCATCTAAAGCGAAGATTCTTTCTTTTTGCCCCCTTCCTAACTGCGTACCTGTAACCAGCTTCCGAGTCACATCTGAAAGCCAAATTCAGAAACAATGCTCAAGGCCTATTTCTAAAAGAGCCGTAGCGTAGTTAAGTAAACGGGGACATAAAATGGAATACACGGTAGGGGGCGGTAGTGTACACTTCGAGCCAAAACATGGGTTCACTGGGATCGAAATGTAATTGTGTCAATTTTGCGTACGTTAAATAACCATTAATAAAACCATTAACCACTAAATAAGAACGTAATTGTGGTTATAAAAAAAATTAAGTTCGTACAAGCCAGGAAACTAGCATTGGTGTCAGAGTTTTAAAGCCATCTGAACGCCTTTGACATGGCTAAATGTTTTATCTTATAGGGCAAGTGCTTTTATTAACTACCACTAAATACAAAACTTATATAATCTAAAACTACATAAACTACTACCTATGTACTATATAACAAGCAATTGGATCATACACAGACCCTTAAGATAAAGATAATCCGAATGCTCAAGCCCACTGCCAGTTGGCAGCGTGCCCAGCATGCTGGCAGCATCGCCACGTTGACTGGCAATGCTTATACGTTAAGCCAAATAAACACCAGCGCCGCTACGCGTGACTAAAAGTCACGCGTAGCGGCCATCAGAAGCTCAGAAAGACTTTTGAAAACAAGATTTTTTCTCATCTTGTTTTCAAAAGTCTTTCTGAGCGACTTTTCTGGTTAAAACAACCGGAACCTAAAATTTAACATATCATCGTGGTAACGTTCAGTTGTAAATGCCACCCGCGGTCATCCATCCGAAGATGGGCTTTGTCGTCCATTATCATCAGTCATCACCTATCATATAAAACCCAGGACGTTCACGTGGACAGAGGATATATTCTTTTCCTCTATGGATTTCCAATAAGACCTCGATAAGAATTCGATTGTCATCCACATTCCAAGAGTTTTAAGGGTAATAACGATCCAAAACATTTTTTTGTACACAATGGTACTCGTAATAATTATTTTTCACATAAAATGTCATGACCGTCTTCAACCGTGTACAGAATTCGCAAATAGTACGCACGGATCAATGTAGCAATTTTGGTTGCAAAGCAAAAAAGCAGCAAAGTTGTTGGAAATTTAATTTGTCACAAGTTTGGTCATAATCATTTTTACGCTAGGATCAATATTTGCAGAGTTATACTATCAAGTTTATCAAAAAAATTTTATTTTCTTCAACTTTGGTTCTCGCTTTTTTTTTACTCCACGATCAATATATTCGGATTTATACTCAAATTGAAGGTGAAATTATCTTTATTTTTTATATGTTTTGTTTATTATCTAGTTTACTTATAAAAAATTGTAATGGAGAATGTAGAAGGGAATGTTGTGTCTTTTACATCCGGTTATGTTTTTTTTATTTTTAAATATCTCGCTTATTGTTATCGTTTATTTTATATTGTTCATTTAAAAAAAATGTAATGTAAAATGGGGAAGGGAATTTTGCGTCATTAACATCTGGTGTGTAACATCTGCCTCTCGGCATTTCGGCAAGTAGATTTTTTTTCTATTTAAATGTCTGCCTCAACTGGACTATATACCTAAAGTGTAGTGAGCCCTGTAACTAAGTATACTAAGCGCCACACAAATCGGCGGAAGGGGAAGTTATGCGCAGAACGCTGCGCAAAAGCCGAAATATAAGTATGCGCGGGAACCAGAGATGAAACGCGGGGCACATCCGCCCGCCAACCCCATGCCTCCCGCGCGCTCCCTACGCTCGTGCACACATGCGCAATACTTAGCCAATCACGGCGAAGTGTCATCGGCGGATAACTTCTCATACGCTGATTTGTGTGGCGCTTAGTATATATGGACAATGGACATCTTTGGACTCATTGGATAAATAGATAGATTAATACTTTATTGTTTACACCTCACCTGAAAGATCAAACAAACATTAGGATGTACTCGTATCTTTAATACGTAGAATTACTATTATTTATTATTGCATGTTTTCATATGCTCTGTTCTATTTTTCTTCGGTTATTCTTTTATTCAATTTTCAAGAGTGCCAATACTATGTAGTGAAGTGTAAAACTAGTAGGTACAGTGTTATCATAAAGGCTTATCGCCCCCGAGGCCGGTATCGCCGGTTATAATAAACACTCACAACAAAACGTATTGCGATTATTGTAATTATACGCGGGAGAGCTCCGTGAGGAGTGCCTAGGCGAATGTCTAGAGTAATTGTAACACGAATAGGCTTTTCTATACATACAAGAAAACAGATGTAAAGTAAATAATGAACGATGCGCAGTTATGACTCCCTATTACTTGTATCATCGATGTGATTGTAATTATACGATTATTTTTTTTTTATTCCTTATAGGTTTGTGTTTGACTACACACTGCCTGATGTTGAGCAGATGTGCGGTCTAGGGTGTAGCACGCTTACCTAGAAGATACCTATTCACTCGGGATTTGAAGACACCCACGTTGTACTTTAGCGGGAAGACAAACCCAGGCAAAGCGTTTCACATTCTGGCTGTTCGTATGAGGAACGAGGATTCGAAACGCTTAGTTCTAGCGCGCGGAATGTCCACCATAAAAGGGTGGCGCTTTGGTAGCGTCTGACTAGCCGTACGATAGAAGAAAGGGGCAGGTGGGACCAGACTGTGCAACTCCTGAGCGCACTCTCCGAAGTGAAGGCAAGCGCAGCATAGGACGTCCACCCACAAGGTGGGCGGATGACCACATTAAGACCGCAGGATCGCTCTGGATGCAAGCCGCCACCAAGCGGTATTATTGGAGATCTTTAGGGAAGGCCTATGTTCAGCAGTGGACGTCTTATGGCTGAAACAGTTACATTAAGTTCTATATGTTAATACTTTCTTGTTGGTGCAAATAAATGTTGTGATTCTGATTCTGAAACGAACGAACGCTTCGCAGTTATGGGTCCCTAGTATAATTATTATTCCTAGAGGCCTTCAGGCGGCCTAAAAACTCTGACACCAGGGCTAGCCACCCGGCCTATACGAACTTACTTACTTACTAGTATAATTATTAACATGTGATCAGTAAGTTTCCGTTATCTGCAGGTGATGTGTAATGATTGGGTTATCACAGCTAACATCACAGCTGCCAGTTACTTATTTTATCTCTGTTGTTTTCATCCCTTAGAAACCAATAATATAAAACCGTCACACATATTATTCTTCAAATTATCTTAACCCACATCTCCACAGTTATCTCTAAGACCTTAAATGTTCGTACAGAAGTGCATTGTACGGAACCGTGCAGATTTCTATTCCGCGACAATGCGTCCCAATGTTCACGTTCAATGAAAATCAATTTAGAACTGAATCAGTTTTGAAGCGCTAAAGCCGCAGATGAAAGAAAAGGATAGATGCTGGGTTGAAATAATTCACTTGTAAAAAAAATGAAGGATTTAGTGCCTATTTTATTTTTCATCATCTTATCAGCGATAGGAAATCCATATTCAAAATAGCTCTTCTGTATAAACCTCGAATGGACCAAGTGTGATTATATTAGGCCAAAGTTGTTGAAGTACCTAATCCTTAATAAAATAAATCCAAAGGCATGTTTCTTACTCTTTCTCGCCGTAATAGAAGATGAGTTCAACTAATCGTTTTGAAGAATTAAGTTTAAAAGTTGGTCCAGCAGTCTCTAAGACAAGTGTCTCAGAAACTACTCTATCTAGTATTCGGAATAAAAATTCCGGGGAAATAAAAGGGGAATAGTACAAAAATCAAAATATCATACCAGCGAAGCTGCCAAAAAAATTAAACATAAATAAGAAAAAATGGGGTTGATTTAGTGTTTGTACTCTGTACGAGTATCTCATCTAGTCATCACCTTATCGTCCAAAAGCCGTCGACTGGACATAGCCCTTTCTTATAGATCTTCAATTCAAAAAGACCCATTTTGTTCCTGCAGGGCAAAAGATGGCGATAGACGTCCTACGCTGCACAAACTTGCTGGTACGTTGTCTCTATTTAAGACAAAGTACCAATACAAGTAGCGACAATGCTTAGATAAAGATACATTTTTGTTGCAGAAACTTACACTTGGTACACATTTTTTTTTGCCCTGATGCCAGGGCATTGCAATACGATATCGGTTTCCCGAGCCTATATAGAGCCTAGATAGAGCCTACTAAAAGGGGACCCCTGGGTCAGAGTTGGGGCTCTGGCCATCCACTCAAGCGGGCCCGAAGAGGACGGCAGCGTGTGTGGCAACGCTGTCGTAAAGGACAGTACAAGCCTGGTTATATCACCAGGCGAGTAGACACACAAAGTGCCGAGAGCACCTTTGTGTTTTTTTTTGGAGATCCCGGAGCTACCAAGAAGGTATTTTAGTGGGTACAATCCTAAATAACCCGACTGCACCCCAAAGCGTCTTTCGAAGATTTCTCCCTCGTAAAAAAATGTACACAATTTTAAGTAGCTCTGCCTTTTGCAGTGTTATGTTAGTTTAAAACTGTGTTGCAAAAGGCAGTGTCTTCCAGATGAAACAAGTGATTTGAGGTGAGCAAGTACAAATAAACCAGCTTGTTTCGCTGCTTCTAATTTCGGGTTGAAAAATATTTGAATCCCCAAGTACAGATTTTTAAACTAGAGCTATGCACACTCATTCCAACAGTCAGTTTTCAAACAGAAAAATAATTCATAGATTTATTCGTTACTGCGGAGCGGAGCTAAGAGTGTTACGACGCAACAGACGAACACACACTTGTAATATAAACTAATACAAACGTAAAAACATCCATTATTTGGGGCTTATAAAAAGGGTGTTTTTAAACTTTCGCGATTTGAACACATTATTATTATATACTACGGGATTAATCGCGCACTAAAATTACGAGCTAAATAAATACCTCATCATCCCGACGTGGTCACGGGCTGATGGCTTATAAAAAGAACCACAGAATTAATATTGTAAATAACCAATCTATATATATAAAAGAAAGTCGTGTTAGTTACTCCACTTATAACTCAAGAACGGCTGAACCGATTTTGCTGAAAATTGGCAGGGAGGTAGTTTAGAGCCAGGAGAACATTGAAGTATCATACACGAGAACTGAAGATTCTTGTCTATGACGACGTCAGCCAACTGCCGGCGTACGCCGGCGACGCGCGCCGACCGGCCTTAGTTGCAATTTAACAAAATGGTGGTACATATCAGGCGTGAAATAATTATTTAAAATAATAAAAATGGGGAAATGTGTAGTAAAAGCCTGCAAATCCTGTTCCCAATGAATTCATAAAGCTTCTGAAATTTCTTTCCACTGGTAAATACGTTTTACACTATTCGTATTAATTGAAACTATCACGTAAAATATCATGATTAAAAATTTTAAAATTTTACAGTTGGTGTTGCCAGATGAAACATGATTTTGTTTCCCCATAATTATGGGAGATTTCGACTCATCAATAATTACTTCTTTGATATTATAGGATACCCACAGACGAAATACGCCGTGATAAATGGATAAAAGCTATTCGAATATTGAGAAAAGAAACTGACTGGATACCTACCAAGTATACCACTATATGCACGAAACATTTTCAAAAAGAAGATGTGGAAACGAATCATGGCATTAACTATTTATCTAAGAAAGAGGTTCCAGTGGTTGAGGTTTTTTTAAAATTTTGATATTGATAACGATGACAATAACACTTAAACAATAAAAGAAAAATATAAAAAGGTATACCTTTGTATTCTAACTGAAAAAGAAATGTTTTTTTTTCAGCTGTTTTCAAAAAAATAAGAGGTTCTCAATTCAACTATGTAATTTATAGGGTTCCGTACCCAAAGTGTAAAAACGGGACGTTGTTTTCGCTGTTGCTTATATTTTTTTGTAACAAACAGAGATATCAATATTAATTTGTTACCGCATTACATTTTTATGTTACTCATAATTATATATTATGACTTCGCTTATAAAGCAGTTTCCTATTAATTGTGCTGTTCACATTTATTATTTTAGCCTACAAATTGATATCGATGTTAGTTTGTCACTGTTTTATTTCAATGTTACTAATGACTTGGTAATAAGGCGTCACCGTTTATGTTATTGTATACCTAAATGGCATTAACATTTTGAATATATTATTCTCATAACTCATGTGCTTTTACTAAATAATTCTTATAACAGGAATGAATATTCATCATTACTGGTTTTAATTGTGGTTTATGTACTGGTTTGCGGTTTTGCCAACAGGACGGTTCATTGCATGAACATCTGAGTTATAATCTTACTTTCGCATTCTTGATAATTATTTTGATTATCAAGAACGAATAAATACTGGATTACTATTACTACCTACTTCGTTATTACTAAAATGTTGATTATTATAAATTAATATCGGTTTGTATCACTGACATTGAGAAGATATCGTAACATTTTGGGGAAATTTTCAATCGAATGAACTGGCACCCTAAGTCATTATTATTCGACTAAATTTTATTATATTGCTATTTCTGTCTTATCAACGTCTTACCGTACTTTAGCAACTAGTGTAACAGGGATAGAGATATGATTCTTTGATTACCTACCAACGATATTCGGGCGGTTAATGTGTCGCCATGCCTAGCAACGCAGTTGTTTGAGTCTGCTTATCTAGACATTCAACATCATTGCAGGAGAAGGACATAGAATACTTTTTATTCCGAAAATTGCATAGTGAAATTCCTGTAGGATAGGACAAAAAACTATTACAGTTAGGCCCAATTATGAAGGCACGATCGTAATTATAATAGCTAATTAGACTATTTCTGTTTCTTTTTCACTTTAGGCATTAGATAGAGAGAACACTTTTACGTTGCTATTAAATTTTAAACGTAATTAGATGACAGGTGACATACATTGACTGCTGAATTTTATAAATGTCACGCTTAGCATATTAAAGGGGCAAATTTTCTTTCCAATATTACGTCAGCTCGAAGAGGAATTAAACTATGGATCGACAAAGACAACTGACATTAAAATTAGATAAAATAGTTTATCCCTTTGTCATGCTACATATTACAGTGACGTTTAATAATGGGCTGTCATTTTGTCTGAAATTAAAAATATTTTTAAATCTACCACCATTAGAGGTTTAACATGTATCTTTATTCTACCTCTATGGTACAGAATCCATTACAATATACGAAGAAAACGGATCGACTTGATTTTTACCATGAGTAGTATGGCATGAGTAAAGGTCATCGACCTTGACTGTGAACTGTGACCTTGACACGAACATACATTTCTGTTGATTTGGTTAGGATTGAACAGTAATAACAGTGCAGCCCGCCTCAGTTGCGGCACTCCTCATAAAGCACGCAACTTACCGGACAGCCTCTCAGCTGCTTTAGTTTAAAAGCCCAGAGAAGCGGCCCAACCTCGAGTGCAAACTTTCATAACTGCCTAGGGGGTAAAGAGGCAAAAAAACGGGAGACCTAGAGCACCACCTTCTAAGCTGTGTGAGAAAAAACCCAGAGAAGCGGCTCTACCTCCGATTCCCGCGCCGCCCATAAGCTTTGGCTACTAAGTCCCCCGTTACGACACGGCAGGAACCCACGGGCGGGTTGTACACTCTAAATATATACGAGTACGAGTATTTTGATGTCGGTCGGTTAGGTTAAGTATGAACAATGACAACAAGGTGCAAGGGTACTTGATTTTTTATAGGGCATGTGTCATTATTAACTACCATTAAATACAAGACATAACGTAAAACTTCATAAACTACTACTACATACAAGCAATTGAATCATCCACAGACCCTTGAAGGTCTAAAGATAATCTAAATACTCAAGCCCACTGCCAGTTAGCAGCGTGCCCAGCATGCTGGCAGCATTGCCACGCTGAAAGGCAAAACTTATATGTTGAGCTAAACAAACACTAGCATTTTGGTCACACGTCGCGTCCACCAGAGGCTCAGATACACTTTTGAAAACAAGATGAGCTCCCGGCCTCCCGGCCCCTACGGACATAATATCTCAATTTCAAACGGTTCAAATATGTAAAAACTGCCGAGGTTAGCATATTTGCGCCGGTTGTGCTGCTCTGTCGAATCGGCCACCGCTCCAGCCCTACTCTGAGTCTCAGAAAGATATGACGGCGCCAAAGTATCGACGCAAGTCGCGTCCCATACTAAGGGCCGTCCACACTTCCATAGGACCAGCGTCATACCGTCAGGCCTTTTGCCATAACGCGCAAGCCCGGTTCGAGTACGGCTGCGATATTGGCGGTCGTAAATACCCTGCGTATGACATCGTCCAGGCTGGCGTGGCAACCGATTCGACCAGCGCTTCTTGAGCGGTGACCGAGCTGGTCAACTAGGGTACTTGAATATGTGAGAGCGCTCAGCTTTGTGCTGCGCGGCAGCAAGATGGGTCGACTATCTCGACGATATCGTCAATACCGCCGGTCGAGCCTGGTCACGACTGGCAAAGAGCGGAGGCAGATGGCACTGAAAGAGGCCTATACCCAGCAGTGAGACAAAGAAAGCTGCGGATGACAACGATGATGGAACAAATTAGTTGAGATCGACTGTTTTTTGGGTGTGAAAATATTAGTAGCTACAATATTTGTGTACTGTTGCACATTGAATCAGGGCTAATATTTTGTGGCGCACTTACTATTTTTGTTATCATATACCATAAATATGCGCGGCAGCAAAGTGGGTTGATGATATCGGCAATACCGACGGTCGAACCTGGTCAGGACCGGCAAAGAGCCGAAGCACTGCAAGAGAGAGGCCTATACCTAGCAGTGGGACAAAGAAAGCTGCGGATGATAACCATGATTGTTTGCTACAATATTTGTGTACCGTTTCACATTGAATTGGGGCTAATATTTTGTGGCGCACTTACTATTACTTACTTCGTAACTACCGATTTTAGACAAAAGTGAGATAGCTAAACCAGATCTACATTTTGTATTTGAGGAAAAACCGTTTTTTACTCTCGAACTTAAAAGAAGTTTATCTCCGTAACTGTCAACTTTTGATCAATGATGTCTTCACGAAAGTGAGATAGCTGAACCAGATTTACATTTTGGATGATAGATGTCGAACTTAAAAGTGGTTTATCTCCGCAAATGTCAACTTTTCATAAATGCTATCTTCACAAAGGTGAGATAGCTCAATGAGATCTACATTTTGGATGACAGCCATTAAACTTAAAATATCTTAATGTAGGTATTTCCGTAAGGTTAGCTACCTACATTCATTAACTTTCGCGGTACGAAGTTCGCCGGGTCCGCTAGTTTAGAATATATTTGAGTATCATATCTTTTTTCCTTTTTCATTAAGGGTAAACCTTTGCAACTAAGTTGTAGTTGATCCAGTATTCAAATGGCGGAACTAAAATTTCCCACAACCTTTTGTTGGTTAGCTCTAGAAAATAGAACAGTAGCTCCCTCACTGGACAATGTGAATAAATTGGTAAAGTGTAAGCGTAGATTGAATGAAAATAGCGGAAACCGTACACCCCTGTTCTACAAGCATTACCTATGATATATTAAATCCATAAACTGAAGATAGAAATAGATTTTTCAGGAAATCTAGGATTTTCAGAAAATATTTTGACGTTGAACGCTTCTTTCTTAGAAAATGTAATAGTTTTCACAGAATAGTTTAGTAAATGAGAACTTTTATTATACTCTTTAAAATTTAACTTGATCTCTGCGACAGTGACATTGACATAGAAGATTGACATTTTTAGAGTTGAGATAGTGGTGGAAAAAATCGATTTTCAAACAATGTTGTAATGAAATCGAATGAGTAGTTGAAGGTGAGAAATTGGATTTTATTTACCTACTATTATTTAAAATCAAGTATGTACACGTGTAAATAATATTATGATATTAATTAAATACTCATAATAATGTAACGATAGTATTTATCGACGTTTTTCACTATTATCGATGCTAATGTAACATATAATTGGGTTTAATTTCATTACACATGTAAAAATGTTATGATATTAAATTATACAATAAAATTAATGATAAATTTAGTTTTATTTAAAATATCGTTAGTATAAACTATCGATATTTTAAGTAAAACTCTATCTAAAACTCTGTCACGATCATTCGTCGCTCATCACTAATAGGCATGCCCATAAAGTATGACATTGACATGTCTGTCAATGGATGGATCAATATGGATGGAACAGACAAAAGTATGTGTGTATCGTGTGTATGTGGAGTGTGTTTTTTATGTAATCAAGTGTAGTGCTAGGTTGAGTGCTTCCACTCTGCCCCACCAAAGCGCCCCACTGGTGGGGCAGATTCCACTCCTTCATTTTTTGGAGTGGAATCTGCCCCACTCATCCCATCTTGGTGGGGCAGATTCCACTCACTTTTTAGACCAGTGGAAACTGCCCCACCAGGTTGACTAGGTGTTCGTTAGCGATCATCGAAGTTAAGCGTCGTTCAGCACGGTCAGTATTCAGATGGGTGACGACGCGGCGATGGGTGGCATTTATAGCTGAGCGTTACCGTGGCTCGGGCGATACGTTAAAGATAGTTAATGAAGTCCTGAATTTCTTAATATGTACTATTAAGAATTTCTTAATATGTACTATTAAGAATTTCTTAATATGTACTATTAAGAATTTCTTAATATGTACTATTAAGAAATTCAGGACTTCATAGGCGTGATTTTTCTGACAGCTGTCGCAGAGATAAAGTTAAATTTTATAGAGTATAGATTATCATAAATTATTATTTTTTTGTTAAAGGTGGCACTGCACTTGATAAGTAAGTTGGTATAGGCCGGGTGGCTAGCCCTGGTGTCAGTTTTCAAGCCACCTGACGACTCTAACATTGCCGAACGGTAAAAACAACCGGGACCTACAATTTAACGTGTCGCCCGAGCCACAGTAGCGCCCAGCTGTAAATGCCACCCATGGCCGCGTCGTCACCCATCCGAAGACTGACCGTGCTGAACGTCGCTTAACTTCGATGATCGCTAACGAACACCTAGTCAAACTAGCACTACACTTGATTACATAAAAAACACACTCTCTCGCACTCGTCTCGCAATGCACACATTCATGTCACGAATGCGACCGAAACTATAGTCGTTACGACTATCCCTACACGTGAGTTTAGTCCCGTTATATATAGTATAAAATGTGTGAACACCACGTAAATTTCCATAGTAAAACACTCCACATACACACGATACACACATACTTTTGTCTGTTCCATCCATCAGTTATTCTACCGATAATTAAAAGGCAATATTTTCAGTGAATTTTTACCGAATATCAAAAAGCAGGAGGTACTATATCGATATTCGTATGTATACCTATACTAGTTTTTACCCGCGGCTTCGCCCGCATGATATTTTGATTTTTGACGCAATATCATTATAATTTATAGCCTATGTGTTATTCTGATATATAAGCTATATTATTGCAAAGTTTCATCTCAATCCGTTCAGTACTTTTTGCGTGAAAGAGTAACAAACATCCATACATCCATCCTCACAAACTTTCGCGTTTATAATATTAGTAGGATTTTTTTCGTATTTTTATATGCGTATTGATATTTTCGCCAATTGTGAAACGATGAGGAAAGATTTTTTATTCTGAGAGGGTGTATATTCTCGAGGTGGTCGAATTTAAATTTTAACGAAATCAGCTGAGACGTTTTTGTACAATCAACAATAAATTAAATAATGATTATTTCTAGCAAAAAATGGAACCACCGCTTCCCACCGTATACAGAATTCGAAGAGTTTACACGAATGGATGCGACATCCATATATTATACATTATTGCTGATATATCAAAAACGGCTCAGCCGTATTCGATAAAATTAAAATGGACCCACCTCGGGAGTCCGTATACTATTTCGAAATAAAAAATATATTTTTAAATCGGTGCACAATTGGCGAAAATATCGATGAACATACACAAAAAAATACATACCTAAATACGTACCTCTTCCTTTTGGGAAGTCGGTAATACTACGTGGATTTCACACCGATTTATGCGAACTATTCGAATTCTGGTCACGGTGGAAGTCAGTTATTCCATTTTGGCGAAAAATAATTATTTTATTTGAGTTGACCTTCATCCTGCGATCTTGCTAAGGTCATCTGTCCTTTTGATGTAAAGGTCAAGCGATCCTATTAGGTAAAGTATACTCAACAAATGTTTGACAATATTGTATTAAGTCATATCAGCAATTCATCAGAACATTTCCAAAACTAACTTCAAGTTAGAACACCCTTCGCCAAACACCAACTGCTATATACGTTACTTGATTTAACACGTTCCGTGCCGTACTGTTTAAATAGAGTTATCTGCACATTCTGTACTGGGCCAAGAGGGGTGATTAAGATCATCGTTATGAACAACTTTTACGATGGCCAACCCAAAATTCAAGAAAAAAATCTGCTGTTCCATACAAAACTGCTACACGGAATCGACAAAATGTGTGTAACAGCTGATTTTTTTCTCTAATTTCTGTTTGGCCCTATAGTATAAGTAGTTCATGATGATGATCTGAATCACCTCTTTTCGGCTCAGTACACCAGTTCTGAATAATTCTGTATAGAATATAACAATCTTATATACACATATATAATATTTATAAAGTACAATTCTCGTGTACACGGCTTTACTAATTTTTGTGAATTCTTTTATGTTATTTTCGGGGGATTCGAAAAATAGATCGTTAACTATTTCTGTACTCTTAATCGACCTAAGTGATATATTTTTTCTTCTATTAAAACCACGTTTGCTTATCACCTAGTTGAGCATGTATAGGAAATGAGCGAAACGCCTTAAGATTCATTACTTGAGGACATATGTACATTGTACATCATCCATCAGCCATAAGAAGTCCACTGCTGGACTTAGATCTCCCCTAAAGATTTCCAATAAGACCGGTTGCTGACAGCTTGCATCCAGCGCGATTCTGCGGTCTTAATAAGGTCATCCATCCACCTTGTAGGAGGACGTCCTACGCTGCGCTTGCCGGTACGTGGTCTCCACTCAAGAACTTTTCGACCCCATCGGTCATCAGCCCTTCGCCCATTGCCATTTCAACTTGCCAATCCGTTGGGCTATGCCGGTAACTTAGGACATACAGCATACTGTTAATTTACATAATTGCTTTTTTTAATGATATGAATAAAAAATCTGTAATGTAGTAGACATAGGAAAAATCATATGTTATGTACCTACCTTGCAAAAAAAGTGAACAGGTAATTACAGCAATTATGTTTTTTTTGTATATTTTAGTAGGGCTATTAATAAACAGGTCGTAGGATAGTTTTTATACCACTAGATTAGGAGTAGCATTTTGTAAAAAGGCAAAAGTGGCAAATGTTTACCCGGTATTTTTATTACAACTATTTGTCTAACAAGATTATTTATTGCAAAAATTAGCATGACCGACTTCACCCGTGTACAGAATTCGCGAACGGATCGATGTAACATTTTTCACATTATTGTTGATTTATCAATAATGGCCGTGGCCGTAAGCCGTGGTGGTCTAGAGGTAGTGACGCCCGCCTTACAATCGTGAGGTCGTGGGTTCAAATCACCGGTCCCGTACCAATGAGTTCTTTGGAATTTATGTACGGAATTTCACACCACTGGCTTTTCGGTGAAGGAAAACATCGTGAGGCAACCTGCTTACGTCCGTAGAAGAAATTCGATGGCGTATGTGAATCCAGCAACCCGCACTGGGCCAGCGTGGTGGGTGTGGCCCAAACACCCTTCGTGGGTAGGCCTACGTCCTGCAGTGGACTATTAAAAAGGCTGGTACAGGTATCAAAAATGGCTTAGCCGATTTCAATAAAATTTAAATGGGACCAATTTCGAAGTATATTCTTCCCAATAAAAAAGGATTATTGAAATCGGACTACTATGAAAATAGTTGTGCGTGGTTATACATAAAAAATATATATATATACGCGTCGAATTGTATACCTCCTCCGGTGGTTCGTCGGTCAAAAATGCTCCTTCAGCAGGGAACGTGTTAAACTTAACCAAACTTTAGTTATATATGCAGAGGATTAGAGCGGGCAGTCGTTTTGGACCCGACCCTGCTTTGCACGAATTCTGGCTTCATTGGAATTGTTTTAAAACTGAGGGGCTAGGATAGTTTAAAAGTTTCTATCGTGCAAGTTTCCTCGTAAAAATATTACGCACTCGCTGAGATAGTTTTAGTTCGCAATGGACTGGGAGAGTTGATTATTCAGTGTGAGAACTATTCAACTATTTAAAGTTCATAAATACATGGCCTAGACTCTTCGAGCAAATACCTACAGAGCTACAGTCCCTAAGTGAAAGTAATAAAAAAATGTCCGAGCGCCGACATACATACTGACTTAGATATTTACGTTAAATAATCCACAATGACCCGTTTTCTCGAATATCGACGTTATGTCACCTATTTACTGCTTGTAATCGAGCATTTTTGCATCGCGCGGTGTTGTATTCTGCTTGCAATTGTAATAATCCACTTTTAATAGCCTTTTTTAATAGTCCACTGCAGGACGTAGGCCTGCCCACGAAGGGTGACTGGGCTATAGCCACCACGCTGGCCCAGTGCGGGTTGGTGGCTTGCAATTGACGACCTTACGACGAAATAAAAACCCTGCCCACTATCATAGATTAATTAGTATTCAATACTAATTAATCCGTGGTAGTCCAGAGGTAGTGACACCCGCCTTAAAATCGTGAGGTGGTGGGTTCAAATCCCCGGTCCCGTACCAATGAGTTCTTTGGAATTTATGTACGGAATTTCACACCACTGGTTTTTCGGTGAAGGAAAACATCGTGAGGCAACCTTCATACGTCCGTAAAAGAAATTCGGTGGCGTATGTCAACCCGCACTGGGCCAGCGTGGTGGATATGGCCCAATCACCCTTCGTGGGTAGGCCTACGTCCTGCAGTGGACTATTAAAAAGGCTGGTTCAGTACAGTACTAATTAATCTATGCCACTACGTAGCCTGGACAGAGTTTTGGTTCGGACACTTTTTTTGCACGATTGTGACTCTACAGATATTTGCTCGAAGCCTAGACTCTAGCAAAGTTCTTTGTATTTCGCTTAGCAAATATGCAAATAAGTCGTGATGGTCTAGAGAGATCTTTAGACCCTGGATATTTTAGATACCTTTTAGAAGAAAATTCAATAAAGTTAGATGAAAATTGGAGATTTAGGACAGAGCTTTTTTAATTTTTTAGATATTAATTTTTTCCTACGATTCAATTTAGCTACAGTCAAGCGCAGCGTAGGACGTCCACCAACAAGCGGACAGATGACCTCATTAAGACCGCTGGATCGCGCTGGAAGCAAGCCGCTACCAACCGGTCTTATTGGAGATCCATAGGGGAGGCCTATGACCAGCATGTATACGTAATGAAATATACTAAAATACTTTGTTGTAAGTAATGTTATAAAATTAAAACAAACAAAAACAAACTTTGCCTCTAAATAACTGAAAAATTAAAACAACTTCTGTTCTGACTCAAATGTTCTCAATTTGTGTAAGGCTGAGATAAATTTTAATATAATATATACAACGTGTAACAGAACGGTTCAACAATACTTAAACCACGCATGCTCAGACATATTTAAAACTTACCCCATAAGGTCTCACAATCCTCAGTATGTTAGATTACGAGATAAACCAAGTTAAAGTTTTGCGTAAAACAACCTGATATCAACCCTAAACTTATCAGCTGACGGTAATGACAAAGACTAATAAGTGTACAGACATATTTTATTTTTGCCTACAAAATCGTGGACGGGCTTTTACACACAAACATTTAGGTAAGTACGTACATGGTCATAGGTACAAGTTACAAGGTCATAGATTGATCTACCTAACTCATCTAAACTGCCTAGACTAGAACATGTTGTAAGTACTACCTGTCGCATAAAATTATTACATCATCTATGTAACACCCTCTCCGATGTAGTAGGACTGTAAAAAAAAGATTAACAGAGTTATTTTTTTCTTGTCACTTATACCTACCTTTTTGCATGTGTTAGTAGCATTTACAAAAACAGTCCTTGGCTATGATATTTTATGTGGCCTAAAACTGACAATAGGTCTGCCTATTCTACCGGCTCCAAGTCAAATCAAAATAAAAAATACATACCTACCTAACTGCATTGAAAGCTAAATTGTATTTACTTACAAAGCATAGCTTGAAAAAACTTTAAACACGACACGGAAATACCTAGGTATTATTTTAACTGTAAAAAGAGCGAGGCAGAGAAGCCAAGTAGGTAATAATGTTTAAGAGCTTGTGGTAGTTTCACTCCCCAGATACATTAAATTGCTTGATTTAGTTACTACAAAAATACTACATTAAAATAGAAGTCACGCGTAACAATAGGTATTAATATCAAACCAAAGTTGGAGCACTTCAATTAAGCATCTTTATTTTTATTCTTTTTTGTCGGCTTGAAGTCCACGTGGACTGGCCACGCCGACAAAAGAGCCAACAAACGAGCCGACAAACGCTTGAAGTCCACGTGGACTGGCCACGCCGACAAAAGAGCCAACAAACGAGCCGACAAACGAGCCGAAACAAACACTGCACTAATCACGAATGAGCGGGTAATATGGCGACTCTTTAATCTCTGCCCCCAAAAATATGAATATTTAAAAATATGGGTTCCGTACATTTTTTTGTACTAGTATTATTTTGTTATGATAAAATGTCTGAAGCTTTGTTATTTAGTTTTTGCTACATCCATCCATCCATCAGCCATAGGATGTCCACTGCTAGACATAGACTTCCCCAAAAGATCTCTAATAAGCCCGGTTGGTAGCGGCTTGAAACCAGCGCGGTCTCGCGGTCTTGCTGAGGTCGTCCGTCTTCATAGTGGGTGGACGTCCTGCTGCCGTGGGTGGCTGCGCTTGCCGGTATGTGGTCTCCACTCGAGAACTTTTCGACCCCATCGGTCATCAGTCCTCCGTGATATGTGCCTTATGTGTGTATTCTTCTATGGATTCCGTCATTCCTGATTCGATCTCGCAGAGAGACTCAAGCATAGCCTTATCCATAGCTCGTTTATTAATAAAGTACCGCGTCACCCCACTTTCACGTGAAACTTTTACAATACAATACAATTCAAGAACAACTTTATTGAGACCATAAGTAGTAAAACATAACAGAAGAAGAAATAACGATAGAAGAATGGTACAAAAGGCGGTCTTATCGCTAAAAGCGATTTCTTCTAGACAACATCTCTCTTTTACGTCGTACTCGTACTTTGCGGGCCCTTGTTGACGAGAATGTTTCTACCCAGGAGGTTACGCCGGAGCTACGCACGGTTTTGAGTCGTAGTGTGCGTGCGTGGGTTCAGTAGTCAGTACAATTTTACAAAAAAAAAGAATTTCGCTTGCTGACCTAGTGACCTGATCTACTTTAAGTTCTGGTTCCGTTGAAATCGGTTTAAAGAATAACAATCCATCTATCCATCCAACAGCCGTAAGACTCCACTGCGGGACATAGGCCTCCCCTATAGATTTCCAATAAGGCCAGTTGGAAGCGGCCTGTATCCAGCGCGTTCCTGCGATCTTTATTATATCGTTAGTCCACCTAGTCCGTGGACATCCTACGCTGCGCTTGCTGGTCCGTGGTCTCCATTTGAGAACTGTATGGTCCCGTCGACCATCCGTTCTTCGAACTTTGTGCGCATAAAAAAAACTTTCACTAAAAACGAAATCCGAAATACTGCTGAACCCTAAAATTTTGATTCCAATTTTAATAGAAATAATAGGAATATTTTAGTCAGTCGCTCTCTGACCTTGCGGAAGTGAAGACGTTGTCTATCAAATCTTTCGACGATCGCGATGCCTAATGCATTGGTGATATGAATGGCAACAACCGTGCCGCGCACGAGCTAACATTTTGAAGAAGGCCGCTATATAACCGACGCGGGCGCGCCGGTGGCGGCGGTGGCGGACGCGGACTTCTTAGATGGATGTGTCTAGTGTCTACGTCTGCACAGTATCTACTGAGAACTTTCACGGAAACAGAAACGACCCGGTGCTCGAGTTGGTTCAAATCTCGAGACGCGCATTCTGCAGCATTTTGAAGATAGCCCAAGGACCAGCATGCGTCGGGCAGGAGCGGCGAGGTCCGAAGGACGTTCAACAGCGCCCGCGCACTATGCGCGCCGCGTCTGGATGGCGCACCTGGACGAGCGGTTTCCGGTGGATGCGCGTGGCCATGAGGCGCAGTGTGCTGACCACCCAGGTCTCCGGACTTTACGTGATTAGACCTTTGGTCGTGGTACATTGAAAATGGTGTTTATTCTGTGCTGTGCGACTCCAGTCCAGAGAGAAGATGAACCCTTTGCATCGTGGCGGAATTTCAATGTGGTGAACGTGAGAAAATCTATGGCTTGACCACGGCTCGACGTACCTACGTACCTACTCGGTTGTGATGCGACCGGGGAGGTTTGCATTTCGAGCCTTTCCTTTGACTTTTATTGAGTGTTTGTGGACGCCCTTGTGTGTGTTAATTTTAAGTAGGTTCCTAAGTAGGTATGTGGCAAATAAAAATAGTGAATTTAAAATATCTATCAATTTGTTTTTTCTATCATTTCTGAGTGCCCATAGGACCTAATTACCTATGTAGGTCATTTTAAGCGCCACGATAAGATAGGGTAAGTACCCACATGCTTGTTTACTTTCAAGTGTCAAGAAACCTTACAATTAGGTAAGTAAATAGGTATTTGCCGAAAATAGGATACCTAAATTGGTTATCTACTCATATGAAAATTCCTAGGTACATATTTAAGTTACGCACTAAAGTAAAACGTTAGGTACCTACTTTCTTTTTGCGATCCACGAATTTATAGCTGTTTTTAAAACTGAATTAGGTCTCGACTAGGTCAAGGGACTAGGTCTAAGAATCTGTAGGTAAGTAGCCTCCTTCAACAGCATTAGGTAGCCTAACTATCATTTCCTTGTTGATTTTAAACTTAAAACTTCAAAAATTAAGGCGTGACGGCCGCGCCCGTAACCAAAGTTAGCGTGTCTTGCCGACGGAGCGAGCGGGGCGCGTTGTTGGCGTGCGGCGCGGACGGCGGCTTTTGAAACGAGGCCACCGACCTCACTACTTTAGGGTTGTCCAAAATAATATGAAAAAAATATTTTTTAGTTTTATCTGGAAAAAATAAGATGACTTTTGAAGTTTAAAATTCATACAGGTGATTCGTGACAGGATACACATACATGCCGTTCAGTATTGTTGAACCGTTCTGTTACACGTTGTATATTATTCAGGGTTATCACCAGATTTATCTGTTTGCATCCAAATCAGTAGGTCTTAAAATGTTACTTACAAATATATTTGAATTGTTTTGGGATTTACTGAACAGTTTGTAAGATCAAAAAAGTAACTCAATTACTCTGATGGGGTCACCGTTTAGGAGTGCAGCGACGTATTCAACCAATCCCGGGACTTGGTCTCTACTGGATTACAAACTTCGACAAGAATTATGAAGCTACTGGGGGCGCGGGGAAATACGGGTAGTGGAAAGTCCTTCATTTTTAGGGTTCCGTACCTCAAAAGGAAAAAACGGAACCCTTATAGGATCACTTTGTTGTCCGTCTGACCGTCTGTCCGTCTGTCCGTCTGTCAAGACTCTTTATGTCGAGAACGCGTAAAGATATCGAATTGAAATTTAAACTGTATACGTATATCGATGAACTCTTGCTGTTGTGTAAAATAAAAACTTCTCAGTTGTCGTTTAAAAAAGTTAGAGTCGTTTATGTCGTAAAAAAACAGCATATTTCGACACTCACAAAAATCAAAACCTACAGGGTACTTCCCGTTGACATAGAACTATGAAATTTGGCGAGAAGCATTGTGTCAGAGTAAACATATAGGAATAAATCTGAAAACTGTACATTTTTATTTAAATCACAAAAAAATAGGGCTTCAAAATTCACAAAATATGGGCTCAAAATTCAAAGTGAGTAAATCGTATCATGAAAGGTGTCATATAAAAGAACTTTATTAGCACATGCTAAAACAGGTTTTTAATTATTTTAACAATGTGTTTGTACGGAACCCTTGATGTACGAGCCTGACTCGCACTTGTCCGGTTTTTTAATACGAAACTGCTTTGAACCCATGCGAGTAATTAAAGGTTAAGCCACTTTATTGCTATTTTTTTGTATGTGAAATGTCAACAAATTGTTAAAAAAAACTCGAATAAGCAACGCAATAGGAACCAACGGATAAGCAACGCACTAAAAACAATTAAAATGGTTGTAATTATTACTGATTAAGTTTAAATAAACTTAAGCACATTTAGACGTATGCATATTTAGTAATCTCCTGATAATTTAATACACAACACTTCATAGGTTTCGTTAAGAAAAAAAAATAAACTTCTTACAGTTTGACGTTAAAAAATCGCAGTCTTGATTTTATCTATCGATATCTAACGATATTTTAGTTGTCGAAATCCATCCAGCTGTTTGGATGATACGTGGGAATAAAGAAATTTGTAGGTATAAAACATAGGATACGCTCTAAAAATAATACGCTTCCGCTTTCTGCCGCGTACGCAACCTTCGAGCAAATATCTATAGAGCCACAGTCCCTAAGTATGGGGAATAAAACATGTCCGAGCGCCGTCATACATACTGACTTTGATATTTACATTAAATAACTCGCAATGACCTGTTTTCTCGAATCTCTGCGTTAAGCCACCTAATTAGTGCTTGTAACCGAGAACTTTGGCATCGCGCGGCGTTTTAGTCGGCTTGGATTCGCCTTACGACTAACTAAAAAGCCTGCCCACTACGTAGCTTGGGCAGAGTTTTGGCTCGGACACTTTTTTGCACGATTGTGACTCTATTGATATTTGCTCGAAGTACGCAACCAATCCTTGGCAGTCGGATATAAAGGAAGACAGACAGTACAGTAATTAAGAGTACATCTATCTAACAAGTTATCGATATTAGGTAGGTATGTAAGTATTCGAGTATTACTGAACATGTACATTGTACAGTCATAGCAGAGGTATAGATATAGCAACGTTTCAAATTAGCGACAGACATTTGATGCAGTGCGGCAACTATCCGTCTAATGGTGATAATGATTGACGTAATGCATGCAGATTAGTCGAGGAGCTCATGGACAAAATCATCACACTAATTTTTAAAACGTTAGAAATGACTCGCAGGGGATCGCATGCTATGCTCTGCCGTAGCACAGATTTTCAATGCTTGCTCTTGCTCATACTCGGTTTCTTGACCATTTACGCATACTTTCAGCCGTTTTAATGATCTAATTAAGTCTTTAGGCTGTTTAAGTAGCTAGCCATCATTGCCATGATTGATTACCCATCACTGATCATGTGATTTCATTATTGCTCGTTATTTAATTAATGCTATCAGTATGTAGTAGGTTATTGGCAATCTTGAGTGTATGTGGAAGTGAAGTTTTGTAAAAAAGCCGTCATAACTACGTCATTTAACATTTAATCTCATAGATGAACTCGGAGCATTGTCTACTTCACATAATCATTTTCCCAGAGCATACATACAAAATATATCCCTGAATGCTACAAAATAGCTGACTTGCTCGGCTTAGCTGACGTTTTTACGTCATAAATCTTCATTCAAATGCAAACTTTGAAAACAACATTGTTTAGAGCGAGCTTTATGAAAATCCGTATAAAAAGCAACAAAAGCCCGCCTCCAGGTAACCTCGTTTCGTGAATAACTGGGACATGGGCTCTTGGACTAGAAACGGGTAATGTATCAACCTGCTAGCGTTCAATGGCTTTGTTCTCGCATTGTGCATTGCGTGCCAAAATTAATGGTGACCAAGAAACTAATTAATCGTCGTGGTGGCTCCGCATCAGTGATGGTATGATACTACTGACCGGTGGAGTCGAAAAGTTCTCGAGTGGAGACCACATACCGGCAAGCGCAGCGTAGGACGTCCACCCACAAGGTGGACGGATGACCTCATTAAGACCGCAGGATCGCGCTGGATGCAGCAGTGGACGTCCTTTGGCTGATGGATGGATGATGGATGAAGCGCGGGTATGTTTATTCTTAAGATTAGAAAGCGGTTTCAATTAATTATAGAGTCCCTACTCACTACTCACAACTGGTCTTCTTCTTCTTAGTCGTATTCTTCATAACTGAAGGTCGTGTCTAATTTGGAGCGGTTTGATCATGGATCACTTTTTGGACAATGTTCCTCCACTTGGACCTGTCTGCTGCGGATCTCATGGCGTCAGGGATGGGCATGCCGGTCAAAGGTTTTATTCGATCCGTCCATCTCGTAGGCGATCGACCACGTGGTCTTTTCCCATCGACTTTTCCTACTACCGTCACAACTGGTAACACAATCATTAAAATAGATCTTGAAAACTGTCTCGTAAACGGGGTCTGATAAATTAATAATTGACTCATTCATTTAATTGTTATCAAATTCACATGTTGTCCTAGTACAGGCTCAGCCTAGTAGGGCAAACGATATGAATTTGCTAAAATAAGTAATCTAAGTTGTTAAATAAAAATATATTAATTTTTTCATTTTCTTTTTAAATCATTTATTCAACATTTCTCTCTAATAAAAGTTGCGATAAGTCAAGTCAAGTCAACTCTCTGCAGCTTTATCGATCAACACAACGCAGGCGCTATAAAGTTTGTGATGCTTTGCACTGGCGTCGTCAATTTGCCAAGATTAGTGTTATGCTGTCAATAGAGCTGCATACTCAGAGCAAATAAAAAAATCAAGAGAGAATGTTGTGAACAAATAAGTGAAGCCAACCAAAACTACGCCTCGCCGTGTAAAGACAATTACACACACAGCAACGTACAAGGAAACTACGCCTTGGCTTGTCAGTCGAACTATGGCGGCGCAGCAGTGACGAACTCACAAATGTATATAAAACCAGCTTCACTTGACTGTTCAACGACGTTCCCTCTTGATTTTTTTATTTGCTCTGAGGCTGCGTATGCACGTTACATTATGAAGCGTGCTATTATATGCGCTACTAAGTATGCTCGTATAGGCTGGGTGGCTAGTCCTGGAGTCAGAATTTTTAAGGCGCCTGCATGTCTTCTGATATTATGTAGCTAAACTCTTCTTTCTTCGTAATAGCATAGATTGTAATATAAATGTTTCAAAATAAATTATGACATTTAATTATAACATTTTTTTTTACACAGGAACCAACCAAACTACCTAAAATATTCATCGAGTTAAAATAAATAGAAAATGTATAGATCAGTTAATTTGATTCGTGATTTCGAAGTTGGCACCGTGGTAAAATTTGGTCATAATGATGAATACAATGATGTCCTAAAATATATCTGGGGCTCTAGTTTAAAACTAGAATCTAATTTTTATTCAATGTTGTGCATTTAAGTTTGTAATGCAGTGCACTGGCGTCGTCAATTTGTCGAGATTAGTGGCGTGCATGTCAATAGAGCTGCGTATGCACGTTACATTATGAAGCGTGCTATTACATGCGCCGCCTGCATGCGCTACTGATATCTAGCTAATTATTTACTACCATGGTCTATATGCAAGTGTCCATAAGAAAATAATACCAGAGTATATCATATCTAAGCTGACTAGTGGCGTGCTGTCAATAGAGTTGCATAATGTTGGGTATTGTTCAAAAATCGCATATTCTAAATGTGTGGTTTTTGGACGAAAACTACAGTTCGAAGGCGGTAGTCAACCACAGACTTTTAAAAAAATAAATGCAGCAAGAAATTGGCTGTGGTTGGTTAATTATAAAGGAAGTGGGCGGATATTTTTATAACATCGTGGTCAAGGACTGGCACGGTTTTTGGAGACCATTCTGGTCGAGCCGACGGAGTGGCGAACAAGTCTAGATTAGTTATTTTTAGAGCTTAAAGAACACTTTAATGGAAGAAATAAATCTGCAAAATTTATTGTAATAATATTGGTGCTTCTACTGTATCGAGTCCTCGGTTTTCCTAACAATATGCACGTTACATTATGAGGCGTGGTATTACATACCCCGCCTGTATGCGCTACTGATATCTAGCAAATTATATAATTTGCGCGATATCAGTTTTACAAGTTTACCACGCTTTATAATGTAACGTGCATATAAAGCTCTATTGATACCTACACCACTATGTAATCAGCTTTACATCTTACTAAAACACTTGTTAATTATTAATAACCACCACCATTAATTAACACCATTTGTTACAAGTCAATAAGTAAACATTACATTAAATTTAGGGCACAATACAATATAGCACAAAATAAAAATAAAAATAGAAGAACTTGACAATTACCAAATTAGTCACAAAATCTTAATACAATTCAGGTAATTTCAAAAAGTTATTTACGTCATAAAATAGTTGCTCATGAAGCCAACATTTTAGTTTATTCTCAAACGGCTCAGCAGAAGGTGCATCCCGAACTTCTACGGGTATTCGGTTGTATAAAGCGGGCCCACCAATATACAGGGTTATTTCTAATCAATTAGCATCCTTCTAGGAGCTTATTCTGTTCATTTTTTTTTTTTTTTTTTTTTTTTTTTTTTTTTATTTGTTTGCAAACTGGTTGATACAGTCAAAATTATAAATTAATACAAAACAATAGAACATGTTAGGTTGTCCAACCTTCTAGGTGCAAACACAGCATGCATACAAATGGAGCACTATAAGTTTGGCAAGTAAGAAAAAAAAAACTAATTAAAATAAGAAAAAAAAATAACAAAAATAACAAAAAAAAAATAACAAAACTAACAACTTTTGTTCTACGACTTTCGTCAAAACTCAGAATAAAAATCAGCTGTTCCATACATTTTGTCGCGGGTGAACTATATTTTTCTTTTGAATAGCAAAAATTTTTTTTTAGTTTTGACGAAAGTCGTAGAACAAAAGTTGTTAGTTTTAGTGTACAGAATAAGCCCCTAAAAAGATGCTAATTGATTAGAAATAACCCTGTATACAGACTTCTCCGATTTCGTACGTATGCACGTTACTTTATCAAGCTTTCTATTGCATGCGCCGCCTTATATAATATTTTTTTTTTAAAAGCGTAAATGCCTTGAATACAAGACTTCTATAATCTAAAAATAAATAAGGTACTACCACATAACAAATAATTGGATCATTCACAGACCCTTGCAGGTCTAAAGCTAATTTGGATTATCTTCTCTGCGCGCTGCACACTGCCAGTTAGCAGCGTGCCCAGCATGCTGGCAGCATTGCCACGCATCTTTAGACCTTCGAGGGTCTGTGGATGAACTTATGTAGTTGCCTATGATGAGATGAGTTTATGTAGTTTTATATTTAAAGTAACTATACTCTATAAAATTTAACTTGATCTCTGCGACAGTGACATTGACATAGAAGATTGACATTTTTAGTGGTGGAAAAAATCGATTTTCAAACAATCTTGTAATGAAATCGAATGAGTAGTTGAAGGTGAGAAATAAGATTTTATTTACTTACTATTATTTAAGACTAGCTGCCCGACCCGGCTTTGCCCGGGTATGATTGGCTATACATAAACTTACCACGTAATATAGGTATGCGCCACACACATGCTAGACATACCGGATGAATCATTATGATGAGTTAAAACCTACCCAAATCGCGAGAGTTTCCGTAGTCTTAAACTGTTCGAAGTTTATGTAAAAGAGATAGTAGGTATTGGCATATATCTAAATAAAAGTGAGTTCGTATGTGTCGGGTGGCTGTACATAATATATAGCCCTGATTTCAGAAAATGACAATGATGAGAATGAAAGCGACGTTAAAATATTAGAGACCCACAGTCTATACATTCTACCCATGTAAGTTAGTTTCTTGATCTTGTCTTCACTCGAGAACTTTGAAAAACATTGGACATCTGTTCTACTTCTACGAATTGTGTGCCCTACCTAAGGCCTCTTCAACTTGCTAACCCAAAGAGCTGTGATGGAAGGAATCGAAGCGCTGGCATCCAACGTGTTCCGAACGTCACGACCAGATCTTAGATTCACGTGAAGACCTTCGCTACACTTGCCAATACATTGTCTACATTCGAGAACTTTAAGGTCCCATCGACAATTCGTTTCACATACTATGTGTAGGGGCGTAGCTACCGCAGTATCAGCCGTGTCAATAATACGGGGCTCCCGGGCTACAGGGGCCTTAACGTGTGTAAGCAAAACCTAGTAAAATGTTATCCACAATGTCACTTAATCTCGTGCTTCCCGAAAAAAAAATCATCTCTTTTTTTCCCGGGTTAAGCATTCTTCCAAAAGTTGTCCTAAGAGGCAGAAATTTTATAACAACTGAAATCGTCTTCAGCTAGACTTACTTAGCTGATATAGGTAATTATATTCTATTCATTATCAATTATCAATTTCCTGAAAAAAAAGGCAAGAAAAGTGTATTTCATTTGAATTGTTTGGCTAGCTCAATTTCTAGGAGGAAGTGACAACTTATAAATAACCGTCTTACCACTAAAGTTTTACGCAGTTTTTAACAGTACAAATTGTACGGCTAAACAGTGTTTAAAGCGTGTTTAAATCTTTTGCAGTAGGGCGGTACATATTTATTTCAATTTAATGTAAGCATTTTTGTTTCTTTTGTGAGAAATGAGTGATTTGGGCTCCCCAACTATGTTTGATTCAGGGCTCCTCCAAGGCATGCTACGCCACTGCATACGTATTTACTACCAATAAAACATAAATCGACACACTAATGGTGGAGATATATAACTTTAGTGGTCTAGTGGTAGTAACGCCTGTCCTACAATCGTGAGGTGGTGGGTTCAAATCCCGATCCTGTATCAATGAGTTTATTTGGAACTTATGTACGGAATTTCAAATCATTGGCTTTTCGGCGAAGGCAAATATTGTGTGGCAATCTGCACCAACCCACACTGGGCCCTGGCACTGGTGGTGGATATGGCCCAAGCACCCTTCTCAATTCTCAATGACCCGTTTCCTCGAATCTCGACGTTATGTCACCTAATAAGTGCCTGTAACCGAGCACTTTGGCATCGCGCTGCGTTGTAGTCGGTTTGGAATCGCCTTACGACTAACTAAAAAGCCTGCCCACTACGTAGCTTGGGCAGGATTTTGGCTCGGACACTTTTTTTCACGATTGTGACTCTATAGATATTTGCTCGAAGTGAATTTTGTATTATGTACATTGTACAAAGTACATGAATTGCCAAGCGGAGAGAGCGGCGAAACGGAACTTTTATAATACTTACATTTTTGAACTCGTGATATCTTTGTAATAAAATGTCTGAATTAAATAATTTAAAAAGTGGCATAAAGCTATTGAAACAGTCTTGAATATGAAATAATTTATTTTGATAAGGATTAATACCAAGATACAAATTAAGATCCTTTTCCTGCGACGGTATTTCAATCAATTTTTAAGAATAAAAGAACAGTTATTACGGCTTAACTATAATAGTTAGATATATACTGTCGCGACATTTTTTATAAATTATGGTGTGTTCTATAAAGTCGTAGTACATTATTTTATTCCATCATCAATAGTTTTCGCAGCGCACGCGATGTAAAGAATATTTTAGGCATTTTTTTACACCTTGGGTAACATTATTATGGTTTTAATAAGGATCCTTATTTTTTTTCTTGCAATTAAAATAGCCTATGTTACTCAGTGATAATGTAGCTTTCTAATGAAAAAAGAATTATTAAAATCGGTCCAGTACTTTTTGAGTTTATTCATTACATACAAAAATACAAATCTTTCCTCTTTATAATATTAGTGTAGATTAAGTATGTACACATGTAAATTTATCGACGTTTTTCACTATTATCGATGCTAATGTAACACATAATTGGGTTTAATTTAATTACATATGCAAAAAATGTTATGATATTAAAATATACAATAAAATCAAGTTTTATTTAAAATATCGTCAGTATAAACTATCGATATTTTAATTAACACTCTGTCTAAAACTCTGTGGTCACGATCATTCGTCGCCCATCACTAATCGGCATGCCCATAAAGTATGACATTGACAGGTACTGTCTGTACTATTAGGAAATTCAGGACTTCATAGGCGTGATTTTTCTGACAGCTGTCGCAGAGATCAAGTTAAATTTTATAGAGTATAAAATAATTAATAATATCTAATATGACTAATATGTCTATGCGTAAGTGTGAGAGGCTAACTAAAAAGACAATGAAATAAGAAGAACGTCCAATTTCTCAGTAAGTTTACGACAGTAACAAACAGTAAGGAACTGTGCAAACTAGTAAAACTTATGAGGGGCGATGAAGTAGTTACGAGTTTACGCCTAACGTAAACCTTGATTAAAAATTCCCGTCTGTTAACAGCCTTATTAGATTTGTGTGGTCGAGAATGTCTGCAGTAAGTTTCTTCATAAACCTTAAAAATTGTTTTCCTTAAATTAAAAAAAACCGGACAAGTGCGAGTCAGGCTCGCACACCGAGGGTTCGGGACATATCCAGAAAATTTTACAAAATTGGGAAGTAAGTTGTTAAAATGTCATAATCATCGTTTTTTTTTCACAAAAAAGTTTTTTTATTTCACTTTTCTCGTCATACATTAAAAAAATAAACAAAACCTGTGCTAATGAAGCTCTTTTATATGACACCTTACATGATACGATTTACTCACTTTGAATTTTGAACCCATATTTTGTGAATCTAGTCCCTAATTTTTTGTGATTTAAATAAAAATGTACAGTTTTCAGATTTATTCCTATATGTGTACTCTGAGACAATGCTTGTTGCCAAATTTCATACTCGTAGTTCTATGTCAACGGGAAGTATCTTGTAGGTTTTGATTTTTGTGAGTGTCGAAATATGCTGTTTTTTACGACATAAACGGCTCTAACTTTTTTATACGATAACTGAGAAGTTTTTATTTTACACAACTGCAAGAAATTATAGATATACGTATACAGTTTATGTATTGTATGACGTTAATTTCAACTCGATATCTTTACGCGTTCCCGAGATAAAGAGTCTTGACATACATACAGACGGACAACAAAGTGATTCTATAAGGGTTCCGTTTTCTCCTTTTGAGGTACGGAACCCTAAAAAATGAATAAGTTACTATTAAATATCTCCTTACCTATATCTACTATTAAATAAATAAGTTACTTACTTAAGTAGGAAGCTTATTTATTTAATAGTAGATTATGCAGCAAGGGGACAAAGTACTGACTTCTGTTCCGGCAGATTTATTGGACTATGAGCGTATCGAGAGACTCTAGAGTTAACTTGACTGCCTCGGTGGCTCAGTGGTTAGACTGGTTAGTGACCCTAACTTCTGGGTCAAAGAGGTGTGGGTTTGATCCCCACCCAGGGCAAATATTTATGTGATGAACATAAGTGTTTGCTCTGTGTCTGGGTGTTATTTAGTTACTATTTATATAAGTATGTATTTAAAAATAAGTATATGTAGTATATCAGTCTCTGGCAGCCATATCACAAGCTTTGCTTAGTTTGGGGTCAGAGGCCGTGTGTAAGATGTCCCAAATTTATTTAAAAAAAACCCCGAGTCTAGGCCAGGGAGGTTAAAGTTAATTCCCGAGCGAAGCGAGAGAATTATTCGTTTACGCATCAACAGGAGAAGGGCTCAACATGATTCTTTTATAAGGATACAGTTTCAAGGTTGGGAAGTGTCATAGACTATCGCGGTCGGTCGCGGGCTTTGAGCTGGTTAAGAATAAAAATAGTCACCGAGTTAATCCTGCGAACGCGTCAATTATTGAAATGTTTATCACAAAAAGAAAGTTTATATACACCTAGTGTAAGATAAAAATCATTTCATTGATTAAACAATGCGCCATTTCTCGTTAATGGTAAGAAGTTAATAATTTCACATTAAGTGACTAACTGGTTTAAAGCAGTTCTCACAGATGGTGCTTCCAACAATGTAGTAGTTGGTAAAAATTGATAAAAACACTTTCACTAATTCGACGTTTTCGCAGACTGCGTTTTAGCTTAATTTGGACAAAGCATCTGAGCCGGAATCCCAGAGAGATGCAGGTTCAAATCCTGCGAACGCGTCAATTTTTGAAATGTTTATCATAAAAAGAAAGTTTGGTCACCGAGTTGCACAAAATGTAATCGCCACAGTCAGAGTTATACGGTAGATAGTAGAGCTATGCAGCCACCTAAAAAGTACTTTTTACGAGTCTAGCGATAGTATTTATACAACTTAACCCTACCTTATCCGTAACTTAACCGGGGTTTTTCCACTTAATCTTTGAGAAAGGGTTAGACTAGACAGCGCACTTAATCCTTGATTCAAACTGTTTGTTAGGTTTCAGTAGATATCTAACACCTTATTGTCTAACTTAGGTGGCGATGGATTTCGCTAAAAGGCATGATGACTGGGTAAAAAAATCATAATAATAGATTCATGAGTTAGATCATGAGATTTTACTCTATAACTGTCTGGTTCGCAGTATACTGGAATACTGCTCTCCAGTCTGGAGACCTCATCAGTCTCATTATGCAGTGCATCCTTTAAGACTGGAAAGAGTGCAAAAGAGATTTCTGCGGCACTTGGCTTATTCTGCAAAGAAAGCAAAAATTCGTATAAAAAGAGATAAGTTAATGTTAAAATGCAAACGCTAAGCGATCGTCGTGACAAATAGACAAAATGTTTCTTTACAAACTTCTACACAATGATATTGACTGTCCAAAACTTCTAGCAAAATTTAAATTTAGAATTCCCTTTAGGTATCCACGCAATCCAATAACACCATTTGCCCCAGTGTTTCGTAGAACTGTGCTAGGTGCCAATTCTCCTGTGCCTAGAATAAGTAGACTCATAAATAAATTCCAGAATCACAACCAGTTCGATATTTTCGGAGATTCATTAACGAAAGGACATGTCCACAAAATGTATGGAGGCTGGTATAATAATAATCAAAAATTCTAACCACAACACTCGTTACATATCGAGAAAGTTTATATTTTTCTGAATTTTATACATAAGTTAAAACCAAAAAATAGCCCTCCGTTTTTTTTAAATTAGTTTTGAACCTATTAGGATAAATAAATATATTTGGCTCAATAGGCAGTTTACCTTTAGCAACCCTGGTTAAGTAACCTCCATTATTGTTAAATAGAAGCATGTTTACCAATCAGACACAGTTTTAAGTGTTTTTTGTCACAATGTACCTACTAACTGGTCACACTGGTAGGTTATAATTTTTAATATTATCAAATTAAGAGATGAATGTGGATGAATCAGCTACGAATCCAAGTAAAATAACGATAGAAGCACCTTATTATTGCTAAACTAGAAAAAATACAAAGCTTTATTATTATTTTTGTAACAATTTATTTTTCACATTTAAAAAAAAATGGAGGGATAAAAAAATCAATATTAGATATTTTTGAAAAGCCCATAAATCAAGCTTTCAAATGATGTTTATATCATCTTGGTTTGATTTTTCTCTGAATAATATACCACTTGTGGACGTCACCTTTAAAATTAATTTAAACTCAATCATGACCGAAATGGTCAACCCCACTCTCTAACTCTTCTCATCGCACTGATTTATAATTGTATTTTTATTTTTTTTAAGTGAGTAGTGTTCATACTATTTTATACCTACGAAATAGTAATTACATGCGGTGCTTCCTTCAAAAGGTGACGCATTTAGCTTAGTTCTATGTTGTAAGTTAAGTTATATATTGTAAGTGTTACTGCAGTTATCAATGTGAAGCCTAAATAAATAAATAAATGAAAAAATATTGGATATGTGTTTTTTCTTTTGTTATCAAACAAAAAATGACAAAGATAAATCTTGTCGAAGTTTGGGAGTGGGGATCGTGATGTCACTTCTCTCAGAGAAGCCTACACATTTGTATGGCACTTGTGACGTCACGCGTAACTTTAACTGGCTATATCTTCATCATTTTTTGTTTAATTAGCAAATGAGAAAATACGTGTCTAATATTTTTATAGTTTATCTGGCGGACTTATTTTATTTTTTATAGTTATCATGCTAATTCGTCTTCATGTTCCATTTTTGTTAAATTATGCACTATTCTGCCTTAGAAAAATAGGCCCAACTGTTTTATGAAACTTAGTGTAAATACATATTTATTCTGAATTACGAACTAAAGACGAACCAATCGAAAATTTATTAAGATTTATAAGAAATGGTTTAGTAAGTAGGTAGAAAATCTGTTGATGTTTTACTTTATTGTTTTTTTTTCTTTTAGCTGTCCGTCGTCGTCCTATGTCCAGCATAGGGCTCGTTTATAAATCACCAATAAGACCAGTTGCAGACTAAGCGGCTTACGTTCTGCAAAATCCTGTGATGTTAATGAAGTTCTTTATTATAATACAACGGAACCTTACAAAACAGGAACACCATAGCTACTTCAGTTAAATGATAAGGACCTGTTTCACCTACCTAGGATGCTTGCTAGCTGTGATGGAATTTTATCGAAGAATGTGTTTATTTTCGTTGTGAACAAAATTGATTGTGTATGTACTGTGGACATATTTTCCGCAAACAAACTGTTGCCAGGTTATTCCTTATATCTTGTCTGTTTTATTTAATGTTGTCACTTTGTGTGAGAAAAAGTACAAGTTAGTATGTGGTTGATGTTATCATACATTTATTTACTTTTAGAGTTCTCTATTCAAAATTAATTAGAATTTTGATGCTGTCTCACTGCTATTTGGTCCGTTTGACTTTTTGAAAAAAAAAAAAAAAATAACACAAAAGTTTGTCTTTTTGAAGTGAAAACTTCTTCAGCAGCGTTGTTCACTTATTGGGATGGGTAAAAAATGTTAAATTCGCGGCAGATTGTGACCTGATCAAAAATTCGTAAGACGAATGACTTAATGTTCAAGTTTTCACTGCTGCCGGCACTGCCGGAGTGCAACCAGTTGTTTTATTTTGACATGATATCACGAATGTCGAGTTCAGGAACATAAGAGTTACTCAATTGAAATTTTGATACTACATAATTATTCTACTATTACACCTTTTCGAAAAGAAAATCACTAAGTACTTAACGATGACATAAAATGTAAATAGATTAAAAACGATAGGCCAAGAGGAGAGATTTGAATTTAGAGGCGGAAAAAATGAAACGCTCCCAGGAATTGGCAATCATTTCGTAGCAATATTAATGCTATCCTTTTCTTCCACCACAAATTTGTATCCAAAAGACAAAGACAAAAGGCAAAACTCGCCTCTAGGTACGTTAATAACGGGGCTAACAGATTTTAATCTAATTAGGCATTAAAATCCCAAGGCAGCTCAAATTTTAATCAGCCACGATAATACAGATAATCCCCAATAATAACGGCACGGGGGCTGGCAACATTATCTAAATGAAATCTCCAACTACCCCCACTTGAATATTCAACGCAATTCCCGGATCTATTTGAGCGGTATTAGGCATCAGGCGAAAACATCGGAAAGTGAAGTAACTGTAGGGGAAGGCATTAAGAATTTATTAAAAGGGCTTAAAACATCGTATTTAACAGAGTTACAAAAATATTTCAGTAGCTCTAGTATAGATTCATCATCATCATCATCATTTCAGCCATTGGACGTCCACTGCTGGACATAGGCCTCCCCTAATGATTTCCAATAAGACCGGTTGATAGCGGTTTGCATCCAGCGCGATCCTGCGGTCCTAATAAGGTCATCCGTCCACCTTGTGGGTGGACGTTCTACGCTGCGCTTGCCGGTACGTGGTCTCCACTCGAGAACTTTTCGACCCCATCGGTCATCAGTTCTCCGCGCTATGTGCCCTGCCCATTGCCACTTCAACTTGCCAATCCGCTGGGCTATGTCGGTAACCTTGGTTCTTCTACGAATCTCCTCATTCCTGATTCGATCTCGCAGAGAAACTCCGAGCATAGCCCTCTCCATGGCACGTTGGGCTACTTGGAGCTTACTAATAAGGCCCATAGTAAAAGACCACGTTTCTGTGCCATAAGTCATCACTGGCAACACACACTGGTCGAAAACTGAAAGTATAGATACGTCAAGTTTTATTCACGGTCGATAGAGTTGGCGTAAATTACAATCGAGCGTGGTAGCGGAAGTGTGCGCAAGCGTTCCCGCAATCAATACCGACGCAGATGCGCAGATAAAGAACACCCCAGGGTCTTTAGTTGGTCCACCGCCTCAGGTGGGATTCCCACATAACCATCCTTCTTCCCCCAGGACGGGGTGGTATCCTTAAATTTGTCATATTATGTCGTCATTATATCGGCTGTATGGATATCGAATCAAAATAATTAGAATTCGTGAAAAAAACCGATTGTTACTTTACGATTATTTTTTACCGACTTCCAAAAAGGAGGAGGTACTATGTTCGTTTGTGCAAAAAGAGATGCGACGTAAGTGAGGTCGCCCGTGTGCCATTTTACTAGTTTTGTTCCGTTGACAACACTGCTCTGTCATCGCTAGCACAACTAAAAGTGTTTGGTACTTGGTAGACACCAATTCGGTTTTCATTAGTACTCGCGTCTACCAAGTATAGTTGGTACATTGGCAGCTGATTACAATCTTATAGTTAGTTCACCGTAACGCCGCGACCGTTCTCTTTTTGCACATACTCAATTTTTGAGACTTTTTGGCGGCTGTGACGTTAGCACCTTATGTTACTAGGCTTACAAACTGCGCTAAACCCAATCCTTGCTTAAGCTGGAAACAAACTATCGGACCTTGAGCGTTCGTTCGCCTCCGAGCAATATTTAATCTAAGAAGTGTTGATTCTCTTCGTAAAATATTTGTGGAATATCAATTTATGACGTTGACCAGTATATTTATTTACGAAATTTGTGT
Source organism: Hypomecis punctinalis (assembly GCA_949316475.1). Taxonomy (NCBI): domain Eukaryota; kingdom Metazoa; phylum Arthropoda; class Insecta; order Lepidoptera; family Geometridae; genus Hypomecis; species Hypomecis punctinalis. The sequence continues at coordinate 8,343,126 of OX438820.1, read as the reverse complement.
ATTCGTTAAAAAAAGTCGGAATGACTTTTTCAGCACTTCAAACAGAGCTGACATTCTACGAGCTAAGTACTATAGTCATATATATATATATATATATATATATTCCCCAAGCAAATAACGCTCTATACCACAGAAACGCTTATTTTACTGCTATTAAAGTGTATAATAATTTACCCACTGCTTTGAAATCACTAAATGGTCATCTTTTTAACAAAAACCTTAAAAAATGGTTACTTTCTAAAGCTTTTTATAACTTGAAAGAATATTTTAACGATAGTGATGATGAATATTTAATGTATTATTGAAAAAAATCTTTATTACTTATTGCATTCCATTGCGAAAAGTTGTATATTATTTCAATTTCAATTCATCACAATTAAAGTTTTTCTAGTTTGTAGTAAAGTCGATCTGTAATACAGAATAGATACATAATCCTAGAATCCTTGGTTAGTTTGAATAGTTATTTGATTATTATTTTAGGTTAATTTATTTCATGTAAAAATTTGTATAATAGATATCTAAGTACTTATTTCTAGTTAAGATACAACATCTTAAAATATTGCACGCCCGTTATGGGTCCACTATTGGAACTATTTTATTTAATTGTAAGAACATGGTACATAGTGTTGCAATAAACGTTTTCTGATTTCTGATTTCGGATATCCGAGAGTGGTCTGGCGCGCCGGATATTTTTCTCAGCCGAAAACGTCCGCGGACGGCGAAAACGTCCTGTGCACACTGCTAAGCCTCCGATAGTATGTTTCCAGCTTTAAGCTCGCTTAACAACTGGACGAGGATTGGGTTTCGCGCAGCTTGTAGCTAACTTCACACCCGCCAAGAAGTATGATTCGGCCTATACCCTATTTCCCCTCTCCTGAGTCCGTCCGCGGCTCCAGATCGAGGGTAACTTCCCATTTATGCATCTCCAGATTTGAATGAGAACAAATTTGAAATTTAAATCGGTAATTCGGAGCGTTTGCCCAAATTGATGGCGGATCTGTGTAGCTCCGGACAGGGGTACGAGTATTGGTGTTAAAAGGTAGCTCAAAACCTTCTTTAAGAACTTTTTCCAAGTAAATCTTTCTCGTCCGACATACCTCAGTGTCTCAAGGCGAAAGTGTTCGATCAGTGTGTGTTACCAGTGATGACTTTGCACAAATCCATCTGTACATAGCTGTCCACATGTAGCTACTTATATGTATTTCTCATGTAACAAACTATGTCTCCCACTAGGTAGGTACATTTAATTGTTAAAATTTAATATTTTGAGCAACTCAACTAGAGTTATAGAAAATAGCTCCACAGGTGCTAAAATAATGTAGGTAATAGATGTGAGATATGATAAATTTTACCTTTATTGATGTACTACCACATTGAGAAGAAAATTCACACGCTTTGGTAATAATGGGACGGGCCCTGGACGTCGGATGAACAGGAGGTGAGTCACAGAGAACAAGAAACGATGGAACCTTTCTTTCCTACGCCGAATCCAGGCTGGAATAGATTAAATTAGGAATAAGTTTCTTAATTTTAGTATCTTAAGAAAATCGGGAAGAGATATTAGGATGTCAGGAAGCTTATGTACGTTTTGAAGGAACTTGCTCAATATGTATGGTATTTTAAAGTCTAACTAGTTTGCTGGCTGAGAATTACTAGCGTTTATTAGCAAGAAATCAGCATTTGGTGGACTTAGTTATGTACAGTACAAGTCCAATAATCTTTATTGAGAAGAACTGTAAAGAGTAGTAATTTACTAACCGTGTTATTTTGTTCTATAGGTAACAATACCTAATATAATTTTAGCCAATTTTAAGGAGTTTTGCCGCTGTCGCCAGGTTAGAAGCTGTCCTGCAAGCTCTGGGATCTTTTAAATGGAGCTGGAGACTTTTCGAAGGCTGGGAGAATGTCAAAGACTGGAAAGAGTATCCTGAAACGAACATCGAATAATTAGATTGGAATGTTTAGGTTACATGCGCAAAAAATCGTAGTCCAATTGCAATAAGTACTTTACTTACCATTCAACTTTAAATACTGCATATTCGTTTAGCAGTAATCTTGTATTAATATTTATAGGTATTTCGAGCTATTTTATCCGATTATTTTACTAGGATTTAATATTTACACTTCACAATAACAATCATCGCAAAGCCGGGCCAAAAATCACTATTGACAGCGCGTGATTTTAAAATAAGAAACAGTTGTGGTGTAATATTATTGTACGGTAATATTTGTTCAAAGAGAAAAGCGTTAAAACAATGGCATAAGATTGATATGTATTGTCATCGGATTAGATGACTATTATTCTAGCTACATTGTGTAAAGAAAATAGTTTAAATCGTATTTGTAGAAATAACAGGGAATCTGTAAAAGTAACGGAATATTTAATTTAATTTTATGGGTGGCAACATTGTAATAAACTACCAGTGACGTCACTGACATAAAGCGAATATGCTCCATAATGCAAGAATTGCAAATATTTGCTTTATTAGCGTTAAGATCCAAATGCCTTATGCGTTCTTTTGCGGGTATTGCATTTTATTGCGTTGTTGGGCTTTTGTTCCGAATGGGTGTTTTTAGCTTTAATGGCAATATGTGCTCTGTGGTGATTATTTGCAATATTGGCCTTTTTAGCAGGAACCGTGTTATTGCATATTGTTGTGTTAGTGCACCGATTGCAGTTAAAGCAATCGTATAAAAACTAGTTTAGTGTAAAAGGGCGCGGGGGACCAGCTCCGGGATAGTAAACGTCGGGATTTCGAGGAGGTCGTACCTCTGACAGATTTAATAGATAGTTAAAGTCGGGAATTCGAGGAGGCCGTTTGGATTATCGGGAGTTTTATTTCGCATTGCCAAATCTTTGTTGGAATTATCGGAAAAGTGAAAAATAGTGACATCGGCTTTGTGATAGTGTAATTCAGTGCGGATCGTTTTATTTAGGTGAAATTATAATGAAATGTAGTGCAAATTGAAGGAGAAACTTGCGGATTGATTTTATTCGATTTGCATAAACGTTTGGTAAGCCAGATTGGCACAGCTAAGTGCAACCTGAAGACGGTTCGATGCAGCGCTGGATTTCAAAGCTAAGAAACGGACATATTCCCAGCGTGCCGCTGAACTACTTTGGAAGGGAAAGCTAGCCAACTACGAGGACGAGAGCCATAGGATGGAACATTCTCATTTGGTAAGGCAATTCCGATTTATTTGTGGGAGATTGATTTGTAAAAGTATACGACTTTTAAACATTTACAAAATACCTACATTATTCATTTTAAGTCTGGCGTGTACCCTTAGTTGGACCTTAAAAATACTTGATTTATTTCAAATAATCTTTTGATTGGATAAAATAAATAAATATAAATATTTTTGGGACATCTCACACACGGCCTCTGACCCCAAACTAAGCAAGGCTTGTGATATGGCTGCCAGAGACTGATATACTACATATACTTATTTTTAAATACATACTTATATAGATAGTAACTAAATAACACCCAGACACAGAGCAAACACTTATGTTCATCACATAAATATTTGCCCTGGGTGGGGTTCGAACCCACGCCTCTTTGATCCAGAAGTTAGGGTCACTAACCACTGAGCCACCGAGGCAGTCGAGGCAGTCGAGGATACCCTCAATCTCTTACGCACAATCTTACTTTTTGTTTGTATTGTCGATTTGTTATTCATGTGCTTGCTTGTTCTTACTGTGCCCATTTGCAGGTTTGGACTTTCTTATATGAAATATATTGTGTTTTTCTATACCTAAACGGATTATATTAAGCGCCTTATTTTTAATATTGCGGTGTCTAATATTCATTTGATTACTGCGCTGCAATTATAGCGTATATTCTAGCGTTCAACGGAACCTTGAAGAATTAATAATAATTTTGGGGTATATATGCATAGCTAACTATATCTAGGTAGAGATATATTTTTTCATTGGGGGAGATTTTTACTTATGGCACTGAAACGTGTCTCTTACTACGGGCCTTATTGATAAGCTCCAAGTAGCCCAACGAGCTATGAGATTATGCTCGAAGTTTTTCTGCGGGATCTAATCATAAATGAGGAGTTTCGTAGAAAAACCAAAGTTACCGACTATCCAGCGGAAATGGCAGTAGGCAGGACACATAGAACGGAGGACTGATAACTGACGGGATCGAACAGTTCTTGAGTGCAGACCATGTGCCGCCAAGCTCAGCGTAGGATGTTCATCTACAGATCGGATAGATGATCTCATGAAGACTCCAAGCTCGCGCTGGATGCGAGCCTCTTCCAGTCCGGTCTAATTGTAGATCTATAGAGGAGGCCTATGGCCAGCATTGAACGTCCAAACGATGACGCTATCGTCACCTCAATAATGAAGATCTTACTGCGTTTCTTTGTGTTTAGGGGATAGGTCGTATGAACTACCTTCACCAAACTTGACAAAGGTTGATTTTTATAATCAAGTAGTTTGGTTGAACGTTCCAGGTTTTTAATGGGTTTACCGACCAGTCAGTGGGACTCCCACATATACACCAATGCCTTTTAGCAAAAGAGCTTTTATACTTTTCAACCGACTTCAAAAATTTAGATCTCAAAAAGTTCTCAATTCGACTGAGTGTTTTTTTTTGTATGTATTTTACGCGATTTCTCTGCTAATTATGAACAAATTTAGATAAATTTCTTTGTTTTTAGGGTTCCGTACCTCAAACGGAAAAAACGGAGCCCTTATAGGATCACTTTGTTGTCCGTCTGTTCGTCTGTCAGTCTGTGTGTATGTCAAGACTCTTTATCTCGTGAACGAATAAAGATATCGAGTTGAAATTTAAACTGTATACGTATATCTATGGTTTCTTTCAGTTGTGTAAAAGAAAAACTTCTCTGTTATCGTTTAAAAAAGTAAGAGCCGTTTATGTCGTAAAAAACCGCATATTTCGACACTCACAAAAATCAAAAACCTACAGGGTACTTTCCGTTGACATAGAACTATGATATTTGACGAAGAAGCATTGTCTCAGAGTACACATATAGGAATACATCTGAAAACTGTACATTTTTATTTAAATCACAAAATAATAGGGCCTCAAAATTCACAAAATATGTGTTCAAAATTCAAAGTGAGTAAATCGTATCATGTAAGGTATCATACAAAAGAACTTCATTAGCACATGCTTAAACAGGTTTTTAATTATTTTAACAATGTGTTTGTACGGAACCCTCGATGTGCGAGCCTGACTCGCACTTGTCCGGTTTTATTTTTTTTTTAATTTAAAGCCATTTTTTTGCTTTATTATTTTGATAAAATGTATAAGTTTACATAATATTTATAATATTGTAGCCAGCAGGTTGTAATTAGCGTCTGGCTTGTAGTCGGTAGATTTACGACTCTCCAAGGTAGTCTAGTCTAGTTATTTAGAACTTAGGGCATTATATTCGTGGTGCAATTTATTTTAATTCCTGGACAAGCACGTTACCTACGAATATAAAATGTTCCTTACATGCACGTTGTTGCCAAAAGTCTACAATTCGATTGTTTTTTGATTATCTGTGTAATGAAACCAATATCGGTAATAGGTACATCAATTCTGTGAAAAAAGTGAAATTTAAAAAATCATGCGTGAATAATCATAAATTCATCATCATCTCTTTCATAAATTTTGTTATAACAATAAATATTAAGTGATCCTGTGTCGAAAAATTGCTAAATTCAGAATTTTTAATATGTTACAAATCCTCTATCCCAAATGGATATAGCAACTGTGATCTATAAATTCACGTATCACCCGAGCCAAAGCAGCGCACAGTTGTAAATGCTATCCGCGGTCACTGAAAACTGATTATACTGTACGTTGCTGCACGCCTGTATTTTCGTGATCAATACGATCATTCTATGTTCTGATTATAACAATTTTTTTTTGTAAAAATGCTTGACAATCTGATTTAGTTCATATTTAAAAAATCATTAAACTCGTTTGTAATACCTAAGCTCTGTGTAAATAATACTATTGTAACGCAGTAGGCGCACGCCCGTTGTAGATATGTAGTAACTATGATGTAATCTACGATGTTTACGTGTTCCTGCTTCTGGGGAGCTCTATTGTTTCGCGTTTTTTTGGTGCCTTTTGTTTCCCGGTCTTTTGTATTCGGTTTTATGGTGTTTTTTGCGTGTGTACGTATTTGAGAATAATAGGGAAGTCTCGAACTTTCATCTTGTTTACTTTGTCGAACACAATGGCACCGATATTTCCAGAACCTTCTAGTCAACATTAATTCAGGTATAAATAGAGCCACGAGGTTTCGTCCGTTAAAGTTATTCGTTTACTGTCAAAACGAAAGCATCTCGTGTATAAGTGCAGTACCAGTGATTGTGAAGTGACTAGTTTGTGTGAATATCAGTGCCAGTGTGAAGTGTTTGTGCAAACAGTTGTGTCGTGCGTATCGTGATTTTGTACAATTAAGTGCAAAGTGAATAATCGGCATTTTAACTGATTATCCAAGAACCCATCTTGTAACACTATCAAGGGCCAGACAAGTGACGTTGAAATTCATCTCGAGGACAAATTAAAATCACTTAACTTTATAAACACTATTTGTATAAACTCCTAGAAACAACTCCTTACTATCTGACAACGTACTAATAGTATGACGTCATAACAAAAGGACGTGTGGAGCGCAGTTCATGTCAGGAACATTTCCTGTTGTCCCGCCAGTTTAACTTGTAATTAGTTTGGTTGGACCGCGTTTAAGTACTTACCCTTTCCTGTGTAGTTGGATTTTCAACTGCAAATTATCTTCTGCAGTCTGTGTGTGTAATATACAGAGTTATCTATAACTCGTATACCAAGCCGAAAGGAGGTAATTCAGATCATTACTATGATCAACTTTTACTAAATGGCTAATCCGGGATTTGAGAAATAAAATCAATTCAGACAAAATTGCAACTCGGAATTGACTAAAATTTAATGTATGAAAGAGCTGATCGTTTTTCTCGAATTCCAGGTTGGCATGATAGTAAAAGTTGTTCATAATGATGGTCTGAATCACCTCCTCTCGGCTTAGTACACCAGTTCTAGATAGCCCTATTCACAAGTTGGATCAATTGGATTATCTCTAGATTTTCTGTTTTGTGTGGATATTTGCAAAAAAGCTAATTGCTTTTTGCGTAGTTGTATTTTTGTATTTTGCTATATTTAGTAAAAGCCTTTGCTCTTTAAAAAAAAAAGAAACAAAATTTCCACTGAAATTTCTGATAAAGTTTTACCTAATACATTCATAAAAACATATTTACCTACCGACCTTCACCTCGACTTGTTAAAAATAAATATATCTTCCCCACCACCACACCCAGCACATCAAGCCCACATTTTATCTAGAAAACTAAGAACATAAAACTAAAGCCCAGGAAAATATAAATTAACAGCCGTATTTCCAACTTCAGATACTTCGGGAAAAGAAGCCACAGAAAATGTTACTCGCTCCTGACATTGTCAGGGATGTGTGAAAATATAATATTGGAGGTGCCAGGACGGAACGTAATAATAAAGTTTTCTTTATTGAATACAATAAATTTTATAGTAAAAACTGTGTACAAAGATAGTAAAGTCTTAAAATTACAAGTAATAGAAACAGTACTAAAATAGCAAGATAATACATCACTTTGTCTTATTTTAAATATGAAATTTAAAAAGTGTTAGATAAAGATGCGTATACACCCGAACTTACGTAATTTCGAAGGGTTTCACAAACTAGCATTGAGCTATCTCGGGTGTCCAAATTCAAATAGGTAAAAAGTAGGAAGGTAAAATGATCAGAGATTTGAACCTTCTTACTGGAACAAGAGGGTTCAAATTTCCGAAAAAGACTAATGACCTAATCTAACCAAATTTTAACCATTTTGACATTCCAACTGGTGATTTTGACGTATGCGACAGACATTGCGTTTTTTTTGTTCCACTCACTCTCGCGTATGCTGTATAACCATTAAGTATAAGCTTTAGCTTTTATAAGCACGCATATACATGAATATGACAAATCCATAAAAGGATCCGCATCAGTTATGGTGCTTCAATGTGGTAATGATTTTATACCATCTGATGATTGCAAAGTCACGAACAATCAGTTTACAATTATATAATTGTTATGACTCTTATGATTACAATTATAGAGAAAACTTTAAGCGAAGGACATGGCGTTCCGCAGCGTAACGCACGCTGCCACCATTTTATCAAGAATCACCACTCGAGCTGATCTAATCACATTTTAACACAACTTCTCTCGAACAAGCTCTCTTTACAACTGACAAATGACATCTGACAAATGTCATCATCGCATTTTCCCGCCCATCGGCCAATCATGCGATATCACTTGAAACCTCCTTGGAACCAATTAGCAGCTTTTGTTACAAGCGTTACCCCAGGAATGTTGCCACTTCCATTCCTAGTCCTTCGAAATTATACTAAGTGGCACTATTTAACGATAAACTTAAAGCTGTTGTCCCGTTAAATACATATTAACATAGACAAAAAGAGATTTATAGACACAGACACATGACCTCGTAGATACCTACATAGACACACAGATATACAGATTATACAGGGTAATTTCTAATCAATTGGCATCCTTTCAGGGAATTATTTTGTACATCAAAACTAACAACTTTTGTTGTGCGACTTTTGTCAAAACTAAAAAAAAATCAGCTGTTCCATACATTTTATCGAGGGTGAACGATATTTTTCTATGGAACAACAACTTATTTTTTTGAGAATTAATAAAAGTTGTTAGTTTAGATGTACAGAATTAGCCCCTGAATGGATGCTAATTGATTAGAAATAACCCTGTATAGACTTGTGACACATACACTTGTGAGACATATATGTACATTGACATACACTTATAACTCGACTTTCCTTAATAGGAGATTAAATCAAATAAATAATAATAAAAATATAACTTTTGAAAAATACAAGCTTTTGAGATTCATGTAGCAGCAGCGTGCTAGCCAAGACAAGTAAAACGAGCCCAAATACGACGGGGCTATCTTGTACAGGAGTTCCTATGGCTACTTCCGACCCCATCATCAGATCAGCTCCATAGTACCATATTATTGCGTTTTCACGCGATATACATACATATGCGTGCAAAATTTTAGCTCAATCGGAAACCGGGAAGTTGGTCAAAGGTGATGTCTACAAGTAATATATTATTCAGAGAAAAATCGAACCAAGATGATATATACATCATTTGAAAGCTTGTTTTATGGGCTTCCAAAAAATATTTAATTAAGATTTTTTCACCCCTCCAATATTTTTTTAAATGCGAAATATAAATTATATGAAAAATAACAATACAGCTTATTACTTTTTCTAGTTTAGCAATGATAAAGTGCTTCTATCGTTATTTTTCTTGCATTTGTAGCTGATTCTTCCGCATTCATAACATAATTTGCAAAAATTAGAAATTATAACCAAACAGTGTGACCAGTCAGTAGGTACAATGTGACAAACAAACACTTTAAAAGTGTGTCTAATTGGTAAAAATGCTTTTAATTAAAAATTTGGAGGTTAATTAATCAGGGTTGATATAGATAAACTACTTATTGAGCCAAATATATTTATTTATCCTAATAAATTCAAAATTAATTTTAAAAAAATCGGAGGGTTCCTTTTTGTTTTTAACTGTTGTAATTGACTCAAAAAAATATGAACTTTCTCGAAATGTAACGAGTTTTGTGGTTAGAATTTTTGATTATTATTATACCAGCCTCCATACATTATGTGGACATGTCCTTTAACTTGCAAGATTCCACCCTAACTTACGTACATAGGTACATCCATTGCAAGTTAAAAAAAGCTTGTAAAATAGATCGATCCTTCTCCAAATTTCCTAATTCAGCGAAAAAATTTCTATTACATCCAAAATATGAAAGGTATTTACACTCGCGAAGCCAAGTAATATCCAGCTTTGTGTGACGCCGCGGAGGAATTTTATACTGCCCGCGTTTAGGACAGGACTCCAACAAAACAACGCGGAACAAATAAAAAAAATATTTGACTTTTCTTATGGCTATGTACAGAAATAGGTACAGTAATACAGTTTATAACAGTTTTATAGTATACTTATAACTAATTGTTAAAGTTATTATGCAACATACATTGAGTCCGTGGACTGTACATACTTGTGGGTGAACCCTAAATCCCACACTAGGAGAATTCCTGTGTCGTGGGATTTAGTGCCTTCCGTATTAATATTGAATGAAGTTAATGGTTACGTGTAGTCTAAATTAACAGTAGGTATAAGTTTCGTAATTACTTAATATAAGTGTAGAAAACAGCAAAAAATAAAATATTAAATTTACATTGAGGGTAGGCAAGATATTTAATATTGTAGTCAATAAAGCAATGATCCCAGGCTGAGTCTAATAATAATTGCGAACTATGTATAAAATTACATGTGTGCATAAAACGTACTTATAATAAATAAATGATAAATATTCGGGGATATCTTACACACGGTTTCTGACCCCAAACTAATCAGAAGTGATATGGTTGCCAGGAACTGATCTATACGAGCTCGGAGTCTCTCTGCGGGATCGAATCAGGAATGAGGAGATCCGTAGAAGAACCAAAGTTATCGACATAGCCCAACGGATTAGCAAGTTGAAATGGCAATGGGCAGGGCACATAGCGCGGAGGACTGATGACCGGTGGAGTCGAAAATTTCTCGAGTGGAGAACACGTACCGGCAAGCGCAGCGTAGGACGTCCACCCACAAGGTGGACGGATGACCTCATTAAGACCGCAGGATCGCGCTGGATGCAAGCCGCTTCCAACCGGTCTTATTGGAGATCCATAAGGGAGGCCTATGTCCAGCAGTAGACGTCTTTTGGCTGATGGATGGATGGATGGATCTATACGAAATATACATATTTTTTAAATACATACTTGCATATATAGATACTAGGTTAGGTATCTGTGTAGCAAACACCTAAGTTCATCACAAAAATGCTTGTCCTGGGTAGGAATCGAACCCATACCACGCCTCATTAATCCAGGAGTAAGGGTCATTAGCCACTGGGCCACTGAGGCAGGCAATGGAGCTGAGCGGTGACCGCAGCGCGTTGTACTCCAAGTAAAATATAAAAAGTGCGTACACAGAATTTTCTCAATTCCGGGTTAGCTTTATAGTAAAAGTTGGTCACAAACAAACAAAAAGTTAGTTGGTCAGTCAGTTTTTGGTTAGCTGAATTAACTTGTTCTAAATAGCAGATGGAGCTTGGCTGTTCTTTTACCACCAGACAAATGCAAAAAATGCGTAACGTAGAGTTTGTTACAACCAATAAAATTGCTTCATTTACGCTTGTTCAGCGTAGCTACTATGGAAACGGCTTAGCGGACCGAGTTTAGTACATTAGACTGAAATGATTTTTATCGTGCTTCACACACTAGGTTTATAGAAACTTTCTTTATGTGTTTTCGCAGACAGCGTTCTAGCTTAATTTGGACAAAGCATCTGGGACGGAATCCCAGATTGATGCAGGTTCAAATCCTGCGAATGCGTCAATTTTTGAAATGTTTATTACGTTAGACTGCCTCGGCGGCTCAGTGGTTAGTGAACCTGACTTCTGGATCAAAGAGGCGTGGGTTCGATCCCCACCCATGGCAACCATTTATGTGATGAACATTGATGTTTGCTCTGTGTCTGGGTATTATTTAGGTACTATCTATATAAGTATGTATTTAAAAATATGTATATGTCTAGTCTCTGGCAGCCATATTACAAGCTTTGCTTAGTTTGGGGCCAGAGACCGTGTGTAACATGTCCCTTATTATTAAAATAATATTAAAAAAATATATTATACAGTGATTATATGGTTTTTAAAACCCACCTCATGCAAATATCTGGTAGAAACACTGCCTAGGTTATAAACTATATTTTGTAACGGAAAAAAAATAAAATTGAAATAGTATTTATAAGTTTTGTTCTTTATTAAGTACATCCTTATCCTTATTTAGTTTATTGGGTCCTTAGTTGGTTTATTGGTATGAAAGAACACACCAAGCAGCAACGGAGCAACGTATTGACTTGATTTTTGGCATGGAGATGAGTGGAGAGTTTGAAAGACGGAAAGTGACATAGGATATTTTTTACCCGGAAAAGTAAAAAATTCCCCTGGGATATGACAAAAATCTAAATATTATGCGGGCGGAGCCGCGAGCAAAAGCTAGTACTATGATATATCTGCAAAGGACTTTCAGACTATACAACACTCTGCCTAGCTCTACCCATTCCTGCTTCGCTTTGTTTTAGTGGATTTTGGGCTTTAATACTGCCAACCAGGTTTATTTGTCATTTTTAACCAGAGCCATGCAATTTTGTTTTGGACTACGAAATATAATTCTGTTGGAGCTATAGTCCGGTGTTATATTCATGGACTTGAATATGTAGACCTGTATATAAAAGGTTCTTCTTTAAAATCATTCATCATCATCTTCCGCAGCATTCTCTATCCTACGGCTGGGTATAGGCCTCTCTCTTACGCTGCCATTTGTCTCTGTCCTGTGCTAATCATTTTCAGGTTCGATCCGCAATTTTCACGATATCGTCGACCCATTCTTAAAATCATTACCATAAGTGTGATTCATTGCTTGTTTATCGGCTCTCCAATCTTGAAAAAGATCGCCAAATGCGAACAATATATGTACAGGATTAGTCCTAATCAATTAGCATTATATTAGGGGCTTATTCTGTACATCAAAACTAACAACTTTTGTTCTGCGACTTTTGTCAAAACTCAAAAAAAATCATACATTTTGTCGAGGGTGACTGATATTTTTATACGGAACAACAATTTTTTTCTGAGCTTTGACAAAAGTCGCAGAGCTATAGTTGTTAGTATTGATGTACAGAATAAACCCCTAAAAGAATGCTTATTGATTAAGAATAACCCAGTAGAGTAATAAAATATTGTGAATGTGATTGAATCATTTAGATTCTCTTGTATTATACCTCAATGGTTAGTGTCCGGTTATGTTCCACTGTTACAATTGTGTGCGGGAAGGTCATCAAAGTTTTCATATTGCGCGGTTTTCATTTTGCTGAAAATTTGTTGGTTACGTATTTTATTTGCTGACGGCATGTGCTGAATAATTTTATTGAGTGGGCATTCAAGCATAATACACAAAAAATATGTTTAGCTTAATAACTACCGATTTAAAATTGAAGTCATTATTTAGAAATTAGTGGTCAGATCTTGAACTTTACAGCACTACATTACATGAGAAGCACCAAAAAATAGACAGAATAAATAAAAATAGTTTGTTGGAAATAATAAAAGATTCATAAAAATTGTCTCCGCCGGTAAATAAAAAAAAAAAATTAAGAACAATTTTGAAAAATGACGCATACCCACTTTTATAAATAAACTTCAAAATGTCGAATTGCGAACCAGCCGGGCGAAGACATAACTTTATCGACGTGCCAAAACGAGACATAGTTATGGTGAAGTATATATCTGTCACTTTTTCACACGTCAATTAAAATTATGTCGTGGTCGTATGCTAAGCCAGCTTCTCCTTTTCCTAAAAGTCCTAAAACTGAAAATAATGGCGATGAGCAGCTTTCGGTCTTATTGGATATTCATAGGGAGGCCTATGTCCCATTGTCCAGCAGTGGACGTCCTTTGGCTGATAGTAATGATGGCGTGATAGTAGATTTAGAATTATACACACGTCAAAGTTATAAAAGTTTTTATTAATTCGATACTCTATGTTTATTTTTATGTTTATTGTAAGTGTTATTAGAAGTATTTATGTATGGCTATTATTATGTAGTTTATTTTATTGTTGATTGGGAATCTGTGGTAACTTTCTTTCGTTATTTTTTTTTCTTTTGTTTTTACGTTTACACCGTCCTTGTCGTCTTTACGTTTCCTTGCATCCAAGAGAGGCTGTCTGGAAGAAATCGCTTTTAGCGATAAGACCGCCGTTTGTGCCTTCTGCCTTTGTTTGTTATGTTTTGTATTCTTGTTGGTGTCAATAAAGTGTTGTTGTATTGTATTGTACTCTTTTTTGTGTTAGGGCAAACAAAATTAGGCATTTTATAAAATTACATCGCAAAATAAAGTAAAAATTAAGACTGTTCAACTGCAGCGCACGCTTGTTCCTTCACAAAAGACTTTTGTTAGCAAACGTTACTAAAACTGTGTGTGAAATAGAAAGAGGTGGGGCAAAGAGTAAGACATGGAAAATATAGATACGACGTAGATGAAAGAAGTCGTGTCTTGTGTCTCGGGCGATATATTCGTAATAGACCCTGAGCGTAGCGAGAGACTCTACGCACGGTAGTGGTATCTATGCAGTATTCCGTTTTATACAAATAGTCGAAATGCGAATCATATCTAGGCGCATCGCAGTTCGGTATACAACAATCGCAGGGGCGCGACGCCGCGCCGCCGCCGCGCCGTAGTGACGAACAAACGTGTGGGTTTGTTTTCAGCTATCAGTAAGCGAGCGATTTACCTACCCGGCGGGCAGCTCCAGTACGTGTTACGTAGAGCGTGGCCACGCGGGGCTGTAGTTTAAACTTAACTTCCAAGCGAAGCAAGGGAGTTATTTATAGTCCTAAGTGAAGCGGGGTTCAAGCCGCCCAGGACGAAGACAGGTTATATTATAGTGGTGCATACTCTGCAGCACTTTATTCTTATTTCTATTCATGTGATCGAAGCTAGCATAGAACGTTCTTCAGTTCTTTGAAAATTAACTTTTTTCAAACAAATTACTCATCTGTACGTACACACACGTATTCTTTGCCCCAAGCTAGGTGGAAAAGTTGCGCTTGGCACCTAGGGCGCGTCGCAAACTGCACAAGTTGGAACAGACGTTTTTAACTTTACCGCTTCTTTGTTCTGCATGCTTCGTTAAATAAACGGTGGTGTGGAACGACGACTTTTTCAATTTAGAATACTACTAAAAATTTAAAGAAGATGTTCCACCGGAAGTACATACTTTGTACCATGCTTAAAAATAAGCGAAAAAAAATCTGCATTTAATGCTTACTTAGGTACATTATTTAAAAAAAACCGGACAAGTACGAGTCAGGCTCGCACATCGAGGGTTCCGTACAAACACGTTGTTAAAATAATTAAATACCTGTTTTAGCATGTGCTAATGAAGTTCTTTTAAATGATACCTTACATGATACGATTTACTCACTTTGAATTTTGAACCCATATTTTGTGAATTTTGAGGCCCTATTTTTGCGATTTGAATAAAAATATACAGTTTTCAGATTTATTCCTATATGTGTACTCTGAGACAATGCTTTTCGCCAAATTTTATAGTTCTATGTCAACGGAAAGTACCCTGTAGGTTTTGATTTTTGTGAGTGTCGAAATATGCGGTTTTTTACGACATAAACGGCTCTAACTTTTTTAAACGATAACTGAGAAGTTTTTCTTTTACACAACTGCAAGAGGCCATGGATATACGTATACAGTTTAACTTCAACTTGATATCTTTACGTGTTCCCGAGATATAGAGTCTTGACATACACATAGACGGACAGACGGACAACAAAGTGATCTGTTTTTTTTCCTTTTGAGGTACGGAACCCTAAAAATACTGAATTGACTTTTGTTCGTATAGCGGCCATGTTTTTTGAGCAATTTTATTACTATATGATGTAAAAATATCTTCATAGCAATTAAGGAGTGAATTTGTGCATAGACGTAAGCTAATTACATAAATAACACCTATAATAATTAATCTACTTACAGTCCAATAAATGATCGGTCTCATTTATTTATTCAGGTTTTTCAAAACTATACCTGTACCAGTCTCTCTCATTCCTATGGTTGCCTGAAAGAGATCACTTATTTATGCTTCTGTTTTTCTGTATATTGTATATAGGTGTGTGTAAATCAATTTTAATTACTAATTAAAGTTTACATATCTATGTACCTATCTAGGCAGGCTTCATGTACGCTAGGTTTAGTTTATCCATTAATGTGAAATATATTGACTATAATTACTTGAAAGGCACATAGTGTAGTTTCAAATTCAATTTATATCGTACTGAGACGAATTTGATCGTATTAGTTTTGAATGCAAGGATATAGGTGTGTCAAACAAGTATAGATAGCAAAAGTGTTTGTAATATAAAAAGCCTATACATACATACATCTTTCCGCCGCAGGATGTCAACTGCTAGACGTAGGCCTCCTTTACGGATTTCCAATAAAGTTGGTTGTAAGCACCCTACATCCAGCGCGTTCCTGTGATCTTAATTAATATCGTCAGTCCACGGACTAGTCGGTGGACGTCCTACGCTGCGCTTGCTTATTATCCGTCGTCTGCATTCGAGAATTCACCCATCAGCCATCCGTTCTTCTAAAAATGTGCCCTGCCCACTGCCATTTCAACTTGCTAATGAGCTGGCCTATAATTTCAGCGACGTTGTTTCGTCTGCGGACTTCTTTATTCTCTCTATAACATTATTTACATGTGTGCATACTTGATCTTAAACAATAGTAAGTAAATAAAATCCAATTTCTCACCTTCAACTACTCATTCGATTTCATTACAACTTTGTTTGATAATCGATTTTTTCCACCACTATCTCAACTCTAAAAATGTCAATCTTCTATGTCAATGTCACTGTCGCAGCGATCAAGTTAAATTTTATAGAGTATAAAAAAGGTTTGTAAGACAATCCATTTATAGCTTATTTAAGGCGTCAACCGACGAAAAGGAAGGAAGACCTCATTTTAAGAAAGTAAGATCGAGCTGGATGCAAGCCGCTTCCTACTAGTTTGATTGGAGATCTATAGGGACGGCCTATGTGTAGCGGTTGATGTCATATGATCGGAAAAAAAAGAAGAAATAAATTTTAAGAATATAATACATGTTAGACTTCATTTAATAATTAATACATAGTTACATGTCTTAAAAAACATTGTCAACACAAAAGTTTGTCCACATAAAAAAAAAACATCACGCCATCACATGTCAATGTCATACACAATATAATATGATATATATAATATCACTAATAACTTAACCTATTCCTAATGTCCATCGAGAGCCGTTCCCCTCCCAAACGTCCCCATTAGGCTAGCTGCATTGCCCCGCTGAATAGCTATCGAGACGCGTTGGACAAAATAATTACCCGATTTTAGACTTAAATATCAAGTACCTATGTAGGAACCTAGGTTTTTTTGTGTCGCAAATTTTCTCACCTACTGTCTTCATAGCAATAAAAATTGGCTAAGTGCAAGCTGGACTCGCGCACTAAGGGTTCCCTACAGTATGGAAGCCCCCTTAATATATTAGATAAAATACCGGTTTTAACTCACGTATGATATACGGCCGGGCCGCTGTGAAACCCGACCGGTTTCGGAGTAAAATTAGTACTCCTTCTTCATCAGGGAATACGCGCACTCCCGTCGCCTGGCGCACGCGCAAGTGCGCGCGAAGCGTGACGAAGGAGTACTAATTTTACTCCGAAACCGGTCGGGTTTCACAGCGGCCCAGCCGTATATCATACGTGAGTTAAAACCGGTATTTTATCTAATATAATGTATTCTCACGCGAGTTTTAATGCAGTGACCCCTTAATATATTTTATTTTAATTTAATTATTTATTTTTGTAAGGATTATACAACTTAATATTCTGTGCATATTTCAAGCATCTTCCTGATGTAGTTAGTAATATCAAGCAAAATATTAAATATTTATTTAATTTTTATTCAGTTATTTATTTTTGAAGTAATTATTTAATTAAGATAAGATAAGATAAGATAACGTTTATTTTGCTCAAAAAGTTACAGTTAAAGTTACAAAAAATTAAACATTCTGTGAATATTTAGAGCATCTACCTGTCACCGTTATTAATATCGATCGAAAAACGGCTAAAATTCAGGTTTGTTGTATATGAGATACAGCCTGGAGACAGACAGACAGACAAACATACAGACGGACAGCGGAGTCTTAGTAATAGGGTTCTGTTTTTACCCTTTGGGTACGGAACCCTAAAAAGCAATTCAGGAATTTGGCTTTCTAACTACAATAGTAAACTAAAACGAACTCGATCATTATTTATTGAAGAGTTTCATTTACCTATCCTAAGAAAATAACCCTATCCTCCGAGCATTTTTTTGCTATCGCTACGTATTCTGATGCTATTTTAATATGCTAATGGTACAAAATAAATTTGGTATAGGCATTTTATGGGAAATGAAGTATAAATTCAATTTCGCGAGGGTGAGGGGATGCTATTCTTAGGGTTAAGCCTCACGAGGATAATTTCTGATGTGTCAATATGTTGCTTGTTGATTTAAATACAAGGTTTTACATTGATGTAATTAAAAAACTTTTAATTACATCGATTTTGATAAAAATTTAAATGGAACCAATATTCTTTCCGATAAAAAAAGAATTATCGAAATAGCACCACTACGTTAAAAGTTATGCGTGATTATACATAAAAAAAAAATATCCTACTAATATAATAAACGCGAAAGTTTGTGAGGATGGATGGATGTTTGTTACTCTTTCACGCAAAAACTACTGAAAGTATTGAGATGAAACTTTGCAATAATATAGCTAATATATCAGAATAACACATAGGCTATACATTTAATATAAATATAAATTTAATAAATTATAATGATATTGCGTCAAAAATCAAAATATCATGCGGGCGAAGCCGCGGGTAAAAACTAGTATATACATATACGCGTCGAATTGAGTACTTCCTCCGTTTCGTCGGTCAAAAAATCAGCCCTTCTATTATATTTTGTTGACATTATAATAAAGCCAGAGAACTTTTTTAAGGGGTTACTGTTTTCTTAAAAGCGATATAAAGATTACCTCTATAATAATTTTATTCATAATGACTAGTATACAAGATGTTGCTATGAAAATTGCAAAAAGTTTCAGAGGCAAAAAATATGACAATACCACTAAAACTCCCTAAATTTTACAAATCTATAATAGCCTGTATAATGGCCATTATGAAAAAAAAAAACGAAAGGACCAAATTTAAATTGTAAATAACGAAACGGTTATATTACAAAAAGTTATTTCTATTGGTAAGTATGCTACTGCTCCACTTACGTTTTAACGCGTATATTAGCGCGCTAATTAAAGCGTCTGTTAACACAACTAATCCTGATTATTAGGGTTTTGTACACAGATCAGAGAACCTCTGATCTGTGATTTTGTAGTACTGTATGTACTGAACTGTATCAGCCTTTTTAATAGTCCACTGCAGGACGTAGGCCTACCCACGAATGGTGGTTGGGCCATATCCACCACGCTGGACCAGTGCGGGTTGGTGGATTCACATACGCCATCGAATTCCTTCTACTGACATATGCAGGTTGCCTCACGATGTTTTCCTTCACCGAAAAGCCAGCGGTGTTAAATTAATTTAGTTAAAGTCTTTTAAATAATTTCGTTATGTCCGTCCGTCTGTATATCTGTTTGTTCGTTTCCATATCATAAAGCTTCTCTCGCACATTTATAAACCAAATCAATTAAACCATTTATTTATTTATAATTATATAAAATTTCCATGTCACAATGTTAGTTACCGTACAGGAGTACGGTAACTAACATTGTGACATGGAAAACGGCTTTACCGATTTTACCAAATTTTATATGCGTATTCAGTAGGTCTGAGAATCGACTACTATCTATTTTCCATACCCCTAAGTGATAAGGTTCAACCTTAATTTTTTTTTGAATATATTTAGAAACTAGAAATAATTTATAAGGTAAAACAACGTTTGCCGGGTCAGGTAGTTAAATTATAAGCCCCTAGCATTTTTTTTTTTAATTTTTGTCGGTAGGTATATATTTTTTGCTCACCAAGTCTAATGCATTTCAACCCTGCATCCCTCGGTCCAGGGTAGGTTTATATCTCAGAGATAATCTTAGTTTAGTGCTTTCTGTATTTTTTGCATTATCTAGAGGACCTGGTTTATGGTAGGTTATTTATTTGCAATATTTTCTTTGGGGATGTTTCAATTTAGGGGGGTCGTTTGGGAGGAAAAATCGCTGTGAAAATTCTATCATGGGGTTATGAACGAAACGAAAGGGAGGTTAAAGTTATAGAGTCTAATGCTATCTTTAGAGTATTTTGAGCCTCTGATATGGCTAAACGGTTAAAACAACCTTTCTACAATTTAACGTGTCATCCGAGCCATGGTAGCGTAAATCAATCAGTTGTAAATGCCACCCGCGGTCACCCATCCGAAGACTGGCCGTGCTGAACGCCGCTTAAGGTGACGCATTGACAAATTATTATTTCAAAAATTCTCCCTTCACTCGGACAAATTTTACGCGGTCGCGCTTGACAGGACCGCGCCAGAGCGGCGGGCGGCAGTGAGTTTTTAATTAATTACTCATAATGTACACATTAAAAAAAATAACTTCTCGGTCTATGAAAAAGAATAGCGGTCCGGCTATTTTATTCGTAAAAAATAATGGGGTGTTGTCGCTGATAATTCTGAGCATTCGAATTATTAAACTTTTTTTTGGTAAGAAATTTGTAATTTTTTTTTTAATAAAGCCGGTTACTTTTAAAAATTTTGTCCGGTTCATTAAATTTTTCAAGATTTTCCTTTAAATATGATATTTTTTAAATTTTCATCAATATCATTCGTCCTCTCACATCGCGCATTCAAAAGTACTTGTTTTCGTGTTTCTCGGCCCAATGCCTAGTCTTAATTTCGGTGATCGCTAATGAACACCTACTCAAACTACGCTGTGAGCGCTACCTAATTCTAAAACGAGTAAGTAAAGTTTATAGAATCGTGCTCGAGCCCCACCCGCGGCACCATTAGTGAAGTTGCATGGTAATCCTTGCGACCGACCAAGTTTGAGTAATTACCTAACGCAAACAGACTATGCACAACTACTTGTAACGTTAACAACAACGACGCTTTGTGTGCAATACACCTGCGACTTTTCGAAACCCACGACTTTTTGTCGCAAATATATTTTTCGATCTGGCAAATAGACTTGTAAATCCTTAAGCCGCTTTACGTACGATATATCTGCAATTTTTGCGACACAGTATCACGGACTCGAAAATGTTTTTCGCTTGGCAAAAAGTACATAGACTCTTCCAAAAGAATTGAATATATTTTGTATCTGACGTATGTATCTTACAATACTTACCTATGCTACCGCGGTACCATTAGTGAAGTTGCATGGTAATCCTTGCGACCGACCAAGTTTGAGTAATTACCTAACGCAAACAGACTATGCACAACTACTTGTAACGTTAACAACAACGCCGCTTTGGGTGCGACACACCCGCGATTTCCTAAACTCACGACTTTTTGTCGCAATAACATTCTTCACTTGGCCTAGAAGGCCAATAGACCCTAGGCAATAAAATAGTGCGTGGAGTCCCTCCGCGGGGATGAAGTGAAGCTTCGACGCAACAGTGCTTTCATACCCCCTTCATAGTAGCGTTAATTAAATGTTTAACGCAACCTTGCTGGAAGTCGCATGAGAAGTTTCACTTAAAAATACGCGAATAGACTACTCAACAACACTGCCTTGCGTGCGACAGACCCGCAATTTCTTGCGACCAAATATGGCGGATTCAGAAATGATTTTTGCTTGGCAAAATACAACAAGACTGTTCCAAAGAATTGAATAGGTTTTGTACCTTACCTACCGATCGTATGTACCTTACGATAATTATTATCTTTGTAGTTTGTGGCACCATTAGTAAAGTTGCGTGGTAATGTCGACTGACCAATTTTGAGTAATTATCTTACACAAACAGACTATGCACAACTAGGTACTTGTAAAGTTGACAATAACGCCACTTTGCATGCGATAAAATCGCAACTTTTTGTCACAACAACATTTTAGACTTCGCAATAAACGCTGCGAGTTTTATCGCAAAATTAAGTGGCAAAAAAGTACTCCAGATTTTTTTAGAATCATCAGATTTTTGTAATGTTAACAGCATAATCACTTTGCGTGCGACGCACCCGCAACTTTTTGTCACAATAATATTTTTCGATTCCCAAAAAATATTTATCTATGAGTTTTAACGTGTTTTATATCACGTGAGCATATTAGATGATTTTTTTTACTAGGACAAGTGCCTTTATTAACTACCACTAAATACAGACTAACATCATCTAAAACTATAAAAAACTACTACTATATAACAAGCAATTGTATCATCTCCAGTCCTTTGAAGGTCTAAAGATAATCCAAATGGTCAAGCCCACTGCCAGTTGGCAGCATGCCCAGCATACGGCAGCATTGCCACGCTGAATAGCAATGCTTATACCTTGAGCCAAATAAACACCAGCATTTCGGTCACGCATCGCTTCCACCAGACGCTCAGAAAGACTTTTGAAAACAAGATGAGCTCGCAGCCCCACGGATCCAATGTCTCAACTCCAAACGGCTCAAATGTGTAACCACTGCCGATGTTAGCATATTGAAAAGGTATGAAATCGAAGTACCCTAACTTCGATATGTTGCCGCTATTTTCTCAAAAATACAGAAAACAAATTTTAGGCTTTTAACTATCACAAGATGATAGATGCAAACAAGAAGCCTCTGTCGTCGGTCCCTAATTTTTCGTCGCAATTGTGTCGCAACTTTTTCGACATTTGGTGTCGCAACATTGTCGCAAGTCTGTCTCCCCAAGCCGCGGGTGCCGTGAGCGCGCTGAATCACGGCAGTATAATTTCCTGAATGCAATAGAGGATGTTGTGTCGAAGCGATTCTTCATGCAATGTCGTTATGTCGCGTCTGAGCTTATTTCAGCTTATTTCATGGATGTTGGTAATAGCGAGCGGGTTGAGAGCTCATCTTGTTTTCAATTTTAGAACAAGATTGTATTGTATAGACATAGACATAGACATCCTTTTATTGTGACAAAAATAGAGAGTACAACATACTTAAATTAAACATAATAAATATTAAAACTAAGTAGAATACCACTTATAATCTATATTTCTGTCACAAATCGGCTCCACCTCAGCATATTATGTTAGCTGTGAACCAGCGCTGGTCTTCCGGTGGAGCCGGCAGGTGACATTACATGGTTATAAAAAATAAATCATTTACTGAGCTAGTCTAGACAAGCAGTTTGAATATAAGCAGTATCGGCAAATACAAATACATACCACGCCAAAAAAAAAATTGGTTTGCATGTCAACTTCACATTTTGACAGTGATAGAGTTACTTAATGCAAATTGTCAAATTTAAGCGTAAAAGTTTACCAAACAAGACCTCTTACCTTTAAATGTTTTCTTATAATTTTAGTTGTTTCAGTTTTGTGTTCTTGTGTAATATAATATTAGTATTTTTTGCAGGTATTGTTATTAGTTTTATCATTTAAAGTAGTAATGTAATTTGTTATTTACCTATTGGTTTTATTACTCAAATCTATGTTTAGAAATCAAATCTTGGATTGTAGAATCAAGAATCAAATGCATTAAGTAGCTCTATCACATATCATAGTATAGGTTTGGTTTTATAGTTTTAAGCCTCCTGAAAGCCTTTACCGACACTCGCAGCGTCCGCTTATATTATTATTTCTCTAAAACTTGCCTAAAATTTGCTCATACGGATGAGCTGATTAAGACTATTTACCGGTAATCCGAGGCCGGAAACTAGAACGGTAAATTTTTGACGGGCGACAGATCTCGAACCAATTTTTTTTAACACGCTTTTATTAGTTTCACCTGTATGTTTGTTTGCTTGTTTGTAACCAATCCCTTTGAGCTCGATTTTGACCTACTTTGCGCGTTCAGATTTTCGTTAAACTTTGCACACCTATTAAAGACCGATGACAATGCACTTATATAAAAAATATGAATCCTAAGAGTGTTTTTTTTTAAATATATTTATTTAAATTTCAGTTAATTTATGAAAGGGTCCTTCAAGGGTCTGTGGATGATCCAATTGCTTATTATGTAGTAGTAGTTTATGTAGGGTTAGATTATGTACGTCTTGTAGTTAATAAAATAGGACATTTTTAATTTTCTTCGATTGAAAATAAATTTGAAAATCGAAAATACTACAAAACATGCTTTGAAAATTTAAAGGCAGATTTATCATTGTTAATGAGGGATACCAAAAAATTGGCGCATTTAATCCTCTTAATATGAGAGTATACATATTACCTATGAGGCTGAACTTATTCCAACCCTTTACTATGCTTCCATCCATCTATCTATCAGCCATAAGACGTCCAATGCTGGACATAGGCTTCCCCTATGGTTTTCCAATAAGGTCGATTGGAAGCGGCCTGTATCCAGCGCGTTCCTGCGATATTTATTATATCGTCAGTCTACCTAGTCGGTGGACGTCCTACGCTGCGCTTGATGGTCCGTGATCTCCTTTCGAGAACTTTACTGCACCATCGGCCATCTGTTCTCCGAAAGATGTGCCCTGCCCAATGCCACTTTAATTTGCTAATCCGCTGGGCTATGTCGGTAACTTTGGTTCGTCTGCGGATTTCCTCATTTCTGATTCGATCTCGCAGAGAGACGCCAAATATAGCCCTCTCCATAGCACATTGGGCTGTCCTGAGCTTATTCATAAGGCCCACAATACAATAACAATACAGTACACATACTATGCTTAGTAAAGTACAAACACAGCTCAGCCGACGATTGTGTTTATAAACTAAGAAAATATAGCGTATTTGCAGAGTACTCGCAGATTGTGCCCAATTCCGTTAATTTCGACTACGCATTTGTAGTCTGTGTCTCAAACAGCGCTAAATCAACAAATTATTTCTTTTCCACCTCATTGGATAATGTTGTTTAATTGAATACCGCTAAAATTTCAAGCTACCGATGTTTTATCGATTAACCCATAAAACCATCGAGCATTCGAATAATATCGATATTCGGGTCGTCCGCCGCGGTCGCCGGTGCATTAGCAACGGCTAGCGAGCGGTCGGATTGAAAACGACCCGAGTAATGCAATTATTGCACGTGGTGACGTGCTTTTATCGAATAAGTATCGATAGTTTAAACAGTCATATAAGTGTGGTTATAAGGCTAAATGGCTGAACCTACTTTCATACAAGAGTTAACACGCTATTTAAATAATCATTAATAATAAAACCATCGAGCATTCGAATAGTATCGATATTCGGGTTGATCCGCCACGGTCGTTGCGTCGGTGCATAATGGTGTGTTTAGACTGTTTAGGGCTTAATAGCTGGAGATGATTTCATACAGAAGTTACCACATTATGCTGATACAAAATAATAATTTAACTCTTAAAACTATCAAGCATTCAAATAGTATCGATATTCGGACTGATGCGCCGCGGTTGTCGGTGCATTAGCAACGGCTAGCGAGTGGTCGGATTGAAAACGTCACGAGTAATGCAATTTTTGCACGTAGTGATGTTTTTATCGAATATCGATAGATTTTATATTAAAACGGGCACTCCGTCCTTTTGAATATATTAACCATTGAC
The DNA here is from genome assembly GCA_949316475.1 of Hypomecis punctinalis. Lineage (NCBI taxonomy): Eukaryota > Metazoa > Arthropoda > Insecta > Lepidoptera > Geometridae > Hypomecis > Hypomecis punctinalis. Next base: position 8,317,662 of record OX438820.1, on the reverse strand, counting down.
GTTATAATTTTCGTTCTATATAGGGTCGCGCCACGTTCTACTTATTGGTTTGTTTCTTACCTACTGTTTCATGCAACAATGGTGCAACGGATCGCCTTGATTTTTTGCCTAAATATAGTATCTGTAATCTACTTCTTAATAGTTAAATATTATAGTAATCAACGTATAAAAATTATCTCATTTGAGTTTTTTTTCTTGTAATCAGTAGGTACTTCAATCCTAGGATTACACGTCTTAGATTTTACAGTTTTTTTTAAATGACTTTAAAATTATAAGTCTCTAAAAACTCACTTTTTACGCAAAAATTTGACTGAGAAGTATACATAAGCTAAAAAAAAATATGAAAAAATTATGGCGCACGATTTTGACACGAGACGCAGACGTACGATCGTGCAATTTTTTATTCAAGCGATTGACACCAAAAATATAAAATTTTGTTACAATTTAAGGGGTGAAAGAGTTATCTCCCGAAACGTAAATTTTATTAAAATGTACCAAAAATTTTATCGATGTTCTAGACAACGCAAAAACACTGCTCGATTCACTATCCTCTTAAGGGATGAGAAATGTTATATAGGCTGTTCTTTTATACTGGAACAGAAAAAGTGGTTTGTGTAAACCCGTAGATAAAGCTAGTTTGTGATAAATATTAATTCGGGCGTGAAAAATTAAACAATAGGCATATACGAGTCACGCTGTAAGATACCCTTCAATCAAAGGTTGGTTTTTGTCACTTCTTATCAATAACCCAAGTGTTTTTTAGATAATTTACATCACTGAAATATATTTCTTACCATTTAATTTTTTATCGATATGTTTTTCTTTTTCCCATCCCTAGCGCACCGAAGATTTACTCGCCGGCGTCCGGTGGCTTGGCTAACCTTGCCTGCATTAACAAGATATCGATCAGACAGACACCTTCGCTGCATTTACTGGAATTAACCGCCTGTAAGCATTGCCCAACCCTAAAGAACGTGCTTTAGATGGTCTACAGTTTAATTGACCTATGGATATATTTATAGAGTAGCGCTCATAGCGAAGTTTGTTTATGTGTTTCCTCAGCATAAAGGTCTATAGATGGTCGGTAGTTTAATAGATCTTTGGATATTTATTATTCTATACTACGGGAATAATCGCGCAATAAAATTACGAGATAAATAAATACCTCATCATCCCGACGTTTCGGCCGAGTTGCATTGACCGTGGTCACGGGTAGACTGGAATTAAAACAGCTGGTACCACCAATTCAACTTGAACTTAAAAAATTGTCACTACGACACACAACACTGACGGTATTTAACAATGTCCTTCTACCTAAACTACGCGATTTACCTTTGTTGACAACAGGATTCCACACACACACACACAGGAGGAGGTCGGGATGATGAGGTATTTATTTATCTCGTAATTTTATTGCGCGATTATTCCCGTAGTATATAATAATAATGTGTTCAAATCGCGAAAAACTTTGGATCTGTTAGAAGGATTGCATAGCGTTTCTAGCCTAGCTTGACTTGATGTTGCTTATACAATCTCATTGTTTTTAGGGTTCCGTACCTCAAAAAGAAAAAAAACTGAACTCTAATGGGATCACTTCGTTATCCGTCTATTCGTTAAGGGGGCGCCTAATCGACTTTTTAAAGACGTGGTGTAAAGATAACGAACATAAATATCCATATTAAAAAAATACTATAGGAAAGTAAAGAACCTATAGTAGCAGAGTAATCGCGTAGAATTTTGGAACATAAGGTGGTTACCTTAGAAAAAAATAAAACTTCGCATCATAAAAAAACATTTTTTTTTCATATGCTCGAAATTATCAGCGACAACACCACATTATTTTTGACAAATTACGTAGCCAGACTATACTCCATAAAATTTAACTTGATCTCTGCGACAGTTACATATTGACATATTTAGAGTTGAGATAGTGGTGGAAAAAATCGATTTTCAAACAATGTTGTAATGAAATCGAATGAGTAGTTGAAGATGAGAAACTGGATTTTATTTACTTACTATTATTTAAGATCAAGTATGTACACATGTAAATAATGTTATCATATTAATTAAATACTCATAATAATGTAACGATAGTATTTATCGACGGGTTTAATTTAATTACACATGTAAAAAATGTTATGATATTAAAATATACAATAAAATTGATGATAAATTAAGTTTTATATAAAATATCGTCAGTATAAACTATCGATATTTTAAATAAAACTCTATCTAAAACTCTGTGGTCACGATCATTCGTCGCTCATCACTAATCGGCATACCCATAAAGTATGACATTGACAGGTATAGTCTGTACCATTAAGACATTCAAGACTTCATAGGCGTGATTTTTCGGACAGCTGTCGCAGAGATCAAGTTAAATTTTATAGAGTATAATGTACTCGTACTAGTAGAGTACCTAATCGATTAGTTTTTTTAATATATGCTTAAATTTTGAATAAATAAATAAAACGTCATCCAAAAATGTAAGCTGGCGCTCGAAGCCAAAATCATCGTGAACTGTGTCATGGGATTTTCGACTCTAAACAAAGCAGCATAGATGATAGCGGGCGATGAAAAAAGCGCGGGTGAAATCTGTTTTTTTCATGGCATTAGGCGCACTCTTAATATGTCAAGAAGTTTTCTCGGGAATGCATAAAGGTATAGAGTTGAAATTAAAATCATTTACGCAGATTTACTTATATTATGGTCTCTTGTAGTAGTAGAAAATCAAACATAGCTCCGTTATTTATGACGAGAAATATAAAAAACTGTACACCTATGACAGTATCTAAGAATTAAACTTTTTATGGTTAGTGGATAATTTTCGTCGCTTAACTCAGCTGTTTCCATTTCCACCGTAGCAGGTATTCTGTAAATCAGCTACACCAGCTAGAATTTACTCTAAACTTTCCATTTCAGACGTCATCCAGTAAGCTCTCAAAGCTGTCCGAGCCGGTTTACACTTGCGCCAGTCCACCTCGTTATCCGACCAAAGATTTACAAAGTGGGGTGACCTTTCCCGGCAGTGCCTGGATATTGATTAGGTGTCTAAACAAAACAGAGAGATAAAAGAAGTAAAGCTTTGTATAATACCCGATAATTGTAGAATAAAGTCAAGATGCCCAAGGTGCTATGGATAGGGCACGAATCACTTTGCGAGTTCAAATCAGGAATGAAGAGATCGGCAGACGACCCAAGACTACCGACATTGCCTAGCAGATTAGGGCCTCATTCCTAATCTGCTAGGCAATGTCGGTAGTTTTAAAAAAAAAATAGTTTCACAAAACTTACTAGATGGCGTAATAGTCAAATAAATTGATCTGTCATTATCAACTGGAATAGGGTGTGAGAGAGAAACCTATATTAAAGTCTCCAATACTTTACTAAGGTATGACTTGGACTTGATCGCGACTTTATTGGACTGTGACGGTCACGTCATAGTCCAATAAAGTAAAATATTTTGATAAAATATTACTAAAAATTATTCAATCTTAATACTTGATAATATTGGCAAATGCACAACAATGCGACGCCAAAACATAAAAAAGAAGTAGAAGACATCTTGATAATGACAGTACGGTTTCCATAGTCAAAGGATCGACGATTAAATGCCCCAAATGGGAAAGAAGAAAAAAATAAGGATCGACGATTCCAAACTTTTGTCGCCATCTATTGGATACTTTTATAATTAATTTTTTTTTTAGAATACGCCTCATTTTTAATAGCATAGGGCAGGAGGGGGCACATAATTCGAAGAAATGAGAAGCTCTATTTGCCATGTGGCCGTAAGGTTTTCGAATGGAGACCAAGCAGCATTACCGGTGTGATTGCAGCGTAGAACGTCCACCGATCAAGTGGACTGACCATATACTAAAGTCTGTAGGAGCGCGCTGGATGCAAACTTCCAACCAGGCTTATTGGAAATCTATAGGGGAAGCATATGTACAGCATCAGACGTCTTACGGCTGATAATGATAATGATGACATAGAGATTATTGTCATCATCTTTTCAACTGTCCGCTGCTGAACATATTCTCCCGCATGGTGGGGAGTAGGGAGCTTGCATCCAACAGCGCGGTTTTGCAGACTTAAGACGAGGCATCGGGCCGAGAAACACGAAAATGAGTACTTTTGAATGCGCGATGAGAGACGACGAATGATATTGATTCAAATTTAAAAAATATCATAAGTTTGGGAATATCTTTTATAAATTAATGAAGCGGACAAAATTTTGAAAAGTAACTGGCTTTATTAAAAAAAAACTTACAAATTTCTTACCAAAAAAAAGTTTGAAAATTCGAATGCTCAGAATTATCAGCGACAACAACCATTATTTTTTACGAATAAAATAGCCAGACCGCTATTCTATTTCATAGACCAAGACGTTATTTTTTTAATGTTTACATTATGAGTAATTAATTAAAAACTCACTGCCGCCCGCCGCTCTGGTGCGATCTTGTCGCGCACGACCGCGTAAAATTTGAATTCCGAGTGAAGGGAGAATTTTTGATATAATAGTTTATCAATGCGTCACCTTAATCAGGTATATCCATACATGTACCTAATAGTTAGTGGAAGTCCTACACCGCACTTGTAAACACATAGTCTCCATTCTGGAACTTTGTAGCTCCATAAATCGTAGTGCGTACGTGCGCGATCTACGTCCACTGCCATTTTAATAATTTTAAAGGATTTTTGATATCTCTACATTCAATTGTAAAGCAGCAGCAAAGTTCTCTCCTTACGAGTATCTGTCAGATTAAAATGGAAAAACTATATTTAGATTCAAATTCAAAGAGTTTTATTTTCATCAACAAGTATCGTTTGACTGCCTCTTCTGGACTTCTGGATCAAAGAGGCGTGGGTTCGATCCCCACCCAGGGCAAATATTTATATGATGAACATAAGTGTTTGCTCTGGGTCTGGGTGTTATTTAGTTACTATCTATATAAGTATGTATTTATAAATAAGTATGTGTAGTATATCAGTCTCTGGCAGCCATATCACAAGCTTTGCTTAGTTTGGGGTCAGAGGCCGTGTGTAAGATGTCCCAAAATATTTATTTATCTGACAACTATTTCTAGTATACCTGTCAAGCAATGCCTTCAAAATGCCCAGACGCCCAATTTTTGAACCGTTAGAATCATTCAATTATAGAGTCCCATTACGTACATCAAGACTTACAAAACCCCTTTTCTCGTCAAAGGTCAAAAATATAGTAGACTAAATGCGCCCTGCCGTGCTACCTGCGTTATCCCGAGATAAAAAGTAGCCTGTGTGTTAATCTAAGGTCTAAACTACCTTCACACCGAATTTCATACAAATCGTTTCAGCCGTTTGTGCGTGAAAGAGTAACAAACATCCATACATACTCACAGATTTTCGCGTTTATAATATTGCTAGGATGATTAGTTACCGACAAGAATTTACTTCTGTGGTCTCGGTGGTTTGTGATGCCAACCCACCTCAGTTGCTTCGGACTCACTAACGGCCTAGTTGGTTTTAAACTATTTAAATTTCATTCCGAACCCCTAGGTGTAATGGGGTTTGAATCGTATTACCTAGACGACCTTTCCCTTTATACCTAGATCGTGCTTATGTAAAGTGATAAAACGAAGGTGAGACGCAGAAGAAACTATAAACAGATGACAGATTCCAGAAAAAAAAACCGGACAAGTGCGAGTCAGGCTCGCACATTGAGGGTTCCGTACAAACACATTGTTAAAATAATTAAAAACCTATTTTAGCATGTGCTAATGGAAAGCTCAAATCGATAAAATAAACGGTAAAATCAATAAACATATTCACTCATTGTACATACTGGCAAATGTATCATCAAAACAAATTGCGATAAACGCATATCACGGTTACATTTATCCTCTTTTAAGTTATGGGGTTATATTCTGGGGGAATTCCGTAGAAGTAGAATCAACCTTTTTATTACAAAAAAAATGCCTCCGAGCAATATTTAGTCTAAAAAGAGTTGATTCTCTTCGTAAAATATTTATAGAACATCAACTTATGACGTTGACTTGTATATTTATTTATGAAATTTGTGTATTCGTTAAAAATAATCGGTATGATTTTTTCAGCTATTCAAACAGAGCTGATATTCTACGTTCTAAATACTATAGTAACATATATATTCCTCAAGCAAATAACGCTCTATATCACAGAAACGCATATTTTACTGCAATAAAAGTCTATAATAATTTACCTACTGCTTTGAAATCTTTAAACGGTCCTCTTTATAACAAAAACCTCAAGAAATGGTTGCTCTCTAAAGCTTTCTATAATTTGAAAGAATACTTCAACGATAGTAAAGATGAATATTTAGTGTATTATTAACTTTGCTCAAAGACTTATTTAATAATATTTTTATTACTCTATAACATTATAAATAGTGGTTTATTATTATTCGTCTTGTGAGCCCTCTCACTATGTACATAATTTTAATTTGTTAATACCTATAAGTTAAATTAGGTCATATTAAAGTACCTGAATAAAATGTATAATAGATAAATAACACTTAAGTGTTCGGTATAGTTAGTTAGTTAGTTTAGTTAATTTGATTATTTTCTAAGTTAATACATTTCACGTAGGTAAGCTTGTGTAATGTAATGTAATGTAATGTCTAACCAAGTTACATTTTTTTAATATTGCACGCCCGTAATGGGTCCACTATTGGAACTAATATTTATTATAACATCTTTGTACATAGTGTTGCAATAAACGATTTCTGATTCTGATTCTGATTCTGATTCTAATGAAGTTCTTTTGTATGATACCTTACATGATACGATTTACTCACTTTGAATTTTGAACCCATATTTTGTGAATTTTGAGGTCCTATTTTTTGTGCTTTAAATAAAAATGTACAGTTTTCAGATTTATTCCTATATGTGTACTCTGAGACAATGCCTTTAGCCAAATTTCATAGTTCTATGTCAACGGGAAGTACCCTGTAGGTTTTGATTTTTGTCAGTATCGATACCTGATATGCGGTTTTTTACGACATAAATGGCTATAACTTTTTTAACGAAAAATGAGAAGTTTTTCTTTTACACAACTGCAAGAAACCATAGATATACGTATTCAGTTTAAATTTCAACTCGATATCTTTACGCGTTCCCGAGATAAAGAGTCTTGACATACACACAGACGGACAGACGGACAACAAAGTGATCCTATAAGGGTTCCGTTTTTTCCGTTTGAGTTACGGAACCCTAAAAAACACACAAACTTTTGATATGTATGTAAGTATAGATTTTCTGAGTCTTTCACGGAAGACCAATGATAGATGATAGGGTCAAAAATTTCTCGAATGGAGACCACAGACCAGCAAGCGCAGCTCAGGACGTCCACCGACTAGGTGGACTGACAATAATGTAATTAAGCTCGCAATAACGCACTGGATGCAGGTCGCTTCCATTCGGCCTTATTGGAAATCTATGGGGAGGCCTATGTCCAGCAGTGGGCATCCTGCGGCTGATGGATGCATGTAGATGTCATGATGTCATGTCGTATAGGGAGGTGAAGGCAGAGGACCGCGAGACATGGAAGTTGAACCCCTGACAAAATCCTTGCTATTAAATGAATGAATGAATGAATAGGCCCTTTAGCTCTTCATAACCTTTCTAATAGTTAGATATCGATGGTGGGCAAACGCCTTCAGCTCACATTTGCGAAATATCACGAATGGCGAATGGCAATGGTCGTTAGTTCACCACTGGGAGCCATTATTGGCGAGGGGAGACTGTTTGTTCTTTAAATTGGTACACCTTTTAACGATTATCATTGACCTTATCTAGTTTATAGGCCGTGCCACGCAAGTTGGCGGATGTGAAGTTAGCTACAAGTTGATAGGCTATTGCGCAGCTTGTAGGTACATAACTTCAAATCCGCTAACTTGTTTGGCGCGGCCTATAGGCAAAGAAGATATAATAATACTACGTATAGAACGGCCACTCGTTACCCCCCACCCGTTTGAGTCTTCCTCACTTCCACCCCGCGTCAGGCCACATATTAAATAAACTGCGCGCGGGCTGCACATGCCGCTGATTTCTACTACAAAAAATACAGACTTACAATGGGGAAGACGTGTGCTGTTTATGGCTGTACTACAACAATGCGCGACAAGATATCATTTCATTATTTCCCTAAAGATAAAATAAGGTGCCTAATTTACTTTTAGTAGGTAGATTGTTATAAAAATTATGTCAGTCAAATTTAGATACTTCCTCTTGATATTTTGTTTCAAACAAAATAAATTGGTTACACAAAACTTCTTGGTAAGTCAGAATTACAATTCATACGGTCGACATGGGTCGTTGACAACCATAGGCGTGCTATACACAAATACCCGTGTAGCGTTGGTGCGTATATGTAGTGTCTGTGAGTAAAATGTAGTGTTGTGTGCGTAAGACACCAGATTTTGTATGAAGAATCGCGGAGTGTCCGGGCTGTGCTATAGGTACCAACCAACCAACCAACCCGTATTGTGCTAGCGTGGTGAATATAGCCCAATCACCTTTCGTGGATAGGCTTACGTCCTGAAGTAGACTGTTAAAAGGGCACAGTATCGCTACACAGTACGATACAGCACAGGTTTAGGTTGCCTGGTTTTTGAAGTTGTTTGAACTGCGTTATGATTTTTGTTTTGTAGCGCTCGTAGCGTAGTTTGACTAGGTGTTTGTCAGCGATCACCGAAATTAAGCAACGTTCCGCACGGTCAGTATTTGGATGGGTGACCGCGGGTGGCATTTTCCAACTGAGCGCTACTGTGGCTCGGATGACACGTTAAATTGTAGGTCCCGGTTGTTTTAACCGTTTAGCCATGTCAGAGGCCTTCAGGCGGCCTAAAAACTCTGACACCAGGGCTAGCCACCCGGCCTATACGAACTTACTTATTTTATTTTTGTTGAGTAGGTAAGTTTTTGGTTTTATTGAGCGAAGAATGTGAAAATGGCCAACTTTGTAAAGAAAACTGCTGTGATTTCATTTCTTTTAATTATGTATAATTTTACAGCTTTTGAAAAAAATACCTATTTGACATCACTGAATTTGAATGTAATCAGCAACTTTTTAAGTAGGTGCAAAGTGTATGAATTTATGGCGCTAAACCAACAATATCTACTTCTTGACTCGTTTTCGACCCCAGCGTTTATCATCCCGGGATATATTTTTATACCATTCAGAATAGGAGCAGCCAAACCCAACGGGATGTGTAGTTACAATCTTAGTGCGATAAATTGGGCCGAAGACAGGGCTGATGCAACCACGCTTCGTGAGTGCAGGCTGGGTGTGGCCGGCTAAAGGGCAACTTGCAGCGAAAGGATGATATTTATGGTAATGACTTATAGCCTGACTACACTGCATGTCTCAGTGCTTTTGGCTAGTAGCGATCATAGCGTTATATCTAGTTTGATTTGGTCAAGCGGTCACCAAATCGTTCGGCATGATCAGTCTTGGGGGTGACCGTGGGTGGTATTCACAACGAAGCGCTTCCGTGGCTCGGACGACACGTTAAATTGTAGAACCCGATTGTGTTAAACGTTAAGCCACGTCCGAGGTCTTAAAAACTCTGACGCCAGAAACCTATACAAACTTACTCGTGTAGTGGCTCTAGGTTGAATTTTTAACCAAAATGTTATCGTGAATATTTTAGTCTCAGAATCGTTTGTGGGATTATAGTATTAGCAAAGATTCTTGAGTACTTTTGTCTATGGTATTAGTAAGCTTCAAATATTACAAAGCAGTTACAGTAGCCCAACTCAGATAACAGATAAATTATCTGTTATCTGAGTTGGGCTACTGTAACTCTGTGTACTGTTTACGTAGAGAAAATGTCTTTTACCAATTTGGACTAATCAAGCATACTAAGTAACCTTACCGTAGTGTAGTGTAATTTGACTGTGGCTCAGTGGTTAGTGATCCTAACTTCGGGGTCGAAGAGGAGTGGGTTCGATCCCCACCCAGGGCACATATTTATGTGATGAACATAAGGGTTTGCTCTGTGTCTGGGTGTTATTTAGTTACTATCTATATAAGTATGTATTTAAAAATGAGTATGTGTAGTAAATCAGTCTCTGTCAGCCATATCACAAGCTTTGCTTAGTTTGGGGTCAGCAGTCGTGTGTCCCCTAATATTTATTTATTTATATTTATTTAATGTGTTTCCTTGCGGCTACTAAAGTTAAGACACGTTCGGAACAGTCAGTCTTCGGATGCCATCGTGGTTGGTACTTACAACTGAGCGCTACCGTGACTCGGTTGAAACGTCAAATTGTAGAGTCCAGCGGGGCGATTATGTTAACTGATCTCGTTGCTGATGTGATAAGATCTAGAACTTGTCTCGTTTTTAGGGTTCCGTACCTCAAACGGAAAAAACGGTACCATTATAGGATCACTTTGTTGTCCGTCTGTCCGTCTGTGTGTATGTCAAGACTCTTTATCTCGGGAACGCGTAAAGGTATCGAGTTCAAATTTAAACTATATACGTATATCTATGATCTCTTGCAGTTGTGTAAAAGAAAAACTTCTCAGTTATCGTTTGAAAAAGTTAGAGCCGTTTATGTCGTAAAAAACTGCATATTTCGCACTCACAAAAATCAAAACCTACAGGGTACTTCCCGTTGACATAGAACTATGAAATTTGGCGAGAAGCATTGTCTCAGAGTACACATATAGGAATAAATCTGAAAACTGTAAATTTTTATTTAGGTCACAAAAAATAGGGCCTCAAAATTCACAAAATATGGGTTCAAAATTCAAAGTGAGTAAATCATATCATGTAAGGTATCATATAAAAGAACTTCATTAGCACATGCCAAAACAGGTTTTTAATTATTTTAACAATGTGTTTGTACGAAACCCTTGATATGCGAGCCTGACTCGCACTTGTCAGGTTTTATGACAGTTTTGAGCTGTCGGACCTGTCAGAAAAACGAGAGAGGTTCAAGAACGTATCACTTCAATAAAGAGATTGGTTAACAGAATTGCCCCGCAGTTGTTTTAACCGATTAGCCGCGTCAGAGGCCTTTAGGCGATTTAAAACACAGAGGGTTAGCCATCTGAACTATACGATCTTATATACTAGTGACACAGGGTTAAGACTTAGACCAAAGTGTTATCGTAACTAATTTAGTCTCAAAATCGTATGTTGGCGTTAAGTGTTAGTAAGCTTGAAATATTCCTAGGCAGTTACAGTAACCTAACTCAAATAACGTAAGGTTTCAAATCGGTAGATCCTGTGCATGAATCCCACGTTAAGACGCAACAAGCACGCACTTTTCTCATTATTTCATATTATGCAAATTAAATTAATTGTAGCCAGCGAATACTTAACTTAAGTAAGTTGCTTACACAGGTGTAATTTTTTTAAGCCGCTTGAAGATCTCTGACATGCCTGCAGCGCGAGTACCGTTCTTATATGATCGTTAATTTGACATTTAAATCGATAAAATTCGCTAAAAATCGGTACTATCTATGAGTTTTAGCGAATTTTATCGATTTAAATGTCAAATTAACGATCGTATAAGAACGGTACTCGCGCTGCTGGCTTCTTAAACGTTTAAAACAAACGGCACCTACATTGAAAATTTAGACATCTTCCTTTTCTTTGGTAAAGAGGAGCGGCATTTATTTTCATATATATAAAGGTAACGTCCACATGTGGTATATTATTCAGAGAAAAATCGAACCAAGCTGATATATACATCATTTGAAAGCTTGTTTTATGGGCTTTTCAAAAATATTTAATTTTGATTTTTCCATCCCTCCATTTTACTAAATGTGAAAAATAAATTGTATTAAAAATAACAATACAGCTTTTTATTTTTACTAGTTTAGCAATAATAAAGTGCATCAATCGATATTTTACTTCCATTCGTAGCTGATTCTTCCAAATTCACCTCTTAATTTGCTAAAATTAAAAATTATAACCTACCAGTGTGACCAGTTAGTAGGTACAATGTGACAAAACACTTAAAAAGTGTGTCTAATTTAAAAAAAAAAGCTTTTATTTAACATTTTGGAGGTTACTTAATCAGGCTTGATAGAGATAAACTACTTATTGAGCCAAATATATTTATTTATCTTAATAAATTCAAAATTAATTTTAAAAAAATCGGAGTGCTCTTATATATTTTTAACTGATGTAATAGACTCGAAAAAATATGAACTTTTTCGAAATGTAACGAGTGTTGTGGTTAGTATTTTTGATTAATATTATACCAGCCTCCATACATTTTGTGGACATGTCCTTTCACATAAATTTGAATCAATCAAACTTGGTATATCAACCAATTAACATACCTATTTTCTCAAACGTAGTTACTAAAATACCACGTTGGTAAATTAAATTTAACTAATTAATATTAAACCTTGAAAAGTATTTAACAAATTGGCCGCCTACTCAGCCCAGACACATTCAAAATCAATTTTGACATGTAAATGTACTAAAAGTAGTAAAACATCCGACCTACCCTCATGCAACGTTAAGTGCTTCGAAACTGCATGCTTAATGTGGTGCACTTTGAAACTTAAACAAGCGGAATAGAGTTCATGTTTCTTTAATGAAGTTCGAGCTATTTTAGTGCGGTAAGGGTATGGTTATAGTTTGAGCGAGTACAAGTTTTACAAAGAATGATTAACATAGGTATGAAATAGTCAGGATCAGCTTTTAAGAACTTTTGAGCCACCGATTCGTGACGCCAAAAATTGTTATAAATCATAAATACACTAATTCCTTTTTATTAATAATCTTATAATCTTATTATATCCCATAGTTATGCATGAAAATAATATGTATACCTTATGTCGTTTAAGTCAAATTAATTATTTTACTGTATTTTATGCATGCGTTTTGAAAATTAATGTAATTAATGTAAATATTCCTCAAGGCGAGAAAACGAATAAAAATCAAGCTTGAACTCGAGATTTTAAAGGAATTGGGCCGATTGTTTTAAGGTCTTGGCGATTTGAGTCCTACGCTTCGCGTGGTTGTACATAAAATCACATGATAATAGATAATTACCCAGGGCAAATATTTATGTGATGAACATAAGTGTTGCTCTGTATCTGGGTGTTATTTAGTTACTGTCTATTTAAGTATGTATTTAAAAATAAGTATATGTAGTATATCAGTCTCTGGCAGCCATATCACAAGCTTTGCTCAGTTTGGGGTCAGAGGTCGTATGTCCCATAAATATTTATTATTTATCGCTAAAAATGCCATAGTCGACTTCCACCACAGTGTTCGTGTACAGAATTCGAATAGTTTGCACGAGTCGATATGTCATACATATTGTATTTATTTTTACATTATTGTTCATTTTTTTAAATCGCCTAAGCCGATGAAACGATTCGATGAAATTTAAATAGAATTACCTTGAGATACACTTATTTTTTTAAAACTAAGACAATTGGCGAAAATATTGATGAACATACCTACACAAAAAAACACACAGACGAACATGGTACCTACCTCCTTCTTTTTGGAAGTCGGTAAAAATACATCCTAAACCGTTTAACACCAGGCAGTCGCGAGCGTATATAGAACAAAAAACACTAAAAGGTTTTTTTATCATAGCTCATATCCCTCTGTCACTATAACCACGCCTTTATTTTGAAACAGGAAAAAACTGATTTCCTTAATCACCCGCCGCCATGTGGCGGCACTTACAGCATTTTCCGATTTCTCATATTTTGGAATAATTACCGGTAAACGATTCCGACATGCGATTTAAGATTGATCTTATCAAAAAAGGTTCAGTAAAAAATTGCAATAATTTATGTAATTTAAGATTGATAGATAGGCGAAATCTACTGCTTTAAGCTTTTTAAATAATCATAAAGAAATAATAAGATTTAAATAACTGATTACCATAGCACTAAAAGTTATTTCATCCAGAAGGACTAATTTAGGTATATGGATTGAGTAAGTTGGAAAGGTAGATTTTACTGCGTTTATAAGATTTATATAACACTAGTTTTTAGTGTTTGTGTTGTTTTTAAACTTTCGCGATTTGAACACATTATTAACTCATCCCGACGTTTCGGCCGATGCAAATCGGCTAATCTCGACTAATCGGCCGATGGAACTCGGCTAATCTCGACTAATTGGCCGAGTTGCATCGGCCGAAACGTCGGGATGATGAAGTATTTATTTATCTCGTAATTTTAGTGCGGAGTGTTTAACCTCTTGAATGCATCTGTATAAAATGTTAAAACTATTGGCACCCACAATTTAAAGTCATCTCATCACGTCATCTGAGTGACGGTAGCGCTTAGTAATAAATACTACCCACTTTCGCCCATCCGAAGCTTGACCGAACGTCGCATAAGTTCTTATTGTTCTTGTATCTCTGTGTGTGTTAACTTGTTAAGACATGTGTTCCGTGCAGTCCTTTAAATAAAGTGAAACTGAAATATTAATTAAAAAAAAAATACTAAACTTCGGTTTGGTTTAAATATCTCGGACACATACTTGTCTACGACCTTAAGGACGATGACGACGTGGAAAGGGAGCGCAGGGCGCTGGCGGCTCGAGGGAACATGTTGGCCCGCAGATTTGCTCGTTGTACGGATCGGGTCAAAGTCACGCTATTCAAAGCGTAATGTCAGGGGTTGTACACGGGTGGACTATGGTTCCGGTGCTTCCAAAAGTCAATGGATACCTTGCGCATCCAATATAATAATGTATTCAGGATGAGGTTAAAACTCCCTCGATTCTGTAGAGCCTCTAACATGTTCGCGCAAAACCACGTTGATGGCTTCCACGCCCTCGTTAGGAAGAAGGTGGCGTCACTAGTGAGGAGGCCACGGGGGAGTGACAACACCATCTTGAAAGCGATAGCGGACGACCCGCATGCTCCTATACTAAGGCATCTCTTGCGGACCATGATTCCGCAGGGGATGCCTCCAAAGTATATGACCAAATAAATATTAACTAACTCTAGTTTGTAAGCACAAGCATAAGTTACTAACAAAATATGGATCATGTTCGAGTTGTACGAAATAAATAAATTTTGAATTTGAATTAAACTGCGTATTTTACAAAAACTGTTATGTTAAAACAATTAAGTCCTATTAAGGTATTTTTAATTACAAAAGCAATATATATCATCCATTTTATCCCGCAACTCAGAATCATAAAACACCATTAAACACTAACAAAGTAACCTCAATACGAGGAACCCTTTAAAATCTTCGCAACCAGAAGCCTTACGACCTTACTTATAATAACTGGATTACATAAAACAAAAAGCTCTACCTTTCATCTCGTTCCAACGCCACGCGACGATGCTCTATCCCTGTTTCCCTTGGGTGTAAATCGTATTTTATCTTTGTCATTCGGCACGCTTAATATCGCTGTCTCGCTCTGGCCGGGTGAATGTTCTGTACATCCGTTGGAACTGGTATTCTAGTGACAGGTGTATCGGCTTGACCAGAGAATGCGAGAACAGAATATGAAGACAGCAGAAGTCAATATTCATATAGTGTGCGTCCGAGCAAAACGCATAAACGATTGTTTTGCGTCCTTGCCATATTATCAGAGGTAGAAAAGATATATGCACGTTAGGGAAATATGATAAAAAATACGTATATGTACGTATGTACCTGTTCTCAATACATAAATATTTTCGTTTATTTAATTTTTTACTACCTATAGATAAATTACCAATAAAGTGTGACAATTCATAAATTAGTTTATTTTAAGCTAGAATACTAGCTTACTTAATAATAATTAAGGTTATCTTATATCTTAAGACATGCCTACTCTAAATTTTATAAGTTTATTTATATGAGATAATATTATCTATGCCGTACTACAGTGTCCTCCCTGTATTTGCAATGCCCGAAAAGGGCAACTAAGTTTTAAGAGCTTTAAAATAATTACACATATAAGGCCTAATTGTAAAACACTTATTAGCAAATAAAGTATAATATTTTTAAATTATAAGCTATTTTTAGACGCGTTTTCCTGTATCACATTTTTTGATAATTTCGAGTTGACTGCGCTTTCGTGATCATCGCATCGCATATTGATGAAATACACATTAAAAAAACATTTCACACAAACAATTTTAAGCAATTTTTAATAGGACATTTTTACAGTTATATCAAAAGACACCATTCAAAGGAGACCGCGTTACTGAACCATTTTTTTTATTTATAAGAAACTTTTAAAGTATCATAAGGGAACAAACTTACCTAATTAAAACCAATAATAAGTACAATTATAATCTCAGCTGCTATTCCTTAATGACATATCCACTTTCCTCAAAATTGTTAAAAAATGTAATACCTTTACCTAAGCCTACGAGTACCTTTACACCTTTTTATCTTTCTTTGATACCCTCATCCTATTAATATTAATTGTTATTACACACCCGATTTCAACCCTGTACATATATATATGTACATTAAAATTCGAATGATTCGTACGTATTAATGCTCGATGTAGTAATTTTCACGTTATTGTTGATTGTTCAAAAATTGCTCAACCGATTTCGATAAAATTTAAATCAGCATACCGATAAAATATGATCTACCAAACAAAAAAAGCAAAATACAAAAAAAACAAAATAGGTAGAAAATTGGCGGAGTAATCGATATCTACATAAAAATACAGTCGAATTGATAAACTCCTTTTTTGTAGTCGGTTATAAATACAACTACATTACCTTTTCATTCTTTGTACTGAGTTATAAAAGTAAACATATAACTTTACTTCTGTTCTCTCAATGTTTTGTGCAACGAAGTTTTAACTTCAGGTAGGCGCCAGATGGTCAGCGCACAGATATAGTTGTTTACGGCAACTTAGTTTTACTGCTGTACTGAAATTAATGCAATTCTGGCCCGTTTTGCAACTGTCTGCCGCCCTGTACTATTTTTGGCCGCTTTTGGAACATAAAACTTAATTGCGGTGCCAAACCGCAGACAAAAAAGAATACAAAATTAAAATCAAAAATGAGGTTCATTCATTCGGATTTAAGAGCACTGCTCTTGTCGGTGGAGCAACTTGCACGTCTTGCGGTCTTCCTCTAGTGTCTTCACCTCCCTGTACGACACGACCTCTACCTTCTCTTTGATCTGATCTAGAAACGCTCTCCGTGGTCTTCCTCTGCCTCTCTTTCCTTCTACTTTTCCTTCTATTATGGTTTTCATTAGATTGTCATGTCGTACAAGGTGGCCAAACATCTTTCCCCTTCTATTTTCAACTGTTGTCAAAATTTTTCTTTTCTCTTTTACCATGTCGAGCACCTGAAGTGAACCGTATAGAATTTAATATATCTATACAGCTGAGCGCATTGGCAAGTTGAGATGGCAGTGAGCTGGGCACATAAAACTGATGATCGATAGGGGCTCACAAGTTCTTGACTGGAGACCCACGCATTGTAAAAAATGCAGTGTAAAACATCCATCCACTAGGTTTCTAGATGACCATTAATCACTTCCTTACTAATATTATTTATAACTAGTTTTTACCCGCGGCTTCACCTGCATGATATTTTGATTTTTGACGTAATATCATTATAATTTATAGCCTATGTTATTCTGATATATAAGCTATTTTATTGCAAAGTTTCATCTCAATCTGTTCAGTAGTTTTTGCGTGAAAGAGTAACAAACATCCATCCATCCTCACAAACTTTCGCATTTATAATATTAGTAGGATAGGATATTGGCCCCGAAATGGTATTTGTTGGTTTGTTCCTCTTTCACGCAGCAACGGAGCAACGGATGGACCAGATTTTTGACATGGACGTGTTTTAGATGTCCAACTAGTTGTGCGAAAGCAGTTGGTCCACGAGAAACTCCTCTTCCTCCAACTTTTAAAAGACGGGTAGTGGCATATAGGCTACTTTTTATCCCAGAAAAATAAAATGTTTCCAAAGGCTAGCACAAAAATTTAAACACTACGTGGGCAAAAGCTATTAATACAATTTAGCTAAAAATCGTATAAATGAGTGAGCGCATGAGAATAATTTTATTTATTTTTAGGGTTCCATATCTCAAAAGGACAAAATCGGAACCCTTATAGGATCACTTTTTGTCCGTCTGTCCGTCTGTGTGTATGTCGAGACTCTTTATCTCGGGAACGCGTTAAGATAATAATATAGAGTTGAAATTTAAACTATATACGCATATCTATGGTCTCTTGCAGTTGTGTTAAAGAAAAACTTCTCAGTTATCGTATAAGAAAAAGTTAGAGCCGTTTATGTGGTAAAAAACGCATATTTCGACACTAATAAAAATATCAAAACTTACAGGGTACTTCCCGTTGACATAGAACTATGAAATTTGGCGAGAAGCGTTGTCTCAGAGTACACTTATAGGAATAAATCTGAAAACTGCACATTTTTATTTAAATCACAAAAAAAAGTAACCTAGATTCACAAAATATGGGTTCATAATTCAAAGTGTCATGTAAGGTGTCATATAAGAGATGTTCATTAGCTCATGCTATAACAGGTTTTTAATTATTTTAACAATGTGTAATGTTCGATGTATGACGAGAAAAGTGAAAAGAATAAAACAACTTTTTTGTAGATGACTATAGTACATAATTTAGAGATTTTAACAACTTACTTCCCAATTATGTGAAATTTTCTGATTTTGTACGGAACCCTTGGTGTGCGAGCCTGACTTGCGCCTGTCCGGTTTTTTATTTTATTATATTCTAACCAATTAAAAGTTTTCTCTCATATCCCTAGTTACAGAACAAATTATCCTTTTAAAAGAAAATATTAAAAACGATTGAGTTTTAAAATCTATTTATAAGCTCAAGTTGTAATCAATCATACGTAGCTTTCGTTAAATGATTTCTATTTCCTGCTCTCTGATCCCCACCCCCAAGAATAACAAATGGGGATATCCGAAAGATCCAAAAATACCACGTATTTAGAGTCTAAAAATACCTGGAACATTATGTATTTAATGCACCCTAATAGGTGAATTGTATATCCGTAACTGTGAAACAGTTGGGGGTAGTTTGTTTGAGATTACTTCTGGTAAAACTAAAAGAAAAAAAAACATAGTCTACGTTGGTCGAAAATGTTAAACTTTGTAAGCTAACGCGTTGTTCTTGCTGTAGGATGTCCATTACTGGACATATGCCTCCCCTAGAGACCACTTGGGAGTGGCTTAGATTCAGCGCGATACTTGATGTTATCATCCGTTCATCTTGTGGGTGGACATCCTGCGCTGCGCTTGCCGTTACGTGGTCTCGACTCGAGAACTTTTCAACCCTATCGCGCTCATCAGTCCTTCGTGCTCTCTACCATAAGATAGAGGTGAAATGGCAGTGGCTATTCACTGCCATTTCACCTCTACCTTATGGTACCAACTTGCCAATAATCAGTGTCGCTGTGTCGGTAACCAGGGTTTTTCTATAGATATCCTCATTTTTGATGCTATCTCACAGAGAGACTGTTGAGACATGAGGATCAAAAACGAGCACAACGCGCTCCATAGCTTGTTGGGTTTCATGGAGCTGATCAATAAGGACCATAGTCCGAAGTAATGGTTATTATTGATACATAAGGTAGGGTAGGTAGGTACTGTATTTTAGTGTCCTAATAAAGATTATAGAAGTTTGTTAAATACTAATGGCTTCAGAACCGACTCATTAGAAAACCATGGGACCAACACCGCAATCGCGGCATAGATCGGCTTTTCCATACAATAAATTCATTAACTCATAACAATCATATTGATCTCATATTGATCGAGCATAAGCGAAGCGAATCTCTGTTTTGAGACGGCGTATTTGCTTTCGTCTATCCAGACGTTGGTTTTCGTCTACAGGTCACATTTTTATCGAATCTTGACGAAACATGGTACACAGGTTCTTTATTTCAATAGTTTTTTAGTCGTGGATCTTATCCTCTCACTATGTACATAATTATAATTTGTTAATACCTATACGTTCAATTAGGTCATATTAAAGTACCTAAATAAAATGTATAATAGATATAACACTTAAGTGTTCGGTATAGTTAGTTTGAATAGTACTTAATTTGATTATTCTCTAAGTTAATACATTTCACGTAGGTAAGCTTGTGTAATGTAATGTAATGTCTAGCCAAGTTACATTTTTTAATATTGCACGCCCGTAATGTGTCCAATATTGGAACTAATATTTATTATAATATCTTTGTACATAGTGTTGCAATAAACGATTTCTGATTTCTGGAGAGTTTTGATACTGGCATTTCCCTCAAAGTTTGCTGTTGCGCTATTTATCAGCCGATTTCAATAATATTTGGCAAGATTATTACGAGTAAGTATCAAAATCTTAACAAGATCTGCGAGTATGAATAAAATAGGTCAAGATCGAGTCGAGATATAGGCTTAAGAAGATTCAGTTAAAGAGATGTGTCGCGAGATCTAAGTACTATTCGGAGAAATACTACTTTAGACAGTGGTGTACCTATAGGCCGTGGTAGTTTAGTGGTAGTGACACCCGCCTTACAATAGTGAGGTAGTGAATTCAAATCCGGTTCCCGTACCAATGAGTTCTTTGGAACTTATGTACGGAATTTAACACCACTGGCTTTTCGGTGAAGGAAAACATCGTGAGGCAAGTTGAAGAAATTTGATGGCGTATGTGAATCCACTAACCCGCATTAGGCCAGCGCGGTAGATATAACCCAACCACCCTTCGTGGGTAAGCCTACGTCCTGCAGTGGACTATTAAAAAACGCTGATACAGTACAGTACAGTACCTACAACTTACATAATTATTATTAATAGATACGACTTTTCTCTATTCCGGTACAGTGTAAATGTTATTTTAATTTCCATGACCTCATTGACCTTGATGAATAATTGTGAAAAGTAGACTGAATTAATGGCTACGAACACATTCCGATGTAATTGTACTCAGCACAATGTTGTGAATGATGCTAGATGGATGCATGGACTGCTCGATCAATAGACGCGATACATGAGAGATTAATCCACATCGCTACGATTTACAATCGGGCAATTATGTAGATGAAAGAAAATAGTGTTACGCGAAATTATGTAGACAGCGAAAGTAAAAAAAAAAACCGGACAAGTGCAAGTCAGGCTCGCACATTGAGGGTTTCGTACAAACACGTTGTTAAAATAATTAAAAACCTGTTTTAGCATGTGCTAATGAAGTTCTTTTATATAATACCTTACATGATACGATTTACTCAATTTGAATTTTTAACTCATATTTTGTGAATTGTGAGGCCCTATTTTTTGTGATTTAAATAAAAATGTACAGTTCTCAGATTTATTCCTATATGTGTACTCTGTGACGATGCTTCTCGCCAAATTTCATAGTTCTATGTCAACGGGAAATACCCTGTAGGTTTTGATTTTTGTGAGTGTCGAAATATACGGTTTTTTACGACATAAACGACTCTAACTTTTTCAAACGATAACTGAGAAGTTTTTCTTCTACACAACAGCAAGAATTCATTGATATACGTATACAGTTTAAATTTCAACTCGATATCTATACGCGTTCCCGAGATAAAAAGTCTTGACATACACACAAACGGACAGACGGACAGACGGACAGACAGATAGACGGACAGACGGACAACAAAGTGATCCTATAGGGGTTCCGTTTTTTCCGTTTGAGGTACGAAACGCTAAAAACGGAAAAAATAAATAATAGAACCAATTTGAAAGGTATACCGACGAGGTATACCTTTCAAATTGGTCTACATTATGAAAATAATACTGTATCCATTTTTCTCGCAATGAAAGATGTCAGTTTATTTAGAAAATGTAATAATATAGGACAAAAAAAAATACAAATTAATTTTACAAAGCTCAGAAGAAGATATTTTTTCGATGTCAAAGCATTTGAACCAATTTTTGAAAACAAAAAATATCAGGATCAGTACATCCTAATGAATGTTTTAATTGTATTTATGGATTTTACAGGGTTATTTTTAGTCAATTAGCATCCGTTTAGTTTTAAGAGCTTATTCTGTACCTCAGAACTGGCAACTCTTGTTCTGGGATTATTGTCAAAACTTTAAAAAAATATCGTTCACCGCGACC
This sequence comes from Hypomecis punctinalis, assembly GCA_949316475.1. NCBI lineage: Eukaryota > Metazoa > Arthropoda > Insecta > Lepidoptera > Geometridae > Hypomecis > Hypomecis punctinalis. The sequence goes on along the minus strand of OX438820.1, from coordinate 8,295,603 downwards.
AAACGTATCGAACAGCAGACAGCAGAAGTCAAAGTTGTTAGTTTTGATGTACAGAATAAGCCCCTAAAAGGATGATTATGATTGATTAGAAATAACCCTGTATAACAAGGAAGGTAACAAAAGTAATTTTAAGTTAGTAGGTAGTTAAACTTTAGTGTACTCTTCATACACATCATACTGCCTAGTACTTTGTTCTCACTTTGGATGTCCATCAGTTATATCATCTATGCTTCCCCTCTTAATAGTAACAATAAAAAGTAACATTAATTTTGATACAAATTGTTTGTTTCGACCTACGTATTACTTGATATTAATTACAGAAAGCATTACAGCTTAAGCTATTATTAGAGGCCATTTAAATTGTACCTATGTGGTACTTGGTCTTCGATTACCATGTAGTTTAAAGGGGATAGTTTTTCGTTCATGTTATCAACATTACACCCCATTTTGCCCAAATATGACATGTGCTGCATTTGGGCTACACATTTAACATGTGTTGCCATTTGGGCTACACATTTAACATGTGTTGCATTTGGGCTACACATTTAACATGTGTTGCCATTTGGGCTACACATTTAACATGTGTTGCCATTTGGGCTACACATTTCGTCATTGTTAAGTATAAAAGGTATCGTTTTGCAATAACTATTTTTTGCAAAAAATGGCATGACCGACTTCAACCGTGTACAGAATTCGCGAAAATGTATCACGAATCGATGTAGCATTTTTCACATTATTGTTGATTTATCAAAAATGGCTCAGCCGATTTCGATAAAATTTAAATGGGACCAATTTCAAAGTATACTCTTTCCAATAAAAAAATAATTATTGAAATTTGACTACTAAGTAAAAAGTTATGCGTAAGTAAAAAAATATACGCGTCGAATTGAGTACCTCCTCCGTATTGTCGGTCAAAAAGTGTATAATGTAGTTTAAACTCATCATAAATAATTTTTGAACAAATTTTACTATTAGATTAAACAAAACAATTGAAAATAATCCGCGTTGTTTCAGATACATATTGTCGAGAAGCAGTTTTTGAATGGAACAGCTAATATTTTTCGACAATTTTGCAATTAATTTGATAGTAAAAATTGTTCATAATGCTGAGCATAATAGTTATAGGTAGGTACACTTTTGAAAGTTAGCGCACTTTGCAAAACAAGATCCTGTTTATCCATAACATGCAAAAATTAATAAACGACAAAATTATAAATAACGTAATTTATAATTTTATTCCAAAATGTCGATTAGCTCTTTATAGCAAAAGTATATTTATTCAAAGGGTAGAAATATACAACAAATTGCCTCAATCATAAAAAAAAACATCCATGATACAAATATTTTTAAATTTAAACTTAAAAAAATTCAAATCCAGAAAGCATTGACGATTTTTTGAAAGAAAGATTATAATTTTGTTATAATAATTTAGATACCTATATAATTTTTTGTGATAATTTTAATGTAAGAATAATAATGATTGTATTTATTTTTTCATAACCAAATAGTTTTGATATTACTACTTTAATGAATTGTTAGCAATGTACATATTGAAATTTTGCATACCATACTGGTTAAAACATGTCGATCTTTGTATTTACTGACTACAACACATGAAAATTGTTACACTCTTATTGAATTGAAAATGAATATGCATAATATGTAAAAAATTCTCATTGAAAATACATAAACTCGTAAGTTGATAAATACATATCATAAATTATAATTATATTGAATCAAATCGAAATTTTTTTTATCGCGGTAGTCTCTTAAAACACAACTTTCCTCAAAAATTGGTCATCCTATGTTTTAATCATTCTCTCCTGACCTTTTTAGGGAGTGTTACAACCGCTTTTTACAATATTGCCAGAATAAAAGTTCGGCCAAAGAAAGCTGTTATCTGGATCAAATTGAGTTTTATGTGAGTTAAGCTGTTTTTATTAACCTTTAGGGATCCAGGAGATAAATTAACTGCTCCAGTAAAAGAGAATTAGAGTTTTTGTGACTTACTTTAACCTACTTTTTGCTTTATAGTCCGATGAATCTAGAATAGAATAATTTTTATGAGTACTCTACAATTTTTTATGGTCAGGTTTTGGTCAGTTTTATAAGAGCTTTAATTTTCTTTTATAGTCTGTAAAAGTCACTTGCTTTATAACAAGTAGGTAAAATATATACCTACAGAACTGGTGTTCTACGCCTGTTGTTCTGTTCTGTTCCAGCCTTTTTTAATAGTCAACTGCAGGACGTAGGCCTACCCACAAAAAGTGATTAGGCCATATCCACCACGCTGGCCCAGTGCGGGTTGGTGGATTCACATACGCCATGGAATTTTTTCGTTGGACATACCTATGCAGGTTGCCTCATGATGTTTTCCTTCATCAGCCTGTGGTGTGAAATTCCGTACATAAATTCCAAGGAATTCATTAGTACCGGGACCGGGATTGAACCTACGACCTCACGATTGTAAGGCGGGTGTAATTACCACTAGACCACCACGGCTATATGTACTAAGCCTAAAGGAGGTGATTTAGACCATAATTATGAATAACTTTTACAATGGGGCCAACTTGGAGTTCGAAAAAAAACAGCTGTTTCATACATTTTGCCGATTTTTAGTTGAGATTTTGTAATGAACAGCTGATTTCATTTTTTGTAACTAGCTAATGAAACAAAGTTATAAAATAATAAAGTTTTATATTAAAATTGGCATTACCCGGGAAACGTATTAAAAATAACGATTTAAAAATACGTTTGAAAACAAACAGACAAAACGTTTAATTTGACTTACGTTAGTACAGTATGCAACCATTTAGCAACTTCAAAATTAATACGAAAAACTAACATGGCATCCATAATCTCTTATTTTTAGGGTTCCGTACCTCAAACGGAAAAAACGGAACCCTTATAGGATCACTTTGTTGTCCGTCTGTGTGTATGTCAAGACTCTTTATCTCGGGAACGCGTACAGATATCGAGTTGAAATTTAAACTGTATACGTGTATCTATAGTCTCTTGCAGTTGCGTAAAAGAAAAACTTCTCAGTTTTCGTATAAAAAAGTAAGAGCCGTTTATGTCATAAAAAACCGCATATTTCGACACTCACAAAAATCAAACCCTACAAGGTACTTCCCGTTGACATAGAACAATGAAATTTGGCGAGAAGCATTGTCTCAGATTATACATATAGGAATCAATCTGAAAATTGTACATTTTTATTTAAATCACAAAAAAATAGGGCCTCAAAATTCACGAAATATGGGTTCAAAATTCAAAGTGAGTAAATCGTATCATGTAAAAGAACTTCATTAGCACATGCTAAAACAGGTTTTTAATTATTTTAACAATGTGTTTGTACTAAATCCTCGATGTGCGAGCCTGACTCGGACTTGTCCGGTTTTTTTGTTTAACAGCACGCTGAATGTAGTCAAACACAAGCCTATACTTCTGCACCTTGCAATCATCCCGTCTCCCACAAATCAAGACAGGACGCCTGATAACGCAAAAAGTCTACATAAAAGTCTTCATAACATGAAGCTATTGTCTACTACTGTAACCTCTCATGCTCGTATGAGATCTAACTCTAATCTCTTATTCTATATAGAAAAAAATGCAGGCGCCTAAATCAACAACCCGTCTGCACCTTGTAATCATTCTGTCTCCCATAAATCAAGATAGAATGTCTAACATACGCATAGAAGCTCTACCAACAGTATATATAACATAAAGCTACCGGTTACCTCCCATGCCAGTAGAGGGATCAAACACAAATCTATTATTCCATTTAGAAAAAAAAATGGCCCGCCAAAATCAACAAGCCGTTCGCATCTTGAAATCATTCCATCTCCCACAGATCAACACACAGCGCCTAACAAAGCATAAAAGCTCTACAACTCTACGGTCTACACAAAGCTACCGGTAACCTCTCATGCCAGTATTGTGGCATTTGTGGCCAACTGCAACCGATCTTGTATGACTTGTCCACAGTCCGGTGACACCGAGGCGCCGGGACAGACGTTCCGTCATTCGATCTTTGACACGGCGGGAGGCGCTGTCAGATCGAAACGTCATTTTTATTTCTTTTTGCGACATTATTTTTATCTGACTCTTTGGTGGCGTAAGGACTTTTTTGTGCCAGTTTTCGATTCGGACTCCTTGGTGGTTAAAGGATTTTTTGTACCAGTTTGTGATTTAGACTTGTTGGTCGTTTAAGGATTTTTTGTGCCATATTTTTAAGGAAGGGATTTTTGTGAAAATTAGAACGTTTCTGCTTTAAATTCGTGTTGTTTTTTGTGTGAAGGTGTTATGTGATTTTTTTGTGTATGGACTGGATTGCTGATATTTTTAGATAGGATGGGTAAGTTTTTTTGTAAATTCTTAAGTATTATTTCATTACAAAATATCTATTTTTTTAACGTTTTCGCTGTAATTTGAGTTGTAAATGGTGTTAAAAATTTTTGAATGTAAATAAACAATAAGGAGTTGTTTACATGCAAAGTTCCCTCTAAGTTTTCACAACATTAGTTCAAGAAAATGCCGATAGGTGGCGATACTATGCCTGTTTGAGTGAAAACTAGCTAGAAAACTGGTAAGTATAATAAATATTTCGTATTTTTTACTATTGCGCAATTACCAGTTATATAAAAAAATAATTGTATTACCAGCCATAGACTTTTTCGATTTGAAACCATCAAAAATTAAAGTTTAATTTTATAAGCAATAAATGTAATATATAAATTAATAATAACGCTACTTTAGTACACACAAAAAAAAAATACTTTTGGACTTCGTTCATAAAAGTGCAGTAGGTAATCATCTCATAGCTAAAGTAAGTTTAGTTTGGTTTCGTTTTGGCGCGATATTTATTAGAAGTTGATAGCTGGGGTAGTGAACAACATTTTTGACAAATGTAAATTAGCCTTAGATTAATTATTTATTTTAATCGCTCTGGAACGAGACCTATCTAAGACATTACAATAAAATTATTACTTTCCAAATTATTTTATGACTTTATTAATTATGTATTATATATAACTTTGGATCTCAGTTCTTCTCTAAACCTAAAATATCCCCCAATAATACTACTAAAACCTACTACTTTTGTAACAGTGTTGAAATAGTATACTGCTAAATATATATGCCTACTCATGCCAGATTCTAGTAAGTTTTTTTAATGTTTAAAATGTTAAAATAAAATAAAAATAAAAACTATTTTATAGGTAATTTTCTCGATATCAGAAATATTTACAAAAATGACACAACAAATTATACTATAATCAATAATCATACATCGTTCGTTCGTTTTAGCATAATGACGTCCACTGCTTAACATAGGCCTTTCCTATAAATTTCCAATAAAATCAGTAGAAAGCAACTTGCATTCAACGCGATCTTGAGGTCTTGATGAAGACGGTCCACTTTGCGGGTGGACGTCCTACGCTGCGTTTGCCGATTCGTGGTCTCCACTTGTGATTATAAACATAATTTGTAACAAATCTGTATAGATTCACCTACTTGAGGAACTTTATATCTAACTAAACACTTAATGTTACATATACTTATCTAAACTTTATAAGCCATATTCATAAAATCTATCGTCAGTATTTATTATAACGGCTGAATTAATTTAAAACACACCATCCAACCATCAACCATATCGCGAGCACTTGATCTCCGAACCTGCAATCAAAATAAAGTAACAGAAATTTAATAAAAAAGACATTATCAAGTAGTCGGCACCAAAAAAGTGATGCTGCATCGTCGGCAGTTGCAACAATACTGAGCGCTCTCTGTTCTCCTTTCGAAAACCTAACGCGCTAGTCATAGGAGTCAAATCAGCGTCTTTTAAGCTCGAGATAAGTTTGTAGAGTTTTTATGAGAACTGGTTTAGGCACCGTAATTAGGACAGGTGTTCACCGAAGCCCTTTTTGCTTATCAAACTAGGTTGTTTTTATTTTTTCTTTTTATTGGAATGGGACGCCGACTTTGTGAGAAAGATGGGCAGATGAGGCTGGAGATCTAATGATATTGTTTTAAGGTTCTGGAATGGAATTTGTTTTATATTGTTTGTGTTTATTGGCGATTTAGATTGTTTGATAGAGACACAAAAATGTTTTTCTGTTGCACCACTTACTATAGATTTAACCAAAATGGTTCGAAAAAAATGGTTGTAATATTGTGATAATTATTAGATTTAGTTTTGTTCAATATTGATTATGGCTGTTTTTTTATGCCGTCCTCCTCCACCTATTCCCCTGGTGTATATATATTTCATAGTATTTTTATAATTATTGTTTAAATTTTTAATACAAACATTTTTTTTAGGTGCTCTAAGTTTTCTTTCTTACTTTCTTACTTCTTCTCTTTCTTACAGTGGATATATCAATATTTTTTCGCGTGAAAAATATTGATATATCCAGTTAACTTTATACCTATGTATAAAGTTAAAATATATTATATTCTTTTTTTCTACCCTATTTTCAAAGTGAAAAACCATATTAGAAACTTAACTCGTTAAAACATAGCACGTTACGTTTTGTGAATAGAGAATTAGGGTCCAGATAGAATAAGGTCATACGAAAATCTATCTGTAATATAAATTATCTAAAATCTATAATTTACTATTATTAAATTTGAATACGTGTTTGTTGGTTTGTTTCTTACTTAAATACTGCCTCGGTGGCACAGTGGTTAGTAACCCTGACTCCTGGGTCAAAGAGGCGTAGGTTCGATTCCCACCCAGAGCAAATATTTATGTGATGAACATAGGTGTTTGCTCTGTGTCTGGGTGTTATTTAGGTATTATCTATATAAGTATGTATAAAAAATTATGTATGTGTAGTATATCAGTCTCTGGCAGCCGTTGTGATACGGCGCTTTGCTTAGTTTGGGGCCAGAGACCGTGTGTATGTCCTCTAATATTTATACTTTAAATACTTGTTTCTTACACCAGCAACATAGAGGGAAGGGAATCAAATTTATTGTTTCCATAGATTTAGATTTAAAGTTTGAAAATATTATGGACTACTTTTTATATCGGAAAAATAAATCGTTCCAATGCCGATGAGATAGCATAAAATTCAAAATTCCATGTGGATGGAGCTACGAGCAAACGCAAGTATAGAATAAAAAAAAGGTTGTTGAAAAAAATAACAATATTTCGTACCCCTAACCCAGATATCGGGACTAAATCAAATTCCATACTTCCGCACCGCAATTGAATCTGTCCCGTGATTGAATTTATTTCACCAAAAAAGGCTCAGCTTTCGGCTTTCATATCGGAGTAATTTAATTTTGTGGAATTTAGACTAGTTATGTTCCTCATAAAAAAATGTCACTACGCTTGATAGAGCAGTGGAAATACACAATAGACTCCATGACTGGGTAAAAAAAACATTATTATAATTAGTCCGAAGTCAGAATATCAAAAAATATTAAACACGTATTTTCCCTTTTGTCAATCAAACAACAAACGACAAAGATAAACCTTGTCAAAGTTTGGGAGTGGGGGTCGTGACGTCATCTCTCTCACGGAAGTCTATACATTTGTATGGCACTAGTGACGTCACGCGGAACTTTGACGGGCTATATCTTCATCAATTTTTGTTTAATTGACAAAAGAAAAAATACGTGTCTAATATTTTTTGATAGTCTATCTGACGGACTAATTATATTTGTTTAGTCATCATGCCTATTGCATAACGAAAATTGCATGGACATTTGGACGATTGATGGAATCACTGATGCAAAATGTTTATACCATCATATAGCGCCATATTCATAATATTTATAACTTGAATTTTTTTTTGTTAAAAGGCATCTTTCGTGAAACGTGTAAGTCATCGACGACTCAGAAATGCGGAGATCAATTTTTTTTTCTATTTATGAAAAATTATGCTGTGTTTTTATCTAACGTGGGTAATTTTCATACAGCCTTCATATATTCCGTATTATAAATAACTTTCACTACGAGGCCAACCCTAAAACTCTGTTGAACACAGAACTAGATGAATTATATTATTGTTAAAAGGCATCTTTTGTGAAACGTGAAAGTCATCGACGACTCAGAAATGCGGAGATCAATTTTTTTTTCTATTTATAAAAAATTATGCTGTGTTTTTATCTAACGCGGGTAATTATCATACAGCCTTCGTATATTCCGTATTATAAATAACTTTCACTACGAGGCTAACCCTAAAACTCTGTTGAACACAGAACGAGATGAATTATATTATTGTTAAAAGGCATCTTTTGTGAAACGTGAAAGTCATCGACGACTCAGAAATGCGGAGATCAATTTTTTTTTCTATTTATAAAAAATTATGCTGTGTTTTTATCTAACGTGGGTAATTTTCATACAGCCTTCGTATATTCCGTATTATAAATAACTTTCACTACGGGGCCAACCCTAAAACTCTGTTGAACACAGAACGAGATGAATTTTATTATGGAACATCTGATTAGTATCGCATTTTATACATTTACTCCAGAGCAAAGTTATTCTAATGCCGTGGTGGTCTAGTGGTAGTGACATTCGCCTTGCAATTGTGAGGTCGTGGGTTCAAATCCCGGTCCCGTACCAACGAGTTTTTTGGAATTTATGTACGGTATTTTACACTACTGGTCTTCCGGTGAAGGAAAACATCGTGAGGCAACCTGCATACGTCTGTAGAAGAAATTCGATGGCGTGACACCAATCCACACTAGGCCAGCAGTAAATTTATTCTTAACACTTCTGCAAATTCCTGTATGCTTTGTCTAGATAAACACCATGAGCAAGGTATACATGTCCAAGACAGCAGTTATACTTTCTTGGCAAAGATTACCTATAAGCTATTATGAATTTATTATTGGGAAACCTTTTCCTATAAATAAATCCTAATACAAAATCCATCAACAGACTAACGGAATTAAACTAGTAGGTAACCATCGTATAATTAACCTGTATGTTCTATTGATTTAACTTTTTTTTAGTTTTGTGCCCGAAATATTGGCTTAACTGAATTAAACAAGCTGCGGTGAATTCGAGAGGTAAATATTTTGAAACTTTTACAATAGTTTTATGTTGTAGGTATACTTACGGATAGATTCCAGCAAATTGCGGAGAAGCAAGACAGAAATGCGTCGTTTTATTCATGATTGTGTTTTGTTTCTCGTGCAACAAATTATGGCATTAAAGCTATGTATTCACTGAGCAACAATGTTTTGGATACAGTTTCTGAAACATCACGTAGATGTTTCCAGGAACTTATTTGTTTCCTGTCGCAAGCAGGGAACAACGGAACACACGTAGTGTTTACAGAGAGAAAATAATTGTCTCTGAAACTATAGTTTTTGTTTCAGAAACACGTAGATTTTGTTTCTGATACAGAGTTTATAAACGATTGTTACTCAGTAAGTACTCGTAAGTATAAACGAACTGTATAGGCCGCCTGTTGCTCAGTGAATTAATTGTGAAGTTGAATAAGGAACTATAACGTTTTTACAATACTTGCATCGCCTAGTTTGTCTAGTTGTTTCTTAGCGATCACCCAAGTTAAGCAATGTTCGTCACGGTTTTTCTTTGGATGAGTACCTTGGATGACACCTTCAATTGGGAGTCTCGGTTATTTTAACCGTTAAGCCATAGCAAATCTCTGACACCAGTACACGATCTTACTTATGCCTACTCTGTTCTCATTTAGTGGAGTATCCATACGACATGTAACATACTGCCGGTTTTTTTGATTTTCGGAGAGATAAAATCCGAAGCTTTTCAAAGTCGGAGGGAATAGATATCTTCCAAGTCTGTGTGTTTCTTCTACGACCACAACTTCGCTTTCATCAGGTGACTTAAAAACTCTGACGCCAGGACTAGCCACTCAGCTTATACGAACTTAATTTATCAGGCGAGTTGGTGGACTACCATACCCGATCTATTGAAACATATTTTTGAAGTGAAAAAAACTTCTTTTGCGGCGCTGTGCACTTTTTGGGATGGGACAAGACACGTGATCTGATCGAAAATTCGTAAGACGGCGTAGAACGGTTGCGCAAGTGTACGTGTGTGATATTGTATTTTACCACATAAGTGATAGTACTCTATATGTTTAAGTTTTCACTTCTACCGGCATTCCCGGAGTACAACCTGTTGTTTTTTTTTCCAGTATATTCGAACTCTAAAGTTTATGATTGGGTCAAAGATGTTGAAAATTACCACTTAGATAAATCATCGCAAAACTAAACTAAACACTCAACATTTATCTTCTTAGAAAAAATACTTATTTGCAAATCCCGTTTGCAAATACCATTGTTAAAATTATATTCCAACGGTTTTTTGTAATAAATTATGGCAATAATTTAACCTTGCATTCATTGTGACATGACAGATGTAAAATAAACATTGTATCAATAGCATTAAGATTAAAAATCAAATATTAAGATAAATTACTATGAGTAATCCTACGCAGTTTTTGAATAGAGCCAAAATAAACCAACATAAGTTGATCTATACAATCTCTAGTTTTTTTGGTAGTTCTTTAAAGTAACGGTGATAGATGGGTCTGGTTACGCTGGCAAGTCAATAATATTGTTGGAGATTAAAGAATTGGGAAATGTCCATTTTTGGTTTAAATAATATTAGTTCTTTTATGAGAATCGTCTATGAAATGTATTGTAAAATTAGTCAAGTTTGTGTGGAATTTTGATGAGGATTATTTTTTAGTTACTATTTAGTTAGTATTCTGTGGTTGGAAGATTATGTTACATGCCCAATTAGGGAACATTTTTGGCGATTTTTAGTGATTGGACCGATTGATACGAATTTTATGTCTTGATTTTTCATACAATATTATAGTCTAGAGATAAAGATTATACCTTAATTAATAGAAACTAAAACTATTTATTAACATAGGTAACATCTAATATTTTACAAGCGGCGCAAATATGCTAACCTCGGTAGTGGTTTCATATTTGAGCCGTTAGGAGTTGGGATATTGGGTCCGTGGGGGCCGGGAGCTCATCTTGTTTTCAAAAGTCTATCTGAACGTCTGGTGGACGCGACGCGTGACCAAATTTCGCATATGTCTATCGCCTGACAATGCAATAATATGGTACCATGGAGCTGATCTCATGATGGAGTCGAAAGGTGGCCATAGGAACTCCTGTTCTAAACAAGATAGACCTGTCGTGTTTAGGCTCGATTTACTTATCTTGGCTAGCACTCTGCTTCTTTATGATGTCCGGGTTCTCAAAAGCATGTTAAAAGTTATATTTTTATAATAGTTTATCAATCAATCAAATCGTTCAATTGCTAAGAATACATGTACAATACAAGTCATAATTGTTTAGTCTTATATTTACACTAGCTTACAACCCGCGGCTTCGCCCGCGTTGTCTCAGTACATAGGTAATAGCCCGCGGTTTGATGTACGTTGTCATTGTACATGCTTATAATAATATCTAATAGTCCGCGATTTGGCCCGCGTTGTCTTAATACTTGCTTAAAATTACTTGCAAGGATAATGCCCACGGTTTGGTTCAAATTGTAAGAGTATTTGCTTATAATGATAATAGGTCACGGTTTGGCCCGCGTATTGTTAGTACTTGCTTAAGATGGTTATTTATAGCACGTAGCATGGACTGCGATGTCTTAATACTTGCTTAAAATTATAAAAGCTTGCCGTTTGGCCTGCATTGTCGTATTACTTACAATGATAATAGCCCATGGTCTGGCCCGTATTGTCTTAGTACTTGCTTAAAATGATAAAAGCCCGCGGTTTAGTTCGCGTTGTGTAATAATTAGGTACTTACAATGATAATAACCCACAGTTTGGCCCATGTTGTTTTAATACTTACTTAATTAAATTAACAGCCCGCGGTTCAACCCGCGTTATCTTGGCATTTGCTTATAATAATATCTAATAGTTCGCGGTCTGGCACGTGTTGTCTTAATAAATCCTTAAAATTATAATAGCATGCCGTTAGCCTGAGTTTTTGTATTACTTGTAATCATAATAGCCCACGGTCTGGCCCGCGTTATTTTCTTAACTGCTTAAAATGATAAAAACCCACAGTTAAGCTCGCGTTTTCTTGGCACTTGGCAAAGACACTTAAAATAATAGTAGCTCGTGGTTAAGCCCACATTAGGCTCGATTATAAAGGCGCCATCGTAATTATAATAGCTAATTATCATAATTATATCTGTTTCATTTTCACTTTAAGCATTCGATAGAGAGAACACTTTTTATGTTGTTATTATATTTACTATGGCGTCTTCATAACTGAGCCTATTATTGTATTACTTGCAAAATAATGCCTACGGCTTAGCCTGAATCGTCTCAGTATTTGGTTATTTAATTTACTTGTATCTAAAGCTTATTACGGAGTAGGTACGTGAATTTTTGGATGATAAATTGCCGAATTTCTGAAATTAACTCAATATTAAATAAATATATAAAATAAATATTGGGGGACATCTCACACACGGTCTCTGATCCCAAACTAAGCAAAGTTTGTGATTTGGCTGGCAGAGACTGATATACTACATATACATGTAGGTTGACTGGCAGATAATGCTGTATAGCGTTAAGTCCTCCTTTTGTACAAAAAGTGTGCAATAAAGTGTTAAATAAAAAAAAATACATTAATAACACTCAGACACAGAGCAAACACATATGAACATCACATAAATATTTGCCCTGGGAATCAAACCCACGCCTCTTTGACCCAGGAGTCGGGGTCAACCACTGAGCCACCGAGGGAGCCAATAATAATAATTGTATGAGTAACTATGTAAGAAATTTCACTTTTCTTTGCTGGAAAACATTGAGGCAACCTGTACGAACGTTAGAAAAAATCAATGTCGTATGTGAATTCAGCAACCCATGCTCGGCCGGCGTGATGGATATGGCCCAATTACCCTTCGCGGATAGGCCTATTTTCAGTCATCCATCAGCCGCAGGACGTCCACTGCTGGACATAGGCCTTCCCTATGGATCTCCAATTAGACCGGTTGGAAGCGGCTTGCATCCAGCGCGATCCTGCGGTCTTAATGAGGTCCTCCGTCCACCTTGTGGGTGGACGTCCTACGCTGCGCTTGCCGGTACATGGTCTCCACTCGAGAACTTTTCGACCCCAACGGTCATCAGCCCTCCGCGCTATGTGCCCTGCCCATTGCCATTTCAACTTGCCAATCCGTTGGGCTTTGTCGGTAACTTTGGTTCTTCTACGGATCTCCTCATCAATGATTCGATCTCGCAGAGAGACTCCAAGCATAGCCCTCTCCATAGCTCGTTGGGCTACTTGGAGCTTACTAATAAGGCCCATAGTGAGAGACCACGTTTCTGTGCCATAAGTCATCACTGGCAACACACACTGGTCGAAAACTTTCGACTTGAGGCACTGAGGTATGTCGGACGAGAAGACACTACGCACTTTTCCGAACGCTGCCCAGCCGAGTTGAATTCGTCGATTGGCCTCTTTGTTGAAGTCGGACCTACTTAACTGGACTACTTGTCCTAGGTAGACGTACGAGTCAACGACTTCAAGAACCGAGTTTCCAACAGAAATCGGGGTAGGTAAAACATGGGAATTAGACATGACTTTCGTTTTGTCCATGTTCATCTTAAGACCCACCTGTTTCTATTATCCGTAGTGCTATCCGTAGTACCTATTTTCAGTAGTGCACTATTAATAAGGCCGGTACAGGTATTCGACATGTTTCATTAAGTCATTAGAAATTTAATTATCCAGGCAAATGAAAAAATGGCACACAAGTCGTAATTCTAGTCAGGCATATTCTAGGATGCTATTGTACTCATAATTTGATTAACTTTTACAATGGTACCAACCCCAAAAGCACGTGAATAAAATCAGCTGTTCAACACAAAAAGTTCATCGACCCGCGAAAAAATGTATGGAAAATGTAGGTAATTTTCACTTGTCAGGGTTGATCCCATAGTAAAATACCTATATTGATCCATATGTGCGCTAAGCTTAAGACTATTGGCTCACAAAATAAAAAAAAATCGTAAACTTTTGGGGACCCATTTTGCCCCATTTAAAGATAAACTATCATTATCATAATCACATTACACTAAAGATATACTACATTATTTAAAAAAAGTGCATTGAAGTTTTGGGACGTATCTGACCCCTAAGGATTTTTTTAAGGAAAATTTAGAAAACAGGTACAGCCATATTTTTTATTTAGTCTCAAAAGCATCTATACAAAGTTTCATGTCAATTGGTACAGGAAATAAGAAGTTACATGCAAACAAAAAGGGTCCGTTTTACCCCGTAAGTTAGAGTTGGGTACGTTTTTCATCCTTAGTGCTTCATTATGTCGTACGATGTACGCATATTCCAAATTTCAAGCTCGTATTATTAATTTTGCCTAAACTTATTAATTTTGCGTATCCCTAAGGAACCTTATAGATTTTCCTGGATTTTATTAGTTTCTGTATTAAAACATGCTGTGTGATTCCTTCATACCAATTCTCAACCATAACCGTTCAGCTGGTTCGATGTAATTGACGCTTTTTTCACCAATTTTGGGACCTTATTTGACCCCTTACATGAAGAAAATTCGGAAAAACAGGAAAAAACGTGACTTTTATTTTGTTTGGAAAGCATGTATACAAAGTTTCAAGTCAATCGGTACAGGGAATAAAAAGTTACATACAAACGAAAAGGGCTCATTTTACCCCCTTAGAGGTCGAAAGTTCAAAATTTTCGTCCTTAGTGCTCCATTACGTCGTTCAATGTACCTATATCCCAAATTTCAAGCTCATATCTTCAGCGGTTTGGGCTGTAGCCTAATCTTATTAATTTTGCGTATCCCTAAGGAACCTTATAGATTTTCCTGGATTTTATTAGTTTCTGTATTAAAACATGCTGAGTGCTTCCTTCATACCGATTTTCAACCATAACCGTTCAGCTGGTTCGATGTAATTGACGCTTTTTTCACCAATTTTGGGACCTTATTTGACCCCTTAGATGAAGAAAATTCGGAAAAACAGGAAAAAACGTAACTTTTATTTTGTTTGAAAAGCATGTATACAAAGTTTTAAGTCAATCCGTACAGGGAATAAAAAGTTAAAGGGTCTTAAACGGTTTGGGCTGTAGGCTGTCTGTCAGTCAGTCACTCAGGGAAGCCTTTTATATAATAGATTGCATTCAGTCTGCCAGCAGACGTGCAAATATTTATTTATTAGATCAATTTCTTATATAATTATGTGCAACAGTATAATCTATAAGTTATTAAAATTATTATATTCCTTAATACTATAGAAGTAATCAGTTAGAAGCCAGTCGGTTAGTGCTTTTTTAAATTTATTCCCGTTCAATATTTTGATTTCATTAGGTACATTATTATAATATATCGTTATACACATGTTATAAACATTTCTTTTGTAAATGTCTATAATATAAAACTCACGTATAATATCGCGGCTGGGCCGCTGGGAACCCGACCCGTTTCGGAGTATTTAGTACTCCGTCTTCAGGAAATACGCGCGCTTCCGTCGACTGGCGCACGCGCACGTTTTCTTTATTATAATGAATTCTCACGCGAGTTTTGATGAAGTGAATATAAAACTCATCCTTATAAATTCTTTATGTGATAAAAGGCAGGCAAAGCTAGCCCTAGAATATGTCTGTCCTTAAAAATAACCCATACTTTGAAACAGTCATGACTAATGCCAAAAATTAAAAGAGGAAGCGGCTTGACTCACGCATACCGCGGCTTAAATGGTCGTCTGCATTTTTAATTGTAATGCATTGCTCATTTGATTTCAGTCCACTTGTGGGGGTCGTTTTTATCAAGCTTAACAAGGAGATTATAGGTTCCGAGAATTTGTGATAAACACTTTTGGGAATAATTTACATTAGAGTCACTGTCTCTCTTTCTCTCTTCCTGGCTATATATCCCACATGGTGATGGGGTCAGCCTTTCTCACTTTCTTCCTCCACTTCGCTCGATCTTCGACATCGTCTTCGGAAACACTGCACTCTCTCATGTCAGCACTACATCCTTCCATCTTGTCTTCAGTATGCCTTTGATTACTTTAGAGACACTGTAAAGTACTACATTCTTTTAGGTAAGGCGTTTTCTTGGGTAAGAGGATGATACTGATACTGTAAAAGGATGGGAAGCCGTGGCGGTCTAGAGGTAGTGACACCTGCCTTACAATCGTGAGGTCGTGGGTTCAAATCCTCGGTCCAGTACCAATAAGTTCTTTGAAATTTATGTACGGAATTTCACACCACTGGCTTTTCGGTGAAGGAAAACATCGTGAGGCAACCTGCATACGCCAGTAGAAGAAATTCGATGGCTTATGTGAATCCACCAGCCCGCACTGGGCCAGCGTGGTGGATATGGCCCAAACACCCTTCGTGAGTAGGCCTACGTCCTGCAGTGGACTGTTGAAAAGGCTGATACAGTACTGTAAGTGGATTAGTAAAATATTGAACTAATACATTAGATGTACTATATTGTATCGCCTTTGATCTGTTGTTCAGCACTAGTAAATAGCGATAAGGCCGCCAGTTAGAAAGCTATAAATTGTACTGTTTTGTCCCTGTTGTTTTTTATGTAATGTGGTTGTCTAATAAAGTGTTATTGATTGATTGTTTAATTGATAGCTGATTGGCTGATTACTGGGAGTACCAATGAATTTTAAACTATATATAACGGGACTAAACTCACGTGTAGGGATAGTCGTATTACGACTATCCCTACACGTGAGTTTAGTCCCGTTATATATAGTTTAAAATGTGTGAAAACCACGTAAATTTTCATAGTAAAATACCAATGAATTTCTGATAGTCTAGATATTATTATATTCTTTATGTTGACTGGACCATATCCACCACGCTAGTCTAGCGCGGGTTGGTGGATTCACATAGTTACGATATTTATACCTTCACCAAAAATAAATTCCAAGGAACTCATTTAAAACACACAATTTTACATTAGGACGCAGTGGGCCTATGCAGTGGACTACAAAAGGATTATTCATTTAGGCAGCCACTAAAACTAGTGTTTTTCGAGAAAGTACGGACTTCCGTATATAATTCCACATTTTCGCTATTAAAAAATTCAGAAACGAAATATTTCCGGCACAGAAACTTTTATTGATGTCTTTTAAACTAAAGTAACGGGTCAAAATCTAGTAGTAATAGCATTTTTTGTCGTCAGAACAACATCACGGAACACAGGATGTCGCGACCTCTATATCATCACGCCATCGCCGATGTAATGAGTTATGGGTGGGAATTAAATGGTCAGCAACGAAACCAACCTCAGTTTCCTTCCCAGAAAGATGAAAATAGCAAGAAATATAGCAGGTGCCCCAGTTGTGGCCACTGACCCAATTGTGGCCATTTTGATGTCAAAATTATTGCATAATTGGTAATAATAAACAATTTGACAACATAAATCTTAATTGTATGAATCTTAAAATATATTTTTTTTTTGACCGACGAACCACCGAAGGAGGTATACAATTGCGTATATTTTTTTTGTATAACCACGCATAACTTTTTATAGTCGTCCGATTTCAATAATTATTTTTTTATTGGAAAGAGTATACTTCGAAATTGATCCCATTTAAAGTTTATTGAAATCGGCTGAGCCATTTTTGATGAATCAACAATAATGTGAAAAATGCTACATCGATCCGTCCATAATATTTGCGTTCTAGCGATGCGCCCCGGCTTTTCACAGGTGTATTATACATGTAAACATTTCTCTTAAATTACTCTATCTATTAAAATAAACTGCATTAAAATCCGTTACGTAGTTTTAAAGAAATAAGCATACATTGGGACAGACAGCAGAAAGCGACTTTGTTTTATTCAAATTCAAATTTCAAATTCAAAAGTATTTTATTCAGATAATACAATCCATGGTAATGTTAGTAACGAAACTTATAGACTATATTAGTATTGATGATGATTTTATACTATGTAATGATTCTGTACACGGGTGAAGTCGGTCATGCTATTTTTTGCATAAATAATTATAAATACATTGATTTTATTTGAACATTATATTGTCTAATTTATCGTTAAAATTAAAAGTGGCCTCAAATGATACTAAGATGGCTGGAAATTAAGAATAGTTTTCATGTGTACAAATACTGTATTTTGTCAGATCGCTCATTAAGACCATTTTATGTACCTATTGAGTACTTGATATACTTAGAAATGTACATATGTGCATAACATAAAACACTTATTAATATTAGAGATATGGAAAAAACCTAATGCTATTACAAAGTTCTTTGATTACATTACCTAGCAAACCATATTTATAATAAACATTTTAATGTTACTAGTTTCCACATTTTTTTTAAACATTTGGCAGTATGTGTTAATATATAGGTCATAAGTAAGTAACCTGATTGTAAGGCTTTTAGTCTAGTTAACTAGTCACTTTATTACTTGTACTTAAATTTAAAAATATAACATTTCAGCGATTGTCAACCCACACCACACAGGTTGACATAAAATCTATTTTGCTGACCAAACCTCAGGTAACCATTTCTAGAATCCCACAAGGTACCAGTTTTAATGGCCATTATACTGTAGCCGGTAATAGGCAAGTAACATGGCTTTGCCATGTACTCCTACATGATTGGGACAACATTTTTCGGATAAGAATTTTTGACATGAATCCAAATTGGTAACATAAAGTTGGTACCATAGCAATATCATCGGCCTATGACAAGAACTAGTATATAGTATGTGAATATCTTTCTGACTACGTAACTTATACATATACTTATACATAATACTTCGTCAGATACATATTAAAATATTTTTTTTTGTCAATTAATCAAATATTACTGAAGATATAGCCCGTCATAGTTCCGCGTAACGTCACGAGTGTCATACCAATGTATCTTTCCTGAGAGATGTGACGTCACGGTCCCCACTCCCAAACTTTGACAAGGCTTATCTTTGCCATTTGTTGATTTATTGACAAAACTGAAAAAATGTACTTAGAATTTTGTCGATGTTCTACAGAAAATACAAAAAACACTGGTCGATTCACGATTCTCTTAAAGCTAAGTCAAGCGCATTCATCAATGTGAGCGTATTTAATTTACACTCTATTTAATCGTACCATCTTAATTACTAGGCCAAATAAAAGCCCACATACCATACATGAACTAGTTTCACTGGTGTCAACCGAATCACTTGTCCACTTTCTCACTGCACTCTAATTTGGACTTCCTTTGTTATTTCGGTGTTAATGGCACGTTTCCGATAATTATTGAGACAGAGGTTCTCAAACTGAGAGTCGCGGGGCGTTGAAGTAAACAGGGGCACCGCCGTGATGTGCTCCGTGTGTACTGTGTAATCGAGAAA
Organism: Hypomecis punctinalis; assembly: GCA_949316475.1. Classification (NCBI taxonomy): domain Eukaryota; kingdom Metazoa; phylum Arthropoda; class Insecta; order Lepidoptera; family Geometridae; genus Hypomecis; species Hypomecis punctinalis. The sequence continues at coordinate 8,276,247 of OX438820.1, read as the reverse complement.
ATTATGACCACACATATTTTAGCATTATTCTACAATAAAACTAAAAATATAATTCAAAAATATATCGAGATTAGGTCATTAATTCGTACAGTATTCATTTATTTGTTTTGGAATTTTTTTTCCTATTATTTTCGTTCACAACAATCTTAATTTACTGTACCAGCCTTTTTAATAGTCCACTGCAGGACGTAGGCCTACCCACGAAGGGTGACTGGGCCATATCCACCACGCTGACCCAGTGCAGGTTGGTGGATGCACATACGCCATCGAATTTCATCTACGGACGTATGCAGGTTGCTTCAAGATGTTTTCCTTCACCGAAAAGCCAGTGGTGTGAAATTCCGTACATAAATTCCAAAGAACTCATTGGTACGGGACCGGGGATTCGAACCCACGACCTCACGATTGTAAGGCGGGTGTCACTACCTCTTGACCACCACGGCATAATCTTAATTTAAAAGAATTTAATATTCTCGGATCTTATTATCTTCTGACATTGCTTGTAAAATGTGACGGCATGATGGAGGCTTTGACAAAAATCAAATTAGAAAATATGAAATTTCATTCATATTAAGCATTCAATGCGGTTGTTTTACTCTACGAATTTATTACCACATTTTAACGGATTAATTTACAATAAATGCATATTTTCGGATCGTATTATCTTTTGACATTAGTTTTAATAAATGACAACGTGATGATCGCCTTGAACAAAAATCAAATTAGATACTTAATTTGAAATCTCACTCAAATTTAGCACTAAAAGCGGTTGTTTTACAATGTGCATTTATTTACCATAATATCTAAATGGATTTTTTGAGCTACTGTAAACAGTCTGGCTCCACTTGGCAAGATCTTCTTTCTACCAACCAGTATTGTTGATCCTATTACAAGGCCTATGTCAACTTACAGCTGATGTGATAAAGAAATCGTTTCAGTAATAGGACGCCAACGCCTCCCTTATAAATGATAACGAAATGATGAAACTGAAATCTATTAAACACTATACCATATCACAATTTGGCAAACTAAGCTTTTGACACGTTTAGAATTTGACGAATCAAGTATTTGACGTCCGTCTGAACACCGTGTAGTGTAATTACGCATCAAACTATTCAGGACTCTGTAAAATACATTCTTCTAGAATAATTGATGGCGTAATTTTTGTCATGCTTTACTTTTTATCTCTCATTGCATTGCCGTAAAAATACCTTGTCTGTCTAATGTTTGGTATCACTGCACCCTATTTAGACTACCCAATGCGCCACAATACTTAGGTCTACACACTACAATTTAAGTGTGTCGTGAAAGTTTGAGAGCCTCTGTATTAAGCTATTTTAGTGTGGTGCGGCGACCGGTAGTAAAAGTTTGAGTAATTAAAATGCCCAATCGTTTTTGTTTCCGACAATGTGGAAAGTTAATTTATTTGTAGATTTTGACGATTGTTGTGTAATTTGTAATATTTCAGTGTCTCAAAAGGAAAGCTTTTTTGTGTGATGTAATTGAAGTAATTTTGTGTCTTTGACCAAAATTACATCAATTACGACGACTATGATCAAATTATTATACCAGGCAGAATAAGAAGCTACCTAGGTAAGTTCGTATAGGCTGGGTGGCTAGCCCTGGTGTCAGAGTTTTTAGGCCACATGAAGGCCTTTGACATGGCTTAACGGTTACTACCACCGGCGCCAACAATGCTGTACTGTACTGTATCAGCCTATTTTAATAGTCCACTGCAGGACGTAGGCCTACCCACGAAGGGTGATTGGGCGATATCCACCACGCTGGCCCGGCGCGGGTTGGTGGATCCACATACGCCATTGAATTTTTTCTACGGACATATGCAGGTTGCCTCACGATGTTTTCCTTCACCGAAAAGCCAGTGGTGTGAAATCCCAAAGAACTCATTGGTACGGGACTGGGATTTGAACCCACGACCTCACGATTGTAAGGCGGGTGTCACTACCTCTAAGCCACCACGGCTTGCCAACAATGCGCTCAGCTGTAAAAGCCACCCGCGGACACGCATCTCAAAACAAATGTTGCTTAACTTTGGTGATATCTGTCCGACACCACGCCATTACGTAGGTCTAATTAACATTATAATTATTTTTTCGTAAAAACTCCCAACACTGACTTTTACCGCGTTGGTACTGTACTGTCTTCTTCTTCTTAGTCGTTACGCTCTTGACAGAGCGGTCGTGGTCATCACGTAGTATTTGTGGTGGTAGAGGCAGATGTAATACACCTCACGATGTCTCGCCATCTCTCTCTATTAGATGTCATCTGGTACACTCATGCACCGGCCCTCCCACAGCAGATTTGATTTGGTCGGTGCATCGCACGGGCGACCTTCCGCACGGTCTTGTGCCTTCCACTTTGCTCTAGACGACTAGACGCTCTAAGGACTGGCTACCTCGTCTCGAAACGTGTCCGAAGAATGCAAGTATACGAGATTGTACTGTGGCCGACAGACGCTGCCTGATGCCGAGTTCTTGAAGTATCGAGACACTGTACTGTACCAGCCTTTTAATAGTCCACTGCAGGACGTAGGCCTACCCACGAAGGGTGATTGGGCCATATCCACCACGCTGGCCCAGTGCGGGTTGGTGGATACCGTGTTGGTATAGAATTCGAATCGTTTGCACGAATTGATGTGATATCCATGTACACTTTTGTTGATTTATCAAAAACGGCTCAGCCGATTTCGATAAAACTGAAATTGATTACCTCGGAATTATAGTCTTTTGAATTAAATAATATTTTTTTAAATCGGTTGGTTGAAACCTATTGGTGAAAATCTCGATGAACACACACAAAAAAATACATACAGACGAATATAATATAATCCTTCTATTTTGAAGTCGGTAAAAATAGATTGCAGGATAATTTTATATCCCTAGGTCATAAGAGTGGCAACATTTTTTTACACTTATCCAAATAAACAAACCGAGTAGTGCAGAGACAACTAAGTCAGCTGTTTACGAGGTAAGACGAAGTCTTTCAAACGTCAGCCAATCTTATTACGAAGGAGCGAAGCCGTAGGACTCGCGATTGGTTTACTTTTACACCCTTGGGTAATGCAGCGTCTTATTCTCTAGAGTCTATAAATTTTATTTTATATTTTCTAGTTTATTTCTTGTAATTAACAGCGTTACAATTATTTACAGGTAGGTATACTACCAAGATAAAAATATACAGGGCTATTTCTAATCAATTAGCATCCTTTCAAGGGCTTATTCTGTACATCAAAACCTCAGAGCAAATAAAAAAATCAAGAGAGAATGTTGTGAACAAACAAGTGAGGCCGACCAAAACTACGCATCGCCGTGTAAAGACAATTACACACACATCAAACGTACAAGGAAACTACGCCTTGGCTTGTCAGCCGAACTATGGCGGCGCGACAGTGACACATTCACACATGTATCGGCTTGACTTGACTGTTCAACGACGTTCCCTCTTGATGTTTTTATTTGCTCTGAGATCAAAACTAACAACTTTTGTTCTACGACTTTTATAAATTCCCAAAAGAAAGTTGTTCCATATGTTCACCCTCGACAAAATGTATGGAACAGCTGATTTTTTTTTTGAGTTATGACAAAAGTCGTAGAACAAAAATTGTTAGTTCTGATGTACAGAACAAGCCCCTGAAAGGATGCTAATTAATTAGGAATAACCCTGTATTCATTTGACTTTATCAAAACCGCAGGATCGCGCTGGATGAAATCCGCTTCCAACCAATCTTATTCGAAATCTATAGAGGAGGCGTATGTCCAGCAGTGGACATCCTATGGCTGAAACGACTACAACAAACGAAATAATAGTGTAGCAAATAAAAAAATCCAGAGGGAACGTCGTTGAACGGTCAAGTGAAGCCGGTTTTTTATACATGTGTGAGTTACCTATATAGTTTTTTGTATGTTTGTGGCATCATATCTTGCAAGTAAATTAATCAATTTTATTTTTTTCTTGGTAAGCTGATATGTTCCAGATTGCTCTACTTAGGTACTTCAGAACTAATTACTTCATAAGTTACCGAGATAGAAAAATGGGTCTAAAAGTTCTCGAGTAGAGACCACGTACCGGCAACCGCAGTGTAGTGTGAGGTATGTCAGATGATCTCATCAAGATCGCAGGATCATCGTGAATGCAGGCTTTCAACAGGTCTTATTCGAGATCTATTGGGGTGGCCTATGTCCAACAGTGGTCGTCATTTGGATGGGTGGATAGTCTACAAAATTTCGACAATGTTCACCCTCAGATCAAATAAAAAAATAAAGACAGAATGTTATGAACAAACAAATGAGGCCGACTAAAACTACGCCTCGCCGTGTACACACTCATCAACGTACAAGGAAACTATGCCTTGGCTTGTCAGTCGAAATATGGCGGCCCAACAGCAACACACTCACACATGTATAAAAAACCGGCTTCACTTGACTGTTCAACGACGTTCTCTCTTGATTTTTTTATTTGCGCTGAGTGTTCACCCTTCATCTAGGTATTTGCCATTTTTGGCATTACACTTATTTAGACATTCTTATCGATTTCAGTGATAACCTATATTAAGGCGCTACCCAAAGACAAAAATCCGTAAAACATCATGTTTTTCGTCGCACAGTTAGGCGTAACTGTTACTGGTACAAACTTGGAAAAAATACAGAGCACACAATAATAGTTCACAGGAGAGACTTCTACAATAATATTGCAAAAAAATTATCTGGCATATTAAAAAAAAAACACAAAAAGAAGCTTTAGAAAAAAAATATTTTGTTTCGCATTTCTCAATATTTAGATCGATAGTTATCGATCGATATTATATTTTTTTGTAATCATAAAATAGAAAATTTACTAAACTAAAGACATATCTATATATTTTATTGCAAACACGGCTTCATTTCTTTTTAAACGAACTAAAACTGCGAAAAGTTATCTGATTCTCATCTCGAGTTTCGTCTAAAAACAAACGACACGCGATTTTAGACTCTATTTGTATACTGCAAGACATTATTGAAAAATACCTAAAAGTTTACTGTTGGACCGTCTTAAGTATATATACTTTCAATAAATTCCAAAATAGGTCAGTTAAACAATTACCACTTAACGGCTTATCTAATTGAATTCCCAACTGTCAACAATTACCCTAAATTATCGCTTGATTTCCCAGCTGATTGAAACGCACAATAATCGAGTCGAATAATCGACAAATAGAGCGGCACCCTTAAATCGATTTTTCGTTCGCATCACTAGTCCTTCACGCCGTGAAAATAACGTTTATCGACTAAATTGATTATTTCACGCCCGTGGGAACGAATACACAAATACACTCGTAAAGTGACTCCCATTGAAGTGATTTTTACGTTTTGCAAGATGTTCCATTTCTACCTGTTGCAATTTGGTGATATTTATTTCAACTTTCTCAATTTTCATGTATTATTTGTGTAGTAACAATTTTCTAATTTGTATTTCATTATGTAATAATTATTATTATTATCGCAGGGGCGACTTTGTGGTGAGTCGTCGGTGAGTGGCGACACCGCGAACCCTGATTCCCTGGGGCTAAATGAGACCCCCGACTCCTCTCTTGCATAAACCGGCCGGTTTGGAGTGGAAACCGCAAGAGCTAAGAACCTAAGCTCCAGGGTGGAAGTGTTAAAGGGCATAACGCCGGGAGTAGCGTCTAGTGAAAGCGCAGCACACCTCTCGACACCCTAAGCCGTCCACACCAATGTTGCCCCTCCGGCGCCAAATTAAGGTAGCCTTTAGCCCATTTAGTGGATGGCAAGTCACCACCCGCCTAAATATTTTGAAATGAGGCATCACTTGGCGGGTGCCGCACCTCATTCCATAGACCAGCCTATAATCATGTAATAATTCATTATAATAGCCTAAGAAGTACCTATTCCCCGTCTTTACAATAGTTTCCCTCTTCCTATCACCCAAAAACTGTATTTTTTTATTTAATGCTTGTAAAAGGGCCTCTTGGTGTTGGTTTCGGCCCCATCAATGCCCTTCAAAGATCCGGGGCAACCCGTGTGTTGAAAAACAAATAAAATTATAATGATTAGTTTGTATCACATTTATTCATGGAAAAAACAAAAACCACGATCAAGTCTGGAAGTCTCGGAAATTTCTAGTGTTTTTTTTGTTGATATCACGTACATTTAATTTATTATATATATATGATATCACGTATATTTATTTACGATTTACGTAATTCTGAAAAGTAAAGTACTTCAATAGGCATAATGACTGGGTAAACAAAAATCATTAATATTATAATAGGAATTATACTCTATAAAATTTAACTTGATCTCTGCGACAGTTACATATTGACATATTTAGAGTTGAGATAGTGGTGGAAAAAATCGATTTTCAAGCAATGTTGTATTGAAATCGAATGAGTAGTTGAAGGTGAGAAATTGGATTTTATTTACTTACTATTATTTAAGATCAAGTATGTACACATGTAAATTATGTTATGATATCAATGAAATACTCATAATAATGTAACGATAGTATTTATCGACGTTTTTCACTATTATCGATGCTAATGTAACATATAATTGGGTTTAATTTAGTTAAACATGTAAAAAATGTTATGATATTCAAATATACAATAAAATTAATGATAAATTAAATTTTATTTAAAATATCGTCAGTATAAACTATCGATATTTTAATTAAAACTCTATCTAAAACTCTGTGGTCACGATCATTCGTCGCCCATCACTAATCGACATGCCCATAAAGTATGACATTGACAGGTACTGTCTGTACTATTAAGAAATTCAGGACTTCATAGGCGTGATTTTTCTGACAGCTGTCGCAGAGATCAAGTTAAATTTTATAGAGTAGGTATAGTCCGTGAGTTAGACTATCAAAAAATATTGGACACGTATATTTTTATTGTCAATCAAACGACATATGACAAAGATAAACCTTGTCAAAGTTTGGGAGTGGGGGTCGTGACGTCATTTCTCTTACTGTACTGAAAGTCCATATATTTGTATGGCATTTGTGACGTCACGCGAAACTTTGACAGGCTATATCTTCATCAATTTTTGTTTAATTGCCAAAAGAAAAAAAACGTGCTTATATTTTATTCAACTGCCTCGGTGGCTCAGTGGTTAGTGACCCTAACTTCTGGATCAGAGAGGCGTGGGATCGATCCCCACCCAGGGCAAATATTTATTTACACTTATGTTCATGACACATAAGTGTTTGCTCTGTGTCTGGGTGTTATTTAGCTATGTAAGTATGTATTTAAAAATAAGTATATGTATTATCAGTCTCTGGCAGCCATATCACAAGCTTTGCTTAGTTTGGGGTCAGGTTAATGTAACTTTGACTTTAGAGTAAATTTTTATGAATTACATAATTTTTATGATAATAGATTGTTTTGTATTTATTGTAGTTCATTCAAATCGATGTGCACCATTTTTTATATTAATGTTGATTTTTCAAAAACGTGGCGGAGAACTCGCGTAACATTCACACAAAAAATAACAATAACAATTGAGTTGAGTTATAGGGAGTTATATTGGCGGAAATGAAGTTAGCTACAAGTTGTGCTATATCCAATCAATTCATTCAGGATTCCTCCTTTTTTGAAGTCAATGGAAATAGAATAGTTCTTAAAATATAGATTAGTCATACCAGTGCAAGGGTCATTAAGCACTGGCTGTCCAGGGTGCACCTGCCGTTTTAGCGATTTAGGTCCCTATCAACTCTCCGGGAGGCTTCTTCCATGCACCCCCATAAAAATAGCTATAGAAATAGTGTTGGGGCAGGTATTTAAAAAAAGTATCAATATTACCAAATTCGCGATTGCATGTGTCGAGCAATCTTCTTCAAAAGCAGACCCTTACAAAAACTATAATTCTGGGACGCCGCGAGTGTAAATCAATAGACTTGTTGACAAACTGGTCTGGTATAACTGTCTCGGTACCGGTTTGTGCGCAGACTACGTATGGGCTACGCAAGTTGGGAAAAATGAGGTGGAGCGCATGTCGAGATCATAAAAAATCTAACAAAAAAAAATATAGGTATTTGATTATGGAAACTAGCATGGTTTTCGCACATTTTAATAAAAGTATAGCACAGCTATTCCATCCATCCATCCATCAGCCGAAGGACGTCCACTGCTGGACATAGGCCTCCTCTATGGATCTCCAATAAGACCGGTTGGAAGCGGCTTGCATCCAGCGCGATCCTGCGGTCTTAATGAGGTCATCCGTCCACCTTGTGGGCGGACGTCCTACGCTGCGCTTGCCGGTACGTGGTCTCCACTCGAGAACTTTTCGACCCCATCGGTCATCAGCCCTCCGCGCTATGTGCCCCGCCCATTGCCATTTCAACTTGCCAATCCGTTGGGCTATGTCGGTAACTTTGGTTCGTCTACGGATCTCCTCATTTCTGATTCGATCTCGCAGAGAGACTCCGAGCATAGCCCTCTCCATAGCTCGTTGGGCTACTTGGAGCTTACTAATAAGGCCCATAGTGAGAGACCACGTTTCTGTGCCATAAGTCATCACTGGCAACACACATTGGTCGAAAACTTTCGACTTGAGGCACTGAGGTATGTCGGACGAGAAGACACTACGCAATTTTCCGAACGCTGCCCAGCCGAGTTGGATTCGGCGATTGGCCTCTTTGTTGAAGTCGGACCTACCTAACTGGACTACTTGTCCTAGGTAGACGTACGAGTCAACGACTTCAAGAACCGAGTTTCCAACAGAAATCGGGGTGGGTAAAATATGGGTATTACACATGACTTTCGTCTTGTCCATGTTCATCTTAAGACCCACCTGTTGAGAAACCCGATTGAGGCCTTCGAGCATCGTGCTGAGCTCTTCCATCGATTTTGCTATGACTACTATATCGTCGGCAAACCGAAGGTGAGTGAGGTATTCGCCATTGATGTTGATGCCGAATCCTTTCCATTCCAGGAGCTTGAAGGCGTTCTCCAAAGTAGTTGTAAACAGTTTCGGAGAAATTACGTCTCCCTGTCTTACGCCTCTTTTTAAAGGGATCGCCTTGGAGCTTTCTTCCTGTACTCGGACCGACATAGTGGCTTTATTATACAAGCACTTCAACACTTCGATGTACCGATAGTCAATACGGCATCGTTGGAGAGACTCGAGCACAGCCCATGTCTCGACCGAATCAAAGGCTTTTTCATAGTCCACAAACGCTAAGCAAAGTGGCAGATTATATTCTTCGGTCTTCTGTATAATCTGCCGCAGCTTATGAATGTGGTCCATGGTGCTAAAGCCTTTTCGGAAACCGGCTTGTTCGCAAGGCTGGAAGTCATCAAGCCTGCGCTCGAGACGGTTCGTAATGACCCTTGAAAACAGTTTATAAACATGGCTCAGAAGTGAGATGGGTCTGTAGTTTTTCAATAAGGTGTTGTCGCCTTTCTTGGAAAACAACACCACCACGCTATTACTAACGCTTAATTTTATTAGATACCTACTACTATAGCTTCAATTCGAACAGCTGTTGCGGTGCGCCAGATCGCCAAATGCGATCATCATGCGATCATCGCGATCAAATGTAACATACGTCCTGTGCTATACTTTAATTAAAATATAGGTATTTGTAATATTTTATAGTTTAGCTAGGCTTATTATAAGTCAAAAAATAGGATATTAATATGGCGATATATATATTGTTATTTTGTACCATCTGTGAACTGACCAATATACGCAGTAATTAAATGAGTATGGCTTTGAAAAAATAACGCTATTGACTTTATGTAGGTACCTTTAGTTTTTCATTAGGATTCCCTGTGTGGCAAATATCATACGAATAGATAAAAAATAACATCCAGGCCCATAACATATTTTTTTTCAGGTCTTCATATAAATGCCTACCACATTTTCCTTAAAATATTTTTTTTATCTGAAATTGAGCGGACATGCACTTGCGGCTTACTTTCGTAGAAAATATTGGTTTAGGTACGAATATATATTTAATCTTCTTTAGTATTTTTGTAGATACAAATTAGCTACTTTGATAACGTAACATAATATCTTGCATAAAAACATGGTCTCTATTTTTACGTATAGCTTAAAATAATTTAAGAAATTGTCTTCTTTGCGAAATTGTGTATTGACCTTGACTAAATAATTATGATCTGTTTCGGCTGATTTAATATTTTAGTAATAATCATCATCATTATCATCAGTATGTAACGAACCCTAACTAATTAACCTAAATTGTAAAAGCTAAGAAGAGAAGAACTTAAGAAGTGCAGAACCTATTGTAAGAAACATGCCTAGAATAAAATGTCAGAAAAAGTGATTTTAGAAACGTCATATGCTTTCAATTGTTCCTAGCTTTATGACTACTAGCTATGTAACCTGTTTTCACTCACTTATCAAGTAATTATAAATTGAACCTCATGAAAGGAATTTTCTAAGATATTAAGAACGCCTCATATATTGTAATAGATATCCAATAAGACCCCAGCTTACAATTCGTATTGATAAATAACAAGAAATGCCAATACTTAACTGTGAACCTCCCAGGTTCATACTATAATCAGGTACTACTAGCGCCATCTGCTTCCGGTTCACTTGAAAAGAGACTGCCTACCTTTTGATACTAGTATTCTGCAGTGTGATTCTTATCATAAATATCTAATCTATTTACCTACTTGTACGTTAGTTTGGCCAGAGTTCGTCTAGTGGTAGATCCTGCATTGTAGACCGCATAAACCCTAGGTAAAGGTGATTCGAAATACCTATCTGCCTATAGATTACCTAAGTTCAACGATTACCCTGTTTGCATGTTTTTCCTACTTTGACCTTTAATGAACCTGTAAGTATTTTACTAATCTCAAAGTGAACTGAAGTATCTAACTAATGCCTCAAGAGATATATAGAAATACTGATTTTAGAGCTTCTCTGTTTTACATGGAGATTATTGGAATATTTTTGTTTTAAATGTGATGTAGCTCTATAAAGCTATGCAGATTCTAGATTATGAAAATATAAGATATGTGTTAGGAAAGAAATTCCAGAGATTCCAAAACTTGTACTCTAGGATAACAAAGAAACTCTATCATTGAACTAATATTAGTTGTCAAACTACAATTAATAAAAGAGTTAATTAGTCAGTAGGTATAATATTAATTTATTTCTGACTTAGTTAATTTTAAAGTTATTAATTCTTATTTGTCAGAGATTTATATTATTTTATGTTTATCTCTGATTATTTTTCTAGTCATGGCGCTCGCGAGAGCTGAAAACCACGAAAAAATGATTCTACCAAGCTTTCGAAAATCTAACGCATTCCTGGAAAAGAAAGCTCGGAAATAAAAACCAGGAGTCGCGAGTGTCTTGTCAGTCTGAGCTCGGTTATTTCGTCCACTTGACTACTTTATTTCAAAATGTTAAGAAAATCATAAGTCTTGCATGAATTTCAGAGTGTTCACAAGAAAGGCTCCAAGATTACTATAGGTAAAGGTTTGAGAATCGACTTCGCCACATAAAATATTATTAGTCATTATGTTATCAATAACTTTACTTTATAGTGAGCGGAATTTACACTCTTTAATACGGACACGGGTTATCCCTCCTTTACGGAAATGAGAAACACTGGCCCAAGCTCTACCTGGCTTCAAGAGTTCTGCACACTGATGAAAATACAGCATTGATCAAGTAGCACTAACGGCTGGTGTTCAAACAATGTGTTGTAATAAGTAATGAGATATAGCATTAGACGACTCTGCCATCCTCTAATTAAATGTAAATAAAATATAATCAATCTAAAAGAACACTCTGTCCTTCACAAGTTGCCATATTGTTAAGTCTGAATATCGCGTTACTATAGGATTTAGACTCGAGTATCATGGACTTCCTTAAATCGGTTGCATATTCACATGATATGATTAGAGCTGAAACAGTAAAAGTATTATTATATCTGTAAAGCACACTTGAAATCAGAGAGGTCATTACATGGTTGACAGTATCAACTCAAGATAAATTCATAAATTTCCAATATATTCTATCTTTGACGTTTCTTTGTAGAAAACATCGTGATTCTGTAACATACTTCCATAGAGCAGCTGCAGTGGTATGCAATTCCATTATGTCGCATTAGTTCAATGTATTAATATAGCTCTAACTCCTAAGAGAAGGAAACATCGCAAGTCATCCCATACAAGACCGACATAGGATCTCGTAGTCGTACGTGTGATCATCATCCCGCAACAGGTTAGCGGAGCTAATATTGCCTGTCCCTATAGTGGAGCGCTGCATCGAAAGCAACTCGTATTCGTACATAGTCATAGGATAATACATACGTATGAGCATTCATACCACATCATGTCTGCGAGGCGGACATAGGCTTATTCTCCTTGAGTATATCTAGTTTTTTTACTATCTTTTTATAACATTGTGGAAGCAAATAAATATGAGTATGAGTATCTTAATTTGGCAGTTAAACATCCAAGATATCAATTCAGCACTGAACTAGCTTACGCCAGGGCTAGCCACTTGGCCCATACGAACTTACTTACTTTCTAATAGCTTTTCGCGTAATTTAAAGAAAGGAAAATGATACCACATAGAACATTGTCTTCTTTGGGTTGAAAACTTCCGTCTATTGATTTTAAGGTCTGGAACTGATTCTTCGTCGTAATAGTTCAAAAACGACCGCATTTCCTTTTCTGCACATGATTCTCGCTGTTTTATATCACTTTGTAAGCTAAAATCACTGAAATATCTTGAAAATCTGCAAAAATAATCCTAATTTTTCCGCAGTGAAGTCCTAACTCCAATCCCCGTCAACCTCCGTTCTCTTTCCCCTTCTCTTGTTTTCATCATGATTTTTTTTTACTAAGCGCCCTGCAAAGAGTTAATATACCTAGATTGTAGTTTTGTTGCTTTTTAAATTGTATTCTTTTACCTGTTCGTTGAATATTATTTGAATGAAAAGTTTCTTTGAATAATATTAGAAAAAATGATAAATTCATATGAGAGACTCCGAATCTACAATAATGCCTTCTTCCTATGCCTAATTACTCAGGTGTGAACGACAAACCACCTGAGGTTTGTTACAAGTATAAGCCTGTGTCGATCCACTGCTGGGTATAGGCCTCCTCTCTTATGTGCCATTCTTTATAATTATAATTTATGTCTATTTAATTCGAAACCGTTGAAACATTTGAGTGTGAAGCGTGCACTGATAGACAAATTTGTGTTTGTTTCTTCGCACTCGCTTCACATTTCTTCTCCCAACTTGCGTATTCTACGTTTCTGTAGTCTGCGGTCTTCTTTCATATCTCAGTACCGGTTTATCTAATTACTTGTATCTCGAAAACCAATGGTAATTAATTCTTTGTGAGGACTCGAAAGTATTTGTTTTTTATGCTGGAATCGGTATTTATCTTTTATGTTTGGAGAATGCTTTGGACATGTTTTATGTGTTTATTGAATGTGTGAGTCTATTTGGCTATTTTTGAGAACTTCACAACTTATGAACGTGTTTTTAGAGTTCCGTACCTCAAAAGGAAAAAACGGAACCCTTATAGGATCACTCTGTTGTCCGTCTGTCCGTCCGTCCCGTCTGTCCGTCCGTCCCGTCTGTCCGTCTGTCCGTCTGCGTGTATGTCAAGACTCTTTATCTCGGGAACGCGTAAAGATATCGAGTTGAAATTTAAACTGTATACGTATATATAAAGAATTGTTGCAGTTGTGGAAAAGAAAAACTTCTCAGTTATCGTTTAAAAAAGTTAGAGCCGTAGTAGTAAAAAACCGCATATTTCGCACTAACAAAAATCGAACCCTGCAGGGTACTTCCCGTTGACATAGAACTATGAAATTTGGCGAGAAACATTGTCTCAGAGTACACATATAGGAATAAATCTGAAAACTGTACATTTTTATTTAAATCACAACAGGCCTCAAAATTCACAAAATATGGGTTCAAAATTCAAAGTGAGTAAATCGTACCTATCATATAAAAGCACATGCTAAAACAGGTTTTTTAATTACCTATTTTAATAACGTGTTTTTACGGAAGCCTCGATGTGTCACTTGTCCGGTTTTTTCATATTTAAAATAGGTTTGCATTTGACCATAATATCTTGGGGCAATATGCAATCTAACATGTAGTAGCATGCTAAGTTATAAGGTTTGCTTACTCTGGATTTGAAGAAACCTACATCATTTATGATCCGAAATGCAATCTACATCTAAATACCAGCTAAACTATTTGTATTTTTCATATTTTTGGTCGCCTGATGAGTCGAGTCGAAGAAAAGAGATGTGGAAGAACGTTTTTTTTGGAAATTATTTTTTTACTTTCACTCTTTTGATATTTTTTTATACCGACTAATCCGGCCAGTATATTTTGTAGACAATATACCTTGGTTTGCCAACTTAATTTAGTTCTTATATACCTGGGAAGCAGCTATGAACAAATAATCAAATAAATAAATATTAGAGGACATCTTGCACACAGTCTCTGGCCCCAAACTAAGCAAAGCTTGTGCTATGGCTGCCAGAGACTGATATAGTACATATACATATTTTTAAATACATACATATATAGATAGTAACTAAATAACACCCAGACACAGAGCAAACACTTATGTTCATCACATAAATATTTGTCCTGGGTTGGAATTGAACCCACGCCTCTATGAACCAAAAGTTAGGGTCACTAAACACTGAGCCACCGAGGCAGTCATGTCACTATAAGTACAAAACCAATCTAATAACCAGTAAAAATGGTATTAAAACGAATTTAAAGACAAATTCAATCATATAAGCTTGCCTGCACAAAACCGCTAATAAAATATTATTAATCAAATAAAAAAAATAGCCATGAACATTTTGTTGATAGGCAAGCTATCGTACGCGAGCTTATAAATAAATAACAATTGATAAAAAAATATGTCTCTTTTGTTTGTCACGTCGGTGAAAGTAGATTTTCACCGGGTCTTAGACCATTGCGCGGATTACGCCTCACTCATGGCTATTGTCAGTCAGCGCCACCCGGACTTTTGGTAATAACGTCGGTGAAAGTAGATTTTCACCGGGTCTTAGACCATTGCGCGTATTACGCCTCACTCATGCCTATTGACATTTAGCGCCACCCAGACTTTTGGTTAACACGTCGGTGAAAGAAGATTTACACCGGGTCTTAGACCATTGCGCGGATTACGCCTCACTCATGCCTATTGTCAACCCGGACTTTTGGTTATCACGTCGGTGAAAAAAGATTTTCAACCGGGTCTTAGACCATTGCGTGGATTACGCCTCACTCATGTCTATTGTCAGTTAGCGCCACCCGGACTTTTGGTTATCACGTCGGTGAAAAAAGATTTTCACCGGGTCTTAGACCATAGCGCGGATTACGCCTCACTCATGCCTATTGTCAGTTAGAGCCACCCGGACTTTTGGTTATCACGTCGGTGAAAAAAGATTTTCACCGGGTCTTAGACCATAGCCCGGATTACGCCTCACTCATGCCTATTGTCAGTTAGAGCCACCCGGACTTTTGGTTATCACGTCGGTGAAAAAAGATTTTCACCAGGTCTTAGACCATAGCGCGGATTACGCCTCACTCATGCCTATTGTCAGTTAGCGCCACCCGGACTTTTGGTTATCACGTCGGTGAAAGTAGATTTTCACCGGGCCTTAGACCATTGCGCGGATTACGCCTCACTCATGCCTATTGTCAGTTAGCGCCACCCGGACTTTTGGTTATCACGTCGGTGAAAGTAGATTTTCACCGGGTCTTAGACCATTGCGCGGATTACGCCTCACTCATGCCTATTGATATTTAGCGCCACCCGGACTTTTGGTTATCACGTCGGTGAAAGTAGATTTTCACCGGGTCTTAGACCATTGCGCCGATTACGCCTCACTCATGCCTATTGATAGCTAGCGCCACCCGGACTTTTGGACTTTTGGTTATCACGTCGGTGAAAGTAGATTTTCACCGGATTTTAGACCATTGCGTGGATTACGCCTCACTCATGCCTATTGTCAGTTAGCGCCACCCGGACTTTTGGTTATCACGTCGGTGAAAGTAGATTTTCACCGGGTCTTAGACCATTGCGCGGATTACGCCTCACTCATGCCTATTGTCAGTTAGCGCCACCCGGACTTTTGGTTATCACGTCGGTGAAAGTAGATTTTCACCGGGTCTTAGACCATTGCGCGGATTACGCCTCACTCATGCCTATTGTCAGTTAGCGCCACCCGGACTTTTGGTTATCACGTCGGTGAAAGAAGATTTTCACCGGGTCTTAGACCATTGCGCGGATTACGCCTCACTCATGCCTATTGTCAGTTAGCGCCACCTGGACTTTTGGTTATCACGTCGGTGAAAGAAGATTTTCACCGGGTCTTAGACCATTGCGCGGATTACGCCTCACTCATGCCTATTGTCAGTTAGCGCCACCCGGACTTTTGGTTATCACGTCGGTGAAAGTAGATTTTCACCGGGTCTTAGACCATTGCGCGGATTACGCCTCACTCATGCCTATTGACATTTAGCGCCACCCAGACAGACTTTTGGTTAACACTTCGGTAAAAGAAGATTTACACCGGGTCTTAGACCATTGCGCGGATTACGCCTCACTCATGCCTATTGTCAGTTAGCGCCACCCGGCCTTTTTAACATATATTTTAGGGAATCGATGTGATGTGTTAGTAATAAATAAAAAAATATGTTGCTACACACTTTACGTTTGGCTAAGGCTACGTAGTTTTTTTTACATTGCTCTGGAAGGAAGGATGAAAAACTAATGAATATATTTTGTATGCATCTGTACAAACTCTATAAATATTGTTCTAGTTTACTACGCAAACTTATAAAAAGCCATTTCGATCGTTACTGTGAGTATAAGTATCTATTTAAACAGATAAACATTTTATTGATAATTTGTCAAAAATTATAAGTCACAAAATACAATAATCATTCATAAGATTAATAGTAAATACTTAGTAAGTATCCAATAATAATGTGGAGAATATCAAAAATTAATAATGTCATATCACATCAATTTTTTTAAAAAGAAATTACTCTTATTATTGCAAGCAAAAAATTCATCAATTGTATAAAATGCCTTTTGTACGAGCCAGTTCTTTAGTTTTGTTTTAAATATATTATCGCTCACTGAGCTAGTGATGTCCTTTGGCAAACAATTATAAATTTGTACACCTATCACGTGAGTCAACTTCCCCGAGCGAACCAGTCTCGTGTGGATAGTAGCGAGACTGTCAGCATTGCGCAGGTTGTGTTGAAATGAATGGCTTGCCCCTCGCTTCTCGTACATTACAATATATTATTATTACAGTATTTACAATAGTAATCTATCTGTCTATAGCATAATCTATCAATATAAAAACACTATTTCGGCTCGTCTAGTAGAAAACAGTTTTCTAACCCATTACTCACCTGTTTGTACCTGTTTCTTAGCAGAAAATCCAGCAAACAAACAAATTGTTGACAATCCGATCTGAGAAAACAAAACAAATGAATTATGCAAAACATATTGCTTGAACAAGCAGCACGTGGTCGTTACACATTGAGAATAGGATGGCGAATGTGACGCGTGACACACGAACGCATAGGTTGGGTAATTTGTATTGAAACGTAGCATACGAGTAAGTTTACGTATCTGAATTTGGTATTTTGAAGTTGAAGTTGAACGGCAAAATCACAGGGCTTCAGGATTAAAATTTCTGATAGATACAGTTTTCATATTTATTCCTATATGTGTAGTCTAAGACAATGCTTCTCGCCAAATTTCATAGTTCTATATCAACGGGAAGTACCCTGTAGGTATTGATTTTTTGTGAGTGTCGAAATATGCGGTTTTGTACGACATAAACGGCTCTAACTTTTTTACACGATAACTGAGAAGTTTATCTTTTTCACAACTGCAAGAGATCATAAATACACGTATACAGTTTAAATTTCAACTCGATATCTTTACGCGTTCCTGAGATAAAGAGTCTTGACATACACACAGACGGACAGACGTCTGTCTAGACGGACAGACGAACAGAAGGACAGACGGACAACAAAGTGATCCTATAAGAGTTCCGTTTTTTCCGTTTGAGGTACGGAACCCTAAAAACAATAGCGTTTTCTAAAATTACCTACTGCTATCAGAAAAAAATATTCTACTATTGATCTCTCTATAAAAAGAACGACATACCTAAGCTTGAAGTTATACCGAACATGTTCGCCATCAGTGCTCATGCTCACCACCCAACCTGCCCGTGTGTACCGCCTGTGTTTTCTTTAAGCCTGTGTGCCAGCGTATCTATGCAAATCGCAATACAAACGCTCGCTCCCATTTTGTTTTTTACACAAACAATATAAAATAACTTTTGTTGGCACCATTGATAAAATAAATAGACGCTGCATATTATAGAGCTTTATTGAATGTTTGGGTTAGTTTGGTAGATACGCGTATTATAGGATGAAATTTTATGAACTTCTAGGATTTTGAGTTTTTGTTTTATAACGACTAAATATTAAGTAACAATTTAGATAGCTTAAATAAATAAGAACTAATATAATTGCACTGAAAACAGTGACGGTTTTATTTTGGTTCATTGTAGTGTATTTAAATATGAGGGCCAATTCCAATCATACCAGATGAGTTTGAATTGAATCTGGAAGAAATTGCTTATATTGATAAGGCCTTTTGTGCCTTTATTCTGTCCTTTTTTTTGTTACTTTTGTTCCTTTTTTAAGCGTTGTTATACTAAATTGGGAAATGCTTTAACATCACATGCTTTTGTGTCAAAAAATACGTACCTATACATGTATAGGTCACAAACGTTTCACAATCTTTTCTCTTTTTATTTTTTAATTTTCGTCTCTACATTGCAAAAAAATCTATTCTAGCAAAACTATTTTTTTTTGATGTGGTATGTACAATTACCATTAGGTAGAATTTGAAGTCAAAGTCAAAGTCAAAGTCAAAATATTTATTTTGCAGAGACATGGGTAAAATGTAGGTGTTAAATTAGTTACATAATTATGAGCACCATGCTCTAGCATCATGGCATGCAAAATCATCATTATTGAATTTAAGAGTACATTAAACATTATATTTGCACAAAGATTTGTCATTTAAAAACTCCTGTATAGAATAATATGTCTTGTCTATTAGCAATTTCTTAAGTCTAAATTTAAAAATGTCAACATTATTAGTATCTTTTACAATATTCGGCAGTTTATTGTAAATAGCCAACCTCATCATAAACGTGCTGTTATTATAAAGCGCTGTCCTACGGTATGGCTCACGCAGTCTATCTTTGTGCCGTTTGCTTGTTAATTTTTCATACTTATCTAGATTATTCTTGACTAGTACGGCTGATTCGTAGATGTATATCGAAGGTAGTGTCAGTAGTTTTAATTTACGAAAATAGGGCTTACAGGAATCTCTTTGCTTCAACCCACATATTGCTCTAATGCATTTCTTTTGAGCTATTAAAGCTGATAGCTTTTCCCCGGAGTTAGCCCAGGCTAAAACACCATACTTTAGTGTTGATCCTACATAAGCGTGATAGGCGCTTAGTAAAGTGTTTTCGTTGGCCACTTTACGTAACATATACAGCGCGTATGAAAATTGGTTGAGCTTAGAGCACACGTGAGCTACATGTGTTCTCCAAGATAGATTTGAGTCAATGTGAATTCCTAAAAATTTAGTAGTTTGGACTTCATTGATATGTCTGTCGTGATAATGTATATTTAAAATGTCAAAATTAGTATTATTATTTTTAAATGTCATAATGTGTGTTTTGTCCAGATTTATTTTTAGATTATTGCTTCGAAGCCAGTCAATTATTGATTCTAAAGAACTATTAATGTCATGTTCGTGTTCACCACTTTTGTCATCTGCAAAAATTACGGTGCAGTCGTCTGCAAACATAACCATTGGGTGATTTGTGGCGCTGGGGAGGTCATTAATGTAAACCAAAATTAATAGTGGACCCAATATACTGCCTTGTGGCACTCCAAATTTTATCTCCCTTCGACTTGAGAGGAATTTTGACTCTATTTTGTTTGTAGTATTAAGTCTAGTAATCTCTGTGTACTGTAACCTATTTGCTAAATATGATATTATTAAACTTAACACATTACCTCTTATACCATATCGCTCAAGCTTTTTAGTTAATATATTGTGGTCAACGTAATCAAATGCCTTCGACATATCCATGTAGAGAGCAGTGATTCTCTTTTTGCTGTCCAGTCCGGAATATATCCTTCCAAGAAAGTCAAATATAGCGTTATCTATTGACTTTTTTTTACGAAAACCTGCTTGTTCGGGGGCAAATATATTATTAATTTCAAAAAAACTACTTAGGCGTTTGTGGATAACCTTTTCAAAGATTTTGGAAAATACAGGTATCATCGCAATTGGTCTATAGCAACCCAAATCTTCTTTATCTTCTTTTTTGAAAAGAGGTACGACTATAGAAGTTTTTAATTTTTCGGGAAAGACGCCTCTCTCAAAGCTTTTGTTAATCATGTCGCTAAGGATAGGAGAAAGAATTTTAGCTACACTCTTAACTACTCTGGTTGATATACCGTCATACCCGGTGCTATTAGTGTTTTTCAACGATTTAATAATCTGTTCAATTTCGTCTGCACTTGTAGGTTCTAGGAAACAAGAGTTTGATTGGGAGTGATTTAGCTTATTTGTAGTACTATTTGTATTATTGGTATTAACAGGATTTTTTTCTATTGCGTCAATGAAAAAGTCATTGAAAGCCTGCGCTATTTTTTTTGGGTTGGAAATAATTTTGCCATTTATTTTAACCTGACTTACTTGTTCCCTCAAATTACATTTTTTAGATTTATTAATAACATTCCACACAGCCTTTGATTTATTTGTGGATTGGCTAATGTAGTAATTATTTTGAGCTCTTTGTGTTTGTTTTATGATAAGCTTTAGTCGCGCCGAATACTTTTTAAAAGTTTCTCTGTTAGATTTATTCGATGAATGCCTATATTTCCACAGCAGGTGACGTTTTCGCTTAGTGCAGACCTTTACGCCTTTGCTTAACCATCTCGGTCGCTTTGTAAGAGGAATTTTTACTTTCACTGTGGGGAAACAAAGATTGTATAAGAGAAGGAACAAGTCAATAAATTCATCATACGCATTGTTGACGTCATCGCTGTTATAAACTTCATGGAAGGACAGACTGCTAAGGTATTGAGAAAATTTAGCGATGTTCTCACTGCTGTATTCTTTTTTATATCTAAAAAACTGAGTTATAAAATAACTTTTCTTTACAGGACATGTCAAAATTTGCGCAGTATGATCAGACAGAGCGCATTCTATCACATCAGTTGTACCACCTCTGATATTATGAGCGATGTTGTCAAGGCACGTCTTACTGCGAGGCCTTGTAGGTTGGTTTACGCTTAGTTTGAGGTTGAAACGAGACAGAATATCCTCAAACTGACGAACAGCAGGCTCTTTTTTTAAAGTGTTAAAGTTAAAGTCACCGCAAACTATCACTTTTTTATTACGGTAGCAAGTAGCATTTAAAACCTCCTCTAATCTGTCAAAAAAAATTTCTCGTGTTGATTTTTTTGCTCTCGGAGACCTATAAGCGCATATTATTATTATCTTGTGCTCTATTAATTCGACCGCACAGCACTCAATTACATTAACAGTACTTAACGAGTTGACCTCAGGTAAGGTTTTGAATTTGTGCAAGTTATGAACTAATATGCATGATCCTCCTGATCGATTATGTCTACATGATTTGGAGGCCAGAGTATAGTTATCTACATTTAGAACATGGGTGTCACTTTCTTTCATATTATGTTCAGTAATGCATACTACGTCAATAAATCTATTCTTCTTTTTTAAGTCATCCAAGCATACCGTCAAGTTTTCCATTTTATTGATCAGTCCATCAATGTTTTGGTGCATTATATTTATCGAATTATAAACGAAAAAAATCCTTATTAGTTTTAGTTTTCGGCTGTTCGTGGTTTGTCTGTGAGTCAGTTACATAATCCTGAATTATATTTTCCGTTTGCGTACTTCTATCCGTTCTAAAACGTCGCTTATTATAAGAGTGGTTTGAGGTATCGAGCATTGATTCCTGAGCCTTTCGATTCGTGAGTTTAAATTTATAATCTAGACGTATCACATCTCTCAAAATATTTGAAGCAACATGTCGCAAGAAGTGCTTTCCCTTCGGTATATATCTACTGAAACGCATATCTATGTAATGAGCGTTGTCGAATTTGTTACATATGGATTGTAGATTATCATTTAATTTCCCAATACAAAGAGACTGATTGTAGGGTGTTTCACAAACAATAACATTCGATTTTTTTACAGTCGATTAAAAAGTTACTTAGGTGGTTCTGAAATTCATATGGGCTTGTGTCATTAGTACCACCTAACAAAACAATACAATCATTACTACTTAAATTCTGAATTTCCGTATCATAACTAGACAACAAGTGACAAAATTTCGCTCCCGGTTTGAAAGTGCATTCTACAGTATATTCTGGACCAAGAATGAGAATTTGAATTTGAATGAGAGCATAGTAATTTTTTTCTTTTCTTTTTCTGAGCGACTTTCATAATATTAACTAAAAATTTCACGCTTTGAACCATTCAGTATATAGGTACAATAGATACAGTTTTTGGTAAAATCTATCTATATATATCTATCTCCCCAAAAGGCTCTACATACAGGGTTATTTCTAATCAATTAGCATCCTTTTAGGGGCTTATTTTGTACATCGTAACTAACAACTTTTGTTCAGCGACTTTTGTCAAAACTCGAAAAAAAATCAGCTGTTGCATACATTTTGTCGCGGGTGAATGATATTTTTCTATGGAATAACAATTTTTTTTTGAGTTTTGACAAAATTCGCAGACTAGAAGTTGTTAGTTTTGCTTTACAGAATAAGCCCTAAAAGGATGTTAATTGATTAGAAATAACTCATCAAAAACGCAAATGAGTTATCTTAAATCTTATCGTGTATAAGTACGGAGCGTCTAACAATTTGAAGTCATCGGTCAACACTAACAAGCCCCGCGGGGAAAATATACAATTTTCCTTCGGAATAAAATAATAGGTACTTACCCGCAAAATCGCGAACGTTCGGCAAAACGAGAAAAAAGGTTTATTTTCATGAGTTAAGTAAAAAATATTTTATTGTACGGTTAACAGAAACAATTCAAGGTTTCCTGTAAAGCAGATCTGTAGGCTGAGTGTGAGTTTTGTCGTAAACATGACACGCTCCTCGGCGAGCGCGTAAGCATGTGATTTGTATGAACTTGTTGTGTTTCAAAAACGCGCCGCTGGTGGCGCTGTACATTTCTTCATACAAATTACATGCTTACGCGCTCGCCGAAGAGCGCGTCATGTTTACGACAAAACTCACACTCAGCTTACTGGTAAACTGGGCTCAGACCATGTACAGCAGCCCACAAAAGCTTTAAAATATAGTGAACAAATTCACAGAAAAAAATTACGGTATTTGATTTGATTTTCGTTTAAGGCCGCCATCACGCCCCATATTATAAATAAATAAAATAAATAAATATTTTGGGACATCTTACACATGGCCTCTGTCCTCTCTCTCCCCAAACTAAGCAAAGCTTGTGATATGGCTGCCAGAGACTGATATACTACATATACTTATTTTTAAACACATACTTATACAGGGTTATTTCTAATCAATTAGCATACTTCAAGGGGCTTATTCTGTACATCAAAACTAACAACTTTTGTTCTACGACTTTTTGCAAAAATTAGCTTCACTTCAGCTAGACTTCACCCGTATACAGAATTCGCGAATATTTCGCACGGATCGTTGTAGCATTTTTCACATTATTGTTGATTTATCAAAAATGGCTCAACCGATTTCGATAAAATTGAAATAAGACCAATTTCGAAGTATACTTTTTCCAATAAAAAAATAATTATTGAAATCGGACTACTACGAAAAAAGTTAGGCGTGGTTATTCATAAATATATATATATATATATTTATATACGAGTCGAATTGTATACCTCCTCCGGTGGTTCGTCGGTCAAAAAAATGTTATTAGTTCAAAAAATACGGTTTTATTAGATTTTAGTACAAGAGGTTAACAGTCTAAGCCATGAATAATAGGAACTATAACAAATTGTATTAGACCTCTTAAATATCACGGATACCTTACTCCGATAAGTCGGTCCGCCTGATAAATTAGGCCGGAGGATTGATACCGTACTGAAAAATACATTGTATTAGTAACAAGAATATCATAGTTTGTACGATGAAAAAAGCATGCTAAAATTCAAATCTTTGGGAAATCGCTAGAATAAGGTATCTATATTTTGATGGGTAAGTAAATTATTTTATTGCGGGGTTAAAAACAACAACGTAAGCAAACAAAAACACCCCTATTGCGAATTACTGTAAACTATAGTTTCTTCGCGTGTTTCATGCAAAAATCACGTATAAATTATAAGAAATTAGCACTTTATGCAACAATGTAGCCTTAGTGTGGTTCTTAGATATTACTTTTTAGGGTTCTGTACCCAAACGGGACACTATTACTAAGCCTCCGCTGTCCGTCTGTCCATCTATCCGTAGGCCTATGTTCTTCAGTTATTTATCAAAAGGCCGGTATCGTACACAACCTCTTCTATCGATACTTAGTATAATAAAGAGTAATCTCTATGACTCATTCCTCATACAAACAGCCGGAACGTGGAACGCTTTACCTGAGTCTGTCTTCCCGCTAAAGTACAACGTGGGTGTCTTGAAATCCCGAGTAAATAGGTATCTTCTAGGTAATCGCGCTATACCTTAGACCGCATATCTGCTTAACATCGGGAATTAGTATGTAGTCAAACGCAAATCTAGGAATATGAAATCCTACTAATAGTATAAACGCGAAAGTTTGTGAGGATGGATGGATGGATGGATGTTTGTTACTCTTTCACGCAAAAACTACTGAACGGATTGAGATGAAACTTTGCAATAATATAGCTTACATATCAGAATAACATTTACATAGTCTATAAATTGTAAAAAAAATTGTAAATTTTTCATAATATTAGTGTTAAGTAAGATCTGAGAATTCTAGAGTGCGCTTCAGGAAATGTCAAAAAAAAACAACTGTCGAATCGAACAACCGTCAAATCGTTTTTTGTCTTATTTTTTGGATTTTCCAATTTCTTCATTATGGATATATCTGTTTTTTTTAATGTAATGTGGTTGTCTAATAAAGTGTTGTTGTTTGTTTGTTTGTTCGATATAATTGAACCGATTTTGAAAATTATTTTACCATTAGAAAGCCTTATTATTTGTCAGTGTCATGGGCTATAAAGTAAACGCGGGCTAAGCCGTGAGCAAAAGCTAGTTACACATAATACATACGAACGAACGTTAAACACATTGACACTTTATGTCATAACTACAAGGTAGAGTCAGCAAAATGTGAGGTATTCATTAAATCAGTCCTTGCAAAATAAGTCTATGATTACAGCGCATTTTAAGTATTTTCTACACTCATTACAGAACGTATATCATTATTATAATTGACACTGAACGCAGAGACATTTCACATATAATTTGTAAACCTGTCCAGTGAATATCGATGCAAAACTAGTTTTGTCTGGTTCTGTGGAACTAGACCTTGTATTACGTACCTTCACTAGTGAGTAAGATGTTAGTAAGTTGCCTTCATCATCATCATTTTAGCTTTGAGCAAATATCTACAGAGCCACAGCCCCTGAGTGAAAGTAGTATAACAATGTCCGAACGCTGTTATACATACCGACTTAAATATTTACATCAAATAATTCACAATTACCAGTTTTCTCAAATCTCGACGTTATGTCACCTAATTAGTGCTTGTAACCATGCACTTTTGCATCGCGCGGCGTTGTTGTCGGCTTGCAATCGCCTTACGACTAACTAAAAAGCCAGCCCACTACGTAGGTTGGGCAGAGTTTTGTCTCGGACACTTTTTTGCACGATTGTGACTCTATAGGTATTCTATAGGAACGTCTAATACCCAGTTAGAAATATATTTTAACAGATATCCAATTCCAGTTATTGATTTTCTTTTTTTTAATTACCGTTTTTAATTTGTGTCTGAAAGAAGGTTCTAAATACAAGGTAGTATTTTGCAAGTAGTTTAAAAAATGAATTAAACTCATAATTACGAGATATTTTACTCTGAGGTACTCGGAATCGTTAAAAATAAACAGAGCCCTTAGTCCAGATTTTTTTAAACTTTCGCGATTTGAACACATTATTATTATATACTACGGGACTAATCGCGCACTAACATTACGAGATACATAAATACCTCCTCATGCCGACGTTTCGGCCGAGTTATCCCGTTTCGGCCGAGTTGCATCGGTCTGCACGGGTCTACCCGTGACCACGGTCGATGCAACTCGGCCGAAACGTCGGGATGATGAGGTATTTATTTATCTCGTAATTTTAGTGCGCGATTAGTCCCGTAGTATATAATAATAATGTAGTCCAAGTTTTGCGTAGTTTTCTTAAACTTTCGTGTTCGCGTGTGGCGTGTGAGGTCCATACATTTTGGTTAGTACTTCCTCGTTTCCGCCAGAGGCGCTCTACAAAAATGTATAGAGCCATACCGAAACAGCTGTAGTTTCAGTTTACGTGTAAACCTGGACTAACCCCTGTGTTCCATATACTCGTATTTTTTCGAGATATAAGTTGGAAACATACTATCGGACGCGGCTGACAGCCGTGACTTAGAAATGTGCACAGTCTTAAAACATCCGGCGCGCCAGATCGCTCTCGGACGTCCGAACGCTCAAGGTCGTCCGAAGATGACGTCCGCGACTTATGTCCGATTGCGACGGCTCAGTGTACTTTCATAGTCTAGATACCTATCAGTCGCGGCTGACAGTCGCGTCCGTAAGCCGCGACCGATAGTATGTTTCCGGCTTTAAACAAAAAAAAAATAGAACGGATGTTTTTTGGGATTTCGGTTTCTTATGCATTTGCCAAAAATATTTCTATAATAAATTCAACACATACATACTCGTAGTTAAGGACTCTTGGCACAAGACAAGCATTCAACAAAAACGATAAAAAGTCTTCCTAAACTAACAAAAAATACAATGAGCTTCATTAAAAAACTGTAGAGTATAAGTAGCAACAAAAACCTTCATTCAAACAAACAAAAAGTTGATACATTGAGCAAACAATCAATTTCGACAGGCAGATCAAAAGGTTGAGTTATTTGCTGTACGGAATGACATCATGTTCTATACTCTTCTTAACTTGGGAAAAAACTAATAAAAGAGTGTTTAAACTGTTAATTATTACGCTCTATAAAATTTAACTTGATCTCTGCGACGGTGACATTGACATAGCAGATTGACATTTTTAGAGTTGGGATAGTGGTGGAAAAAATCGATTTTCAAACAATGTTGTAATGAAATCAACTGAGTAGTTGTAGGTGAGAAATTGGATTTTATTTACTTACTATTATTTAAGATCAAGTATGTACACATGTAAATAATGTTATGATATTAATTAAATACTCATAATAATGTTACGACAGTATTTATCGACGTTTTTCACTATTATCGATGCTAATGTAACATATAATTGGGTTTAATTTAATTATACGTGTAAAAATGTTATGATATTAAAATATACAATAAAATCAATGATAAATTAAGTTTTATTTAAAATATCGCCAGTATAAACTATCGATATTTTAATTAAAACTCTATCTAAAACTCTGTGGTCACAATCATCCGTCGCCCATCACTAATCGGCATGCCCACAAAGCATGACATTGACAGGTACTGTCTGTACTATTAAGAAATTCAGGACTTCATAGGCGTGATTTTTCTGACAGCTGTCGCAGAGATCAAGTTAAATTTTATAGGGTATAGTTAACTCGTAGTTAAGGCCGTAGTAATAGCCGTGGTGGTCATGAGGTAGTGACACCCGCCTTACAATCGTGAAGTCGTAGGTTCAAATCCCCGGTCCCGTACCAATGAGTTCTTTGGAATTTATGTACGGAATTTCACACCACTGGCTTTTCGGTGAGGGAAAACATCGTGAGGTAACCTGCATACGTCCGTAGAAGAAATTCGATGGCGTATGTGAATCCACCAACCCGCACTGGGCCAGCGTGGTGGATATGGCCCAATCACCCTTCGTGGGTAGGCCTACGTTAGAGAGAGTACATAAGGTGCACACCACCCTTGACCAAACATTAGGTCCTAACATAAAAAATTGGTCAAGATATTGGTCATTTTTAATAAAAAAAAAACTATACAGTTTAAATTGAAATAAACAAGTTCTTGAGTTGTTAGTTACGAGTTTTGTAGACAATTTTTCCCCAGTTTTAATTTGCTAAATTTATTACTACTGAAACCAGTAGCTTTGCTCTAAACAAAACGCAAAAACCAAAAAACCAGACATTTCGAGACTAAATTCACAGCAATTTTTCAAAATACACGTAGCCTAAAAAATAAAGTGCATCTATTAGAAAACGTATTAGAAGAAGAAAATGATACCATACAAGCAATGTATGTCTATCTGAAACCTGGATTACAGAGGAACAAAGAGGTTTAGTGCAAGTGCCTAATTATGTATTTGCAGCGGGTTTCTACAGGAAAAAACATTTGCATGGTGGAGTTGCAATCTTACTTCATCAAAATTTGGATTACAAAGAAAGACCCGACATAGATGAACTCTCTATAGAATATATCGTAGAATGTTGCGCTGTGGAAATACCAAAATTAAATGTACTATTAGTATCCCTTAGCCATTTGATTTACAGGGTTACTGGTGATCAATTAGCATATTTTTAGGGGATTAATCTGTATATCAAAATTAAAAATGCTGTTCCATAGAAACATATCGTTTACCTTCGATAAAATGTATGGAACAGCTGTTTCAGCTGTTATTTTTTTAGTTTTGACAAAAGACGGAGAACAAGTTGTTAGTTTTGATGTACAGAATAAGCCCCTAAAACCGTTTCGTACCAGCCTCTTTAATAGTCCACTGCAGGACGTAGGTCTACCCACGGTGGGTGTTCTACTTTTTCTGCTTGTTCTACTATTTCTTTTTAACTATGAAATGTTTGTAGGTATGTGGAGTCAACGACAAGTTTTTCGTTGTATTACGAAGTGAGATGAACCACCTCAACAAATAAAAACGTTTATATAGATTGTATCCATATTAACAAAGTGTCAATAAATCTATTTTTCAGCCATTCACAAAGCAAAGTACCAGGAAATCATAAACTAACCTTATTCGTTTTAACAATGAAAATTAATGTTTATATGTATGTGAAGTGAACGACAAGTTTTTCGGTGTATACGAAGTGAGATGGACCACCTCAACAAATAAAAACGTAAAGATAGATTGTATCAATATTAACCACGTGTCAACAAATCTATTTTTCAGCCATACACAAAGCAAAGTACCAGGAAATCATAAACTAACCTTATCAAGCGTAATCTAGAAGTGCCACAACACATGTAAGTTGACACCGCGACACAACACGACATGTCAAAATGTATCGCACATATGTAGCGATCGTAGATAAAACTATTGTGGGGATGCGCCTTTAGCTCTGTGTCAATAAAAAACAATTTCGCATAAATAAATGTATTGACCATCGATATTTTAACAGAGATGGGTCTTTAGCTTTGGCTTGATTGTTGCCAAAAAACTGTTCAAAATTAAACAAATAGCACATTTCTCACGTGAAAACATCAATATGATCAATTCATAAAGCGATTTATTTGCATAGTACTTACTTGAAAACTTTGAACAATTAACGAGTGTTTTTTTTTAAATTGAAGCTAAAACTCTATAGGCTATAGATCCCACATGGTGATGGGGTCAGCATTCCTTACTTTCCTCATCCGTTTCGCTCGATCTTCGACATCGTCTTCGGAAACACTGCACTGTCCCATGTCCCTAAATTATGGCTAAAACTAAGCATCATATATCAATTAATTATCACATTCAAATAGATACATTGAACACAATTCCAAACCAATATTTCTTAACAATACAAACAAAAATTGGCATAGACAATTTTTTCACGGAGTTAAGGAAAATTTATTGAGATGTTGAACAATTGTTTTTGTACCAGCAAGGCATAAAGTACAAAGGCCAACTCTACATTAAGAAAAAAAATATTTTTGATCTGATTTATTGACACTAAACTATCTATTATTATTAACTGTTATTACTTTCATATATCTATCTCTACTCTTGTGATGTTAGACTTATGGTTACTGCACTGATTTACACAAGCGCAATTTCCCGTGGCAGAACAATCTGTTCTGGAAGCCGCAACGCACCTATTGTAAAACATACACCGTCTCTCCATTAAAGAGATATATTTGTTCCGATGTATCCACACATGGTCAGATGAGACTTGCGATGTGTATAGATGGGTTGACGAATTGTAGCGTAGAAACAAATTATAAATTGTCTCGATTGAGCAGACGCAGTGTGATTAAAACAAAATATTAAGCCCGATAACAGAGGCGCCAGCGTAACTAAATTAGCTAAATAGCATAGTTCTGTTTCTTTTTCATTTTAGGCATTCGATAGAGAGAACGCTTTTTACGCTGCTATTTAATTTACGCTGGCGCCTTTGTAATCGGGCTTATTATGTACCTATCGTGTTATTTTATGCTTCTGAGATTTCAGAACAATCTGTTCTGGAAACCGCAACGCACGTAGTATATGATGCACACCTTCTCTACATTGTAAAAATATATTTGCTCCGATGTATCGACACACGGGTCGTTAGTTGTTATCAGATGTGACTTGAGATGTGTATCGATGGGTTGACGAATTGTTGCCTCAGAAAAACGTGATAAATGGTCTCGGCGGAGCAGACGCTCAGAGTTTTTTGGTCTGTTCTTGAATCGCCCTCTTTATGTTATTAGCTTTGCGATATAGTGGTATACGAGGGTTTTACCTTTTTTTACTGTTTTATTCACGATAACCTAGCGTTTAAGAACATTTTGCTAGATGTTAGGTAGATATTCAATCTAAGATGTAGCTCTTATAAATAATATCCCAATCGTGGTTTAATCTGCTATGAAAAAAGGTCTAATATTAGTAACAACTTACAAGCGTATTAAAACACCTGACCTCCAATGATTTTAAACAAAAATACAACAAAAAACCGGACAAGTGCCAGTCAAGCTCGCACATCGAGGGTCCCGTACAAATCCAGAAAATTTCACAAAATTGGGAAGTAAGTTGTTAAAATCTCTGTACTATAACCATCGCCAAAAAAAGTTTTTTTTTTCACTTTTCTCATCATACATCGAAAATTACACATTGTTAAAATAATTAAAAACCTGTTTTAGCATGTGCTAATGAAGTTCTTTTATATGATACCTTACATGATACGATTTGAATTTTGAACCCATATTTTGTGAAGACCCTATTTTTTGTGATTTAAATAAAAATGTACAGTTTTGTTTAGTGATTAAGCAAAGTTTTATATAAATAAAGTTGACTAAGCTCTAGAAAAAAAACCTCAAATATGTCCTAAGTTCTAACCTATTCCATCTTGGAGATATGATATAATATTGATAATCACGTCAAACGTTTATATAATAAGTTCACTTTTCTTCAACAGTTTTTTTTCTTGTTTTTCGTGTTTTTTTCTTTAATTGTGGAGTCGAGGTAGCCTAGTGGAAGTGAAACTCCCCTTAAAATCGTGAAGTCGTTTATTCAAATCCCGATCCCATAGCAATGATTTTTTTGGAATTTATGTACGAATTTAACCTGGAAAGACCACATCTCAGCTAAAAGAGAAGAAATCAAATTAAGATGGAAGAAACAGCTAGCTGTCAATAGTACTTAAAAGACAACA
Organism: Hypomecis punctinalis; assembly: GCA_949316475.1. Taxonomy (NCBI): domain Eukaryota; kingdom Metazoa; phylum Arthropoda; class Insecta; order Lepidoptera; family Geometridae; genus Hypomecis; species Hypomecis punctinalis. The sequence goes on along the minus strand of OX438820.1, from coordinate 8,244,359 downwards.
AACTGCTCATATACAAAAGCGTTCTCAAGCCAATATGGATGTATGGTATCCAATTGTGGGGATCCGCTTGTAACTCGCAAATCTCAAAAATCCAACGGATGCAAAACACGATCATGAGAACTATAAGCGAAGTGCCCTGGTACACTACCAATACTGAAATCCACAGCAACCTGGAAATGAGCATAGTCCAAGAAGAGATATCAGCAACCTGCAATAAATACAAGCATCGGCTGGAAAGACGTCTGTGACACTCACAGATCAAGGATATATACCGAGGCTAAATAAGAAGCCTGTCATCAATTAAACTAAGATCAATAAGAGGAAATACACTCACTGGAGTGCACACTTGACATGTCAACCGAACCCCCAAAACATCTACTTAAACTGTGATCATAGATTTACGTTAAAAGAACAAAAAAAAATGTACGAATTTTCTCACCATTGGCTTTTCGTGAAAGAAAACATCGTGAGGCAACCTGCATACGTCCGTAGAAGAAATTATGTGAATCCACCAACCCGCACTGGGCCAGCATCGTGGATATGGCCCAATTACCTTTCCTGGATAGGGCTAAGTTCGTTCATAGTGCAGTGTTTTAAGTCTGGTAGGTACAATACAGTTAATTGTGGAAAGAACATGTCCACAAAATTTATGGAGGCTGGTATAATAATAATCAAAAATTCTAACCACAACACTCGTTACATTTCAAGAAAGTTCATATTTTTCTGAGTCTATTACAACAGTTAAAAACAAAAAAGAGCCCTCCAATTTTTTTTTAATTAATATTGAATTTATTAGGATAAATAAATATATTTGGCTTAATAGGTAGTTTATCTCTAGCAACCCTGATTAAGTAACCTCTAAATTGTTGAATAAAAGCATTTTTACCAATTAGACACACTTTTTGTCACATTGTACCTTCTAACTGGTCACACTGGTAGGTTATAATTTTTAATTTTAGCAAATTAAGTAATGAATGTGAAAGAATCAGCTACGAATGCAAGTTAAATAACGATATAAGCACTTTATCATTGCTAAACTAGAAAAAGTAATAAGCTGTATTGTTATTTTTCATACAATTTATTTTTCTCATTTAAAAAAAATGGAGGGTTGAAAAAAAACTAAATTAAATATTTTTGGGAAGCTCATAAAACAAGCTTTCAAATGATGTATATATCATCTTGGTTCGATTTTTCTCTGAATAATATACCACTTGTGGACGTCACCTTTCTTTGTGATTGTTCATTTAACTGTGAAAATTATGCGTGATTTATCGATAAGTTTAAGTAGGTACTGTCTATACAAAAGAAACGAAATATCAATAACACCAAAACAATATCCAAACATCAGACATAAAACTCCCAAAATTTGAGCCCACTTAGAGGAAATTGCTTCAAAACGTCCCGGGAAAGTTACCTGCAATCATTACTGTCACTTTGACAGTTGACAGTAATAACTTGTCAGCTGTCACATCCAGCCGTGTAAAATACAAGTTGGCAAAAAATACGGACATTTTTCAACTTATTTTGAACTTTGTCGCTAAGGAATAAGAGTGACGGTTGTCAAAGTATTTTAATTGGACGGTGGTATAAGTGATAAGAGCGAGTTAAAGTGTGTGTAATTTGGTTTTTTAAGCATTGTAGGTATAATTAATTAGTAAAATGTGAGTAAGTATTGTTGCTTTATTTATGTATAGCCAACATGTTAAATACTTTCATAGTTGAAACAGAGAACAATTCTTTTATATTGTTGTGTCATTCAGGTTGTCTATAGTATTAAATAGCACTATAATCGCATATTTTACACCCATTATAAAGCAACACTTTAAATATTCTTTTGTATTATCTTGTAGACGTTTTAATAGCTCATTTATGACTTACATGCTCTTTTATCTTATAGAACTAAACCGCTCTGTTGAAAACCTTTATAGTACAAGCAGTGATAATGGTTACCACTATAGGCCTACTATATTACTGTTTGGTGATAAAACGCCTTGGTTATTGAAGCTTATGTTACTTGGGAAGTATAACCACGTATAACTTTTTACGTAGTGATATATTATTAATACCTATATAAATCGGACCACTATCTATAATATAATTCTTTTTTTATTAGAAAGAGTATACTTCAAAATTGGTTCCATATTGAAATCGGCTGAGCCATTTTTGATAAATCAACAATAATGGGAAAAGTGCTACATCGATCCGTGTGAAATATTCGCGAATTCTGTACACGGTTAATTATTACTTACGTATACAAATAAAATAGTAACACAAATACTCATTGACCTTTTACAGCTACATTAATAGTCTATTTCCAAACCGTAACCTATCCTGGTCTCTAATTTAACTAAAAATATAATTGATTTAATTATTCTCGTTTTAATTAATTTTGGAGTAATGAAACAAGCACGAGCGTATCGTACTGCCAACACAAATCTCTTGTGCGTGATGTGCCGAGAAACCGTGTTTGATGTGTTGGTGCTGCGTTTACTTTAGGATAGTATTCGATCAAGTGAGACCACGTACCGGCAAGCGCAGCATAGTACATCCACCCGCAAGTTGGACGTATGACCTCATTAAGACGAGGCATCGGGCCGAGAAACACGAAAACGAGTACTTTTGAATGCGCGATGTGAGAGGACGAATGATATTGATTCAAATTTAAAAATATCATAGATGAGGGAAAATGTTAAAAAATTTAATGAACCGGACAAAATTTTGAAAAGTGACCGGCTTTATTAATAAAAAAACTTACAAATTTCTCACCAAAAAAGAATTTAATAATTTGAATGCTCAGAATTATCATCGACATTATTTTTTAAGAATAAAATACCCAGATCACTTTTCTATTTAACAGACCGAGAAGTTATTTTTTTTAATGTGTACAGTATAAGTAATTATTTAAAAACTCACTGCCACCCGCCGCTCTGGCGTGATCCTGTCGAGCGCGACCGCGTAAAATTTGTCTGAGGGAAGGGGCGCGGTACTAGATTTTTGAGAAACAATAGTTCGTCAATGCGTTCCTTAAGAGCGCAGGATTGCGTTGGATCCTAGCCGCTACCAACCAGTCTTATAGGAGATCTTTAGGAGAGGCCTATGTCCAGCAGTAGATGTTCTAGGGCTGATTGATGGATTCGATCAAAAAAGTAAACAGTAAATTTGATAGTGAAAATTTCTACTGAAAAAAAAAATGGAAATTAATATAACCAAGGTTCACGCCTAAGCTTGGTTAGTTACGTGTTTATTTATTCTAGATTTATATAATTTTGGAGTAATGAAACAAGCACGAGCGTATCCTACTGCCAACACAAATCTCTTGTGCGTGATGTGCCTAGAAACCGTGTTTGATGTGTTAGTATTACGTTCAATTTGGGATGGTGGGCAGTTGGGCACTCTTTCAAAATAGGTAATATTACTTTTCTGCCAAAAGTAAGACAACCGATTTCAATCATTAAATTGAAATAGTTTGCTCGAATTGGCGAATACCATTTTACATTACATATTGTTGATATATCAAAAACAACTACATCGATTTCGACAAAATTTAAATGGGACCACTTCTGAAGTATGGTCGAAATATTAGCTGGCCCGGTAAACGTTGTTCTGCTGAAATTTTTTTTTTGATGTCCTCTTGTAACAGATAACCATAAACAGAGTCGATTAACGAAAACAAAAATAAAATCAACTTCAATACCAGTCAACTACTCTATTGTCCAACGTTTATAAAATTAGTCATCAACATATACTAATAATAACCATATCACAATCCTATCTATTTGAGTACTTTGGTTAGCTGTCCTATTTGTTACTCGCCTGTTCGAAAGAAAACTACTTTTAATATGCCACAACCGAGTCAGTGGCCACAACCGGTACACCCACTATATATCAGTCTTTGGCAGCCATAGCACAAGTTTTGCTTAGTTTGGGGTCAGAGGCCGTGTGTAAAATGTCCCAAAATATTATTATATTAATATATTATATTATATAATTATATAATATCGGCCTCTGACCCCAAACTAAGCAAAACTTGTGCTATGGCTGCCAGGCATATATTATATTATATAATTATATAATATATCAATATAATAATATTTTGGGACATTTTACACACGGCCTCTGACCCCAAACTAAGCAAAACTTGTGCTATGGCTGCCAGAGACTGATATATAGTGGGTGTACCGGTTGTGGCCACTGACTCGGTTGTGGCCATTAGGTGTCAAAATTATTGCATAAATGATAATTATAAATAATGTAATACCATTAATATTGTTTGTGTGAATCTAAATGTTTCAAAATTTCTTTAAAAATATTAATTTAACATAGAATTGTCTTTTTAATCCTTAAAATTCAAAGTGGCCACAAATGGTACTAAGGTGCCACAACCGGTGCATCTACCCCATTACATATACTTATTTTTAAATACATACTTATATAGATAGTAACTCAATAACACCCAGACACAGAGCAAACACTTATGATCAAACTTAAATCATCATAAATAAATATTTGCCCTGGGTGGGGATCGAAGTCACGCCTCTTTGATCCAGAAGTTAGGGTCACTAACCACTCGCGGCTGTCAAACTACTCGTGCAAGTAATTGGCTCATTCTGAATGCGCCTCCGAGCTCAACGTAGGTGTACCTCAGACAAATCTGCGGCAATTAGGCAAATGCTTTTAGCAGGAATAACAGACGGACGTACAATACCGCCTCACAGCGCAGATCTACTGAATAGACGTCGCTCCTTTGTGGTACGTGCCACAAGTTTCCCAGTGAGCGGTGACACAGAATAAGAATTTGATTGCAATGATGCTAAGTGTGCAATTACTCAAAGTGTCGTCAATTCAGCAATTGAACGTCCACCAATGGACATATGTAGGTCTCCTCGGTAGATCCGCAAAAAATTCCGGTTCCGGTAAGTAACCTGCGGTCCTAATGAGGTCCGCTTTGTGGGTGGACGAGCTACGCTGCGCTTGCCGATACGTGGTCTCCACAAGAGAACTTTTCGACCCCATCGTTCATCAGTCCTCCGTGCCAAGTGACTTTGATCTTCCTCAGAGTTTATAGTCAGGTATAACCTACATTTATATAAATAAATAAATATATAAATATTTTTGGGACACACGGCCTCTGATCCCAAACTAAGCAAAGCTTGTAATATGGCTGTCAGAGACTGATATACTACATATATACTTATTTTTAAATACATACTTATATAGATTAACTAAATAACACCCAGACACAGAGCAAACACTTATGTTCATCACATAAATATTTGGCCTGGGTGGGGAACGAACCCACGCCTCTTTGATCCAGAAGTTAGGGATCCGGAGGTTAGAGGTTAGGAACTAACCACTGAGCCACCGAGGCAGTCAAGTCATTTACTGGGCATACAGATACACAAATCACAAAATTAACTCAGTTATTTTTAAACTAGAGTCAAAAGAATGGGTTTTGCTTCACCAGCCAGTTCTAGTTACCATGTGTGACTCGTGCTACAAAGTAAATGATTTTGGAAGAAATTAATTGAGTTAGGAAACAACTCCAAGTAGCACAACGAGCTATGGAGAGGGCTATGCTCGGAGTGTATGCTCTGCGAGATCGAATCAGGAATGAGGAAATCCGTAGAAGAACCAAAGTTACCGACATATCCTAGCGATTGGCAAGTTGAAAAGGCAGTGGGCAGGGCACATAGCGCGGTGGACTGATGACCGATGGGGTCGAAATGTTCTCCAGTGGAGATAACGTACCAGCAAGCGCAGCGTAGGACGTCCACCCACAAGCTAGACGGATGACCTCATTAAGACCACAGTATCACGCTGGTGCAAGTCGCTACCATACGGTCTTATTGGAGATCCATAGGCGTATGTCCAGCAGTGGACTTCCTATGGCTGATGAGATAACAGACAGACAAAACTATTTATTTATAACCACAATGCAGACATTAAACTCTATGTACAAATATATAAACTGGCAGCCTTATCACTCATGGCGATTTCTTCCAGGCAACCATGTTGATGGGTGGATGGAAAAGTACCAGCAACTTTGACAGACCTGAAACTTCTCAAACTTGCTTTATCTTTGTTTGTATATCTGTCCAGAGAGCTTATTGTTCAACGAGTGAAGCAGAAGGCATCGATATTGTGTTCTGCGGGAAGCTGAAGTGATTTGCACGTTCTAGAATTCGTACTATTGTGCAGAAATGAACAATCTTAGATACCTACTGCGATAGGAATGGGGTTGCTGTTGAAAACTCTACTCTCGGTCAACCAGGCAGGGTTTAAAATTGCGCTTGGTAGGACAACGGGAAAAAATCTTGCCCGTGGTCCTACTAGTAGTACATCTGGTAGGACCACGGGCAAGATTTTTTCCCGTTGTCCTACCAAGCACTCTAGTAGGACTACGGGCAAGAATTTCGTGCTCGTGGTTCTACTAATATTGCAGTGGCATATTTTCAGGGTTTTAGCCCCATTTTGCCCGTAATATTGATCTTGAAGTCAAAGAAAATTAAATGTCATTTACAATTACGTATGGCGAATTTATGACATTTTCGGGCAGTGACGTCATAGCCTGCCTTAGTGCGCTCTTTATCTAGCAAGAAAATGGTTATGCTTAATTCTAAGTTGATTTTATTTGTTTTCGTTCAGCTCTTTTTATGGCAAGCTGTTACAAAAGGACATCAAACAAATAATTATAGTCAGCTATACTCTATAAAATATAACTTGATCTCTGCGACATCTGTTAGAAAAATCACGCCTATGAAGTCCTGAATTTCTTAATAGTACAGACAGTACCTGTCAATGTCATACTTTATGGGCATGTTGATTAGTGATGGGCGACGAATGATCGTGTCCACAGAGTTTTAGATAGAGTTTTATTTAAAATATCGATAGTTTATACTAACGATATTTTAAATAAAACTTAATTTATCATTAATTTTATCGTATATTTTAATGTCATAACATAATACTATAATTAAACCCAATTGTATGTCACATTAGCATCGATAATAGTGAAAAACGTCGCTAAATACCATCGTAACATTATTATATTTTATTATAATTTATTTAATTAATATCATAACATTATTTACATGTATAGATACTTGATCTCAAATAATAGTGAGTAAATAAAATCAATTGAGTAATTGTCTACTCATTCGATTTCATTACAACATTGTTTGATTATCGATTTTTTCCACCACTATCCCAACTTTAAAAATGTCAATCTTCTATGTCAATGTCACTGTCGCAGAGATCAAGCTATCTTTTATGCAGTATAACCTATTTCAGTTTGCAAGGTGAACATTCTGCCAGTCCGTCATTATAGCTTTTATACATAGGTACGAGTACATAAATAACCACATCTTCATTACCTAAGCACAGTTAGAGCGACATTGCACAAGTTTTATTAGACGTCTCCAGTGAACTGACCGGTCAATACCATTGTAGTGATAATAATAAAATCGTGACGCTTTGTCGTTTAGTGTTTAACGTAAGGTTGAAAAACCGGTGATATTTGTTCTTATGTTTTACAAGTTTTCTATTTCGAGGAAAGGCGAACGGTTTATTATATTATAACGTTTATTTGTTCAAAATAGGAATAGCTCAGGGAACATAAACCAATCACAAAATATTTTGACTGCCTCGGTGGCTCAGTGGTTAGTGACCCTAACTTCTGGATCAAAGAGGCGTGGGTTCGATCCCCACCCAGGGCAAATATTTATGTGATGAACAAGTGTTTGCTCTGTGTCTGGGTGTTATTTAGTTACTATCTATATAAGTATGTATTTATAACTAAGTATATGTAGTATATCAGTCTCTGGCAGCCATATCAAAAGCTTTGCTTAGTTTGGGGTCAGAGGCCGTGTGTAATATGTCCTAAAATATTTATTTATTTGTGTCTCGCTTGGAGTCTTCCTGCGAGATCGAATCAGGAATAAATAAATACTCGTATATAAATATTTTTGGGACATCTTACACACGGCCTCTAATCCCAAACTAAGCAAAGCTTATTATAATATGGCTGTCAGAGACTGATATACTACATATACTTATTTTTAAATACATACTTATATAGATAGTAATTAAATAACACATTACACAGAGCAAACACTTGCCCTGGGTGGGGATCGATCCAGACACAGAGCAAACACTTATGTTCATCACATAAATATTTGCCTTGGGTGGGGATCGAACCCACGCCTCTTTGTTCCAGAAGTTAGGGTGATTAACAGTAAGTTGAAATGGCAGTAGGCAGGTACCCATAGTTAAAAGGATGGTTAGCTGATGGATCCGTAAAGTTCTCGAATGGAGACCACGTACCGGCAAGCGCCGCGTAAGAACCGTCCACAGAATCGACGATCCCAAGAACTCCGTATCGTAAGTCGCTTCCGACTGGGCTTATAGAAACTCCGTAGTAACCAAATTAAACGTGCAAGCTCTTTTTTTTTCAGTTTAACAATGATTGCTTCTATTGTTAGTTTACTTGCTTACTTGTTAGTTTGTATGTAGTTGATTCTTCCATATTCATCTCTTCATTTGCTAAAATTTGTTAAAATTATTATTAATTGTAATATAATAATAATTAAGTAGGACCTACCAGTGTGACCAGTTAGTAGGTTCAATGTGATAATAATTATTTTTTTCAAAAAATAGCATTACCAACTTCACCCGTCTACAGAATCATTACAAAGTATAAAACAAAGTCGCTTTCCGCTGTCTGTCCCCATGTATGCTTATATCTTTAAAACTACGCAACGGATTTTGATGCAGTTTGTTTTAATAGATAGAGTAATTCAAGAGAAATGTTTATATCGACGGTTGAAAGGCAATAATTACCAAGCGACATATTGGCAACTTTACACCAGAGCATTTTAAAGTTTTATTTTTTGGAAAAAAAATCATATAAAATTTTCTATTACTCATGTCTACTCGGTTCTAATAGATTATAAATGAAATTTAAAAGCTTTTTGAACTGTCATTTAAAAAATATGATTTTTCTCAATAATTTAAGAGATAGTGTCGGTTAGTAAAATTTTGATCAAAATCACAAACAGGTAAAAATTACTAACCAAAAACAAAATTTTATCATAAAACATGTAAAATTAACTAAGCTCCAATATTTTATGATTATATTTGAAGCAAAATGATGCATCCAGAATAAACAGATGTTTAACACATAGGTAAAATGATCGAAATAAAAAGATAAACCACTTTACTGCCAGGCAATTTCAACCATAGTCCTATTTAAATAAGGTAAGTGTAGGACAAAAAGTCCTACACTTACCTTCCAAAAAGGAACAACCTAACAAAAATTCAGGTTTGTACACTACATTAGAAACTTTTGCAAAAGTTTTCAACGGATATCGTCATCACCAATTCTTAAACAGCCCTTGTAGTCATCTACAATCACTCTCTACTGAGTATGAACCTCATCTGATGATGAATGAAAAAAAAAATGCTATCAAAAATATTGTCACAATAAAAACTACTTAAAATTAAAACTATAAAGTTGACATCGGTTTCTGGAAAACCTATCTAAATATTTATTATAAAAATCAACCATGTCAAATCATTACCTATTTTATTGTTAATTATTGTTTCTATTAATTTGTCGTCGTCGTTGTCTTTGCAGACATTGCACAGCTGGACTAAAGCCTCCCCTATAGATTTCCAATAAGACCGGCTGGAAACGTCTTGCTTCCAGCACGATGCTGCGGTCTTGATGAAATCTTCCGTTCATCTCGGAGGTGGACCCATAATCTTATCAAGACTACGCTGCGATTAGGCCCACAGTAAACGATCACGTTTCGGGAACACAACTGTTGCAACTCTCGTCTTGAAGCACTGAGGTTTATCGGATGAAAAGACGTCATGTGGTTTTCCGAACGCTGCCTAGTCGAGTTGGATTCAGCGATTGACCTCCTTCTTGAAGTTGGATTTACCTAGCTGGACTACTTGTCCTTTTTTTTTTTCCAGAGAAATATTTTATGGATACCACTCCGCCGGGGGAGCAGGGTGGTTATGTGGGAGTTCCACTGATCGGTGTACCCACTACAAACCCTGGGATGTTGCTGCCTATGTGCTGGAGCTGCTTTCGCACTCGTTCGCGGCTCCAGTAGCACTGACCCCCTAGGACCTTGCCCTATTTAAGGGTGGATTTTCACCCTTCTTTCCTTAAGTGGCGCGGGGAAATACCGCACGCTCTTCCTAGCGTACCCTCGGCCTACGCTTTTCAGGCAACGAACTCCCTCGAATTCGTTGCCCAAGCCACCTGTTACGGGGTCGAAGGAGAGCGTGGAAAATCCTTCTCCGACGCCCAGTTCTTTGGCGGCGCATCGGGAGTTCCGAGAAGTTCTCCCTTTCGCGCTCCACCGTTTCCTTTCGACACAAGCGCAACATAACTTGTTCGCAAAAGGAAACGGCCGTCTCCCACGATCTCTCACAACCAAGCATTGACTGAATCAATGCTGGAAGCGAGAGATCAGTTCCTACACTTGCGACGAGGCTTCGGCGCTCATTTGCCCATGCTGAACACTCCTCCAAAGTGTGTTGCGCCAAATCCTCGTCGCAGTCGCAGTGGTGGCACTCTGTTGTCGGTTCTCTTCCGGCTATGCGGCACAAGTTCTTTCCGAAGCATCCATGCCCAGAAAGCACCTGCGAATGTTGCACGAGCCGGAAGATAAGCGACCCATGCGCCCTGTCCAGCCAGTCAACGAGGACGGGCTGTATAGCTTCGACGGTCCAGCTGCCAGCTGTATGCTTGGCCAGCTCCTCCTTCCACTCCTCGAGCATGCATGCGAGTACCGGATTCTGCCCGCGTTGGCGGAGCTCCGTGTGCCACGAGTATGTTCGCATGTACCTTGTGTTTACTGATTTTAACGATTTACTGTGTTGTCTGAAAATAAAATTATTTATTTATTTACCTCCACTTCTAAATCCCATTGAGGTGACCCAGCCAAAAGGCATGTGGCGTCACACGAAATAGTGCGATAATGCGATCTGACTACCCCGATGGCCATTGCACGTTGTGGTCACTTTAGAAAAGCGACCGTTTCTCGGTTTAGGGCGTCCGCCCATATAAGCACCCCGTACAAGGCCATCGACCACACCACTCTAAGATAAAAAAAACGACTAGCGGCAATTGGTTTCCCAAGATTAGGAAGAAGGCGTTTAAGTGACCCAGCCGCACTCATTATTCGAGGAACTAACTGGGCGAAATGCTCCCAAAAGTTCCACTTTTCATCGAGGTGTAGGCCTAGATACTTTATCGTAGGCTTCACCTTAATCGATTCTCTCCCTAGTGATTCCGGCGCTCGTCGAGGGCCATGGAATACCAGGGCCTCCGACTTGTTCAGCGCTACTTGGAGTCCCAGATTCACTATCCTTCTAACCACCACCTGCACCGTTGCCATCGCAAGACTGGCAGCCTCTTCGTAGGTTCTCTACACAAACCCACGGCAGTGTATTAAATGCGTTGGCGATGTCTAGAGACACGCCACCAATACTTGACCATGAGCCACCGCCTCGTCCGAGAGGGCTTTGACACGTTTAACAGCGTCGATTGTAGACCGGCCCGCCCGGAAACCAAATTGCTCGTCGGACAAGTGTGGACCAATCCTATCAAGATACTGGATGAGGCAAGCAGCTATCACGCATTCGAACAGCTTGTCCACCTCATCCAGCAGTACTATAGGGCGATACGCGGAGGGAGAGTCCGCAGGGCGCCCGTCTTTCCTCAGAAGGACTAACCTATCCGTCTTCCATAAGTTTAGGAACTGACCTGTCTCCAGACAGGCTGGACTACTTGCGGCATCGCTGGATAGACTCAAGCACAGCTCATGTTTTGACCGAATCAATGGCTATCTCAAAGTCCACATATGCTAAACACACTGAAACACACCAAATTACCAAGCTTCTATCTCGCTTCAATCTACTCGCTTTTTTCGATTTTTATGTACTTTTAACAATAGATTTAAATCAATGTAAAATATAAATTTAATAATCTAATAAAAAGTCATATCTGAAAATGTATAAACATAAAGTCATAAAATCTTAATAATGCACTTACCGAGTACACAAACAAGCTACCAGATTAAGCACTTTGCACCATGCGCGCACGCATGCGTGTTGTCTAAGCGACAGTTCGGTGAAGACGTAATCGTTATTTTGTCACCAACAGCCACTTAGAATCTGATTTACAGAGCGGATAAGTGACAAAACAAAAAAGGTGCTGTATGGATAAGGTCACTTTTAGAGAAATCTCATATCAGAAATAGTTATCTAAGTAACATAAACTTTTAAAAAATCGGCGGGTAGAAAATGACTTAACGACAAAATATATCCTGTTTTAGGCAGGTAGATATTCACTACTTCACATTTTTGAATAAATTATATTTAGGTAAAAAGTACTAAATGACAAAGAATGTTTATTGAAGGTGTGTTAAAAAGTCTTAAATTACGAGAGAGAAAAACAACAATCAGGTAAAAATTCTTAAGTAATGCTAATTCCTGGGTACTCGCAAGGCAGAAAATACTTTATGTTTAGATGCATTATTTAGAGTCGAGGCAAAAATTACTTAGTGTAAACTATAAAAATCTAATCTTTACTATGTGAAAAATATTCATAAATCATTAAAATTTTAGTCGCTTGGACGCCGAAAACTGTGAAAATGTGTCTTTGTTTAAGTTACCAAACGACAACAAACTTCGTCCTAGCGCCGTGAGAGTAAGACCAATCGACGCAGTTTTTTTTTCTGATTTCAGTGATATATATAACTCAATATCGCCCAAACTGTCGCTTGGTAATTTTTGCCTTTCAAGCGTCGATATGTATTAATGCACCTGTGCGAAGCCGGGGCGAATCGCTAGAACGCAAATATTACGCACGGATCGATGTAGCATTTTTCACATTATTGTTGATTTATCAAAAATGACTTAGCGGATTTTGATTAAATTTAAATGGGACCAATTTCGAAGTATACTATTTTACTATGGAAATTAACGTGGTTTTCACACATTTTATGCTATATATAACGGGACTGAACTCACGTGTGGGGATAGTCGTAACGACTATAGTTTCGGTCGCATTCGGCGACCTTTCTCAAGTTGGCGAGTGCTAGCACGCGGAGCCGTCTCGCAATGCACTGACTCTCGAAGTATACTCTTTCCATTAAAAAAAAATATTGAAATCGGACTACTATCAATAATGTTATGCGTGGTTATACATAAAATTGTATCAAAAACACTTAAAAAGTGTGTTTAACTGGTAAAATGCTTTAATTTAACGATTTGGAAGTTATTTAATTAGAGTTGCTAGATATAAACTACCTGAACCAAATATATTTGCTTAACCTAATAAATTCAAAATTGATTTAAAAAAATTGGAGGGCTCTTTTTTGTTTTTAACTGATTTAATAGACTCAGAAAAATATGAACTTCCTCGAAATGTAACGAGTGTTGTAGTAATTTTTGATTATTATTGTACCAGCCTCCATACACTTTGTAGATATGTCCATTTAATTAGTAATTTTGGAATAATCATCAAAATATTAGCAGTTACATGATACAATGTTTTTACTTGGTGCTGCAAACCAGTTTGCTTTTAATTACGGGTCACGACCAAGTCCTTCAATTAGTGTAACTACTTATTTATTCACGACACTAGTAAAGATAAGAACTACAATACAATACAATACAATACAATACAACAACACTTTATTGACACCAACGAGAAAACATAACAAAAGAAACAAAGACAGAAAAGGCACAAAAGGCGGTCTTATCGCTAAAAGCGATTTCTTCCAGACAACCTCTCTTGGATGCGAGGAAACGTAAATACGACAAGGACGGTGTAAACGTAAAAACAAAATAATAATAATAAAATAATGAAAACCAAAAATTCCTAATCAACAATAAAATAAACTACATAATAACAGCCATACATAAATACTTCAAATAATACATACAATAAAAATAAACATACATATACGTAAATATATTACAAACAAATTAATAACGAGGAGTGATATGTGGATCAGTCAGAGAGAGCTTTGCGAGATAATGTTGCTGAACTACCGAATTAACGCCACTGGGTGCTTGAATTTAAAATTTAGCATGTCAACAAGGCTGAAGAGTTCACCGGCGAGGTAGATTTCACTAAAAATACAACTAGATTAAAATTAGAATTTTAGATTTTTTTGGAAATCAGAAATCAGAAATCGTTTATTGCAACACTATGTACAAAGGAGTTAATATTAAATATTAGTTTCAATAGTGGACCCATTAGGGGCGTGCAATATTAAAAAGAAGTAACTTGACAAGACATAACTACCCATTACAGAAGCTTGCATACATGAAATGTATTAACTTGGACAATAATCAAATTAAGTACTAATCAAACTAACTATACCGAACACTTAGGTGTTATATCTATTCTACATTTTATTTACTTTAATATGAGCTAAATGAACTTATATTAACAAATTTTAATTATGTACATAGAAAGAGGGCTCACAAGATGAATAATAACTATCCACTATTTACAATGTGATAAGGTAATAAAAATATTGTTACATAATAAATCTTTAAGCAAAGTTAATAATACGAGTACATTAGATATTCATTTTTACTATGGTTGAAATATATTTATAATATTTAGAACGTGGAATATCAGCTCTGTTTGAAGAGTTGCGAATACTTATTTGTCATAATACACCTTCATATCGTAATACGTTTTGTCTACTAACCAATTTTTAAGAGAGATTTTAAATTTATGCCCATTCAGTGTTTTTATTTCAGATGGCAGAGTGGAATTTTACTAGATCTTAAATTCTTAATAAATTTGTACGATAGATAGGTTTTTACGAAATAGTCAAATTATTCTTTAAATTAAACTAGATATCATCGTTTGTTCATTGAGCCTTGGTGGTCTAGAGGTAGTGACACCCGCCTTACAATCGTGAGGTCGTGGAATCAAATCAATGAGTCCTTTGGAATTTATGTACGGAATTTCACACCACTGGCTTTTCGGTGAAGGAAAACTTCGTGAGGCAACCTGCATACGTCCGTAGAAGAAATTCGATGGCGTATGTAAATCTACCAACCCGCACTGAGCCAGCGTGGCGGATATGGCCCAATCACCCTTCGTGGCTAGGCCTACGTCCTGCAGTGGACTACTAAAAAGGCTGGTACAGTACAGTACTTCTTTTTCTTTAGATATTCGATGGAGACAAAAAAAAATTTCGTTGATATTAAATTTACGATGGCGCCTTCATAACTGGGCCTACTGTCCCACTTCTGGGTAAAGATCCCAGCTTTTCATTTGTTGCGTAAAATATAACTACAAAAATAAAATAATTATTTGAGCTTCTAACAAACCTAATTGCAAGTAACTTCAAGATGAGATCTTATTTATAACTTGAACTGATCTTATATATTTGTAACTGTAGAGTTCCAAAATTTTTACAAATACAAGATTTTTAAATCCGAAATCTACTCTGCAGACAGAAATAAAACTCACTGAGTGAGATGACCAATTAATTTTAATTACTCTCCCGCGTTATCATATCAACAGAAATCTTGAGCGAGTATTGGGTTACATTTCGGGTACTGTCTCATGATATATGGGAACGTGGCCTGATATACAAGACGTTAACGAAAATTTTAGTAAGAGTTACACACCAGAGGGTCGAGTGGGAGTTTTTAACTATGTTCGAAACTTAATCGATCGCGTTAACGTTAGATGACTGCGATTTCTATGGAAATGACACAGCGCCATCTTGTGTTACGTTAAGAAAACTTAATAACTTAGCCCCGAGTTCATCAACGCTTGTTTAAGTTAAACGTGTGATTACTGTATTTAATCAACGGCTTTTGCTTGCTGAACAGCAAAGATTCGTTAAAAAATGTTTAATTTAACCAACGGTTGATAAATTAACATCATTTTCGTCATCATTATTACCATCTGTTGGGGAACTAGGGTCTAAAACCCGAGTTTAATCGTTGTTTAATCACAGTAACCCCACGTTTAACTTAATCAAGCGTTGGTGAACTTGGGTCTTGTCGTTCCGCACGGTCAGTATTTGGATGGGTGACCGCGGGTGGCATTTTCCAACTGAGCGCTACCGTGGCTCGGATGACACGTTAAATTGTAGGTCCCGGTTGTTTTAACCGTTTAGCCATGTTAGAGGCCTTCAGGCGGCCTAAAAACTCTGACACCAGGGCTAGCCACCCGGCCTATACGAACTTACTTACTTAGTGTGAGATTTATTTACGATAATGTAACGATCGCCAAACCGATCGAACACATGCGCGGCAATATCTGTGATTTGCTCAGTCAAGTCTGTGTGTCAATGTGCTCGAGTGTGTGCTCGACGCGTTCGGTCAACGTGACGTAAAAGTGGTTCGATTTTATTTGCAAAAATCCCACTCGGCACTCTGATTCTGTTACGACGGACGTATAGGACGAATCATACAAGTAGGCGGATGTGAAGTTAGTTACAAGCTGCGCGGAACCCAATCAACCAACAGCTTTATATGAGCTTCAGTCAGGATTGGATTGTATGATCTAGCCTATATCTTATCAAGTATTTTTTACTGACTTCTAATAACGAGGAGGTATTATGTTCGTCTCCATGTATTTTTTTGTGTATGTTCATCGATATTTTTGCTTATCGTGAACTGATTTTTAAATATATTAGTTCTAAAGAGTCTATACTCTTACCTATGTACTTTCGAAGTGCTTCCATTTAAACTTTATTGAAATCGGCTGAGGTGGTTTTGTGATAAATCAACAAAAATGTGCATGGATGTCACATCGATTCGTGCAAACTACTTGAATTCTGTACACGGTGGAACTGGGTAATGCGTTTTTAGCGAAAAATAATTATTTATAAATATATAAATAAATATTTTGGGACATCTTACACACGGTCTCTGACCCCAAACTAAGCATGTGATATGGCTGCCAGAGACTAATATACTACATATACTTATTTTTAAATACATACTTATAGTAACTAAATAATACACAGAGCAAACATTTATGTTCATCACATAAATATTTGCCCTGGTGGGGATCGAACCCACGCCTCTTTGAACCAGAAGTTAGAGTCACTAACCACTGAGCCACCGAGGCAGTCAAATATACATGGATGTCACATCGATTCGTGCAAACTACTTGAATTCTGTAGACGGTGAAACTGGGTAATGCGATTTTTTGCGAAAAATAATTAGAATTAGAATTAGAATCATTTATTGATGGATTGAGCTTAATACTAAAATTAAATATACAACAGTTTGTACAATAATAATTAAGTACCGCAAAATACATCTCGTCATTTCACAATACACAATAGCAAAATTATGTTTAAAATTGGTTAAATAAAAAATAAATAACTGGGTATCTACTTCAACAACAAGATTAAATGCTGTAGAAAGGCCACCGAATACAAAATTAAATAATGTCACTGTACAATACAAAATATCGAAAGTACAAAGTAAATATCATAGATTATAGAAGTAAGTCAATTAAAATGTCATGGATTTTCGTCATTACATAATTACAAAATTAAATTAAAAAACGGTAATGTAAAATTAAATAATAAAAATATAAATAACTATCTACTTCAATAATAGGATTAAATTGCTGTAAAGGGGCAATTTGAATATTAAATTATATAATGTCAAAGTAACATGAAATGTCAGAGCAAGTACAGTGTAAATATCAGTAAATATCTTAGAAGTAGGTCAAAATACAATGTCATGGATTTTCGTCTAATGGTATAAATCCGGTTCTGGGGCTATAGTCGTTAGATAAATATTCCGGAATACTGTATATAGTTTTCTCTAATAGAAGTTTTTTGACTTTATTTAAAAACACTGTATCACTAGTTGTAGTTTTGACACATTCTGGCAATTTGTTGTACAACACACGTCCCATTTGTATTGGGAGTCGCTTGGTCATTGCCAGTCTAAAGTTAATATGCTGTAGGAGTGACTTGTTCTGTCCAGATTTTCTGTCTTTAATAACATTGACAGAGTATTTTTCAATATTAAATCTCACATATTTTAGAATTTGGTAGATATAGTATGCAACTGATGTCATAATGTTTAACTCTTTGAAGTGTTCTCTGCAACTCTCTTTATATTTAGCATTGACTAGTACTCTCACAGCTCGTTTTTGGATCTTTAGTACTCGTTGAAAATTAGGAATTATTCGAAGTGATAAAACCCTTATAATACATCGATGAACGGCTGCACACGAAAAAGTGTCACGTTCCGTCTGATCCGAGCGTATAAGCCAGAGCGCGCAATAAACAACAGATAGGCTTTGGCTTAGTTGTTGAAAAAAAAAAACAAAATATATTTATTAGCATTAAAGAATGTACTATTACAATGTAGTGCTAACGGGCCCCAAACTAGGAAAAGCCTGTATCTTGGGCGCCCTGTGGCCGGTTCCCATAGTTCGCTGTCTCGCTGAGCGTTGTACACATTCAGTTGCATTCTTTTCAATGCTTACAGCAAAATTTACAACAAAAAGTACAAACTAGTTAATATTCTATTTTTTTTTACTCATTTCATAAATTAATGATAACAAAGTAGGAAAAGCTTAGGCAAGGTAATAAACATTTTACTTAAAAATTTGTACTGATTCATTTATAATTTTTCATTTGTAGCGCTCGTAGCGTAGTTTGACTAGGTGTTTGTCAGCGATCACCGAAATTAAGCAACGTTCCGCACGGTCAGTATTTGGATGGGTGACCGCGGGTTGCATTTTCCAACTGAGCGCTATCGTGGCTCGGATGACACGTTAAATTGTAGGTCCCGGTTATTTTAACCGTTTAGCCATGTCAGAGGCCTTCAGGCGGCCTAAAAACTCTGACACTTATTTATAATTTAAAATAATTAAAGTTTATCTTTTTTTCGTTTATAAGTAAGTTTTAAAGTTTCGTTTGTAAGTACTTTTATCGTGCGTGCGTGCGCATGTGTGTGTGTGGATAACGCTGCAATACACGAGATCTCATGAGAGTCAAGGTTTTTGATTCAGCAATGTTTTCTTATGTCGTTATTATGTAATTATTATCTATTATAATCGTTCGTAAATCGACTTTACAGACAACCAATGGAAAAAATCGGACGAAAAGTTCTCGATTGGAGATCACGTACCGGCAAGCCTAGCGTAGGACGTCCACCAATAAGGTGGACGGATGACAGTCACACATACAGCCTTATTGGAGATCCATAGGGTAGCCTATATCCAGCAGTGGGCGTCCTATTGCTGATGGATGGATGAGACAACCAATGGCCTTTCATGTGTTTTTTTTTGCCAACTCTTGTTTTCTTTGTTTTTACGATGAAATACATTTTGTTAGCTGCGCTTATTACAGAGGGTACCTACACATGTCGGTATTGCGACGGTGAGGAGTAGATAGAATGAGGGTAGACAGAGAAATGGTTTGGGCGACGGGCTGGAGTGCCAGTCTGTGATAGTGATCGGTGGTGTATGGGTGAGTGTGAGACAACTTCTATAAGCCAGTAGTTTGGAGCAAGCCTTGTAAGTACTTTGAGTTTTATAATGACTGCCGAGATATTGGGTGTTATTTAGGTATGATCTATATAAGTATGTAATTAAAATATGTATATGTAGTATATCAGTCTCTGGCAGCCATATCACAAGCTTTGCTTAGTTTGGGGTCAGAGACCGTGTGTGAGATGTCCCCCAATATTTATTTATTTATATTGGAGGTCCGTATTATTGTCCAATGGTGTATCATCTGAGTGTCCTACTAGAATCTTAGTGACGCTGTTGGTGCACTATGCCCATCAGCTAATAGTTATGAGGAAACGTATTTATAATAATTGTTAACATCATCGTAAACAAGTTACTAATTTTCTGCTGCAAAATCCAGTCTTCTGCAAAGTTTCTACTCTTTCACCAACTTTTGTAATGATCAGCCATCAGTGTATCAGCCATTTTAATAGTCCACTGCAGGACGTAGGCTTACCTACGAAGGGTGGTTGGGCCATATCCACCACGCTAGCCCAGTGCGGGTTGGTGGATTCACATACGCCATCGAATTTCTTCTACTGACATAATATCCAGGTTGCCTCACGTTTTTCCTTCACCGAAAAGCCAATGTTGTTATATTCCGTTCATAAATCTTAAAGAACTCATTCGTACGGGACGGGGATTTGGACCCACGACCTTACGATTGTACGGCGGGTGTAATTACCACTAGACCACAACGGCTTAACACCACGGTAATGAGTACAAGTGCTTAAAATATATTATTAATATCCTACCTAGCTGTGTCCAACTGTAATTATGTTTTTTATTTTCAGAAAGTGTGTTAAAATAATTTTAAAATACTACATTAATGCTCAAAAACCGTTTCGTAGATTAAAAACTGCATATTGCATGAAATTGCTATGACACCTACACAAACTCAGTCTGTACTCCACCAAAGCGGAACTGCGTGCGTAGTCGGTAAGACACTAACTCTCTCTCTCTCTCTTTCTAACTCATATCATATAAGTCATTATGACTGAGTAAAAAAAACATTATTGTAATTAGTTTCTCAGTTGGATTATCAAAAAATATTGGACACGTATTTTTTCATTTCTCAGTCAATAAATATATAATAAAGATAAGCCTTTATTATTTATTTATTCCCTTCTTCTTCGTGTCGATGATCCAAATAATATTAAAGTGAGAATTTATAAGGTCTTTTCCCAGTGCCTTGCCACTGCCACTCCGCGAGGGGAGGCATCTTATAGATACTGAAGTGTGCAGGTATTTGGGCAGTTAGGGCATGAGAGAAGATGTTGCATATTATGTATCGGAGCACCGCACTGGCAATGTGCGCTTCCGGCGAATCCCCATTTCACCAGATTTTCCTTACAGCGGCCCACTTGGGTCCGGAGTCGATTTAGCGACTTCCACGTGAGCCACGGGAGGTTACCGCCAGCTGGGAGTTCTTCCACCACGTAATTGGCTGGTGTAGGAAGCGTGTTTTTCCAATATTTAAGACGAGCTTCGCGGGGGTGATGATCCAGTGAAGTAGTTCCTGTGAGAAAATTATTTCGGCTCTTGAGGCGGCTGTGTGGTGGGTTTGATCCAAACATGGGGTGTTTGGGAGTAAAAAAATGTGATACTTTTCACGTTTAAGTGACGCGAAACCTTAACGTGCTATATCTTCATCATTTTTTGTTTAATTGACAAACGATGTAATATGTTTCTAATATTTTTTTAATTATCTGTCAGACGGCGTTACTTAATTATTTTTTTTGTCATCTAGCATATTGCCTAGCGAAAATGAAATCTCCGCCTTGCTTTAAGCTGCAAACATACTATCGGACGCGGCTGACGGACGCGACTGACAGCCGCGACTTAGCAGTATGCACAGTCTTAACACATCCGGCGCGCCAGATAGCTCTCGGACGTCCGCACGCTCAAGGTCGTCCGAAGGTGACGTCCGCGACTTATGTCCGATAGTGCGCACGGCTCTATGTACTTTCATAGTTTAGATACCTATCAGTCGCGACTGTCAGTCGCGTCCGTAAGCCGAATAAAGTTGGTGCATTGGTGTGGCCATCTAAGTATAATTTTTGGCCATTTTAAATTTTAAAGGCTGTAGACTTTCATGTAAAAATAATATATTTATAGGAATTACCCGTTAATTCCATTACCTACTTGCATGTTACGTTTTGACAAAATTCTTGTGTAGCATTTTAACATAGATATCAAAGGAAGCCTAGTCTAGTGTTCAAACAACTACTTCCTCAATGGATCAAGGCAACATTTCATGTTTTGCGTGATCAGTGATTTCTGCAACGGATTCATGGACTAAAATGGCTCCATTCAGCTCCGTTCTAATTTGGTAGACTCTGAGCTTAAAATAATCATAAAAAGAAATATGGCGGAAAATGTAGCCATACAGCTGGAATATTGCACGTATTTAATTTGAAAACTCGGCAATGCGCTAGCCAAGTCACACTTAAAAAAAAACCGGACAAGTGCAAGTCAAACTCGCACATCGAGGGTTCCGTACAAATCTAAAAACCTGTTTTAGCATGTGCTAATGCAGTTCTTTTATATAATACCTTACATGATAAGTACTCACTTTGAATTTTGAACCCAGATTTAGTGAATATTGAGGCCCTATTTTTTATGATTTAATTCAAATTGTACAGTTTTCAGATTTATTCCTATATGTGTACCTACTCTGAGACAATGCTTCTCGCCAAATTCCATAGTTCTATGTCAACGGGAAGTACCCTGTAGGTTTTGATTTTTGTAAGTGTCGAAATATGCGGTTTTTTACGACATATACGGCTCTATAAACGATAAGTGAGAAGTTTTTCTTTTACACAACTGCAAGATATCATAGATACAGTTTTATACGTATACAGTTGAAATACAGATACGTATACAGTTTCAATTCCAACTCGACATCTTTACGCGTTCCCGAGATGAAGAGTCTTGACATACACACAGACGGACAACAAAGTGATCCTATAAGGGTTCCGTTTTTTCCGTTTGAGGTACGGAACCCTAAAAATAATAAGAAAATATATTATGTTGGCTATTCGCCAAAAATTTACACAGGTACAATAATTAAATAATGTTCTATCTTATTTCTAAAATGATTGATAGAAGAACATTTAGGTACTCGTCAAACAAAACATAGCTAAGACAAGATAACATGATTAGTCATATTATGCATTATACTTACTGTGGTCTCAAAAGTTAAATATAAATTATGTACTTAATTGACCCTCTATGTCTGTGTATGTCAAATATACAGGGTTATTTCTGAACAACTAGCATCCTTTTAGGGGCTTATTCTGTACATCAGAACTAACAACTTTTGTTATACGACTATTGTCAAAACACAAAAAAATAAATCAGCTGTTCTGTACATTATGTCGCGGGTGAACACAGAGCTATTATAACTAGAGAGATAGCGCTGTTGTCGCTTGAGGCTATTCTAACCCACAAAAAAATGTATGGAAAATCTTGCCCATGGCTGTCAAAACTGTCAAATATGAAATGGACATGGGCACTACTGAGAGAACGGACTACGAAAATCACGGTAACTAGCTACTCAATCGTGATGTTTTTCATGTCTCTTTCTAACTCATGTCATATTAAATCATTGCATCTCTTTCTTTCTTTTCTCGATCGACCACATTACCTCTCTGGTATCTCTGTGCGGGTGAACGATATTTTTCTATGGAACAACAATTTTTTTTTAGTTTTGACAAAAGTTACAGAAGAAAAGTTGTTAGTTTTGTTTGATGTACAGAATAAGCCCCTAAAAGGATGCTAATTGCCAATTGATTTGATTATTGACAACTAAATAATCAAAACCTAATTGATTAGGAATAACCCTGTATTCATAAAAAACCGTCAAAATTTTGATATTGTGGATCTGGCATTAAATGGCATTAAAAACAAGATTTAGGCTTAATCAAAAAAATTTGAAGTCGACTGACTGTTAGCTACAAGCTTGCAAAACTCAACCCTGAATGAAGCTCACTTTACAGCTGTTCGAGAATGAGGCGTTTTCAAAAAAAAAAACCGGACAAGTGCAACTCAGGCTTGCACACCGAAGGTTCCGTACCCTGTAGGGTTTGATTTTTGTGAGTGTCGAAATATGCGGTTTTTTACGACATAAACGGCTCTAACTTTTTTATATGATAACTGAGAAGTTTTTGCTTTACATAACTGTAAGAGATTATAGATATACGTATATAGTTTAAATTTCAACTCGATGACTTTACGCGTTTAGACCGGGCGCTGGATGGAGTTGAGTATGCAAAATGTGAGGACCGCATTCGGTTTATGGTTTTGAACTCAGAAAAGCATGCAAATTACGATTTCGAATGTTGCCAGGAGTTGTATTGGTCCAATTTTTTTTTACACCCCACCCCCTTAGACAGCAAGTAAATGGACTGAACATATGCTTTGGTATCATTAAAATAATTGTTTTAACGGCAATATCATTTTTTTTTATAATTAAAGATACTTATAGCTAGTCAAGTGGAAAAAGAACAGAAAAATTAATAATAAAAACAAAAATTATTGTTAAAAAAAAATATTTAATACAAAAAAGCAAATTTGAACATATCATAAAAAAAGTATAATCATCAATCTTTTTTATTTTGACAATCGTTATTTATGCATTTGCATAACGTAATACAATCAATCTGTAATTTTTTACAAGAGCAAGCCATTGTTTTACAATTGGATGTACATTTACAGGGTTGAATCAACAATTCCGGCAGTGGTTGCTTAGTCATTTGTCGTGGGTATAATTTATCCTCTTTCCTTTCATAGCCTAAGAAGGTGTAATCAATAGGCTGTAGTAAAGTTTGGTCAGCATTCACCCATACATATGTTTGTGCTGAAGCTCTTAATAGATGTAAATGTAGAGCATCTGATGTGCAAATAACTTTTAATAAATTTAAGCCGAAACCGATATTTTGGGAAATTAATTTATACCGAAGTTCATCAGCCGTTGAATTTTTTTTTGAAAAAAGATAGGTGCATATTTTTTCCAATTTTTTTAGCTGTTCGACACTTAGGTACGGATTTCCCAAATGCTTTAAAGCTTCTTGTACAAAATCCAACGATGCAGCGTTTAAAGCATTTTTTTTTTCGAGCCGAATCTGCTAGTCGAATCGCAACCACTCAGAGCGTGTAATGCTGGCAAAATACCACAAATATTTTCTCCAAGGGATTGAGCAGCCAGATGACATCCTGAAATGAATTTTTTCTTATAGGAACCGTCGAACCATAGACCTAAACAGCCTAGACGTGCACGTGAAATTTTTCACCATTTGACCTCGATTTCTTCGTACTGCTGCCCCTAGATATGCACAAGTAAATGAAGATTGCGAGTTATATATTTGTGGAGGATTTGAAGATCCAACAAAATGTTTCAAACTGCAAGGTTCTTCATTTTTTGAAGTACCTGACTTGAATTCTAACCATTTAGAAGCGGATTCACGGATGTTTGGTCATATATTTCACGCAGTGAAAATCAAACTTGGCCATATCATAATCATTAGCGCTGATACAGATGTTTTCATTCTCGGTATTTACTTCTGGAACAAGCTTGCACGTCTAGGCTGTTTAGGTCTATGGTTCGACGGTTCCTATAAGAAAAAATTCATTTCAGGATGTCATCTGGCTGCTCAATCCCTTGGAGAAAATATTTGTGGTATTTTGCCAGCATTACACGCTCTGAGTGGTTGCGATTCGACTAGCAGATTCGGCTCGAAAAAAAAAATGCTTTAAACGCTGCATCGTTGGATTTTGTACAAGAAGCTTTAAAGCATTTGGGAAATCCGTACCTAAGTGTCGAACAGCTAAAAAAAATGGAAAAAATTTGCACCTATCTTTTTTCAAAAAAAAAATCAACGGCTGATGAACTTCGGTGTAAATTAATTTCCCAAAATATCGGTTTCGGCTTAAATTTATTAAAAGTTATTTGCACATCAGATGCTCTACATTTACATCTATTAAGAGCTTCAGCACAAACATATGTATGGGTGAATGCTGACCAAACTTTACTATAGCCTATTGATTACACCTTCTTAGGCTATGAAAGGAAAGAGGATAAATTATACCCACGACAAATGACTAAGCAACCACTGCCGGAATTGTTGATTCAACCCTGTAAATGTACATCCAATTGTAAAACAATGGCTTGCTCTTGTAAAAAATTACAGATTGATTGTATTACGTTATGCAAATGCATAAATAACGATTGTCAAAATAAAAAAGATTGATGATTATACTTTTTTTATGATATGTTCATATTTGCTTTTTTGTATTAAATATTTTTTTTAACAATAATTTTTGTTTTTATTATTAATTTTTCTGTTCTTTTTCCACTTGACTAGCTATAAGTATCTTTAATTATAAAAAAAAAATTGATATTGCCGTTAAAACAATTATTTTAATGATACCAAAGCATATGTTCAGTCCATTTACTTGCTGTCTAAGGGGGTGGGGTGTAAAAAAAAATTGGACCAATACAACTCCTGGCAACATTCGAAATCGTAATTTGCATGCTTTTCTGAGTTCAAAACCATAAACCGAATGCGGTCCTCACATTTTGCATACTCAACTACCTTTGGCGCCTGGACTAGTTCCCGAGATAAAGAGTCTTGACATACACACAGACGGACAGACGGACAACAAAGTGATCCTATAAGGGTTCCGTTTTTTCCTTTTGAGGTACGGAACCCTAAAAAATAGTTTCACAAAACTTACTAGATGGCGTAATAGTCATATAAATTGATCTGTCATTATCAACTGGAATAGGATGTGAGAGAGAAACCTATAATTAAGTCTCCAATACTTTACAATACTTGACTTGGACTACGTTTGGACTTGACCGCGACTTTATTGGACTATGACGTGACTATTTTGATAAAATGTTACTAAAAATTATTCAATCTTAATACTTGATATTGGCAAATGCACAACAATGCGACGCCAGAACATAAAAAAGAAGAAGAAGACATCTTGACAATGACAGTACGATTTCCATAGTCAAAGGATCGACGATTTCAAACTATTGTCGCAATCTATTAGATACTTTTATCAATAAATTTATTTTTTTTAGAAAACGCCTCATTGGATTTTATCTTCAGCTTGTAGCTAGCAACACAGTTTTCAAGAAGTTTTATTTGGCACAAGTAAGATTTTAACATTGTGGATTTATTAAACAAGCCAGAAAAATAAACATCTACTTTAATCAGTTTCTAAATCAAAGAAAACATTTTCAATCCCATTTGCAGGTAGACACTAAATAAATAAAAACAATTGCAATCAAAAATAACTCATAAACTTAGCCAGAATTAAACGCTTTAGTCCAATACCATCCAAAGGGATGAACTAAACATGTGCTTCAAATATTTCTTTATCCTTCCCTTTGAAAATCTAACTTTCAACCTTATTATTAAAACGTTTAACTTTCATTTGCTTTAACATGCTTTCTACACGTAAATAGCAATCTTGGTCTTTTAAGTCAAAGTCACTTTTACCTTGAATAGAATGCTACTGCAGTTGCCAAGAGTAAAAAAAAAACGCTGCGGACAAATTTAGCGAGACATGAAAAGCGTAAAAAAAGTTGGTTTAGACGTTGGCACCCCTTTTTTCAAGGTAAATTTTCCGTACATCAGGAGTTGAAATAGGGGGTCGGAATTTGAGCGCGAATTTCGAAAATGGAATCGTATTTTTTTAAAGTAGTTAGCTCGCCTTTAACGTTCGGAATCGTCGATGTTCGATGTTCAAAGTTTTTTGTTTTATAGAGAGTGGTTTTGTAATGTTTTGGTACTTTTTTGAAAAAAGTTGATTTTGAAATTTTACGAAGTTCCACCGGCGCAACTTTGTTAAATCTATCAGCATCTTAATTCTCAATCAATTGCTTAACTTTACCAATTATTAGCTAAATTACGATATTGATACTCACTTAGTAGGTAAATACTGATTAAAGGAATGGTTTCTTAACGAATCTTTTACTAAGATAAAATACTCAAAATATACCTTTTTAAATAATGTATTGTTTATGATGTCTTTTTTTTGACCTACCAACATTTGAACATAATATATTTCATGATACCTAAATAACAATTCCATATTATTTTTAACTACAACTCTCTCAACACACACTTTTTAGAACCACAAAAACATTCTTAAAGATGAGTGACGACAAATACAGGCGCCAAAATGTTTCAACGTGGTCGCTTCCTTCTCTCTTTTTATTTACATAGTTATTTCAACACTGAAACGTTTTAAATCACTTGTTTTATAAAGGACTTACGCCCTTCTTCTATTCGCAGTTCAATATTATTAGCCCTAAACGCGTGCTGTTGCCGGTACGAAATTTTAAATTTAGAATCTTCCGCTGATTACCTATCTCAAACAAACAATTTACCGAAAAAAATATAAACACATTCAAAGGAATTTCAGCTCTACTACTTTAAAATAAAGATTGTAGTTGCTTCAGTTTCATTCATGTAATTAACTTCTACGCACCGCCCCGATGTTCTTCTAAAATCACGAAACAATTGAAACCAACGTGTTCTATATTTGAAATAACTAAACCAAAAAGTAGGTTGTCTTGTCTGTCTCAAATGTAGTCTCGAACGATTTATACGAACGTAAAAGAGATGGAAATAGTTTTCTTAGATTTGGTGTCTGAACTTGCATGTTACGTTTTGGTCAACCTACGCATTTGGTCTCGTTTTTTGGACTTTGTGATGACAGATAGACTTAAGTCGGGAGATATTTTGGTATCATTTTGTCCCACTTCGTCGAATAGGTAACTTCAAGGTAACGTTTTTGGGATATTGGTACAAGAATTGAGTTAATTAGAACAAATGCAGTATCATTGCAGAAGCATGAAAAAATTGTGAGTTTTAGTGTTATCGCTAATAATCGTGCCGTTGTAGCGACATATACTGCCACCGAAGATTATCAAAGGCAGTATTTTTAAGATTTTCACTGATGTTTTTTAGGGTTCTCACACGGTACCTCAAACGGAAAAAACGGAACCCTTATAGAATCACTTTGTTGTCCGTCTGTCCGTCTGTTCGTCTGTCCGTCTGTCCGTCGGTCCGTCTGTCCGTCTGTCCGTCTGTCAATATGTCCAACTGTGTATATGTCAAGACTCTTTATCTCGGGAACGCCTAAATATATCGAGTTTAAATTTAAACTGTATACGTATATCTATGGTCTCTTGCAATTGTGTAAAAGAAAAAGTTCTCAGTGCTCTCTGTGCGATAAGCACAAAAAAGTTAGAGCCGTTTATGTTGAAAAAAACGCGTATTTCGACACTCACGAAAATCAAAACCTACAGGGTACTTCCCGTTGACATAGAACTATGAAATTTGGCGAGAAACATTGTCTCAGAGTACACATATTATATGAATAAATCTAAAAACTGTACATTTTTATTTAAACAAACAAAAAATAAGGTCTCAAAATTCACAAAAAATGGGTTCAAAATTTTAAGTGAGTAAATCGTATCATGTAAGGTATCAAATAAAAGAACTTCATTAGCACATGCTAAAACAGGTTTTTAATTATTTTATCAATGTGTAATTTTCGATGTCTGACGAAAAAAGTGAAAAAAGAAATTTTTTTGTCGTTGGTTATAGTATACCTAGAGATTTTAACAACTTACTTCCCAATTTTGTGAAATTTTCTGATTTTGTGAGGAACCCTCGATGTGCGAGCCTGACTCGCACTTGTCCGGTTGTTTTTTCATCGCAAATAAGTCGGCCATTGCCACCAAAACTGATGGTAAACGATTTTGTGCTCCAATATGAAAAACGCTGATTCAAAGGAACCTATTCATTATGACTTTGAAAACATCTCAGATTATTATCTCTCAGGAAATAGGAAAGCTGGCAGTCTATTCCGTTTCCTGGCCGCACGGATAGAAACGATGCGTCGGACCGGTTTGTACGTATCAAAGGAAAATCAACAGTGTCAATTAAGTTATCAATCGAAGTTAAGCAACTTCCAGCTCGGTCAGTCTTCGGATGGGTGACCGCGGGTGGCATTTACAACTGAGCGCTACCGTGGCTCCGATGATACGTTAAATTATTGACCCCGGTTGTTTTACCGTTTATCCATGTCAAAGGGCTTCAAGGCGGCTTTAAAACTCTGATACCATGGCTAGCCCGCCCTATCCTACAAATATTATAAACGCGAAAGTTGGTGAGGATGGATGTATGGATGTTTGTTACTCTTTCACGCAAAAACTACTGAACGGATTGAGATGAAACTTTGCAATAATACAGCTTATATATCAGAATAACACATAGGCTATAAATTATAATGATATATTGCGTATGCGGGCGAAGCCGCGGGTAAACACTAGTTTATAATAATTGTTAACATCATCGTAAACAAGTTACTAATTTTCTGCTGTAAAATCCAGTCTACTGCAAAGTTTCTACTCCTTCGCCAACTTGTAATGAGTACTGTATCAGTCATTTTAATAGTCCACTGCAGGATGTAGGCCTACCCACGAAGGGTGGTTGCCATATCCACCATGCTGGCCCACTGCGGTTTGGTGAATACACCTACGCTATCGAATTTCTAATTTTTAAAAACTAGTACGAACTAATTTCGTAATTTCGTAGAATCCCATAGGTTTAAAATGTTTTCATAAGAAAGATGGATGCATACCGCTTTCACCTGGTCTTTCAAGAGATTATTAGGGGAGGACCTCTATCTACCAGTGTCCTTTGAGATTGATATAACCAAGATTCTTAGATTATCATAACTATAAATATTACAAAACATTTGGCAATATCCCACATCTAGACATCCTGTGATGCAATCATAACCACATGCCCGATTTTCTCACCGAAATGATTCACAGGCCCCACGTGTTCCTTGCAAAAGTAATTGTGCCGTAATTCATATATTCATAGTTATTTTTATGAGCCCAGACAGGGCATTGTCCTTTATATTTTGGGTCTTCATGTTGGTACTGGTTTCATTGATGGTTTAAAAATAAGTGAGATTAGAAATTGAGAGTACGAAATAAACGTTAATTTCATCCGTTACTATATTTTTGTAACGGTTCGTTTTGTTTCTCATCCACGCTGAATGAGGTGTTTTAAACTGGAGCTTAAATAAAGTATATGTGTGTCTACGAATCTGTGTATTTGTATATGAAATCTTAGCTTTCAAACTTTTAGGCCGATTTTTTGTGATTTTTCTGATTTCTATAAACAGAAAAATTACATAGTGATGCTATAAACACCGTTTCTAAAAATATTTGAAAAAGAGTTACAGCTCCGCCATCCATCTACCAGCCGTGAGATATTAATTGATGGACATATATTTCCCCTAAGATTCTCTTACAAAACGGATTGGAGTTGGCTTGCATCTAGTTTTCATTTTCAGTAGGCATTTATTTGTTTTAATTACAATGATATTAAAATTGTGTAAACATTAATCCTTAAATTGTGAATTAGGTTTTTGTATGTCTGTCCAGATCATCAAAAAAAAAGCCAAGTCGATGGTCCAGCTAAACATTTAACTAGCCCTATCCATATGCTAAAAAATACGAGAGCGGTAGCACCCAGTTTTGCTAAAAAAAAATAGGTAGTTCAGTAAAGGACTTTAAAGGAAGAATTACCATGGATTGTTATTATCTGAATAAAATACTTTTGAATTTTGAATTTGAATTAAGACGCCTGAGAGCATCTCACATAGCTAAAAGAGTAAAACAACCCATTTCTACTTGTTTCGTTCATTATTATGAGTCACAAAGTTTCACAATGTTTTTGTTTGAATTCATCAACAGTATAATATTGTTGAGTCTGAAACCCACCCAAGACGAACAATACAATAAACAAACATTATTCTTCGTTCAATACCAATACAATAAACATCAATAAATTACAATAATCCATCACCATTGCGCATGTTTTGAAACATCTTCATTTCATGAATTTCATGAAATATTTCGTGAATTCGTGAAATATTAGTGAAACAAGTCACTAACGATTGATATTATACTCTCGACTCTGACATCTTCATTCTTAAGATAAAGAAAGTTCCAAGGAAATTGCCAAAAAGGAGCGAAACCTAAAAAATTCCAACATCATTCAATTCTTGTTTTGTGGCTTCTGTGAAGGCGTTTCATAATTTTGCCAATGTCTTGTGTGGTTTACGC
Organism: Hypomecis punctinalis; assembly: GCA_949316475.1. NCBI lineage: Eukaryota > Metazoa > Arthropoda > Insecta > Lepidoptera > Geometridae > Hypomecis > Hypomecis punctinalis. The sequence continues at coordinate 8,212,638 of OX438820.1, read as the reverse complement.
TACTCCCATCAAACGAAAACTTCAATAACCTTGACATCTGTCAGACTGACATCTGACAGCGAATCGTGACATCTGACAGAGGAACAGTTCCCTGAACCGACCGGAAACCCCACATGTAGAGTTGTAGACCCTCACGCATATAGCCAAGGGGGCGTATTCTAAAAATACGAATCATACGCACATTGCGTCCGAGCTTAGTCACGTCTCGCGCCTGGGCGCCCGCGGTTCGAAAATTCAAATTTCGAATTCGAAACTCGTCGGAAAATGATTGAAAGTGTTTGAGCTCCGAGTGCCATTTTGTGCTGACTTTTGGCCTGTGTCCTTTATTTTTTACGGTGAGTTCGCGTGTTCCATTTTTGAAATTTCACTGCTGGTACGTTCCAACTATTCTTTATTTTTATTTGTTTTTACAGAGGTTGTGTGCGATGAGGATTTTTTAATATCATGTCATAATGTGAATTCGATTTCCAAATCTTTATTTTCAAATAGTGTACAATTCGCCAATGGTTCGTCCGAATTTGAAGCGGAAACGCTTAGACGCGTTGTTTATTTTTAATTTTCTTTGTTTGGAAAGAACACGTGATGTACATTTTACAAGAGAATTTTTCGCACGAAGATTTATTAAATGGCTAAAACCTAAAATAACACGGATATAACGTAACTACATTTTAATTTTAAGGGCCGTCTTGAACTTTTTAAAAAGCGACCTTAAGCTTTCGGTAATAAGGAAAATTTTAGAATTTTGTATTTTTTAGTAGTGTTTTGAATATAAGTGAAAAGAGAACTCATAAACATTGTATGGCGTATTTCAGTGGTAGTAAACATTTAGGTTAATGTTCAAGATGACTTTTTTAAAGGGAGCACGCTTTTCCCGGGATTTTCTTGTGCTGAATTTCTTATTTTCGTATTAGATGTTTTTAGTGTGATAAAAATAATTGAGCGTGTACAAAGTGGTTTTTAATATGCTAGAAATGTCTGCTATGTATATAGGGTGTTTTGTAGAGGGTCCGACAAACCAAATAGGCGTGTTCGGGGACCCATTTGGAGTATACAAGTTGGCCAAAAAAAATCCTTGACCATCTATTTTTTTTTGTTAATTTTCCGGCTTTCACCAAAATTGTACCTATTTACCTTCATAACATTAAATTTGTAAAATCTGTTATACACAGGATGTTTGTAATTAAGTTTGGTCTCTGATATATCTTTAGGCCACGTAAAGTAAAATTAGATACAAATCGGAGCTAACTAACTGATGTAGAGGTCATAGAGTGTAAAAACGAAACAAATTTTACATCAAAATTCAACTTTGATGTAAAATTTATTTATTTATTATAACAAAAAAAAATCTTTAAAAAAAATAGGGGGTCAGGGATTTTTTTGGCCAACTTGTATTTTTCAAATGGGTCCCCGAACACGCCCATTTGAATTGTCGGACCCTCTACCAAACACCCGGTATAATATTAAAGAGGTGTACATATTAAGAAGAGATGTGTTTGGAGCGTTTCAACCTCCGGTGTAAAAAGACACACAAGCTAAAGTTGTAACATCTCACAACTTTAGCTTGCGTGAACGTGTTGTACACGCATCTTGTGCGTGTCTGGATACACGTCGTAGTTCTTCAACAAAAGTCTACTTACTAGAGTTTGAATCCAAAAAAATTGATTGTCTGTAAAGCCGAAAATTTTACGCGATAACGTCATTAGAGAAAGTTGTTAAATCAACAACTGAAACAAACCGAACGCTTTGCCCGCTGCCTCTATACCGCTTGTGTCGCACTCTCGCTTGCACGCTCAGCTTTAGCGGAACGTCACACTTTGTCGTGCGTGCAGACGGCGTTCATCGATTTATAAGACGTTATCACGTCAAAAACATACACACACATACACTACTACAGTAGGTATTGAATGCTCATATATAATTAAAAGTTTGAAACTGTACTCTGCAACACAGGCTCCTCGGAGATCTCGTGCAGAGTGCAGCGTACTTAATTTAGCCTAAGGTTCCTCTTGGAACAAATAAACTATTATTGTTTATATAAACAAATGAAAGATAATATAATATCTTACGAACTTAACTATTATTTATATATTAATTGTTATCACATTTCAATCAAGTCCAGCATTTAGAGTTGGCTCAGTCGTCACTAAATTCCAAAGCTTGATTGAAACTCTCTATCTGCCTGCATTGAGATAAGCAAACATACACAGAACTGACATTTAAAATGTTTGCTCTCAAAACACAAATTAATTGCGAAAGAAAGTAATAGTAGTATGCAAACGTTGAACATTGAAACTTAATTAATTGCAACTGCAAATGACAAAATGTTAAATAGTATTAGTAAAATTATAACTATAACCTTTAAGATATATCTGTAAAAAGAATATAATATAGCGTCATGTCCATACACAAGTAGAATAACTATTGGTTATATCGCACCAATGTTTTTTCTGTGCTCTACCAGCCTTTCTGATAGTACAGTGTTGATCATAGGCTTACTCATATTAGGCTATTGAGTTAAATCCGAATTGTGCGGTGTGCCTATTCACAAAATGCCATCAAATTTATTTAATAAACGTATGCGAATTTACACACCCATGTTTAACTAAAATGCTTGCCCTGGGTGGGAATTGAACCCACGGCTCTTCAGCCTAGGAGTCAAGGTCACTAACCACTATGAATATGAGTACATTGTAGAGCTCATAGCGCAGATTGACTGTGTTCATTATTATTATATACTACGGGACTAATCGCGCACTAAAATTACGAGATAAATAAATACCTCATCCTGACGTTTCGGCCGAGTTGCATCGACCGTGGTCACGGGTAGACTGACTATGTGTTCGTTAGCGATCATCGAAGTTAAGCAACGTGCTGCATAGTCAGTCTTTGGATGGGTGACTGCAGGTGCCATTCACAACTGAGCGCCACCGTGGCGCGGATGACTCGTTAAATTGTAGGTCCCTGTTTTTTGATCCGTTTAGCTATATCAGAGGCTTTCAGGCGGCTTAAAAACACTGACACCAGGACCGATAGCAATCGTTTATGACTTCATTTTAGTGACGTTACGTTGTGACGTTAGTCATCAATTGCTTTAATTGCTTTGCGCGGATTGCGAAAGCAATCGTTGAATGAACAACTTTGATGGCTAACGTCACATAGGCGGTGCCAAATGACTAAAATGAAGTCATAAACGATTGCTATTGCTTAGGCGGTCGGGGGGCAGGGCTGGCCTATACGAACTTACCTAAGTACATAACACAAACATATTTGCCCTGGGTGGGAACCCACGGCTCTTTGGCCTAGGAGTTAGAGTCACTAACCACTTCGGGTTTGAGTATTGAGTACATTACTTACTCGACACTCTATATAATATGGCTTGCTCCTAAAGTATCAAGAACATCCCAAACAGCACACGAAAATGTGCAAAGTATCAAGAATTTTCCCCATAACCATAGTCCGCCTTAATTTCTTGATGGGTGAATTCCCGACTTCAGTCTAATTGCAGGGTGTGAAATAACTGAACTTTGAGCTATAATCGTTTTAGTGTGCCAAGTGGACTTGTTTCAAACTGTTATAATAAAGATTCAGGATGTGAGCAGTATCATAGTTGTTCGAGAATATTAGTGCATCGTTGTGAAAGTTTAAGAACATTTAGAAACTACGCATTCACCGTATATCTAAGATGCAGTATTAATGCGATGCGGTCCAATACGTGAAAAAAATTTGACTGCCTCGGTGGCTCAGTGGTTAGTCACCCTAACTTCTGGGTCAAAGGAGGCGTGGGTTCGATCCCCACCCAGGGCAAATATTTATGATAGGAATGTAAATGTTTACTCTGTGTCTGGGTGTTATTTAGTTACTAGGTATTTATATAAGAATGTATTTGAAAATAAGTATACGTAGTATATCAGTCTCTGGCAATCATATCACAAGCTTTGCTTAGTTTGGGGTCAGAGACCGTGTATAAGATGTCTCCAAATATTATTTATTTATCTAAAATACCTATAGCCCTGCGTGGCCACGCAGAACGCAACACGCACTGCCTAGTAAGTAAATTATTATATCTCATTTCTGGAATATACCTATATACAAATTTATATCATTGGCTTTTTAGTCAAGGAAATCATGAAGAAAATCGCATACCTATTTTCATAAAAAAACTTCGATGGCGCCATGTGAATATATTAACAAAAAACCTCTCTATTAATCTTTCTCAGACATACAGAAGAAAATACAAAAATCTTTGAAAATGCAATTACTTACTTAAATCATTTGATTGGTTCTAGGACCGCACCAAGTTTTACACGAAGAAGATTTTACAATCAGCTCAGATTTTGTACAGTAGCCCAAAAAAGCGTTAAAAATATGGTAAACAAATGTAAAGAAAAATACAGCGGTATTAAATGCTTAATTATTCTGGAATTTTATATTTTCTAATATAATGTTTGTCATGGCCGCCATTACGCCGCCATATTTTACAAGCAATGTCAAAAGATAATATGATCCGTAAATAAGAAAATGCTTTAACTGAAAATTGTTATGAAATAAAATAAAATGAAAATAAAGCAAATAATTGAGTACTGTACCAGGTAAAGGCCTAAGCTCGATATATTTATGCATTATCTCTTTTATAGCTATAGTTTTAAACAAATTGAAACGTAATTCAGTTTAACCACAAGGATGACAGAGATAGCCTACCACATACGCAGACAGAAGGTATGCACTTTGAGACTTTACATGAAAGACCTAAAATTAAATTACGCTAGAAAGGGATGCAAACGACGCCACAGTCAATAAATTCGTACAGTGCAGCGAAATTAGACTATTTTAAAATGTTCATTTACTGACTTACTTTTTTTAAATTGATTTCGATGTTTGGGGTAAAAACGAGTCACGACGTAGTTATTAAATTCAACTAATTATTTTATTCAATTCGGTACAAATATTATATTACATTTTTATTTTGTACACTTTTGAGGTTGATGTACATTGTACAATATGTACATGTTATAATCTCAATCTAAAAGAAATAGTCTTTTGTCATAAATGTAGAGCAAGTTGTAGCATCTTAGTATCATATGTAGTACTTTGACTTTTAACGATTAATTAGACAATTTAATGTTCATATAATATTTAAAAAAAAATGATTTGAGATTCACACAAACAATGTTTATGTTGTTACATTGTTTATAATTATCATTTATGCAATAATTTTGACACCAAAATGGCCACAACTGGGTCAGTGGCCACAACCGGGATGGTGCCCCGGTTGTGGCATGCGTATACGTATGCAAAATACAAAATAATCACACATTTAACAGCTTTATTAGCATAAGTAAAGAGTAGTTGCTAGCTCCAAAAGCAGAGAAAAATATTTGAAAATTACAAAATATATCAGAAGCCCCGGTTGTGGCCACTGACCCGGTTGTGGCTATTTTGGTGTCAACATTATTGCATGAATGGTAATTATAAACAATGTAACAACATAAATATTGATTGTGTGAATCTCAAATTATAGTTATTTTTCTTTAAATATTATTCGAACATTAAGCGTCTTACCACAAAAGTTTTACGCACGGCTTAGACAATGTTCAACAGTACAAATAGCACGGTTAAACAGTGTTTAAAGCGTGTTTTAATCTTTTGAGGTAAGGCGGTGAATTGTCTAATTAATCGTTAAAATTCAAAGTGGCCAGAAATGATATTAAGATGGCCACAACCGGGGCATCTGCCCTATCAGAAAAATTGGAATACTGTATGAGTTTTGCACTGTGCCCTAAACCATCCTGAACATTCTCAATTGTTCATTTTAGTTTATTTCCCTTCTAATTTTGTACGAGCATTGAACTTTGAAAGTCTATGCGTCTCGTTCGCTCATGGTTCTAAATTATTCAGAATGTCTATCGGTCTCGTTCACTAGGGGCCTTAAATTATGCAGCTCGAAATGGGAAAAGACCATTAAAATAGTTTCAATCTCATAACACTTTGTCAAGTGAAGCGAAAAATAGTCTAAAATGGCGGCTTAATGAATTGATCGTGCGGAGTCAAAAGCTGATGTTACTAATTAAATGTCAGAGAGAAAATACTGCGTTCCAGATGAAAAAAACCTTCACAGTTTGTGGGTAAGCCTACATTTTGCAGTCAACTATTAAAAAGACTGGTCGAGAACACAAAAAATAACTAAATTAAACAAAAACTAGATTATATGAAAAAGGTGTGACTTCGTGATAAGTTAAGCTGGAAACATACTTTCGGACGCGGCTGACGGACGCGACTGACAGCCGCGACTAATAGGTATCTAGATAACGGATGTACACTGTACGAGTACGTACTGACATAAGTCGCGGACGTCACCTTGGGCTGACCTTGAGTGTTCGGACGTCTGAGAGCGATCTGGCGCGCCGGATGTATTAAGACGTGCACACTGCTAAGTCGCGGCTGTCTGTCGCGTCCGTCAGCCGCGTCCGATAGTATGTTTCCGGCTTTAATGGTTCCGCAATGAATAATATTGTACGTACAGGTGGCGTTAAAATGCATTGCTAAAATAAAATATAACAAATGTTAATTAAGGTTTGGGTCTATGTTGTAAAAATAAGTCGGCACTCTTGTATAGATTTACCTCTCACTACTTGTGTAGATTTACCTAGCATCAATAAGGTTGGATATCTCAGAATGAATGTTCATAATATTTGAAATATTTCACATTGGACACAGTGGCAAATGTACAATTAATGCAATGCTAAAATTAAATAAGATATAACAAAGGATTTATCTTTTCAAAAGGCATTCTCGTTGAGCATGGTGACTTTTTGCATCGGCAAAAACACATTTTAAAATAAGTTTAAAGCTCTTTCTTTGACATACTAAAGTTAATATCGCTATTTAGTTGCAAAAATAGATATCGTGTGTATCATATAAATGTATATTTCTGAATTCATACAGTTAAGTTCTGGTCTAGACTATATTTATAGATACGTAGTTCATATAGATGCTCGTATGTATGAAATTTGCTGATTCAATACGCAGACAACATTCAACTGCTGACTCATCAAAACTAGATATGATATTCATACATATTAACCTAAGTACATTATACTGGTAGAGACGAGACATCTAACTTTCAGCATTGTAGCGCATATAAGAACATGCTGTTCAAATGTTGTATCAAAAATTTTAGACAGGAACGCACGTATCCATTAATTAATCACTATTTTTGCGAGGCTATTAGGATCAATGCGTATTTTTACTAATATTGTTTTTAAATATGGTATGTTAGTAAAATTTTGTTCTTTTTAGATGGTTAGGTACCTATACCTCAGAGCAAATAAAAAAATATCTGAGGGGAGGAAATACAATAATAAATAATAAATATTTTTGGAACATCTTACACACGGCCTCTGACCCCAAACTAAGCATAGCTTGTGATATGCCTGCCAGAGACTGATATACTACATATATTATACTCATTTTTAAATACATACTTATATAGATAGTAACTAAATAACACCCAGACGCAGAGCATACACTTATGTTCATCACATAAATATTTGCTCTGGGTGGGGATCGAACCCACGCCTCTTTGATCCAGAAGTTAGGGTCACTAACCACTGAGCCACCGAGGCAGTCAAATCAACAATATTATTTTTGGATTAAGTTTAATTGAATGCGGTTTGAAAAAGTGTATATCTAGAGTAAGTAAAAAATATTTAAAAAAACTCCCACTAAGTAATTACGCAAATGAGCTAGTTACAAATCATTTTGTTGTCTAAAGAACAAATTAAGTATACTGTATTCTGACATATATCACAAACCTTGTTATACAACCACCAAGTTGGTACAAAAAACGTCTAATTACATGAAGTCTACACAGACCCGAAAATAGGTGGACGAGTGAAGAAAAAATATATCAACCAACCATTACTGAATATTTATATTTTAGTAACCTGTCAGCCATTCTAAAACTTTTAGTTATCTACATCAATGTGAGATATTTACGAAAATCGTCCAAATTTTCGAAATGCTAATCATGAAGCCTTTTGCGCATCTCTCTATGACTATCTATGGTACTGCCGTTGCAAACACAGCGATGTGTGTGGCCAACGTATAACGTTTCAACAAAAACGCAGCGGCATGAAAAATATACGGGACTTGTAAACAAATTAGGGATGTTATGGGATGTTTTTGACGGATATTTATGAAAACCTTTCTCCCATTTTAGTTGGATAGATCTATTATGGCGTGTACTTGACTTGAACACTCTAGAGTTACTACTACCTTACCTTATTATATGCTACCTTATTATTTGCGATTGAGCAGCTGTTTGCTTCGAGTTCGTGGTATTTAGGTACTTAACTACCTACTGATTCTATATACGGAAGGTTTTTTGTTCTAGTTAAGAGTACTTGTTGTTTTGTTTTTTTTAGTTGACTCAGTTTAATATTTTATTACTAATGTAATTAAGGAGTACCGAGTGGTGAATTTAATAAGGCACCTAGACAAACCGAAAGGTTTTTCGGTGTTTTTACATGTATATTTCGACGCTTGAAAGGCAAAAATTACCAAGCGACAGTTTGGGCGATATTGAGTTATATATATCACTGAAATCAGAAAAAAAAACTGCGTCGATTGGTCTTACTCTCACGGCGCTAGGACGAAGTTTGTTGTCGTTTGGTAATTTAAAAAAAGACACATTTTCACAGGTTTGGCGTCCAAGCGACTAAAATTTTAATGATTTATGAATATTTTTCACATAGTAAGGATCAGATTTTTATAATTTACACTAAGTAATTTTTGCCTTGACTCTAAATAATGCATCTAAACATAAAGTATTTTCTGCCTTGCGAGTACCCAGGAATTAGCATTACTTAAGAATTTTTACCTGATTGTTGTTTTTCTCTCTCGTAATTTAAGACTTTTTAACACACCTTCAATAGACTTTCTTTGTCATTTAATACTTTTTACCTAAATATAATTTATTCAAAAATGTGAAGTAGTGAATATCTACCTGCCTAAAACAGGATACATTTTGTCGTTAAGTAATTTTCTACCCGCCGATTTTTTAAAGTTTATGTTACTTAGATAACTATTTCTGATATGAGATTTCTCTAAAAGTGACCTTATCCATGCAGCACCTTTTTTGTTTTGTCACTCATCCGCACTGTAAATCAGATTCTAAGTGGCTGTTGGTAACAAAATAACGATTACGTCTTCACCGAACTGTCACTTAGACAACACGCATGCGTGCGCGCATGGTGCAAAGTGCTTAATCTCGTAGCTTGTTTGTGTACTCGGTAAGTGCATTATCAAGATTTTATGACTTTATATTTATAGATTTTCAGATATGACTTTATATTAGATTATTAAATTTATATTTTACATTAATTTAAATCTACTGTTAAAAGTACATAAAAATCGAAAAAAGCGAGTAGATTGAAGCGAGATAGAAGCTTGGTAATTTGGTGTGTTTCAGTGTGTTTAGCATATGTGGACTTTGAGATAGCCATTGATTCGGTCAAGATATGGGCTGTGCTTGAGTCTATCCAGCGATGCCGCAAGTAGTCCAGCCGGTCTGGAGACAGGCCAGTTCCTAAAGTTACGGAAGACGGATAGGTTAGTCCTTCTGAGGAAAGATGGGCGCCCTGCGGACTCTCCCTCCGCGTACCGCCCTATAGTACTGCTGGATGAGGTGGACAAGCTGTTCGAATGCGTGATAGCTGCTTGCCTCATCCAGTATCTTGATAGGATTGGTCCACACTTGTCCGACGAGCAATTTGGTTTTCGGGCGGGCCGGTCTACAATCAACGCTGTTAAACGTGTCAAAGCCCTCTCGGACGAGGCGGTGGCTCATGGTCAAGTGTTGGTGGCGTGTCTCTAGACATCGCCAACGCATTTAATACACTGCCATGGGTTTGTGTAGAGAACCTACGAAGAGGCTGCCAGTCTTGCGATGGCAACGGTGCAGGTGGTGGAGACAAGGATAGTGAAACTGGGACTCCGAGTAGCGCTGAACAAGTCAGAGGCCCTGGTATTCCATGGCCCTCGACGAGCGCTGGAATCACTAGGGAGTGAATCGATTAAGGTGAAGCCTACGATGAAGTATCTAGGGCTACACCTCGATGAAAAGTGGAACTTTTGGGAGCATTTCGCCCAGTTAGTTCCTCGAATAATGGGTGCGGCTGGGTCACTTAAACGCCTTCTTCCTAATCTTGGGGAACCAATTGCCGCTAGTCGTCTTTTTTATCTTGGAGTGGTGTGGTCGATGGCCTTGTGCGGGGTGCTTATATGGACGGACGCCCTAAACCGAGAAAGGGCTGTTTAAGAATTGGTGATGACGATATCCGTTGAAAACTTTTGCAAAAGTTGTGAAATGTAGTGTACAAACCTGAATTTTTGTTAGGTTGTTCCTTTTTGGAAGGTAAGTGTAGGACTTTTTGTCCTACACTTACCTTATTTAAATAGGACTATGGTTGAAATTGCCTGGCAGTTAAGTGGATTATCTTTTTATTTCGATAATTTTACCTATGTGTTAAACATCTGTTTATTCTGGATGCATCATTTTGCTTCAAATATAATCATAAAATGTTGGGGTTTAGTTAATTTTACATGTTTTATGATAAAAATTTGTTTTTGGTTAGTAATTTTTACCTGTTTGTGATTTTGATCAAAATTTTACTAACCGACACTATCTCTTAAATTATTGAGAAAATTCATATTTTTTAAATGACAGTTCATAAAGCTTTTAAATTTCATTTAAAATCTATTAGAACCGAGTAGAAATGAGTAATAGAAAATTTAATATGATTTTTTTTCCAAAAAATAAAACTTTAAAATGCTCTGGTGTAAAGTTGCCAATATGTCGCTTGGTAATTATTGCCTTTCAACCGTCGATTTATATTGTTAATGTGTGAGTTGAAAATGAGTTGAAAAAAATACTGTTTTAATCGCATAAGGCATGATTTGATTTGGAATGCGACTTTCTCTTGGACAACGATTGTAAAATTTGAAAGAAAAAAGTGATACTATAAGGGTTTCGTTTTTTCCATTTCAGGTACGAAACCCTAAAAACAAAATTATTGTGTCATAATTGAATGGTCAGAAATAAAGAAATGAGCAAAATGATAAGGACCGAGTACCAGGAATAACAACAATAACTATGCAGTAGCTTAATTGAGGAAGTGTCGGGACGGTAACCTGGAGACGCAGGTTCAAGTCCTGCGTTAGCGATTTTTTCTTAAAGAATTTTTTTTCACAAAAATAATTCTTTGTGTTAAACCTGGCGTGGAAAAGCACTATAAAATAACTAAAAAAAAAAAACAGATTATAAGAAAGCAGTTGTACATAATTATGTTCCTTATACATATTTGGTGCATTTTTTTTTAAATAAATAAAAAAAACATTCACCCCATTGCTTTCAATAACTATAAAAAACGACACCAAAGAACATCTGTCCCACTTCAAAAGTCCAATGATAAGTGTCGATGATCTAATGTAATTAAAATAGAAAGATATGTCCGGATGTCCTCTCGTGGGAACATTAGTGTCCCATTATTGATCAGAATAGTCCTTGGAAGAGTTATCCCGTCCCTGGAATAGTCATAAATTGTTAAAGTTAAAAAAACTTCAGGCTAGTTTTCTGAACGAGTCAGATATGGACTGGACCAGTTATGTTGACACATATTTTGTTATTCTTTTTTTTTTATAAAAGGAGGTGTCGTTGTTGGTGGGATTGAATGATTTAATTTCATAAAGAGAATTTTTGTGCTCAATGAATATTGGAAACGTAATGTTAGTTAGATATCATTGGTTATTTTTAGAACATTAAACTTTTTGCTAAACAATAATTGAGGTACTTAATAACTTAAATAACACAAAATTCCTATCAAAATACCACAAATTTTCAAAATCTTATTAGCTTAGAATTTTGTAGTAATAAATAGGTGAATATAAAAAAAATTGATAACTTAAGGGTATATTATTAATTAACAATTTTATCTAAAAGTCAGTTTCCTAGGTTTTTAAAAGAAAAACAAATGTTACCAGAAAACAAGTTCAGCTTAAAACCATAAAACGAAAAATAACCATTATTCATGGGAATTAACACCATCTTGCCCACAGACCGTGTTCATTAACAGAAGTGCGCACTTACCACCATTTAAAAAAAATGTTACCATGTCGAAATCATTATCACGCTACTCCTTTTAATCTTCAAAGGGATTTTGTTAATTCTTACAATGACAAGGTTCTTAGTTCCATATCTATGAAGATGACGCTCAACATAATTATAAAAAGTAGGCGTTAAAATAATATTTGTCCCTAACACATGGCTGGCTCGGGTTAAGAGTTAATGGAAGCGACAATGTGTGAGCGTGGTTTGTTTATATTAAAAAGCGTGGTTGAGCTTTTTGATAGCTCTCTGATTGTAGAGTTTTTAAAAGTAAAATGTTATACAGGGCTATCTGCTATTTTAAGCCTAAAGAGGGTAATTCAGACAATTACTATGACCAGCTTTTACGAAGGAACCAACCCAAAATTCGAGATAATAATCTGCTGTTTCATACATTTTGTCGATTCCGATGTGCAGTTTTGTTAAAGCTGTATTTGTTTCTCAAATTTTGGGTTCGCTTATAGTAAAAGTAGTTCATAATTATTGCCTTTTAATTACTTGCTTTTGGCTTACTTTAGTTCAGGGTAAGCAGATAACCCTGTATATATAATAGTCATTCAGGTAAATCAAGCACAAATTGAAGAGACAAAACTAATCAAAATAAAACCAGCTAAGAGTGTGGATTGGACAGATGACCGTAGAATTGCGCTGAAAACAAGTTTTTTTTACAACTAGTCCATTTAAAAATACGGAGGTGAAAAATGAACGTCCTTCTGATAAAATTATGATCATGATGAAAAAATATTTCAAAGGAAATAACAGAATTCGATTGATAATGTAACGAATGATAGTATTACTGTAGTGTACCAGCCTTTTTAATAGTCCACTGCAGGATATAGGCCTACCCACGAAGGGTGATTGGGCCATATCCACCACACTGGCCCAGTGCGGGTTGGTGGATTCATATACGCCATCGAATTTATTCTACGGACGTATTCAGGTTGCCTCACGATGTTTTCCTTTACCAAAAAGCCAATGATGTGAAATTCCGTACATAAGTTCCAAAGAAACTCATTGGTACGGGATCGGGATTTGAACCCACGACCTCACAATTGCAGGTCGAGTGTCACTAACACTAGACCACCACGGCTTACAATGATAGTATTATTTTGCCATTATTTCTAACACATTTGCTAGGTCTATTGCTCCCAATGAAACAGTAAAATTTCAGTAAACATTTATATTTTGGTTATGAATAAACTGACCCACTGAAATCACATAACACATTATTTCTTTATCTCATCTAGTTCATTAAACGTCCGTGAAATCCGATAGCGGTAATACACATGGCCAGATCATGTTGATGTCACATTTTTATCACCCGGTGCATTCATATTTTATATTTAGATATATTATAATTGTGTATATGAGATATTGAAAAAAATGTCAGCTCAATCAGTTGAAGATATCTAATTCTAAATTGAGTTCAAAGATTCCACCCGAACAAACATACGTACATACAAAGGTAAAACTTTTCGTGATTCTTGGGAAACTAATAGATTGGTGACAAATAGAGGACATAAAATGTAAAAACTTTATTTTTGTGATAAACATTTCAAAACCAACAATGTAGTAGTTGGTAAAAATGATAAAACACTTTCACTAATTCGACGCTTTTGCAGACAGCGTTTCTAGCTTAATTGGACAAAGCATCTGGGCCGGAGACTCAGAGAGATGCAGGTTCAAATCATGCGAACGCGTCAATTTTTGAAATGTTTATCACAAAAAGAAAGTTTCTATACAACTAGTGTGTGAAGCACGATAAAAATCATTTCATTGACATAAAATGTATTTAAGAAGCAACGTATTATACGTATTGAGGCACAATATTTAAAAAAAAATCATCAGAACTGTTTCCTTATTTATGTTGGTTTTAAACTTTCGCGATTTGAACACATTATTATTATATACTACGGGACTAATCGCGCACTAAAATTACGAGATAAATAAATACCTCCTCATCCCGTGACCACGGTCGATGCAACTCGGCCGAAACGTAGGGATGAGGAGGTATTTATTTATCTCGTAAGTTTAGTGCGCGATTAGTCCCGTAGTTTATAGTAATAATGTTTCCTTATTCTTCAAAGTGGTATTTATTCTGATACTTAAAACCACCTTATGCGTTTGCAATTTTTAGTCGACATAAATTAACAAATCTCAAAAATAAGTCAGTAGCACTACTTAAATAAGTCCATCGTCACCGAACCAAGGAAGAAGTGAAACGACAAGAATAAAAAATCCAAGCTTCAGGAAATTCCAAGCACATTCTTTGAAAGCAACGTCTGACGACGCCAAAGAATAAAAAAAAAACTTCCCCAGTCACTCTGAATGAACAAAACGATGCGCAGAAAGTAAAAGAGCACGTCAAAAATAAATGCCAACTTTCAAGTTTCGCAAAGAATTTTAAACGGATTATGAGAAACTCCTATATTATAATTCCATAAACTCTGTTGGCATAAAACTAGCAACGTAATTATAATTGCCTTTTTCATTCAGTATATTGAAAGATTCGTTCATTCGATTTTATTCTATAATCGTTTAATGCAATGGTTAAAATCAGTTAAGAGATTAACTGCACAATTGTGTGACAAAAAAAGCAATACGTTTTTTTAAATTTAAAACCTAATGTGATTGGCATAGTTTGATTATTTTCAATCTTATTGTGATCAAAAAATAAATCCTATCCAAACATTTATTTCTGTAAAATGTTGCTAAGAGTAGTAAGCTCGCATTGTCAGAAAGTAGAGCCACGCTTCTAACTCTACGTGCCCTAACTTTACATCTCATTAAATACAGGGTTATTTCAAATCGATTATCATCTTTTTGGGACTTATTCTGTACATCAAAACTAACAGCTTTTGTTCTGCGACTTTTGTCAAAACACAAAAAAAAAAAATCGTGTTCCATAGAAAAATATCGTTCACCCGCGACAAAATGTATGGAACAGCTGATTTTTTTTTAGTTTTGAGAAAAGTCGCAGAACAAAAGTTGTTAGTTTTGATGTACTGAATAAGCCCCTAAAAGTATGCTAATTGATTAGGAATAACCCTGTATACTAGTATGTAGCTAGTAAAAGTAATAAGTAATATTAAACACGTAAATGTTTAATAAAATAAAGTTCATCGAAACCAATATGCAGTAGAAATTATTCAATAGAGACACCCACAACAATGTCATAATTTAAAAAGACATAATTATGACAATGCATAAATAATGTTGACCTTCCCCGACCTTGTAGGTCAGCAAAGTACCATTGACCCTCGTAAACTATCTGCTTATGCCCGTGGGTGGTAGACACAATAAAATCATTAGAAAACCATAAAAAATGTTGTCTACATCAATTTGGTGACGTGATTTTCATATTATAATATTATTAAGACTGGAGCACGTTGTTATTGCACTGGAGGTTTGTTATTATGGTAAAGTTTTGGTTTGAAAAGGTATTGTTTTATTATTTTCTTAAAACAAGCAGGTAAAACATCAGGTGAATTCTGTATAAGGAAGAATTAGAGAAATAGATCATATCAAAAAATATAGTTGTTTTTTTAGGGTTCCGTACTGAGGTACGGTAGGGTTCCGTTTTTACCTCTTGAGAGAGGTAAAAACGGAACCCTTATAGGATCACTTTGTTGTCCGTCTGTCTGTCTGTGTGTATGTCAAGACTCTTTATCTCGGGAACGCGTAAAGATATCGAGTTGAAATTTATACTATATTCGTATATCTATGGTGTATTGCAGTTGTGTAAAAGAAAAACATCTCAGTTATCGTATAAAAAAGTTAGAGCCGTTTATGTCGTAAAAAACCGCATATTTCGACACTCACAAAAACCAAAACCTACAGGGTACTTCCCGTTGACATAGAACTGTAAAATTTGGCGAAAAGCATTGTCTCAGAGTACACATATAGGAATAAATTTGAAAACCATACATTATTATTTAAATCACAAAAAAATAGGGTCTCAAAATTCACAAAATATGGGTTCAACATTCAAAGTGAGTGAATCATCGTATTATATAAAAGAGTTTAATTAGTACATACTAAAACAGGTTTTTAATTATTTTAACAATGTGTAATTTTCGAAGTATGACGAGAAAAGTGAAAAAAAAAAAACTTTTTTGTCGATGATATAGTTAGTATAGAGATTTTAACAACTTACTTCGAAATTTTGTGAAATTTTCTGGATTTGTACGGAACCCTCGGTGTGCGAGCCTGTCTCGTACTTGTCCGGTTTTTATGTTTTAATTTGTTAATTGCACGTCGTTTTTCGGTAGATTGTAGGTACCACAAACGAAATATACTTTTGACTATGGATTTGGATACCATCTAAGTATTTACTACCATTAGTATTTTTAAAAATTCTTAGAGGCATGTCATAACCTTAACTTCTAAGTAAAGAAATAATTTAGTACAAGTTGTAATATTATTATACGACTTCAGCAACAAGCAATTTTTTAATATTAGCAATGGTGCTAAAACATTAATTTGGCAAGGTTCCCGCTGTTTTAGTATACTTAAATAATACCAGTTTTAGACGATGCTATTCAGTCTTTATATTATTATTATCGAATTTATTACATAAAATTTTATGTAAATGATTATTTATGACTCTTTATTGTTAAATTTTGGAAGTTTTATGATTTGAGTTATTGAGTGATTAGTATTTTATTAATTTGAATTATGAGTTGGGATTATGATTAATCTTATTAAGGTTTATGGCAAAGATCTGATTAAGAATAAATATGTTTAAATTAATTAGAAATTTTATGTTATGATGCCCAGTTAGTGTCCTACTTATTTATGTTGGTGTGGTTTCGATCAAAACAAAATATTTTGGTTTTTGAGGACATTATGTCGATATTAGATATATCATCTCAGAAAGTTGTTTTGTCTGTCTGTGTAAATGGCTGATCGTAAATAGTAATTATGATAAAAATATATGCAATAAAATTACTTTATTTGAAACTTAGATAACGTTTCTTATATTCTTCATGACTTCTTTGTATCCTGATTTAACAACAATTTGTCTTTTTTTTCTGATTGCTACTGTAACATGCAATAGACTAATTTTAGCAATTTATTCCATCTTTTATTGTATAACGTAGGTATAGTACATAAGCTTTTGTGTAATAAATGAATTTTAATTTTTAGTTAATTTAATTTTGATTCTATGACTAGCTTTTGCCCGCGTGGTATTTTAATTTTTGTGCTATCTCTTGGGAACATTTTACTTTTCTGGGTTAAAAAGTAGCCCATCTCACTCTCCGTCTTTCAAACTACGTCAAAAATCAAGTCAATACATTACTCCGTTGCTGCGTGAAAGAGGAACAAACCAATAAACAAACATATTTTCGGATTTATATTGTTTATTACTAAGAATAGATACAGTTCCTAACAGATATACCTACAAATGAAAATTAAGATAGAAAGGCATGAAGTTAGAGTCGAAAATAGTTACTAATTACTGGTGCTTTTAATTTGAATGTTACTTGTACAGCATTAATTAATAACATGATCTTTCCTTTGTTCCAGATTTTAAGATGCATCCGAAAGTCTACTAAAACTGAGCAAATGAGACAAAAAACAATAAACTGTCACCAATATGCTCAGTAAAAAACTATGGCGTCGGTACTCAAAAGGGAATTCGAAAACGGAACGTTTATAGGGCGCGGGGGTGATTCAAAATTCGAAAATAGAACCGGAAAGAGTCGGCGGAAATGGCGCGCGCCGGATGTCGGAGTTTGGTGCTTCTTTGTGCTGATGGCCAGTTGCCACGCGTACCAGGAACAGAGGTTCGCTATGGAACCACAGGATCAGGTATTTATTTGTGTTGGCAACACTTTATATTTTTTTAAGCCAACGAGTAAAGCTGGAAACAAACTATCGGACGCGGCTTATGGACGTGACTGACAGCCGCGACTGATAGGTATCTAGATAATGAATGTACACTGAGCCTTTCTAAGTAGGTACTTATGTATGGCGGTGCTCGGACATTTTTTTAATACTTTCACTTAGGGACTGTGGCTCTGTAGATATTTGCTCGAAGTTTGGTGCCCTCACTTTCTTCATAATAATTATATTCCCATGCTTTTTAAGTTAATTATGTAATGGCGGCCATATTGAGCTCCTTCAGTCGTACGTCTTATTATCGTACGTATATTTTGAGACTAGGTATATACCTACTTTTATGTTCATGTTTTAATATTATGTTTGTCTATAAAATTTATTTACGCTATTTGATCGGTCACTTTCATTCGGTCATGGTCATATCAAGGCGGAAGGCGGCTATTAAGAAAAATGACGTTTACTAGTAAAAAGAACTGAATATGTTAGGTTGTAAAATTCAGTATATTGGCACAGCTCTGTAAGCCTAACGAGTGCAGGCAAAAAGACTGATTTCTTAGATGTAATATAAACTAAATTTTAATTATTTAAATATCGATCCATGTATAATATTTTACCTAATTTGGCAATCGGATAAAAATTTGACTAAAAGAACTCAAAAAAATAAACAGATCTCTACAAAATTCCCCGCGAAAAATCCCGTTACTCGTAGAGTTTTCAGTTTATTCATGTTATGTTGGTCGCTGTACTGTATTTGTTTATTTAAGTTGGTTGGTTGGAACATGTGTTGGCAAATTACCACACATGGTGTGGCAACTTTGACCTTCACGGTATCGGTTATTTATATTTTCGTTTGTGATTTAAAATGCATTGTTTTTCAATCTACATAACTTAGTGTTTTTGTTTTTTTTTGTTTAACTATATGATGGTTTTTACTAACCATCATATAGTTAATATAATTTTAACAAATTCGCTCAATACCTTTGTATTGGGTGAATTTGTTAAAATTGAAAAAAATGTAAATATTAATGCATGAAATATGAATGTAATTCCTTTTGGCTAATTAAAATAAACCTACGACAAACGATAACGATATAAACGAGCAATTCTTGTATATTTAGTTGTTATTAACATATACAGGGTTATTTCTAATCAATTATCATCCTTTGAGGGGCTTATTCTGTACATCAAAACTGACAACTTTTGTTCTGCGACTTTTGTCAAAGCTCGAAAAAAAAAATCAGCTGTTCCATACATTTGGTGGCGGGTGAACGATATTTTTAATGAAATATTTTTTTTTTTAGATTTGACAAAAGTTGCAGAACAAAAGTTGTTAGTTTTGATATACTGTACTGTACCAGCCTTTTTAATAGTCCACTGCAGGACGTAGGCCTACCCACGAAGGGTGATTGGGCCATATCCACCACGCTGGCTCAGTGCGGGTTGGTGGATTCACATACGCTATCGAATTTCTTCTACAGACGTATGCAGGTTGCCTTACGATGTTTTCCTTCACCGAAAAGCCAGTGGTGTAAAATTCCGTACATAAATTCCAAAGAACTCATTGCACGGGACGAGGATTTGAACCCACGACCTCACGATTGTAAGGCGGGTGTCACTACGTCTAGGCCACCACAGCTCGCAGTTTTGATGTACATGTACAAAATAAGCCCCTAAGAGGATGCTAATTGATTAGAAATAACCCTGTATTGGTTCTCAGAAACAGCTATTACGATTAAATAAAACTACGTATTTAGAGGAGGTCCGACATACCTCAGTGCCTCAAGTCGAAAGTTTTCGACCAGTGTGTGTTGCCAGTGATGACTTATGGCACAGAAACGTGGTCTCTCACTATGGGCCTTATTAGTAAGCTCCAAGTAGCCCAACGAGCCATGGAGAGGGCTATGCTCGGAGTTTCTCTGCGAGATCGAATCAGGAATGAGGAGATTCGCAGACGAACCAAAGTTACCGACATAGCCCAGCGGATTATTAAGTTGAAGTGGCAATAGGCAGAGCACATTGCTCGGAGAACTGATGGCCGATGGGGCAGTCAAGTTCTTGAATGGAGACCACGCACCGGCAAGCGCAGCGTAGGACGTCCACCGACCAGGTGGACCGACGATATTATTAAGACCGCAGGAACGCGCTGGATGCAGGAAGCTTCCAACCGGCCTTATTGGAAATCCATGGGAGAGGCTTATGTCCAGCAGTGGGCGTCCTACGGCTGATTATGATGATTTAGATAGAGGTTTTTATTTTAGTAGGTACCTATTTAAGAATTTCTAAAAAAAAAATTATTAATTTATGCTGTCACAAAATACAGACGCAAGAAAAAATGTTATTTATAACGTCTCTGATTTATATACGAAGAAAACCTTCCAAACTACAAAAAATACAATGACAGTCTACATTTTTTTATTCTCTGCCTAATCAGTCATCCTGTATAGAGGTCGCGAGGTCACCTTGACGTCGACAACTTGTTTTCAGCGACAAGTATGCAGATTAAATACTTAGATTACGGTCTATTAGCAATCAAACAGACTATTTAAGACCTTGTTTCACCATTTAATTAATAAGACAATATTTAGTCTTAAATATTTCTAAAACATTTTAATTAATATTTGAGTGAGCGCCGTTGGGTGTCATAGAATTTGCATTTGAATATGATTGTGTTAATAAAAGTACTAAATTTATTATATCAACACATTATAATCATTCATAATTTATAGATATTTTCTTCTTTTTTGCACTATTAAGTTGTAATTTTTCATCTATCTAGGTACTTTTTCATCTTTAAAAACTTATTAGTTAATTTAATTTGACTGAGCTCGAATTATATCTTACTGTAATCTCAGAGCAAATAAAAAAATCAAGAGGGAACGTCGTTGAACAGTCGAGTGAAGCCGGTTTTTTATATATGTGTGAGTGCGTCACTGCTGCGCCGCCATAGTTCGACTGACAAGCCAAGGCGTAGTTTCCTTGTACGTTGATGTGTGTGTGATTGTCTTTACACAGCGAGGCGTAGTATTGGTCGGCCTCACTTGTTTGTTCACAACATTCTCTCTTGATTTTTTTATTTGCTCTGAGACTTGAATACCTTCTGGTTGGTATAGTTTATTATATTTATGATGTCTTATTATAAAAAAAAAAAAAAATTATGAGAAATGTCAGAAAAATATAGAAATAGCAGTAAATTAAAATCCTAGCAAATACTACATCAAAATGTAGTTTCATAGTATAAAAACAAAATATATTAAAGAACAGCCGCACGGAGCTTTTATTTAACATTGATTTTAAAATTCACAAATTTATTTAGTCATAATATTTTATTACTGCAAAAATATAAAAATGCGTTTGTCCGCTTGTTTGCCCGCGTGGTTGGTATTTTAATTTTTGTGATATTTTTTCACATATGTGAAAATGTTATGAAATAGTAGATTGTATCATATGGGAGCAAAATAATATTTTTCGGCGAGGGCGCTTTTTTGAATCCAGAGCGAAGTGAGAGATTCTAGAGTAGAATCTTCTTAAGAGTAAATCTTCTAGAGTAAATTCTTTAGTAGAATCCTGAACGTAGCGAGGGATTCAAAGTACGTCGCCCGAGTCAAAAATATATTTTGCGCCCGAGTGATATACTCTACTATTCATCACCTCTATGAGAAACCAAAAGGCGCCTCATATTATACTGTAATATTATTATTCAATAAAACGTAGAGTAATAACTAAATTGAAATTAAATGGTATCTGATAATAAAACAAATGAAAACTTATATTTACATTATTTTCATTCATTTTCTTGGCGCTGAACACTAACATTACAAATACTTTCAAATTCAAAAAGTGCGCGGCAAAGATCATTCCGTCGCAATTATAAAGTTCCTTATAGAAAACACCACCTTTGGGTGAACTTAAAGGCGAACCAAGTAGTTCTTTTCGAATAGTTGTGATGAAAATGTTATTTTGTTCATATATGTGTTATTTTGTTGACATAGGCTACTTTTTTCTGGGATAAAAAGTAGCCTATGTCACTTTCCGTTTTTCAAACTATGTCCATGCCAAAAATCAAGTCAATCTGTTTGTTCCGTTGCTGCGTAAAAGAGGGACAAGCCAACAAACACACTTTTGGAAAAAAAAACGTGTATAAATGATAAAATAAATTATTTTAAACTTTTGGATTTATAATAGTACTAGCTTTTGCCCGCTCCTCCCGCTTGGTATTTTGACTTTTATGCTATCCCACAGGAACCTTTTATTTTCGGGATAAAAAGTAGCCTGTATGTCACTTTCCGGCTCTTGAACTTTATCCATGCCAAAAATCAAGTCAATCCGAGGCTCCGTTGCTGCATGAAAGAGGAACAAACCAACAAACACTCTTTCGTATTTCTAATATTAGTAATTTTATAGATTTATGATTATGTAATTCATACCGTTACAGCAGATATCATATTAACCTTGTCTAATGTGTTGTTATCGATTCATCTGGACGACATTATGATGATTTTTGACAGGTCTTGGCCATGGATATCAAATTTCATTGTTTTTTAGAGCGGCGACTTTACACGAATCAGGTTAATGACACACTTGGCATATAATTTCGAATAGAATTTTTTTAGGATTTGGCTTTAGCAATCTTAATAATGAATAATTATTTAAATTATTAATTGGAGTCTACCCGTGACCACGGTCGATGCAACTCGGCCGAAACGTCGGGATGAGGAGGTATTTATTTATCTCGTAATTTTAGTGCGCGATTAGTCCCGTAGTATATGATAATAATTATTTATATAACATATTTTTCGTGAGACTAGTATATAATTATTATTAATATAATAATATGTATACTATAAGAAATTAGCGCAGCACACCTCTCGACACCCGACAGCCGTCCACACCAATGTTGCCCCTCCGGCGCCAAATTACGGTAGCCTTTATGGGGGGCCCATTTAGTGGACGGCAAGTCACCACCCGCCTAAATATTTTGAAATGAGGCATTACTTGGCGGGTGCCGCACCTTGTTCCATTGACCAGCTTATAATTCCGTAATAATTCATTATAATAGCCCAAGAAGTACCTATTCTCCGCCTTTACAATAGTTTCCGTCTTCCTATCACCCAAAAACTGTATTTTTTTACTTAATGATTGTAAAAGGGCCTCTTGGTGTTGGTTTCGGCCCCATCAATGCCCTTCAAAGATCCGGGGCAACCCGTGAGTTTTTATTCCATATTGTATACTATAAATAATTGTTATTACAAAATAATAGTAGGTACAATTAATTGTAAAATTATAATTGACTATAACGCGGTCACATTAACTGCGAAAATGCGATGCGTCGATTAATTTTTAAGCAATTTTTACTCGATCTTAATAAACAGGTAGAAACTTATCTTTTATAGAAGATGGTTTGGAATCTTTCGTGCGGGAGTCCGACTCGCACTTGGCCGGTTTTTTTTGCACACCGTACTTGAGCGCCAAAATAACGTCACATGGTCAAGCGTCTAGTTAATGTGACCGCGTTGTATGTATACTTCGAGTCTCTATCTAATTATTCTAACAAAACGTTGTTTCATAATATTTCCTAAGTAATATTATGTATTATTATGTATATGATTAATAACGTGGTAGTCTTTTTTTGTTTTTAATCGAAAGAATAAAAACAGATGAAATAAAAAAATAGTTTAGTTAAAAAAAGCTCCTGAAAATTTTGAGCGCAGGTACAGAAAATTAAAAAGCCATTGTAATCAAGACACATTACAAAATAGTAAGTTACTTTATTACTACCTTATACTCGTAGGTATATTAAACCTTTGAACATTTTAAAGGTTTTTAGGCGACCAACAAACTTCGACACAGGGCTAGTACACTCGGCATATATGAACTTCATCATCATCCATCCATCAGCTGTAAAACGTCCACTGCTGGATGTAGGCTTCCCCTATGGATTTCCAATAAGGCTGGTTGGAAGCGGCCTGCATCCAGCGCGTTCCTGCGATATTTATTATATCGTCAGTCAATCTAGTCGGTCGACGTCCTACGCTGCGCTTGCTGGTCTGTGGTCTCCATTCGTGAACTTTACTGCCCCATTAGCATAGAGCATATTTTGTGCCATTGCAAGGCCACGGCAGAAACTAGAAATGCTTGCGGGATGCATGGCGTTACTATTGCTTTGTCATCAGCATCCTCATCGCCATTTAGTATACCATCCAAGCCACTGAAGCAGTTATGTCAGCGGCCCAGAGCCACGCTCCGTTACTTTAAGGAGCTGGGCTGGCTCGGGTAGACGCTGGAGGGAGAAATGCACAAAACACCCCATGCGGGACGTCAGTGCAGGACTTATCGCCCCTACTTCAAATGAGAATGAGAATGCCCCATCGGCCATCCGTTCTCCGAACTATGTGCTCTGCCCATTGCCACTTTAATTTGCTAATCCGCTAGGCTATGTCGATGAGTTTGGTTCGTCTGCGGATCTCCTCATTATATGAACTTACTTCCTACACAAGACTAATAAATTAAAAATAAAACGACTGACCATTTTCACCTTCCCAATCACCAAAGTTTAGATCAGATAAACATACTTAATATATTCGGAAACAGTACATTATGCTCCATTTCCAATATGAATGTGCATATATTTCAATTACTAATAAGGCTGGCTGCAGATACCCATCAGCTAAATAGTTTATTATGGACTAAATGGTGACTTATTGTAATATTCTATGAATATTTATAGCTAGGATTAGAGCCATCTTGATGTTTATAAATAAAGATTTTTATGAGAACCGACACGATTACTTTTTATGTTCATTACATATTCGTTTATCAATATACAACGCTCAAGTCAAAATATCATTCATATCTAAGTGCCATTTATTTATATTAGCGATATTAATGTTTAAGCATCGATTAATTTACATTTTAAACAATTTATAATAATAATTTGGCAAGAACGAGTTTGGTAGGTATAGCACAAGGAAATTATTTATTAATTAAATCAATTTAAGATAATGTTCTGCGGTGTTGTTAGATCTATAAAAGTAACATTAAATAGTCTGATAGTGATTTATATATTTCAAAGGATTGCTATTTAGATACTACATTGTATGATTCTATTAAACATAAAAAGAAGTGGAAATAAAATCAAATAATAAACGTTTATATCGAGATAAATAGCAAAAGATTTAAAAATTTAACATACCCGCATTTAAATAGATGAAATATCGTGTTTTTTTTAAATTTGCCAGAATATAAATTCCATAACATTACTGGTAATTTTGGAATATTAGATTTATAGTTAATTTCATGGTTTGTAGGTAACATAGCTTATGTATATCTTGCTTTAAGCTCTATAAATTACTACAAAACTAATACAACACATGTGAAAAGTTTTAAATAACCTGTAGGTATCTCATGTAGGTAAAAAGACGGACAAACGGACAGCGAAGTCTTAGTAATAGAGTCCCTTTTTACCCTTTGGGTACGGAACCCTACTAAAAATGATACAAAAAAAAAATGATCGTGTCGCCATCGTGTCGTAACTTCTAAAACTACCTCAGTTGACGATTGACAACAACGGCGCCGGCATTGTCACTAGAAATCTCGTTAACATAATGCGATCCGTGAACTATAATATCGTGTTAACATATAATAACTAACGACCTTCGTTTTGTTTTTGACATAAATAATTAATAACATGGCAATTTTAGCTTTGTTTTTAACATAAATAATTGTAATATAGTTTGGGATAGATGGTTATCGTTGGACAAGTTTTTTGTAATGGCCTATAAGTAATTCATTAAGGTTTAATTTATGTCCACGATTCAGAGTTTAAAATGTTTGGAAAGGTACTAATTTGTTTTAGTTTTTATTTGGGTACAAATGTTTACAGTTACTAAGTTTTGTTCAAGCAAAAAAAATATTTAAATCAATTATTATTGGAAAACAATAGTACCTAATATTGTCAACCAGGTATACTTATTTTACTAAAGTAAGTTTAAGTTTTATATGTTATAAATTTAGTTTTGTATGTATATTAGTTTTAGTGATTTTAGTATAAGTTTATAAGGAAATTAGTTAATATAAATAAAATATTTGTATACCTAAAAAAACTAAAGTATGTTCGTATAGGCCGGGTGTCTACTTTTTAGGCCCCCTGAGGGCCTCTGACATGGCTAAACAGTTAAAACAACTGGGACCTACAATTTAACCTGCCATCCGAGCCACGGTAGCGCTCAGTTGGAAAATGCCACCCGCGGTCACCCATCCAAATACTGACTACTTATTTTACTTATCAGACGTTACTTTTAGTTCTCTTTAAATAGATTCTTCTTTTACCCTAATGTTAATTTGCATACAGCTTTATTGGAAGTTTTAAAATTATTTTTAAACATTTGTTTTGTTATTTAAAACCAACGGTAGATATTTAGTACATTCATTAAAATACATAAAGAATTAAATTATTCCAAGAAAGAAAGGGACAAATCGGATTAAGCGCTCCGAAGTCGTTGTGGCTTAAAGGTAGTGACTCCCGCCTTACAATCGTGATGTCGTGGGTTCAAATCCCGGTCCCGTACCAAGTTCTTTGGAATTTATGTAAAGAATTTCACACCACTGGCTTTTCGGTGAAGGAAAACATCGCGTGGCAACCTGCATATGTCCGTAGAAAAAAATCGCTGGTGTATGTGAATCCACCAACTCGCACTGGGCCAGAGTGGTGGATTTGGCCCAATCACCCTTCGTGGGTAGGCCTACGTCCTGCAGTGGACTATTAAAAAGGCTGATACAGTACAGTACTCCGAAGTACTTAACTTTGCTTATTAATCATTAAACATGTAAAGAGAATTTAAAAATAAACTTGGATGATTCTGATTCAATAATTCGTCTAAAAAATATTTCATAACCAGAACAATAGAAATCAAATACCTAATGATTTCAGTCGTAGAAACTTTCTTTTCGTGATAAACATTTCAAAAATTGACGCGTTCGCAGGATTTGAACCTGCATCCTCTGGGACACCGGCCCAGATGCTTTGTCCAATTAAGCTAAATCGCGCCCTGCAAATGCCCCGAATTAGTGAGTGTTTATCATTTTTACCAACTACTACATTGTTGGAAGCGCCATTTGTGAGAACTGCTTTAAACCAGTCAGTCACTTAATGTGAAATTACACACAGCATAATTTTTCATTGATTTCAGTCGTCACTAAAAATTACAATATTTGTCTAAAACTTTCGAATTCAACCTGGCGTTAGACGCTAGGACGTATAAATTTGAATAAATAAAGTGTAAATGGTTCAGCCATTTGCATAGTTATTTTGTGGGTTATAAAATCGTTGTTTAGTTTTATCGTAGAAATTGATCGAACGTCGTGAATGTGTAATATCTTTATTTATTTATTTATTTCAGTTCAGTTCACCAACATTGTGTACATCAATACATTGTCAAAAGATTAAACATAAAAAATAGGAGCTAAATGTCACAATAATTATAGGTGAAGACAACATGCCTTAATATCGAGCAAAAAATTATTACATTACATTAATTAATTGAGAAAATAAATTACAGTCAAAATTTAAAAATCAAATATTAAGGAAAACAAAACTATGCAGTCAAAATTCAAAGACAGAAACAACAATAAAAATCCTTTAAGCGTAGTCCAAATAAAGTTGGCGTCAGTCAACAAATTAAAATGAATTGGAAATCATACAGATATTACATTAAAATTAAAAATAATTAAGATTCAGATTGTCAGAGACTTCAAAGTATTCTTAAATACATAAAAGTTGTCACCAAATATGTCTAAATCCGCTAACTTCGACAACGCATTATATTGTCGCGTATCTTATTTATACTTTCGCATGAGTTTAAAAGTGAACAAATAAATACCTTGAAACGCGAGTGTAAACGCTGTCTTCAGCCACTCGCCATTTAACCGACAAAAGGAGGTTCTGAAGTCAACGCGTATATTTTTTTTTATGCATGATCACGAAAAACTCTTTACACAGTAATCCGATTTAATTTTTTTTAATGCATATACACCGATGTTAGTCTCATACTCAGACCAAATAAAAAACATGACATGTGCGAGTCGGGTTCGCACACCGAGGGTTCCGTGCAAATCCAGAAAATTTCACAAAATTACGAATTAAGTTGTTAAAATCTCGCTATTAATCGACAAAAGTTTTTTTTTTTCCACTTTTCTCGTCATCTATCGAAAATTACACATTGTTAAAATAATTAAAAACATGTTTTAGCATGTGCTAATAAAGCTCTTTTATATGATACCTTACATGATACGATTTACTCACCTTGAATTTTGAACCCATGATTTGTGAATCTAGGCCCAATTTTTTTTGTGATTGAAATAAAAATGTACAGTTTTCAGATTTATTCCTATATGTGTACTCTGAGGCAATGCTTCTCGCCAAATTTTATAGTTCTATGTCAACGGGAAGTACGCTGTAGGTTTTGATTTTTGTGAGTGTCGAAATATGCGTTTTTTAGGACATAAACGACTCTAACATTTTTATACGATAACTGAGAAGTTTTTCTTTTACATAACTGCAAGAGACCATAGGTATACACATATAGTTCAAATGTCAACTTGATATCTTTACGCGTTCCCGAGATAAAGAGTCTTGACATACGGACAGACGGACAACAAAGTGATCCTATAAGGTTTCCGTTTTTTCCTTTTGAGGTACGGAACCCTAAAAATCAAGACAGAATTTTGAGAAACAAACAAGTGAGGCCGGTAAAACTATGCTTTGCCATGTGCAGACACAATTACTCGCACAAACACGTACAACGAAACTACGCCTTGTCTCGTCATTTGAACTATGGCGGCTTGTCTGTTCACGACGTTGTCTTGATTTTATTTGGTCTGAGGTCTCATAGACATTTTATCGAAATTGAATAGTTAGTTATTGATAAAACATCAGTAATCTAAAAAATAGTGCGTAGAGCACGGAAGAAGTGAAACTTCGAACGAATTTTAGCTATTCACGACGCTCACAATGTTTACTTCGCTGCATTCTCTCTCCCTCTTGCGTGGTAACATTCCAACAAGATTGTAATAATAATAAATTCTTTATTTCAGACAGTACTTAGTCCATATTACAGCAGTAATTTATATTAGATATTATTATCTTAAGCCTAGTAAAACATTATTCCAATGTCCCTGTATAGGGCAATCTGTCTAGTCTTTACTAATAATTATGTGTAGGATACTGTTACTGCTGCCACGCATTCTTGTCAGCAGGGAGTATACATTTTTCCTCATGATGGCATGAAATCCATCGGTTCGAGCTTGTGTGAACATCCCTAATGCGCTACAATAACGTGGCAGCCCCAACAGTATCCTAAAACCATTATTGTACTGTACTCTAAGTGAATTTAATGTTTTTTTTTTTGGTTAAGCGTTAAACGTTTAACACAATCTTGTTGGAAGTCGCATTAAAATCACTTAAAAAATAGCACACATCATTATATACAGCGAACTATTTGAATTTTGCACGTAGATTGCAATGGTTGATTTAAGCGAGTCGTTTGTGCTATTTTTGGGGTAAAATAATTATACAGGGTTATTTCTAATCAATTAGAATCCTTCTAGGGGTTTATTCTGTACATAAAAACTAACAACTTTTGTTCTACGACTTTCGTCAAAACTAAAAACAAAAAAAAACAGCTTTTCTATAGATTTTGTCGCGGGTAAACGAAATTTTTCTATGGTACAACAATTTTTTTTTGAGCTTTGCCAAAAATCGTGGAACAAAAGTTGTTAGTTTTGATGTACAGAATAAACCCCTATAAGGATGCTAATTGATTAGAAATAAACCTGTATTCTACTGAATTTGTGCTCATTGATGCTTCATAAAATTAGCCAGAAACAAAGTAAACTACACAATGTCTTAAATTCTATATCTCATCAATACTAAATTACTATCAGAATAAGTTCAACTTCTCAAGAAATTTTGCATAAACGCCTAGACTTGATTATGTATTCATTTACTTTCAATTAATTGGAATTACGAATGCAAACTTTTGCCGCCATTAATTAAAAAGCAAATGTTACTCGTAAGTTATCCAATTAATCTAGATAAAATCTTGTCAAATAGTTATTTAATATTTATTAGCTTTTGTTTAGGATCCATCTTGTTTTTTATTATGCTGTTTGATTACTAGAAAATCAATTAACATAGGTTGATAAACTTTGACTTTGGAAAACTTGATTGGGTTTTAAAAGCGTTGAAACAGTAGCGTCTTCTTGATAAAAGGAGTTTATTTTTGTACAAATAAACATCTTTGTATTTTATATTTAGACATTAGGTTATTTTATGTTTGATTCTGACTTCTTCTTTTGAAAACACTGTGCTGTTCTTATATTATAATTATTTCTCGCGAAAAATGGCATGACCGACTTCAACCGTATACAGAATTCGCGAATATTTCGCGCGGATCGATGTTGTATTTTCACATTATTACTGATTTATCGAAAATGGCTCAGCCGATTTCAATAAAATTAAAATGGGACTAACTTCGAAGTATTCTTTCCAATAAAAAATAGTTATTGAAACCGGAACACTAAGTAAAAAGTTAAAGTTAAAAAAATATATACGCGTCGAATTGATTACCTCCTTCGTTTCGTTGCTCAAAAATTATGTTGTTTTTAAACTTTCGCGATTAGAACATATTATTATTATTATACATGGTTATTTTTAATCAAGCAATCAATCTACTAACAACTTTTGTTCTACGACTTTTGTCATAACTCAAAATAATTTAAATGATTAGAAATAACCCTGTATACTACGGGACTAATAGTCTACCCGTGACCACGGTCGATGCAACGCGGCCGAAACGTCGGGATGATGGGGTATTTATTTATCTTGTAATTTTAGTGCGCGTTTAGTCCCGTAGTATATAATAATAATAAAAACCACATATTAACTTAATCTTACTCTTTCTACAACAGCAATATGTGATTCTTACTGCAACATAACAACAGATCAACTAGATTTTTGGCATGGCAATAGACGGAAAGTAATTAAATTAAAATGACGGAAAGTAACAGAAGACAAGTAGGTATTTTTCAGTTCCCTCGAAAGTTCGAAACTAAACAAAGTCTACACATGATATCTTTACATATACTTATATGTAATTCTACTGTACGTGTGTATGTCATTAAACTCCTCCTAAAGGGCTGGACAGATTTGAATGTTTTTTTTTGTATGCGCCCTGGATGGTTTAGATTTAGATTCACAAATCAGCCCGGCAAATGGCTCTGCAGTGGATTCGCTAGTTATAATATATATTGTTATAAGACTGCCTCGGTGGCTCAGTGGTTAGTGAACCTGACTTATGGATCAAGGAGGCGTGGATTCGATCCTCACCCCTGGGTGAAGTATAAATCGCATAAATGCTTGCCAGGGCATCGATGTTTGCTCTGTGTCTGAGTGTTATTTAGGTACCTACTACTGATAAAAGTATATATATATAAAAAATGTGTATATACAACGTGTAACGGAAAGGCTGTATACATAAAAAGTGGGTTGATACTATACCTTATATAGATGCTGTATTCGAAATTTCGAGCCAAAATAACAACATTCATTTTAAAAAAAAAATTAAATATGACTGACTAGAAAAATCTTTTGCACGTAAACAAACATGTCACAACAAGGAGGTGTGGTCTGATTTTGATGGGCAAGGTCGTGTTATTGACCTCACAGCTGTTTAGTGTGATAGTGCTGTGCAAATGTGAATTAGTCATAAAAATGACTAGTTTTTCAAAAAAAGATTAAAAATCAGCAAACGAACTTACACGGCTAAACATGCCCCCATCTAGTTTGTTATCGTTATCTGATTTGGTACTTTCAGTATGTATACAGTCTTTCCGTTACACGTTGTATAGTATATCAGTTTCTGGCAGCCATATCACAAGCTTTGCTTAGTTTGGGGTCAGGGACCGTGTGTAAGATGTCTTATATAAAAAATATTTCTTGTCCACAGAATGCCAAAGTGGGCGACAGGGTGACGCTCCCTTGTCGAGTGGAAAACAAGGTGGGCGCGCTGCAGTGGACCAAGGACGACTTCGGTCTCGGGACCCACAGGAACCTCAGCGGATACGAGCGGTACTCCATGATAGGAAGCGACGAAGAAGGTACGTGTCTACTTGAACCTCTCTCTACGCAGAATGAAGCACATGATGTATAAGACACTGTACAGCATGACTTTTATTCAGTGCACAAATTTTTATTGCGCAATAGATATCATTAATAGAACATATTTAGGTCATAAAAAGATCAATTTTTTTCATCAATTTTTTTGTCAAACTATTCCAAAGAAAATTATATTGCATACATCTTACGCTCCAGACAATAACTACCTACCAAAACGTCTCGGGCGTAGTAGGTACGACGCGGCCGCGTAGCTACTCAGATGTAGGGTGACATTGATTACTCCGTTTATCTGTATACTTTCTCTTGAAGATATTTCAATATTTTTGTACTAAAGTGAGTAAAACCAATGTAAGGGTTTAACTGTTTGTTTATTATACTTTCCGTATGCAAAGTATGTGCACTGAAAATAAAACACCCTGTATAAGTCACCTTCGTCACCGTTGGTGTTTGTCAGCGATCACCGAAATTAAGCAACGTTCCGCACGGTCAGTATTTGGATGGGTGACCGCGGGTGGCATTTTTTAACTAAGCGCTGCCGTGGCTCGAATGACACGTTAAATTGTAGGTCCCGGTTTTAACCGTTTAGCCATGTCAGATGACTTCAGGCGGCCTAAAAACTCTGACACCAGGGCTAGCCACGCGGTCTATACGAACTTTAGTCACCTTTGAAATGAAACTATTGAAATACGACTTCAGTGTTGGAACACACGGGACACACTTTTTTGTTCTGCAACTTTAGGTAAATCTTAAAATTTAAAAAATGTCTCGAAAATCGTGAAGATTTCACTGAGCATAAAATATGTTAAATATTTATTTAGTAGAAATGAAACTAATTAAATATGACTTCAGTGTTGGAACACGCGGGACACACTTTTGTTCTGCGACTTTCAGCAAATCTTAAAATTTAGGATCTGTCTCGAAAACCGTGACGATTTCGCTGAACACAAAAAATATGTTATGTATTTAGTTAGTAGGTAATAGTAACTATATAAGTAACTAGGTAGGCATAACTTTAAAAATCGCAAAAAGGATTACAGGGTAAGTCGACCTATTTCCGTTAAGGGTGTGTAGTTTACTTTGTTTCTGACTAATTTGACAATGAAATACACTATCATATATAAAAAAAACAGATATATGAAATTGGTATTTATAAAATTCCCAATTTTCGGCTATCAGCTCAGATATTTAGAAATGTGTAAGGCGTATTATAATTTTTATTTGATTTTTACATGTATAATAATGTTTTATGACCTCACTACCCAATATTGTCCGTAAAATTAACCTTTTATAAATAGTATTTGCATTCAAATATCTCGAAAACTGTGCGATTTAGGATATAGTGTTTCATAGTCAAATCAGTTAGAAACGTAGTAAACTACACACGCTTAACGGGAATAGGTCGACTTAGCCTGTAACCCTGTATAATAACAAGATGTTTTGGAGTACACTCAACGTGAGCAGAAAGTAATAGCAGTTTAAAAGCACGAAAGCCACGCTGTATTTAAATGCCGATTGTTTTGGCATGACGTACGGTTGGTACGGACGTACGTCACTAAATTATGAAAGCGACACGTAACTACGAAATGTGCATGTTTTACTTTTTTATGGGCGTTTTTATCATACTCACTCGTATTTTTGTGTTATGACACAAAATATAACTAAGATATAGGTACCTAAGTGATATTGCAGCCACTGGAACACTCAACAAATTAATTGATTTGAAAAATAATGCACATTTAGGTCCATCAATCTATCCATCAATCAGCTAGCATGTTTGTCGGCCTTTTACCGGATACACTTCGGAGAGTGCGCCCAGGAGTTGCAAAATCTGGTTCCCCCTGCCCCTTTCTTCTATCGTACGGCTAGACGGGCGCGACCAAAGCGCCACCCTTTTATGGTGGAATTTCCGCGCGTTAGAACCAAGCGTTTCGAATCCTCATTCCTCATACGAACAGCTGGAATGTGGAACGCTTTGCCTGGGTCTGTCTTCCCGTTAAAGTACAACGTGGGTGTCTTCAAATCTTCTAGGTAAGCGTGCTACACCCTAGACCGCACATCTGCTCAACATCAGGCAGTGTGTAGTCAAACGCGAACATATTCGAAATTAAAATATAAAACCGGACAAGTGCGAGTCAGGCTCGCACATCGAGGGTTCCGTACAAACACATTGTTAAAATAAGTAATTAAAATCCTGTTTTAGCATGTGCTAATGAAGTTATTTTATATGATATCTTACATGATACGATTTACTCATTTTGAATTTTGAACCCATATTTTGTGAATTTTGAGGCCCTTTTTTTGTGATTTAAATATAAATGTGCAGTTTTCAGATTTATTCTTATATGTGTACTCTAAGACAATGCTTCTCGCCAAATTTCATAGTTCTCTGTCAACGAAAAGTACCCTGTAGGTTTTGATTTTTGTGAGTGTCGAAATATGCGGTTTTTTACGAGATTAACGACTCTAACTTTTTTATACGATAACCGAGAAGTTTTTCTTTTACGCAACTGCAAGAAATCATAGATATACGTATACAGTTTAAATTTCAACTCGATATCTTTACGCGTTCCCGAGATAAAGAGTCTTGACATACACACAGACGGACAGACGGACAACAAAGTGATCCTGTAAGGGTTTCGTTTTTTTCGTTTGTGGTACGGAACCCTAACAATTAAAAAAAAAAAGCTTAATGACATCTATTGCTAGACATAGGCCTCCCCTATAATGTAGATTTACAATAAGACCTATTGGAAACGGCTTGCAACCAGCACGTTCCCACAGTCTTAAGGTCTTAAGTTGTCAGCCCACCTAGAACCTAGATGGTGAACGTCCTACGCTATACTTACTGAAACGTTCTCTACTCGAGAACTTATCGATCCAATTAGACATCAGTCTTCCATGCTACGTGAAACATCCAAAGTAATTCGGCGTTTTTAAATAAGGCAGAAACAGTATAAAATTTAATTTAATTTTAAATTAAATTTTATACTGTTTTTACCGTGTAATTATACGTTCTTCTGCAAATATTTATATTTGCATATTTCCTATGCAAATACCGTTGAATTCCCGGGACATCAGTGTACGATATATCTTCACACAGAATGCAGATGACCCCAAAAGAAAGTAGAGAATACGGTCGACCACCTGTTACCGACGTTACCGACGAAGGCCGGGACTCCACCAAAGCAGAGATGTGCGCGGAGTGCTGTGTGCTGTGCGAGAAGAGATGTTTTTCAGCTCGGGTGCGAGGCATTGAGTGCTCAGTACGCATTCTGCGGGTTGCTGGCGGGCGAGAGGGGGGAGGGTGACATCGCTCACTGCGCGTCACTTTGCAGCCATAATGATGATGCAGCCATTATGATGAGGCCCAGAATGGGCTCCACAATGCACAATGCTGCAAATGGCCACCTAAGCCAGGATGCCATGCCAAGACGGCAGAGAATGCCGAATTGGTTAGGGTGATAATCCCCCCACGAAATGCCCCCTGACCAGTGTGTCAGGGCCTCGGACTAGTTTCTGTCTCCAACTGAAGCAAGGAGGAGAAGACCCAAATGATGATGACGCCGCTCACATCTCTCGTCTCCACTGCGCGTCGTCCGCGCACAGCTCACATCTCCGCTTCCATTGCGCCATACAAATATTACACATCTCCGCACAGCGATCTCCACTGAAGCTGAGCGGAGAGATGTGTCAATAACACAATTCTATTGGTTGTTTAAAAAACATCTCCTCTCCGCGCGTCTCGTCTCCGCTTTAATGGAGTCCCGGCCGAATACGCGAATCAGCACAGGGTCGAATACTAGAAATATTTACATTTTGTTTAGGCTAAGTTTATTTCTAGATACGCCTAGGGGGGTCTTCTCGTTGTCCATTTGTGCAGTTGCAGATAAATACTGGATAGAATTTGCCGATTAGACATTATATAGGCGCCTTGTCAGCTTAATTATACTATGTGCCCACACACACACATACACGTGTGTTAAATGGACCTTATCTACGAGGCTGGTTCGTGGTGTCCACTCAAAAACTTTCCAACCTCATTGAACATCAGTCTTAAGTACTATGTGCCCTGCCCACTGCCTTTTCGACTTACCAATCCGCTGGGCTCTGATGATGATTTTGATTCTTGTTTATATACAAAACCCGTCGTTTCTGATTAAATTTCGCAGATACATAATAGCTCTCTCCATTGCTCGCTGGGTAACTTAGGCCACG
The DNA here is from genome assembly GCA_949316475.1 of Hypomecis punctinalis. Taxonomy (NCBI): domain Eukaryota; kingdom Metazoa; phylum Arthropoda; class Insecta; order Lepidoptera; family Geometridae; genus Hypomecis; species Hypomecis punctinalis. The sequence goes on along the minus strand of OX438820.1, from coordinate 8,176,246 downwards.
ACAAAATATTTCGAAGACACTCTGAGTATAGCTCTCTCCGTAGCTCGTTGGACTACTTGGATTGGAACTTATTAATCTGCCGTCTATAACCAAAAAAGGCGTTAAGCCACAAAACCAATTTTTTGGGTATTAGCGAAAAACGCGGGACTAGACAGATAAAGTACTTTAACTATGATTTAGACAATTATTTGCAAAAACGGCTTCAAAGGTAAGCTATTATTTGTAGAATAATGATGTTTTGAAATAATTATGGGATCATAGCGGTATTTAAGTTATGTTTTGTTGGATGACGACTTTATTGACTTGTAAAGTAGAAATAAGAATGTCAATAGCGGTGTTTTCAAAATTTCTATCTTCTAAAATATAAAAATAATTCTTACAGTGACCGATAGGGAATTTTAAACTCTATAAGAATGTGTTTAAAAGTGAAAAATTACTCCCTGTGGCTTAACAGTGTTATAGCTTGTGGACGGCAGTAATAAGATCATGACAGAATTCTGAAATACCTATACCAATCCATACATCTGCTCAGAACAAATCGACTTGGCATATTTTCTGTTTTTGACCGACGAACCGGAGGAGGTACTCAATTCGACGCGTATACATATATTTTTTATATACTTTTTTCATAGTGGTTCGGTTTCAATATTTTTTTATATTGGAAAGAGTATTTACTTCGAGGTTACATTTAAATTTTATCGAAATCGGCTTAGCCATTTTTGATAAATCAGCAATAATGTGAAAAATGCTACATCGATCCGTGCAAGATATTCGCGAATTCTGTACACGAGTGAAGTCGGTCATGATATTTTTTGCAAAAAAATAATTATATCAGAACAGCACTGCACACGTCGCTCTATATTTTGAAAATCCCACACAACACCATCAAAAGACTCTTTATACGTCATATCACACCAGTTAAACACAAGAAATCCACCAAGCAAAAACATGGCAAAAACACACCTCTTGATCGCCTTTTGATGTAAAATGTGTGAAGTTCAGTGAAGTCTAAAAATAACCGCTATATGATAAATGAAAACAGAAAAAGACCTTGACGCGGCATCAGGCATCAACAATCGTTGGTAACAGCCAAACCGCGGGCATTGACTTGTATCATCTAATTATATTCTGTGATGCAAAGATATATCCGACTGCGAAGGCATTTGAAAGTATTTTCGCGCTTGCATGAGGCGCGTGACTTTGCACGCTCATTTTATATCTATACAAATAAATAAAATTGGAGTGTCAGTTTGTAATAGTGAAATAACCGTTTTTACTACATGCATATGAATATATATACATACAAATATATAATAGTTAGTATATATATGTGGTATACTAGTTTTTACCCGCGGATTCGCCCGCATGATATTTAGATTTTTGACGCAATATCATTATAATTTATAGCCTATGTGTTATTCTGATATATAAGCTATATTATTGCAGAGTTTCATCTCAATCTGTATAGTAGTTTTTGCGTGAAAGACTAACAAACATTCATCCATCCATCTATCCTCACAAACTTTCGCGTTTATAATATTACTAGTTTTTACCCGCGGCTTCGCCCGCGTACGCAATATATCATTATAATTTATAGCCTATGTGTTATTCTGATATATAAGCTATATTATTGCAAAGTTTCATCTCAATCCGTTCAGTAGTTTTTGCGTGAAAGAGTAACAAACATCCATACATCCATCCATCCATCCATCCATCCTCACAAACTTTCACGTTTATAATATTAGTAGGAAGGATAAGTAGGATACACCAAAATATTTTTTTTTACAATTTTTGTCTGTTTGTTTGTTCCGGCTAATCTCTGAAATGGCTGGAATATCTATGTAATAAGAAGTAACTTAAGCTACGTTAATCGACTGTTAGGCGGAACGAAGTTCGCCGGGTCAGCTAGTTATCAAATATAAATAATAATCAAGATTTTTCATATGGAAATTAACGTGGTTTTCACACATGTTATACTATATATAACGGGACTGAACTCACGTGTAGGGATAGTCGTAACGACTATAGTTTCGGTCGCATTCGGCGACCTTTCTCAAGTTGGCGAGTGCTAGCACGCGGAGCCGTCTCGCAATGCACTCACACGTGAGTTCAGTCCCGTTATTTATAGTATAAAAGATTTTTCATGTTATAACCAGCGTTATTTACTTTAGTAATTACAAACAGAATAAAATTAAATATCCCCACTATTTTAGAGCTGTTAAAAAATATTAACTTGATTCTTCACCTTGTAATTTCAACCACCGCGCACCGTGCCCCTGTCGTTAAGTTTTTATTATGGCTATACGTGTTTTTTTGGACAATATAGACACAATCATATATGAAAATACTATAAAAAATAATAAATTGTCATTAATAATAGAATACAAGACAATTTTTGTAGGTACATTTTTGAACAACGTAAGACTTAAAAGATAAACAATTATTTTTCGCATAAAATTGCATAATCAACTTCAACAGTGTACTAATTCGCGAATAGTTCGCCCGGATCGCTGAAAAAAAAAATCACATTATTTTTGGTAAAATTTTAATGGGACCAATTTCGAAATATACCCTTTCCAATAAAAAAATAATTATAGAAATCGTATCACTGCAAAAAGTTATGCGTGATTCCGTTTTTTCTCGTCTCGTCGTTCCGTTTTATACACCTCCGTTTTTGCGTCGGTCAAATAAATCAAGTAGGTGTATCATAGTGGACTTTTAAGAGAGTGACGAATGCAGTTCTGTGCCGCGCAGGGGTTTGCAATGGTATAGTTTAAAATGTCATTAATGTATACTTCTACCAATCATACTACTGGAAGTAAAACCCGGAATGGTAAAAATTCTTAAGTACTTCTACGGAAAAAGAATTGACTTGTGTGAATTTTTGACCGACGAACCACCGGAGGAGGTATACAATTCGACGCGTATATATTTTTTTATGTAGAACCACGCATAACTTTTTTCGTAGTAGTCCTATTTCAATAATTATTTATTTATTTTTATTGGAAAGAGTATACTTCGAAATTGACTCCATTTAAATTTTATCAAAATCGGCAGAGCCATTTTTGATAAATCAACAATAATGTGAAAAATGCTACATCGTGAATTCTGTACACGGGTGAAGGCGGTAATGCTTTTTTGCAAAAAAGAATCTTGTGATGTTGCGAGTTATACAGAGGTAGAATCTCTGCGAGATCAAATCAAGGCTGAAGAGATCTGCAGACAAATCAAAGTGACTGATATAGCTAAGAAGATTAGCAAATTGTAATGGCAGTGGGCAGGACATAGTTCGTAGAACCAAAGAAGATATAATAATACTACGTATAGAACGGCCACTCGTTACCCCCCACCCGTTTGAGTCTTCCTCACTTCCACCCCGCGTCAGGACACGATTTACTACTCTGCGCGCGGGCTGCACAGGCCGCTGTAAATACCCGTGTAGCGTTCGTGCGTATGTGTAGTGTCTGTGAATAAATATAGTGTTGTGTGCGTAAGACAGCAGATTTTGTATGAAGAAACGCGGAGTGACCGGGCTGTGGTAGAACGTACCCACCTATATGCGATATATTTTTTTTAAGTGAAGACCACGCACCGGCTAAACCAGCGTAGGACGTCCACTGACTAGATGGACCGACGCGACGATATAATTAAGATAAAAAAAACAGGACAAGTGCGAGTCAGGCTCGCACATCGAGGGTTCCGAATAAACACGTTATTAAAATAATTAAAAACCTGTTTTAGCATGTGCTAATGAAGTTCTTTAATATGTTATACCTTAAATGATACGATTTACTTACTTTAAATTTTGAACCCATATTTTGTGAATTTTGAGGCCCTATTTTTTGTGATTTAAATAAAAATGTACAGTTTTTAGACTTATTCCTATATGTGTACTCTGCGACAATGCTTCTCGCCAAATTTCATAGTTCTATATCAACGGGAACTAAGTACCCTGTAGGTTTTGATTTTTGTGAGTGTCGAAATATGCGGTTTTTTACGACATAAACGGCTCTAACTTTTTTAAACGATAACTGAGAAGTTTTTCTTTTACACCACTACAAGAGGTCATAGATATACGTATACAGTTTAAATTTCAACTCGATATCTTTACGCGTTCCCGAGATAAAGAGTCTTGACATACACACAGACGGACAGACGGACAAACGGACAACAAAGTGATCCTATAAGGGTTCCGTTTTTGCCGTTTGAGGTACGGAACCCTAAAAGACACGCGCTGGATGCAAGCCGCTTCTAACCGGGTTTATTGAAAATCCATAGGAGATACCTATGTCCAGCTGTGGATATCCTACGAAGCCAATGAAGATGATAATGAGTTAAATGCAGTCCGTAGTGGGTCTGTTCCGGACAAGGCGGATATAATAGTTACACTACTTCTCTCTTGCAATTCCGATGCTCTGTGGTCATACGCTTAGCCTGTCTAATAAATAAAGCCCGATGACTACGCCTCATAAATAAAATAATAAAAATCTAAAAACAGTAGTTTTTCGTTCACTGATCCCACTTCAAGTAGATTCAATAAATAGCTACAAACATAACTCAGTACAGTTTTATTATACAGGGTTACATGTGTTGATGATACTTTGCCGACAGGAGGCATTTATAGTAAGAGCAGTAGCAATTTTAATTTTTATAGTTAGGTACAATATTGATATAGTGAACTTTTTATTGTTTATTGTTAATTTAACTGATGTTTTAGTAAATAAAATTGCCTTTCTTTCTACAACAACTACTAGAATCAAGTGTTTGAAGAATTCAAAAAATTTAATGAAACACTACGACAATAATTTATCTTAAATTACCAAAAAACAGGGGATTTTGATATGAATAAAAATAATAGTGTATAAAAAACACTTCAACAGAAGTTAAAAAAATACAAACCCTTTCTTTTAATCGTAATGATAGATTTCTTTTTCTTTTCTCCTAAATAACAACAAAATAAAAAAAATTAGTTAATTTAGCAATTTTTTGTTTTATATTTCCATGTAACCCTGTAGAAATATATTGACTCTAGTTGAAAGATTTATATCAACAGTTTTATGCAGTCGAGTAAAACATTGATTTGATTTTAGTACTATGTACTCGTACTTATTTGTTTTAGACTTCAAAAAAACGGATGTTCTCAATTCGACGGTACCTATAGGTATATTTTTTGTACCTTTATACATGTTACGCGATTACTCCGCCAATTTGAACCAATTTTGATATTTATTTTTTGACCGACGAATCACCGGAGGAGGTACGAGTATACAATTCGACGCGTATATATTTTTTTATGTATAACCACGCATAACTTTTTTCATAGTGGTCCGATTTCAATAACTCTTTTTTTATTGGAAAGAATATACATCGAAGTTAGTCCCATTTAAATTTTATCGAAATTGGCTGAGCCATTTTTGATAAATCAACAATAATGTGAAAAATGCTCCATCGATTCGTGCGAAATATTCGCGAATTCTGTACACGGGTGAAGTCGGTCATGCTAATTTTTGCAAAAAATAATCTTGTTTGTGTGGTAGATCCTTCAGAGGTCATATACATTTTGTCGAAATTGACTTAGTCATTTTTGAAAAATCAAGAATAATATAAAAATGACTAGGTTCATTGATGATACATTGATTCGTGCGAAATATTCGAATTCTGTGCCTACACAATTATTCCATTTTTTGCCAAAAATAATTTTAGCAATTTATTTTTTGGGTCAAAAATATAAATCATCACGAATTTTATGTTCTTTGATAACTCGTGATTCTCTAAATAACGAACGCGCTCTAGGATTGTACTCTCTTTTACTATGGATCTAACCAAGTATCTTGAATGGGAATCAGCTATTTTAATATTCCATACATTTTGTAAAAACTTTTTGCAAGAAAGAGTTGATTTTTATTTACAAATTTGGGCTTGGACACGTATAAAAGTTAGCTATAATGTCGAGTAAAATGAAATTCTTCAATATTTTCGTCGTCTAAAAATACAGAGTATCGCTTAAAACCAATATAACTCACTCAAATCATAAAAGAAAACATTATTCACGGCCACTTTTACTTGCTTTGTTCCCTGATAAGTAATTATCAGAGATAAAAAGAAGTGATCCAGAAATACTACCTAAAGTACCACGCCTTAGATCATGAAGATATCTAGAGGGAAGCTTTCTCTTTATCCGGCTCGTGAGTCACTTGCCTATATGTAGCAAATACTCACACACCGTAAAATAAGTACAGCATTTTTGCAAACTGTAGCGATGATAGCATAATTTTAACAATCACCAAAATTCAGCAGGTCGCTACGGTCAGTTTTTGGATGTGTTTCTGCGGGTGGCATTTGCCTCCGAGTACAGCTGTGGCTTAGCTCATACCTGAAATTGTAGGTTTCGGTTGTTTTAACCGTTTAGCCAAGTCAAAGCCGTTCAGGCGGCTTAAAAAATCTCTGAAACCTATAAATACTCGTACTTACAAAACGTATTTCACTAGCAGTTCTCCAGTTCCAAACAGCAGAACTCGCGGCCCATTTAACTGAAGAAATAATACGAGTTCAATATTGTTTCATAATCTAATGGACTAATTATATATAATTTAAATTAAATTTATCACAGGTTTAATTTAATTTAATTATACCTTACAATGTTTTTTTACCCAGCCATCATGCCCATTAATAAGTAGAGGATGCGAAATTAGTTCTCTTCTAAAGTCAAAGTTTCTTTATTCCGTAGACTTTACAATTGTACTTAGAATCGTCAAATAAAAATTTTGAAATACAATTTTAATAATTTAAATCTAAAAACAAATAGGTACAAACGTTTCAATGTTTCACAAAAGCAGTACAAAAATTTACATTGCTAAATCTCAAAATAATTTGTCAGTCTCATCCACAGGTCATTCGAATCAATTAATTACCAATTTACTTAGAAAAAAATCCAACAACATAAATCAATTTCAATAAAGTAACTAATGTCAACGAAAACAATAACAAAGATTTCTAGATCGCCACGACGAGTCTCGTGAGATCTGCGACGCCCCACATAGCTGGCGCCCATTTTCAGCGATCTCTCAACGCGCCCTGAAAAACACTGAAACTCCATTTTTCAACGGTTCCCCTGAAAGGAACGCCTGAAAACGTTTTATTCTATTCTTAATCTATTTTTAAGACGCATCGGATGGGTGGACGTATTCAAGGCTTAGTATCAGGGGGAAAATTCAGTTATTCAAAATTGAAGGACAATGATCTTGTCAGTTGAGCAACTTCCAGTAGTTTCAGACTTCGTAATCATTTGCCAATATTTTTACAATCAACTAAAATCAACTAAAAGTATGGTAAAATTTATTTTGTAACTCTTTAGAGTCAGAAGCACTTACCTATAATGAATATAAAAATTAAAATAGAGAAAAAATATGGTAATTCTGAAAATTGTAGGCTAAAGTAATAAGATTATTCTAACGTTTTTTTTGAAAATGAGTCCTCTATATTTCTCATTTTATTCTTGAATAAATGAAGTAGACCGTTGTCAAATCAGAGTTTACGTTTTAAACAGATGTTTGGGTAAGCTTTAGATTTGATTACTGTTTTGATATATTTTGAAAAAAAAACCGAACAATTGCGAGCCGTGTTCGCACACCGAGGGTTCCGCACAAATCCAGAAAATTTCACAAAATTGGGAAGTAAGTTGTTAAATTTCTATACTAAAAAATCATCGATACAAAAAGTTTTTTTTTTCACTTTTCTCGTCACACATCAAAAATTACACATTTTTATAATAATTAAAAACGTGTTTTAGCATGTGCTATAATGCTCTTTTATATGGTACCTTACATGAGACGGTTTACTCACTTTGAATTTTGAACCCATATTTATTGAATCTTTTTTTGTGGTTTGAATAAAAATGTATATTTTTCAGATTTAATCCTATATGAGTACTCTGAGACAATGCTTCTCGCCCAATTTCATAGTTCTATGTCAACGGGAAGTACCCTGTAGGTTTTGATTTTTGAGAGTGTCGAAATATGCGGTTTGTACGACATAAACGGTTCTTACTATTTTATACAATAACTGAGAAGTTTTTCTTATACACAACTGAAAAAGACCATAGATATACGTATATAGTTTAAATTTTAACTCGATATCTTTACGCGCTCTCGAGATAAATAGTCTTGACATACGAACAGATGGACAACAAAGTGATTTTATACGGGTTCCGTTTTTTACCTTTTGAGGTACGGAACCCTAAGAAGAATGCAAAGTTATCTAGGAATTTCAGTAAAAATATACACATTTATCAATATTAGAATAATAGGTTGAATTGTAAAACTAAAAACTCAGGTTTTATACTCTTATTCTACTAAATTCTTTTTTATTCTTATCTATAAAGAACTTTGATTTTAGAGTTGAATGAAAACAAACAAAATTAGTTCAGAGTAAAAATGTAAAAATATGCCGTTCACTAAATCTTTTTGCTTTTTTTGGTTCCGTACCTCAAACGGAAAAAACGGAACCCTTATAGGATAACTTTGTTGTCCGTCTGTGTGTATGTCAAGACTCTTTATCTCGGAACGCGTAAAGATATCGAGTTGAAATTTAAACTGGTATACGGTATATATATATATAGTCTTTTGCAGTTGCGTAAAAGAAAAACTTCTCAGTTATCGTTTAAAAAAGTTAGAGCCGTTTATGTCGTAAAAAACTGCATATTTCGACACTCACAAAAATCAAAAACTACAGGGTACTTCCCGTTGATATAAAACTATTAAATTTGGCGAGAAGCATTGTCTCAAAGTACACATATAGGAATAAATCTGAAAACTGTACATATTTATTTAAATCACAAAAAATAGGGCCTCAAAATTCACAAAATATGGGTTCATAATTCAAAGTGAGTAAATCGTATCATGTAAGGTATCACTTTTGATACCTTACATGATACGATTTACTCACTTGTACGATGTACTTCATTAGCACATGCTAAAACACGTTTTTAATTATTTTAACAATGTGTTTGTACTGAACCTTCGATGTGCGAGCCTGACTAGCACTTGTCCGGTTTTTATTTATTCATTATTCTATAAAGAACTTTGATTTTAGAGTTGAATGAAAACCAAAAAAATGAGTTCAGAGCAAAGTATGCCGTTCACTAAATCTTTTTGCTTTTTATTTGCTGCCGCGCACCACGGCCTCGCGTCGCACACTTAAACCCCTGTACTAAAAGCTAAGACTTTAATGCCTACTTTCCGAAGTCCTTAGTCAGTCCCTGTGTTTGTTACACAGATAGTTACAAGGTCGAGTAGACATTTATATGCCTACGCGACAAAGTGCCTTTCGGATTAAAGAATCTAAGATATTGATAGCTTAATGCTTTTGAAACGTTTGAAAGAACGGTGAGCGTTAGACAAGTTAAAATAAAACATGAACGCGATAGCTTTTAGTACTGTACTATACTGTATCAGCCTTTTAATAGTACACTGTAGGACGTGGGCCTACCCACGAAGAATGATTGGGGCCATATCCACCACGCTGGCCCAGTGCGGGTTGGTGGATTCACATACACCATTGAAATTCTTCAACGGACGTATGCAGGTTGCCTCACGTTGTTTTCCTTCACCGAAAAGCCAGTGGTGTGAAATTCCGTACATAAATTCCAAAGAACTCATTGGTACGGGACCGGGATTTGAACCCACGACCACGACCTCACGATTGTAAGGCGGGTGTCATTACCTCTAGACTACCACGGCTTTTTTACCAGAATATAAAAATATGTTTTGAAAGAAATTTTATGTGATGAAAGTAAATATTGATGAAATCACGAAGAAAATTCTGGAATAGATGATACGAATGATGACCTGAACTGTTGAGAAGGCCTGTGTCTAACAGTGAACATCTTGTGACTGGAAAAAGGATGGTAATAAATAAATAAGTACGGAAATTGCTGATAATCAAACGAAAATTGAACAAAAGTACGCGTGACTAAGCGTTTTTTTAATCTATTCTTTAAAAGGACATGTTCCCAAAATGTATGGAGGCTGGTATAATAATAATCAAAAATTATAACCACTCCACTCGTTACATTTCGAGATAGTTCATATTTTTCTGAGTCTATTGCATCAGTTAAAACCAAAAATGAGCCCTCCGTTTTTTTAAATAAATTTTGAATCTATTAGGATAAATAAATATATTTGGCTCGATAAGTAGTTTATCTCTATCAACCCTGATTAAGTTACCTCCAAATTGTTAAATAGAAGCATTTTTACCAATTAGACACAGATTTTTTTAGTGATTTTTGTCACATTGTAACTACTAACTGGTCACACTGGTAGCAAATGTGTGTAGTCACATGAATGTAGAAGAATAAGCTACGAATGCAAGTAAAATAACGATAGAAGCACTTTATTACTGCTAAACTAGAAAAAATACAAAGCTGTATTATTATTTTTCATACAATTTGTTTTTCACATTTAAAAAAAATGGAGATAAAAAAATCTATATTAAATAGTTTTGAGTAGCCCATAAATAGAGCTTTCAAATGAAGTATATAAATCATCTTGGTTCGATTTTTCTCTGAATAATATACCACATGTGGACGTCGCCTTTGCTTCAAAATGTACTCAAGGAAAATTTTGGGGCTGATAAAAATAAATTACCATAATTTTGAGTCTTGGCAAGAGTTTAGAGACGCGATTTCGATTTTAAAAATTAGTTTTATGCTTACTGCCTCGGTGGCTCAGTGGTTAGTGAACCTGACTTCTGGATCAAAGAGGCGTGGGTTCGATCCCCACCCAGGGCAAGCATTTATGTTATGTACATTGGTGTTTTCTCTGTGTCTGGGTGTTATTTAGGTACTCTCTATTATAAGTATGTATTTAAAAATATGTATATGTAGTATATCAGTCTCTGGCAGCCGTATGATAAGCTTTGCTTAGTTTGGGGTCAGAGACCGTGTGTAAAATGTCCCCTAATTTATATTTATTTATTATTTATAGCCTCTCAGAGAAATTAATACCCACAATTGTAGGCTTAAGCTCATTTCCACTAGAATCTTAATTCAACTAAGCGAGCGAATGGGTGAAAATGACATCGTTAACACAGCACTATCATATTCTATTCATTTGCTAGCAATTGCCCCAGAAACGCGTATAAACGGCCACTTAGTAAAGCCATTACACGTTTACTAGTTTCAAAACGTATTTTCATTACTAGTTTTAAAATGCTTCTCTTTGCTTTACATTTAAAGTGAGTAATAGAAAAGTGGTAATTTTTCAAGTCGCCCACATATTGTTTTGCAAATAGGCGTTTTTATTTGAATGCGTCAGATTTTATAATACGCTAGGATGATGTGAATTGTAATAAGAAGAGCATAAGTGTAGGAGAACGATATTCTATAATTTTAGTCTTCATTGAAAAAATTTTCTATGGTAACAAAACTGAAAACTCGAAATAATATTATACCTACCATAGAATAAGAACAATAATAGAAACCGTACTAAAATAGAAAGAGATATACATCACTTTGTCCCATTTTAAATATGAAATTTAAAAGGTGTTAGAAAAAATATGCATTTACACTCAAACTTACGTAATTTCGAAGGGTTTCACAAACAACAAAATACTACCTGTGGGCGTCGCTTTTAAAATCTTTTTTTGCCACAAATAAATTGTTTATTTTCTCTTTACACAAATACTTTTATATAAAATCGGATATAATTAACTAAATCAAAAATATACTTGCGCTGCCGCTGACAGCCGAAGCAAAAGAGACAGAAAAAGTTAAGTGTGTTACCAGGCCCCTTTTCTCTAATTTCAACTATTTTTAATGTTCAAGCCAGCTTGATGAGAACACCAGAGACCAAACTGACCTGAACAGTACCTTATATATATATGCTAAGACTACATAAAAGCAATCGGATCATCAACAGACCCTTAAAGGTCTAAAGATAATTTCAAATGCCCAAGCCCACTGCCAGTTGACAGCGTGCCCAGCATGCTGGCAACATTGCCACGCTGAATGACAATGCTTATACGTTGAGCCAAATAAACACCAGCATTTTGGTCACCCGTCGCATCCACCAGACGCTCAGAAAGACTTTTGAAAACAAGATAAGCTTCGGTCCCCACGGACCCAATGTCTCAACTCTAAATGGCTCAAATATGTAACCACTACCGAGGTTAGCATATTTGCGCCGCTCATAAATGAGAAAATTGTACCTATGATATAATTTGTGGCAGTATTTAAGAGTATCCTTGTTTCAGGAGATTACTCCCTGGACATCAGCAACGTGACCTTGGAAGATGATGGCCTGTTCCAGTGCCAGGTCAGCTCGGGACTCAATGGTAAGCTACAAATTCGTATTATTTTGTTTCTGGCAAAAATATCCATAAAAACAATTATCAAACAATTTCAAATCAGAAATTTCTTTATTTTAAGCAAAAATACACTTAAAGAACTATTTATTAAACAATGGTCATCAATGACAATATCAGAAAAATTAAATATAATTACGTATTAAAAATGATTCATCTCCACTAGTACCAAACAGTATCATGATTGAACTACTGTTAAAATGTACAACACTAGTTCCATATAGATCTCTAAATAATGGAACTAGTGTTGATTTTAAGTATACACAAGTACCATTCACAGTTCTATGATGGAACTACCTGCTGATAATGAATTTTAGTACTAGTACCATCCATATACCTAGTTAAATGGAGGAACAGCTATTTTTGCAGCTAAATCTAAACCTTGATTCTTTATATTAACTAAACTCCGCTTACGCTAAATTGTGACAAATATGGATTTTTATTACTCATAAATTACCTATAGTTAGTTTAAAATCCTTAGGTACTAATATTATAAATCCGAAAGTCATAGCGATACAAGTTATCTTATCAAAACTGTAGATTCTAGTACAACAACCATTAAATAAATAATACAAGATTGTCCAAGAAAATGAATACAAATCGTAGTATTATCCTAACTGTTCCCGTTCTCAGTATTTCTTAATGATATTTTGGCTAGAATCGAGCAGTTAAGTGTTAGGCTGGATTTACATCACAGAGATGAAAGCACTGTGGTCTAATATAATTTTATCCCCCTATCTCGGAAAGACCCTCTCCTCCTCTCTCGTCGATACCTAAGCGGAAAAGTCATTTTTATCCGTTAGATAAAGTAAAATTTAATTATTCTTTATTAATGTTGTTCTCGCTTTTTAATTCACGAACTTGCGTACGACGAGAACATAGTGTGCAAGTTTTTGAATTAAAAACATCGTTAAACTTTACTTTTAACTCCATTGTGCTAAATTACAACCTATCATACAACGTTTTTTAATTTGTTAAAAAACTCAGACTCCGAGTCTGAGTCCGAGACCTTCTTGGTGCACATTTTTTTTTTATTTGCTCGGGCATAAATATTGAGCACGCGGTAAAAAATAAATTTTGCACTCTTGTCTAACAGATAAGTACTTTAGGTGGCTTAATAGAAATTCGGGGTTTATTATTAGGACAGAACAGTGGCCTAATATGAAGTCACGGGTACAGTATTTATTAAAACATGGTGGAGTAACAGAAAGTTCCAGTGGAAGATTATTGTTATTGTAAACTAATACAAAGTGGCAGTGACCAAATTAAATTAGGAGATACAAGTGACGGATATCTTATTGCAAGACCCATTTAATTTTAATACGTTTATCACGGATTAAGATGCATGCCACATTTTTGTATTAATTCGCATTATCATGAAATTAAACATATCTCTACAACGACGTCTATGAGTAAGCCGACAATTAAAATGGCCAAAGTGGGACAGTTTCTGTGGTCAAATTATACCTTTTTCAATAAACTAAACAATTGTCATAGATTTATACAGACAATGCACCTACTGTACTGTACTGTACCAAGCCTTTTTTAATAGTCCACTGCAGGACGTAAGCCTGCCACGAAGGGTGATTGGGCCAACCCCACTACGCTGGCCTAGTGTAGTTTGGTAGGTTCATATACGCCATCGAATTTATTCTACAGACGTAAGCAGGCTGTTTCATGATGTTTTCCTTCACTGAAAAGCCAGTGATGTGAAATTCTGTACATACGTTCTAAATAACTCTTAAGTACGGGACCGGGATTTGACGACTTCACGATTGTAAGGCGTGTGTCGCTACAGACAATGATTCCAATGTAACTGTAAAAATAAAACGAAGTACCTATTGATTAATAAAGTATCATATAAACCTACACAATAGTAAATTAGTACGAATTTGCGTGATCTTTATTTCTGGACTTTATAGTGTGAATCGCGCTTTATTTTAGGCTGATACTATAGCGAAGCTGTAATTTATTATGAAATTAAATTAGAGCGGTTACAGTAGGGATTCCGAGAAATCTTCAAAATGGTTGAGACATTATTCAGTTAGTTTCTGGATTTCAAGGGAACACTAAACCTAATTAATGTTGTAAATGTGGAAGTTTGCTTCTTTGTCCTTGTCTGAAAGACAAGGTTATGTAGGCGTGCCTTTGAAACTTAAACATCTGATGAATCTATTTTAGTTAGTATAATTTTTGACAATATTGTGACATCTAACTTCTAACAGTTAAGCTCTGGTATAGTGCCCTGGGCGACGCCAAATTAAAACTTTTCATTTTGGTTTAATTAACAAGCAAAAAGCGGATGCGTCGTGCGTAGTCTCTGCACAGCGCAGGATAGCTACACACAAGGTCGACTGACTATCAGATTAGAACGGAAAAAGGCGCTGAATTAAAAACGCACATAACAGGCTCTAATAGAGAACTGGTACCAGCGGGGGTGTAACTCTGCGATTTTTTATACGTTTAGAAGGGCAACACCTGCAAGTTATGAAAAGCAAAATCGGTTCATAATTGACAGGATGATCGCATAAAAAAAACATACAGACGAGTTGAGTCCTTTTTTAATGTCCATTAGTAGGAAATACGGCTGCTCGGTAGTATGTCGCCAATCCATCAGCCATAGGACGTCCACTGCTGGACACAGATCTCCCCTATAGATTTCCAATAAGACAGGTTTGCAGCGGCTTACAACCAGCGCGATCCTGCGATCTTAATGAGGTCATCCGTCCACCTTGTGGGTAGACGTCATACGCTGCACTTGCTGGTACGTGGTACTCGAAAACTTTTCAACCCCAATAATCGGTCATCAGTCTTTCGTGCTGTGTGTTTCGTGCTGCTCTCTAGCATTTCAACTTGCCAATCCGTTAGGCTATGTTGGTAACTGGTTATTCTATGAATCTTCTGTAAACGCTTGTTTGAACGTACCCAAACTACGGAGTGTCACTACGTAGTTCTAATAGTACTGGTACTTAAAAAACTATCTGATAAAAAACTGGTACAACACAACCTTTAAAGTGGACAGATGACATCATCGAGACCACAGGTTCGCGCATGATTGGAGATTAGGGGAGGCCTATGTCTAGCAGTGGACGTCCAATGGCTAAAACGACGACGAACGACGACGAAGACTAAAGGTATGATTCCGTACTCCGCTGCAGGCAGCAGCAGCAGGTAGCAATGGTGCCGCAGCACTACTTTTCCTCATCTTGCTGCCGCGACAATGCTGCTTAGCTCGGAATATAAACTCACATAAACTCAGTGATTATATGGAGACCAGTAGTGCTGCAGCAGCACTGCTGCGGCGTTGTTGCTGCCTGCAGCGGAGTCCGGAATCATACCTTAAAGGTTCTTTCTTTTTGATAATAAATGTATACGTATTTATCACAATCTTCTGTTTCTAGGAGAACCAGCCATTCGGTCCCGATATGCAAAGCTGACTGTGACGGTGCCTCCAGAGCCGCCGCGCATCATCCAGGGAGCTTTCATAGACGCCACGGAAGGCCAGCCTGTGGACATCGAGTGCGTTTCTGAGGGAGGAAAGCCTGCTGCCGACGTAAGATATATACTTCGAGTAAAATTTCTTGGCGTCTCTGAAGATAGTTACATCCTATCTCATCCGATTCGCCGATTTATCTCAAACAAAGCATTTTGTGTGAGATAAATTGCTATTCAAAGTAAACAACCAATTTGTGGAATAATAGGGTAGATGACTAGTATTGATTATTTTTATTTGCATTATATGATAAAGTATACAATTTATAAGAGAAGAAGTAAGGCGGTTAGTAGAAGTGACGCGTGACCAGAATGCTGGCGTCTATTGGTCAAAAGCTCAGTATTGACATTCAGCGAGGCAATGCCGCCAGCATTCTGGCCACGTTTCCTTCCACAAAGGGGCTTTTAGATTAAGTTTTATATGTTATAAAATAAATTTAGTTTTGTATGTATATTAGTTTTAGTGATTTTAGTTTAAGTTTATTTTTAATTATGTAGATAGCTGTAAATAATACGTTTTCTTTATTTTTATTTAAGTTATATAGTTAGTCAAACTTATAATTAAAAACTAAACTCATGCGATCATCCCTGGTGCAAAGGAGCCCAAAATGCTGGCCGCATTGCCCCGCTGTATGGCGATGGCCATCCTTTGCACCAAATACGAGCCAGAGCGGGAGTCATTGGTTTGTATTGAATTAGTTAAAAGTATTAAGATTACTGAATTCTGCGATTATTTATGATTCGTAAGCTGAAAAAATATGTAACTAAAACTGGCTAATCCAGTTCAGAGATATAAGCTTCTCAAGATTTTGGTAGGGATTAAGAGGGGATTCTTTGTCCCTTTCCCGCAAAGCGTAATATAGTATGGCGAATGACACTTACGGACCGTGACGTCATATACTGCCATAGAGCGCTCTTTGTCTAGCAAGAAAATAAAATGCTTGTAATTTCTTTATTTCTAAGTTGATTTTATATTTGTTTTCGTTAATCGGCTCCTTTAGCGGGGGTTACAAGAAGACATAAAAAAATTGTTAGCTAGCCTATTTTCCTTCTGTCTCTTTTAATTGTCATGCTTTTGCACCTATACTCTATAAAATTTCACTTGATCTCTGCGACAGTTACATATTGACATATTTAGAGTTGAGATGGTGATGGAAAAAATCGATTTTGAAACAATGTTGTAATGAAATAGAATAAGTAGTTGAAGGTGAGAAATTTGATTTTATTTACTTACTATTATTTAAGATCAAGTATGTACACATGTAAATAATGTTTTGATATTAATTAAATACTCATAATAATGTAACGATAGTATTTATCGACGTTTTTCACTATCATCGATGCTAATGTAACATATAATTGGGTTCAATTTAATTACACATGTAAAAAATGTTATGATATAAAAATAAACAATAAAATTAATGATAAATTAAGTTTTATTTAAAATATCGTCAGTATAAACTATCGATGTTTTAATTAAAACTCTATCTAAAACTCTGTGGTCACGATCATTCGTAGCCCATCACTAATCGGCATGCACTATGCCCATAAAGTATGACATTGACAGGTACTGTCTGTACTATTAAGAAATTCAGGACTTCATAGGCATGATTTTTCTGACAGCTGTCGCAGAGATAAAGTTAAATTTTATAAAGTATAGTAAAAATTAAACCTATCTGTCATTGTATGTGTATTTGTAACGCATATATATCTGCTCTTGTTTCAGATCACGTGGCTAGATGGCAACCAGTCAGTTATAAAGAAGAACATCAAAACTAAAATAGAAGACCTTCCCGATGGGCAAAGGTTCAAAACTAGGTATGTACCATTCAGAATGTTTTATGATGAGAAAATGAATAAAAATGCCAGAAAGACCAATATACCTACTTGACATGTAAAATCACATAGACACTTTAAATTTATTTAAAATGTATTTAACTCACAAATACTATTTTGACGGATCCTTCAGAAAAATAATGTAAATAAAGTGGTTTCATAGGAAAATGTATTGTTACTCTAATGTCTGATGTGACAAACAGAAACAACGGTTACGGTCAATGTTTTTTAGGGTTCCGTACCTCAGAAGGAAAAAACGGAACCCTTATAGGATCACTTTGTTGTCCGTCTGTGTGTATATCAAGACTTTATCTCGAGAACGCTTAAAGACATCGAGCTGAAATTTAAACTGTATTCGTATGTTTATGGTTTCTTGAGTTGTGTAAAAGAAAAACTTCTCAGTTACCATATAAAAAAAGTTAGAGCCGTTTATGTCGTAAAAAACCGAGTTGTGAGTGTCGAAATGCATATTTCGACACTCACAACTCGGTTTTCAAAAATCAAAACCTACAGGGTACTTCCCGTTGACATAGAACTATGAAATTTGGCGAGAAGCATTGTCTCAGAGTACACATATAGGAATAAATTTGAAAACTTTACATTATTATTTAAATCACAAAAAAAAATTAGGGCCTAGATTCACAAAATAATGGGTTGAAGATTCAAAATGAGTAAATCGTATCGTATCGTGTATCATATAAAAGAGCTTAATTAGCACATGTTAAAACAGATTTTTAATTATTTTAACAATGCGTAATTTTTAATGCATGACTAATTCTGAATGCAATTTTTTTTTTGTCGATACTATCAGTATAGAGATTTTAACAACTTACTTCCAAATTTTGTGAAATTTTCTGGATTTGTACGGAACCCTCGGTGTGCGAGCCTGACTCGCACTTGTCCGGTTTTTTCTTTACAAACTTATTGTCAAATAAAAACAAATGTGCGTTCTAAATTTTAGGGACGTCTTGTCGATATATTTATTATCGATGATTTATTTGACAGAATTTAACGTTACGTGTTATAGGTATTGTAAGCCTGTCATTTGATTATATGATACAGGTCCGTGTTGCGGTTAACGCCGTCGAAGGCGCACCACAACAGGACCATCACGTGTCAAGCGCACAACATCGCCGACATTAAGCCGAGGATGACCTGGGTGCAGGTGGAGGTGAGTACACAGCTGTAGGTGTAGTTTGATGGCTAGGTATAGGTAATATACATAGTACAAAAGTAGCGGCTTGCATCCAGCACGATCCTGCGGTCCTAATAAGGTAATCCGTCCACCTTGTGGGTGGACGTCTTACGCTGCGCTTGCCGGTACGTGGTCTCCAGTCGAGAACTTTTCGACCCCATCCGTCATCAGTCCTCCGGTCTTATTACAAATCATTAGGGGAGGCCTATGTCCAGCAGCGGACGTCCTATGGCTGAAATGATGATGATGATTACAGAAGTCGGAGAAACTGCGGGATCCGTAGAAGAACCAAAGTTACCGACATAGTCCAACGGATTGGCAAGTTCACATGGCAGGGGGCAGGTTACATAGCGCATATGACCGATAGGGTCGAAAAGTTCTCGACTGGAGACCACGTACCTACTAGCAAACTCAGTGTAGGACGTGCACCGAAAAGGTGGGCCCATAATCTAATCAAGACTGCAGTCTAACGTAGTGATTAATTCCTCTATGACTGCAGTAACACGCTGAATATAAGCCATTTCCAATCGATTTTATCAATGTGGGAGGCTTATGTACAGCAGTGGAAGCCTTACGACTGATAATGATGAAGTGATTTTGGATTGGCAAACGTTCAGTAAAATTTCCATCTAAATAAATTGGATAAAAATCGGTTAGAATGCCTGAATACAATGTTTACAACGCAAGCAAGACGAAAATGAGTCTAAAGTATCTATTTATATCTCTGCGGACTGTAGATATCTTAAGCTTAATTTTAAGTTTTCCACTAGGAAAAAATTAACTAACTTTGTTTTTCAGGTGAAATACGCTCCTAAAGTGAACATAACAGTGCAGTCGTTGACCGGTCGTATCCCGGTAGGATCGGAAGTTCACATACGATGCGACGCGGACGCCAACCCTCCGCCGCAGGTCTACCGATGGTTCCTGAACAACAATCCGGTTATCGGAGACTATACTGACGAAATGGTGAGTTACAGTTCGAATATTATAACGGTATCGCTCACTAAGTGGACATAACCATGCAGTCGTTGACCGGTCGTATCCCGGTCGGATTAGAAGTTCACATCCGATGCGACGCGGACGCCAACCAAACGTTGCAGGTCTATAGATGGTTTCTGAATAACAATCCGGTTATTGGAGACTATACTGACGAAATGGTGAGTTACAGTTCAAATATTATAACGGTATCGCTCACTAATTGGACATAACCATGCAGTCGTTGACCAGTCGTATCCCGGTTGGATCAGAAGTTCACATCCGATGCGACGCGGACGCCAACCAAACGCTGCAGGTCTATAGATGGTTTCTGAACAACAATCCGGCTATTGGAGACTATACTGATGAGATGGTAAGTAGTTGAATATGTAAGAAATTGAGCAACTGTAACCCTCCTAAAGTGAACATAACCATGCAGTCGATGACCGATCGTATCCCGGTCGGATCAGAGGTTCACATACGATGCGACGCGGACGCGATCCCATCGCCACAGGTCTACATAATGTTCTTGAACAACAATTCGGGTATTGGAGATTATACCAACGAAATAGTGGGTACTTATTTAACAACTTGAACTAAAATGCTCCATAATTATTTTTCGTCAAAAACAGGCACAACCGATTTTGATTGAGCATTGCAGTCCACGTACAAAAATTCAAATGAATGAAAGAAAGAAAAAAATAATTTCCAAAAACATGAATTAAATAAACAATTTCAATAAAATATATATATACACCATATCAATGTGGAACCCAATTATACTGTAAAATGAACAGTGGGCCCTAAACGTGACTAGGCCAGTCTCTTTGGAGCTCTTACAAATAAAACAAGTATGATCGATTTCGCGCTATTACAGGGATCTAACACACTTACACACACACAAACCATACATTCCTGCTAATACTGCAGCACTTGTGTTCAATACTCTTCCGAACAAGTATTACTATTTTTTTATTATTATAACTTATTCTGCGAATGTAGTTCCCTGAGGGTAAACAGTACCTATAATACAAGCTTTTGTTAGTGTAGGTTCTGTGTACTAACTTGATTTGTAAGCGCTAATGTTAATGGAAATAGTATTTATATCAGTTTTATTAAAAAGTGGCTTTTGTACCATGCAATATTTTTTTTTTATTTTTTTTCAAATTAAAAGAACAAATTAAAATAAAGAGTTTAAATAAATTAAATTAAAGTAAACTGATTAAATAAAAAAGAATCTCCATAATACTTAAATTGTAAAATAGGTGTAAGTTATTTTGCATAATAAAGAATTATAAAAAACTTGGAATCAAGTCTCTCAAATCTAAGTCAAATGAAAATACGAAATTTATATAAATAATCAAATCAATTCATAATTAAATTAGATTATTCAAGCCATAATAGGAATTTAATCAACTATATAGTTTATTCAAATCTAGTAGCATATTTCAAATCTATTAAAAAACTCAATAAACCTTATATTACAGTTGTTTTTAAACTTTCGCGATTTGAACACATTATTATTATATACTACGGGACTAATCGCGCACTAAAATTACGAGATAAATAAACACCTCCTCATCCCGACGTTTCGGCCAAGTTGCATCGACCATGGTCACGGGTAGACTCCTTACTTACTTTAATTGTTACCAAACGTTACTGATCTCACCATTATAGTTAGATATGTATTATCAATATCATATTATAAAATTGCGAACCAACTCAAAAAAATTGTACTCAAAACAAGATATATCTCGTTCCATCTGAAAATAAACTATTCTCACATGTTAGATGATAATAATTTAAAAACTTTTAAAACGTCCTTTATAGAACTAAATATTTCATTCCACAAAGCTTTCCAAGCTCTACATTTTCAGCACTAAAATAATAAACATTGTATTCCCAAGCCCTATTTCGCTGTAACATGTTTAACTATGATATTTATAATCCAGAATGCACTCCAAAATATTACAGTACAAAAGCAAGGTTAAAATAAATGAGTTGAAGTATATTACCCAATTTAACTCTGCAGAAGGCTGTGAATTTTTCAGTACAGCGAACATTATACCTACTCGTATTTAATGCATGAACGGGTTCCTGTGAATGTAGGTTGGACACAGAGCATGTATGCGGCAGATAGTTCGTGTGTTTTGTGGATTGAATGCGAAGGGGCTGCAATAAAAAAAAAGTAATATTTGGTTAAATTCTGAATAGATGTAGCAATTTTTTTTAAAAAAGTCAATTTCAATCAAGGCTTCAAATACAATCACAGAAAAAATTACAAACTGGTACTAGTATTTTTAATCAAAGATTTTTTTTGGTTTCTTTGTGTTGCGTCAATCAAACTCTACTGTCTATAACTGTCATCCCAAAGTTGTCGGCAAGAGATATTATCTTTTTAAGCAATCTGGCCTCTAGTTGTTGTGCTTGTAATAAGCTTCTCCGAAATGTGCTGTTTTTGTAATTGATAGGTTTGTACAATTAAACTTATGTCTATCAATTTAACCTCCTATTTTTCTTTCAAACCTAATGCATGTTTGTAAAATTTTGTTCAAATATAATTGCAGATTTCAATCTAAGAATATAATAATAAGGAAAATTTTACTCACGTTCGATATTTGGTTCTATTGTAACTGTTGCACTTTGAGGAAATATTACTACGTAGTAATATAGCTCGATGCCGTTGCACATAATTGTTGTGAAACATCGAGCTATATTACTACGTAGTAATATTTCCTCAAAGTTGTGAAATGGCTTTTTATCTTATAATGGTTTTAAAGTAAAATTTCTAAATTTCTTCGATATTTCAATTAACTTTTTATTTGCTGTTGTGCCAGTTTATGAAGCTACGGTGGCATTTGGAATATTACGGCGACGCAACATCAAGTACCAATGTTAGTTATGTTATTTCAAGATTCATTTGAACAATTTTATTTCTGTGTATTAAACTTTAAATTACAGTATATTGGGGATTCCTTTTAAGCAAAAGTTTGCCTGTATCAAGAATCCCTGCTCTTCCAGAATATAGAACATCGAAATAATTAAATTAGTGCGTGTATGTGTGTGCTACATGCACAATCTATTGTTTTTATAATCTTTGACTGAACTACTGATGGTTTGTTTATTGTGAATGGAATACAGAGACTTACAATGTAGGATTTAACTGCTTAGTATCTTTTGTTCAGTTAATTTGTCTCGCTGCGGTTAACTGATAAACATTAAACATTTTGTTTAGGTTGTAAGCCTATAAATAGTTTAGTTATCTATGTGTTAGATATGGATTCACATAACCGTATAGCCAATTTTTATTTAATGTATTACAGATGGTATGAATCATAAATGATTAATTTCTATGGCTTTTAGAAATTTAATGCCTATTTACAAAAAATCCGTGGTGCACTAGACTACCACATTGAACAGTAATATCACACCGTAGCACCGTAATGACACAAGCCTTACAATCGCGATGTCGTGGGTTCAAATCCCGGTCCCGTGCTAATGAGGTCTTCAGAATTTTAAGTACTGAATTACATACCACTGGCTTTTCGGTGAAGGAAAACATCGTGAGGCAACCTACATACATCCGTAGACGAAATTCAATGGCGTATGTAAATCCGCCAACCCGCACTGGGCCAGCGCGGTGGATTACCACACTGGGACAGCTAATCACCTTTCGTGGGTAGGCCTACGTCCTGCAGTTGACTATTAAAAAAGCTGGTACAGAGTAAATACACGTATAATTCAAACTCAAAATTAGTTTTTTCATGAAAGTGTACATAAAGTGGCTCTAGCTGTTAAAATGTGTAAACTCGTGTTTTGGTAACTAGTGAAAGTAGAAATACCAAGAGTGCCAGTGAGACGGATGTGGTCTGGAATCGTTAAACTGGAAAATAAGAGTCAACAGACACCTAGAGTAGTAGTAGATAGAAAGATTACATAAAATTCATCAAACATGGACGTATCAGGTAGCACTTAGGTATACTAACTTCAGGCTATAATGACTTAGGTACTAGGTACATATATTACTATATTTTTTCTATTGTTTCAGATAATTTTTAACGTAACTCGTCTGCACAGTAACGCAGTGGTCAAGTGTGAAGTCAGTAATTCGGTCGGCAAGAGCGAAGAAAAGGTCACTTTGGATGTCACTTGTAAGCATTATTCTATACAGGGTTATTGGTAATCAATTAACATCCTTTTAGGAGCTTATTCTGTATATTAAAACAAATAACTTTTGTTCAACGACTTTTATCAAAACTCAAACAAAAAAGTTGTTAGTATCGATGTACAGAATAAACCCCTAAAAGGATGTTAATTGATTACCAATAACCCTGTATAGTCAACTAAGAGTAAGAACCGGCTTCTTTTCTTCTGTTTAAATATTATGTACTATAAAATATTACAAATTTTGATCCCATTGTGTGTGGCTAGGTATGTGATACCTAATTCTTCGTGCACGGGTTAGTCATAGATCCTACCACTGCTTGTTCCTTCATTGACCGACGAACCGGAGGAAGTACACAATTCGACGTGTATATATACAATGGTTTATTGGTAAGAGTATACTTCAAAATTGGTCCCGTTCAAATTTTATCGAAATCAGCTGAGCCATTTTTGATAAATCAACAATAATGTGAAAAATTCGCACGGATCAATGTAGCCAATATTCGCGAATTCTGTACACGAGAAAAGTCGGTCATGCTATTTTTCGAAAAAAAATCTTGTTTCAGCATTACAATTAATAATGGTTTCCGATCTGTAAAATCACCTTGGTTACAAATTTCTCAGTGTGTTTACACCGAAATGTTTTAGATAACTTGGTACTAAATAGGAACATTTCAAAATATATATTTTGACGATGCTATCATCAATCAGTTCACAAAAAGCTTCTCTCAATCAATTATAGTTTCTCTTCGGATCTCCAATGATCCTAAAACCGTGAAGTATCCGCAAGAATTCACGTAAACATATAAAAATGCCGTAAACCCGTAGCGCCCACAGAAGTGACGTCAGCGCTAGTTGGGCGGATTACTTCATGCTTTACTCACTCGACGATTGTTTGATTTAGAATCTGAGGGAATTTTCCGCAAGTTTTCTCGATGTTTTTTTTTATTACTGTGGATTGTGCTGGCTGATGAGGTAATATTTAATTGATAAATTTAATTTAAAATTACAACAGTGCTTTGTATTTCTTATTAATTTTTTACATTTTTCATTTCACCGGAAAAGGTATACAATTCGACGCGTATATATTTTTACGCGTATATACATACTTATATAGATAGTAACTAAATAACACCCAGACACAGAGCAAGCGATGTTTTCCTTCACCGAATTACCGAACCTTTATTTATTCATCTCCGAACATTTGTTTCTCTTTTATTTTTATTGCATGCTAAGCAGACCTATAATCTAAGAGTAAAGTGTTAAGTTTATAAAGAGCAAGTTGCTGATCAGTTTCATCTCCCCCAGATCCACCAACGTTCCGCACGCGGCCCCACAACATTGAAGCAGAGAAAGGATCCAGTGTGACCCTGAGTTGTGATGTGGACGGCCAGCCGCAGCCGGAGATACGGTGGCTCTTCCACGAGCCAGGCCGCATCGGGGTAAGTGAATACCATGTTAGAGCCATGAAAAATTTCTAATCGATGATATTAAGGTGACGCATTGACAAACTATTGTAACTTTACGCGGTCGCGCTCGACAGGATCGCGCCAGAAAGGCGGGCGGCAGTGAGTTATTAATTAATTACTCATGTGTACATTACATTAAAAATAAACTTCTCGGTCTATGAAATAGAATAGCGGTCTGGCAATTTTATGCGTAAAAAATAATGGGGTGTTGTCGCTGATAATTCTGAGCATTCGAATTATTAAACTTTTTTTGGTTGAATTTTTTATTTTTATTAAGCCGGTTACTTTTCAAAATTTTGTCCGGTTCATTAAATTTTTCAAGATTTTCCCTTATCTA
The DNA here is from genome assembly GCA_949316475.1 of Hypomecis punctinalis. Lineage (NCBI taxonomy): Eukaryota > Metazoa > Arthropoda > Insecta > Lepidoptera > Geometridae > Hypomecis > Hypomecis punctinalis. Next base: position 8,150,418 of record OX438820.1, on the reverse strand, counting down.
TTATGTTTTTAAATTTGAATCAGTATCATTCGTCCTCTCACATCGTGCATTCAAAAGTACTCGTTTTTGTGTTTCTCGGCCCGATGCGTCATCTTAACGTAGTCTAAAATGACGTGCTAATAGTACCTACATGGCAAACCCGATGTGATAGTTTTGCCATGTTTCAAAGTCATGGTTTTTAATGATTTTATGATTATGGGTCCAGGGAAATGCTACAATTGATTGCTAGGTTAAATAATGACACCATAAAACTAATATAAACTAAACTAGTATAAGTTATACTAATGTGCTATAGTCTAAGATGACCCTGAGCCGTGACGTGGATAGCCAGGCGCTGCCAAAATTTGATAACTGTTCTATGAGCCCAAGCTCATAGAATAGGTAAGTAAAACCATGTTAAATCCATAAAACGTATTAAATCACAAATAAAAAAGGATATAACACCACTACTCATATAAGTGCTATGCTGTTGCTATTTTGCGATAAGCATAATGCTGTACCGATTCCGAAAAGAAGATACTTAAAAGTTCTAGCTTACAAATTTTTTAAGTAGGTAGACATTTTAATTAGTTACGTAGACAATTAACAAATGAATAATCTGTGAATAAGTACATTTCATTCTATTTTTTAATTTTTATACAAAACCAACACAGTAGAATTAAAATCATACAGTAGAGTCTAGTCACTCTGGGGCCTGATTCTCTCTATCGACAAAACGTAACGTAACGCGGTAAGTATTTGTTTTATTTCCGTGAATTTCGTTTGGAGAAATGTTTGATGAATATAAATTACGTTAAAATGAATAATAAACCGAGTTTAAGTTATGATATTAGAAAAATAAATATTTTTTATGCGAATTTCTTAAAATCAAAGAGCACGTTAGAGCGCGTTACACGCTTGTTTTCATACAGAATCACCCACCTGATGTGTGCTAAATATCATGATCATTCATTTCATGCTGCAAACTGCGTTGCTGGATACACTAGGTAAACCATTCATTTAGGCTTATTATATGAACGTAAAACAGTATTCTCGCGATAGTTATAAATCCTATTTCATATAATTAATAATAATGATGCCCTCTCAGAGCAAATAAAAAAATCCAGAGGGAACGTCGTTGAACAGTCAAGTGAAGCCGGTTTTTTATACATGTGTGAGTGCGTCGCTGTTGCGCCGCCATAGTTTGACTGACAAGTCAAGGCGTAGTTTCATATTTACCTGGATGTGTGTGTAATTGTCTGTACACGGAGAGGCGTAGTTTTGGTTGGCTTCACTTGTTTGTTCACAACATTTTCTCTTGATTTTTTTATTTGCTCTAAGGATACCCTATTCCTTTTTTGACATGTCAATAATTTCTCAGTTTATTAAAAGTGTTACTACCAATTTCACTACCAGTAGCAGAACGGTAAATGAATTACCGTTGTTACAACTGTAGTTGAAAGTTGTTAGAACAGCAATAATAAATTACTGAAACAATAGTAGCAGTTTTCTACTTAATTTATGCGTGAGTAACACCTGTGCTTTACTTATTTAAAATGTGCGAAAACCACGCTAGTTTCCATAGTGAAAAGACTAACAACCACGATTTTTTTATATAAATAATATAAATCCAAAACGTTCTGTGACTGTCCAATGTCCTCCAGCAGGTCAACGGAAGAGTCCTAATCTACAAAAGTTTAAAGAGACTTAAAACAAATTTCCAGTAGATCAATAAAGAGCCCTAACACGTTACATGACCGTTCAATATCCTCCAGCAGGTCAAGGGGAAGGCTCCCAATCTGCGCGTGTTCGTGAGTGCGGAGACAGCCGGCCGGTACATCTGCAAGGCTACCGTTGAAGGGTACCCTGAGATTGAGAGCGAGGCTACTGTGTTTATCAAAGGTGAGAATAAATTACTTTATTTTAGAGGTAACTGCTCGTTGTAACATTCTATTCCATGACTGTATGCTGAGTGTGAGTTTTGTCGTAAACATGACGCGCTCTTCGGCGAGCGCGTAAGCATGTAATTGTATTGAGTAAGTTGGTAAAATGATAAACCACTTTCAATAATTCGACGTTTTCGCAGATAGCGTTCTAGCTTAATTTGGACAAACCGTCTGGGCCTGAATCTCAAAGAGATGCAGGTTCAAATCCTGCGAACGCGTCAATTTTTGAAATGTTTATCACAAAAAGAAAGTTTCTATTTTTTATTTAGTTCAAATCTGCCATATTAAGCCTTCAAAACTAAATGCATTGTGTGCGTACGCATTTAAAGCCGGACCTAGCAAATTCCAAAATGCCTATATTTTTTCTTGTTCTGTACAGTTAATGCTATTTTATTTGAGACTGAATATTTAAAAAAACGAGAAATGCTGCCGCGATGCATTCTCTCTTTTATTCTTGGATTTAATCATCGATGTAAAATACTATTATGAAACCTTGTATACATATTCCTGTAATCTGTACCTAACTACCTATCTAAACACCTATCTGTATACAGCTTAAATCGTCCAAAGTAAAGCTACGCATTCGTAGAGTCAACCCGTAGAGCTCGCGTAGAAACGTAGCACAACGCGTAGCATTCAGTTTCATTGGCTCCAAGAAGCATAATACATTTGGTATTATTTAAATTATTTATATTTTCCAAGTTTTAAGGAATTATAATACAGGGTGTTGCTGCAACATGTAGTGTTTCAGAGAGCTGTATATGTGTAAATTTATTATACCCCAAAATTTCAAAGAAAAATCTCCTATTCTAGGAGCGTGCTAGATGCAAGCTGCTTCCAACCTGTACTTTAAGGGTCCAACAAAAGATGTCTTATCGCTGAAACGATAACCAAGAAGTAAACTATGTTTTTTCTTCACAGGAGCCCCAAAAATCTTATCAAACCGGACCCAGATTGGTTCTGAAGGCGAGACGGTGACGGTTGAATGTGCGTCCTTGTCTGTGCCGAAGCCGGACGATATTCGATGGTATTTCGAAGGGAGAGAGATCAGCGCTATCCATGATCCGGTAAGTGAAAAGGATTTAGAGGATTTTTTCTTTAAGTACGATGATTGGATGATAACAACTATGGAAAAAAGTAAATATAATAAATTCAATACCATCAAAAACTGGCTTATGACTTGTCATAAGCCAGTTTTTGATGGTATTAAATTTTTGATGGTATTAAATTTTTGATGGTATTAAATTTTTGATGGTAGTAAAAAAAATCTTGATTTTTTTTATTCATTATTATTTTTTGCAAAAAATCGCAACACTGTCTTTCACCGTGAACAGAATTCGAATTGTTTTATACTAGATATATTTAATACGAATCGATGTGACATCCATGTACATTATTGTGATGATTTATCAAAAAAGGCTTAGCCGATTTCTATGACATTTGAATGGGACTACATCGGAAGTAAACTGTTTTGAATTAAAATATAACTATTTAAATTAGTTCACAACTGTCTAAAATATCGACGAACATACAAACGAACAAAGTACCTCCTCCTTTTTGGAAGTTGGTAAAAATCGCCCGTCGTGGGATATATTTATGCTTAACGATGCATCACTTAATAGAGCTTACATAATTATAATATATATGTCGAATCCATAAAAGGATCCGCATCAGTTATGGTGATTCAATGTGGTAATGATTTTATACCATCTGACCCAGCAATACTACAGTCTGGCGTGGCGTGGGTTAAGCGGGCGAGGAGATAAATTGCGACGTCACGAACAATCAATTTATTTCACAGAAGATAACGTATGATTACAATTATAGAGAAAACTTTAAGCGAAGGACATCGCGTTCCGAAGCGTAACGCACACTGCCACCATTTTTATCAAGAATCACAACTCGAGCCGTTCTAAACACAGTTCACCATAACCTCTCCGAACCAGCTCTCTTTACTACTCTCAAGTGACATCTGTCCAGTCATCATCGCATTTTTCCGCCCATCGGCCGATCATGCGATATCACTTGAAAACCTCCTTGGAACCAATCAGCAGCATTTGTTACAAGCGCTACCCCAGGAATGTTGCCACTACCATTCCTAGTCCTTCGAAATTATACTAAGTGGCACTATTTAAAAATAAACTTAAAGCTATTGTCCCGTTATATATGTAGATTAAATATTATAAAAAAATGACAACTGCTATCAATTCAATAAGCAGACACCCAAAATAATGAAAATATGTAAAACTATAATTTAAAGTTGGGGCAAAGAATACATATTTTTGTAACAGGTTTCACTAATTGTTTGATACCGGCTAGTTCCGATTGCAAACAAAATCAGGATCTATGTTTTAAAGTATTTACTTAATATATAAATAAAATAAATAAATATTAGGATACATCTTACACACAGTCTCTGACCCCAAACTAAGCAAAGCATGTGATATGGCTGCCAGAGACTGATATACTACTTACACATATTTTTAAATACATACTTATATAGATAGTACCTAAATAACACCCAGACACAGAGCAAACATCTATGTTCATCACACAAATGCTTGCCCTAGGTGGGGATCGAACCCACGTATCTTTGATTCAGAAGTCAGGGTCACTAACCACTGAGCCACCGAGGTAGTCAAATGTATGAACAATGATACGAAGAAGATATTTGATGATAATGATTTAACTCAGTTTTTCCTAGAACTTTAGCCAACATTTTTTTTAGGATTACGCAACACTGGAAGAAACTCTCCCAGATGGAATCATCAAATCGAGTCTAGTAATCAGGTCGAGCCAGTCGAAGCACTACGGGTTGTATAACTGCAGCGTCACCAACGAGTATGGCAATGCCAACGCTGGGATCGTTTTGAAGCCGCTGAGTAAGTGTACCAAATGTCCTTAAATAAATAAATAAATAATTAAATATTGGGGGACATCTTACACACGATCTCTGACCCCAAACTAAGCAATGATATGGCTGCCAGAGACTGATACACTACATATACATATTTTAAATATATACTTATATAGATATTACCTAAATAACACACAGACACAGAGCAAACACCTATGTTAATCACATAAAATATTAGCCCTGGGTGGGATCGAACCCACGCCTTTTTGATCCAGAAGTCAGGTTGAGCCACCAAGGCAGTCCTGCCTGTAATATTTGTACTGCTGTTTTTCCATTTTAAATTTCATTTAGAATTATGCCAGGGTATAAAAGTATTACAGTTAGTCTGTTAGTTACATTCTCAAAAACTATTTGACGCGTTTTTTTTTCTCTTGTTGATCAAAAAAATTAATAAAAAATGAATAATTGGCCAAGTGCGAGTCGGACTCGCGCACAATGGGTTCCGTACCATATGGGAGCCATATTAGCCCCATTTCAAGCATCTACCTGTAGCCAATATTAATATCGAGCAAAAATAGCAAAAAAAAAAATACGTTTTTTGTAAAGGAGTTATAGATATAGTTAAATACATAATCTGTGAAAATTTCAACTGTTCATCTATAACGGTTCATGAGATATAGCCTGGTGACAGACAGACGGATAGACGGACAGCGAAGTCTTAGTAATAGGTTTTTACCCTTTGGGTAAGGAACCCTAAAAATCGCATTAAAGTTTGGAAGTGGAGGCACGCGATGTCACGAGGAACTCCCACGGGACATAATAATATCATCATAATTATTTTGTTTACTTTTTATTGTATTTTCTCATTTAAATTGGATCCCATGACACAGATCACCCTGGAGTGGGATCTAAACCACTACGACTACTTGGCTAATTTTTTTGTGTAAATAAATAAATGGCTTTTTTAGGGTTCCGTACCTCAAAAGGAAAAAACGGAACCCTTATAGGATCACTTTGTTGTCCGTCTGTGCATCTGTGTGTAGGTCAAGACTCTTTATCTCGGGAACGCGTAAAGATATCGAGTTGAAATTTAAACTATATACGTATATTTATGGTTTCTTGTAGTTGTGTAATAGAAAAACTTCTCAGTTATCGTATAAAAAAGTTAGAGCCGTTTATGTCGTAAAAAACCGCATATTTCGACACTCATAAAAATCAAAACCAGGGTACCTCCCGTTGACATAGAACTATGAAACTTGGCAAGAAGCTTTGTCTCAGAGTACACTTATAGGAATAAGTCTGAAAACTGTACATTTTTATTTAAATCACAAAAAAATAGGGCCTAAATTGACAAATTATGGGTTGAAAATTCAAAGTGAGTTAATCGTATCATGTAAGGTATCATATAAAAGAGCTTTATTAGCACATGCTAAAATAGGTTTTTAATTATTTTAACAATGAGTTATTTTAGATGTATGACGAAAGTGAAAAAAAAAACTTTTTTCTTGATGATTATAGTATTGAGATTTTAACAACTTACTTCCCAATTTTGTGATTTTTTCTGTATTTGTACGGAACCCTCGGTGTGCGAGCCTAACTCGCACTTGTTCAGTTTTTTGATTTTGATATTTGTTTTCAGAGACCCTTCCCCTCTTCATAATCCTCATCGGCGTGACGTCAGGCATCATCCTATTTTCTGCCTTCATCGCGCTCGTAGTCATCTGCCACAGAAGGAGACGGAAGACCCAGATGAGCGAGAAGCCAGATGTCACTGTGACAGGAGATATGTACAAAGAAAGTGACAGGAGCTCGAATATCAGTGATATGAAGTTGCAGTTACCGGGTAGCGATGGAAGCTATGAGTTGGTGAGTAGTACTAAATAAAGTAGAATCGTTCATTACAGGCGTAGGACGTCCACTACTGGATATAAGCCTCCCATATATGGTTATATACTTTCATTGCGTTTGTCAACTTGTACTAAATGATATTCTCTTTAGTCATTTCCTGGTCTGTTACAATAATTACCCATCTTTTTATCCAGGAGTACAACAAAAAAACAACAAATGCCCAAGAATTAGAGTACTGAGCATAAGAGCAACGTCACAAAGAAACATTTCTGCTTTCTAGATGTTATGCCAGCTTTCTGACAGTACTGCACTCTATAAGCCTATTTGATTATTCTCCGTTGTCCCTTAAAGCTAAGCAATGAAGAGCGATAGACCCATACATGCTACTCTAGGCGTTATTGCATTGTTAGAACTTAAGAAGCGCAAAGATATTTCATTTGCACGATGCAAGCTTTAGCATTTGGTTTTCATGCAAAAGGATAGATGGCGTTGTATTCAGTATACTCGGTTCTATGCTCTTTTTGACATTGCTTAGAATCTGTTAAAAAATACAATCTTTTGTCCAGGAATACACCAGCTCAGAGCGTTCAGATAGCAAGCCGCCGGCCGGTCTGCCGCTGGCTGGTCCGGTGAAGCTCCCCCATATGAGGCACGACGATCCTCTCATGCAGTTCCGATACAGCAACGACTACTCCGATCCGGCGTATAATGACGCTTATTTCAAGGTAATTATACCTGAGTTTTGTTTGCAGTTTCAGCGCATTTTGAGTCGTCCTCTTTTTGTTGAATGTAATAATAATTTATGTTAGTCAAATTTACTGTTCTATGCGCCCTTTGTTTTGATCTTTTCAACCCCTAATTGATGAACCCCATGATATGACCGACGGAGTCGTAAAGTTCTCGAGTGAAGATCACGTACCGGCAAGCGCAGCGTAGGACGTCCAACCACAAGGTGGACGGATGACTTCATTAAGACCGCAGAGTCCTTTTATTTTGCCGAAATAAAAAGTAGCCTATACCACTCCCCAACCTTTGAACTATATCAATGTCAGAAATCAAATCGATATGTTGCTCTGTTGCTGCGTGAAAGAGTAATAAACCAGTAAACTAAGAAACATACTTTTGGACTTATAATATTAGTAAGGAGAAAGGATAATGAGTGTTGATCGTGTGATATTGGTCATTAACTAGTTTTTCTCCCGCAGCCGCCACCGGCCGCGTATATCTACGACTACCCGCAGGGCTACGCCCCGCCGCCCAACCTGCGCGTGCAATCGCCCACAGACATGATCGGGAACAGGTATGTGAAATAATAATAGGTCAAGTGCGAGTCGGACTCGCGCACGGTTTTTCACTTCACTTCTTCACTGAACCGCCCGTGCAGCTCCTTGCTCTTCCATACTGCCCTGCGATCATCGGTGCTAAGCACCAATGGCCTGCGCCAGTTCTCGTTCGCCAGGGAGAGCGGGCCTCTGTCAACTGCCACCACATCGTAATGCATCCCACGCCCGCTGTTTCGGAAATAATCCCGGAGACACTTCGCGGTCGTTGAGGTCCTTGGCATTTAAAAAGCCTGTGCGACGAAGAAGTGAATTAAGCCACGGAACGGCGATGTACCTACCGTATGGGAGCCTTAAAATGTTTTATTTTAATTTAATTATTAATTTTTAAAGTGAATATACAACTAAGTACTATGTGAATATTTCTAGCGTCTACATGTTGCCGTTATTAATGTCGAGCAAATAATCAATAAGGTATTGTATAGGAGCCCCTCTTTAAAATATTCTATTTTAATTTAATCATTCATTTTTTTACTGATACCGCTATTAATATCGAGCGAAAAAACGGCTAAAACGGCAACATCAGGTTTGTTGTAAAGTATGGCCCTCTTTAAATATTTATTTCAATCTGTTTTAGTAGGTATTTGTTGTTATAGCGGCAACAAAACTACAACTGTGAAAATTCCAACTTTCCAGATATCACGTTTCATGAGACAGACAAACAGACGGAAAGACGGACGGAGTCTTATCCCGTTTTTACCCTTTGGGTACGGAACCCTAAAAAACCATGCAGACAAATTGAAAATCTTCTCCTTTTTGAAGACGGTTCAAAAGCAAACGACAAAGGCGATTACAACGATTCCACATGAAATCGTGAAATGGTCCGGACAATGCCACGACTTTTGAAAACTACTTTCAACCAATTTAAACTATTTTGTTTGAATTCATGAATTCGGATGAGCGACTAGTACTTGAAGGTTTCGTGGAAACGCCCACCACCCATCTATCATTAGAGCAGTAAACTTGGCCCATTACAATACCACTATGGACCTAATTAAGTGATGTTCGCCAAAGTGGGTAGTGTGTAGGCGTTTACAGGGGAAACGTTTTATAGGTGTCCGAAAATACACTAGATACAATACCGGATGTTGCGCAATATTGGGCGCTGGGTAATGTCGTTTGAAAGAATATAAAATTAGTAAGAAAGTAAATTAAAAATAGTTTGCTCATTGACCGTGTTGGATTAGTGTTTCAGCGCGAAATTACTTCTAGTTTTATGGTTGAAGTATCGGTTAGGTATCAATAGTTTCAGCCCGCTGTTCCAACCCGTTCAGGGGCGAAATCTTTCAAAATTTATCATGTTTAGTTATTTTATGCGCTTTTTTAAGGTTCCGTACCTCAAACGGAAAAAAAACGGAGCCCTTATAGGATCACTTTATTGTCCGTCTGTCCGTCTGTGTGTATGTCAAGACTTTTTATCTCGGGAACGCGTAAAGATATCGAGTTGAAATTTAAACTTTATAAGTACGTATATTTACGGTCTCTTGCTTGTGTAAAAAAAAACTTCTCAGTTGTCGTTTAAAAAAGTTAGAGCCGTTTATGTCGTAAAAAACCGCATATTTTGCATTCACAAAAATCAAAACCTACAGGATACTTCCCGTTGACATAGAACTATGAAATTTGTCAAGAAGCATTGTCTTAGAGTACACATATAGGAATTAATCTGAAAACTGTATATTTTTATTTAAATCACAAAAAAATAGGGCCTCAAAATTCACAAACTATGGGTTCAAAATTCAAAGTGAGGAAACCGTATCATGTAAGGTATCATATAAAAGAACTTCATTAGCACATGCTAAAACAGGATTTTAATTATTTTAACAACGTGTTTGTACGGAACCCTCGATGTGCGAGCCTGATTCGCACTTGTCCGGTTTTTATTTAATACCATGGGGCTTCACCAAGAGCAGGAGACGTTGGTCGAACGATGTAAAAATGTCACCCAGGCGCATTCCCACATATTTACTAGTAAGTCTCTGAGCAGTAGACTTCGCATCTGTTTAACTGAATTAGCATATATTTCGACTTTGTCTTGATCTTGCCCTTTTTGATTCATACTCGAAAGTCTTGTTAGATTGTTCTGTTGTTAAAATGTTATCGATACCAGCTGATAAATAGGGTGACAATGTTTTTACCTCCTTTTTGAGGGAAAGGCCTCTCTAATAAAAAAAAAAAGAGGGACATTGAACCTTTGTACTAAGATTCGTCGAGATTCGTTGAAAAATGTGACCGGTAGAGGAGAATCAACATCTGGACATACAAAGCAAAATTGTCGAGTCAGACCTGAGACTTCCCCTTTTTTCACTTTTACTAATATAATAAAAGACTATATAAAGTCCGTGTATAGGTTCCCTGGAAGAAATCGCTTCCAACGATAAGGCTACCATTTGGGGCCGTTCAAGTATTACGTAAGCAGATTTATTACAATTATACATCCCCCCTTGTCAGCAAAAGTAAGCAAAGTTCTTACCCCTCCCCCCACTCTTACGTAAACATTGGTACCTGTTTTTTATGGATTCAAGAGCAGCAGATTTAATTCTAGAAATAAGAAAATAGATTTAGCTTAGAGGGCTTTTACCACACATATGCGAAAAGAAATAAATAACTATTGATTCGTAATCACATCTTAGACCCCCCACTCCCCATGTCATCAAAAATAAGCAAATGATAAACCCCTCCGCCCCCTACAGTGATTACGTAATATTTGAATGGCCCCTTTGCTTATCTAGGTGAAGTTCTAATTTTGTTGATTTTTATTACTATTTTGATGTGAAAGAATATTTTTTATGTTATGTTAATGACTAATTTTTGTGCACGTAGATCCCTCCAAGGCTCGCTGACGCGCAGCATCGACACAGCGTCGACGCTCCCGCTGTCGGCCGGTAACAACTCGCAGAGCAACTCTCTGCAACGAACGAAACCTGAAGAAACTGACGCAATCAACAACCTGGGTTTACCAGTCGGCGGGGACAACAGTAAGTGATGACGTGAACAACAATAAGGCTAACCCTATCAGCTGGCAACAACTCGCAAAGCAACGAACGAAACCTGGGAAACTGACGCGATCAACAATCTGGGCTTACCAGTCGGCGGGGACAACAGTAAGTGATGACGTGAACAACAATCTAGCTAACCCTATCAGCTGGCAATAACTTGCAGAGCAACTCTCTGCAACGAACGAAACCTGGGAAACTGACGCGATCAACAATCTGGGCTTACCAGTGGACGGGGACAGCAGTAAGTGATGACGTGAACAACAATCTAGCTAACCCTATCAGCTGGCAACAACTTGCAGAGCAACTCTCTGCAACGAACGAAACCTGGGAAACTGGCGCGATCAACAATCTAGGTTTACCAGTAGGCGAGGACAACAGTAAGTGATGACGTGAACAACAATCAGGCTAACCCAGTCATCGGCAGCAACAGTAACTCAAATGACACTAGCAACAATTTGGGCTTATCTACAGTAAGTGATTATGGTAGAAACAATTTCCAATATCTTTTGGATCCTGCTCCCGATGCCTGCTGGCAACAATTCGGAAAGCGAAGTTGAGTCATTCTGTACAGTTTTTTTTTTTATTTTTAACAATTTTAGTAATTTAATAATTGTTGATTTGAATATTTGTTACAATAAAATCTTATTTTCAGCGCCGCCGACGCCTATATACGCCCAGCCCAACACGAAAAACCAAGGTGGCGTGGATCTCCGATACGCTGCCACCTATGGGAATCCTTATCTAAGGAACAGTTCGCTTGGTAAGTTTTTGTCACTTTCCTGCTATCATCAAACTAAATATGTAACTTTCACGGCGTATTTTTAACCGACTTCATAATAGGAGATTTTCATAGGAGGTTTCTCGACTGTAACTATGTTTTTTGTACGAGTGTCACGCGATTAATCTGCCAATTTTGAAATTTATTTTGTTTCGACATCATGCTTCTGAGGTCCCATTTAAATTTTATTGAAATGAGCTGAGTCGTTTTAAAAAATCAACAACGATGTGAAAATTATTACTGTACCAGCCTTTTTAATAGCCTACTGCAGGACGTAGGCCTACCCACGAAGGGTGTTTGGGCCATATCCACCACGCTGGCCCAGTGCGGGTTGGTGGATTCACATACGCCATCTAATTTCTTCTACGGACGTATGCAGGTTGCCTCACGATGTTTTCCTTCACCGAAAAGCCAGTGGTGTGAAATTTCGTGACATAAATTCCAAAGAACTCATTGGTACGGGACCGGGGTACCGACCCACGACCTCACGATTGTAAGGCGGGTGTCACTACCTCTAGACCACCAAGGCTCAAATTATTACATCGATGATAAATTGATCAAACTTCTTACAGAATTCTAATAGTTCACATTCGAATTATCCTTTTGGTACAACAAGTTGAATTCTCATAATGTTGCATTCCCAAAACGTGTACCTAATTTCCCAGAATGTTGATTATTTTGGTATCGCAAAATGTTGAATTTTTTTTAATGTAAATATCCTAAAAATTTACATGGTCGAAGTCAGTTATGACATTGTTGTCAAAAAATAATTATGATTAAGTGTTTCTTAGCGAAAACCGAAGGTAAACAACGTTCGGGGCGGTCAGTCTTCGACTGAGTTACCGCATGTGGCATTTACAACTGAGCACTGCGTGGCTCGGATGCCACATTCATCTTTGGGTCCCGGTTATCAATTAATTTCTACAATGTTTGGCAAGATTGTTTGAGTATCTAAATCCTAACAATATTTGCTAGTATGAATCAAATTGTTGAACAAGTGGAGGACTTATGAAGATTGAATTAGTGAGATGTCGCGAGGTCTTCCGTTTCCGCGGATTTCGTAAAACTACTCGTTTAATAGTACTACTAGTTAACGAGTTTAATTATTCATGAACTAGCAATCCGCCTCGGCTTCGAACAGGTGTATTATACATATAAACCTTCCTCTTGAATCACTCCATCTATTAAAAAAACAGCACAGTTGCGTAGTTTTAAAGATATAAGGGAAACGATTTTGTTAAAGGCTTTTATTTAACTTGCAATGTACATATGTATGTATGTAAGTAAGTCTTTGAACTCAATTTTGAAGTAGATATCTTCACCGATTGAGCTGATATTTTGTGTACACGTTTAGTTTACATGACAATGCACGATGTGGTAGGTATGTGACATCATTCTAAATCCAATATGGCGGACTATGCAAGATGGCAGAATAGTTATTTTATACTATGTAGTGATGACTTGATGTGTTTTTGTCCAGGTTACGGCGGCCAAGTGCACACAGCCAAGCCCGCGGCCACGCCGGCGCCGCCGCCCTACTCCGCCGTCAGGAATTCTGCCGTTATACCTTCAGGTAATTGAAGGTATTTAAAACATTCCTTTCTAAGCATGGTGGATTGTGACATTTCTTTTGAATATTAATTCTTCTTTTTCGTCTTCTTTCTCTTCTTTTTCGTCTTCTTCCTCTTGTTTTTCGTCTTCCTCCTCTTATTTTTCGTCTTCGTCTTCTTCGTCTTCTTCCTCTTCTTCCTCTTCATTTTTGTCTACTGCTCTTTCATCTAATAAATTCATGTATTTGTTATTATTTTTACACCGCTCGCTTTTCGGTGAAGGAAAATATCGTGAGGAAACCTGCATTAATTATGTCCGTAAAAGAAATTCGATGGCGTATGTGAATCTACCAACCCGCACTGGGCTGGCGTGGTTGTTTTGGCCCAATCACCCTTTCGGGGTGGGTTTACGTCCTGCGATGGACTATTAAAAATATAAAATTAGTACAGTACTGTAGATAATTATTACAGTTAATATTATGTATTATAATGCCTTTTCCATTGCTTTTCCACTGCTACTCCGCTGGGGACGCGTTGTATAGGGCCTGGAATGTGTTAGTGTTAATATTAATTTATTTTTCGGTTTTAAACGCCTCCCTTTAAGCGCCAAAGGAGCCGCATGCAGCGCAGTCACGAATCTATTTGTTAGACTAATTATTTTGTTTGTTTAATTTAAATAACGGCATGAATTAGAAACTTCATTATTATCAGGTATATGATTGACACATAATTTTATTTAATCCACATTGTTATGGTTCTTTCGGCTAGATAGGTAATTATAATATTTATAGATATATCTTTGTTAGAAAAAAATCAGTAGCAATAAAAACTTAGGTACTATATTTTAACACCACTTCCAAAATCCAATATAGAACCATGAAAATCAGGAAACAATTTAATATTTCATGCAAACTACATCAATCAGTAACTAAAAACAACAAACAAAAGATTTTTTATCGTTGAAATCCAATTTTTTAATTTGGAGGAAAATAAACTTGAACGCGAAATTTGAAAAGCAAAAAGAAAAATAATATTTATTTGGTTTTAATTTGATTATACAGGGTTATTTCTAATCAATAAGCATCCTTTTAGGGGCTTATTCTGTACATCAAAACTAACAACTTTTAATCTGCGACTTTTTTCAAAACTAAAAATTTTTAATTTTTAAAACTAAACATTTTTAATTTTTAAAACTAACAATTTTTAATTTTTAGTTTTGATATAAATCGCAGAACAAAAGTTGTTAGTTTTGATGTACAGAATACGCCCCTAGAAGGATGCTAATTGATTAGAAATAATCCTGTAAATAAATTAAAATAAAACCGTTTAAGAAATCTGCTCTAAAATGGAGTTGCAAGATTATACAAAAATAACCAACCGCCAAAATAAAACTATAGGCATAACATGCACGGTGCGTTTCGGCACTGGTAAAATATTCTCGACGACTAATGTTGACGTGCGTTGATTAAAGATTAAAATTATTAAATCTCTGTTCATTAAATTTCTTTTATTAAGTAATTATTTATGTTAAAATACGATTCTGATTATGCTTATCATAGTTTTAATACGTTTTAATAGCTTATGCATGAATGTTTTAATTTTATCATTTGAAATATCAAAACTTATTGTTGATATTGATTCAAGTTTCTTGTTTATAGTATATTTTAAACTAGCCACCGGATTTCGAGACACAGTTTTTAACTAGTTCGGAACCGGTAGATTCAATACAATAGCATGTATATTTTGTGTCCTAATAAAGATTTTGAATTTTTTGAAAAAGTTGTAGAGGGCAAAGTAGAATGTACGGAAGGTGCCACACGGGCGTTGACGCCGCGGCGCGTCACCGACGCTGCACCGCCGCTGCACCGCCACTGCACCGCGGCGGCGTGGTGTCTTAAGTCGCTGACAGCAACATTACACTGGTCGCTGCGGTGCAGCGGCGGTGAAGACGCGGTGTCGCCGCGGTGACTCGCCGTTTGTTTTCCGTGCCTAATACGTTCCTAACATGGTCTTAGTATCCATAAGCCGCATCACCAACAGGACGTCCACTCCTGGACAAAGGCCTCCCTTATAGATGTCCAATAGATGTCCAATAATTGGTAGCGGCTTGTATCCAGGTCTAAGTTTATAAGTATAAGTTAAAAAGACACCTGTGCAAAGTACCTTTAAATAAAATTAAAATGCTCATAAAAGTTCCCAACAAACCAAAGGGCCCGATTTCAATCGCGCCGCCAAACTCTAAAGGACACAACTCGTGCTAAGTTCAACAAAAGTCGATAAATAATCGTCCGCCGATAAATTATTCACTCTTAGAACCCGCTCCTTGGATGCAATTAGATTTATGGGACTTGGAAACTGGTTGTGGTCGCGGTGCTACTGTGAAACAGAATATCGAAAAGTTATTTATGTAGAATTACAGATTTCACCAGTATCATTTCGCTTTGCACAGAATTTCTGTAAATAAACATATATAGGTAGTTACGATAGCAAAACGTAGAAATAATATAAAAAAATAGAATTAAAATATACAAGCTATTCAAATTAAATTTAGAATAGAAAACGAGAAACTCGGGCACGAGCCACTGCTTAAAATCAGAATTTAAAAAACCTGTCAAGCAAAAATCTTTCAACTAAGCTGAAATTAACAACGGTCGTCAAATTTGTCAACTTATTCTCGTGAAATCGTCCCTTGCAATTTTATTTAGATTTCAGAATAATTTTATTTCACTTTATCACATCGATATAATTATAGAGTATGTCCAATGCAAAGAACATTTAGTTCCTAACTGTGTCAACAGATGACGCCATATAGCAAATTAACGCAAGCGTTATTTTTCTGAATATCGGTAGGGTGTTGAGTATTGAAATAAATCAGAGAGCTCTTGCATACTGCAATTAGCAAATGTAAACAGTAGTTTTACTGAGAGTTCCCCCGCCCGTGCTCCTTAGCTATCAGGAGTTTTCTCCAGAGTATGTGCGAATGCTCTCAAGAAACGTTCCAAAAACAATAATATTTAGATGTTTTCTATTCTATTCATTTTTAAAGTTTGATCTTAGTGGGATTAGTCCGCAGGTTGCATTCTTTCACAGTAGCTCTATCAAATCGATATAGTTGGTACCGTTAGCAAAACCAACACAGCGGAAGCGAGCGCAGTTCACAACTTCGCAGACGAACGCAGTGATAAATGAAACAGAAGAATGAGATGTCACCACGTACTTTAGAGAGTACGCGCAAATCTAACTTTATGGGCAATATGGGCATGCCCATTGAATACTTTCGAGTTATGACTTTGTCAAATGAATAAAAATTACAATGTCAAACATTAATTGAGCGAAGCAAAGAGATATATCGCAGTCTAGTTCGAACAATTTCTACTTAGTTTTACTGACTACACTAGACAATTTTGTACGTGAATTATTAAAACCAATGTTTTTTATAATGAAATCGCATATTAATCACTTGAACTAGATTACTTAAGACAGAAGGAAATAATATAGTACCTACTGCACTTTTTTGAGCTAAAACGTAATTTAAGCACGCTATACGCAATTACGCATGCTACATAGAGAAAAGTAGATTTTGCAATAAAAATTGTTTCACAGTAGCCCCCGCAAAGTTTTACGAATACCAAAAAACGTTCCAAATATTGCAATGATGTTTTTACATTTAATAAAGCGAAAAAACCGGTAATGTTTATTTCAAGCTCTGATTTTCGTGGGATTGATCTTTCACGGTAGCTCTATCAAATGGATATAGTTGGTACTGTTAGCAAAACAAACACAGCGGAACCCAGCGCAGTTCACAACTTTGCAGACGAGCGCAGTGATAAATGAAACGGAAGAATGAGATGTCACCACGTACCTCAGAGATACAGAGATATCAGAGGGATAATGTTGCTGTCACTTGAGACAATAGGCATAACTTAATAATAAAATCATTATTATATTAGCCCGTGAGTTAGATTATAAAAAAATACTACAAAATATTGGACACGTATTTTTTCTTTTGTCAACATATGGGTACAATAAATGACAAAGATCAAACTTGTCAAAGTTGGGGGTGGGGGCTCGTGACGTCACTACCCAACTAGCAAAAATGTCTTTGATTTCGCTTGGATAAGAATGGTGGGCTTCTAGCGCTCTTATAATAGTTTTAGAACATATTATCGCTTTTATATTTCTCTTAGATAAGCTTTTTTGGACTCAAGAGCTCTGTGTCTTATACTTAGTCTCATATATGTATATAAGCGCATTTTATAAAACTATCATAAGCCTGTTACTCTTAAAATAACATTTACGAAGACTCATTGCACTTGAAAATATTTGTTCTTATAGCCTCATTTTGTAAGTTCATTTGATTTTAAAATGTTCTTGGTAAAAGCTCTTTTATAAATGTCAGATTAATATCAACATAACATAAAAATATGTACTAAGAGCGTACTTTTCTATTGCTCTCATATTAGCATTAGATAAGCCAGCACGAAGTCGAAAATTCTTGGTTTTGTTACTTAGTCTCATATATGTATATAAGCGCATTTCATAATACTATCATAAGCTTCTTAGTACTACAATAACATTTATGAACACTCAATGTACTTGAGAATACCTGTTCTTATAATTCCTTTCTCTAAGTTCATTTCATTTTATAATGGTCTTGATAAATGTTCTTGTAAAAATGTCAGACAAATATCAGGATAAGATAAATAGCGCGACATAGTCAGTACATATTTTGTAGCATACTAGTGACGTCACGCAGAACATTAACGGGCTATATCTTCTAATTTTTTTATTTAATTGCCGAAAAAAGAAGTACGAGTATCATACTTTTAAATGATAACAAAATAATTATTTTTACAGAATCATTACATAGTATGAAACAAAGTCGCTTTCCGCTGTCTGTCTGTATCTATCTTCAAAACTATGCAACGGATATTGATGCAGTTTGTTTTTATAGATAAGAGTAATTCAAGAGAAATGTTTATATGTATAATACACCTGTGCGAAGCCGAGGCGCATATCTAGAACGCAAATATTATGCACGGATCGATGTAGCATTTTTCACATTTCACATCAAAAATGGCTCAGACGATTTCGATAAAATTTAAATGGAACCAATTATGAAGTACTCTTTCCAAAAAAAATTGTAATTGGTCTACTATGAAAAAAGTTATACGTGGTTTTCCATAAAAAAATATTCACGTCGAATTATAATATAAACCTCCTCCGGTGGTTCGTCGGTAAATATATTTACGTAATTATAAAGTAATCAGTATGTCCTGACGTCACTATTTTTAATAATTAATAAAAAATAGTAACGTCAGAAATTTCAATTTTTTCAAATAGTAATTTAAAATATTCTGTTTCTTTTTCACTTTAGGCAGGATAGAGAGAACACTTTTAAGGTTGCTATTAAATTGACGATGGCGCCTTCATAATGGCCTAGTAGCCCTAGTTTGACGAGGTGATTGTCAGCGATCATCGCGGAGCGCCATCATGACTCGAATAACACGTTAAAGTGTAGGTCCTGGTTGTTCTAACTGTCGGAGGATATCAGGCGGCTTCAAAACTTTGACACCAGGGTTAGCCACTGGTCTATACATACTTACTATTTGACTAATTGCAGCCATTTTTTACAGGTAACGGCAAGCCATCGGCGCAAGCTACCCACGTGTAAGCTCCTTAATACTTCTATTTTTGGAGCATTCGACTTTTTAAATGGAAAAATTTGAAATTAAGAAATAAATGAAATGAAAACTTTAAGAATCTTGCAAACAGGGATTTGCACACTTTTTTCTTTAGCCCTCTGAAAATAATTTTGCATGAAAATATTAAGAGGCATTGCAAAAATGTATGGACTTTGGGCCATGATCTTGTACCATAAATGAATATAGCTCTACTTGTTTTGTGAAATGACTTACCTAGCTATTAGGTACACGCACATAGGCAAATGTTTCCTGATTGTTTAATTATAACATTGTTGGAAAACTATGGCGCCAACAAAAATAGTAAAAATTAATTTAGAAATTATTTTTCCTGCCAAGTACCTACTAACTTTTTAAATAATTTTAATGCTGATTTCCAGCCTATTTGTTTCAAATATTTTACGCTTATTTTAAAATATGGTACAAAATCTGGGCCTACCAAGAAAAATATTATTTCGACAATGCTTATGTAAAAAAAAAACAAAGTTTTCACATTACTAAGTAAGTATTTTTCAGATTTAATAAAATCGAATGATCAAATCAAAAATAAAAGTTTACATCATAATATTATGGATTTATTAAAATTCCACGAAAGTTCAATACAAAGGGATTTCTCTGAAAGTAAAGAGTTTCAAAGATATAGTGTAATGTAATCACTTTGGATACTCCAATGTAATTTGTTATCTCATTTTTTCCTAAAATTTAGGTCAAACTTAAAACAGGACGTTGCTGTTAGACGACTATTCCTGAATTAAAATGAGATAATTATTCGTGTAATATAAATATTATGTTCCTAAGTAGACGATATCAAATCGACTGAATTGTAAATGTATGTAAATACGTAAAATTATAAGGGTTTTTGTCATATTCTTCTGTTTTTTATTGCTGTACTTTTGTCAGTAGACTGTACTTAGTTGGTTAATATTTAATGCATTTAAGTGATGTTTTAGAGAGAAAAATGTATGATAACTTTTGCTGGCATTTTAAATGTTATTATTTACTCAAATAGACATTCATGATTACACAGGTTTATTAAAAAAAAGTGTACTAATCTGAACAGGGATGATTCAAACTAACGTTATGATAACAATATTATAATAAAAAATTTTAACCGAGGCACAAACATGTTGCATGTTTTGCATTTTGTCGATTTCAAGCTCAGAGCAAATAAAAAAATCAAGAGAGAATGTTGTGAACAAACAAGTGAAGCCAACCAAAACTACGCCTCGCCGTGTGCAGACAATTACACACACATTCAGGTAACTATGAAACTACGCCTTGGCTTGTCAGTCAAACTATGGCGGCGCAGCAGTGACGCACTCACACATGTAAAAAACCCGGCTTCACTTGACTGTTCAACGACGTTCACGCTGGATTATTTTACTTGCTCTGAGATTTCAAGTTGCAATTTAGAATGGGAATTCTGTTTTTTTTTGTCCAACTAAGCCCTATAGTAAAAGTTGTTAGTAATGATAGTTTGAATCATCTTCCATCAGCTAATATAATACCTTTTATGTATGACCCTGTACAAATCAATACATTTTATTTTGTAAAATCCTTGTATAAATCACACATATAGTGCTAGTATAAAACTTAAAAATACATTTTAAACTACATACCTGCTAAAACTGAATTTTGGTCGTATTTCGTGACGAATAAATTTTATTACTGTATTAGATAGCTAAATGATAATTCTAAAAGTAATTAGCAAAATAAGGTAGGAAATTCATACTTTCTGTGATAAATTGTAGTAAAAAAAAATATCATATTATATTGCATTTTTAATACTGGACTTTCAATTTAGTAGTTATAGGTATACATAATTTTATCTACTGTATTTTAAATTTTTACCCGACTGCCGAGGAAGGGTATTGTTTTTAATTATACGATACTTTTGTGTGCCACATAAAAAACTGCCGTGTGTGAACTAAAAACAGTCATCTGGTATTCTTTGATATTCACAAAATGGATTTATTGTTGCCAAAAAAATCAGAAATCATTGCTAAAGCAAAAGGTGCTATTTTCTAAATACATATTTGTAATTGATTATCTGTCCATTGTAAAAGTATTTTATGTATATAAATACATATATTCACTTAAAAATTTAGAGTTTAATAAAAAAACCTAAGTATCGATGTAATTTCATTAATGTTTTATTGTTTACTTTATGATTTTTTTGGTATAATTTTAAGTAATGAAAGTTACATAATATACTTAGTTATAAAATCACTCAAAGTCGGTAGGTAGGCTATTCTGTATTCCTACGATGCGTTTTTTTAGTTATATAAAATATACAGTATCTGCTTTTTAGTTCACATGTAGCAAAATGTATAAACTACGAAATAAGGCCTATTTTTATTTAGTTTTTAAAAGGCATGTTACTATAAAATCAGCATAATTATTGTTTTGTTGTATTAAAAACTGAAAATGTATAAAAAAAACAGTTGCATGAATACAGTGTTTTTGTTCTTTGCATGCCGTCATTATTTCAGTAAATAAACTTTTCTCTGATGACTATAAAATAGTTTTTTTTTCGTTTGTACTTTTTTTAATGCAATAACTTGACTGGGTGTTCGTTAGCGATCATCGAAGTTAAGCAACGTTACGCACGGTCAGTCTTCGGATGGGTGACCGCGGATGGCATTTTCATTTCTACCGAGGCTCTGTAAGCTGAGTGTGAGTTTTGCCGTAAACATGACGCGCTCTTCGGCGAGCGCGTAAGCATGTAATTTGTATGAACTTGTTGTTTTTCAAAAACGTGCCGCTAGTGGCGCTGTACATTTCTTCATACAAATTACATGCTTACGCGCTCACCGAAGAGCGCGTCATATTTACGACAAAACTCACACTCAGCATTCTGATGACACGTTAAAATGTAGGTCCTGGTTGTTTTAACCGTTTAGCCATGTTAAAGACCTTCAGGCGGCTTTAAAACATTAACACTAGGGCTAGCCACCCGTCCTTTACCAACTTACTTTTGTGCTACACACTTACATCGGTCTATCAACTCACGATTAGTTGATCGAGCGTAAGCGAAGATCACCGTTTTAACATTTTTTGATTTTGCTTTTCGTCTGTCCAGATGTTGGTTTTCATCTACAAGTCGCATTTTTCAACGAATCTGGACAAAACTTGGCGCACAGAATAGACACGTTCTATATACAGGGTTAATTAGCATTCTTTTAGGGGCTTATTCTGTACATCAAAACTAACAACTTTTGTTCTGCGACTTTTAAAGTTCGAAAGCGAGGAAGAATTAACAAAAATATAAAGATGGGTGGATAATTTGAAAACTTTTGCGAGTATAATTTATTAATTTTATTATTTAAATAGTATTTAACTAGAACCTAAATGTATTATAACTTCTTAGGCGCCACGGTACTAAAATCATATTCAAAATGAGGATGCGGATCATTCTCTCCGCGGATCGAACAGTTCGTGGTGCGAAATGACTAAAAGCCCAAATCACAATCGATGAAATTCAATTAGGCGTTATTGTGTAATTACACTCAAATAAAAACAACGAATTGAATTATTGCAAACAATGAGTTAACAGGATTTATTTAAGTACATAATTTATAAAACACTGAGTTGTCATTTTAAAGTCTAAATCCTTACTAATCCTTACTAATATTATAAATGCGAAAGTAACTCTGTCTGTCTGTCTGTCTGTCTGTCTGTCGCGCTTTCACGCCAAAACTACTGAACCGATCTTAATGAAATTTGGTACACAGATAGTATAGAGCCTGACAAAGGACATAGGCTACATTTTATCCCGAAAATTGCATAATTCCCGTAGGATAGGACAAAATCTATCGTTAGCGAAACTGTCACCTATCACAACTACGCTAAAAGGCCCAATTTTGAAGGCACCATCTTAATAACAGTTAATTAGACTATTTCTGTTTCTTTTTTACATTAGGCATTCGATAGAGAGAACACTTTTTACGTTGCTATTAAATTTACGATGGCGCGTTCATAATTGGCTTGATTGGGCCTAATATGGATTGACAAAACGTAATTAGATGACAGGTGACATACATTAACTGCAGATTTTTATAAACGTCTCGCTTAGCATAGCAAAGAGACAAATTGTCTTTCCACCATTATAGCTCCTCAAAGAGGAAATAAAGTATGGATCGACAATGACAACTGACATTAAAATTGGACAAAATAGTTTTCCTTTTGCCATGCCACATATTACAATGACGTTTAATACTGGGCCGTCATTTCGTCTGACATTAAAACTATTTTTTAATATACCACCATTAGAGGTTAAACATATTTCTTTATTCTACACTAGCTTTTACCCGCGGCTTCGCCCGCGATATAATTTAATTTATGTTTATCTTGGCAAAAAAATATGGTAACAAAAATAGTAAGTGCGCCACAAAATATTAGCCCCAATTCAATGTGAAACGGTACACAAATATTGTAGAAAATAATCATTTCAAAGCCGAAAAACAGCCAATCTCAACTAATTTGTTTCATCATCGTTATCATACGCACCTTTCTTTGTCCCACTGTTGGCTATAGGCCTCTCTCTTGCAGTGCCATCTGCTTCGGCTCTTTGTCGGTCGTGACCAGGCTCGGCCGGCGGTATTAATGATATCGTGGAGATAGTCGACCCACCTTGCTGCCGCGCCGCACAAAGCTGAACGCTCTCACCTATTCAAGTACCCCAGTTGACCAGCTCGGTCACCACCGTCTTTCTTGCTCAAGAAGCGCTGGTTGAATTGGTTGCCACGCCAGTGTGAACGATGTCATACGCAGGGCTTTTGCGACCGCCAATATAGCAGCCGTACTCGAACCGAATGGGTTTGCTATTGGTGATGGCAAAAGGCCTGACGGTATGAAGCAGGTCCCATGGAAGTGTAGACGGCCCTTAGAATGGGACGCGACTTGCGTCGATACTTTGGCGTCGTCACATCTTTCTAAGACTCAGAGTAAGGCTGGAGCGGTGGCCGATTCGGCGGAGCAGCACAAACGGCGCAAATATGCTAACCTCGGCAGTGGTTACATATTTGAGCCGTTTGAAATTGAGACATTGTGCGCGTGGTGGCCGGGAGTTCATCTTGTTTTCCAAAGTCTTTCTGAGCGTCTGGTGTACCCGCCGCGTGACCAAAATGCTGGTGTTTATTTGGCTCAACGTATAAGCAGAATTGCCAAGCCGATTGGCAATGCTGCCAGCATGCTTGGCACGCTGCTAACTGGCAGTGGGCTCGAGCATTTAGAATATCTTTAGACCTTCAAGGGTCTGTGGATGATCCAATTACTTGATATGTAGTAATAGTTTATGAAGTTTTACATTTTAAGTCTTGTATTTAGTGGTAGTTAATAAAGGCACTTGCTATATAAAAAAATCAAGTACCTTGCACCTTGTTGTTACTGTTCAAACCTAACCCGCCATCAAAATACCTTATACTTATAAATGCTTCTGTTGATTATGATAAGGTTAGAATGTACCCGCCCATGGGTTTCCGTCTTGTCGTGGCGGGGGAACTTAATAGCCGAGGCTTATGGGCGGCGCGGGAATACCAGGTAGAGCCGCTTCTCTGGTTATTTTCTGAGACAGCTGAGAAGGCGGCGCTCGAGGTCTCCCGATTATTTTTGGTCTTTTCCCCCTAGGCAGTTTAGAAGTTTGCACTCGAGGTTGGGCCGCTTTTCTGGGGTTTTTAACTATAGCAGCTGAGAAGCTGACCGGCAAGTTGCGTGCCTAATGAGGAGTGCCGCAACTGAGCCGGGCTGCACTTTTATCACTGTTCAATCCTATATCTTAATACCATACTACTTCTAAAAATCAAGTCGATCCGTTTCTTAGTATATTAGCATGGATTCTGTACCATAAATGTAGAATAAAGAAATATGTTTAACCTCTAATGGTGGTATATTAAAAAATAGTTTTAATGTCAGACGAAATGACGGCCCAGTATTAAACGTCATTGTAATATGTGGCATGGCAAAAGGAAAACTATTTTGTCCAATTTTAATGTCAGTTGTCAATGTCGATCCATACTTTATTTCCTCTTTGAGGAGCTATAATGGTGGAAAGACAATTTGTCTCTTTGCTATGCTAAGCGAGACGTTTATAAAAATCTGCAGTTAATGTATGTCACCTGTCATCTAATTACGTTTTGTCAATCCATATTAGGCCCAATCAAGCCAATTATGAACGCGCCATCGTAAATTTAATAGCAACGTAAAAAGTGTTCTCTCTATCGAATGCCTAATGTAAAAAAGAAACAGAAATAGTCTAATTAACTGTTATTAAGATGGTGCCTTCAAAATTGGGCCTTTTAGCGTAGTTGTGATAGGTGACAGTTTCGCTAACGATAGATTTTGTCCTATCCTACGGGAATTATGCAATTTTCGGGATAAAATGTAGCCTATGTCCTTTGTCAGGCTCTATACTATCTGTGTACCAAATTTCATTAAGATCGGTTCAGTAGTTTTGGCGTGAAAGCGCGACAGACAGACAGACAGACAGACAGACAGACAGACAGACAGAGTTACTTTCGCATTTATAATATTAGTAAGGATTGGATCATCCACAGACCCTTGAAGGTCTAAAGATATTCTAAATGCTCGAGCCCACTGCCAGTTAGCAGCGTGCCAAGCATGCTGGCAGCATTGCCAATCGGCTTGGCAATTCTGCTTATACGTTGAGCCAAATAAACACCAGCATTTTGGTCACGCGGCGGGTACACCAGACGCTCAGAAAGACTTTGGAAAACAAGATGAGCTCCCGGCCACCACGCGCACAATGTCTCAATTTCAAACGGCTCAAATATGTAACCACTGCCGAGGTTAGCATATTTGCGCCGTTTGTGCTGCTCCGCCGAATCGGCCACCGCTCCAGCCTTACTCTGAGTCTTAGAAAGATGTGACGACGCCAAAGTATCGACGCAAGTCGCGTCCCATTCTAAGGGCCGTCTACACTTCCATGGGACCTGCTTCATACCGTCAGGCCTTTTGCCATCACCAATAGCAAACCCATTCGGTTCGAGTACGGCTGCTATATTGGCGGTCGCAAAAGCCCTGCGTATGACATCGTTCACACTGGCGTGGCAACCAATTCAACCAGCGCTTCTTGAGCAAGAAAGACGGTGGTGACCGAGCTGGTCAACTGGGGTACTTGAATAGGTGAGAGTGCTCAGCTTTGTGCGGCGCGGCAGCAAGGTGGGTCGACTATCTCCACGATATCATTAATACCGCCGGCCGAGCCTGGTCACGACCGACAAAGAGCCGAAGCAGATGGCACTGCAAGAGAGAGGCCTATAGCCAACAGTGGGACAAAGAAAGGTGCGTATGATAACGATGATGAAACAAATTAGTTGAGATTGGCTGTTTTTCGGCTTTGAAATGATTATTTTCTACAATATTTGTGTACCGTTTCACATTGAATTGGGGCTAATATTTTGTGGCGCACTTACTATTTTTGTTACCATATTTTTTTGCCAAGATAAACATAAATTAAATTATATCGCGGGCAAAGCCGCGGGTAAAAGCTAGTACTACATAAAATAAAAATCCTGCCTAAATATACACAAAAAATAGGCAAATTAATCATTTATTTATTTTATTTTATGGCTGAATCTGAATTGAGAATTAGGAGGCTGCACGGGTATACATGGCCAAACAAGTTCAAAACAAGAACAAAAAAATTAAATAATCTTAAGTCAAATAATAAAATTCAATGGGTCAGCGGAAAAATCTAAAATTAACAATTATCGATAAATATTTTACAATTCATGCTTAGATCAATGATGGACTCGCTACGCTCAACGCAAACAGACTATAATTGATTTAAGCATGCGCATTAATCTAAGAATTCATTCTTATAGAAGTTACTGCCACCAACCTAGCGGATAAACCACTTGAAGTGGAAATGAGCTAGAGTTACTAGACACATGGCATGTAGGGAGAAGTAGGCAAATAGTCTATTTAGTTATAAGCACGTTAGAACGATCTTTGACAATTTTTGACCGACGAACCACCGGAGGAGGTATACAATTCGACGCGTATTTTTTTTATGTATAACCACGCATAACTTTTTTCATAGTAGTCCGATTTCAATAAGTACTTATTTTTTAATTGAAATGAGTATACTTCGAAATGGGTCCCATTTAAATTTTATCGAAATAAACTGAGCCATTTTTGATAAATTAACAAGATTATTTTTTGCAAAAAATAGCATGACCGACTTCACCCGTGTACAGAATTCGCAAATATTTCGCACGGATAGATGTAGAATTTTTCACATTATTGTTTATTTATCAAAAATGGCTTAGCCGATTTCGATAAAATTTAAATGGGACCAATTTCAAAGTATACTCTTTCAAAAAAAAAAAAATTATTGTAATCGGACTATTACGAAAAAAGTTATGCGTGGTTATACATAAAAAAAAATATACGCGTCGAATTGTATACCTTCTCCGATGGTTCGTCGGTCAACAATAAAGTGAAAAATGCTACATCGATCCGTGCGAAATATTCGCGAATTCTGTACACGGGTGAAGTCGGTCATGCTATTTTTGCAAAAAATAATTATGCTATGTTTTTTCTAGTCTGAGGTACTAGAATTTGTCAGATTGCAAGTAGTAATATCGCAGCAAGCACCGGTTCCACACGTGGCATTACTGCGTAGCGTGCACTTGTCGGCATGGCAGCACCCATGGCACAGGTTGATGCTACCGATGCCAGCGTCAGTACCACAATCACATTGCTCTCCTGGATCGATGAAACCGTTTCCACAATTCGGAGAGTTGAATAGAGTGGTTGGTTTGTTGCGCAAACAATAGTCGAAATCGTGTTGGTAAGTGTTAGTCAAAGACAACGAGCTGCATGTAGACCAATGAACGGGAAATGGCATGTTCCTGTTTACCGTGGAATTCATAATACATGCAAATGGTCCTTTGGGACATTCGCAGTCTTTAGAGTCGTGATCAAAGCCAAGATTGTGTCCTTATTCATGAGCAACAGTTGCCGCTATATCGCTAGGGTTTGCCTCGTATTCGGTTGTAGCTATACCACCTGACCATTCTATTGTGCAAATCTTACCAACGTAGGTTTCTCCTGAAACAAATTCGTCAAACTTTTGTTTGGTAAGTAAAAATGCAACATCGTTTGGCATTTGAAGGGCTAGTTTTCTTTTCCTATAGCCCACAAATCTTTCCAGAGTAATTGTGCTGTTCTTATCTACCACGATTTCATCGTGCTCGTTCCACACCACTACACCAACAAGAGCTATATAAATATTGAGTTGAGAGAGCAGCGCATTAACTATGTTAGCTATTTGGAAAACTTTCGAGTGAACCGTTTTTAGTTTTTTTCCATTGGCACGAAACTCTGCGTTATCAACTACTATTACTAGTTCCACATAACGAGATTCATTGTTTGCATTGTATGGTTCATGTATTTGCTCAGAAGTATCCCTTTTGTTCCTGACAGCCTGACTTTCTTTTAAGTCTTTCTCATAGCTTTTGATAACTTCTAATCTAACTTGATTGTCTCTTCCGTACCCGTGACGTCTAACGGTATAACTCGTGTAAAAATTCTTAAGTTCGTACAAATAATGAGAAGATTGGATTTCAGGACCTTGCCTAGGTTCAATGTATCGCATCGTTTGCCCGTCATAGATGACTCCACGGACGCCTTGGCAAGTAGACACGGCAACTAATGAGTCAGGATTTCCTCTCACTCTGCCAGTATAGAAGCACAGATCAAATTCTTCTATTTTAGGTATATTTTGTACAATTTGTCCTTCTTTTTGGTATTGCAGCGTGTGTTCTCTCGTCAACAGGTCTTTGTTTAGTTGCAAATCTAGGAAGTGCTGCTCACCGTTGACTGGGACCATCAATTGAATTTCTGAATGATGCTTTCCGTTCACATCTTTTGTAGATGTTAATTCTTGTTTCGTTTGTCCATGATGCACAAATGGTTGCACTATACTGTGTCTAATCAAATGTGACGCAGGACGTTTAATTTCTCGAGTTCTCGCAAAGTTGCCTGTGAACATTAAAATGTCTAATAAAATAAGGCCACACCCATTGTACATTTTCGAAGTAAGTATTTAAAATGAATAAGTTTTTCTCCAAATTTTTAACGATGTGAAATTGAACTAATGGAAATGAATATCAGATATTTTATCATTAATTAGAAAGAAAATAGAATATATATATAGGAACTTAGTGAGATAAAACAGTAAAGTTATCGGTTTTGTGTATTTCTTTTTTTTTGCGGATATTGTTGGGTAAATGATGGGTAGTAAAAATAAATAAGAATTGGGAAACTCAATCAGTAACAGTTATCAATCAGCATGAGTCACGTTATTCATGACGTAAAAATAATATCTTGTAAGTTTATTTTGGCACATGTTCCAAAGGAATTTTAGCATTTACTAAATTGACCATTGTGACTGACTCTTACGTAGGCATGCTAGCCAGGATAAAATAAAAATAAATTAATGTGAATAGATTTATTACCACAAATAATTATTAACTTCTCACATGTGGAAGTACTATTCGTTTGAGAAAATTTGAGGGATTTTCATAATGGAGTGCCCATAAATCTTTTTTTTTTGTTAGCGTGTATAAAGGACGCGCCTGTTTTTATAATTTTTTTTAGCGCGCACACCTGAGCGCTTTCCTGTTTTTTTATTTATTTTTCGTGCAAGTGAAGACAACAAATCGGCACGCCAGTATTTTTAATTATTTTGGTAGCGTGTATAAAAAGTCGCGCCTGTCGGAATCGGAAATATTCGTACTGTGTAAATCATAAACGAGCGACATCGACGCCGTCTTTATTTGTCTAATGCCTAGGCCACGCGACGTGAACCGGAGATTCAATGAACGAGGTACCTAGATTGGGTTAAGATTAGCATTTGCTTATTTTTCAACAGGACCCTGAAACGCGACACACGGAGATTTTTTGGTGACGAGGTAGATGGGGTAAGTCGCATGATCCTCTATTAATGCATCAGCCCGTCGTAACAGCTATCGCGATCCTTTTAAACAGCTTAATAAAGTTTAGTCATAACTCAGAAATAAAACAAATATCATATGGACTGAGTTGACAAGGGGAGGGTAAAGGTTAATCACACCAGTCAGGAGTAAGATACACTGAAATTGTACTACGACAGAGTAGAGAGATACTAACAGTTAAAATAAACCTACACATTCCTAATGGTTCGAGGGATTTAACCTAGGTTATAAAAACATCAAACTAACCAATTGATTTATTGGACAAAGGTGCATGTTGGGCATTCCGGGTCCAAACCCAACTATAGGTTAAGGTAGTTTTAAGTATTTTTTTATGTATTTAGTACATTCGCAGTCTTTGGAGTCGTGATCAAAGCCAAGATTGTGTCCTAATTCATGAGCAACAGTTGCCGCTATATCGCTAGGGTTTGCCTCGTATTCGGTAGTAGCTATACCACCTGACCATGCTATTGTGCAAATCTTACCAACGTAAGTTTCTCCTGAAACAAATTCGTCAAACTTTTGTTTGGTAAGTAAAAATAAAACATAATATGGCATTTGAAGGGCTAGTTTTCTTTTCCTATAGCCCACAAATCTTTCGAGAGTAATTGTGCTGTTCTTATCTACCACGATTTCATCATGCTCGTTCCACACCACTACACCAGGACTTATATATGGATTTTTATCTGAAATAAAATTATTGAATTGAATTGATATTCTCTAACAAAGCAATAATAGTCACACAACCTAACACTGAGTCGTATTACAAAACTCATTGCAGGAAGTCAGGAAGAGCTTCTGTTCCGGTACGTGCCTCGAACGCTGGCTAGCCACCGATCTCAAGTGAAGGAATCCTCAGTGAGATTAGGCTTCCAATAAGATGACGGTGAAGAAGTCTCAGGCGACATTAGGCCACTGGGAGCTGGAGCATTCGCAGTGGGTACAGCCCAGAGAAAGTCTGCTGATGTATGAATTCCTCGTCCTGCTGTCTCAAGAAGAACTTATAACTTATTGTTTTATCTTGAATAACGTAACAGGGAAATTTCTAATTGATAACAAATGTTTTTTCCTTATTATTTGTACTCTCCACAATTCATCATATTCTTATCGTTTAAGTGGGATAACCTCAAAACAAAATAAAATAAACGATACTGATAACTTCAAGGTTAATTTATTGATAACGTCACTGGATTTCTATAAATACATAATCTTCTTCTTAATAAATCACATAGTTTCTAACATTCATTTAAACGAGTTGTTTTTGATGGTTAAATATTTTAGTAAAATTGAGGATTTTTTTAACTTGATTTGGTTTTAAAAATGTATTGTGGGTATAGACTGATTGTATTGTCAGTTTTATTGACAAAATGCTCTGCTGAAACTTTGGTATTTAAAAACCTTGCCTCAGATTTTGCTAGACATAGTAAAATAGCGCAACTCTCTGTGCATCATGGACGAACAAAAAGAGAAATATCATCAACGAGAGATGTGAGCGGGACGCATCATTCAGAAATTCAACTGACGGTGTCAGTCAACAGTGAGCAGTACTTGTTAGATCTGCAATTAAACAAAGACCTGTTGACGAGAGAACACACGCTGCAATACCAAGCGGAAGAAAAGACTGTACAAAAGAGACCTAAAATAGAAGAATTAGATCTATGCCACTATACTGGCAGCGTAAGAGGTAAACCAAACTCATTAGTTGCCGTGTCTACCTGTCACGGCGTCCGAGGAGTCATACATGACGGGCAAACGATGCGATACATTGAACCTGTTCGGGGATCAGAAATCCAGTCTCCTCATTATTTATACGACCATAAGTTTATTAACACAAGTAATAGCGCAAGACATCACAAGTACGATGACGACAGTCATGTTTCTGATCTATTGAACAGAATAAACTACCAAAAAGACGTTAAAGAAAGTCACGCTGTCAGGCACAAAAGAGATACTTCTGAGAGAATACATGTGCCATATAATGCAAACAATGAATCTCGCTATGTGGAAATGGTAATAGTTGTCGACAATGCAGAGTTTCGTGCCAACGGGGCCGATTTACGAACTGTTCACTCAAAAGTTTTTCAAATTTCTAACATTGCTCATACCCTCTACTCTCAGCTGAATATTTATCTAGCTCTTGTAGGCGTAGTGGTATGGAATGAGCATGATGAAATCGTGATAGATAACAAAATTGGGATTACTCTCAAAAGATTTAAGGACTATAGAAGTAAACTAGCCCTTGAAATGCCAAGCGATGCTGCATTTCTACTTACTAAAAGAGATTTTGATGGCAAAATAATGGGTTTAGCGTACTGTGGCATAATTTGCACCATGAATGAATATTCCGTTGCTGTAATTACCACCGCCGATCATGATTTCAGTTTTGCGCGAGAGGGTGTAGCGTCAATTATTGCTCATGAGTTGGGACACATTCTTGGCATGGGCCACGACTTCGACTTTAATGACTGTAAATGCCCCGTTGATCCATGTATAATGAACGGGGGGGAGATTTCCAGTCATTGGTCTACATGCAGCTTGGCGTCGTTGGCCAAAATGTACCAAGATGGTTTCGACTATTGTTTGCGCAACAAACCAACCACTCTGTTCAACTCTCCAATTTGTGGCAACGGGTTCGTCGAGCCAGGAGAGCAATGTGATTGCGGTACAGAAGCTGGCGTCGGTGGCGTCAACCTGTGCCATGCGTGCTGCCATGCTGACACGTGCACGCTACGCAGTAATGCCACGTGTGGAGCCGGTACTTGCTGCGACATTACGACTTGCAACATAAAACCCGCTGGTGTAGTTTGTCGCACGGCAAATAATGAGTGCGATTTGCCAGAGTTTTGTACGGGAAGTTCAGAATATTGTCCCGCTGATGAGTATCGAATGGATTCTACGCTTTGCGGAGAGAAGAAAACCGTTTAGGAAGCTGTCTGCTGTCGCTTTCATACCAATCATGGCCATTGATCATAGGGCTGAAATAATGATGGTCAAATAAATGTTATGTAACGATGTAGGATACACAAATTACTCATGTACGCCTAGATATAAAAACCGGACAAGTGAGAGTCAGGCTCACACACCGAGGGTTCCGTACAAGTCTTGAAAATTGCACAAAATCGGGAACGTAGTTATTAAAACCTTAAAGCGTAATTATAATCATCGATAAAACAGTTTTTTTTTTACTTTTCTCATCATGCATCGTTCATCACATCGTAAAAATAATTGAAAGCCTGTTTTAGCTTGTGCTAATAAAGATCTCTCAAATGATACAATTAATTTGCTTTGAAATTAGGGCCCATTTTTTTTTGCATTTAGGCCTCAATGATTGTCTTATTCCTGTATGTATACTCTAAGACAGTACCTCTTGCCAATCTTTATAGTTCTAGGTAGGTACGTAACGAGAAGTAACTGGGAAGTACCCTGTAGGTTTTTATCAAGTCTTGTAAGTGTCAAAATATTCGTTTTTTTTTTACAGATCTCATTTTTTTCTTCGATAAGTGAGAATATGATTTCTTCACAACTGCAACACTATGGCTTCTTGACATATACGTATATGGTTTAAATTTCAACTCGTTAACTTTATGCGTTCTCGAGATAAAGGGTCTTGACATACGGAAAGATGGACAGCAAAGTGATCCTATAAGAGTTCAGTCTTTTCCTTTTGAGGTACGGAACCCCTAAAAAAATTCAATAGCATATTATTATGTGGAAAAATTTTCTCGCTGTGTGGCTCGCTTCATTAATGTAACATAAGGCGTTATAATTTTGCTAAAATTTCATCGTTTTCAGAGTGTTATTTTAGTCAGAAATTGATTGCATACGAAATTTCTTTCCATAGATACCAAAATAAGTATATACTGTAATAATATGTTTTATTGTATTTTGATAACTTGACCTTGTCTTTATCAATAATTAGCTGCTGTATCAGAAAGTCTCTTTGTCAGATTTGAAATAACATTGTTAGACGATTTTTTAAACTCATAACTACAAAAAAACCCAAGTTATGTTTCCGGCTTACTTTCACTTCAACTGGCTTAGACTTACGAATTTAAATATTTTTTTCATATACTTAATAAAATTACCGTGAGCTAACATATAGTTAGACAGTAAGATATATTTATATATTTTTAGCGAGCACTATAGAGATTGGGAATGTAATTAAAAGGTATATTTGTAAGAGTGAATAAACATTTAAGTTATCAGTATAGTGTAACTTTGATAAAGAGGTAATAAGAATTTTGTATCATGCACTCGTTCGCAGCCGTCTGGAAACGAGCGCCATTGTCTGGAATCCCCATGAAGAAAAATACAGTAGTATGGGGGAAAAATCCACAATAAATTTACGCGCTTCCTGTACTTAAAGGAATACGGCGTCTACCGATTTTATCCGCTGATGTACCCGACCATGTTCGTGATGGGCATGGTGGGGTACTGCAAGCTGGGGGTGAGGCGAGATGTCGCGCTCTGCAAGTACATGTGGCGCGTGCTGCGCGGGGAGCTCGCTCATCTTGAGGTGCTGGTGGCCCTGCAGCTGTGTGTGCGGACGAGGCCACCTCCAGGAGGCGTAAGTTCCCCTCGCTTAGAGTGCCTAGCTGTAGGACGAACCTCGTAAAGTACGCCCCCACGTCTCGCGCTCTGACACTATAAAATAAAATCGCCAATGATATTGATATTTTTGGGTGCAGTCTGGCAAATTTCACAGAAGTGGCGCAGAAAATATGTGAAAACCCATAATTTCGAATAAGTAGTTTTTTTGTTGCTCATGTTTTTAGGGTTCCGTACCTCAAAAGAAAAAACGGAACCCTTATAGCATCACTTTGTTGTCCGTCTGTCCGTCTGCCCGTCTGCTAAAAGAAACACTTCTCAGTTATTGTTTAAAAAAGTTAGAGCCGTTTATGTCGTAAAAAACCGCATATTTCGACACTCTCAAAAATCAATACCTACTGGGTACTTCCCGTTGACATAGAACTGTGAAATTTGGCGAAAAGCATTGTCTCAGAGTACACATATATGAATTATTCTGAAAATTGTACATTTTTATTCAAATCACAAAAAATAGGGCCTCAAAATTCACAAAATATGGGTTCAAAATTTAAAGTGAGTAAATTGTATCATTTAAAGTATCATATAAAAGAACTTCATTAACACGTGCTTAAACAGGTTTTAATTATTTTGTCAATGTGTTTGTACGGAACCCTCGATGTGCGAGCCTGACTCGCACTTGTCCGGTTATTTATTTATACATGTAATAAATGATTATGTTCTACTTCTATTATATTTGTGTCTTATATTTAACATGTTAAGGGCAGCATCAACTTGGTTTGAACTGTAATGGTGCTGTAACCTGTGATGAATAAAATAAATAAAATAACTAAATAAACTTGTAAATATTCATTTTTAAGATAACATTGTATACTTTCTTATTTAAGTGAGTTATGATGAAATTATTGGTCTCACTGTTTTATGAGCTGAAACACGCAATTTAATTAGTTTCATCCATATTTTTTGTCATTTTTACAGATATTTTAAAAAAGTTGATTTATAAAAACACATGTGTGGCTATCGTAGCCACACCCGTGCAGTCTTTTGATTTAAAAAAAGGCGACATCTTACACACGGTCTCTGACCCTAAACTAAGCAAAGCTTGTGATATGGCTGCCAGAGCCTGATAAAGTTTCAATTTCAATCATTTATCCTACTAATATTATAAACGCGAAAGTTTGTGAGGATGGATGGATGGATGGATGGATGGATGGATGGATGGATGTATGGATGTTTGTTTCTCTTTCACGCAAAAACTACTGAACGGATTGAGATGAAACTTTGCAATAATACAGTTTATATATCATAATAACACATAGGCTATAAATTATAATGATATATTGCGTATGCGGGCGAAGCCGCGGGTAAAAACTAGTTTGTAACATATGTAGATATTACATGCAGTTCACAGGTGACATGTTTTAGACAGTCATATACATATGACCCTGTAAGGGTGTGGCAAATTTATAATTCATTTATTTCTTGCGAAGTAGATGGAACAATTTACATTGTGGTCTTAAATATTATTAACTAAGTCCTCTACATCAGCTATTAGTTAGCATGCAAGTTAGTGTATAATCCACCTTAATTATTATTTATCTTTAAAATTTACACAATTAGTCATCTTTAAAAGTTACAATTACAATTTATTTTAAAATTGGTAGGTACATACAACGTGTAACGGAAAGACTGAATACATACTGAAAGTACCAAATCAAATAACGGTAACAAACTAGATGGGGGCATGTTTAGCCGTGTAAGTTCGTTTGCTGATTTTTAATCTTTTTTTGAAAAACTAGTCATTTTTATGACTAATTCACATTTGCACAGCACTATCACACTAAACAGCTGTGAGGTCAATAACACGACCTTGCCTATCAAAATCAGACCACACCTCCTTGTTGTGACATGTTTGTTTACTTTCAAAAGATTTTTCTAGTCAGTCATTTAATTTTTTTTTAAATGTGAATGTTGTTATTTTGGCTCGGAATTTCGAATACAGCATCTATGTAAGGTATAGTATCAACCCACTTTTTATGTACGATATATAGCCTTTCCGTTACACGTTGTATATCCCAATTGTTAATAATTTAATAATGTCAATATTTATTTAAATTCTTTTATCAATATATCATACATTTTCATTTTAAAATTCATTAATAGTGTAATATGCTTTTTCAACCAAAAATTTCTTTAATCTACATTTAAATGTCATATCACATTCTGATTCTCATACATTCTTAGGTAGTTTATTATAGATATCTATTATTTTAACAAAAATACTTTTACTAAATAGAGCTTTCCTAACTTTAGGCACTCGCAGCGTATTTTTGTGCCGTTTCGACTTCAAAGTCTCAAAGTTATCTAAATTATTCCGTACAAGCAGAGCCGCCTCATGGATATACATCGAAGGAAAGATCATTATTTGCAGTTTTTGAAAGCACGGCTTGCATGAGTCTCTAGGTTTCAATCTAAAAATCGCTTGAATGCATTTCTTCTGGGCCCTAAGTGCCGATTCTTTTTCTGTACAGTGACCCCATGCAAGAATCCTACCTCAGTGTGGAGCCGACGTATGCATGATAGGCATTTATAAGGGCTACCTTGCGTAACATATGCGTATAGAGTGCGTACGAGAATTGACTTAACTTCGTACACACATGCTCAGTATATATACCTTTATATTTTCAATACATACTTGTAGCTTGTATACATATAATAGGCGCGTGCAGGTGTTGGCATGGAAGCACGCGTGGCACAAAGTTGATGCCACCGATGCCAGCTTCTGTACCGCAATCACATTGCTCTCCTGTATCGATGAAACCGTAAGGAATAATCCAAGACGGCTGTCTTGTGGTATATTGGAGTGGCGGAAGCCCGATGAAAGGCAGCTTTTTAAGAAAAAACGATTTTTATGACTAAAGTGATCGATTAAAAATCGTAACTGGAAATTTTAATTGATACGTCTTTAGGCATCAACACTTTTTATCAGACGACGACGTCACATCGTCTGACCGACAAGAGGAAAGGCATAAAGCGTTCAACTATGTATAAAATTCCTGGTATTTTTGTGTACTTTTTAAAAAATATTTTCAATATGAAAAAGGCATTAAATCACAAAAATTTTCAGTGATAAATAAACTTCGTATAAAAATAAAACGAACGCATTTAACATCTTATGCATATTCCTTATTCGGAGAGTTGAATAGAGTGGATGGTTTGTTGCGCAAACAATTATCTAAACCTTGTTGGTACATTTTACCTAAAGACGACTAGCTGCATGTGGACCAATAACTGAAAATGTGTCCATCACGCATAGTACATGAACTTTTGGGGCATTCGCAGTCATTAGATTCGTCATACATGCCAAGAATATGTCCTAACTCATCAGCAACAATAGGCTATTTGACAACATTGAAAATATACTATTGATTGAGGTAATCCATGCAGATAATAGCCTGCAAAAGACATATTTCACTTTATTTAAACTAAACCAGGTCTAATTTTTGCAAATCGCACGAAATAAAATATCCGTGACTTGAACGCTATAAGAATGGCGGCAACTCTGGTGACGTCACATGATAGTAAACAATAATTTCTCGATTGGCTGTTGCTTGTGTAATTTGTGTTTTGAGATTTCGGAGTATTACTATTGGATCTGTAAGTTACTTTCAAAGTATTTTTTGTCAATTTTGGATGTGAACTAGCGTATTAAGTAATATTATTAACTAACGTTATTTACTAGTGTGTGACGTCAAAGACCAGCGCCATTACAGAATGTCGTTTTTGGCGGGATCTTGAATGTCTATTCTTTAACACTGATTTTCATTGTTACTACAGTAGATCTCTCGGAAATATAAATGTAGTGCACTTATTATGTACCTACTGACGAATAATTTAAGACGATTTCCAAAAACTAGTCAAATGACGCTACATCTTTTGGCTACATAGTTTAGATACATCTGGTATCTTAAACAAACTTAATTCTCGTGATTTGAACATGTTAAAAATTTAAGTTTCGTTGGCACAGTTCTTATACCCAGCTTCGATTTTATGGATATCTAAGAAACCTCCATTTCATCACTGACTGGTGTTAGCGACCATGCTGCATTTTGAACCGATAATTTTGGTTATTAAAATTGAAGTATTAAGTTGTAATGGTTGAAAAAGGTGAAAGTAGGACGAGCATTTAAGATACCGTCTTGAATGTTGTATTCAAGGTATTTCTAAAATAGGATTCAAAATGAATGCTAATAACGATAATGTTTAGCACTTGTACTCATGATCGATTTCTTGTTAATTACATTAATGAAACTGATCATAGACGTTTTATTTCAAAAACAATGTCGAAGATATCACTGGTGATCATTAAAAGTCATTCATGTTCATTAATTTATATCTGCTATACGAGTTAATTATATTCGTAGAAATTAAACGGCTAAACCACATATATTGAGAACATTATGTTGTAACGTTTATGATATTCCTTTGCAGAGTTTTGGTGGGATCTAGACACGTGGAGCGTGTCTACCCAATTTCAAAGAAAAAGTAACTGGCGAAGTAGCAGCCGCGACTAATATTAAGAGTACACGAACCATTTCGAGCTACGTTTGACTTTCACTACTTGAAAACTATTTAGAACATAGACTGAGCTCCATACATTTTACAGAATTACCCTTGCACGATATAGTTGTAGGCTATACATAGAAGCCACTGTTCACCGATTATTTTTAGGTAGGTAGACTAGGTACAAAGAAAAAATGTTTAGCTGCCACGTTTTTAGGGTTCCGTACCCAAAGGGTAAAAACGGGACCCTTTTACTAAGACCATATGTCCGCAGGTCAGTCTTTTTGTCGACAGGCTTTACCTATCTTATAAACAGTGATAGCTAGACAGTTGAAATTTTTACAGCATCAGCACCAATGAAGGTCATTCAATGTCAGTGACCTTGGAGTCAAGGTCATTCAAGGTCAGTGACCTTGGAGTCAAAGTCATTCAAGGTCAGTGACCTTGGCGTCAAGGTCAGTCAAGGTCAATGACCTCCGGGTGCGTGCAGGGGTTTCCCCACCCTTATACTCCCACATCCCACCGGATCCCGAAGAATACTTATGGCGTAGCATTTTAGTGAAAATTTTTCTAAGTGTTTTTTCCTCAGTGCCCCCTTTGGTATCCTCTGACCACAGATGCTGTATTTCTGTTGCCGCTATAACACAAATACTAAAAACAAAATAAAATATGTATAAGGTTGGGCACCCATACAACGAACCTGATTTTTACCTCTTCAACCCTTCTAGTCCATGCTATCTTAAAGACTCTTTTTCCTTCTGGCATGATGCACATTCCTTTCCCCTCCGATCCAAGGATAACCTTTCCCTTATGACTCCTACCGCACGGTGTGAAACTTTTTACGGCAGGTCGTTTGCGTTTCAGGCAGTCCAGCTATGGAATGCTTTGCCCGTTACTGTCAGAAAAGCTCAATCAATTAACCTGCAGAAAATGTTGATTCTTTAACTTTGTAACTGTTGTTGTGGTTATTTATGTTGCTTTATGTAAGTAGTATATTTTATTTTATATTATGTATTAGTTTATCATTTTATCATAGGTTTCTTTTATCATTATTCTTTTTTTATTTTATTTATTGTTTTCTTTATTTTTAGGTATTTTAAGTATTTATATCATTTTTATTAGTATGTATGTTTATGATGTATAATCTAATTTATATTTTATTTAATGCGCACCCCGTCCATTATTTATACGCGTTCTGTCCTCTCCATCCTAGGGTTGCCTGGCAGAGATCGCTATCAGCGATAAGGCCGCCCATTGTTACACTGTTTATGTTTATTTGTTTATTCTTTGTGTTTATATCTTGGTGTGCAATAAAGAGTTTATATATCTATCTATTTTTTCGCTCGAAATAAATAACGGTAACAGGTAGACCCTTGAAATATTCACAGAATATTTCATTATATGTGTACTTCAGTAATTAGTTATTAAATTAAAATAAAATAAATATTTGAGGGGGGCTCCAGTACAGTACGGAACCCTACGTGCGCGAGTTCGACTCGCACTTGGCTGATTTTTAACCGACAGCACGGTTCGCCAAAAGACGGTCTCATTTATTGATTTCAAAAAAAGTTGGTCAGAACCAGCTTAAATGCACCTTCTAATAAGAATGTCTTGACTGTAAGCTTTGTATTAGGATATCCTACGCCACGCTTATTGACACGTGGTTATCATGTAAGAACTTGCCTATATACAAATATCGTCAGTGGTTCTCGATTTGAGTACACATTTTTAATTCTAGAAACTTCTTTAAATTCATGGTTGCACTACATACTTAAGTACTACGTAAATAAGTAACCTATTGGGAAAAAACTTACTAGTAGTTACATATAACTTAGATGATTTATTATAAATTGTTAATACTCGTTGGGAAATTCAAACTAGGTATAATATTAACATCCATAACGAGAAATACTTTTATCTTTTGTAATTTACCACTACATACGTATTAGGCATTACTTGATGTTAAAACCCAATAATTACCCAAGATAATATTTTGTGACTTTTTTATGTCTCAGTGCCTAGTGGAATTTATCTACTTTATATTATAAAATTGATAAAATTGACCAATTACTCAAAATTAACTAGCTAAGCAAAGCAAAGGCCTTGGTGACGCAGTGGTTAGTGACCCTGACTCCTGGACTCTCCTGGTCCAAGGAGGGGTGGGTTCGATTCCCACCTAGGTCTAGAATTTTGGTGATGAAAACATCGCGGGCGAAACCGCGGGTAAAAGCTAGTATCATTATAATTTATATATGTTATTCTGACATATAAGGTATATATATAAGTTTCATCCCAATCCGTTCAGTAGATTTTGCGTGAAAGAGTAACAAACATCCATCCATCCATCCTCACAAACTTTCGCGTTTATAATATTAGTAGGATTGTCCCCATAATATGTGTCGCGGACGGTGGCAATAAAATCAGCAACCTACGATATGCAGATGACACTAGGTTGTTTGCGTCCTCGGAGCGCGAACTTGCAGAATTGTTCAGCCAGGTAGAGCGAGAAATGATCGGACTTTTGGTCAACAAATCGAAAACCAGTTAGGATCATTGACTAGTATGGACAGAGCGCACGCACAGGAGAACTGGCTGATCTGAAATGTGGGAAGGAGTTTGTGTACCTGGGCTCAATGATCTGCGATCAGGGAGGCTGCGATAATGAAATTTGGAGACATACACAGACGGGGAAAGCCACTATGAGCAAGATGACGAAGATCTGGCGAAGCAGGAATATTTCCAACGAAACCAAAATGTGATTTGTAAAAAACGCTGGTATTCTCGATATTCTTGTATGGTTCTAAATCATGGTCAATTCGCGCCGTGGATCGAAAACAAATCATATCAAAGCTTTTGAAATGTGGTGTTGGAGGAGAATGTTACGCATACGGTGGACAGTGAAAAGCACCAATGAGTCCATTCTGGAGCAACTAAAAATTAAGACTAGGCTTTCCACAATTTCTTTTGATCACATCGCATCGGGAAAGTAGATAGCAAAAAACCACGTGGACCACGTACCCGTTCGTCTGATCAGATTAAGTTGATAACCGGGCTTCCATGTCCACTGATCTGAAAAAAGTCGAAGATTGGGCGGCGTGGAAGTCAC
The DNA here is from genome assembly GCA_949316475.1 of Hypomecis punctinalis. Lineage (NCBI taxonomy): Eukaryota > Metazoa > Arthropoda > Insecta > Lepidoptera > Geometridae > Hypomecis > Hypomecis punctinalis. The sequence continues at coordinate 8,108,229 of OX438820.1, read as the reverse complement.
GTCACTGATTCCGTCGAAGCATTTCAAGACGGGCACGACCTTCAGTAATAAAGAGGACGAATAAGAAGAATAAGTTAAAAGAGGAACCCTAAAAACGTAAATCGCACGCTTACTAGTTACAAATGCACACTAACAGACATGCCACACCGGTGTCGCCGCAACATCGCACCGCGGCGTCACCGCCGCTGCACCGCGGCGACCAGTGTTGCCGGTAGCGATTTAGACATTAAATCTAGAGTATTCGAGTATTCTATGAATATTTAGCGGGAAAAAAAGATTTTGACGACAACCGTTCAATATTAAACTGAAGATGAGAAAAATCCCTCGTACACGTTAGAAATCGGATCGTGTAACGTTCCTCACTACGACGCGCCCGACTGACTAGTATACCGAGAGCATTCCGAACTCCGAGGCGCGTAGGTATGATTCGCGTACTTAGCTCTACTTTCGCTTGGCTCGTCTCTGCGGTGCACTAACATAGCCCTAGATTTAAAAAGTCTAACTTAAACTGGATTTTATCAAAAGTTTTACACGTTACCAAAATATGTAGGTATATTTTACTCCAGGGAGTCCCATCTCGGAATTTGTCATTTTTTGCAGTAATTTTATCGGAATACGAATACCTATGAGCTAACGTTTCCCTGAAAATTACCAGTGATAATTACAACAAAAAATGATAAAGTCGGGGTTAGGTTAGGGTCTGTAGAGTATAATAATCTTAAATTCCCGTGACTAATGTTCCAAGAAGAACTGCCAAGTTATTTTTACATAATGTCATGGATTTTTCTTATTGATAACTGATAGTATTTTCCTACTATACTGCATAAAATCTAGCTTGATCTCTGCGACAGTGACATTGACATAGAAGATTGTCATTTTTAGAGTTGGGATAGAGGTGGAAAAAATCGATTATCAAACAATGTTGTAATGAAATCGAATGACTAGTTGTAGGTGATAAATTGGATTTTATTTACTTTTGGCGTCGGCACTCGTACTGAGGACAATGGAGGTTCGTACTTCGTACCAAACAAGATGGCGGCTTTTTTAATTTATGGCCTGGTCACACGGCCTTTGAACCAAATGTTACATTAGTAGGTGAGAATTTGGATTTACTCACAATTATTTGAGATCAAGTATCATAACATGTGTATAATAATGTTATGATATTAAAATATACAATAAAATTATTAAAATATACAATAAAATTAAGTTTTATTTAAAATATCGTTAGTAGAAACTATCGATATCTTATCTTATTTATCTTTTATCTATATATATAAAAGAAAGTCGTGTTAGTTACACTATTTATAACTCAAGAATGGCTGAACCGACTCGGCTGTAAATTGTTGGGGAGGTAGCTTAGAACCAGGAGAAGGACATAGGATACTTTTTATCCTGTTCCTTTTTTTTACTTTTTAATAGTTATTGCATAATTGCTGTAGGATAGGACAAATATTATCGTTAGCGAAACTGTCAGTTATCACAACGACGCTAATAGGCCCAATTTTGAAGGTACCATCGTAAAATATTTTTAAATATGTTTCTTTATTCTACCTTTATGGTACAGAATCCATAATAATATACGAAAAAACGGATCGACTTGGTTTTTAGGAGCAGTATGGAATGAGTATATGCTGTATAAGACTCTAAGGTTATTAACCTTGACTGTGAACTGTTACCTTGACACGAACATACATTTCTGTTGGTTTGGTTAGGATTAAACAGTGATAAAAGTGCAGCCCGCCTCAGTTGCGGCACTCCTCATGAGGCACGCAACTTACCGGCCAGCCTCTCAGCTGTTAAAAAGCCCAGAAAAGCGGCCCAACCAGTGCAAACTTCTAAGCTGCCCAGGGAGAAAAGACCCAAAAATCGGGAGACCTCGAGCGCCGCCTTCTCAGCTGTCTCAGAAGAAACCCAGAGAAGCGGCTCTACCTGGGATTTCCGCGCCGCCCATAAGCCTCGGCTACTAAGTTCCCCCGCCACAACAAGGTCGGAACCCGCGGATGGGTACACTCTAACCTTATCTTAATCAACAGAAGCTTTTGTAAGTATAAGGTATTATGATGTCAGGTTAGGTTTGGACAGTGACAAGGTGCAAGGGTAGTTGGTTTTTTTATAGAGCAAGTGCCTTTAATAACTACCACTAAATACAAGACTTATAATGTAAAACTTCATAAACTACTACTACATAACAAGAAATTGGATCATCCACAGACCCTTGAAGGTCCTAGATAATCCAAATACTCAAGCCCACTGCCAGTTAGCAGCATGCCCAGCATGCTGGCAGCATTGCCACGCTGATTGGAAATGCTTATACGTTGAGCCAAATAAACACCAGCATTTTGGTCACACGTCGGGTACACCAGACGCTCAGAAAGACTTATGACAACAAGACCGGCCACCACAGGCACAATGTCTCAATTTCAAACGGCTCAAATATGTAACCACTGCCGAAGTTAGCATATTTGCGCCGTTTGTGCTGCTCCGAATCGGCCAACGCTCCAGCCCTAGTCTGAGTCTCAGAAAGATGTGACGGCACCAAAGTATCGACGCAAGTCGCGTCACATACTAGGGGCCGTCTACACTTCCATGGGACCAGCTTCATACCGTCATGCCTTTTGCCATCACCAAGCGCAAACCCATTCGGTTCGAGAACGGCTCCGATATTGGCGGTCACAAAAGCCCTGCGTATGACATCGTTCACACTGGCGTGGCAACCAATTCGACCAGCGCTTCTTGAGCAAGAAATACGGTGGTGACCGAGCTGGTCAACTAGGGTACTTGAATAGGTGAAAGCGCTCAGCTATGTGCGGCGCGGCCGCAAGATGGGTCGACTATCTCGACGACATTATCATCAATACCGCCGGTCGAGCCTGGTCTCGACCGGCAAAGAGCCGAGGAAGATGGCACAACAAGAGAGAGGCCTATACCCAGCAGTGGGACAAAGAAAGCTGCATCCGCAGCTGCATAGCAGATAACGATGACGAAACAAATTAGTTTAACGAGATTGACTGTTTCTTGGGTTTGAAATGATTTTTTTTGTGTACCGTTTCACATTGAATTGGGGCTAATATTTTGTGGCGCACTTACTATTTTTGATACCATATTTTTTTGACAACATATTGTTCTAAAATTAATAGGTAACGATATAAACATAAATTAAATTATATTGCGGGCGAAGCCGCGAGTAAAAGCTAGTTTTAAATAAAACTCTATCTAAAACTCCGTTGTCACGATCATTCGTCGCCCATCACTAATCGGAATGCCCATAAAGTATGACATTGACAGGTACTGTCTGTACTATTAAGAAATTCAGACTTCATAGGCGTGATTTTTCTGACAGCTCTCGCAGAGATCAAGCTATATTTTATACAGTATAGGTTTGACATTCCATTACTCTTCATATACCTACTTGGATTATTTACGCTTATCGCTTGTGGGAAATCCTACAAACAGAATAAAATTCACGATACTGATAAGGTTTCTCATTTGGTCACTGTCGTCACTGTTTGGTTACATGCCCTATAAATACAATATTTTCTTTTTAACAAATCATATAATATCTAGCATTTATTTAGACGGGTCGTAATTTTAGATTATTGAAAGTTTGAGAATTTAGAAACTTAATTTAATTTTAAAAATGTATGGTAGGTGTGGCCTGATATTATTGTTCACTTTGACGCTGACAAAAAACTCTGCTGAAACTCGGGAAATACGCCCTACGACAAATTTTGTTACAAATATAATTGTGCATCATGGAAGAACGAAACGAGAATTATCATCAACGAGAGACGTCAGCGGGACGCATCATTCAGAAATTCAACTGACGGTGTCAGTCAACGGCGAGCAGTACTCGTTAGACCTGAAATTAAACAAAGACCTGTTGACGAGAGAACACACGCTGCAATACCAAGCGGAAGAAGAGACTGTACAAAAGAGACCTAAAACAGAAGAAATAGATATGTGCCACTATACCGGCAGCGTGAGAGGTAAACCCGGCTCATTAGTTGCCGTGTCTACCTGTCACGGCGTTCGTGGAGTCATACATGACGGGCAAACGATGCGATACATTGAACCTGTTCGAGGCTCAGAAATCCAGTCTCCTCATTATTTATACGACCCTAAGAATTTCAACACAAACAACAGCGATGGACATCATGGGTACGACAGAGGCAATCACGTTCCTGATTTATTGAACAAAGACTACCAGAAAGACATAAAATAAAGTCAAGCTGTCAGACATAAAAGAGACACTTCTGAGCAAATACATGTACCATTCAATTCAAACAAAGAATCTCGTTATGTGGAACTAGTAATAGTTGTCGACAATGCAGAGTGTCGAGCCAATGGGGATGATTTACAAACTGTTCTCTCAAAAGTTTATCAAATTTCTAACATTGTTAATACCCTGTTCTCTCAACTCAATATTTATGTAGCGCTTGTTGGTGTAGTGGTGTGGAACGAGCGTGATGAAATCGTGGTAGATAAGAATAGTAGAGTTACTGTCGAAAGATTCGTGGGCTATAGGAAATCAAAACTAGCCCTTGAAATACCAAACGATGTTGCATTTTTACTTACTAAACAAAAATTTGACGACTTTGTTTTAGCCGAATCCTTCTTTGGTGACATTTGTAAAATAGCATCGTCAGGTGGTGTAGGTACCACCACCACCGAATATTTGCCTACACCTAACGATGTAGCGACGATTGTTACTCATGAATTGGGACACATTCTTGGCATCAATCACGACTCTAATGACTGCGAATGTCCCGAAGGTCCATCGAGATGTATTATGGGTGCAAGTCACCTGATAGGTATCAATCCCGTTCATTGGTCCACATGTAGCTCGTCATCTTTAGCTAGAATTTACGAAAAAGATTTGGACTATTGTTTGCACAACAAACCAAATACTCTATTCAACTCTCCGAATTGTGGCAACGGTTTTATCGAACCAGGAGAGCAATGTGATTGCGGTACTGACGCTGGCATAGGTGGCATTAACCTGTGCCACGCGTGCTGCCATGCTGACACGTGCACGCTACGCAGTAATGCCACGTGTGGAGCCGGTGCTTGCTGCGACTTTACGACTTGCAACCTGAAGCCAGCTGGTGCAGTTTGTCGCACGGCAGATCAAGAATGCGATTTGCCAGAGAATTGTACGGGAAATTCAGAGTTTTGTCCCGCTGATGTGTATCAAATGGATTCTACGCCTTGCAGAGAAGGAAGAAATGGAGCGTACTGCGTGCGCGGTGAATGTCGTTCTCATAGTTATGTATGCTTGAATATAGCGGGTGCTTCTTCCAACGATCTTACGAAATATGCTGTGAGTACGATAAAGATAAATATTCGTGGAACTCAATGCGTGTTCAATCCGACGAATCTTCAATTTAATCCTAACACTACCAGTGACTCGATTTGCGGAATAATGCAATGCCCTTTCTAAAACATGTAGTTTTAGTTTCAGTTAGGACACAGGTATACAATCATAAGTAATTTGAAATCAAGTAATGACTCAATTGTTTTCTAGTAGACAATATGTACATTGTAATTAAGACTTGAACGTTGTCGATCCTGAATAAGTACCAGACAGCACAAAGTGTGGAGATGAAAGCATGAAACCAAAAATGTGTCTCCGTCGAGTCTGAACGTGCATCAGGCACAGCAATACCTGTCTGTCTGTGGGCTTACTTAAGGGGCGGAATCGGCAATTCTGAAGGCCATTGCCCAAGGAACGAGCGCTTTGCCCTTCCACTGCGCGCTACATTACAGAAAATTTCAATTATATTAATCTATTAATTTAGCACTTATTCTGTTCTGTAACGTTAGTTTTAGTGTATTTAATTCATTAGGTTTTTTATGAATACCTAAATAAAGCTTATATTTTGATGTCTTTGATGTTTTATTTTGAGTCACTTGAAGTACTTAAGGTTGATCGTCTCGATCAGAACGCGAAATTCTTTTATTGGATTTTTTGCCTTTTAGGGATATACTACTTGCTTTAATTTCACGAAAACTCATGTATAAGTTTACGAGTTACATAAAATTAAAAACCACACAAGTGGTCAGTATCTGCACGAAAGTGCATCAATTGATTTAGACCTTAGTTTTTAGTTAGTAGACTCTTATGCATAAACTGGCCACTATTTTGGTTTCTAGGTGTATATATTTCTTTTATACTAGGTACCTATTCACGGCCGATAAATGAGTTTTTGTAAACTTATAATGAGTTTCGCGCGCTGACCGAGTGAATCCATCTTAAGGCAATGACTTAGCGAAAATAGAAATGATGAACATGATTAATAGGTTACAAATAATACCAGAATACGCATTATAGACTAAGTACTGGCCAATCCTTAAATGGTAATCATCAAAATCGGCTAACATTAATAAAAGCTCTGGAGTAACATAACACAGAAACACACATTACGGAACGTCGCAAATATTTTATTTCCATCCATCAGCCATAAGAAGTCCACTGCTGGACATAGGCCTATGGATCTCCGATAAGACCGGTTGGAAGCGGCTTGCATCCAGCCCGATCCTGCGGTCTTAATGAGGTCATCCGTCCACCTTGTGGGTGGACGTCCTACGCTGCGCTTGCCGGTACGTGGTCTCCACTCGAGAACTTTTCGACCCCATCGGTCATCAGTCCTTCGCGCCATGTGCCCAGCCCATTGCCATTTCAACTTGCCAATCCGGTAAAGAAGGATGCACGGAATTAACCTGTCAATATTTTTTTTTTTTGTTAGTAAAAAACCAAACATATTTTCTAAAAATGATATGTGCTTCAAAAATATAGGGACTTTATATATCACTAATTAAAATTAAAATTAGCCCACCAGAAAAATTACAATGATTTTTTTATTGTTTTTACATTACGGATTACATACATAAGAAGTGGCGGTATGGTCTTAAAGGCTTTAGTGTCCAAAAATGGGCGAATTATTTGAAAAAAAAATCAATCTTTTATTACTGTTGCTGTCAAAAAAAAGGAAATGTCAAATTCAGTCAATCAGATGACGTATTTAGTGTTGCCAGACTTCGTTCTCGGTATCCAGACTTAGCAATTTTGGAAATGTTGACGTGTTGATGTAATAATTATTTTCTTTTTTAACTATTGGCACATAATCCTGCGTTAACTCATTTTAGCCCGTAATGTTTACAAACTGAGGTGTTATTTACATTTTTATAGAAACATACATTTTTGTTTACTAAAAGATTATCAAAAAGAAAGAATATTCTTATTATTTTTATATGTAATTTTTATCATATACTTTACTACTAAAAACAAAAAGCAGTAGTTGAAGTTATCCGAGAAATTCGTGGCAATTTTAATATTACTCGTAATAATCCTTAAGGGTGCTATTCGAATCTTTCACTTGCTCTACTACACTTGCAGCAGCTGCACTAGGCCGGTTGTGGCTACACAACTGAGGCGTTAGTCCAGGTTTACACATAAATTGAAATTACATCTGTTAGATATTGCCCTATACATTTTTGTACAGCGCCCCTGGCCGAAACGATGAAGAACTAACCAAAATGTATGGAGCCACACGCGAACGCAAAAGTTTAAGTAAACAACACAAAACCTGGACTAAGGGCTCTGGTTATCTACGTAGTTGTATGAATTTCTACAAAAAGATTCCGAACACGGCTGCGGCAGCATGTGCTACCGAGCCTCGGCTGCAAGTGTTGTTAGCCTGTTTAAACAAGTCCAACGTACCTGCGATGTACGACGTAGGCAACCAGCATCGGAATCATTCCCGACTGCGGATACAAGCAGCGGCTCATGTGTGTGCTACCTCCATTCGCAACCTGCATCCGCAGGCTGCAGCCGAGGTTCGAATAGCTGCTTTACTTATATTCTTAACTTATAGTTGCGGTTCTTGTACTTTTGCTAATGGAATGGATGAATACCGAATTTTCTTTATCATTCCATTTTTCATTTTCTTTTTATATCAGTCCTAGATATTGATTTTTTTGACGTGACAACGTCTTATAAATCGATGAACTCCAAAAAGTAATCTGATATTACAGACAAGATGACATGCACTGTTTTAAAAATCAATATAAATATCATTGAGACAATATTGACTAAATATACATGACATCAAGTTTTTAAAATCGAGCACCATTTTAGGTGTCATACTCCCTGGCAGGACCACATCGTTATATCTATATAATAGATAGTGGAAAAAAATGTACATAATTTGTACAAATTTGTACAGAAATATTAAAATTTGTACATAAGTACTTTTAGATTAATCGTCAAATGAATGTGGTCCTGCCAGGGAGTATACTCCCTGGCAGAACCATACCCGAAATATCCGCTTTTTCAAGGAGGTTATGCATGTAAACAATTGTACAGAAATTGTACACCTCAAAAGCGCTTACAGCTTTGGTCTATGTTAGGTGAATGAAATTTTAATCACGTTTCATTATTTCGCTGAAAAGTTCGCCTGTTTTAATTTACATAGCAACGTGAGATCAGAAATGTATCTTATTTGAGTAGGCGTTGTCATATATATTGTAGTCGCCATTTCATTCCAAAGACGTGCACTGTTGGACATAGGCCTCCGCTATAGATCTCTAATAAGATCATATATACAACGTAGGATGTACATCCATTAGATGGACGGGTGATCTCATTGAGACCGCAGAATCGAGCTGAATTCAAGCCGCCTCAAGCCGATCTTATTAGAGATCTATAGCGGAGGCCTATGTCCAACAGTGCACGTCTTTGGAATGAAATGGCGACTACAAAATATAGGATAACGCCTACTTAAATACGATACATTTCTGATCTCACGTTGCTATGTAAATTAAAACAGGAGCACTTTTCTGAAAAATAATGAAACGTGATTAAAATTTCATTCACCTAACATAGACCAAAGCTGTAAGCGCTTTTGAGGTGTACAATTTCTGTACAATTATTTACATGCATCACCTCCTTGAAAAAGTTGATATTTCGGGTATGGTCCTGCCAGGGAGTATACTCCCTGGCAGGACCACCTTCATTTGACGATTACTCTAAAAGTACTTATGTACAAATTTTAATATTTCTGTACAAATTTGTACAAATAATCTACATTTTTTTCCACTATCTATTATATAGATATAACGATGTGGTCCTGCCAGGGAGTATGACACCATTTTAGCACTCTGAACATAACAAACCTGGCAATCCATAATCTTTAGTGTGTATACATGTCTATAAATAGGTACTTATAGCTTGAAAATTGTTTTCGTTTTTTCTTATTTTATATTCAATTTTAGCCAAATTGTACATATTTGAACAGTTTTAGAAGCGTCATAAATCACATTGGCGATTATATCATTCTTAGAAAATAAGTGAGGAAAAATTAGTCTGTTCGTATATAACAGGTCCTGGTATGTATGGGTTCGCGCATCCTTCTTTGGTTCTTCTACGGATCTCCTCATTTCTGATTTCGATCTCGCAGAGAGACTCAGAGCATAGCCCTCTCCACAGCTCGTTGGGCTACTTGGAGCTTACTTATAAGGCCCATAGTAAGAGACCACGTTTCTGTGCCATAAGTCATCACTGGCAACAGTGGCAACACACACTGGTCGAAAACTTTCGTCTTGAGGCACTGAGGTATGTCGGACGAGAAGACGTTACGCAATTTCGCGTATACTGCCCAGCAAAGTTGAATTCGGCTATTGACCTCTTTCTTGAAGTCGGACCTACCTAACTGGACTACTTGTCCTAGGTAGACGTACCAGTCAACGACTTCAAGAACTCAGTTCCCAACAGAAATTGGGGTGGGTACAACATAGGAATTACACATGACTTTCGTCTTGTCCATGTTCATCATAAGACCCACCTGTTGAGAAACCCGATTGAGGCCTTCGAGCATCATTTTGACTGCCTCGGTGGTTCAGTGGTTAGTGACCCTAACTTCTGGATCAAAGAGGCGTGGGTTCGATCCCCACCCAGGGCAAATATTTGTGTGATGAACATAAGTGTTTGCTCTGTCTCTGGGTGTTATTTAGTTACTATCTATATAAGTATGTATTAAAAGTAAGTTCGTATAGGCCGGGTGGCTAGCCCTGGTGTCAGAGTTTTTAGGCCGCCTGAAGGCCTCTGACATGGCTAAACGGTTAAAACAACAAAAGTATGTATTTAAAAATAGGTATATGTAGTATATCAGTCTCTGACAGCCATATCACAAGTTTTGCTTAGTTTGAGGTCAGAGGCCGTGTGTAAGATGTCCCAAAATATTTATTTATTTATCGTGCTGAGCTCTTCTATCGATTTTGCCATGACTGCTATGTCGTCGGAAAACCGAAGGTGAGTGAGGCATTCGCCATTGATCTTGATGCCGATCCTTTCCATTCAAGGAGCTTGAAGGCGTTCTCCAAAGTAGCCATTAACAGTTTCGGAGAAATTGCGTCTCCCTGTCTTACGCCTCTTTTTAGAGGAATCGTCTTGGAGCTCTCTTCCTGTACTCGGACCGACATAGTGGCGTTATTATACAAGCACTTCAACACTTCGATGTACCGATAGTCAATACGGCATCGTTGGAGAGATTTATGAACAACATTTACTAAGGGGTAAACCCAAAATAAGACTAAAAAAATTCAGCTGTTCCCAAGGAAGTTTCATACGAGAACCTTCCTTGACTATCTACACTAATATTATAAAGAGGAAAGATTTGTATTTTTGTATTTTTGTATGTAATGAATAAACTCAAAAAGTACTGGACCGATTTTAATGATTCTTTTTTCATTAGAAAGCTACATTATCACTGAGTAACATAGGTTATTTTAATTGCAAGAAAAAAATAAGGATCCCTATTAAAACTATAATAATGTTACGCAAGATGTAAAAAAATGCCTAAAATATTCTTTACATCGCGTGCGCTGCGAAAACTATTGATGATGGAATAAAATAATGTACTACGACTTTATAGAACACACCATAATTTACAAAAAATGTCGCGACAGCATATATCTAACTATTATAGTTAAGCCGTAATAACTGTTCTTTTATTCTTAAAAATTAATTGAAATACCGTCGCCGGAAAAGGATCTTAATTTGTATCTTGGTATTAATCCTTATCAAAAAAAAATATTTCATATTCAAGATTGTTTCAATAGCTTTATGCAACTTTTTAAATTATTTAATTCAGATATTTTATTACAAAGATATCACGAGTTCAAAAATGTAAGTAGGTATTATAAAAGTTCCGTTTCGCCGCTCAGCCCGCTTGGCACTTCATGTACTTTGTACAAATGTACATAATACAAAATTCACTTCGAGCAAATATCTATAGAGTCATAATCGTGAAAAAAAGTGTCCGAGCCAAAATCCTGCCCAAGCTACGTAGTGAGCAGGCTTTTTAGTTAGTCGTAAGGCGATTCCAAGCCGACTACAACGCCGCACGATGCCAAAGTGCTCGGTTACAGGCACTTATTAAGTGACATAACGTCGAGATTCGAGGAAACGGGTCATTGATAATTGAGAAGGGTACTTGGGCCATATCCACCAGCAGTGCCAGGGCCCAGTATGGGTTGGTGCAGATTGCCACACAATATTTTCCTCCGCCGAAAAGCCAATGATTTGAAATTCCGTACATAAGTTCAAAAGAAACTCATTGATACAGGATCGGGATTTGAACCCACCACCTCACGATTGTAGGACAGGCGTTACTACCACTTGACCACCAAAGTTATATATCTCCGCCATTAGTGTGTCGATTTATGTTTTATTGGTAGTAAATAGGTATGCAGTGGCGTAGCATGCCTTGGAGGAGCCCGGAATCAAACATAGTTGGGGAGCCCAAATCACTCATTTCTCACAAAAGAAACAAAAATGCTTACATTAAATTGAAATAAATATGTACCGCCCTACTGCAAAAGATTTAAACACGCTTTAAACACTGTTTAGCCGTACAATTTGTACTGTTAAACATTGTCTAAAGCCTGCGTAAAACTTTTGTGGTAAGGCGGTTATTTATAAGTTGTCACTTTCTCCTAGAAATTGAGCTAGCCAAAGAATTCAAATGAAATATACACTTTTCTTGCCTTTTTTTTCGGGAAATTGATGATTGATAATGAATAGAATATAATTACCTATATCAGCTAAGTAAGTCTAGCTGAAGACGATTTCAGTTGTTATAAAATTTCTGCCTGGAAACCCGGGAAAAAAAGAGATGATTTTTTTTCGGGAAGCACGAGATTAAGTGACATTGTGGATAACATTTTACTAGGTTTTGCTTACACACATTAAGGCCCCTGTAGCCCGGGAGCCCCGTATTATTGACACGGCTGATACTGCGGTAGCTACGCCCCTACACATAGTATGTGAAACGAATTGTCGATGGGACCTTAAAGTTCTCGAATGTAGACAATGTATTGGCAAGTGTAGCGAAGGTCTTCACGTGAATCTAAGATCTGGTCGTGATGTCCGGTACACGTTGGATGCCAGCGGTTCGATTAATTCCATCACAGCTCTTTGGGTTAGCAAGATGAAGAGGCCTTAGGTTGGGCACACAATTCGTAGAAGTAGAACTGATGTCCAATGTTTTTCAAAGTTCTCGAGTGAAGACAAGATCAAGAAACTAACTTACATGGGTAGAATGTATAGACTGTGGGTCTCTAATATTTTAACGTCGCTTTCATTCTCACCATTGTCATTTTCTGAAATCAGGGCTATATATTATGTACAGCCACCCGACACATACGAACTCACTTTTATTTAGATATGCCAATACCTACTATCTCTTTTTCATAAACTTCGAACAGTTTAAGACTACGAAAACTCTCGCGATTTGGGTAGGTTTTAACTCATCATAATGGTTCATCCGGTATGTCTAGCATGTGTGTGGCGCATACCTACATTACGTGGTAAGTATATGTATAGCCAATCATACCCGGGCAAAGCCGGGACGGGCAGCTAGTTCCATATAAAACTGCAACTCAGAAAACAGCTGATTTAGTAAATGTCATGAGTAATGATGGACGTCATACTTGTAATCACCTGTTGTAGACTTCTTTTGATGGGAATTGGGAATTTATTGTAATCAATTGGTTGTTATCTATTTTTCGTGCTCACTATTTTTATTTTTCCTAATTATTATTTGATAATTAACAAGTATAAATAATTAAAATACGATGGCTTTGAACATAATAAAAAAAAATACAAAAATATATTGTTAATACATTCACTAAAAACTTATTTTGTTACAACAAAATTAGAGAAATAGGCGTTTGGCAAAATGGTTTGTTCCCAGTATTACTACCAATCTTAGTACCAGTAGTAAGAACAGTAAATTAATTGCCGTTATTACTACCGCAGTTGAAAGTTGTTAGAACAGGAAAAATAAATTACCCGTGTTACTACCGTAAAACTAAAATAACAAAAAGAAATAAAATATGACCTGTCATGCTAGAGTTGCCAGGTGGAAAAGTGACAGCTGTCAAACTTAAAAATGGTATAGTCCCGTAATTGTCGATTTTAGACTTTTGCTGTCTCTGCAAAAGTGAGAGACTTCAACAAAATCTATGTTTCAGATAACTGATGTCAAACTTCACAAAAGTGAAAGAATATCTCGTCGAATGAAAAGATTACCTAATGCTCAAGAAGCGAAGAATGGACATAAATCATTTTTAAGTTTGACAGCTGTCACTTTTCCGCCTGTCATGCAACTCTATTATGAATTCCAGAATGACAGCTGTCACTTTGATATATGTCATATTTGACTTGAACTGTGACCTGAAAAAAACATATTTTACTTTGACAGCTGTCACTTTGACACCTGTCATGCAACTCTAGCACGACAGTTCATATTTTGTTTCACTTTGTTATTTTAGTTTTAACTTAGTAACACGGGTAATTTATTTTTACCGTTCTAACAACTTTCAACGGCAGTAGTAACAACGGTAATTCATTTACCGTTCTTACTACTGGTAGTCAGATTGGTAGTAATACTGAGAACAAACCGGCAAAATTATATTTTTTATTGACATTTATTATAATAGACGAAATCAAATATTATACGTAACAATGGGCAAGGTGAATAAATAACTAATTAAAAATATATTTGAATATTTCAGTAAAATGAAATATTTTAAACTATTACCTATTTCCTTAAATCGTTAAAAAAAGAAGAAAGTCTGTCTAATACTTTTTTCATAATCCGAGGGATAGTTATGATCTTAAAATATGTTTTTTCCCAAGCGTCACGCTTACAGCTCAGCTACTATTATACGATCAGCTTATAATTACTTCAACTAGCTAATTCACTAAAGTAGATGCAAATAAATATACACCAATGCCTTTAAAATGAAAAAAAAAATATGATGCGAAAAAACTCAGCGTACTTATACCTACTGAAAACTTACTCTGTAAAACAATATTTATAAAAAGTGCATATTTATATTAAGTATACTAATTAGATAACTATTATGTATCGCATAATATTTATGCAAAAGAAAAATATCATTACATGATTATACCTAGACAAGTCCGGGAAAAAATTCAGTAAGCTAGCAGGCAAAAAAAAAAATTATAAAATTGTTTTGTTTCAAAGCGCAACAAAATTAACAAACACAAATTTCAAAATTACCAGATAAATAACAATACCTACTATTTTTTCAAGTATCACGCTTACATCTGAGCTTGTTTTAAACAGCATTCTTAACATTGCCCAGCTACCACTTTAACTTAATACTACTCGTAGTTAGCGAAGTTTACATACGCGAGTAGTACCATCAAAGGAACTAATCAATGGTACTACTGACTGACAGAAAACCATTTGCTCTTGCTTATAAGTAGATGTCAACTATCAAATGGGTTATTACTATTTTAGGTTTCTTTTGTACAGTTTTTCCTTTCTTTTGGTATTGCAGCGTGTGTTCTCTCGACAACAGGTTTATGTTTAATTGCTGGTCTAAAAAGTACTGCTCACCGTTGACTGGCACCGTCAGTTGGATTTCTGAATGATGCATCCCGCTGATATCCCTTGTTGATGATAATTCTCGTTTCGTTCGTCCATGATGCACAACTGGTTGCACTATACTATGTGCATCAAAATTTTAGGCAGGGTGTTTAGTTTCCCGAGTTTCAGCAGAGTTTATAGTCAGCATCAAAATGAACAATAAAATCAGACCAGATCCAATATTCATATTGGAAGTCATGATATGTAGAAATATTCTCAGATTTTTTTTAAATTTTCACACATCCATAAACTGAACGTGTTTAAATGAATATTAGAAGTGATATGATTTATCAAAAAGCAGATTCGGTATTTATCGGACCCTTTTGACGTATAGGACCTTAAGGTTATCAGAATCGTGTAATTAATTAATTTTGTCGCGCAGATATCCCACACATGATAATAAAACAAGATTAAACACACGTAAAATAAGAGGAAAATATCAGTCATTGAATTGGAGATTCCCGTCTCACGTTATTCATGATAAACATGAAGAACAACGTGGAAGTTCCCTTTGGGATATCGCTCACGGGATTTTTTCTCGGATTTACTACAGTGTATTTTATACTCCCGGAAGTTCGAAATCGCTAGCTTCAATATACACGTGACGAAAACATGCACGCGAAATAGTCGGAGCTCATTTTTAGAATAATTAATTACTTTTGTAAAATGGTTAGGGCCGAGACTCGTGTATTAAATTAATTTTATCAGTTAAATTAAAATGTTTTTTTTTTACCTGTTTTATTTTCTATTTCTTTTAGTTTTTATCTCGTTACTAAATATATCTTTAGATTAAATTAATTTTATCAGTTAAATTAGAATATTTTTTTACCTATTTTATTTTCTATTGCTTAGTTTTTATCTCGTTACTTAATATATATTTAGATTTTTCAAAAAAAAGAGAGGAGCTGTTCTTAAAATTTCTGCTTAACCATAGAAAGATAATCTTATTTTATTGTACGGTTGATTTATTGGCTAAACAAATGTTATTTTATTTACTTATACTAAAAAACTTAGTAAAATAAATATTTAAGGGGGTCTCCCATACAGCAAACGTATTTTTTGTCGTTTTTTTGCTCCATATTAATGATTTTATGTTGATTCTTTTTTTGTTTGATAGATCTTCATTTACGAGTACTTCAGATGTAGAGGAATTGAGTGGTTTTTTTTTAAATTAAGATTAAACTAATTTCATGGTTACGGGAATAATTAAATTGTAATTATTACGGGAGATGCCATTGGTTCTGAGATACAATTCTAAACTAGTTCAGAGCCAATGGACAAGTGTATATGGTAAAAAGTGTTCTATAACATATTTGCTCGTAAAGTGTCTGTAATTACACCAATTTCAATATCGTGCGATTACAGCATGAGTTTTTTTTTTTAATAAAGTAACATGCATGATTTTTTAAGATGCTCCGTCTAAAAAAGAACGATACTTTTTAAAATCTTAGCAAAGAGTTTTTGTGTCAGAAATGTGGTCAATATTTTATGAATAAAATTAACTTTCGGAGATAAAAATTATTTCGCGCGCTTTGTCTTTGCGCTGTATTGTTTTTATTTGAATATGTCGGAAATTGTAACTAATAATAACAACTTGACAACATTAAAAATGTCAACTGGCAACGTAACAATCACTTTTAAAAATTGATCAAATTTCTATACTTAACTGCTTTAACAAGTAATTAAAGATTTATTCGTTTAAGAAAGTCAGAGTTTTATTAATTTCCTCGCAAATATGTTATAAAACGTCGTATTACATACGTGCGCTTTGAAAATTACAGCCTCTGCTTCCTCCCTCGCCTACGGCTCGGGCTAGCAATATCGCCTCGGCTGTAATTTTCAACTTACCGCACTTATATCATAATGTAATTATTAAAGCAAATAAAGTTTAATATATTTAATTTATTTTTATAGGTACGTATTGAACTTGATCGTTTGTGGTTTCATTCAGTTCATCAATTGTTTTTGAAAGATCATCATTATCAACAAAATGGTACACATGATACTAAAAACAACAGGTAATAAATATAGCTAGAAACTTAATCAAATAACACGCCATTCAACGTTCCTGGTGCCCATACTCTTGTCGCATTGCTGCGCTGGAAGACGATTGACATTATTTGCACCAGAAACGAGGTAGAACGGGAGACGCCACCTTTTTTACAAATCCTGCGCCCTATTTCATAAGTTAAAGTTTTGGCCTCAGCCCCCCAACTGCCCGTGGTCTCTGCGGCAATACGCACGATATAAAGCTAGAGTTACATCACGAAATTAGTGACATGCACGAAAAATCTAATTTCATAGAACTTGTTGCAGGACTAGTTTCTTTGAAATATAATGTAATGAAACTTTCAGTATCACAGCAACCATAGAGCCATCCGCATCGAAACTTGTTTTTGAAATGTATAACGTTTTTAAATACAATTATCTACAAAATAACAAAAAAACCAGTAAAAACATATTTTTATCGATGTCAAACATTGTTTTGCCATTTTAACCACGTCATGTCCATCCTTCACATGCGCTTTCATGAAACTAATTTCGTCGCGTTTAGCATTTGAAATTAGTTGTGTGACATCAGTTTTGTCAAAAAATGTGCAGGACATAAAACTAAATCAGTGTTATGAAAATAATGCATGCATTGTTCGAGTAAATAGGTATCTTCTAGGTAAACGTGCTACATCCTAGACCGCATATCTGCTCAACATCAGGCAGTATGTAGTCAAACGCAAACCTGCAAAGAATAAAAAAAAATAAAAATAAAAAAGCGATCAGATTTTCTTTAAACTTTGCACACCTATCAAAGATCAATGACAATGCATTTATTCGATTACTTAATATGATAATAATATAATATGCTATGAAAGCATGCTTTTTAGTTTTTTTAAACTATAGTTATTACTGTCGGTGTCTCAGCCGCTTCATACAGTGTATGGTGTGTCTCAGATGTGTGGATGCCACAGTACTTACGCAAATGGCATGCTAAACTAAGCACTTGCCGCTTTCCCACGAGACACGAGAGTCAAACCATTCGGTCTCTTCCCGTCGGACCTACTAAGGTCTCGAGGCTCAAGAACACAGGTCGTCAGGGAACGTTTACAGATATATTTTAAGCTCTGCGTATTATGTCATTAAGGGGCCTTATTAGTAAGCTCCAAGTAGCCCAACGAGCCATGGAGAGGGCTATGCTCGGAGTTTCTCTGCGAGATCGAATCAGGAATGAGGAGATCCGTAGAAGAACCAAGGTTACCGACATAGCCCAGCGGATTGGCAAGTTGAAGTGGCAATGGGCAGGGCACATAGCGCGGAGAACTGATGACCGATGGGGTCGAAAAGTTCTCGAGTGGAGACCACGTACCGGCAAGCGCAGCGTAGGACGTCCACCCACTAGGTGGACGGATGACCTTATTAGGACCGCAGGATCGCGCTGGATGCAAACCGCTATCAACCGGTCTTATTGGAAATCATTAGGGGAGGCCTATGTCCAGCAGTGGACGTCCTATGGCTGAAATGATGATGATGATGATGATGATTATGTCATTATGACCATGGTGCTTCGGAAACCTATGCAGCAACGGCAACTCAGTACGAGATAGCCGGCGGCTTCCACTAAAAAATAAACTTATGCGGTGCACAAACTTTGCTTCCTAGGCGGAAAACTCTCAGTCTTCTTCCAGTAATGTACCCAGGTGAAGAGATGGCTAGGCACGCAACCATGCCCTAGACTCTTTCTGTGACATAGCCTTGAGCCTTGCTGAACCGGCCCCTGCAGTATTCTTTAGGCAACTATTTGAGAATCCAGTTAGAACCCACGTTATTCCAAGCTCTTTGGACACTGTTGGCAGCGGGAAACGATACACCTGAGTTTAAAGTAGATACACCAAGCTGACACCGTGTTGGACATAAGGCATACTCGCTTTGCCACTATCAGAGGAAACAATTTTAGGGACGAGACCTGCAACCATGAGCCAATAATGGCCGGCAAACCAACAATGGCGCACTCCAAGACCACCCTGCCGAACGGGAAGAGCCGCCTGAGTCATTGAAATGTTCAAAATCAGTTAGGTGTGTTTCAAATATCAGATCAATCTGTCAACGGTAGGAGCGTCAATTTTTAATTACTAGATTTGACTAAAAAAACATACAGGTGAAGATAAATAAAACCGTCAAAAGGGAAATGATCCCTCCTTTCATCAGTGACTAGTTTCACTATGACGTTTCAATAACTACTTTTGCCGGTATTTGTTGAGCGGGTATCCCACGTACAAATAAGATAAGCATAACTTTACTAAAACTAGGGATATGATAAAAAGCGGAAAATAAAATAAGGAAAAATCAGTTATTCAATTCAAAATTCCCGTCTACATTCTTAATAATTTAAAATATGTTTGACGTCTCTTATGTTCGGTAAGTAGGTTTTTATTACGTCCAAATGGGACTTGTAGGTGACTAATTAGCGCTCTAGGGTATTAATGTAGCTAGAAAAGCCCTAGGGCAGTAAGTAATTTAAAAAAAACACTTCTTTCTTTCAAAAAGTTTGCGTACATCTAACCATCATACTGGCAATAGACATCATGCATTCAGCCCAATAACCAAAGAGGTCGCTTTGATATTCAGCCTTGTCTTCGTGTGAGTGAATATTATAGTCATCAATTTTAAATATCGAACGGCGAAGCTCAATTTCAATAAAATGATTTATTCTTGTAATGCCGGTTTTTTTCTACTTACCTCACAATCGAGATGTAAAGAAAAATAGTTAGCTCGCGTGTAAGTACCAATTGCACCCTCGAACTATAGGCGCACGAGCGCAGCGAGAGTTCGAGGGTCTCGGGCTGCAATTGATGCCTTACAGCCCTTGGGTACTAATCTACTATTACAAACTACGGTCAAATAGAGCCAATATAGGTACTTAGTTGCTAACTGTATGCGAAGCATAATCATAATCAATTTATTGATAACAACAGTTACAGGTCATTACATACATCGAATTTCCAATTAGATACATAAAAAAGGTACGCTATTGTACCTGTAATACTTATCGTAAAATTGGTTGGATGCAACTACCTTTATATTATCCACATCACCAAAAAATAGAGCCTCAAAATTCACAAAATATAGGTTCAAAATTTAAAATCGTATCATACAAGGTGTTATATAAAACAACTTCATTAGCACATTCTAAAACAGGTATTTAATTATTTTAACAATGTATTGTGTAATTTTCGATGTATGACGAGAAAAATGAAAAATAAACTTTTTTGTCGATGGTTATATAGTACAGAGATTTTAACAACTTACTTCCCAATTTTGTGAAATTTTCTGGATTTGTACGGAACCCTCGATGTGCGAGCCTGACTCGCACTTGTTCGGCTTTTTTTCCAAAAATTAGTGACATAATTCAAAATATTGTTTTTTTCTTGCCCAACTTTTGTAATTAGAGTTTTTAGAGATACGTTATTTTATAGCTCAATAACGTTTTAGTTTGAAGACTAAGTTTTTGATTGTTGAAATTGAATGAAATAAAAATTAAAAATAAAATTGCCTTTTTTGCTAAGTTGATTTACTGTAGTCAGTAAATTCACTTCGGTGGTGGAATCACGAAAGGGTCTTACCAACAATACTTTCTTTTGAGCCTATTACACTAACCAATTCTACATATTATTATACAATAATATAATTTAATAATAATTTAATAATTGTTATTAATAAAGTGATTTTAAGTGATACTATTATTATACATGTTATAGAAATTATTACTGTAGTAGGTATAAGAGTAATACATTTAAATTTAATAGAATTTACTATATTCTATAAAATTTAACTTGATCTCTGCGACAGTTACATATTGACATATTTAGAGTTGGGATAGTGGTAGAAAAAAATCGATTTTCAAACAATGTTGTAATGAAATCGAATGAGTAGTTGAAGGTGAGAAATTGGATTTTATTTACTTACTATTATTTAAGATCAAGTATGTACACATGTAAATAATGTTATGATATTAATTAAATACTCATAATAATGTAACGATAGTATTAATCGACGTTTTTCACTATTATCGATGCTAATGTAACATATAATTGGGTTCAATTTAATTACACATGTAAAAAATGTTATGATATTAAAATATACAGTAAAATTAATGATAAATTAAGTTTTATTTAAAATATCGTCAGTATAAACTATCGATATTTTAATTAAAACTCTATCTAAAACTCTGTAGTCACGAACATTCGTCGCCCATCACTAATCGGCATGCCCACAAAGTATGACATTGACAGGTACTGTCTGTACTATTAAGAAATTCAGGACTTCATAGGCGTGATTTTTCTGACTGCTGTCGCAGAGATCAAGTTAAATTTTATAGAGTATAGCTCAAAATTTAATAATATGTTGGTTACGCCCTTTCGTGATTTGACCTTCGACTATCCCGTTGAAGAATATCTTCAACTTATTTTACATCATAAAGAACGGTTAAAACAACCGGGACCTACAATTTAACGTGTCATTCGAGCCACGGTAGCGTTCAGTTGGAAAATGCCACCCGCGGTCACCCATCCAAATACTGACCGTGCGGAACGTTGCTTAATTTCGGTGATCGCTGACAAACACCTAGTCAAACTACGCTACGAACGCTACGTTTAGCCATGTCAGAGGCCTTCAGGCGGCCTAAAAACTCTGACACCAGGGCTAGCCACCCGGCCTATACGAACTTACTTACTTTATCATAAAGAACGACGATGGGAATTACTAATTGATTTTCCTCCTATTATTTCGCGCTTCTTACACATCATATGCTTTAATAACGCTTATCTCGTGATAGATTCCCACTAAACAATTACGCGTTACTGATAACTTATTTCCCGTTTCTGGTAACCTATAAATAGCAATTTTTTATTAGAATAAATTATATCATTACAATCATTCATTTCGGACAGTTGTATTTTTGTAGTAAGTAGTAAATTTAAATATCAAAAAAGTTTTAGAACTGGCTTTCATAATGTACAGTGCGTGTGGTCTTATTTTATTGTTCACTTTGACGCTGACAAGTAACCTTGCTGAAACTCGGGAAATTAAACGCCCTGCCTCAGATTTTGTTATACAAAGCACAGTACATCCAGTTGTGCATCATGGACGAACGAAACGAGAATTATCATCAACGAGAGATGTCGGCGGGACGCATCATCCAGAAATTCAACTGACAGTACCAGTCAACGGTGAGCTGTACTCTTTGGACTTGCAACTAAACAAAGATCTGTTCACAAGAGAACACACGCTGCAATATCAAAAGGAAGGTCTTACTGTACAAAAGAGACCTAATATAGAAGAATTAGATCTGTGCTACTATACCGGTAGCGTGAGAGGTAAACCCAACTCATTAGTTGCCGTGTCTACCTGTCACGGCGTCCTTGGAGTCATACATGACGGGCAAACGATGAGATACATTGAACCCGTTGGAGATCCTCAAATTCAGTCCGCTCATTATTTATACGACCACAAGGATTTTAACATAATAAATAGTATAGCACAATACGGATACGACAACAATAATCACGTTTTTGATCTATTCAAGAGATACAATCAGGAATATGTAAAAAAAACTGAAGCTATCAGGCAGAAGAGAGATACTTCTGTGCAAATACGTGAACCATACAATGCAAACAATGAATCTCGCTATATAGAACTGATGATGGTTGTCGACAACGCAGAGTTTCATGCCAACGGGAAAAATTTACAAACTGTTCTTGCAAAAGTTTTTCAAATTGCTAATATTGTTAATACTCTGTTATCTCAACTCAATATTTATGTAGCGCTTGTTGGTGTAGCGGTATGGAACAATTTTGATGAAATCGTGATAGATAAAAACATTAACATTACTCTTGACAATTTTCTGAGCTATAGGAGAACAAAACTAGCCCTTGAAGTCCCAAACGATGCTGCGTTTTTACTTACGAAACAAAATTTTGATGGAGGAGTCTTAGGAAAATCGCCGCTGTATGGAATGTGTTCAATTGAAATTTCGGGTGGTATAGCTACGACCCATAAGACAAAATCCAGCAATTTAGCGAAAATCGTTGCTCATGAATTGGGACACCTTATTGGCATAGAGCACGACTTTAAAGCCTGCAAATGTCCCGAAGGTAGTTTGTCATGTATCATGAAAGGCATTGTCGATATTAACATACCGCTTCCTGTGCATTGGTCCTCGTGCAGTTATTCGTATTGGGCCCACACTATTATTAATAGGGTGCATGACTTTTGTTTGCTTAACAAACCAAATACTTTATTCAACTCGCCGAATTGTGGCAACGGTTTTATCGATCCAGGAGAGCAATGTGATTGCGGTACAGATGCTGGCATCGGTAGCATCAACCCGTGCCACGCGTGCTGCCATGCCGACACGTGCACGCTACGCAGTAATGCCACGTGTGGAGCCGGTGTTTGCTGCGACTTTACGACATGCAACCTGAAGCCAGCTGGTGTCGTTTGTCGCACGGCAGAAAAAGCATGTGATTTGCCAGAATTTTGTACAGGAAACTCAGAGTTTTGTCCCGCTGATGTGTATCGAATGGATTCTACGCCTTGCGGAGAAGGAGACAATGCAGCGTACTGCGTGCGTGGTGAGTGTCGCTCTCATACCAACCAGTGTCAGTCTGCATTAGATCCTACCAGCGCATCTTCGGATCAAAAATGCTATGACCGTAATACTGAAGGAACTGAATACGGTAATTGCGGCTACGACCATGCGAATGACAAATATATTCCTTGCCCTGCCAGTGACATTTTCTGCGGCCAGATGCAATGCCGCTTTGCAGACCTGAAATTTAGACATCATTCAGATCCAAAGCATTCATATATTAATATGCGTATAACAAATAATGGCTCGACTATTTCTTGCCAGACTTTTTCATACAAACACGGAATTGACGTTGTTGATCCTAGATTAGCACCAGACGGCGCAAAGTGTGGAGACGAAAGAATGTGCTTAAAACAAAAATGTGTCTCCATTGAGTCTGTGCGCGAAGAGATAAGGAACGGCGAGACCTCCGTGTGTCCCTCGGACTGCTCTGGGCACGGAGTCTGCAACTCCGAAGGTCACTGCCACTGCGACGAGGGCTTCGCCCCTCCACTGTGTGCTGAGCCCGGCTCGGGTGGCTCCGTAGACTCTGGTCCTCCTGGCCTATTGAATGTAGGGAAACCAACCCAGCGTCCTATGGGATTATCAGATTCGCCAAATTAGCAACCAACAAACAACCTAGTTTAAAGGTTATTAAAATATAGAAAAAAATATACATATATTGTTATTTAAAAAAGGGTCTTTTATTTCGGCACTGATTATAATGATATATGAAACTGATGATAATTGACATATTGCCCAAAACATTATAACAGTTAATAAAGGTGACTACCAAATACATAATTTAAACCTTGATTCATTTGGCTTGCACATTATGATTTTTTTTTAAATCTGTTAATGTAGTTACGGTAAAAATTTTAAATGTCTTTACCTATTTATTTTTTGTTATTAATTCAGTGTTTACATTAAGTTTTTACAAGTAGGTAAAAAAATGTTTTGCTAAGTAAAGGTCTATTATGTTTTTATTTGAGAGCACCCAACTGAATTTAGGAAAATAGTTCATCAAGATTTTCATCATCATCATCATCATCAGCTTATTTCGGCCCACTGCAGGGCATAAGCCTCCTCCCCTTTACGCCAACTATCCCTGTCCTGTGCCAGTCTCATCCAGGTGTTGCCGCAAAACTTTTGGATGTCATCACGCCACCGTTGTAAGGGTCTACCGGGACTGCGCTTCCCGTCACGGGGCCACCATTCAGTCAGAGACCTGCTCCACCTGCCATCATCACATCTGGCTATATGTCCAGCCCAACGCCACTTGAGATTAATTATACGGGATCCGATATCTGCCACCTTTGTCCTCCTACGGATCTCCGTATTTCGAATTCGGTCACGTAACGTGATGCCTAGCATAGCACGCTCCATTGCTCGTTGTGCGACTCGCATTTTGTATATAGTTTTCTTGGTGAGCGTCCACGTTTCGGTTTCCTCATCAAGATTTTAGTGGCACAAAATTTATTATAGGCCGAATCAAACAACTTGGCGGCTGTGATGTTAGCTACAAGCTGTGGATGACCCAATCCTCGTGCACCTATTATGTGAGCTTCAGTCAGGATTGGGCTATCCACAGCTTGAAGTGTAGCTAATAGCCGCCATGTTTTATGATTCGACCTACATATAATGTTTTTTTAACACGCTTTTATTAGTTTCACCTGTATGTTAGCTTGCTTGTAAAGTTGTAACCGACCCCTTTGAGCTCGATTTTGTCCTAATTTGGGCGATCAGATTTTCTTTAAACTTTGCACACCTATCAAAGACCGATGACAATGCATATAATCGATTACTAAGAACTGAAAAATAAATGAAATATACTTAACTTAGTTGAAAAAAAAAAAAAACTAAAAAACACGCTTTCATAGCATATCAAACTAAAAAGTGTAAAATAATTTTCAACATAGGCAGAAAATAATATTGAACGAAAAATATTAATAACTACTGAAAAATAAATAAAATATACTTAACTTAGTTAAAAAAAACACGCTTTCATAGCATATCAAACTAAAAAGTGTAAAATAATTTTCAATATAGGCAGATAATAATATTGAACGAAAAATATTAATAACTACTGAAAAATAAATGAAATATACTTAACTTAGTTAAAAAATAAATAAAAAACACGCTTTCATAACATATCAAACTAAAAAGTGTAAAATAATTTTCAATATAGGCAGAAAATAATATTGAACGAAAAATATTAATACATACTATATTGTAAAAAAAGCGTGGGGTGCTCGATTTAAAAAAAAATAGGTTACAAACCGCTTCACGCTTTTTTACAATAGTATATATTTCGTTCATTATTATTTTCTGCCTGTATTGAAAATTATTTTACACTCTAGTCCGATATGCTATAATAGCGTGTTTTTTTGGTTTTTTAAACTATATTTATTTTCAAAGACCATCAGAAAAAATGCTAGGTCAATGTCAAAGACTTAAAGAGTTACTCATTTACATTAATCATGTCATTTAAGCCCAATTACAGAGGCGTCATCGTAATTATAATAGCCAAATAGCATAGTTCTGTTTCTATTTCACTTTAGACATTTGATAGAGAGAGAGAGCTTTACGTTGCTATTAAATTTACGCTGGCGCCTCTATAATCGGGCCTATTGTGCTCTTGTCTAAGTCGATTGAATTTGCAATAAGAAATATTGTAGGTATGGTTAGATTATTGAATTAATCTACTTTTGGCCGCTATGTGGGTTTTGGATAATTTTTATATTAAATGACAGATAAGTAAAGAATATTATCAGGAATACTTCTGAAAGATAGTCTTAGCAGCGGGACAGCGAGAGAATGTGACCCTGAAGTTTGTCAAGTGGCCGTGACTAGTGATAGGAAATAAAATCTTGAAATAGAAAAAAAAACATGGTCAAGTGTTCATGTACCACTTCCAGCCTCTCAGTTCATTGGCCAAAGAATGGATGGCGCGACCACAAGATCGCGCTAGATGCAAGCCGCTTCCGACCGGTCTTATTGGAGATCCATAGGGGAGGCCTATGTCCAGCAGTGGACTGCTTATGGCTGATGGATGGATACAAAATGTTCCTGCATGTGAAAATTGTCATTGACAGATGATAGATGGTGAGATGAAGTTCACCGGGTCAGCTATTATTTTAAAATATACACAAATAAATTAATGACGAAGACTGATATCAATATCAGTTAGAAAGACCTTGAAGAGATAATGATGCTGAATCTGGACCTTGACCTTGTGTATGGGCCGAATTAAACTTCTTGGTATCTGTGAACACGAAGCAAGTTGTTGCGTAGTTGTAGTAGTATATTAAATGTCACCCCTGATCACCCATCCGACGACTGACTCTTCATACGAACAGCCAGAATATGGAACGTTTTACCTGAGTCTGTTTTGCCATTAGTACAACATAAATGTCTTCAACGGTGACGTCCACAAGTGGTATATTATTCAGAGAAAAATCGAACTAAGATGATATATACATCATTTGAATGCTTGATTTATGGGCTCTCAAAAATATTTAATTTAGCTTTTTTATCCCTCCATTTTTTTAAATGTGAAAAATAAACTGTATGAAAAATAATAATACAACTATGTATTTTTTCTAGTTTTCTATAATAAAGTGCTTCTATCGTTATTTTACTTGCATTCGTTGCTGATTCTTCCGCATTCATCTCTTGTTTTGCTAAAATTAAAATTTATAACCTACCAGTGTGACCAGTTAATAGGTACAATGTGACAAAAAAACACTTAAAAACTGTGTCTGATTGGCAATGTGAAGGTTACTTAATCAGCGTTGATAGAGATAAACTACCTATTGAGCCAAATACATTTATTTATGATTAGGAGATTCAAAATTCATTAAAAAAAAACGGAGGGCTCTTTTTTGATTTTAACTTATGTGATAGACTCAGAAAAATAAGAACTTTCTCGAAATGTAACGAGTGTTGTGGTTAGAATTTTTGATTATTATTATACTAGCCTCCATACATTTTGTGGACTTGTCCTTTCCAATAAATAGGTATCTTCTAGGTAAGCTTGCTACACTCTAGATTGGCAAAATGTAGTCTAACGCAAACCTATCTCTATACTATACATAATATCATAAAGCAAACTCGCTATATCTGTGTGTATGTCTGTCTGTGTATTTCCTTATATCTTCCAATCTACACAACATCATCGAACGCGGTTTTCACTATTTTTAGATTGTTTAAACGAAAATATTTGTATAGTCCGGGAGTGCACTACTAACCGCTGAGAACTAGGGTCACGATGACCTTTGACAAATATAATTACCTTAGTACCTTATAGGTTTGCTTTAAAAACATCACTCTGTTCTGGTAGTTATTAAAGATAATAATAATGCGTGTTGAAAGCAGGTAATAATTATGTGTTATTTTTATAACTTGTGCTAATTCTTCAATAAATGTCAACTGGTCCATTCTCCGTGGTTATGGAACGGGCTATAACTATGAAAATCGTACCTGGGTGAAGCCGGAACGGACAGTTAGGTCGGGACTCCACTAAAGCGGAGACGAGACGAGCGGAGAGGAGATGTTTTATAAACAACCAATAGAATTTTTGACACATCTCCTGTCCGCTCAGCTTCAATGGAGATTGCTGTGCGGAGATAATATTTGTATAGCGCGATGGAAGCGGAGATGTGAGCTGTGCGCGGACGACGCGCAGTGGAGACGAGAGATGTAAGCGGCGTGCAGTGAGCGATGTCAGCGAGCGTGTCAGAATGCGAACTGTATGCTGAGTGTGAGTTTTGTCGTAAACATGACGCGCTCGCCGCGAGCAATTTGTTTGAACTTGCACTCGCACAGAGTGTTTCAAAAACGCGCCGCTAGTGGCGCTGTACATTTCTTCATACAAATTACATGCTTACGCGCTCGCGGCGAGCGCGTCATGTTTACGACAAAACTCACACTCAGTATACTGAGCACTCAACGCCTCGCACCCGAGCTGAAAAACATCTCTTCTCGCACAGCACACAGCACACCGCACACATCTCTGCTTTGGTGGAGTCCCGGCCTTAGTATCAAATAAAACAAAACTTTTGTGATGACTAAGGAGCATCGACTGAGTTATACATCTGGTTTTTCTGTCCCAGCCTCTCTATACGCATACTTTTATTGCCAGGAGAACGGTCGAAACACATGAACAAATATTTGTACAATTTCGGCCTCTTTGCGACCCATATTACAGTATTATAACACTGGTCGTAAGAGATGAGGCGAATACGTGATGTCTTCGATCCGGAACAAATATTGCCGGATAATTTTGCATGAACAACGTACTTATACTCATTTGTTGAAAGGAAACTGATCCTTGCTATTAACTAATATTTTAAGTCATTTTAACTATTCACATTGTAAACAAAATTATTTTTAATTAATTATTGTTACATTATTACCAAAGTCAACTTTTTGTGTCCGTCTATGAATCTGCTTAGATTTTAGAGATTTTTTATTACACAACAGATAGCTAGGCTTTCACAATCTTTTAGAATATATCTTTCGAAAAATTTATAGCTGCATTATATACGGCTTGATTCGGACTGGCAGTAAATATTCCAACCAATATTTAAAGAAAAATATGGTTATGTTGTCTGTGTATGAAACCATATGCGTTTGCTGAATTTGAGTAATTTTGAGTAGATACAATTTAAATAATATTATAGTGTACACCTTGATAATATGTTATTTACCTATAGGTATGTCAATGTCCAGACATATGATATCATTAAAGTTTGCTCAGCTTACCAAAAATTAGCAAACATATCTGGTTTCCTACACAAAAATATATCTTGGAAAGTGGAATCAGAATGTTTCTACTGTTTTCAAAAAGTCCTTCAAAATATGGTAAATAAATGCGCAAATTAATCCAACCGCATTGAATGCTTAATTTGAATAGAATTTCATATTTTCTAATTTGATTTTTGCTCAAGGCCGCCATTACGCCGCCATATTTTACAAGCAATGTCGAAAGATAACAAGATCTGAAAATATGAAATTGTTATAGACGAAGATTTTTATGATAGAAAATAAATTGAAACTCATTTTCCTAAAACAAATCAGCAAATAATTGAATACTATACAAGGTAATGGCCTAAGCCCGATTTATTTGACTGCCTCGGTGGCTCAGTGGTTAGTGGCCCTAACTTCTGGGTCAAGGAGGCGTGAGTTCGATCCCCACCTAGGGCAAATATTTATGTGATGTCATAAGTGTTTGCTCTGTGTCTGGGTGTTATTTATTTACTATCTATATAAGTAAGTATTTAAAAATAAGTATATGTAGTATATCAGTCTCTGGCAGTCATATCACACGCTTTGCTTAGTTTGGAGTCAGAGGCCGTGTACGTAAGATGTCCCAAAATATTTATTTATAACGCAGACTCATGGACATGTGCATTTTGCCTATTCTCACATACGGAGGCGCAAACTTGATCTTTGACTAATGATCAACAGTCCGACCTTGCGGTTAGCTAGCGGGCGATGGAACGCAGTATTTTAGGTGTAAAACTAACAGATCGCATAAGGAACACCATACTGCGTTCCAAAACACAAATAGCCGACGTGACACAAAAATGTGCCAATTTGAAGTGGGACTGGACTTAATATTATAATAATATTAATCGCTGGGCGGCTTTGTGGCAAGCCGTAAGTGAGTGGCGCCACCGCGAACCCTGATTCCCTGGGGCTAAATGAGACCCCTGACTCCTCTCTTGCCTTAACTGGCCGGTTTGGAGTGGAAACCGCAAGAGCTAAGAACCTAAGCTCCAGGGTGGAAGTGTTAAAGGGCAAAACGCCGCGAGTAGCGTTTAGTGAAAGCGCAGCACACCTCTCGACACCCTAAGCCGTCCACACCAATGTTGCCCCTCCGGCGCCAACTTACGGTTGCCTTCATGGGGGGCCCATTTAGTGGACGGGCAAGACACCACCCGCCTTAATATTTTAAATGAGGCATTACTTGGCGGGTGCCGTACCTCATCCTATAGCCCATCTTTGTAAGTCATCTATCACCACATCACAATAACCCGAAATACTGTAAATCATATCTAGCAATAATTATTATCATCCTACTCTATGCACTTAACAGATAAGTTTTATAACATTTTATATAAAAGGTCCTCTCAAACAACAAACACTGATGCCTGCCAAAGGACCAAGCTATGCTTGTGATTTATACTTGAATAAAAGATAATAATAATATTTTTTGCATTATCTCTTTTATCCGGCAACAATGTCAGCAAAAATGGCCGGAACAGATGCCCCCTTTCCGGCCATTTCCTTACCACCCCATGTCTAGAAAACTCCGTTTCTTATGGTAGAATTTGGTGTGTCACATCAAACACGGGGTGTATTTCAGAGCGATAAAAGTAAAAAGAATTATTACCTTTTTATGCCATTAGTGAATTTTTATTTATGCTTCGGGGAATATGGATATATGATGGAGTTTATGATACGTTTGAACGACAAGGCAAATATGTATGAATATCAACTTTTGAGCTCCAAAAAGGGTATTGAAATTCGTGAGAAATAAACCTTTTAACCGACTCCAAATAGGAGCAGTTTCTATGTATATCTGTATGTAATTTTGTGTTTTTTCATCCATACTTTTGGCAATGGTAAACCAATTGGAAAAACTAAGTAAATAATTAAATAATGAAGTTCGAAAAGGTATAGTAAAGGTACCCTGTTACACATAATCTGCAGCGGTAATATGTTATACACATCAAAAGGTAATTTAGAAATACAATTTATCGAAACGTGAAAAAAATAATTTAATCCTCCCATTTTGGAAGGAAAATTGTGCTTCGAAATCTCGAGTGCAAAAGCCGTTTTTATTCGCCCGAGGTTAAAATTGAATTTAGAACATTGTGTGCACTAAGTTTATAAATTCAAAACATCATTAAATCTGTATACTACGTTCATGAATTTTTCATACAATATTTTTCAATTTGTTAAAAACTAAGACAAAAGTCGTAGAAAAAAAGTTGTTAGTTTTGATGTACAGAATAAGCCCCTAGAAGGATGCTAATTGATTAGAAATAACCCTGTATACTACGGGACTAATCGCGCACTAAAATTACGAGATAAATAAATACTTCCTCATCCTTACGCCTGATAATGATGGCGGTCATGTATTTTATAACATACCTACGCCGTACGTTTTAGCGTACATAAATTTATGTATGCTTTAAATTACATATTTAGTACATCTATATTCCCACAAAAATATTTCAAGTAAATTTTACCAAAATGGCCGACGGGTTTTACAGCTCGCACTATGAAAGAGTAATCAGATGTCATGATTTTCACACAGAGCTAAGTCCACTCCTCGCGCCCTTCACACTTTCATCTACTTTTCTTTCTTTCATGAACTATCCTAATTTTTGTATAATATCCTAAATTACACTTAAGAATACTCTAGCGCCATTTACCGGGTGTGAAGAGTAAGCCCCTAAGAGTAAGTGGAGAGGACTTTTGGTTCGTCGAGCTTGATCTAATGACCAGTACCTCCGTCAAGCAAATGCTCAGCTATAGCAGACTTCTGTATCTGGCGGTTTTTGACTGCCGCGATATGTTCTTTGATCCGTTCAGCAATAGTACGCTTCGTTTGACCTATGTAGGAACTACCGCAGCTGCAATTCACCTTATATACACTAGGAGTCTGGAACGGAATTTTAGTGCGCGATTAGTCCCGTAGTATATAATAATAATGTGTTCAAATCGCGAAAGTTTAAAAGCAACACAATTGGTAGATATCAGCAAAAAAATCGAAAAGGTGTTCGGCTTGTTTCAGTTGTTGATTCAACATTGTTTTCTTTTGACGTTATCCTATAAAATTCTCGTCCGTAAGCCGAATTTACAGACAACCAATTTTTTTTCTGTCTCAGACATAGGAATGTTTATTCATACAGTATGTGCAAAAAGACAACCGTCGTGGCGTAACGGTGATTTTTATAAGCAGCCAGGGTATTAACTATACTTGGTAGACGCGAGTACTGATGAAAACCGAATTGGTCTCTACCAAGTATCAAACACTTTTAGTTGTACTAGCAATGACAGAGCAGTGTTGTCAACGTAATAAAATTAGTAAAATTATGGCTCACGGCGTCCTCATATACGACGCGGCGAAGCTTCTCTTTTTGCCAAACTCTGCCAATGTCTGCGAAAAACTTCCACTGAATCGTTCACTGTTTTGAGATCCTATATTTTTGTAATTTCGCTAGTTTTCAGATGTATTTCTATACGTGTACTCTGAGACAATGCTTCTCGCCAAATTTCATAGTTCTCTATACTCATCATCATCATCACAAGTTTTTTTTTTACTTTTCTCTTCATTCATCGAAAATTGTCAAAATAATTAAAAACCTTGTATAATAAATATTTTTTGTGGTTGAAATAAAAATGTACAGTTTTCAGATTTATTCCTATATGTGTACTCTGAGACAATGCTTTTCGCTAAATTTCATAGTTCTTTGTCAACGGGAAGTACCCTGTAGGTTTTGATTTTTGTGAGTGTCGAAATATGCGTCTTTTTACGACATAAACGGCTCTACCTTCTTTATATGATAACTGAAAAGTTTACCTTTTACACAACTATAAGAGATCATAGATATACGTATACAGTTTAAAGAAGGATGCGCGAGCCCATACATACCAGACCTGTGTTATATATACGAACAGACTAATTTTTTCTCACTTATTTTCTAAGAATGATATGTTCACCAATGTGATTTATGACGCTTCTAAAACTGTTCAGATATGTACAATTTGGCTAAAATTGAATATAAAATAAGAATAGACGAAAACAATTTTCAAGCTATAAGTACCTATTTATTGACATGTATACACACTAAAGATTATGGATTGCCAGGTTTGTTATGTTCAGAGTGCTAAAATGGTGCTCGATTTTAAAACTTGATGTCATGTATTTTTAGTCAATATTGTCTCAATCACAGAATAGGCCCTATTACACAGGGCACAAAACAACATATCAATATACAACTTTTGAATGAACTTGCCACTTGAAATAGGGATTTCAAAATACATGATGAAAAGAATCGATTCCTAAATTGATTCGAGTCTAGGATGACGTCATGTCTTATCACATGATAAGTCCGACTGGCTGAAATTTCGATTAATCTATTCACATTTTGACTCCTTTTAATAGGTCGACTTATGTAATTATATATACGTTTTTATCGTTCATTCCAGAAGTTTTAAACAAGTCAATAACACTATGAAATAACAGCTGGCAGCCTTAAGTACCTCTAAATTCGATCTTTTCTCTTCCAGAAATAAAAAAAAACATTTGATTCGTAAACCTAAAATAAAAATACATACAGACGAACATAGAACCTCTTCCTTTTTTTAAATCGGTTAAAAATGTGAACACATCACGTGATGCTGCTCCATAATGTTATAAAATCGATCTAAAACTAGTAGTTTGACCCACATTGACCTTGCGACCTTATTCCTTTACATGGCCGGCCGCCCGGGTCAAAATCAATTTTGACCTTAAAGTTCATCGATTTGACGAGTCAATATTCGATCTCATACTGACATTATCCGACATTCCTAACTGACCATAGAGAAATTTTCCACTCTGTTTACATTGTCAAATGATTTCATTTTCAATATTTTGCTTTTGCTTGTAAATCACATAAAAAGATATTTATTACTTACCGATGAAATGTGACAATGCCTTTCGTTATTTCTTTTGAAACCGAGTAATTTCGGCAAGATGGAATGATGCAGTTCACCATATTTATCTCTTTGCTTCGAGATGCGACCGCAACGCCAGTCTAATGAAGACTAGTTATTGAATTGGTTGATTCCATATGGATTGGTTGATATTGGTCGGCGACATTTCATTTTGTACGATTAGGTGTCTATCTTGAAGGTCGCTGGTCTCAATGATATTTATATTGATTTTTAAAACAGTGCATGTCATCTTGTCTGTAATATCAGATTACTTTTTGGAGTTCATCGATTTATAAGACGTTGTCACGTCAAAAAAATCAATGTCTAGGACTGATATAAAAAGAAAATGAAAAACGGGATGATAAAGAAAATTCGGTATTCATCCATTTCATTAGCAAAAGTACAAGAACCGCAACTATAAGTTAAGAATATAAGTAAAGCAGCTATTCGAACCTCGGCTGCAGCCTGCGGATGCAGGTTGCGAATGGAGGTAGCACACACATGAGCCGCTGCTTGTATCCGCAGTCGGGAATGATTCCGATGCTGGTTGCCTACGTCGTACATAGCAGGTACGTTGGACTTGTTTAAACAGGTTAACAACACTTTCAGCCGAGGCTCGGTAGCACATGCTGCCGCAGCCGTGTTCGGAATCTTTTTGCAGAAATTCATACAACTACGTAGATAACCAGAGCCCTTAGTCCAGGTTTTGTGTTGTTTACTTAAACTTTTGCGTTCGCGTGTGGCTCCATACATTTTGGTTAGTTCTTCCTCGTTTCCGCCAGGGGCGCTGCGGGGCATTTTCGTTAACCGATCTCGTTACGGAGGTGACACGTTCTTGAACCTCTCTCAATTTTCTGACAGTTGTGAGCTGTCAGAACTGTCAGAAAAACGAGAGAAGTTCAAGAACGTGTCACCTCAGTAACGTAATTTGATGTAATTTCAATCTATGTGTAAACCTGGACTAACGCCTCAGTTCTGTAGCCACAGCCGGCCTAGTGCAGCTGCTGCAAGTGTAGTAATGCAAGTGTGTAGTAGAGCTGTAGCCTGAAACCGAGATTCGAATAGCACCCTTAAGGATTATTACAAGTAATATTAAAATGGAAACGAATTTCTCGGATAACTTCAACTACAGCTTTTGTTTTTAGTAGTAAAGTATATGATAAAAAGTACATATAAAAATAAGAGTATTTTTTTTTTTGATAATCTTTAAGTATACAAAAATGTATGTTTCGATAAAAATGTATAATAACACCTCAGTTCGTAAATATTACGGGCTATAACGAGTAAATGCAGGATTATGTGCCAATAGTTAAAAAAGAAAATCATTATTACATCAACACGTCATCATTTCCAAAATTGCTAAGTCTGGATACCGAGAACGAAGTCTATCAACACTGAATACATCATCTGATTTTGAATTTGACATTTCCTTTTTTTTGACAGCAACAGTAATAAAAGATTGATTTTTTTTCAAATAATTCGCCCATTTTTGGATAGGCTAAAGCCTTTAAGACCATACCGCCACTTCTTATGTATGTAATCCGTAATGTAAAAACAGTAAAAAAATCATTGTAATTTTTCTGGTGGGTTAATTTTAATTAGTGATATGAAAACAGCAAAAAATCCCCATATTTTTGAAGCACATATAATTTTTAGAAAAGATGTTTGGTTTTTTAACAACAAAAAATATATATATTGACATGTTAATTCCGTGCATTCTTCTTTCAAATTATCAGATAAATAACAATACATATTTTTTTTCAAGTTTCACTCTTACATATGAGTTTATCTTAAAAGCCACTGCCCAGCTACCAATTTAACTTAATAGTACTAGTTAGCGAAGTTTACATACGTGAGTAGTACCATCAATGGTACTACCTACTGACTGACAGAAAACCATTTGCTCTTGCTTATAAGTAGATGTCAACAATCAAATGGGTTACTAAACAGAAACCCGGAAGTCAGGAGGCCGAAGATTTAAGCTTAAAACATTACGAAACAGCTAAAATATGGTTTCGGAATTACCAAATCTTATTATCCCGTAGTGAGCAAGATTCTTCAAACAAGGCAGGAGGTCCAGAGTCTACGGAGCCACCCGAGCCGGACTCAGCGCACAGTGGAGGGGCGAAGCCCTCGTCGCCGTGGCAGTGACCTTCAGAGTTACAAACTCCGTGCCCAGAGCAGTCCAAGGGACATACGGAGGTCTTGCCGTTCCTTATGACTTCACGTACGGACTCGATGGAGACACATTTTTCTTTCATCTCCACACTTTGCGCCGTTTAGTACTAATCCAGGATCGACCACGTCAAGTCCATGTTTATGTGTAATAGTATGGCCGGGAACTGTTGAGCCATTACTCGTTATATTCAAATTACTTATTATATACGTATATCCTGAATCAGATTCAGAAAACTGGATATTTTCGGAGCGGCTTTGCTGAATTCCGCAAAGAATGTCACCGGCAGGGCAAGGAATATATTTGTCATTCGCATAGTCGTAGCCGCAATTACCGTATTCAGTTCCTTCGGTATTACGGTCATAGCATTTAAGATCCGAAGACTCGCCGGTACAATCACCCCATAAGTAACGGCACTGGTTGGTATGAGAACGCTGCATTATTTCCTTTTCCGCAAGGTGTAGAATCCATCCGATACACATCAGCGGGACAGAATTCTGAGCTTCCCGTACAAAACTCTGGCAAATCGCATTCTTTATCAGCCGTACGACAACTGATACCAGCTGGCTTCAGGTTGATGCTACCGATGCCAGCATCTGTACCGCAATCACATTGCTCTCCTGGATCGATAGAACCGTTGCCACAATTCGGCGAGTTGAATAAAGTGTTTGGTTTGTTATGCAAACAATAGTCTAACCCCATAATAGTAGTGTTGGCCCAATACGAATAACTGCACGAGGACCAATGCACAGGAAGCGGTATGTTAATATCGACACTGTCTGTCATGATACATGACAAACTACCTTCAGGACATTGACAGTTTTCAAAATCGTGTTTAAATCCAAGAATGTGCCCCGATTCATGAGCAACAATTTTCGCTTAATTGCTGTAATTTGTCCTATCGGTAGAAGCTATACCACCTGAAAATTAAATTGAACAAATCGATGCCCTGAACGATTTTCCCAAAACAAATTCGTCAAACTATTTTTCAGCAAATAAAAATGCAACATCGTTTGGCATTACACGAGCTAGTTTCCATCTCCTATAGCTCACAAATCTGCCGAGAGTAATCGAACTATTCTTGTCTACCTCAATTTCATTAAAATCGTTCCATACCACTATTCCCAGAAGAGCTACATACGAGTATATATTGAGTTGAGAGAGCAGGTTATTAACAATGTTAGTTACTTGAAATACTTTTGAGTAAACATTTGTTATACTTTTCTTATTAGTACAAAACTCTGCGTTACAAACAACTATAACCAGTTCATTATAACGAGACTCATTGTTCGCATTGTATGGTACATGTATTTGCTCAGAAATACCTCTTTTGTGCCTGACAGCTTGACTTTCTTTTATGTTTTTCTGGTAGCTTTTGTTCAATAGATCAGAAACGTGGTTGTCGTTGTCGTATCTGTGATGTCTAACGCTATTTGTATTAAAATCTTCCTGGTCGTATAAATAATGAGAAGACTGGATTTCAGGTACTTGCACAGGTTCAATGTATCGCATCGTCTGCCCGTCATGTATGACTCCACGGACACCGTGACAGGTAGACACGCCAACCAATGAGTTGGGTTTACCTCTAAGAGAGATGCCAGACGGGCGGTGTCGCCGCGACATCGCACCGCGGCGCCCAGTGTTGCCTTAGACACCGATAACATCTAGACAGTTAGC
The DNA here is from genome assembly GCA_949316475.1 of Hypomecis punctinalis. NCBI lineage: Eukaryota > Metazoa > Arthropoda > Insecta > Lepidoptera > Geometridae > Hypomecis > Hypomecis punctinalis. The sequence goes on along the minus strand of OX438820.1, from coordinate 8,070,080 downwards.
GGAAAAAAAGGTTTTAGGGATAACCGTTCAACCTTAAGCTGAAGATAAGTAAAATCTCTCATATACATTCTGATTTTGTGTGAGCCAACCGCGAAATCGGATCGTATGTAGCGTCAGCGGTCCAACTTAGCTAACTCTTTCTAATATTATAAATCAGAAAGTGTATTTTTTGTTCTTCGTTTGATCACAGATATACTAGAGGAATAATGTGGTCGATCGATAAAATCTGAAAGAGATGCATTGATTTAATATGACACGCATTGAAAAGTGACATGAAAATTATATTATCTCATAACCCCATCGAGTATGGACTCGTGTGATTTGTCACAATGAGTGTCACAGTAACAGCTGTCCAAGTGACAGCTGTCAAACTTCAAAGTGATTTATCCCGGTTATTATTGATTCTAGACTACTGCTGTCTTGCAAAAGTGATAGAGCTCAACGAGATCTACATTTCGGATGACAGCTGTTAAACTTCAACGTGATTAATCTGGGTTATTATCGATTCTAGACTACGGCTGTCTTTACAAAAGTTATAGAACTTGACGAGATCTACATTCTGGATGACCGCTGTCAAACTTAAAAGTGATTTATCTCGGTAATTATCGATTCTAGGCTACTGCTGTGTTTACAAAAGTGATAGAGGTCAACGAGATCTACATTTCAGATGACATCTGTTGAAATGTAAATAAATCTTGTCTTGTGAAGACAACAGTAGTCTATAATTGATAATGACCGAGATAAATCACTTTGAAGTTTGACAGCTGTCACTTGGAAATCTGTTACTGTGACATTCGTCGTGACAAATTACACGATCCGATTTCTAACGTGTACGACGGATTTTTCTCATCTTCAGTTTAAGATGGAACGGTTGTCGTCAAAACCTTTTTTGACGTGACAACGTCTTATAAATTGGTTTGCCGGGTGACACTTCAAGAAACTGCGTTACGCTCCGCTCACGTTATGCGCTCACAATGAGAGCGAGTGAGAGGCACGCGTCATGGTTAGCCCGCCTAAGAGCGAGAGAGACAGACATTTTCATCCTTCTTCCTACTATACGAATGAATATTCACATTAAAATTATTTTACCACTCAAAGTCGTTGTCACGTAAAACTTTCGCCCGTATACCGACTTTACAGGCAACCAATTTTTTCCGCGAAATATTCATAGAATACTCGAATACTCTAGATTTAATGTCTAAATCGCTACCGGCAACACTGGTCGCCGCGGTGTCGCCGCGACGACGCGCCCCGTCCGTCGGCCCGTATGGCATATCTGTAACGCTGCCGGTATAGTAGCACAAATCAAATTCTTCTATTTTAGATTTCTTTTGTACAGTAATACCAAAAGAAAGGATTCTTTTGGTATTGCAGCGTGTGTTCTCTCGGCAACAGGTTTATGTTTAATTGCTGGTCTAAAAAGTACTGCTCACCGTTGACTGGCACCGTCAGTTGGATTTCTGAATGATGCATCCCGCTGATATCCCTTGTTGATGATAATTCTCGTTTCGTTCGTCCATGATGCACAACTGGTTGCACTATACTATGTGCATCAAAATTTGAGGCAGGGCGTTTAGTTTCCCGAGTTTCAGCAGAGTTTCTAGTCAGCATCAAAATGAACAATAAAATCAGACCAGATCCAATATTCATATTGGAAGCTTTGATTATTTATTGTCTAGATATCTAGTAACGCACCAAAAGCGCCCAAAAAAATAGAGTATAACTGTTACACTCTAACCCCGCCCGCGCCCATTAGTGACGCCACAGACACCGCGCGGATAACACCTAGTATTATTCTCTGTTTCGCGGCGAAAATATGACGTACTGTGTTATCAATCTGTGCCGCAACTACAAGAGACGTTTGAAAACACCTAAAACGATTTCTTATCACAGGTAAGTACATTTCAAACAACTATTATCTTGTATAATTAGAGAAAATCAGTGATAGAACTATCGCTATACATACTACTGTGATATCTGTGTCATTAGTTGCCAGCTTTCAAATTAAATATTACCCAAATTTTGTTCACATATTTGTACCATTTTTTATAAGAAGATTAGGAGGTGAAATATATATATTTTTTTATATTTTAGGGTTCCGTGAGAAATCCGTATCCTTGTATATTTGTATTTTTTTTAGTACACTACATTGTATGTAGTTGTGTATGTATGCCCTGAACCAATGTGTCCCTGTGCCTAAGGTGGTGGCGTATACTCGCAGAATACGTTTCTTTTTAATTATTAACCGACTTCAAAACAAGGAGGTTGTCAGTTCTTCTGAAATATTTTTTATGGGTGTTTTACGCGAATACTCCGCTATTGATGAACCGATTATTTTTTTTTTTACTAGTGTTTCAAGGTTGGTCCCATATAATAATATATTTTTTTCATTTGGATCAGAATTTTTTGAGAAAAATAACAATAATCCAACAAATTAAAGATAAAGTTTAGGCAAACCAATTTTACTTTTTTTATTCTTAATTTCCAAAATTACTAGTCCTATTTTGATGCGGTCTTCTGTGATGGGTTGAAGTTTGATTGGTGCACGCTTGGTGCGCTATTACCATGAAACTAAAAAAATAACATAAGCCACGATGTTAAATCGAAACGCAATTTATTTAAAAAACAAATACAAAGAGAGGGTCATTAAAGTTCACCAAATATTAATTTGGTAAACTTTGATGACCTTTGCTAAGTACTAGTTTCTCTTTTGTGTGGATACAGATACCGATGTAGCTAAATCTTAATAGACAAAATAGAATCTTTGCAGTTAGTAATCGCAATAAGTAAATGTAAATTTAATTGTCCTTATAACAAATGCATAGCTATACGAAAACCTAAATACCGTGGTTTCATAATATTTGTGTCGTCAGTTTTGTATAAATACTCGTATGTACCTGTTACATGAAAATAAATAATTTGTAAAAAAACATTATATTATAATCCTATAACCAGTATAAATCTACTTATAAGTTACTACGAAAGTTTACGGAACCCTTCATGCGCGAGTCTGTCTCGCACTTGGCCGGTTATTCAAATTATTTCACATCACAGCATATTTGTCAACTTTGTGAAAATTATTTAAAAGCTAGCAACATTACGCACACAAACATGGGACTCGGGGCGCTTGTAATTACAGTGTAAGGCAATTCATCTGTGTGCGTGAACACTCCTACATGCGTGCCTAGCCTGGCCACCTATTCTTATTACCGTTGCAGCGCTACACTCCATCTTGACAATAATTTATCTAAGATTGGAAGTCATGATATGTAGTAATATTCTCAAATTTTTTTAAAGTTTTCACACATCCATAAACTGAACGTGTTTAAATGAATATTAGAAGTGATATGATTTATCAAAAAGCAGATTCGGTATTTATGGGACCCTTTTGACCATTGAAGTATAATACACGAGAACTGAAGATTGCTCTCTATGACGACGTCAGCCAACTGCCGGCGGATGCCGGCGAAGCGCGCCGACCGGCCTTAGTCGCGATTAAACAAAATGGTTGAGTATTTCAGACGTCAAAATATTATTTAAAAAATTAAAAATGAGGAAATGTGTAGACAAAACCTTTTAATCCCGTTCCCAATTTCTTCATAAAGCTTCTGGTGTTTATTTCCACAAATAAATACGGTTTACACTATTCGTATTAATTGAAACTATCACATAAAATATCACGATTTTAAAAGTGAATAATTTTACAGTTGGTGATGCCAGGTGAAACATGATTTTGTGTCCCTATAATTATGGGAGATTTCGACTAATCGATAATTACTTTTTTGATACTATAGGATATCCGCAGATGAAATACGTAAAGATAACGATAAATAATGGATAAAAGCCATTAAAATATTACGAAAAGAAACTGACTGGATAATAATAGTAAATAGTGAAATAGTCAAATTACAATGGATAACAATTTAACTTCAATAAATACTAAAAATACAAGAGAACAATTATCTTTTTTCTTTACAGCGATTTTAAATAATACTAATAATCATACTATTTTTATAATTATTGATAGCTATGAATCAAGCAGCAAAATCAGGCTTAAATATGTTACGTTTTGTTATTATTAGTTTAATCAAATAGCTCGACGGCAACAGGTATCTTTGTCCGTAGATTGAAGTACAGGTATAGTATAACATATTGGGCTACAATTTTCAAAGAAGTATTACGTGATACAGAGATAGTAAAAGCGCGCGCCGCGTGGTATAGGTATGTATGAGTGACACTGACTGCACGCGGGCCGTGCGGGGTGCGTGGTAACTAGTGGTAAGAGCTTGCGAACTCGGGCGCGGGTGGCGGCGTGGCTATGCTAGCTGTTAGTCTGCTATATTTATAATTGTTTACTCCAACGGTTCCAGAATAAAAAAAAAACATCACTGCAATTTTCAAAACAATATATTGTAGATTCTTCATACAATGCTTTCGAATTTTCTTACGGAATATCCTGTAGTACAATATGACACGTCATTGATAATGAAGTATTATTATGGTGATAATTATTTTAATTATCAAGAACAAATAAATATTGGTCGGATAGATGAATAATATTCTTTGTATTATAAAATATATACTTTATTCATAATTACATCATATTATATTTATAATGACTCAAATTCATAATGTATTACTAAAATGTTGATTATTAAAAATATCGGTTTGTATCACTGACATTGAGAAGATATCGTTACATTTTGGGGAAATTTTAATCTAATGAACTGGCACCCTAAGTAGGCATTGTCCGACTAAATTTTAAAATGTTGCTGTTTCTGTCTTATCTACGTCTTACCGTACTTTAGCAACTAGTGTAACAGGGATAGAGATATGATTCTTTAATTACCTACCAACGATATTCGGGCGGTAAATGTGTCGCCATGCCTAGCAACGCAGTTGTTTGAGTCTGCTTATCTAGACATTAAACATCATTGCTTTTGACGTATAGGACCTTAAGGTTATCAGTATCGTGTAATTAATTAATTTTATCTCGCGGATATCCCACACATGATAAGCGTAACTGAACCAAATATGTAATCAGAACCGTAAAATAATAGGAAAAATATCTGTCATTGAATTGGAGATTCCCGTCTCACGTTATTCATGATAAACATGAAGAACAATGTGGAAGTTCCCTTTGGGATATCGCTCACGTCACGGGATTTTTTCTCGGATTTACTACAGTGTATTTTATACTTTCGGAAGTTCGAAATCGCTAGCTACGTGACGAAAACATGCACGCGAAATAGTCGGAGCTCATTTTTAGAATAATTAATTACTTTTGTAAAATGATTAGGGCCGAGACTCGTGTATTAAATTCATTTTATCAGTTAAATTAAAATGTTTTTTTTTACCTATTTTATTTTCTATTTCTTAGTTTTTATCTCGTTACTTAATATATCTTTAGATTTTTCCAAAAAAAAGAGAGAAGCTGTTCTTAAAGTTTCTGCTTAACCATAGAAAGATAATCTTATTTTATTGTACGGTTGATTTATTGGCTAAACAAATGTTATTTTATTTACTTATACTAAAAAACTTAGTAAAATAAATATTTAAGGGGGTCTCCCATACAGCAAACGTATTTTTTGTCGTTTTTTTGCTCCATATTAATGATTTTATGTTGATTCTTTTTTTGTTTGATAGATCTTCATTTACGAGTACTTCAGATGTAGAGGAATTGAGTGGTTTTTTTTTAAATTAAGATTAAACTAATTTCATGGTTACGGGAATAATTAAATTGTAATTATTACGGGAGATGCCATTGGTTCTGAGATACAATTCTAAACTAGTTCAGAGCCAATGGACAAGTGTATATGGTAAAAAGTGTTCTATAACATATTTGCTCGTAAAGTGTCTGTAATTACACCAATTTCAATATCGTGCGATTACAGCATGAGTTTTTTTTTTTAATAAAGTAACATGCATGATTTTTTAAGATGCTCCGTCTAAAAAAGAACGATACTTTTTAAAATCTTAGCAAAGAGTTTTTGTGTCAGAAATGTGGTCAATATTTTATGAATAAAATTAACTTTCGGAGATAAAAATTATTTCGCGCGCTTTGTCTTTGCGCTGTATTGTTTTTATTTGAATATGTCGGAAATTGTAACTAATAATAACAACTTGACAACATTAAAAATGTCAACTGGCAACGTAACAATCACTTTTAAAAATTGATCAAATTTCTATACTTAACTGCTTTAACAAGTAATTAAAGATTTATTCGTTTAAGAAAGTCAGAGTTTTATTAATTTCCTCGCAAATATGTTATAAAACGTCGTATTACATACGTGCGCTTTGAAAATTACAGCCTCTGCTTCCTCCCTCGCCTACGGCTCGGGCTAGCAATATCGCCTCGGCTGTAATTTTCAACTTACCGCACTTATATCATAATGTAATTATTAAAGCAAATAAAGTTTAATATATTTAATTTATTTTTATAGGTACGTATTGAACTTGATCGTTTGTGGTTTCATTCAGTTCATCAATTGTTTTTGAAAGATCATCATTATCAACAAAATGGTACACATGATACTAAAAACAACAGGTAATAAATATAGCTAGAAACTTAATCAAATAACACGCCATTCAACGTTCCTGGTGCCCATACTCTTGTCGCATTGCTGCGCTGGAAGACGATTGACATTATTTGCACCAGAAACGAGGTAGAACGGGAGACGCCACCTTTTTTACAAATCCTGCGCCCTATTTCATAAGTTAAAGTTTTGGCCTCAGCCCCCCAACTGCCCGTGGTCTCTGCGGCAATACGCACGATATAAAGCTAGAGTTACATCACGAAATTAGTGACATGCACGAAAAATCTAATTTCATAGAACTTGTTGCAGGACTAGTTTCTTTGAAATATAATGTAATGAAACTTTCAGTATCACAGCAACCATAGAGCCATCCGCATCGAAACTTGTTTTTGAAATGTATAACGTTTTTAAATACAATTATCTACAAAATAACAAAAAAACCAGTAAAAACATATTTTTATCGATGTCAAACATTGTTTTGCCATTTTAACCACGTCATGTCCATCCTTCACATGCGCTTTCATGAAACTAATTTCGTCGCGTTTAGCATTTGAAATTAGTTGTGTGACATCAGTTTTGTCAAAAAATGTGCAGGACATAAAACTAAATCAGTGTTATGAAAATAATGCATGCATTGTTCGAGTAAATAGGTATCTTCTAGGTAAACGTGCTACATCCTAGACCGCATATCTGCTCAACATCAGGCAGTATGTAGTCAAACGCAAACCTGCAAAGAATAAAAAAAAATAAAAATAAAAAAGCGATCAGATTTTCTTTAAACTTTGCACACCTATCAAAGATCAATGACAATGCATTTATTCGATTACTTAATATGATAATAATATAATATGCTATGAAAGCATGCTTTTTAGTTTTTTTAAACTATAGTTATTACTGTCGGTGTCTCAGCCGCTTCATACAGTGTATGGTGTGTCTCAGATGTGTGGATGCCACAGTACTTACGCAAATGGCATGCTAAACTAAGCACTTGCCGCTTTCCCACGAGACACGAGAGTCAAACCATTCGGTCTCTTCCCGTCGGACCTACTAAGGTCTCGAGGCTCAAGAACACAGGTCGTCAGGGAACGTTTACAGATATATTTTAAGCTCTGCGTATTATGTCATTAAGGGGCCTTATTAGTAAGCTCCAAGTAGCCCAACGAGCCATGGAGAGGGCTATGCTCGGAGTTTCTCTGCGAGATCGAATCAGGAATGAGGAGATCCGTAGAAGAACCAAGGTTACCGACATAGCCCAGCGGATTGGCAAGTTGAAGTGGCAATGGGCAGGGCACATAGCGCGGAGAACTGATGACCGATGGGGTCGAAAAGTTCTCGAGTGGAGACCACGTACCGGCAAGCGCAGCGTAGGACGTCCACCCACTAGGTGGACGGATGACCTTATTAGGACCGCAGGATCGCGCTGGATGCAAACCGCTATCAACCGGTCTTATTGGAAATCATTAGGGGAGGCCTATGTCCAGCAGTGGACGTCCTATGGCTGAAATGATGATGATGATGATGATGATTATGTCATTATGACCATGGTGCTTCGGAAACCTATGCAGCAACGGCAACTCAGTACGAGATAGCCGGCGGCTTCCACTAAAAAATAAACTTATGCGGTGCACAAACTTTGCTTCCTAGGCGGAAAACTCTCAGTCTTCTTCCAGTAATGTACCCAGGTGAAGAGATGGCTAGGCACGCAACCATGCCCTAGACTCTTTCTGTGACATAGCCTTGAGCCTTGCTGAACCGGCCCCTGCAGTATTCTTTAGGCAACTATTTGAGAATCCAGTTAGAACCCACGTTATTCCAAGCTCTTTGGACACTGTTGGCAGCGGGAAACGATACACCTGAGTTTAAAGTAGATACACCAAGCTGACACCGTGTTGGACATAAGGCATACTCGCTTTGCCACTATCAGAGGAAACAATTTTAGGGACGAGACCTGCAACCATGAGCCAATAATGGCCGGCAAACCAACAATGGCGCACTCCAAGACCACCCTGCCGAACGGGAAGAGCCGCCTGAGTCATTGAAATGTTCAAAATCAGTTAGGTGTGTTTCAAATATCAGATCAATCTGTCAACGGTAGGAGCGTCAATTTTTAATTACTAGATTTGACTAAAAAAACATACAGGTGAAGATAAATAAAACCGTCAAAAGGGAAATGATCCCTCCTTTCATCAGTGACTAGTTTCACTATGACGTTTCAATAACTACTTTTGCCGGTATTTGTTGAGCGGGTATCCCACGTACAAATAAGATAAGCATAACTTTACTAAAACTAGGGATATGATAAAAAGCGGAAAATAAAATAAGGAAAAATCAGTTATTCAATTCAAAATTCCCGTCTACATTCTTAATAATTTAAAATATGTTTGACGTCTCTTATGTTCGGTAAGTAGGTTTTTATTACGTCCAAATGGGACTTGTAGGTGACTAATTAGCGCTCTAGGGTATTAATGTAGCTAGAAAAGCCCTAGGGCAGTAAGTAATTTAAAAAAAACACTTCTTTCTTTCAAAAAGTTTGCGTACATCTAACCATCATACTGGCAATAGACATCATGCATTCAGCCCAATAACCAAAGAGGTCGCTTTGATATTCAGCCTTGTCTTCGTGTGAGTGAATATTATAGTCATCAATTTTAAATATCGAACGGCGAAGCTCAATTTCAATAAAATGATTTATTCTTGTAATGCCGGTTTTTTTCTACTTACCTCACAATCGAGATGTAAAGAAAAATAGTTAGCTCGCGTGTAAGTACCAATTGCACCCTCGAACTATAGGCGCACGAGCGCAGCGAGAGTTCGAGGGTCTCGGGCTGCAATTGATGCCTTACAGCCCTTGGGTACTAATCTACTATTACAAACTACGGTCAAATAGAGCCAATATAGGTACTTAGTTGCTAACTGTATGCGAAGCATAATCATAATCAATTTATTGATAACAACAGTTACAGGTCATTACATACATCGAATTTCCAATTAGATACATAAAAAAGGTACGCTATTGTACCTGTAATACTTATCGTAAAATTGGTTGGATGCAACTACCTTTATATTATCCACATCACCAAAAAATAGAGCCTCAAAATTCACAAAATATAGGTTCAAAATTTAAAATCGTATCATACAAGGTGTTATATAAAACAACTTCATTAGCACATTCTAAAACAGGTATTTAATTATTTTAACAATGTATTGTGTAATTTTCGATGTATGACGAGAAAAATGAAAAATAAACTTTTTTGTCGATGGTTATATAGTACAGAGATTTTAACAACTTACTTCCCAATTTTGTGAAATTTTCTGGATTTGTACGGAACCCTCGATGTGCGAGCCTGACTCGCACTTGTTCGGCTTTTTTTCCAAAAATTAGTGACATAATTCAAAATATTGTTTTTTTCTTGCCCAACTTTTGTAATTAGAGTTTTTAGAGATACGTTATTTTATAGCTCAATAACGTTTTAGTTTGAAGACTAAGTTTTTGATTGTTGAAATTGAATGAAATAAAAATTAAAAATAAAATTGCCTTTTTTGCTAAGTTGATTTACTGTAGTCAGTAAATTCACTTCGGTGGTGGAATCACGAAAGGGTCTTACCAACAATACTTTCTTTTGAGCCTATTACACTAACCAATTCTACATATTATTATACAATAATATAATTTAATAATAATTTAATAATTGTTATTAATAAAGTGATTTTAAGTGATACTATTATTATACATGTTATAGAAATTATTACTGTAGTAGGTATAAGAGTAATACATTTAAATTTAATAGAATTTACTATATTCTATAAAATTTAACTTGATCTCTGCGACAGTTACATATTGACATATTTAGAGTTGGGATAGTGGTAGAAAAAAATCGATTTTCAAACAATGTTGTAATGAAATCGAATGAGTAGTTGAAGGTGAGAAATTGGATTTTATTTACTTACTATTATTTAAGATCAAGTATGTACACATGTAAATAATGTTATGATATTAATTAAATACTCATAATAATGTAACGATAGTATTAATCGACGTTTTTCACTATTATCGATGCTAATGTAACATATAATTGGGTTCAATTTAATTACACATGTAAAAAATGTTATGATATTAAAATATACAGTAAAATTAATGATAAATTAAGTTTTATTTAAAATATCGTCAGTATAAACTATCGATATTTTAATTAAAACTCTATCTAAAACTCTGTGGTCACGAACATTCGTCGCCCATCACTAATCGGCATGCCCACAAAGTATGACATTGACAGGTACTGTCTGTACTATTAAGAAATTCAGGACTTCATAGGCGTGATTTTTCTGACAGCTGTCGCAGAGATCAAGTTAAATTTTATAGAGTATAGCTCAAAATTTAATAATATGTTGGTTACGCCCTTTCGTGATTTGACCTTCGACTATCCCGTTGAAGAATATCTTCAACTTATTTTACATCATAAAGAACGGTTAAAACAACCGGGACCTACAATTTAACGTGTCATTCGAGCCACGGTAGCGTTCAGTTGGAAAATGCCACCCGCGGTCACCCATCCAAATACTGACCGTGCGGAACGTTGCTTAATTTCGGTGATCGCTGACAAACACCTAGTCAAACTACGCTACGAACGCTACGTTTAGCCATGTCAGAGGCCTTCAGGCGGCCTAAAAACTCTGACACCAGGGCTAGCCACCCGGCCTATACGAACTTACTTACTTTATCATAAAGAACGACGATGGGAATTACTAATTGATTTTCCTCCTATTATTTCGCGCTTCTTACACATCATATGCTTTAATAACGCTTATCTCGTGATAGATTCCCACTAAACAATTACGCGTTACTGATAACTTATTTCCCGTTTCTGGTAACCTATAAATAGCAATTTTTTATTAGAATAAATTATATCATTACAATCATTCATTTCGGACAGTTGTATTTTTGTAGTAAGTAGTAAATTTAAATATCAAAAAAGTTTTAGAACTGGCTTTCATAATGTACAGTGCGTGTGGTCTTATTTTATTGTTCACTTTGACGCTGACAACCGCTGACCTTGCTGAAACTCGGGAAATTAAACGCCCTGCCTCAGATTTTGTTATACAAAGCACAGTACATCCAGTTGTGCATCATGGACGAACGATACGAGAATTATCATCAACGAGAGATGTCGGCGGGAGGCATCATCCAGAAATTCAACTGACAGTACCAGTCAACGGTGAGCTGTACTTTTTGGACTTGCAACTAAACAAAGATCTGTTCACAAGAGAACACACGCTGCAATATCAAAAGGAAGGTCTTACTGTACAAAAGAGACCTAATATAGAAGAATTAGATCTGTGCTACTATACCGGTAGCGTGAGAGGTAAACCCAACTCATTAGTTGCCGTGTCTACCTGTCACGGCGTCCTTGGAGTCATACATGACGGGCAAACGATGAGATACATTGAACCCGTTGGAGATCCTCAAATTCAGTCCGCTCATTATTTATACGACCACAAGGATTTTAACATAATAAATAGTATAGCACAATACGGATACGACAACAATAATCACGTTTTTGATCTATTCAAGAGATACAATCAGGAATATGTAAAAAAAACTGAAGCTATCAGGCAGAAGAGAGATACTTCTGTGCAAATACGTGAACCATACAATGCAAACAATGAATCTCGCTATATAGAACTGATGATGGTTGTCGACAACGCAGAGTTTCATGCCAACGGGAAAAATTTACAAACTGTTCTTGCAAAAGTTTTTCAAATTGCTAATATTGTTAATACTCTGTTATCTCAACTCAATATTTATGTAGCGCTTGTTGGTGTAGCGGTATGGAACAATTTTGATGAAATCGTGATAGATAAAAACATTAACATTACTCTTGACAATTTTCTGAGCTATAGGAGAACAAAACTAGCCCTTGAAGTCCCAAACGATGCTGCGTTTTTACTTACGAAACAAAATTTTGATGGAGGAGTCTTAGGAAAATCGCCGCTGTATGGAATGTGTTCAATTGAAATTTCGGGTGGTATAGCTACGACCCATAAGACAAAATCCAGCAATTTAGCGAAAATCGTTGCTCATGAATTGGGACACCTTATTGGCATAGAGCACGACTTTAAAGCCTGCAAATGTCCCGAAGGTAGTTTGTCATGTATCATGAAAGGCATTGTCGATATTAACATACCGCTTCCTGTGCATTGGTCCTCGTGCAGTTATTCGTATTGGGCCCACACTATTATTAATAGGGTGCATGACTTTTGTTTGCTTAACAAACCAAATACTTTATTCAACTCGCCGAATTGTGGCAACGGTTTTATCGATCCAGGAGAGCAATGTGATTGCGGTACAGATGCTGGCATCGGTAGCATCAACCCGTGCCACGCGTGCTGCCATGCCGACACGTGCACGCTACGCAGTAATGCCACGTGTGGAGCCGGTGTTTGCTGCGACTTTACGACATGCAACCTGAAGCCAGCTGGTGTCGTTTGTCGCACGGCAGAAAAAGCATGTGATTTGCCAGAATTTTGTACAGGAAACTCAGAGTTTTGTCCCGCTGATGTGTATCGAATGGATTCTACGCCTTGCGGAGAAGGAGACAATGCAGCGTACTGCGTGCGTGGTGAGTGTCGCTCTCATACCAACCAGTGTCAGTCTGCATTAGATCCTACCAGCGCATCTTCGGATCAAAAATGCTATGACCGTAATACTGAAGGAACTGAATACGGTAATTGCGGCTACGACCATGCGAATGACAAATATATTCCTTGCCCTGCCAGTGACATTTTCTGCGGCCAGATGCAATGCCGCTTTGCAGACCTGAAATTTAGACATCATTCAGATCCAAAGCATTCATATATTAATATGCGTATAACAAATAATGGCTCGACTATTTCTTGCCAGACTTTTTCATACAAACACGGAATTGACGTTGTTGATCCTAGATTAGCACCAGACGGCGCAAAGTGTGGAGACGAAAGAATGTGCTTAAAACAAAAATGTGTCTCCATTGAGTCTGTGCGCGAAGAGATAAGGAACGGCGAGACCTCCGTGTGTCCCTCGGACTGCTCTGGGCACGGAGTCTGCAACTCCGAAGGTCACTGCCACTGCGACGAGGGCTTCGCCCCTCCACTGTGTGCTGAGCCCGGCTCGGGTGGCTCCGTAGACTCTGGTCCTCCTGGCCTATTGAATGTAGGGAAACCAACCCAGCGTCCTATGGGATTATCAGATTCGCCAAATTAGCAACCAACAAACAACCTAGTTTAAAGGTTATTAAAATATAGAAAAAAATATACATATATTGTTATTTAAAAAAGGGTCTTTTATTTCGGCACTGATTATAATGATATATGAAACTGATGATAATTGACATATTGCCCAAAACATTATAACAGTTAATAAAGGTGACTACCAAATACATAATTTAAACCTTGATTCATTTGGCTTGCACATTATGATTTTTTTTTAAATCTGTTAATGTAGTTACGGTAAAAATTTTAAATGTCTTTACCTATTTATTTTTTGTTATTAATTCAGTGTTTACATTAAGTTTTTACAAGTAGGTAAAAAAATGTTTTGCTAAGTAAAGGTCTATTATGTTTTTATTTGAGAGCACCCAACTGAATTTAGGAAAATAGTTCATCAAGATTTTCATCATCATCATCATCATCAGCTTATTTCGGCCCACTGCAGGGCATAAGCCTCCTCCCCTTTACGCCAACTATCCCTGTCCTGTGCCAGTCTCATCCAGGTGTTGCCGCAAAACTTTTGGATGTCATCACGCCACCGTTGTAAGGGTCTACCGGGACTGCGCTTCCCGTCACGGGGCCACCATTCAGTCAGAGACCTGCTCCACCTGCCATCATCACATCTGGCTAAATGTCCAGCCCAACGCCACTTGAGATTAATTATACGGGATCCGATATCTGCCACCTTTGTCCTCCTACGGATCTCCGTATTTCGAATTCGGTCACGTAACGTGATGCCTAGCATAGCACGCTCCATTGCTCGTTGTGCGACTCGCATTTTGTATATAGTTTTCTTGGTGAGCGTCCACGTTTCGGTTTCCTCATCAAGATTTTAGTGGCACAAAATTTATTATAGGCCGAATCAAACAACTTGGCGGCTGTGATGTTAGCTACAAGCTGTGGATGACCCAATCCTCGTGCACCTATTATGTGAGCTTCAGTCAGGATTGGGCTATCCACAGCTTGAAGTGTAGCTAATAGCCGCCATGTTTTATGATTCGACCTACATATAATGTTTTTTTAACACGCTTTTATTAGTTTCACCTGTATGTTAGCTTGCTTGTAAAGTTGTAACCGACCCCTTTGAGCTCGATTTTGTCCTAATTTGGGCGATCAGATTTTCTTTAAACTTTGCACACCTATCAAAGACCGATGACAATGCATATAATCGATTACTAAGAACTGAAAAATAAATGAAATATACTTAACTTAGTTGAAAAAAAAAAAAAAACTAAAAAACACGCTTTCATAGCATATCAAACTAAAAAGTGTAAAATAATTTTCAACATAGGCAGAAAATAATATTGAACGAAAAATATTAATAACTACTGAAAAATAAATAAAATATACTTAACTTAGTTAAAAAAAACACGCTTTCATAGCATATCAAACTAAAAAGTGTAAAATAATTTTCAATATAGACAGATAATAATATTGAACGAAAAATATTAATAACTACTGAAAAATAAATGAAATATACTTAACTTAGTTAAAAAATAAATAAAAAACACGCTTTCATAACATATCAAACTAAAAAGTGTAAAATAATTTTCAATATAGGCAGAAAATAATATTGAACGAAAAATATTAATACATACTATATTGTAAAAAAAGCGTGGGGTGCTCGATTTAAAAAAAAATAGGTTACAAACCGCTTCACGCTTTTTTACAATAGTATATATTTCGTTCATTATTATTTTCTGCCTGTATTGAAAATTATTTTACACTCTAGTCCGATATGCTATAATAGCGTGTTTTTTAGTTTTTTAAACTATATTTATTTTCAAAGACCATCAGAAAAAATGCTAGGTCAATGTCAAAGACTTAAAGAGTTACTCATTTACATTAATCATGTCATTTAAGCCCAATTACAGAGGCGTCATCGTAATTATAATAGCCAAATAGCATAGTTCTGTTTCTATTTCACTTTAGACATTTGATAGAGAGAGAGAGCTTTACGTTGCTATTAAATTTACGCTGGCGCCTCTATAATCGGGCCTATTGTGCTCTTGTCTAAGTCGATTGAATTTGCAATAAGAAATATTGTAGGTATGGTTAGATTATTGAATTAATCTACTTTTGGCCGCTATGTGGGTTTTGGATAATTTTTATATTAAATGACAGATAAGTAAAGAATATTATCAGGAATACTTCTGAAAGATAGTCTTAGCAGCGGGACAGCGAGAGAATGTGACCCTGAAGTTTGTCAAGTGGCCGTGACTAGTGATAGGAAATAAAATCTTGAAATAGAAAAAAAAACATGGTCAAGTGTTCATGTACCACTTCCAGCCTCTCAGTTCATTGGCCAAAGAATGGATGGCGCGACCACAAGATCGCGCTAGATGCAAGCCGCTTCCGACCGGTCTTATTGGAGATCCATAGGGGAGGCCTATGTCCAGCAGTGGACTGCTTATGGCTGATGGATGGATACAAAATGTTCCTGCATGTGAAAATTGTCATTGACAGATGATAGATGGTGAGATGAAGTTCACCGGGTCAGCTATTATTTTAAAATATACACAAATAAATTAATGACGAAGACTGATATCAATATCAGTTAGAAAGACCTTGAAGAGATAATGATGCTGAATCTGGACCTTGACCTTGTGTATGGGCCGAATTAAACTTCTTGGTATCTGTGAACACGAAGCAAGTTGTTGCGTAGTTGTAGTAGTATATTAAATGTCACCCCTGATCACCCATCCGACGACTGACTCTTCATACGAACAGCCAGAATATGGAACGTTTTACCTGAGTCTGTTTTGCCATTAGTACAACATAAATGTCTTCAACGGTGACGTCCACAAGTGGTATATTATTCAGAGAAAAATCGAACTAAGATGATATATACATCATTTGAATGCTTGATTTATGGGCTCTCAAAAATATTTAATTTAGCTTTTTTATCCCTCCATTTTTTTAAATGTGAAAAATAAACTGTATGAAAAATAATAATACAACTATGTATTTTTTCTAGTTTTCTATAATAAAGTGCTTCTATCGTTATTTTACTTGCATTCGTTGCTGATTCTTCCGCATTCATCTCTTGTTTTGCTAAAATTAAAATTTATAACCTACCAGTGTGACCAGTTAATAGGTACAATGTGACAAAAAAACACTTAAAAACTGTGTCTGATTGGCAATGTGAAGGTTACTTAATCAGCGTTGATAGAGATAAACTACCTATTGAGCCAAATACATTTATTTATGATTAGGAGATTCAAAATTCATTAAAAAAAAACGGAGGGCTCTTTTTTGATTTTAACTTATGTGATAGACTCAGAAAAATAAGAACTTTCTCGAAATGTAACGAGTGTTGTGGTTAGAATTTTTGATTATTATTATACTAGCCTCCATACATTTTGTGGACTTGTCCTTTCCAATAAATAGGTATCTTCTAGGTAAGCTTGCTACACTCTAGATTGGCAAAATGTAGTCTAACGCAAACCTATCTCTATACTATACATAATATCATAAAGCAAACTCGCTATATCTGTGTGTATGTCTGTCTGTGTATTTCCTTATATCTTCCAATCTACACAACATCATCGAACGCGGTTTTCACTATTTTTAGATTGTTTAAACGAAAATATTTGTATAGTCCGGGAGTGCACTACTAACCGCTGAGAACTAGGGTCACGATGACCTTTGACAAATATAATTACCTTAGTACCTTATAGGTTTGCTTTAAAAACATCACTCTGTTCTGGTAGTTATTAAAGATAATAATAATGCGTGTTGAAAGCAGGTAATAATTATGTGTTATTTTTATAACTTGTGCTAATTCTTCAATAAATGTCAACTGGTCCATTCTCCGTGGTTATGGAACGGGCTATAACTATGAAAATCGTACCTGGGTGAAGCCGGAACGGACAGTTAGGTCGGGACTCCACTAAAGCGGAGACGAGACGAGCGGAGAGGAGATGTTTTATAAACAACCAATAGAATTTTTGACACATCTCCTGTCCGCTCAGCTTCAATGGAGATTGCTGTGCGGAGATAATATTTGTATAGCGCGATGGAAGCGGAGATGTGAGCTGTGCGCGGACGACGCGCAGTGGAGACGAGAGATGTAAGCGGCGTGCAGTGAGCGATGTCAGCGAGCGTGTCAGAATGCGAACTGTATGCTGAGTGTGAGTTTTGTCGTAAACATGACGCGCTCGCCGCGAGCGCGTAAGCAATTTGTTTGAACTTGCACTCGCACAGAGTGTTTCAAAAACGCGCCGCTAGTGGCGCTGTACATTTCTTCATACAAATTACATGCTTACGCGCTCGCGGCGAGCGCGTCATGTTTACGACAAAACTCACACTCAGTATACTGAGCACTCAACGCCTCGCACCCGAGCTGAAAAACATCTCTTCTCGCACAGCACACAGCACACCGCACACATCTCTGCTTTGGTGGAGTCCCGGCCTTAGTATCAAATAAAACAAAACTTTTGTGATGACTAAGGAGCATCGACTGAGTTATACATCTGGTTTTTCTGTCCCAGCCTCTCTATACGCATACTTTTATTGCCAGGAGAACGGTCGAAACACATGAACAAATATTTGTACAATTTCGGCCTCTTTGCGACCCATATTACAGTATTATAACACTGGTCGTAAGAGATGAGGCGAATACGTGATGTCTTCGATCCGGAACAAATATTGCCGGATAATTTTGCATGAACAACGTACTTATACTCATTTGTTGAAAGGAAACTGATCCTTGCTATTAACTAATATTTTAAGTCATTTTAACTATTCACATTGTAAACAAAATTATTTTTAATTAATTATTGTTACATTATTACCAAAGTCAACTTTTTGTGTCCGTCTATGAATCTGCTTAGATTTTAGAGTGTAAAACACAACAGATAGCTAGGCTTTCACAATCTTTTAGAATATATCTTTCGAAAAATTTATAGCTGCATTATATACGGCTTGATTCGGACTGGCAGTAAATATTCCAACCAATATTTAAAGAAAAATATGGTTATGTTGTCTGTGTATGAAACCATATGCGTTTGCTGAATTTGAGTAATTTTGAGTAGATACAATTTAAATAATATTATAGTGTACACCTTGATAATATGTTATTTACCTATAGGTATGTCAATGTCCAGACATATGATATCATTAAAGTTTGCTCAGCTTACCAAAAATTAGCAAACATATCTGGTTTCCTACACAAAAATATATCTTGGAAAGTGGAATCAGAATGTTTCTACTGTTTTCAAAAAGTCCTTCAAAATATGGTAAATAAATGCGCAAATTAATCCAACCGCATTGAATGCTTAATTTGAATAGAATTTCATATTTTCTAATTTGATTTTTGCTCAAGGCCGCCATTACGCCGCCATATTTTACAAGCAATGTCGAAAGATAACAAGATCTGAAAATATGAAATTGTTATAGACGAAGATTTTTATGATAGAAAATAAATTGAAACTCATTTTCCTAAAACAAATCAGCAAATAATTGAATACTATACAAGGTAATGGCCTAAGCCCGATTAATTTGACTGCCTCGGTGGCTCAGTGGTTAGTGGCCCTAACTTCTGGGTCAAGGAGGCGTGAGTTCGATCCCCACCTAGGGCAAATATTTATGTGATGTCATAAGTGTTTGCTCTGTGTCTGGGTGTTATTTATTTACTATCTATATAAGTAAGTATTTAAAAATAAGTATATGTAGTATATCAGTCTCTGGCAGTCATATCACACGCTTTGCTTAGTTTGGAGTCAGAGGCCGTGTACGTAAGATGTCCCAAAATATTTATTTATAACGCAGACTCATGGACATGTGCATTTTGCCTATTCTCACATACGGAGGCGCAAACTTGATCTTTGACTAATGATCAACAGTCCGACCTTGCGGTTAGCTAGCGGGCGATGGAACGCAGTATTTTAGGTGTAAAACTAACAGATCGCATAAGGAACACCATACTGCGTTCCAAAACACAAATAGCCGACGTGACACAAAAATGTGCCAATTTGAAGTGGGACTGGACTTAATATTATAATAATATTAATCGCTGGGCGGCTTTGTGGCAAGCCGTAAGTGAGTGGCGCCACCGCGAACCCTGATTCCCTGGGGCTAAATGAGACCCCTGACTCCTCTCTTGCCTTAACTGGCCGGTTTGGAGTGGAAACCGCAAGAGCTAAGAACCTAAGCTCCAGGGTGGAAGTGTTAAAGGGCAAAACGCCGCGAGTAGCGTTTAGTGAAAGCGCAGCACACCTCTCGACACCCTAAGCCGTCCACACCAATGTTGCCCCTCCGGCGCCAACTTACGGTTGCCTTCATGGGGGGCCCATTTAGTGGACGGGCAAGACACCACCCGCCTTAATATTTTAAATGAGGCATTACTTGGCGGGTGCCGTACCTCATCCTATAGCCCATCTTTGTAAGTCATCTATCACCACATCACAATAACCCGAAATACTGTAAATCATATCTAGCAATAATTATTATCATCCTACTCTATGCACTTAACAGATAAGTTTTATAACATTTTATATAAAAGGGCCTCTCAAACAACAAACACTGATGCCTGCCAAAGGACCAAGCTATGCTTGTGATTTATACTTGAATAAAAGATAATAATAATATTTTTTGCATTATCTCTTTTATCCGGCAACAATGTCAGCAAAAATGGCCGGAACAGATGCCCCCTTTCCGGCCATTTCCTTACCACCCCATGTCTAGAAAACTCCGTTTCTTATGGTAGAATTTGGTGTGTCACATCAAACACGGGGTGTATTTCAGAGCGATAAAAGTAAAAAGAATTATTACCTTTTTATGCCATTAGTGAATTTTTATTTATGCTTCGGGGAATATGGATATATGATGGAGTTTATGATACGTTTGAACGACAAGGCAAATATGTATGAATATCAACTTTTGAGCTCCAAAAAGGGTATTGAAATTCGTGAGAAATAAACCTTTTAACCGACTCCAAATAGGAGCAGTTTCTATGTATATCTGTATGTAATTTTGTGTTTTTTCATCCATACTTTTGGCAATGGTAAACCAATTGGAAAAACTAAGTAAATAATTAAATAATGAAGTTCGAAAAGGTATAGTAAAGGTACCCTGTTACACATAATCTGCAGCGGTAATATGTTATACACATCAAAAGGTAATTTAGAAATACAATTTATCGAAACGTGAAAAAAATAATTTAATCCTCCCATTTTGGAAGGAAAATTGTGCTTCGAAATCTCGAGTGCAAAAGCCGTTTTTATTCGCCCGAGGTTAAAATTGAATTTAGAACATTGTGTGCACTAAGTTTATAAATTCAAAACATCATTAAATCTGTATACTACGTTCATGAATTTTTCATACAATATTTTTCAATTTGTTAAAAACTAAGACAAAAGTCGTAGAAAAAAAGTTGTTAGTTTTGATGTACAGAATAAGCCCCTAGAAGGATGCTAATTGATTAGAAATAACCCTGTATACTACGGGACTAATCGCGCACTAAAATTACGAGATAAATAAATACTTCCTCATCCTTACGCCTGATAATGATGGCGGTCATGTATTTTATAACATACCTACGCCGTACGTTTTAGCGTACATAAATTTATGTATGCTTTAAATTACATATTTAGTACATCTATATTCCCACAAAAATATTTCAAGTAAATTTTACCAAAATGGCCGACGGGTTTTACAGCTCGCACTATGAAAGAGTAATCAGATGTCATGATTTTCACACAGAGCTAAGTCCACTCCTCGCGCCCTTCACACTTTCATCTACTTTTCTTTCTTTCATGAACTATCCTAATTTTTGTATAATATCCTAAATTACACTTAAGAATACTCTAGCGCCATTTACCGGGTGTGAAGAGTAAGCCCCTAAGAGTAAGTGGAGAGGACTTTTGGTTCGTGGAGCTTGATCTAATGACCAGTACCTCCGTCAAGCAAATGCTCAGCTATAGCAGACTTCTGTATCTGGCGGTTTTTGACTGCCGCGATATGTTCTTTGATCCGTTCAGCAATAGTACGCTTCGTTTGACCTATGTAGGAACTACCGCAGCTGCAATTCACCTTATATACACTAGGAGTCTGAAACGGAATTTTAGTGCGCGATTAGTCCCGTAGTATATAATAATAATGTGTTCAAATCGCGAAAGTTTAAAAGCAACACAATTGGTAGATATCAGCAAAAAAATCGAAAAGGTGTTCGGCTTGTTTCAGTTGTTGATTCAACATTGTTTTCTTTTGACGTTATCCTATAAAATTCTCGTCCGTAAGCCGAATTTACAGACAACCAATTTTTTTTCTGTCTCAGACATAGGAATGTTTATTCATACAGTATTTGCAAAAAGACAACCGTCGTGGCGTAACGGTGATTTTTATAAGCAGCCAGGGTATTAACTATACTTGGTAGACGCGAGTACTGATGAAAACCGAATTGGTCTCTACCAAGTATCAAACACTTTTAGTTGTACTAGCAATGACAGAGCAGTGTTGTCAACGTAATAAAATTAGTAAAATTATGGCTCACGGCGTCCTCATATACGACGCGGCGAAGCTTCTCTTTTTGCCAAACTCTGCCAATGTCTGCGAAAAACTTCCACTGAATCGTTCACTGTTTTGAGATCCTATATTTTTGTAATTTCGCTAGTTTTCAGATGTATTTCTATACGTGTACTCTGAGACAATGCTTCTCGCCAAATTTCATAGTTCTCTATACTCATCATCATCATCACAAGTTTTTTTTTTACTTTTCTCTTCATTCATCGAAAATTGTCAAAATAATTAAAAACCTTGTATAATAAATATTTTTTGTGGTTGAAATAAAAATGTACAGTTTTCAGATTTATTCCTATATGTGTACTCTGAGACAATGCTTTTCGCTAAATTTCATAGTTCTTTGTCAACGGGAAGTACCCTGTAGGTTTTGATTTTTGTGAGTGTCGAAATATGCGTCTTTTTACGACATAAACGGCTCTACCTTCTTTATATGATAACTGAAAAGTTTACCTTTTACACAACTATAAGAGATCATAGATATACGTATACAGTTTAAAGAAGGATGCGCGAGCCCATACATACCAGACCTGTGTTATATACGAACAGACTAATTTTTTCTCACTTATTTTCTAAGAATGATATGTTCACCAATGTGATTTATGACGCTTCTAAAACTGTTCAGATATGTACAATTTGGCTAAAATTGAATATAAAATAAGAAAAGACGAAAACAATTTTCAAGCTATAAGTACCTATTTATTGACATGTATACACACTAAAGATTATGGATTGCCAGGTTTGTTATGTTCAGAGTGCTAAAATGGTGCTCGATTTTAAAACTTGATGTCATGTATTTTTAGTCAATATTGTCTCAATCACAGAATAGGCCCTATTACACAGGGCACAAAACAACATATCAATATACAACTTTTGAATGAACTTGCCACTTGAAATAGGGATTTCAAAATACATGATGAAAAGAATCGATTCCTAAATTGATTCGAGTCTAGGATGACGTCATGTCTTATCACATGATAAGTCCGACTGGCTGAAATTTCGATTAATCTATTCACATTTTGACTCCTTTTAATAGGTCGACTTATGTAATTATATATACGTTTTTATCGTTCATTCCAGAAGTTTTAAACAAGTCAATAACACTATGAAATAACAGCTGGCAGCCTTAAGTACCTCTAAATTCGATCTTTTCTCTTCCAGAAATAAAAAAAAACATTTGATTCGTAAACCTAAAATAAAAATACATACAGACGAACATAGAACCTCTTCCTTTTTTTAAATCGGTTAAAAATGTGAACACATCACGTGATGCTGCTCCATAATGTTATAAAATCGATCTAAAACTAGTAGTTTGACCCACATTGACCTTGCGACCTTATTCCTTTACATGGCCGGCCGCCCGGGTCAAAATCAATTTTGACCTTAAAGTTAATCGATTTGACGAGTCAATATTCGATCTCATACTGACATTATCCGACATTCCTAACTGACCATAGAGAAATTTTCCACTCTGTTTACATTGTCAAATGATTTCATTTTCAATATTTTGCTTTTGCTTGTAAATCACATAAAAAGATATTTATTACTTACCGATGAAATGTGACAATGCCTTTCGTTATTTCTTTTGAAACCGAGTAATTTCGGCAAGATGGAATGATGCAGTTCACCATATTTATCTCTTTGCTTCGAGATGCGACCGCAACGCCAGTCTAATGAAGACTAGTTATTGAATTGGTTGATTCCATATGGATTGGTTGATATTGGTCGGCGACATTTCATTTTGTACGATTAGGTGTCTATCTTGAAGGTCGCTGGTCTCAATGATATTTATATTGATTTTTAAAACAGTGCATGTCATCTTGTCTGTAATATCAGATTACTTTTTGGAGTTCATCGATTTATAAGACGTTGTCACGTCAAAAAAATCAATGTCTAGGACTGATATAAAAAGAAAATGAAAAACGGGATGATAAAGAAAATTCGGTATTCATCCATTTCATTAGCAAAAGTACAAGAACCGCAACTATAAGTTAAGAATATAAGTAAAGCAGCTATTCGAACCTCGGCTGCAGCCTGCGGATGCAGGTTGCGAATGGAGGTAGCACACACATGAGCCGCTGCTTGTATCCGCAGTCGGGAATGATTCCGATGCTGGTTGCCTACGTCGTACATAGCAGGTACGTTGGACTTGTTTAAACAGGTTAACAACACTTTCAGCCGAGGCTCGGTAGCACATGCTGCCGCAGCCGTGTTCGGAATCTTTTTGCAGAAATTCATACAACTACGTAGATAACCAGAGCCCTTAGTCCAGGTTTTGTGTTGTTTACTTAAACTTTTGCGTTCGCGTGTGGCTCCATACATTTTGGTTAGTTCTTCCTCGTTTCCGCCAGGGGCGCTGCGGGGCATTTTCGTTAACCGATCTCGTTACGGAGGTGACACGTTCTTGAACCTCTCTCAATTTTCTGACAGTTGTGAGCTGTCAGAACTGTCAGAAAAACGAGAGAAGTTCAAGAACGTGTCACCTCAGTAACGTAATTTGATGTAATTTCAATCTATGTGTAAACCTGGACTAACGCCTCAGTTCTGTAGCCACAGCCGGCCTAGTGCAGCTGCTGCAAGTGTAGTAATGCAAGTGTGTAGTAGAGCTGTAGCCTGAAACCGAGATTCGAATAGCACCCTTAAGGATTATTACAAGTAATATTAAAATGGAAACGAATTTCTCGGATAACTTCAACTACAGCTTTTGTTTTTAGTAGTAAAGTATATGATAAAAAGTACATATAAAAATAAGAGTATTTTTTTTTTTGATAATCTTTAAGTATACAAAAATGTATGTTTCGATAAAAATGTATAATAACACCTCAGTTCGTAAATATTACGGGCTATAACGAGTAAATGCAGGATTATGTGCCAATCTACACTAATATTATAAAGAGGAAAGATTTGTATTTTTGTATTTTTGTATGTAATGAATAAACTCAAAAAGTACTGGACCGATTTTAATGATTCTTTTTTCATTAGAAAGCTACATTATCACTGAGTAACATAGGCTATTTTAATTGCAAGAAAAAAATAAGGATCCCTATTAAAACTATAATAATGTTACGCAAGATGTAAAAAAATGCCTAAAATATTCTTTACATCGCGTGCGCTGCGAAAACTATTGATGATGGAATAAAATAATGTACTACGACTTTATAGAACACACCATAATTTACAAAAAATGTCGCGACAGCATATATCTAACTATTATAGTTAAGCCGTAATAACTGTTCTTTTATTCTTAAAAATTAATTGAAATACCGTCGCCGGAAAAGGATCTTAATTTGTATCTTGGTATTAATCCTTATCAAAAAAAATTATTTCATATTCAAGATTGTTTCAATAGCTTTATGCAACTTTTTAAATTATTTAATTCAGACATTTTATTACAAAGATATCACGAGTTCAAAAATGTAAGTAGGTATTATAAAAGTTCCGTTTCGCCGCTCAGCCCGCTTGGCACTTCATGTACTTTGTACAAATGTACATAATACAAAATTCACTTCGAGCAAATATCTATAGAGTCATAATCGTGAAAAAAAGTGTCCGAGCCAAAATCCTGCCCAAGCTACGTAGTGAGCAGGCTTTTTAGTTAGTCGTAAGGCGATTCCAAGCCGACTACAACGCCGCACGATGCCAAAGTGCTCGGTTACAGGCACTTATTAGGTGACATAACGTCGAGATTCGAGGAAACGGGTCATTGATAATTGAGAAGGGTACTTGGGCCATATCCACCAGCAGTGCCAGGGCCCAGTATGGGTTGGTGCAGATTGCCACACAATATTTTCCTTCGCCGAAAAGCCAATGATTTGAAATTCCGTACATAAGTTCAAAAGAAACTCATTGATACAGGATCGGGATTTGAACCCACCACCTCACGATTGTAGGACAGGCGTTACTACCACTTGACCACCAAAGTTATATATCTCCGCCATTAGTGTGTCGATTTATGTTTTATTGGTAGTAAATAGGTATGCAGTGGCGTAGCATGCCTTGGAGGAGCCCGGAATCAAACATAGTTGGGGAGCCCAAATCACTCATTTCTCACAAAAGAAACAAAAATGCTTACATTAAATTGAAATAAATATGTACCGCCCTACTGCAAAAGATTTAAACACGCTTTAAACACTGTTTAGCCGTACAATTTGTACTGTTAAACATTGTCTAAAGCCTGCGTAAAACTTTTGTGGTAAGACGGTTATTTATAAGTTGTCTTTTTCTCCTAGAAATTGAGCTAGCCAAAGAATTCAAATGAAATATACACTTTTCTTGCCTTTTTTTTCGGGAAATTGATGATTGATAATGAATAGAATATAATTACCTATATCAGCTAAGTAAGTCTAGCTGAAGACGATTTCAGTTGTTATAAAATTTCTGCCTGGAAACCCGGGAAAAAAAAGAGATGATTTTTTTTCGGGAAGCACGAGATTAAGTGACATTGTGGATAACATTTTACTAGGTTTTGCTTACACACATTAAGGCCCCTGTAGCCCGGGAGCCCCGTATTATTGACACGGCTGATACTGCGGTAGCTACGCCCCTACACATAGTATGTGAAACGAATTGTCGATGGATGGGAAGTTCTCGAATGTAGACAATGTATTGGCAAGTGTAGCGAAGGTCTTCACGTGAATCTAAGATCTGGTCGTGATGTCCGGAACACGTTGGATGCCAGCGGTTCGATTAATTCCATCACAGCTCTTTGGGTTAGCAAGTTGAAGAGGCCTTAGGTAGGGCACACAATTCGTAGAAGTAGAACTGATGTCCAATGTTTTTCAAAGTTCTCGAGTGAAGACAAGATCAAGAAACTAACTTACATGGGTAGAATGTATAGACTGTGGGTCTCTAATATTTTAACGTCGCTTTCATTCTCACCATTGTCATTTTCTGAAATCAGGGCTATATATTATGTACAGCCACCCGACACATACGAACTCACTTTTATTTAGATATGCCAATACCTACTATCTCTTTTTCATAAACTTCGAACAGTTTAAGACTACGAAAACTCTCGCGATTTGGGTAGGTTTTAACTCATCATAATGGTTCATCCGGTATGTCTAGCATGTGTGTGGCGCATACCTACATTACGTGGTAAGTATATGTATAGCCAATCATACCCGGGCAAAGCCGGGACGGGCAGCTAGTAGTTAAAAAAGAAAATCATTATTACATCAACACGTCATCATTTCCAAAATTGCTAAGTCTGGATACCGAGAACGAAGTCTATCAACACTGAATACATCATCTGATTTTGAATTTGACATTTCCTTTTTTTTGACAGCAACAGTAATAAAAGATTGATTTTTTTTCAAATAATTCGCCCATTTTTGGATAGGCTAAAGCCTTTAAGACCATACCGCCACTTCTTATGTATGTAATCCGTAATGTAAAAACAGTAAAAAAATCATTGTAATTTTTCTGGTGGGTTAATTTTAATTAGTGATATGAAAACAGCAAAAAATCCCCATATTTTTGAAGCACATATAATTTTTAGAAAAGATGTTTGGTTTTTTAACAACAAAAAATATATATATTGACATGTTAATTCCGTGCATTCTTCTTTCAAATTATCAGATAAATAACAATACATATTTTTTTTCAAGTTTCACTCTTACATATGAGTTTATCTTAAAAGCCACTGCCCAGCTACCAATTTAACTTAATAGTACTAGTTAGCGAAGTTTACATACGTGAGTAGTACCATCAATGGTACTACCTACTGACTGACAGAAAACCATTTGCTCTTGCTTATAAGTAGATGTCAACAATCAAATGGGTTACTAAACAGAAACCCGGAAGTCAGGAGGCCGAAGATATAAGCTTAAAACATTACGAAACAGCTAAAATATGGTTTCGGAATTACCAAATCTTATTATCCCGTAGTGAGCAAGATTCTTCAAACAAGGCAGGAGGTCCAGAGTCTACGGAGCCACCCGAGCCGGACTCAGCGCACAGTGGAGGGGCGAAGCCCTCGTCGCCGTGGCAGTGACCTTCAGAGTTACAAACTCCGTGCCCAGAGCAGTCCAAGGGACATACGGAGGTCTTGCCGTTCCTTATGACTTCACGTACGGACTCGATGGAGACACATTTTTCTTTCATCTCCACACTTTGCGCCGTTTAGTACTAATCCAGGATCGACCACGTCAAGTCCATGTTTATGTGTAATAGTATGGCCGGGAACTGTTGAGCCATTACTCGTTATATTCAAATTACTTATTATATACGTATATCCTGAATCAGATTCAGAAAACTGGATATTTTCGGAGCGGCTTTGCTGAATTCCGCAAAGAATGTCACCGGCAGGGCAAGGAATATATTTGTCATTCGCATAGTCGTAGCCGCAATTACCGTATTCAGTTCCTTCGGTATTACGGTCATAGCATTTAAGATCCGAAGACTCGCCGGTACAATCACCCCATAAGTAACGGCACTGGTTGGTATGAGAACGCTGCATTATTTCCTTTTCCGCAAGGTGTAGAATCCATCCGATACACATCAGCGGGACAGAATTCTGAGCTTCCCGTACAAAACTCTGGCAAATCGCATTCTTTATCAGCCGTACGACAACTGATACCAGCTGGCTTCAGGTTGATGCTACCGATGCCAGCATCTGTACCGCAATCACATTGCTCTCCTGGATCGATAGAACCGTTGCCACAATTCGGCGAGTTGAATAAAGTGTTTGGTTTGTTATGCAAACAATAGTCTAACCCCATAATAGTAGTGTTGGCCCAATACGAATAACTGCACGAGGACCAATGCACAGGAAGCGGTATGTTAATATCGACACTGTCTGTCATGATACATGACAAACTACCTTCAGGACATTGACAGTTTTCAAAATCGTGTTTAAATCCAAGAATGTGCCCCGATTCATGAGCAACAATTTTCGCTTAATTGCTGTAATTTGTCCTATCGGTAGAAGCTATACCACCTGAAAATTAAATTGAACAAATCGATGCCCTGAACGATTTTCCCAAAACAAATTCGTCAAACTATTTTTCAGCAAATAAAAATGCAACATCGTTTGGCATTACACGAGCTAGTTTCCATCTCCTATAGCTCACAAATCTGCCGAGAGTAATCGAACTATTCTTGTCTACCTCAATTTCATTAAAATCGTTCCATACCACTATTCCCAGAAGAGCTACATACGAGTATATATTGAGTTGAGAGAGCAGGTTATTAACAATGTTAGTTACTTGAAATACTTTTGAGTAAACATTTGTTATACTTTTCTTATTAGTACAAAACTCTGCGTTACAAACAACTATAACCAGTTCATTATAACGAGACTCATTGTTCGCATTGTATGGTACATGTATTTGCTCAGAAATACCTCTTTTGTGCCTGACAGCTTGACTTTCTTTTATGTTTTTCTGGTAGCTTTTGTTCAATAGATCAGAAACGTGGTTGTCGTTGTCGTATCTGTGATGTCTAACGCTATTTGTATTAAAATCTTCCTGGTCGTATAAATAATGAGAAGACTGGATTTCAGGTACTTGCACAGGTTCAATGTATCGCATCGTCTGCCCGTCATGTATGACTCCACGGACACCGTGACAGGTAGACACGCCAACCAATGAGTTGGGTTTACCTCTAAGAGAGATGCCAGACGGGCGGTGTCGCCGCGACATCGCACCGCGGCGCCCAGTGTTGCCTTAGACACCGATAACATCTAGACAGTTAGCGGAAAAAAAGGTTTTAGGGATAACCGTTCAACCTTAAGCTGAAGATAAGTAAAATCTCTCATATACATTCTGATTTTGTGTGAGCCAACCGCGAAATCGGATCGTATGTAGCGTCAGCGGTCCAACTTAGCTAACTCTTTCTAATATTATAAATCAGAAAGTGTATTTTTTGTTCTTCGTTTGATCACAGATATACTAGAGGAATAATGTGGTCGATCGATAAAATCTGAAAGAGATGCATTGATTTAATATGACACGCATTGAAAAGTGACATGAAAATTATATTATCTCATAACCCCATCGAGTATGGACTCGTGTGATTTGTCACAATGAGTGTCACAGTAACAGCTGTCCAAGTGACAGCTGTCAAACTTCAAAGTGATTTATCCCGGTTATTATTGATTCTAGACTACTGCTGTCTTGCAAAAGTGATAGAGCTCAACGAGATCTACATTTCGGATGACAGCTGTTAAACTTCAACGTGATTAATCTGGGTTATTATCGATTCTAGACTACGGCTGTCTTTACAAAAGTTATAGAACTTGACGAGATCTACATTCTGGATGACCGCTGTCAAACTTAAAAGTGATTTATCTCGGTAATTATCGATTCTAGGCTACTGCTGTGTTTACAAAAGTGATAGAGGTCAACGAGATCTACATTTCAGATGACATCTGTTGAAATGTAAATAAATCTTGTCTTGTGAAGACAACAGTAGTCTATAATTGATAATGACCGAGATAAATCACTTTGAAGTTTGACAGCTGTCACTTGGAAATCTGTTACTGTGACATTCGTCGTGACAAATTACACGATCCGATTTCTAACGTGTACGACGGATTTTTCTCATCTTCAGTTTAAGATGGAACGGTTGTCGTCAAAACCTTTTTTGACGTGACAACGTCTTATAAATTGGTTTGCCGGGTGACACTTCAAGAAACTGCGTTACGCTCCGCTCACGTTATGCGCTCACAATGAGAGCGAGTGAGAGGCACGCGTCATGGTTAGCCCGCCTAAGAGCGAGAGAGACAGACATTTTCATCCTTCTTCCTACTATACGAATGAATATTCACATTAAAATTATTTTACCACTCAAAGTCGTTGTCACGTAAAACTTTCGCCCGTATACCGACTTTACAGGCAACCAATTTTTTCCGCGAAATATTCATAGAATACTCGAATACTCTAGATTTAATGTCTAAATCGCTACCGGCAACACTGGTCGCCGCGGTGTCGCCGCGACGACGCGCCCCGTCCGTCGGCCCGTATGGCATATCTGTAACGCTGCCGGTATAGTAGCACAAATCAAATTCTTCTATTTTAGATTTCTTTTGTACAGTAATACCAAAAGAAAGGATTCTTTTGGTATTGCAGCGTGTGTTCTCTCGGCAACAGGTTTATGTTTAATTGCTGGTCTAAAAAGTACTGCTCACCGTTGACTGGCACCGTCAGTTGGATTTCTGAATGATGCATCCCGCTGATATCCCTTGTTGATGATAATTCTCGTTTCGTTCGTCCATGATGCACAACTGGTTGCACTATACTATGTGCATCAAAATTTGAGGCAGGGCGTTTAGTTTCCCGAGTTTCAGCAGAGTTTCTAGTCAGCATCAAAATGAACAATAAAATCAGACCAGCAGGGCGATTCTGTTAACCGATCTCGTTGCTGAGGTGATACGTTCTAGAACCTCTCTCGTTTTTTTGACACTTCTGACAGCCCGAAAGCTGTCAAAAAAAACGATAGAGTTTAGATCGATGACGTAAAAACGTGTGACATATGTGTGACGTTACTAAATTGAAACGTTCGTGAACTCATCCGTTACTCCACCGCTTGAAAGCCAACACGAAGAGTCCAATATAAAATTAATGACGTAAAAAATCGTGTGACGTAAATAATAACGATCGATATCAAAATCAAATGACGTCACTTAAGTAATACAATGAATACGTTTTGTACGTACTCAGGGCGTTGATATGGGGGGATACTCAGAGTTACCTTTAATATATCTTAATATTTATCAGTGGCGTCTAGACAAAAAAAGCACGTTCGGCATTTGCTGAACCGAATCATTCATCCACATAGATTCGATTTTAATACAGCGCCGATTGTGCCGTACCAATATGTGTGTAGCAACCTATCGTTTGGACTTGAGATTCCTTACCTACTTTGAGGTTAAATGATAGAAACCAACAAAAATCGACAGTACATTATTATTTTATTTAAAAAAAATGTAATCGTAACATTTTTGTTGAGTAAAAATATCTCCAAACCTAAAAGTACGCACTCCGCGAGCTACCCTAACAAGAAAGTCAACGACCTACGTCTTTGGGAGAACCATTGTAATAGATCCCGTAGCAGGTGCTACAGGGAACTGGCCCGTCGGTCACTGGAGAGCCGCCGGAGAACGCCCCGTGGTAGTTGATACCACAAGGAGCTAGGACGGACACTGCAGAAGAATCCAAGTGATAGTAGATGTCACGGAGAGCTGGCCCGTTCTTCAAAAGAAAGCCGCCGGATCCCGCTCTGTAGAAGCAGAAACCATGGGGAACTGGAAAGGTCACTGCTGAGACCCCATTGATGACTTGTTTCAGAGCTGCCCGTGGACAAGAGGTCGCCGTTGATGGTCGAGAAGCTGATTGCCCGCAGTGCCCAGTTAAAATTGCCGATACTCGAGGAAATTACGCCAATGACCATCATTTTTAATAGCCTGATGAAACATTAACTCGCAGCTGCATCCTGCATCTAAATTCGGGTGAAATTGGAGAAAATTTTGATCTTTTGACAATCTAAGAGAATTTAAAATAAGGGTTTTGAATAAGGAGGTACTATTTATTGCCAGTAAGTTGAGATTGAATAGGTATTTGAAATTGGACAAGTGTATAAAATTGTATTGTAATGAATCAGATGAAATTGTATTGTCATCGGAATTAAACATGTCTAAAACTAATCATCAGATTAATCTATCCACAGAAAGCGGGTCAAATATCAATGAAGTACTAGATTTGACCCAAAAACCAGCAGGTGAAGTTTAATAATAATTGATAAACTATTTTTGTGGGCAAAACCTTATTTTGTTGCAATCGAAGATCAATCTCAGAAAAAAAAACAATAACGCACACATGAATACATGTTGGTTTTGACTTAAGTCAGATTTGTCAGATTTTTTCTTGCTTTATTATTTTAAAATCTTTATTATTTCATATTTTTAAAGATTTGCGACGACATTATTCAATTTAAAAAAGCATTTAGTATGGTTGGATAGATGGCTGGAGTTAAAGAAGACAAAATTGAAAGGCGAGAAAATAAAGATCATCGTTTCGATTTGTTATTCAAAATTGTCGACGACGTAACTGACATAAGTGTATATACAATATGTTTGTTTGTGTAGGTGACGTGATACTAGAACGTTTCAGGATCGTTGCTGCTTCGTTGCTGACTCGTTTTGTACAACAGATCATTCAGACTATGCTACAATATTAGACTGTATCCGACAGACGTATCCTACTGGATTTTTTTCGCTTACGTAAGAGAGGTTTTATTATGTTTAACTGTGAATTAAGATATTTTATTGGAAAGAAAATTGCTTTTGTATAAATAAATTACTTGAAAACGGTTTGGTTGTTTCTTTTTCAATGTTATACCTAATTCAAGGGCGTAGATCAGTAGGTATTGGAGAGTTTCAAGCCTTAATGTGCCTATCCTATCATAGGTAATCTTTGAGTAGCCATGAGATTTCTCCAAAGCTACTGATGCGTTTTTGAGAAAAAAGTAGGAAGTAACTTCATACTCGCGTATCATTGGTGAAAACGCAGCCTTAGTGTGATTAAGCATAGGCGTACCTATCACTATGCCAATTGCCCTAGTAATACCAACTAACTGCCTGGTTGCTGATTGTTTTTTAATATTTAAATATAATTACTATAAGCGACATACGGAACACAAGAAGTAGAGTTGATAACTTCCTTTTTTTCCAAAATCGGTTAAAAAAGAATATAGCATAGTCTGAACGCACCGGACCAACTTTCAAATACTCCAAACATTTAATATGACATAAAATGAATACGAA
This sequence comes from Hypomecis punctinalis, assembly GCA_949316475.1. Lineage (NCBI taxonomy): Eukaryota > Metazoa > Arthropoda > Insecta > Lepidoptera > Geometridae > Hypomecis > Hypomecis punctinalis. The sequence continues at coordinate 8,036,018 of OX438820.1, read as the reverse complement.
CATTGACATTGACGTTTCCTAAAATAAGCTGACGATAAAGAAAATTAGTAAGGAGTCTTATTGTGATTGAAGGTCTATATGATCTAGCTAAATGCTTATTGTTGTCGTCGTTGGGTATTACGATACTATGTATTACGGTACGTCTTTGGGGCAAAGGTTTTTCCCTAGCTACATTCCGAAACGAGTCAGATGAGTGTCGGATTTGTGTTTTGAGAGTCCGAGTAGGCTCCCGCCAGAAATTCTGTAGACGGCCCTGAGTGTTTCTGGCTTCCACTTAAAAAAAAACACTCTTGACTCGTAGCCAAAAGACATACTCGTACATAGGACTATGGGGTCATTTATGGAGAATTTTGTTGTAGCCGAGACGAGTTGCGATCGTTATTGCACCGGTTTCTATTTCGGTGTTCTTCGACTATACTTCGGTTATACTTCGGCTACTTGTAATAGATTGTCACATGATTGTCATACATTACAAATGATTGCCACTTGTGATTGTCACCTTTGGTTTATAATACTGCCATTATTAAATCAAGCGTGATAGCTTTTACTAAGGGGAGAGTTGGATAGTATCGTCACTTGATCATTTTCATGAATTTTCGAAGAAACTATTTTAGTTTATGGTTGTATAAAATTAACTAAATTTGAAAATATTTGTAATTTACACTAATATATTAATAGCATTGTATTACTTAAACCTTTTTAAAATGAAAAATGTACCAGAAAAACATGTTTCTTGTGAGATTTTCTCAAAAATCGCTTTTTCATGCTTATAATTTAGCCGATATGAATAAAACACAAAGATTTCGTTACACTAGGTATCTAAAATAATTAATGACGCTAATTTAAGATAAGTATCTACTTTGTACCATAATAGAATAATTGCACACAATAAAGAGTTATATCTATCTATCTAAACTAGTTAAGTATAACGCAGTAAGTATTAAAGTGATTCGAAAATATCTATAAGATTTTGGTTTATACCATGCCCGAATCATTGTTACTGATAAATTGTAATCAAACTAACAAAAATATAACATGCATCATATTTTATTCCATGCTAAATGAAAACATTAGATTTTGGCAAATTAGAAGTTGCAATTTAATGAAAAGGATGAGACGATAAGTCTGTGATGTGATCAAAGTTTATGTTTCAGAACCACTTTTCTTTCAGTAGTTTTTTTTTATACAGAATAGGTTTGCGTTTGACAACATTAAATGTGGTGTTATTTACTTATCTCACTTTCCCCGCTTGTTTACATACATCATTCGTTTGTCAAATTAATCAGAGGTGTAGTGAGGAAGAACAGCAAAAGGGGCTTTTTGCTCCGTTGTGGCCTCTGAAGTAGTCCATTGTTAAACATAGCCTACCCGCGAAGGTCGATAAGGCCCTAGTAAAAAAATGAAGAAGCAAAGAGCGAGGTGAGGGGGTATGAGGTTAAGACTATAAAATGTGCGATTATGACATCACAAATTCACAATACACATCTTCTACTGTCAAACACGGATTGCCTCTCGACGTTTTTCTTCACTGAAAAGCCATTGTATATAATATGGGTAATATGGGCTATGAGTATGCACAATTTAACTCTATCCCACACGTGTCTACATACTATAATGTCTGTGCTATGCGGGCCCGACGTAGTCCCCAAACGAATAAATAAATAACACAAATATTTTTGTTTAAAAGCATTGGATAACGTTTGATTAGCTTTAGTAAAATTAAACCATAAAGGTAATGGATAGTTTAGTTTTTCAAAATATTAGTAAGTATGTACGTTAATTTTCTTACGATATGATTAGCAATTCTACATAGACGTATAGATTTGGCATAAGCCGTGGTGGTCTAGAGGTAGTGACACCCGCCTTACAATCGTGGGTTCAAATCCTAGTCCCGTGCCAATGAGTTCTTTGGAATTTATGTACGGAATTTCACACCACTGGCTTTTCGGTGAAGGGAAACATCGTGAGGCAACCTGTATACGTCCGTAGAAGAAATTCGATGGCATATGTGAATCCACCATCCCGCACTGGGCCAGCGTGGTGGATGTGGCCCAATCACCCTTCATGGGTAGGCCTACGTCCTGCAGTGGACTATTAAAAAGGCTGGTACAGTATAGATTTGATATCACTAGATAGCGATGTTGATTGAGCTAACCCTAATCTGACGACGCGACACCCCCACATCAATGCCCTAAGTACGTACGAAATGTATCACTTAGTGACGTCATTTGCTTTTGACATCAATCGTTAGGTTTTAAACGTCAAACGCCTTTTTACGTCATCAATTGTATCTTGAACGTTTCGTTTCGCCTTTCGTACGGCGGAGCAATGGATGAACTTCACATAAGTTTCAACTCAGGAACGTCACACGTAATTACGTCATCGATCGAAGCTCTATCGTTTTTTTTGACAGCTTTCGAGCTGTCAGAACTGTCTAAAAAACGACAGAGGTTCTAGAACGTGTCACCTCAGCAACGAGATCGGTTAACAGAATCGCCCTGCTGATCCAATATTCATATTGGAAGCTTTGATTATTTATTGTCTAGATATCTAGTAACGCACCAAAAGCGCCCAAAAAAATAGAGTATAACTGTTACACTCTAACCCCGCCCGCGCCCATTAGTGACGCCACAGACACCGCGCGGATAACACCTAGTATTATTCTCTGTTTCGCGGCGAAAATATGACGTACTGTGTTATCAATCTGTGCCGCAACTACAAGAGACGTTTGAAAACACCTAAAACGATTTCTTATCACAGGTAAGTACATTTCAAACAACTATTATCTTGTATAATTAGAGAAAATCAGTGATAGAACTATCGCTATACATACTACTGTGATATCTGTGTTATTAGTTGCCAGCTTTCAAATTAAATATTACCCAAATTTTGTTCACATATTTGTACCATTTTTTATAAGAAGATTAGGAGGTGAAATATATATATTTTTTTATATTTTTAGGGTTCCGTGAGAAATCCGTATCCTTGTATATTTGTATTTTTTTTAGTACACTACATTGTATGTAGTTGTGTATGTATGCCCTGAACCAATGTGTCCCTGTGCCTAAGGTGGTGGCGTATACTCGCAGAATACGTTTCTTTTTAATTATTAACCGACTTCAAAACAAGGAGGTTGTCAGTTCTTCTGAAATATTTTTTATGGGTGTTTTACGCGAATACTCCGCTATTGATGAACCGATTAATTTTTTTTTTACTAGTGTTTCAAGGTTGGTCCCATATAATAATATATTTTTTTCATTTGGATCAGAATTTTTTGAGAAAAATAACAATAATCCAACAAATTAAAGATAAAGTTTAGGCAAACCAATTTTACTTTTTTTATTCTTAATTTCCAAAATTACTAGTCCTATTTTGATGCGGTCTTCTGTGATGGGTTGAAGTTTGATTGGTGCACGCTTGGTGCGCTATTACCATGAAACTAAAAAAAATAACATAAGCCACGATGTTAAATCGAAACGCAATTTATTTAAAAAACAAATACAAAGAGAGGGTCATTAAAGTTCACCAAATATTAATTTGGTAAACTTTGATGACCTTTGCTAAGTACTAGTTTCTCTTTTGTGTGGATACAGATACCGATGTAGCTAAATCTTAATAGACAAAATAGAATCTTTGCAGTTAGTAATCGCAATAAGTAAATGTAAATTTAATTGTCCTTATAACAAATGCATAGCTATACGAAAACCTAAATACCGTGGTTTCATAATATTTGTGTCGTCAGTTTTGTATAAATACTCGTATGTACCTGTTACATGAAAATAAATAATTTGTAAAAAAACATTATATTATAATCATATAACCAGTATAAATCTACTTATAAGTTACTACGAAAGTTTACGGAACCCTTCATGCGCGAGTCTGTCTCGCACTTGGCCGGTTATTCAAATTATTTCACATCACAGCATATTTGTCAACTTTGTGAAAATTATTTAAAAGCTAGCAACATTACGCACACAAACATGGGACTCGGGGCGCTTGTAATTACAGTGTAAGGCAATTCATCTGTGTGCGTGAACACTCCTACATGCGTGCCTAGCCTGGCCACCTATTCTTATTACCGTTGCAGCGCTACACTCCATCTTGACAATAATTTATCTAAGATTGGAAGTCATGATATGTAGTAATATTCTCAAATTTTTTTAAAGTTTTCACACATCCATAAACTGAACGTGTTTAAATGAATATTAGAAGTGATATGATTTATCAAAAAGCAGATTCGGTATTTATGGGACCCTTTTGACCATTGAAGTATAATACACGAGAACTGAAGATTGCTCTCTATGACGACGTCAGCCAACTGCCGGCGGATGCCGGCGAAGCGCGCCGACCGGCCTTAGTCGCGATTAAACAAAATGGTTGAGTATTTCAGACGTCAAAATATTATTTAAAAAATTAAAAATGAGGAAATGTGTAGACAAAACCTTTTAATCCCGTTCCCAATTTCTTCATAAAGCTTCTGGTGTTTATTTCCACAAATAAATACGGTTTACACTATTCGTATTAATTGAAACTATCACATAAAATATCACGATTTTAAAAGTGAATAATTTTACAGTTGGTGATGCCAGGTGAAACATGATTTTGTGTCCCTATAATTATGGGAGATTTCGACTAATCGATAATTACTTTTTTGATACTATAGGATATCCGCAGATGAAATACGTAAAGATAACGATAAATAATGGATAAAAGCCATTAAAATATTACGAAAAGAAACTGACTGGATAATAATAGTAAATAGTGAAATAGTCAAATTACAATGGATAACAATTTAACTTCAATAAATACTAAAAATACAAGAGAACAATTATCTTTTTTCTTTACAGCGATTTTAAATAATACTAATAATCATACTATTTTTATAATTATTGATAGCTATGAATCAAGCAGCAAAATCAGGCTTAAATATGTTACGTTTTGTTATTATTAGTTTAATCAAATAGCTCGACGGCAACAGGTATCTTTGTCCGTAGATTGAAGTACAGGTATAGTATAACATATTGGGCTACAATTTTCAAAGAAGTATTACGTGATACAGAGATAGTAAAAGCGCGCGCCGCGTGGTATAGGTATGTATGAGTGACACTGACTGCACGCGGGCCGTGCGGGGTGCGTGGTAACTAGTGGTAAGAGCTTGCGAACTCGGGCGCGGGTGGCGGCGTGGCTATGCTAGCTGTTAGTCTGCTATATTTATAATTGTTTACTCCAACGGTTCCAGAATAAAAAAAAAACATCACTGCAATTTTCAAAACAATATATTGTAGATTCTTCATACAATGCTTTCGAATTTTCTTACGGAATATCCTGTAGTACAATATGACACGTCATTGATAATGAAGTATTATTATGGTGATAATTATTTTAATTATCAAGAACGAATAAATATTGGTCGGATAGATGAATAATATTCTTTGTATTATAAAATATATACTTTATTCATAATTACATCATATTATATTTATAATGACTCAAATTCATAATGTATTACTAAAATGTTGATTATTAAAAATATCGGTTTGTATCACTGACATTGAGAAGATATCGTTACATTTTGGGGAAATTTTAATCTAATGAACTGGCACCCTAAGTAGGCATTGTCCGACTAAATTTTAAAATGTTGCTGTTTCTGTCTTATCTACGTCTTACCGTACTTTAGCAACTAGTGTAACAGGGATAGAGATATGATTCTTTAATTACCTACCAACGATATTCGGGCGGTAAATGTGTCGCCATGCCTAGCAACGCAGTTGTTTGAGTCTGCTTATCTAGACATTAAACATCATTGCTTTTGACGTATAGGACCTTAAGGTTATCAGTATCGTGTAATTAATTAATTTTATCTCGCGGATATCCCACACATGATAAGCGTAACTGAACCAAATATGTAATCAGAACCGTAAAATAATAGGAAAAATATCTGTCATTGAATTGGAGATTCCCGTCTCACGTTATTCATGATAAACATGAAGAACAATGTGGAAGTTCCCTTTGGGATATCGCTCACGTCACGGGATTTTTTCTCGGATTTACTACAGTGTATTTTATACTTCCGGAAGTTCGAAATCGCTAGCTACGTGACGAAAACATGCACGCGAAATAGTCGGAGCTCATTTTTAGAATAATTAATTACTTTTGTAAAATGATTAGGGCCGAGACTCGTGTATTAAATTCATTTTATCAGTTAAATTAAAATGTTTTTTTTTACCTATTTTATTTTCTATTTCTTAGTTTTTATCTCGTTACTTAATATATCTTTAGATTTTTCCAAAAAAAAGAGAGAAGCTGTTCTTAAAGTTTCTGCTTAACCATAAAAAGATAATGTTATTTTATTGTACGGTTGATTTATTGGCTAAAAAATATTAGTTTATTTACTTATACTAAAAAACTTAATAAAATAAATATTTAAGGGGGTCTCCCATACAGCAAACGTATTTTTTGCCGTTTTTTGCTCCATAATAATGATTTTTTGTTGATTCTTTTTTTGTTTGATAGATCTTCATTTACTTCAGAGGTAGAGGAATTGAGTGTTTTTTTAAATCAAGATTAAACTAATTTCATGGTTACGGGAATAATTAAATTGTATTACGGGAGATGCCATTGGTTCTGAGATACAATTCTAAACTACTTCAGAGCCAATGGACAAGTGTATATGGTAAAAAGTGTCTTATAACATATTTGCTCGTAAAGTGTCTGTAATTACACCAATTTCAATATCGTGCGATTACAGCACGAGTTTTTTTTTTAATAAAGTAACATGCATGATTTTTTAAGATGCTCCGTCTAAAAAAGAACGATACTTTTTAAAATCTTAGCAAAGAGTTTTTATGTCAGAAATGTGGTCAATATTTTATGAATAAAATTAACTTTCGGAGATAAAAATTATTTCGCGCGCTTTGTCTTTGCGCTGTATTGTTTTTATTTGAATATGTCGGAAATTGTAACTAATAATAACAACTTGACAACATTAAAAATGTCAACTGGCAACGTAACAATCACTTTTAAAAATTGATCAAATTTCTATACTTAACTGCTTTAACAAGTAATTAAAGATTTATTCGTTTAAGAAAGTCAGAGTTTTATTAATTTCCTCGCAAATATGTTATAAAACGTCGTATTACATACGTGCGCTTTGAAAATTACAGCCTCTGCTTCCTCCCTCGCCTACGGCTCGGGCTAGCAATATCGCCTCGGCTGTAATTTTCAACTTACCGCACTTATATCATAATGTAATTATTAAAGCAAATAAAGTTTAATATATTTAATTTATTTTTATAGGTACGTATTGAACTTGATCGTTTGTGGTTTCATTCAGTTCATCAATTGTTTTTGAAAGATCATCATTATCAACAAAATGGTACACATGATACTAAAAACAACAGGTAATAAATATAGCTAGAAACTTAATCAAATAACACGCCATTCAACGTTCCTGGTGCCCATACTCTTGTCGCATTGCTGCGCTGGAAGACGATTGACATTATTTGCACCAGAAACGAGGTAGAACGGGAGACGCCACCTTTTTTACAAATCCTGCGCCCTATTTCATAAGTTAAAGTTTTGGCCTCAGCCCCCCAACTGCCCGTGGTCTCTGCGGCAATACGCACGATATAAAGCTAGAGTTACATCACGAAATTAGTGACATGCACGAAAAATCTAATTTCATAGAACTTGTTGCAGGACTAGTTTCTTTGAAATATAATGTAATGAAACTTTCAGTATCACAGCAACCATAGAGCCATCCGCATCGAAACTTGTTTTTGAAATGTATAACGTTTTTAAATACAATTATCTACAAAATAACAAAAAAACCAGTAAAAACATATTTTTATCGATGTCAAACATTGTTTTGCCATTTTAACCACGTCATGTCCATCCTTCACATGCGCTTTCATGAAACTAATTTCGTCGCGTTTAGCATTTGAAATTAGTTGTGTGACATCAGTTTTGTCAAAAAATGTGCAGGACATAAAACTAAATCAGTGTTATGAAAATAATGCATGCATTGTTCGAGTAAATAGGTATCTTCTAGGTAAACGTGCTACATCCTAGACCGCATATCTGCTCAACATCAGGCAGTATGTAGTCAAACGCAAACCTGCAAAGAATAAAAAAAAATAAAAATAAAAAAGCGATCAGATTTTCTTTAAACTTTGCACACCTATCAAAGATCAATGACAATGCATTTATTCGATTACTTAATATGATAATAATATAATATGCTATGAAAGCATGCTTTTTAGTTTTTTTAAACTATAGTTATTACTGTCGGTGTCTCAGCCGCTTCATACAGTGTATGGTGTGTCTCAGATGTGTGGATGCCACAGTACTTACGCAAATGGCATGCTAAACTAAGCACTTGCCGCTTTCCCACGAGACACGAGAGTCAAACCATTCGGTCTCTTCCCGTCGGACCTACTAAGGTCTCGAGGCTCAAGAACACAGGTCGTCAGGGAACGTTTACAGATATATTTTAAGCTCTGCGTATTATGTCATTAAGGGGCCTTATTAGTAAGCTCCAAGTAGCCCAACGAGCCATGGAGAGGGCTATGCTCGGAGTTTCTCTGCGAGATCGAATCAGGAATGAGGAGATCCGTAGAAGAACCAAGGTTACCGACATAGCCCAGCGGATTGGCAAGTTGAAGTGGCAATGGGCAGGGCACATAGCGCGGAGAACTGATGACCGATGGGGTCGAAAAGTTCTCGAGTGGAGACCACGTACCGGCAAGCGCAGCGTAGGACGTCCACCCACTAGGTGGACGGATGACCTTATTAGGACCGCAGGATCGCGCTGGATGCAAACCGCTATCAACCGGTCTTATTGGAAATCATTAGGGGAGGCCTATGTCCAGCAGTGGACGTCCTATGGCTGAAATGATGATGATGATGATGATGATTATGTCATTATGACCATGGTGCTTCGGAAACCTATGCAGCAACGGCAACTCAGTACGAGATAGCCGGCGGCTTCCACTAAAAAATAAACTTATGCGGTGCACAAACTTTGCTTCCTAGGCGGAAAACTCTCAGTCTTCTTCCAGTAATGTACCCAGGTCAAGAGATGGCTAGGCACGCAACCATGCCCTAGACTCTTTCTGTGACATAGCCTTGAGCCTTGCTGAACCGGCCCCTGCAGTATTCTTTAGGCAACTATTTGAGAATCCAGTTAGAACCCACGTTATTCCAAGCTCTTTGGACACTGTTGGCAGCGGGAAACGATACACCTGAGTTTAAAGTAGATACACCAAGCTGACACCGTGTTGGACATAAGGCATACTCGCTTTGCCACTATCAGAGGAAACAATTTTAGGGACGAGACCTGCAACCATGAGCCAATAATGGCCGGCAAACCAACAATGGCGCACTCCAAGACCACCCTGCCGAACGGGAAGAGCCGCCTGAGTCATTGAAATGTTCAAAATCAGTTAGGTGTGTTTCAAATATCAGATCAATCTGTCAACGGTAGGAGCGTCAATTTTTAATTACTAGATTTGACTAAAAAAACATACAGGTGAAGATAAATAAAACCGTCAAAAGGGAAATGATCCCTCCTTTCATCAGTGACTAGTTTCACTATGACGTTTCAATAACTACTTTTGCCGGTATTTGTTGAGCGGGTATCCCACGTACAAATAAGATAAGCATAACTTTACTAAAACTAGGGATATGATAAAAAGCGGAAAATAAAATAAGGAAAAATCAGTTATTCAATTCAAAATTCCCGTCTACATTCTTAATAATTTAAAATATGTTTGACGTCTCTTATGTTCGGTAAGTAGGTTTTTATTACGTCCAAATGAGACTTGTAGGTGACTAATTAGCGCTCTAGGGTATTAATGTAGCTAGAAAAGCCCTAGGGCAGTAAGTAATTTAAAAAAAACACTTCTTTCTTTCAAAAAGTTTGCGTACATCTAACCATCATACTGGCAATAGACATCATGCATTCAGCCCAATAACCAAAGAGGTCGCTTTGATATTCAGCCTTGTCTTCGTGTGAGTGAATATTATAGTCATCAATTTTAAATATCGAACGGCGAAGCTCAATTTCAATAAAATGATTTATTCTTGTAATGCCGGTTTTTTTCTACTTACCTCACAATCGAGATGTAAAGAAAAATAGTTAGCTCGCGTGTAAGTACCAATTGCACCCTCGAACTATAGGCGCACGAGCGCAGCGAGAGTTCGAGGGTCTCGGGCTGCAATTGATGCCTTACAGCCCTTGGGTACTAATCTACTATTACAAACTACGGTCAAATAGAGCCAATATAGGTACTTAGTTGCTAACTGTATGCGAAGCATAATCATAATCAATTTATTGATAACAACAGTTACAGGTCATTACATACATCGAATTTCCAATTAGATACATAAAAAAGGTACGCTATTGTACCTGTAATACTTATCGTAAAATTGGTTGGATGCAACTACCTTTATATTATCCACATCACCAAAAAATAGAGCCTCAAAATTCACAAAATATAGGTTCAAAATTTAAAATCGTATCATACAAGGTGTTATATATAAGGCGGCCAACCGTCCCGCATTTTGCGGGACCGTCCCGTAATGCTAGACGAAATCCCGCTTTTAAATTATTAGTAAAATAGTCCCGTAAAACGTTGTATGCGTCCCGCATGTCCCGCATCCCTATTTTTCTACCACACTTCTACACAACACCCACACGCGCGCACGGTCAACAGCGTAGGAACACAGATTACCTATAATAGCGACAAGCGTATAGCGCACGCGCTAATCTCGTTCTCTTTCTCTCTACTGAACTCATGAGGCGTAATTAGAGTGTCTAATTACGTAAACAGTGATATCCTTAAGGGCTGGGAGGAGAACAAGTACAGCACTGAAAAACGATGGTTGGAGGTAGCTTACCAGGGACGGATCCTGAGCTTGTAAAAAGTGTCACTCCAGTGACAAATATGATTTTAAAAATAAATGACTTCTTTGCCAAAAACTTTTTGATAATTACATCTACTAATCCCTAAACCTCTTCCCCCCCCCCCCCCCCCCCCACATTCACGAAAGGTTAAGTCCCGCATTCAGTTTTCGGAAAGTTGGCCGCCTTAGTTATATAAAACAACTTCATTAGCACATTCTAAAACAGGTATTTAATTATTTTAACAATGTATTGTGTAATTTTCGATGTATGACGAGAAAAATGAAAAATAAACTTTTTTGTCGATGGTTATATAGTACAGAGATTTTAACAACTTACTTCCCAATTTTGTGAAATTTTCTGGATTTGTACGGAACCCTCGATGTGCGAGCCTGACTCGCACTTGTTCGACTTTTTTTCCAAAAATTAGTGACATAATTCAAAATATTGTTTTTTTCTTGCCCAACTTTTGTAATTAGAGTTTTTAGAGATACGTTATTTTATAGCTCAATAACGTTTTAGTTTGAAGACTAAGTTTTTGATTGTTGAAATTGAATGAAATAAAAATTAAAAATAAAATTGCCTTTTTTGCTAAGTTGATTTACTGTAGTCAGTAAATTCACTTCGGTGGTGGAATCACGAAAGGGTCTTACCAACAATACTTTCTTTTGAGCCTATTACACTAACCAATTCTACATATTATTATACAATAATATAATTTAATAATAATTTAATAATTGTTATTAATAAAGTGATTTTAAGTGATACTATTATTATACATGTTATAGAAATTATTACTGTAGTAGGTATAAGAGTAATACATTTAAATTTAATAGAATTTACTATATTCTATAAAATTTAACTTGATCTCTGCGACAGTTACATATTGACATATTTAGAGTTGGGATAGTGGTAGAAAAAAATCGATTTTCAAACAATGTTGTAATGAAATCGAATGAGTAGTTGAAGGTGAGAAATTGGATTTTATTTACTTACTATTATTTAAGATCAAGTATGTACACATGTAAATAATGTTATGATATTAATTAAATACTCATAATAATGTAACGATAGTATTAATCGACGTTTTTCACTATTATCGATGCTAATGTAACATATAATTGGGTTCAATTTAATTACACATGTAAAAAATGTTATGATATTAAAATATACAGTAAAATTAATGATAAATTAAGTTTTATTTAAAATATCGTCAGTATAAACTATCGATATTTTAATTAAAACTCTATCTAAAACTCTGTGGTCACGAACATTCGTCGCCCATCACTAATCGGCATGCCCACAAAGTATGACATTGACAGGTACTGTCTGTACTATTAAGAAATTCAGGACTTCATAGGCGTGATTTTTCTGACAGCTGTCGCAGAGATCAAGTTAAATTTTATAGAGTATAGCTCAAAATTTAATAATATGTTGGTTACGCCCTTTCGTGATTTGACCTTCGACTATCCCGTTGAAGAATATCTTCAACTTATTTTACATCATAAAGAACGGTTAAAACAACCGGGACCTACAATTTAACGTGTCATTCGAGCCACGGTAGCGTTCAGTTGGAAAATGCCACCCGCGGTCACCCATCCAAATACTGACCGTGCGGAACGTTGCTTAATTTCGGTGATCGCTGACAAACACCTAGTCAAACTACGCTACGAACGCTACGTTTAGCCATGTCAGAGGCCTTCAGGCGGCCTAAAAACTCTGACACCAGGGCTAACCACCCGGCCTATACGAACTTACTTACTTTATCATAAAGAACGACGATGGGAATTACTAATTGATTTTCCTCCTATTATTTCGCGCTTCTTACACATCATAGGCTTTAATAACGCTTATCTCGTGATAGATTCCCACTCAACAATTACGCGTTACTGATAACTTATTTCCCGTTTCTGGTAACATATAAATAGCAATTTTTCTTTAGAATAAATTATATCATTACAATCATTCATTTAGGATAGTTGTATTTTTGTAGTAAGTCGTAAATTTAAATATCAAAAAAGTTTTAGAACTGGCTTTCATAATGTACAGTGCGTGTGGTCTTATTTTATTGTTCACTTTGACGCTGACAAGTAACCTTGCTGAAACTCGGGAAATTAAACGCCCTGCCTCAGATTTTCTTATACAAAGCACAGTACATCCAGTTGTGCATCATGGACGAACGAAACGAGAATTATCATCAACGAGAGATGTCGGCGGGACGCATCATCCAGAAATTCAACTGACAGTACCAGTCAACGGTGAGCTGTACTCTTTGGACTTACAACTAAACAAAGATCTGTTCACAAGAGAACACACGCTGCAATATCAAAAGGAAGGTCTTACTGTACAAAAGAGACCTAATATAGAAGAATTAGATCTGTGCTACTATGCCGGTAGCGTGAGAGGTAAACCCAACTCATTAGTTGCCGTGTCTACCTGTCACGGCGTCCTTGGAGTCATACATGACGGGCAAACGATGAGATACATTGAACCCGTTGGAGATCCTCAAATTCAGTCCGCTCATTATTTATACGACCACAAGGATTTTAACATAATAAATAGTATTGCAGAATACGGATACGACAACAATAATCACGTTTTTGATCTATTCAAGAGATACAATCAAGAATATGTAAAAAAAACTGAAGCTATCAGGCAGAAGAGAGATACTTCTGTGCAAATACGTGAACCATACAATGCAAACAATGAATCTCGCTATATAGAACTGACAATGGTTGTCGACAACGCAGAGTTTCGTGCCAACGGGAAAAATTTACAAACTGTTCATGCAAAAGTTTCTCAAGTCGCTAATATTGTTAATACTCTGTTCTCTCAACTCAATATTTATGTAGCGCTTGTTGGTGTAGTGGTATGGAACGATTTTGATAAAATCGTGATAGATAAAAACAGTAGCATTACTCTTGACAGATTTCTGAGCTATAGGAGAACAAAACTAGCCCTTGAAATGCCAAACGATGCTGCGTTTTTACTTACGAAACAAGAGTTTGATGAAGGAGTCTTAGGAAAATCGCCGCTGTATGGAATGTGTTCAATTAAAAAGTCGGGTGGTATAGCTACGACCCATATGACAAAATCCAGCAATTTAGCGAAAATCGTGGCTCATGAATTGGGACACCTCATTGGCTTAGCTCACGACTCTAAAAACTGCGAATGTCCCGAAGGTAGTTTGTCATGTATCATGACAGAAAGTGGCGATATTAACACACCGCTTCCTGTGCATTGGTCCTCGTGCAGTTATTCGTATTGGGCCAACAATATTATTATGGGCATAGACATTTGTTTGCATAACAAACCAAACACTTTATTCAACTTTCCGAATTGTGGCAACGGTTTTATCGATCCAGGAGAGCAATGTGATTGCGGTACAGATGCTGGCATCGGTAGTATCAACCCGTGCCACGCGTGCTGCCATGCCGACACGTGCACGCTACGCAGTAATGCCACGTGTGGAGCCGGTGCTTGCTGCGACTATACGACATGCAACCTGAAGCCAGCTGGTGTCGTTTGTCGCACGGCAGAAAAAGCATGTGATTTGCCGGAGTTTTGTACAGGAAACTCAGAGTTCTGTCCCGCTGATGTGTATCGAATGGATTCTACGCCTTGCGGAGAAGGAGACAATGCAGCGTACTGCGTGCGTGGTGAGTGTCGCTCTCATACCAACCAGTGTCAGTCTGAGTTAAATACTACCAGCGTATCTTCGGATCAAAAATGCTATGACCGTAATACTGAAGGAACTGAATACGGTAATTGCGGCAACGATCATGCGAGTGACAAATATATTCCTTGCCCTGCCAGTGACATTTTCTGCGGCCAGCTGCAATGCCGCTTTGCAGACGTGCCATTTGAACATCTTTCAAATCAATTGTTTTCAGTTACTAATATGAATATAACAGTTAATGGCTCGACTATTTCCTGCCAGACTTGTTCATATAAACACGGAAATGTCACTGTTGAACCTGGATTAGCACCAGACGGCGCAAAGTGTGGAGACGAAAGAATGTGCTTAAAACAAAAATGTGTCTCCATCGAGTCTGTGCGCGAAGAGATAAGGAACGGCGAGACCTCCGTGTGTCCCTCGGACTGCTCTGGGCACGGAGTCTGCAACTCCGAAGGTCACTGCCACTGCGACGAGGGCTTCGCCCCTCCACTGTGTGCTGAGCCCGGCTCGGGTGGCTCCGTAGACTCTGGTCCTCCTGGCCTATTGAATGTAGGGAAACCAACCCAGCGTCCTATGGGATTATCAGATTCGCCAAATTAGCAACCAACAAACAACCTAGTTTAAAGGTTATTAAAATATAGAAAAAAATATACATATATTGTTATTTAAAAAAGGGTTTTTTATTTCGGCACTGATTATAATGATATATGAAACTGATGATAATTGACAAATTGCCCAAAACATTATAACAGTTAATAAAGGTGACTACCAAATACATAATTTAAACCTTGATTCATTTGGCTTGCACATTATGATTTTTTTTTAAATCTGTTAATGTAGTTACGGTAAAAATTTTAAATGTCTATACCTATTTATTTTTTGTTATTAATTCAGTGTTTACATTAAGTTATTACAAGTAGGTAAATAAATGTTTTTTTAAGTTAATAAAAGGTCTAATATGTTTTTATTTGAGAGCACCCAACTGAATTTAGGAAAATAGTTCATCAAGATTTTCATCATCATCATCATCATCAGCTTATTTCGGCCCACTGCAGGGCATAAGCCTCCTCCCCTTTACGCCAACTATCCCTGTCCTGTGCCAGTCTCATCCAGGTGCTGCCGCAAAACTTTTGGATGTCATCACGCCACCGTTGTAAGGGTCTACCGGGACTGCGCTTCCCGTCACGGGGCCACCATTCAGTCAGAGACCTGCTCCACCTGCCATCATCACATCTGGCTAAATGTTCAGCCCAACGCCACTTGAGATTGATTATACGGGATCCGATATCTGCCACCTTTGTCCTCCTACGGATCTCCGTATTTCGAATTCGGTCACGTAACGTGATGCCTAGCATAGCACGCTCCATTGCTCGTTGTGCGACTCGCATTTTGTATATAGTTTTCTTGGTGAGCGTCCACGTTTCGGTTTCCTCATCAAGATTTTAGTGGCACAAAATTTATTATAGGCCGAATCAAACAACTTGGCGGCTGTGATGTTAGCTACAAGCTGTGGATGACCCAATCCTCGTGCACCTATTATGTGAGCTTCAGTCAGGATTGGGCTATCCACAGCTTGAAGTGTAGCTAATAGCCGCCATGTTTTATGATTCGACCTACATATAATGTTTTTTTAACACGCTTTTATTAGTTTCACCTGTATGTTAGCTTGCTTGTAAAGTTGTAACCGACCCCTTTGAGCTCGATTTTGTCCTAATTTGGGCGATCAGATTTTCTTTAAACTTTGCACACCTATCAAAGACCGATGACAATGCATATAATCGATTACTAAGAACTGAAAAATAAATGAAATATACTTAACTTAGTTGAAAAAAAAAAAAACTAAAAACACGCTTTCATAGCATATCAAACTAAAAAGTGTAAAATAATTTTCAATATAGGCAGAAAATAATATTGAACGAAAAATATTAATAACTACTGAAAAATAAATAAAATATACTTAACTTAGTTAAAAAAAACACGCTTTCATAGCATATCAAACTAAAAAGTGTAAAATAATTTTCAATATAGGCAGATAATAATATTGAACGAAAAATATTAATACATACTATATTGTAAAAAAAGCGTGGGGTGCTCGATTTAAAAAAAACGAAAAAAGGTTACAAACCGCTCCACGCTTTTTTACAATAGTATATATTTCGTTCATTATTATTTTCTGCCTGTATTGAAAATTATTTTACACTCTAGTCCGATATGCTATAGCGTGTTTTTTAGTTTTTTAAACTATATTTATTTTCAAAGACCATCAGAAAAAATGCTAGGTCAATGTCAAAGACTTAAAGAGTTACTCATTTACATTAATCGTGTCATTTAAGCCCAATTACAGAGGCGTCATCGTAATTATAATAGCCAAATAGCATAGTTCTGTTTCTATTTCACTTTAGACATTTGATAGAGAGAGAGCTTTACGTTGCTATTAAATTTACGCTGGCGCCTCTATAATCGGGCCTATTGTGCTCTTGTCTAAGTCGATTAAATTTGCAATAAGAAATATTGTAGGTATGGTTAGATTATTGAATTAATCTACTTTTGGCCGCTATGTGGGTTTTGGATAATTTTTATATTAAATGACAGATAAGTAAAGAATATTATCAGGAATACTTCTGAAAGATAGTCTTAGCAGCGGGACAGCGAGAGAATGTGACTCTGAAGTTTGTCAAGTGGCCGTGTCTAGTGATAGGAAATAAAATCTTGAAATAGAAAAAAAAACATGGTCAAGTGTTCATGTACCACTTCCAGCCTCTCAGTTCATTGGCCAAAGAATGGTCGAAATGGCGCGACCACAAGATCGCGCTAGATGCAAGCCGCTTCCGACCGGTCTTATTGGAGATCCACAGGGGAGGCCTATGTCCAGCAGTGGACTGCTTACGGCTGATGGATGGATACAAAATGTTCCTGCATGTGAAAATTGTCATTGACAGATGATAGATGGTGAGATGAAGTTCACCGGGTCAGCTATTATTTTAAAATACACACAAATAAATTAATGACGAAGACTGATATCAATATCAGTTAGAAAGACCTTGAAGAGATAATGATGCTGAATCTGGACCTTGACCTTGTGTATGGGCCGAATTAAACTTCTTGGTATCTGTGAACACGAAGCAAGTTGTTGCATAGTTGTAGTAGTATATTAAATGTCACCCCTGATCACCCATCCGACGACTGACTCTTCATACGAACAGCCAGAATATGGAACGTTTTACCTGAGTCTGTTTTGCCATTAGTACAACATAAATGTCTTCAACGGTGACGTCCACAAGTGGTATATTATTCAGAGAAAAATCGAACCAAGATGATATATACATCATTTGAATGCTTGATTTATGGGCTCTCAAAAATATTTAATTTAGTTTTTTTATCCCTCCATTTTTTTAAATGTGAAAAATAAACTGTATGAAAAATAATAGGTAATACAACTATGTATTTTTTCTAGTTTTCTATAATAAAGAGCTTCTATCGTTATTTTACTTGCATTCGTTGCTGATTCTTCCACATTCATCTCTTAATTTGCTAAAATTAAAATGTTGTGTTTGCTACCAGTGTGACCAGTTAATAGGTACAATGTGACAAAAAATCACTTAAAAACTGTGTCTAATTGGCAATGTGAAGGTTACTTAATCAGCGTTGATAGAGATAAACTACCTATTGAGCCAAATACATTTATTTATGATTAGGAGATTCAAAATTCATTAAAAAAAACGGAGGGCTCTTTTTTGATTTTAACTTATGTGATACTCAGAAAAATAAGAACTTTCTCGAAATGTAACGAGTGTTGTGGTTAGAATTTTTGATTATTATTATACCAGCCTCCATACATTTTGTGGACATGTCCTTTCCAATAAATAGGTATCTTCTAGGTAAGCGTGCTACACTCTAGATTGGCAAAATGTAGTCTAACGCAAACCTATCTCTATCACTACATAATATCATAAAGCAAACTCGCTATATCTGTGTGTATGTCTGTCTGTGTATTTCCTTATATCTTCCAATCTACACAACATCTTCGAACGCGGTTTTCACTATTTTTAGATTGTTTAAACGAAAATATTTGTATAGTCCGGGAGTGCACTACTAACCACTGAGAACTAGGGTCACGATGACCTTTGACAAATATAATTAGCTTAGTACCTTATAGGTTTGCTTTAAAAACATCACTCTGTTCTGGTAGTTCATAAAAGATAATAATAATGCGTGTTGAAAGCAGGTAATAATTATGTGTTATTTTTATAACTTGTGCTAAATTCTTCAATAGATGTCAACTGGTCCATTCTCCGTGGTTATGGAACGGGCTATAACTATGAAAATCGTACCTGAGTGAAGCCGGAACGGACAGTTACGCCGGGACTCCACTAAAGCGGAAACGAGACGAGCGGAGAGGAGATGTTTTATAAACAACCAATAGAATTTTGTTGTTGACACATCTCCTGTCCGCTCAGCTTCAATGGAGATTGCTGTGCTGAGATAATATTTGTATAGCGCGATGGAAGCGGAGATGTGAGCTGTGCGCGGACGACGCGCAGTGGAGACGAGAGATGTGAGCGGCGTGCAGTGAGCGATGTCAGCGAGCGTGTCAGAATGCGTACTGTATGCTGAGTGTGAGTTTTGTCGTAAACATGACGCGCTCGCCGCGAGCGCGTAAGCAATTAATTTGTATGAACTTGCACTCGCACAGAGTGTTTCAAAAACGCGCCGCTAGTGGCGCTGTACATTTCTTCATACAAATTACATGCTTACGCGCTCGCGGCGAGCGCGTCATGTTTACGACAAAACTCACACTCAGTATACTGAGCACTCAATGCCTCGCACCCGAGCTGAAAAACATCTCTTCTCGTACAGCACACCGCA
The DNA here is from genome assembly GCA_949316475.1 of Hypomecis punctinalis. NCBI lineage: Eukaryota > Metazoa > Arthropoda > Insecta > Lepidoptera > Geometridae > Hypomecis > Hypomecis punctinalis. Next base: position 8,016,570 of record OX438820.1, on the reverse strand, counting down.
CACATCTCCGCTTTGGTGGAGTCCCCCCAACTGAAAAACATCTCTTCTCGCACAGCACACAGCACACCGCACACATCTCTGCTTTGGTGGAGTCCCGGCCTTAGAATCAAATAAAACAAAACTTTTGTGATGACTAAGGAGCATCGACTGAGTTATACATCTGGTTTTTCTGTCCCAGCCTCTCTATACGCATACTTTTATTGCCAGGAGAACGGTCGAAACACATGAACAAATATTTGTACAATTTCGGCCTCTTTACGACCCATATTACAGTATTATAACACTGGTCGTAAGAGATGAGGCGAATACGTGATGTCTTCGATCCGGAACAAATATTGCCGGATAATTTTGCATGAACAACGTACTTATACTCATTTGTTGAAAGGAAACTGATCCTTGCTATTACGAGTAACTAATATTTTAAGTCATTTTAACTATTCACATTGTAAACAAAATTATTTTTAATTAATTATTGTTACATTATTACCAAAGTCAACTTTTTGTGTCCGTCTATGAATCTGCTTAGATTTTAGAGTGTAAAACACAACAGATAGCTAGGCTTTCACAATCTTTTAGAATATATCTTTCGAAAAATTTATAGCTGCATTATATACGGCTTGATTCGGACTGGCAGTAAATATTCCAACCAATATTTAAAGAAAAATATGGTTATGTTGTCTGTGTATGAAACCATATGCGTTAACAGTTTTCTTGATAAAACCAATGCACTAAATGCTAATCCGACTGAAGCCCGTTTAAAACTGTGGGAATCCTTCCTAACACTACCACCTGACTTCCCAAAGCCAGCAGAATCGCTCCCAGCAGGTAGCGACCTCTCGCGACCCACGTGGAAGTCATTAAACCGACTCCGGACCCAAGTGGGTCGTTGCAGGGTAAACTTAGCCAAGTGGGGATTTTCGGATACTAACAGGGTACGATGTGATTGCGGTGCCTCTGAGCAGAGAATGGATCACCTACTTACCTACGTGCCCACAGTGTCCGAGCCCCTGCACGATGGAAGACCTGTACAAGTGTACAAGGCTACACCCTGCGGGGTCGCAGTGGCCAAATTCTGGGAGAAAATTATATAAATAACCATTTTTGAACCATTGACACGACGAAGAAGAAGAACCATATGCGTTTGCTGAATTTGAGTAATTTTGAGTAGATACAATTTAAATAATATTATAGTGTATACCTTGATAATATGTTATTTACCTATATGTCAATGTCCAGACATATGATATCATTAAAGTTTGCTCAGTTTACTAAAAATTAGCAAACATATCTGGTTTCCTACACAAAAATAGATCTTGGAAAGTGGAATCAGAATATTTCTACTGTTTTCAAAAAGTCCTTCAAAATATGTTAAATAAATGCGCAAATTAATCCAACCGCATTGAATGCTTAATTTGAATAGAATTTCATATTTTCTAATTTGATTTTTGCTCAAGGCCGCCATCACGCCGCCATATTTTACAAGCAATGTCGAAAGATAACAAGATCTGAAAATATGAAATTGTTATAGACGAAGATTTTTATGATAGAAAATAAATTGAAACTCATTTTCCTAAAACAAATCAGCAAATAATTGAATACTATACAAGGTAATGGCCTAAGCCCGATTTATTTGACTGCCTCGGTGGCTCAGTGGTTAGTGGCCCTAACTTCTGGGTCAAGGAGGCGTGGGTTCGATTCCCACCTAGGGCAAATATTTATGTGATGTCATAAGTGTTTGCTCTGTGTCTGGGTGTTATTTAGTTACTATCTATATAAGTAAGTATTTAAAAATAAGTATATGTAGTATATCATGGCAGTCATATCACACGCTTTGCTTAGTTTGGAGTCAGAGGCCGTGTACGTAAGATGTCCCAAAATATTTATTTATAACGCAGATTCATGGACATGTGCATTTTGCCTATTCTCACATACGGAGGCGCAAACTTGATCTTTGACTAATGATCAACAGTCCGACCTTGCGGTTAGCTAGCGGGCGATGGAACGCAGTATTTTAGGTGTAAAACTAACAGATCGCATAAGGAACACCATACTGCGTTCCAAAACACAAATAGCCGACGTGACACAAAAATGTGCCAATTTGAAGTGGGACTGGACTTAATATTATAATAATATTAATCGCTGGGCGGCTTTGTGGCAAGCCGTAAGTGAGTGGCGCCACCGCGAACCCTGATTCCCTGGGGCTAAATGAGACCCCTGACTCCTCTCTTGCCTTAACTGGCCGGTTTGGAGTGGAAACCGCAAGAGCTAAGAACCTAAGCAGCTCCAGGGTGGAAGTGTTAAAGGGCAAAACGCTGCGAGTAGCGTTTAGTGAAAGCGCAGCACACCTCTCGACACCCTAAGCCGTCCACACCAATGTTGCCCCTCCGGCGCCAACTTACGGTTGCCTTCATGGGGGGCCCATTTAGTGGACGGGCAAGACACCACCCGCCTTAATATTTTAAATGAGGCATTACTTGGCGGGTGTCGTACCTCATCCTATAGCCCATCTTTGTAAGTCATCTATCACCACATCACAATAACCCGAAATACTGTAAATCATATCTAGCAATAATTATTATCATCCTACTCTATGCACTTAACAGATAAGTTTTATAACATTTTATATAAAAGGGCCTCTCAAACAACAAACACTGATGCCTGCCAAAGGACCAAGCTATGCTTGTGATTTATACTTGAATAAAAGATAATAATAATATTTTTTGCATTATCTCTTTTATCCGGCAACAATGTCAGCAAAAATGGCCGGAACAGATGCCCCCTTTCCGGCCATTTCCTTACCACCCCATGTCTAGAAAACTCCGTTTCTTATGGTAGAATTTGGTGTGTCACATCAAACACGGGGTGTATTTCAGAGCGATAAAAGTAAAAGGAATTATTACCTTTTTATGCCATTAGTGAATTTTTATTTATGCTTCGGGGAATATGGATATATCATGGAGTTTATGATACGTTTGAACGACAAGGCAAATATGTATGAATATCAACTTTTGAGCTCCAAAAAGGGTATTAAAATTCGTGAGAAATAAACCTTTTAACCGACTCCAAATAGGAGCAGTTTCTATGTTTATCTGTATGTAATTTTGTGTTTTTTCATCCATACTTTTGGCAATGGTAAACCAATTGGAAAAACTAAGTAAATAATTAAATAATGAAGTTCGAAAAGGTATAAATACCCTGTTACACATAATCTGCAGCGGTAATATGTTATACACATCAAAAGGTAATTTAGAAATACAATTTATCGAAACGTAAAAAAAATAATTTCATCCTCCCATTTTGGAAGGAGTATTTTTACGCTTCGAAATCTGAGTGCAAAAGCCGTTTTTATTCGCCCGAGGTTAAAATTGAATTTTGAACATTGTGTGCACTAAGTTTATAAATTCAAAACATCATTAAATCTGTATACTTCTACGTTCATGAATTTTTCATACAATATTTTTCAATTTGTTAAAAACTCAGACTCAGAACCTTCTTGGTGTACTTTTTTTCTAATTTGCTTTGCGCGCGTTATTTAATTTTCACGTGTTATTGTTACAACAAGTTAAAAACATAAAATGAGTGATTCTAACGACGAGGAAGTTTATTTCACGGCAACAGAATTGACAGAAACTGTAAGCGTCTTGTGATTGTAGGTAAATGTTTTTTTTTTGCATTCAGTCATTTCCTTGCTAAGATGGGATGAAAAGTTACGTGTTGCACTCGAATGCAAAGATTTTTCACTTTGTCCTACTTTGATTCCCTCGCTAACGCTCAGGATTCTACTCGTAATTATGAGTAGAATCCTTATAGGCTTATTGGAAATTCCCAGGGGTGGCCTATGTCCAGCAGTGGACAGCCTACGCCTGTTATTATTATACAGGGTTATTTCTAATCAATTAGCATCCTTCTAGGGGCTTATTCTCTACATCAAAACTAGTAACTTTTTTTCTACGACTTTCGTCAAAACTAAAAAAAAATCAGCTGTTCCATACATTTTGTAGCGGGTGGACTAAATTTTTCTATGGATCAACAAAATTTTTTTTGCGTTTGGACGAAAGTCGTAGAACAAAAGTTGTTAGTTTTGATGTACAGAATAAGCCCCTAGAAGGATGCTAATTGATTAGAAATAACCCTGTATACTACGGGACTAATCGCGCACTAAAATTACGAGATAAATAAATACCTCCTCATCCTTACGCCTGATAATGATGACGGTCATGTATTTTATAACATACCTACGCCGTACGTTTTAGCGTACATAAATTTATGTATGCTTGAAATTACATATTTAGTACATCTATATTCCCACAAAAATATTTCAAGTAAATTTTACCAAAATGGCCGACGGGTTTTACAGCTCGCACTATGGAAGAGTAATCAGATCTCATGATTCTCACACAGAGCTCAGTCCACTCCTCGCGCCCTTCACACTTTCATCTACTTTTCTATCTTTCATGAACTATCCTAATTTTTGTATAATATCCTAAATTACACTTAATAATACTCTAGCGCCATTTACCGGGTGTGAAGAGTAAGCCCCTTAGAACTAAGACCAGGGTAATGCGTTTAACCTATTGCTACCCCACGCTACTTAAAAGATTGCTTTTGTTATTGGCATTCCTCTCATTCTATTCCTCTTAGGTCTCGAGATAACCTCACTCTTATGTCTCCCTCTGCGCGCACTGAAACATTCTATGGCAAGTCGTTTGCTTTTCAAGCTGTCCAATTGTGGAATGCTTTGCCTGTTCCAATACGCAAAGCTCTTGATCTTGATGTTTTTAAGGAAAGCGTTAAAATGCTTTACCTTTCGCAGGTGCCATCGCAGTAGTTCTGTTGTTAATTTTGTTCTAATTTATTGCTATGTAATTTTTTATTTATATCAAACTGTATGTATTAGTGTATCTTATATTATTATTATGTTATTTATGTATTAGAATGTAGGTACTAAATGTATTCGAATTTTAGCTCGTTATGTAAGTATTTATTATTTGTAATAAGTTTTTTTTTTGTCAACTCTCTTTTGCTACTCACTCCGCATTTTCTATTTTTTTTGTTTTATTAATTCCTCTCCAGAAGAAAGGGTTGCCTGGAAGAGATTGCTATAAGCAATAAGGCCGCCCTTTGTTGCACTATTTTATGTTGTTGTTTTTTTTTCCTCTCTGTGAATTTTTGTTTTCTGAATTGTATTTTAGTGTTAACAATAAAGTGTTTATCTATCTATCTATCTATCTACCTATTGAGCTATATTGGCTTATACATCGTTACACTGACACGTTTTACTTGAGCTGAGCTTGCAGGCGAGAGCGTGCAACAAATGATACTTTGAGAGGCACAATTGGTAGATTATTATTATATACTACGGGACTAATCGCGCACTAAAATTACGAGATAAATAAATACCTCCTCATCCCGACGTTTCGGCCGAGTTGCATCGACCGTGGTCACGGGTAGAGTGGAATGTGAAACAACTGGTACCGCCAATTCAATTTCAACTTGAAAGATTGTCACTACGACTCACAACACTGACGGTATCTAACAATGTCCTTCTACCTACACTACGTGATGTGCATTTGTTGACAACAGAATTTCACGACGCCTTATGTTTTTTTTATATCCACCGCTTCACAAACTATTCTTGAAAAATAGTGTCGATCCGTGGAGAGGACTTTTGGTTCGTGGAACTTGATCTAATGACCAGTACCTCTGTCAAGCAAATGCTCAGCTATAGCAGACTTCTGTATCTGGCGGTTTTTGACTGCCGCGATATGTTCTTTGATCCGTTCAGCAATAGTACGCTTCGTTTGACCTATGTAGGAACTACCGCAGCTGCAATTCACCTTATATACACTAGGAGTCTGAAACGGAATTTTAGTGCGCGATTAGTCCCGTAGTATATAATAATAATGTGTTCAAATCGCGAAAGTTTAAAAGCAACACAATTGGTAGATATCAGCAAAAAAATCGAAAAGGTGTTCGGCTTGTTTCAGTTGTTGATTCAACATTGTTTTCTTTTGACGTTATCCTATAAAGTTCTCGTCCGTAAGCCGAATTTACAGACAATCAATTTTTTTTCTGTCTCAGACATAGGAATGTTTATTCATACAGTATGTGCAAAAAGACAACCGTCGTGGCGTAACGGTGATTTTTATAAGCAGCCAGGGTATTAACTATACTTGGTAGACGCGAGTACTGATGAAAACCGAATTGGTCTCTACCAAGTATCAAACACTTTTAGTTGTACTAGCAATGACAGAGCAGTGTTGTCAACGTAATAAAATTAGTAAAATTATGGCACACGGCGTCCTCATATGCGACGCGGCGAAGCTTCTCTTTTTGCCAAACTCTGCCAATGTCTGCGAAAAATTTCCACTGAATCGTTCACTGTTTTGAGATCCTATATTTTTGTGATTTCGCTAGTTTTCAGATGTATTTCTATATGTGTACTCTGAGACAAAGCTATTTTCTAAGAATGATATGTTCACCAATGTGATTTATGACGCTTCTAAAACTGTTCAGATATGTACAATTTGGCTAAAATTGAATATAAAATAAGAAAAGACGAAAACAATTTTCAAGCTATAAGTACCTATTTATAGACATGTATACACACTAAAGATTATGGATTGCCAGGTTTGTTATGTTCAGAGTGCTAAAATGGTGCTCGATTTTAAAAACTTGATGTCATGTATTTTTAGTCAATATTGTCTCAATCACAGAATAGGCCCTATTACACAGGGCACAAAAGGAGCCTCTTCATACAAACCAAGACTTAAAAATGTGAAAAATACAATTTGTACCATAGACAACTTTTGAATGAACTTGCCACTTAAAATAGGGATTTCAAAATACATGATGAAAAGAATCGATTCCTAAATTGATTCGAGTCTAGGATGACGTCATGTCTTATCACATGATAAGTCCGACTGGCTGAAATTTCGATTAATCTATTCACATTTTGATTCCTTTTAATAGGTCGACTTATGTAATTATATATACGTTTTTATCGTTCATTCCAGAAGTTTTAAACAAAAGTCAATAACACTATGAAATAACAGCTGGCAGCCTTAAGTACCTCTAAATTCGATCTTTTCTCTTACAGAAATTAAAAAAAAAACATTTGATTCGTAAACCTAAAATAAAAATACATACAGACGAACATAGAACCTCTTCCTTTTTTAAATCGGTTAAAAATGTGAACACATCACGTGATGCTGCTCCATAATATTATAAAATCGATCTAAAACTAGTAGTTCGACCCACACTGACCTTGCGACCTTATTCCTTTACATGGCCGGCCGCCCGGGTCAAAATCAATTTTGACCTTAAAGTTAATCGATTTGACGAGTCAATATTCGATCTCATACTGACATTATCCGACATTCCTAACTGACCACAGATAAATTTTCCACTCTGTTTACATTGTCAAATGATTTCATTTTCAATATTTTGGTTTTGCTTGTAAATCACATAAAAAGATATTTATTACTTACCGGTGAAATGTGACAATGCCTTTCGTGATTTCTTTTGAAACCGAGTAATTTCGGCAAGATGGAATGATGCAGTTCACCATATTTATCTCTTTGCTTCGAGATGCGACCGCAACGCCAGTCTAATGAAGACTAGTTATTGAATTGGTTGATTCCATATGGATTGGTTGATATTGGTCGGCGACATTTCATTTTGTACGATTAGGTGTCTATCTTGAAGGTCGCTGGTCTCAATGATATTTATATTGATTTTTAAAACAGTGCATGTCATCTTGTCTGTAATATCAGATTACTTTTTGGAGTTCATCGATTTATAAGACGTTGTCACGTCAAAAAAATCAATGTCTAGGAGTGATATAAAAAAAAAAAGAAAAACGGAATGATAAAGAAAATTCGGTATTCATCCATTTCATTAGCAAAAGTACAAGAACCGCAACTATAAGTTAAGAATATAAGTAAAGCAGCTATTCGAACCTCGGCTGCAGCCTGCGGATTCAGGTTGCGAATGGAGGTAGCACACACATGTGCCGCTGCTTGTATCCGCAGTCGGGAATGATTCCGATGCTGGTTGCCTACGTCGTACATCGCAGGTACGTTGGACTTGTTTAAACAGGTTAACAACACTTTCAGCCGAGGCTCGGTAGCACATGCTGCCGCAGCCGTGTTCGGAATCTTTTTGCAGAAATTCATACAACTACGTAGATAACCAGAGCCCTTAGTCCAGGTTTTGTGTTGTTTACTTAAACTTTTGCGTTCGCGTGTGGCTCCATACATTTTGGTTAGTTCTTCCTCGTTTCCGCCAGGGGCGCTGCGGGGCAATTTCGTTAACCGATCTCGTTCCTGAGGTGACACGTTCTTGAACCTCTCTCAATTTTCTGACAGTTGTGAGCTGTCAGAACTGTCAGAAAAACGAGAGAAGTTCAAGAACGTGTCACCTCAGTAACGTAATTTGATGTAATTTCAATCTATGTGTAAACCTGGACTAACGCCTCAGTTCTGTAGCCACAGCCGGCCTAGTGCAGCTGCTGCAAGTGTAGTAATGCAAGTGTGTAGTAGAGCTGTAGCCTGAAACCGAGATTCGAATAGCACCCTTAAGGATTATTACGAGTAATATTAAAATGGAAACGAATTTCTCGGATAACTTCAACTACAGCTTTTTGTTTTTAGTAGTAAAGTATATGATAAAAAGTACATATAAAAATAAGAGTATTTTTTTTTTGATAATCTTTAAGTATACAAAAATGTATGTTTCGATAAAAATGTATAATAACACCTCAGTTCGTAAATATTACGGGCTAAAACGAGTTAATGCAGGATTATGTGCCAATCCCCCCCGAGTGGGTTCTCGCCTTGTCGTGGCGGGGGGGCTTAGTAGCCAGGTCTCGCCAGCCTGGTGAAGCTAAGAGGAACCCGTGGTGGGGCCGCCTCTCCGGGTCTTGGGCCTCGACAAGCCCGTGCGGAGGCTGGCCAAAGTAGGTTGCGTGCCTTATGGGGGGCACCGCAACTGAGGGGGGCTGCAGTGTCGTATGGGAGGCACTGCGGCTGAGGATTGGAGGCCGCGGCGGGAGAGGACTGCTGGTGTGTCGTTGCCACTTTCCCTGCCTTCCGCGGCCTCGACGGGGTCGCCACCGTTTTGATGGCGGACGCGGTGGGGCTGCAGGGGAAGAGGAGTGTCGGTATGTCGTCGGCCGCTCTCCCTATCCTCTGCAGCCGTAGTGGCAGGCGCGGGGCCACTTAAATTGACCCGTCGCATCGGGACCAGGGCTGTCGGACACGGGTACTGTCTGACGCCCAGTGCTGGTTGGTCCCAGGTGGGGGATGACGATGTGTCTGGTGTTCGGCACATCGTCATTCTGGAGGGAGCTTACGCTCTGAGGTGGGGCCCGGTTTGGGCCAGCGCTGTCGGGTGCCGCGGAGGAGTGCGCAAGCGTGCCCGTAGCCCCGACGCCAAGCGCAGTGGCGGAACACCCAGGGGTTTTGGTGGGTATGCCGTCCAGCAATGGGCGGAGACTCCCACATAACCACCCGCCTGTCCCGAGGTGCGGTGGTATCTTTAAAAGATTTCCCCTGGACAAAAAAAAAAAAAAAAAAAGGATTATGTGCCAATAGTTAAAAAAGAAAATCATTATTACATCAACACGTCATCATTTCCACAATTGCTAAGTCTGGATACCGAGAACGAAGTCCAACAACACTGAATACATCATCTGATTTTGAATTTGACATTTCCTTTTTTTTGACAGCAACAGTAATAAAAGATTGATTTTTTTTTCAAATAATTCGCCCATTTTTGGATAGGCTAAAGCCTTTAAGACCATACCGCCACTTCTTATGTATGTTATTCGTAATGTAAAAACAGTAAATAAATCATTGTAATTTTTCTGGTGGGTTAATTTTAATTAGAGATATGAAAACAGCAAAAAATTCCTATATTTTTGAAGCACATATAATTTTTAGAAAAGATGTTTAGTTTTTTAACAACAAAAAAAAATATATTGACATGTTAATTCCGTGCATTCTTCTTTCAAACTATCAGATAAATAACAATACATATTTTTTTTCAAGTTTCACTCTTACATAAATGAGTTTATCTTAAAAGCCACTGCCCAGCTACCAATTTAACTTAATAATACTAGTTAGCGAAGTTTACATACGTGAGTAGTACCATCAATGGTACTACCTACTGACTGACAGAAAACCATTTGCTCTTGCTTATAAGTAGATGTCAACAATCAAATGGGTTACTAAACAGAAACCCGGAAGTCAGGAGGCCGAAGATATAAGCTTAAAACATTACGAAACAGCTAAAATATGGTTTCGGAATTACCAAATCTTATTATCCCGTAGTGAGCGAGATTCTACAAACAAGCCAGTAGGTCCAGAGTCTACGGAGCCACCCGAGCCGGACTCAGCGCACAGTGGAGGGGCGAAGCCCTCGTCGCAGTGGCAGTGACCTTCAGAGTTACAAACTCCGTGCCCAGAGCAGTCCGAGGGACATGCGGAGGTCTTACCGTTCCTTATGACTTCACGTACGGACTCGATGGAGACACGTTTTTGGTATAAGCACATTCTTTCATCTCCACACTTTGCGCCGTCTAGTATTAATCCAGGATCGACCACGTCAAGTCCATGTTTATGTGTAATTACGGTATGGCAGGGAACTGTTGAGCCATTACTCGTTATATTCATATTACTTATTATATACGTATATCCTGAATAAGATTCAAAAAACTAGATATTTTCGGAGCGGCGTTGCTGAATTCCGCAAAGAATGTCACCGGCAGGGCAAGGACTATATTTGTCATTCGCATAGTTGTAGCCGCAATTACCGTATTCAGTTCCTTCAGTATTACGGTCATAGCATTTAAGATCCGAAGACTCGCCGGTAGAATCACCCCATAAGTAACGGCACTGTTTGGTATGAGAACGACACTAACCATGCACGCAGCACGCTGCATTATTTCCTTTTCCGCAAGGTGTAGAATCCATCCGATACACATCAGCGGGACAGAATTCTGAGCTTCCCGTACAAAACTCTGTCAAATCGCATTCTTTATCTGCCGTACGACAACCGACACCAGCTGGCTTCAGGTTGATGCTACCGATGCCAGCATCTGTACCGCAATCACATTGCTCTCCTGGATCGATAAAACCGTTGCCACAATTCGGCGAGTTGAATAAAGTGTTTGGTTTGTTATGCAAACAATAGTCTAACCCCATAATAGTAGTGTTTTCCCAATACGAATAACTGCACGAAGACCAATGCACAGGAAGCGGTATGTTAATATCGACACAGTATGTCATGATACATGACAAACTACCTTCAGGACATTGACAGTTTTCAAAATCGTGTTTAAATCCAAGAATGTGCCCCGATTCATGAGCAACAATTTTCGCTAAATTGCTGAAACTTGTCCTATCGGTAGAAGCTATACCACTTGAAAATTGAATTGAACAAATCGATGCCCTGAACGATTTTCTCAAAACAAATTCGTCAAACTGTTTTTCAGTAAATAAAAATGCAACATCGTTTGGCATTACACGAGCTAATTTCCATCTCCTATAGCTCACAAATCTGCCGAGAGTAATCGAACTATTCTTGTCTACCTTGATTTCATCAAAATCGTTCCATACCACTACTCCCAGAAGAGCTACATACTCGTATATATTGAGTTGAGAGAGCAGGGTATTAACAATGTTAGTTACTTGAAATACTTTTGAGTAAACAGTTGTTATACTTTTCTTATTAGTTCAAAACTCTGCGTTATCAACAACTATAACCACTTCATTAAAACTACCGTGACTATTCATCATCTACTGCAACTATAACCAGTTCAATATAACGAGACTCATTGTTCGCATAATATGGTACATGAATTCGCTCAGAAATACTTCTTTTGTGCCTGACAGTTTGACTTTCTTTTATGTTTTTCTGGTAGCTTTTGTTCAATAGATCAGAAACGTGGTTGTCGTTGTCGTATCAGTGATGTCTGACGCTATTTGTATTTAAATCCTCCTGGTCGTATAAATAATGAATAGACTGGATTTCAGGTACTTGCACGTGTTCAATGTATCGCATCGTTTGCCCGTCATATATGACTCCACGGACGCCGTGACAGGTATTCACGGCGACCAATGAGTTGGGTTTACCTCTAACGCTGCCGGTATAGTAGCACAAAACAAATTCTTCTATTTTAGGTATCTTTTGTACAGTTTTTCCTTTCTTTTGGTAAAACAGCGTATGTTCTCTCGGCAACAGGTTTATGTTTAATTGCTGGTCTAAAAAGTAATGCTCACCGTTGACTGACAGCGTCAGTTGGATTTCTGAATGATGCATCCCGCTGATATCCCTTGTTGATGATAATTCTCGTTTCGTTCGTCCATGATGCACAACTGGTTGCACTATACTATGTGCATCAAAATTTTAGGCAGGGCGTTTAGTTTCCCAAGTTTCTAGTCAGCATCAAAATGAACAATAAAATCAGACCAGATCCAATATTCATATTGGAAGTCATGATATGTAGTAATATTCTCAGATTTTTTTTAAATTTTCAGACTTCCATAAACTGAACGTGTTTAAATGAATATTAGAAGTGATATAATTTATCAAGAGGCAGATTCGGTATTTATGGCACCCTTTTGACGTATAGGACTTTAAGGTTATCAGTATCGTGTAATTAATTAATTTTGTCTTGCGGATATCCCACACATGATAAGCGATACTGAACTAAATGTGTAATCAGAACCGTAAAATAAGAGGAAAAATATCAGTCATTGAATTGGAGATTCCCGTCTCACGTTATTCATGATAAACATGAAGAACAATGTGGAAGTTCCCTTTGGGATATCACTCGCGTCACGGGATTTTTTCTCGGATTTACTACAGTGTATTTTATACTCCCGGAAGTTTGCTAGCTTCAATATACACGTGACGAAAACATGCACGCGAAATAGTCGGAGCTCATTTTTAGAATAATTAATTACTTTTGTAAAATGGTTAGGGCCGAGACTCGTGAGAATTAAATTAATTTTATCAGTTAAATTAAAATGTTTTTTAACCTATTTTATTTTCAATTTCTTAGTTATTATCTCGTTACTAAATATATCTTTAGATTTTTCCAAAAAAAGAGAGAAACTGTTCTTAAAGTTTCTGCTTAACCATAGAAAGATAATTTTATTTTATTGTACGGTTAATTTATTGGCTAAAAAAATATTAGTTTATTTACTTATACTAAAAAACTTAGATTATTTGTTTTTCTAGGTTATAATGAATAATATAAACACCATTTTGGTGAATATTTATTGATTAAAGAAAATGCAAGGGTCCCAAAAACTTGCCAAATATGTGAACTACCCTCATTTTAATACAATTCGAATGTTAAAAATGCGCAAATTGTAAATTAAAGTTGGGTTTGAGACAAAAACTGCATATTTTAAATAATGTGCCGTTTTTGAACGGATACGATAGTTTCACAAGTTAACGAAAGCGGTAGTCAACTACAGACCTTTAAAAGAATAAATGCTACCGGAAACGAGCTTCGGTTGGCTATTGCGGGGGATATGGAGAAAAATAAAAATAAGCTCATGGTCGACTTCACGAGGGATTTTTGGAATTATTCTGGAACCAGAAGTCAAGCTGAGAACAAGTAATTGTACCTGCGCCAAGCTGTAGAATACTGAAAATGGAAGAAATATTGTAGTTGAAGAATGAAGAATAAAGTTAACGCAATTGTCATATTGGTGTTTAATTTCGCTCAAGTCTTCGGTCACCACACATTAGTCAGATGCAATTATGACATATTATTATTTCATGGCTCTGGGCCGCTGGCATAACTGCTCCAGTAGCTTAGATGGTGAATGAGATGATGATAATGCAGAGGCATCGTGCAATCCGTTAGCTATTCTAGTGTCTTCTGTGGCTTTGCAGTGCCACAGAAATTTTGACTCTTTGACATTGCTTTTTTGTACAACAATACCTCCAAAAACATAAAAAAATGCATGAACACTGCAAAAACTACGAAAAAACAACTGTACAAAAAATTTACAAATTGTTAAAGGAGTCATAATCTTAAAAGTCACGGTAAAGATATTCTTGCGTATTTTTTACTCCGCTCTTCGCTGTCCACTGTTATATGGGTCAGGCCGTAGATTTTGCCACTTTTTAGGTCCCCTAACTCTCCGCCTCTTTTTTCTTATAGTAAATTACTTTTAATTTGTTTCTAAATATCATTATCGTGTGTCGTAAGGATCGGTTAATAGCGGCCAGTAAAAATAATGGAATCAACTCATAAATTGTAAAAGTTATAGGATGTTTATCTGCGAAAACTGACTAAATTTTCATAAAAAACGCAAATCCGCTTCGGTGGGAGTGAACTTTGCACATCGATAAAATACTATAACACCTTTTGATAATCCGTTTGATTTGACGTTATAAAATTATAGTCAATTATCCACGGTTTTAATATCTTTACGTGTTGTTTAAGAAAAAATCATAACAAAACGCAGATTTTTTAAAAACTTTCGAAAACTGATTATTTACGATATTTTTATTTCGCAACCATTATCTTCTCGTTTTATTATTCTAGAAGCACAGTGAGATTTAAATTAAGTCGCGACAACACCTAAGTAATGTACTCTTTAATCATAAAGCTCGTAGTGGCCACAGTTTTGTCAGTTCGCTGTCAAAACCCGTGCGAAGTAGAAAGTGTCACGTGTTTTACGAAGTGAATTTATTGAGATTAAATGAAAAGTCATTCTTTTTGTGCACGATTAAGTAAGTTGTACGTGATCTTCCAACGTTAAGGTGGCATGATAATATGTCTTATTTATTGAGTTATGATCGATTTTCGCAACCACCTTCGCTATGAAATCAGGTCGTTCGCTATTTCTTCGCTATCAACTATTCTTCACCACAAATAATACTGAGTACACACTAGGTGCAGTTATTTTTTACTGTTGACATGTTTTACAAAACTTGAATGAGATCAAAAGTCAGTACTGAAAGAAAAACAAAATAGGTAGGTATAATGTTCGTTTTTGTAACTTTCAATAAATAGTACCTGCGTGTAACATTTATTTAAATTACCATATATCTCCGCGAGACTAATAATTATAATATTAACTCACTAGTAGTCGTCCAAACAGTAGATTTCGAAAGTATAAAGGACATCATTCATTATGGGCTAAACCTGAAAGTGCCAATCAAAGTAATTAATTATGAAATATTATAAGAAGATAATATTCTGAGCATTTCAAACTATGCAACTAACCCTCTAGGATCACTTAGTAAGTAGTCACGGGACACGAACCTAAGAGGTAATCATTTGCAAATAATATCATATGTGTATCACCATCCTAAGAATTGTTCATCATTATCGTTCGCCATTGTTCGCGACAGGATAGCGAAGAATTATGCGCATTCTTTTCGCTATTTGTGGCAGAATCTACGGCCTGACCCATATCTCAAAAAAGATGGCACTTACCTCAGCAACACATATGCTTCACGCAAAGTCCCCGCGAAAACTGTGATTATCTAAAAGCTTGGAGCCAGATTATTAAGATTATTAAGATTTCGGCTACGTATTTTTACGCAGATTACCTTTCCAGAGTTAAAGCCATGTATTACTACCACCAGGGGACAAAGTCGCTCGACATGTCGCGCGATAAGTCGCGGAACATCACGTAGATTGTCCCGCGACAATGTCGCTCAACATTTCGCTCGTCCACACACACTAATTTTGGTCGAGAAAAATAGCAGCTACCAATATAAAAAACCGGACTAGTGCGAATCAGGCTCGCACATCAAGGGTTCCTTACAAATCTAGAAAATTTCACAAAATTGGGAAGTAAGTTTTTAAAATCTCTATACTACATATAACCATCGACATAAGTTTTTTTTTTTTCACTTTTCTCGTCATACATCGAAAATTACACATTGTTAAAATAAGTAAAAACCTTTTTAGCATGTGCTAATAAAGTTTTTTATGATACCTTACATGATACGATTTACTCACCTTGAACTTTGAACTCATAATTTTGTGAATTTTGAGGCCCTATTTTTTGTGATTCTAATAAAAATGATCAGTTTTCAGATTTATTACTATATGACTGTGTACTCTGAGACAATGCTTCTTGTCAAATTTCATAGTTCTATGTCAACGGGAATTACCCTATAGATTTTGAATTTAGTGAGTGTCGAAAATATGCGTTTTTTTTTACAAAATAAACAGCTCTAACTTTTTTAAACGATAACTGAAAAGTTTTTTAAACATCTTTAAGAAATCATAGATATACGTATACAGTTTAAATTTCAACTCGATATCTTTACGCGATCCCGAGATAAAGAGTCTTGACACACATACAGATGGACAGACGGACAGCAAAGTGATCCTATAAGGGTTCCGTTTTAGGCACGGAACCCTAAAAACATGAGAAAGCAGTAGATAAAGTGAAAAGAAGCAGATTCCTAACTTTTCTGCTATGGTTAAAGCATTTATTAACTTTTATTAGTTAGGAATTAGGACTAAAAACACTGTAAAATTAGTTAATACTAAGGATTTACTTTTAAAACACAGATCATCATAAAATTATTTTCCACTTTCATCCTCAGTTGTCTCATTTTCAGTATTTTCAGACTTTTTCTTATATTTTATTATAGTGTAATCAAGTGGCACTGGAAGCTAATTGAAAAACATGCTAATGCTGACCGCCAGGGATTGAAATGCTCTGCCTCCGTCATTGTTTTCTGACAATTACAATTTGGATATCTTAAAGTCAAGAGTGAATAGGTATCTTCTGGGTTTACATACTCCATCTTCGGCTACAACTTCGCTTTCTACAGACGAATTGACGGCCAAATGTAGCACTGTCCCAGATTAAAACAATAAAAAAACACTACAAATGAGGAGTGACACCAACAAAGATTCATCCATGTGAAAAAAGCAAATCTACTGTTGAAACAGTGGGGTTGGCAACACAAACTTTTTAGTATATTAAATTGATTAATCAAAATGTTTGACAACAATGACACGATGACATGCATGAAATCCTGATTCAATGAAACCAATGAGTTATACTGCATAAAAGATAGCTTGATCTCTGCGACAGTGATATTGACATAGAAGATACATTTTTAGAGTTGAGATAGTGGTGGAAAAAAACTATTTTCAAACAATATTGTAATGAAATCGAATGAGTAGTTGTAGGTGAGAAATTGGATTTTATTTACTTACTTTTATTTAAGATCAAGTATGTACACACACATGTAAATAATGGTATGATATGAATTAAATAAATTATAATAAAATGTAACGATAGTATTTATCGACGTTTTTCACTATTATCGATGCTGATGTGACATATATATAATTGGGTCTAATTTAATTACACATGTAAAAAAATTATCCTATTAAAATATACAATAAAATTAATGATAAATTAAGTTTTATTTAAAATATCGTTAGTATAAACTATCGATATTTTAAATAAAACTCTATCTAAAACTTTGTGGTCACGATCATTCGTCCCCATCACTAATCGGCATGCCCATAAAGTATGACATTGACAGGCACTGTCTGTACTATTAAGAAATTCAGGACTTCATAGGCGTGATTTTTCTGACAGCTGTCGCAGAGATCAAGCTATATTTTATAAAGTAAAAGAAAGTAGAGGAGGCAGTCATCGCATTCTCATCTATGCACCTAATTTGACACTCTTCCGTCCCCACTTTATTAAATAATTATGTTCCCATATTTCTTTTGTAAATTAATACTACGTACTGCGAAAATAATTGGTTTAATAGTGACTGGGAGCGCTTATTTGCCTAAGAAAGTGCGGGAATAAGAATACTTTTAACCGACTTCAAAAAAGAAGGTACTCAATTCACCGGTATTTTTTAGGGTTCCGTACGAGCAAAGGGTAAAAACAGGACCCTATTACTAAGATTCCGCTGTCCGTCCATCTGTCTGTCTGTCTGTTAGCTAGGCAGCTGAAATTTTCAAAGATTATGTATTTCTGTTGATGCTATAACAATAAATACTAAAAATAGAATAAAATAAATATTTAAGGGGGTCTCCTATATATGTACCACAAACGTATTTTTGCCGTTTTTTGCTCCATGTTAATAACGGCAACAGGTAGACGCTTGAAATGGGGCTTTAGGGGTTCCCATAGGGTACGGAACCCTTCGTGCCCGAGTCCAACTCGCACTTGACCAATTGTTTAGAGGTTTGCAAGTTACGCGATTATGAACTGATTTTGTTGATTCTTTTTTTGTTTGCTAGATTTTCATTTACTTCAGAGGTACTTAGTCAGTTTTATTTGAGTTTTATCGAAATAAATTGAGCGTTTCTTTTTAAATCAATGTTAAACTAATTTCATGGTTACGGGAATAATTAAATTGTATTACATGAGAAGCCATTGGTTCTGAGATACAGTTCTAAACTAGTTCAGAGCCAATGGACAAGTGTAAATGAGAGGTGACACGTGACCAGAATGCTGGCATCTATTTTGGTCAAAAAATAAGCATTTCAATTCAACGAGGCAACGCCGCCAGCATTCTGGCCACGTTACCCTCTGCCCCGGGTCTTTTAGATTAGTTTTATTTTAGTAATATAAGTTTTAGTATTTAGTATTAGTTTTTATTTTAAGTAGGTTAATTTTAATAGTTATAGTTTTTAGAATTAAGTTTTGATGTTTTATAAGTTTTGTTGTGATAATAAAAATCTTTAGTTCAGTGTAAATGGTAAAAAGTGTTTTATAACATATTTGCTCGTAAAGTGGCTGTAATTACACCAATTTCAATATCGTAATGTATTTCATTACGCACTTGTGCGTTATTGTAACGTAAAACGCACGAGTTTTTTTTAAATAAAGTAACATGCACGGTTTTTTAAGATGCTCCGTCTAAAAATGAACGATACTTTTTAAAATCTTAGCAAAGAGTTTTATGTCAGAAATGTGGTCAATATTTTATGAATAAAATTAACTTTGGGAGATAAAAATTATTTCGCACGCTTTTTCTTTTCGCTGTATTGTTTTTATTTGAACATGTCGGTAATTGTAACTAATAATAATAACTTGACAATTAAAAATGTCAACTGGCAACGTAACAATCACTTTTAAAAATTGATCAAATTTCTATAACTGCTTCAACAAGTAATTAAAGATTTATTCGTTTAAGAAAGTCAGAGTTTTATTAATTTTCTCGCAAATATGTTATAAGACGTCGTATTACATACGTGCGCTTTGAAAATTACAGCCTCTGCTTCCTTATAGCAATATCGCCTTGGCTGTAATTTTCAACTTACCGCACTTATATGATAATGTACTTATTAAAGCAAATAAAGTTTCATTAATTTAATTTATTTTTATGGGTACGTAATGAACTTGATCGTTTGTGGTTCCATTCAGTTCATCAGTTGTTTTTGAAAGATCATCATTATCAACAAAATGGTACACATGATACTAATAATAACAGGTAATAAACATAGCTAGAAACTTAATCAAATAACACGCCATTCAACGTTCCTGTTGCAAAGGTGTCCATACTCTTGTCGCATTGCTGCGCTGAAAGACGATTGACATTATTTGCACCAGAAACGAGGTAGAACGGGAGACGCCACCTTTTTACAAATCCTGCGCCCTATTTCATAAGTTAAAGTTTTGGCCTCAGCCCCCCAACTGCCCGTGGTCTCTGCGGCAATAGGCACGTAATAAAGCTAGAGTTACATTACGAAATTAGTGACATGCTCAAAAAATCTAATTTCATAGAACTTGTTGCAGGACTAGTTTCTTTGAAATATAATGTCATGAAACTTTCAGTATTCTTCAGCAACCATGGAGCCATCCGCATAGAAACTTGTTTTTGAAATGTATAACGTTTTTAAATACAATTATCTACAAAATAAATAAAAAGTAGTTTTAGTAACAAAAAAACCAGTGAAAAATATTTTTATCGATGTCAAACATTGTCTTGCCATTTTAACCACGTCATGTCGATCCTTCACATGCGCTTTCATGAAACTAATTTCGACGCGTTTAGCGTTTGAAATTAGTTGTGTGACATGAGTTTTGTCAAAAAATGCGCAGGACATAAAACTAAATCAGTGTTATGAAAATAATGCATGCATTGTAAAATTTGATGTTTACACGTGAAATTGTTGTTGAAATTGTATGTCACTAATTTTGTAATGTAACTTAGGCTTAATAATTGGGTACCATTGCCGCGTACTTCAACCGTTTTAATTAGTTCCACTTTTATGTTTGCTTGCTTGCTTGTTTGTTTGTAACCAACCCCTTTGAGCTCGATTTTGCCATACTTTGAGCGATTTGGGTCTATCTTCCCGCTAAAGTACAACGTGGTTGTCTTCAAATCCCGAGTAAATAGGTATTTTCTAGGTAAACGTGCTACATCCTAGACCGCATATCTGCTCAACATCAGGCAGTATGTAGTCAAACGCAAACCTGCAAAGAATAAAAAAAAAGCAATCAGATTTTCTTTAAACTTTGCACACCTATCAAAGATCAATGACAATGCATTTATTCGATTACTTAATATGATTATAATATAATAAGCTATGAAAGCATGCTTTTTAGTTTTTTTAAACTATATTTATTACTGTCGGTGTCTCAGCCGCTTCATACAGTGTATGGTGTGTCTCAGATGTGTGGATGCCACAGTACTTACGCAAAAAAGCATGCTAAACTAAGCACTTGCCGCTTTCCCACGAGACACGAGAGTCAAACCATTCGGTCTCTTCCCGTCGGACCTACCAAGGTCTCGAGGCTCAAGAACACAGGTCGTCAGGGAACGTTTACAGATATATTTTAAGCTCTGCGTACTATGTCATTATGACCATGGTGCTTCGGAAACCTATGCAGCAACGGCAACTCAGTAAGAGATAGCCGGCGGCCTCCACTAAAAAATAAACTTATGCGGTGCACAAACTTTGCTTCCTAGGCGGAAAACTCTCAGAGTCTTCTTCCAGTAATGTACCCAGGTGAAGAGATGGCTAGGCACGCAACCATGCCCTAGACTCTTTCTGTGACATAGCCTTGAGCCTTGCTGAACCGGCCCCTGCAGTATTCTTTAGGCAACTATTTGAGAATCCAGTTAGAACCCACGTTATTCCAAGCTCTTTGGACACTGTTGGCAGCGGGAAACGATACACCTGAGTTTAAAGTAGATACACCAAGCTGACACCGTGTTGGACATAAGGCATACTCGCTTTGTCACTATCAGAGGAAACAATTTTAGGGACGAGACCTGCAACCATGAGCCAATAATGGCCGGCAAACCAACAATGGCGCACTCCAAGACCACCCTGCCGAACGGGAAGAGCCGCCTGAGTCATTGAAATGTTCAAAATCAGTTAGGTGTGTTTCAAATATCAGATCAATCTGTCAACGGTAGGAGCGTCAAATTTTAATTACTAGATTTGACCAAAAAAACACACAGGTGAAGATAAATAAAACCGTCAAAAGGGAAATTATCCCTCCTTTCATCAGTGACTAGTTTCACTATGACGTTTCAATAACTACTTTTGCCTGTATTTGTTCAGCGGGTATCCCACGTACAAATAAGATAAGCATAACTTTACTAAAACTAGGGATATGATAAAAAGCGGAAAATAATATAAGGAAAAATCAGTTATTCAATTCAAAATTCCCGTCTACATTCTTAATAATTTAAAATATGTTTGACGTCTCTTATGTTCGGTAAGTAGGTTTTTATTACGTCCAAATGGGACTTGTAGGTGACTAATTAGCGCTCTAGGGTATTAATGTAGCTAGAAAAGCCCTAGGGCAGTAAGTAATTTAAAAAAAACACTTCTTTCTTTCAAAAAGTTTGCGTACATCTAACCATCATACTGGCAATAGACATCATGCATTCAGCCCAATAACCAAAGAGGTCGCTTTGATATTCAGCCTTGTCTTCGTGTGAGTGAATATTATAGTCATCAATTTTAAATATCGAACGGCGAAGCTCAATTTCAATAAAATGTTTTATTCTTGTAATGCCGGTTTTTTTCTGCTTACCTCACAATCGAGATGTAAAGAAAAATAGTTAGCTCGCGTGTAAGTACCAATTGCACCCTCGAACTATAGGCGCACGAGCGCAGCGAGAGTTCGAGGGTCTCGGGCTGCAATTGATGCCTTACAGCCCTTGGGTACTAATCTACTATTACAAACTACGGTCAAATAGAGCCAATATAGGTACTTAGTTGCTAACTGTATGCGAAGCATAATCATAATCAATTTATTGATAACAACAGTTACAGGTCATTACATACATCAAATTTCCAATTAGATACATAAAAAAGGTACGCTATTGTACATGTAATACTTATCGTAAAATTGGTTGGAAGCAACTACCTTTATATTATCCACATCCACAGAAATACTCATCCTAGTGTAATTTAGTTGTCAGCATGCTAGGCATGCACTAGGATGAGTATTTTTGTGGTTACTTGCCACTTACTACTTGCCAAATTTCATAGTTCTATGTCAACGGGACATAGAACTGAAATTTGGCGAGAATCATAGCCTCAGAGTACACATATAGGAATAAATCTGAAAACTGTAAATTTTATTTAAATCACCAAAAAATAGAGCCTCAAAATTCACAAAATATAGGTTCAAAATTTAAAATCGTATCATACAAGGTGTTATATAAAACAACTTCATTAGCACATTCTAAAACAGGTATTTAATTATTTTAACAATGTATTGTGTAATTTTCGATGTATGACGAGAAAAATGAAAAATAAACTTTTTTGTCGATGGTTATATAGTACAGAGATTTTAACAACTTACTTCCCAATTTTGTGAAATTTTCTGGATTTGTACGGAACCCTCGATGTGCGAGCCTGACTCGCACTTGTTCGGCTTTTTTTCCAAAAATTAGTGACATAATTCAAAATATTGTTTTTTTCTTGCCCAACTTTTGTAATTAGAGTTTTTAGAGATACGTTATTTTATAGCTCAATAACGTTTTAGTTTGAAGACTAAGTTTTTGATTGTTGAAATTGAATGAAATAAAAATTAAAAATAAAATTGCCTTATTTGCTAAGTTGATTTACACTGTAGTCAGTAAATTCACTTCGGTGGTGGAATCACGAAAGGGTCTTACCAACACAATACTTTCTTTTGAGCCTATTACACTAACCAATTCTACATATTATTATACATGTTATAGAAATTATTACTGTAGTAGGTATAAGAGTAATACATTTAAATTTAATAGAATTTACTAGCTCAAAATTTAATAATATGTTAGTTACGCCCTTTCGTGATTTGACCTTCGACTATCCCGTTGAAGAATATCTTCAACTTATTTTATATCACAAAGAACGACGATGGGAATTACTAATTGATTAATTGATTTTCCTCCTATTATTTCGCGCTTCTTACATATTTAATAACGCTTATCTCGTGATATATTCCCACTAAACAATTACGCGTTACTGATAACTTATTTCCCGTTTCTGGTAACTTATAAATAGCAATTTTTTATTAGAATAAATTATATCATTACAATCATTCATTTCGGACAGTTGTATTTTTGTAGTAAGTAGTAAATTTAAATATCAAAAAAGTTTTAGAACTGGCTTTCATAATGTACAGTGCGTGTGGTCTTATTTTATTGTTCACTTTGACGCTGACAACCGCTGACCTTGCTGAAACTCGGGAAATTAAACGCCCTGCCTCAGATTTTGTTATACAAAGCACAGTACATCCAGTTGTGCATCATGGACGAACGATACGAGAATTATCATCAACGAGAGATGTCGGCGGGAGGCATCATCCAGAAATTCAACTGACAGTACCAGTCAACGGTGAGCTGTACTTTTTGGACTTGCAACTAAACAAAGATCTGTTCACAAGAGAACACACGCTGCAATATCAAAAGGAAGGTCTTACTGTACAAAAGAGACCTAATATAGAAGAATTAGATCTGTGCTACTATACCGGTAGCGTGAGAGGTAAACCCAACTCATTAGTTGCCGTGTCTACCTGTCACGGCGTCCTTGGAGTCATACATGACGGGCAAACGATGAGATACATTGAACCCGTTGGAGATCCTCAAATTCAGTCCGCTCATTATTTATACGACCACAAGGATTTTAACATAATAAATAGTATAGCACAATACGGATACGACAACAATAATCACGTTTTTGATCTATTCAAGAGATACAATCAGGAATATGTAAAAAAAACTGAAGCTATCAGGCAGAAGAGAGATACTTCTGTGCAAATACGTGAACCATACAATGCAAACAATGAATCTCGCTATATAGAACTGATGATGGTTGTCGACAACGCAGAGTTTCATGCCAACGGGAAAAATTTACAAACTGTTCTTGCAAAAGTTTTTCAAATTGCTAATATTGTTAATACTCTGTTATCTCAACTCAATATTTATGTAGCGCTTGTTGGTGTAGCGGTATGGAACAATTTTGATGAAATCGTGATAGATAAAAACATTAACATTACTCTTGACAATTTTCTGAGCTATAGGAGAACAAAACTAGCCCTTGAAGTCCCAAACGATGCTGCGTTTTTACTTACGAAACAAAATTTTGATGGAGGAGTCTTAGGAAAATCGCCGCTGTATGGAATGTGTTCAATTGAAATTTCGGGTGGTATAGCTACGACCCATAAGACAAAATCCAGCAATTTAGCGAAAATCGTTGCTCATGAATTGGGACACCTTATTGGCATAGAGCACGACTTTAAAGCCTGCAAATGTCCCGAAGGTAGTTTGTCATGTATCATGAAAGGCATTGTCGATATTAACATACCGCTTCCTGTGCATTGGTCTTCGTGCAGTTATTCGTATTGGGCCCACACTATTATTAATAGGGTGCATGACTTTTGTTTGCTTAACAAACCAAATACTTTATTCAACTCGCCGAATTGTGGCAACGGTTTTATCGATCCAGGAGAGCAATGTGATTGCGGTACAGATGCTGGCATCGGTAGCATCAACCCGTGCCACGCGTGCTGCCATGCCGACACGTGCACGCTACGCAGTAATGCCACGTGTGGAGCCGGTGTTTGCTGCGACTTTACGACATGCAACCTGAAGCCAGCTGGTGTCGTTTGTCGCACGGCAGAAAAAGCATGTGATTTGCCAGAATTTTGTACAGGAAACTCAGAGTTTTGTCCCGCTGATGTGTATCGAATGGATTCTACGCCTTGCGGAGAAGGAGACAATGCAGCGTACTGCGTGCGTGGTGAGTGTCGCTCTCATACCAACCAGTGTCAGTCTGCATTAGATCCTACCAGCGCATCTTCGGATCAAAAATGCTATGACCGTAATACTGAAGGAACTGAATACGGTAATTGCGGCTACGACCATGCGAATGACAAATATATTCCTTGCCCTGCCAGTGACATTTTCTGCGGCCAGATGCAATGCCGCTTTGCAGACCTGAAATTTAGACATCATTCAGATCCAAAGCATTCATATATTAATATGCGTATAACAAATAATGGCTCGACTATTTCTTGCCAGACTTTTTCATACAAACACGGAATTGACGTTGTTGATCCTAGATTAGCACCAGACGGCGCAAAGTGTGGAGACGAAAGAATGTGCTTAAAACAAAAATGTGTCTCCATTGAGTCTGTGCGCGAAGAGATAAGGAACGGCGAGACCTCCGTGTGTCCCTCGGACTGCTCTGGGCACGGAGTCTGCAACTCCGAAGGTCACTGCCACTGCGACGAGGGCTTCGCCCCTCCACTGTGTGCTGAGCCCGGCTCGGGTGGCTCCGTAGACTCTGGTCCTCCTGGCCTATTGAATGTAGGGAAACCAACCCAGCGTCCTATGGGATTATCAGATTCGCCAAATTAGCAACCAACAAACAACCTAGTTTAAAGGTTATTAAAATATAGAAAAAAATATACATATATTGTTATTTAAAAAAGGGTCTTTTATTTCGGCACTGATTATAATGATATATGAAACTGATGATAATTGACATATTGCCCAAAACATTATAACAGTTAATAAAGGTGACTACCAAATACATAATTTAAACCTTGATTCATTTGGCTTGCACATTATGATTTTTTTTTAAATCTGTTAATGTAGTTACGGTAAAAATTTTAAATGTCTTTACCTATTTATTTTTTGTTATTAATTCAGTGTTTACATTAAGTTTTTACAAGTAGGTAAAAAAATGTTTTGCTAAGTAAAGGTCTATTATGTTTTTATTTGAGAGCACCCAACTGAATTTAGGAAAATAGTTCATCAAGATTTTCATCATCATCATCATCATCAGCTTATTTCGGCCCACTGCAGGGCATAAGCCTCCTCCCCTTTACGCCAACTATCCCTGTCCTGTGCCAGTCTCATCCAGGTGTTGCCGCAAAACTTTTGGATGTCATCACGCCACCGTTGTAAGGGTCTACCGGGACTGCGCTTCCCGTCACGGGGCCACCATTCAGTCAGAGACCTGCTCCACCTGCCATCATCACATCTGGCTATATGTCCAGCCCAACGCCACTTGAGATTAATTATACGGGATCCGATATCTGCCACCTTTGTCCTCCTACGGATCTCCGTATTTCGAATTCGGTCACGTAACGTGATGCCTAGCATAGCACGCTCCATTGCTCGTTGTGCGACTCGCATTTTGTATATAGTTTTCTTGGTGAGCGTCCACGTTTCGGTTTCCTCATCAAGATTTTAGTGGCACAAAATTTATTATAGGCCGAATCAAACAACTTGGCGGCTGTGATGTTAGCTACAAGCTGTGGATGACCCAATCCTCGTGCACCTATTATGTGAGCTTCAGTCAGGATTGGGCTATCCACAGCTTGAAGTGTAGCTAATAGCCGCCATGTTTTATGATTCGACCTACATATAATGTTTTTTTAACACGCTTTTATTAGTTTCACCTGTATGTTAGCTTGCTTGTAAAGTTGTAACCGACCCCTTTGAGCTCGATTTTGTCCTAATTTGGGCGATCAGATTTTCTTTAAACTTTGCACACCTATCAAAGACCGATGACAATGCATATAATCGATTACTAAGAACTGAAAAATAAATGAAATATACTTAACTTAGTTGAAAAAAAAAAAAAACTAAAAAACACGCTTTCATAGCATATCAAACTAAAAAGTGTAAAATAATTTTCAACATAGGCAGAAAATAATATTGAACGAAAAATATTAATAACTACTGAAAAATAAATAAAATATACTTAACTTAGTTAAAAAAAACACGCTTTCATAGCATATCAAACTAAAAAGTGTAAAATAATTTTCAATATAGGCAGATAATAATATTGAACGAAAAATATTAATAACTACTGAAAAATAAATGAAATATACTTAACTTAGTTAAAAAATAAATAAAAAACACGCTTTCATAACATATCAAACTAAAAAGTGTAAAATAATTTTCAATATAGGCAGAAAATAATATTGAACGAAAAATATTAATACATACTATATTGTAAAAAAAGCGTGGGGTGCTCGATTTAAAAAAAAATAGGTTACAAACCGCTTCACGCTTTTTTACAATAGTATATATTTCGTTCATTATTATTTTCTGCCTGTATTGAAAATTATTTTACACTCTAGTCCGATATGCTATAATAGCGTGTTTTTTTGGTTTTTTAAACTATATTTATTTTCAAAGACCATCAGAAAAAATGCTAGGTCAATGTCAAAGACTTAAAGAGTTACTCATTTACATTAATCATGTCATTTAAGCCCAATTACAGAGGCGTCATCGTAATTATAATAGCCAAATAGCATAGTTCTGTTTCTATTTCACTTTAGACATTTGATAGAGAGAGAGAGCTTTACGTTGCTATTAAATTTACGCTGGCGCCTCTATAATCGGGCCTATTGTGCTCTTGTCTAAGTCGATTGAATTTGCAATAAGAAATATTGTAGGTATGGTTAGATTATTGAATTAATCTACTTTTGGCCGCTATGTGGGTTTTGGATAATTTTTATATTAAATGACAGATAAGTAAAGAATATTATCAGGAATACTTCTGAAAGATAGTCTTAGCAGCGGGACAGCGAGAGAATGTGACCCTGAAGTTTGTCAAGTGGCCGTGACTAGTGATAGGAAATAAAATCTTGAAATAGAAAAAAAAACATGGTCAAGTGTTCATGTACCACTTCCAGCCTCTCAGTTCATTGGCCAAAGAATGGATGGCGCGACCACAAGATCGCGCTAGATGCAAGCCGCTTCCGACCGGTCTTATTGGAGATCCATAGGGGAGGCCTATGTCCAGCAGTGGACTGCTTATGGCTGATGGATGGATACAAAATGTTCCTGCATGTGAAAATTGTCATTGACAGATGATAGATGGTGAGATGAAGTTCACCGGGTCAGCTATTATTTTAAAATATACACAAATAAATTAATGACGAAGACTGATATCAATATCAGTTAGAAAGACCTTGAAGAGATAATGATGCTGAATCTGGACCTTGACCTTGTGTATGGGCCGAATTAAACTTCTTGGTATCTGTGAACACGAAGCAAGTTGTTGCGTAGTTGTAGTAGTATATTAAATGTCACCCCTGATCACCCATCCGACGACTGACTCTTCATACGAACAGCCAGAATATGGAACGTTTTACCTGAGTCTGTTTTGCCATTAGTACAACATAAATGTCTTCAACGGTGACGTCCACAAGTGGTATATTATTCAGAGAAAAATCGAACTAAGATGATATATACATCATTTGAATGCTTGATTTATGGGCTCTCAAAAATATTTAATTTAGCTTTTTTATCCCTCCATTTTTTTAAATGTGAAAAATAAACTGTATGAAAAATAATAATACAACTATGTATTTTTTCTAGTTTTCTATAATAAAGTGCTTCTATCGTTATTTTACTTGCATTCGTTGCTGATTCTTCCGCATTCATCTCTTGTTTTGCTAAAATTAAAATTTATAACCTACCAGTGTGACCAGTTAATAGGTACAATGTGACAAAAAAACACTTAAAAACTGTGTCTGATTGGCAATGTGAAGGTTACTTAATCAGCGTTGATAGAGATAAACTACCTATTGAGCCAAATACATTTATTTATGATTAGGAGATTCAAAATTCATTAAAAAAAAACGGAGGGCTCTTTTTTGATTTTAACTTATGTGATAGACTCAGAAAAATAAGAACTTTCTCGAAATGTAACGAGTGTTGTGGTTAGAATTTTTGATTATTATTATACTAGCCTCCATACATTTTGTGGACTTGTCCTTTCCAATAAATAGGTATCTTCTAGGTAAGCTTGCTACACTCTAGATTGGCAAAATGTAGTCTAACGCAAACCTATCTCTATACTATACATAATATCATAAAGCAAACTCGCTATATCTGTGTGTATGTCTGTCTGTGTATTTCCTTATATCTTCCAATCTACACAACATCATCGAACGCGGTTTTCACTATTTTTAGATTGTTTAAACGAAAATATTTGTATAGTCCGGGAGTGCACTACTAACCGCTGAAAACTAGGGTCACGATGACCTTTGACAAATATAATTACCTTAGTACCTTATAGGTTTGCTTTAAAAACATCACTCTGTTCTGGTAGTTTATAAAAGATAATAATAATGCGTGTTGAAAACAGGTAATAATTAAATATTATTTTTATAACTTGTGCCAAATTCTTCAATAGATGTCAACTGGTCCATTCTCCGTGGTTATGGAACGGGCTATAACTATGACAATCGTATCTGGGTGAAGCTGGAATAACGGACAGTTAGGCCGGGACTCCACTAAAGCGGAGACGAGACGAGCGGAGATGTGAGCTGTGCGCGGACGACGCGCAGTGGAGACGAGAGATGTAAGCAGCGTGCAGTGAGCGATGTCAGCGAGCGTGTCAGAATGCGTACTGTATGCTGAGTGTGAGTTTTGTCGTAAACATGACGCGCTCGCCGCGAGCGCGTAAGCAATTAATTTGTATGAACTTGCACTCGCACAGAGTGTTTCAAAAACGCGCTGCTAGTGGCGCTGTACATTTCTTCATACAAATTACATGCTTACGCGCTCGCGGCGAGCGCGTCATGTTTACGACAAAACTCACACTCAGTATACTGAGCACTCAACGCCTCGCACCCGAGCTGAAAAACATCTCTTCTCGTACAGCACACCGCACACATCTCCGCATTGGTGGAGTCCCCCCAACTGAAAAACATCTCTTCTCGCACAGCACACCGCACACATCTCTGCTTTGGTGGAGTCCCGGCCTTAGTATCAAATAAAACAAAACTTTTGTGATGACTAAGGAGCATCGACTGAGTTATACATCTGGGTTTTCTGTCCCAGCCTCTCTATACGCATACTTTTATTGCCAGGAGAACGGTCGTGATGTCTTCGATCCGGAACAAATATTGCCGGATAATTTTGCATGAACAACGTACCTACCTACTTATACTCATTTGTTGATAGGAAACTGAGCTGATAGGACTATTTACTATGATTTGTAGTCATTCTAACTATTCACATAAATTATCTAAGCTATTCACATTGTAAACAAGGTAATTTTTAATTCATTGTTACATTATTACCAAATTCAACTATTTGTGTCCGTTTAAGAATCTGCTTAGATTTTCTATACGTATAACACAACAGATAGCTAGGCTTTCACAATCTTTTTGACCGACGAACCACCGGAGGAGGTATACAATTCGACGCGTATATATATTTTATGTATACTTGACCACGCTTAACTTTTTTCAAAGTAGTCCGATTCCAATAATTTTTTTTCTTTATTGGAAAGAGGATACTTCGCAATTGGTCCCATTTAAATTTTATCGAAATCGGCTGAGCCATTTTTGATAAATCAACAATAATGTGAAAAATGCTACATCGATCCGTGCATAATATTTGCGTTCTAGTGATGCGCCCCGGCTTCGCACAGGTGTATTAAACATATAAACATTTCTCTACTCTATCTATTAAAACAAACTACATCAAAATCCGTTGCGTAGTTTTAAAGATATAAGCATACATAGGGATACACAGCGGAAAGCAACTTTGTTTTATACTATGTAATGATTCTGTATACAGGTGAAGTCGGTCATGCAATTTTTTCCAAAAAATAATTATAGAATATATCTTCGGAAAAAATTATATCTGCATATACGGATTATTTCTAATCAATTAGCATCCTCTTAGGGGCTTATTCTGTACATCAAAACTAATAATTTTAGTTCTGCGACTTTTGACAAAACTCAACAAAATGATTTGTTGTTCCATAGAAAAATATCGTTTACCCGTGACAATATGTATCATCTGATTTTTTTTGAGTTTTGACAAAAGTTGCAGCACAAAAGTTGTTAGTTTTGATGTACTTAATAAGCCCCTAAAAGGATGCTAATTGATTAGAAATAACCCTGTAAATGGCTTGATACAGGCTGCCAGTAAATATTTAAAGAAAAATATGGCTATGCTGTCTGTGTATGAAACTATATATATACGTTTGCTGAATTTGAGTAATTTTGAGTAGATTCAATTGAAATAATATATTGTACACCTTGATAAGTCAATGTCAAGACATATGATATCATTAAAGTTTGCTCAAAATTACTAAAAATTAGCAAACATATCTGCTGGTTTCCTACACAAAAATATATCTTGGAAAGTGGAACCAGAATGTTTTCTAAACTACTGTTTTCAAAAAATCCGTCAAAATATGGTAAACTAGCTTTTACCCTCGGCTTCGCCCGCGATATAATTTAATTTATGTTTATCTTGTCAAAAAATATGGTAACTAAAACAGTAAGTGCGCCACAAAATATTAGCCCCAATTCAATGTGAAACGGTGCACAAATATTGTAGCAAATAATCATTTCAAATCCAAAAAACAGCCAATCTCAACTAATTTGTTTCGTCATCGTTATCATCCGCAGCTTTCTTTGACCCACTGTTGGGTATAGGCCTCTCTCTTGCAATGCCATCTGCCTCGGCTCTTTGCCGGTCGTGACCAGGCTCGACCGGCGGTATTGATGATATCGTAGAGATAGTCGACCCACCTTGCTGCCGCGCCGCACATAGTTGAGCACTCTCACCTATTCAAATACCCTAGTTGACCAGCTTGGTCACCACCGTCTTTCTTGGTCAAGAAGCGCTGGTCGAATTGGTTGGCACGCCATTGTGAACGATGTCATACGCAAGGCTTTCGCGACCACCAATATCGCAGCCGTACTTTAACCGAATGGGTTTGCGCGTGGTGATGGCAAAAGGCCTGACGGTATGAAGCTGGTCCCATGAAAGTGTAGACGGCCCTTAGTATGGGACGCGACTTGCGTCGATACTTTGGCGCCGTCAGCGGAGCAGCACAAATGGCGCAAATATGCTAACCTCGGCAGTGGTTACATATTTGAGCCGTTTGAAATTGAGACATTGTGCGCGTGTTGGCCGGGAGCTCATCTTGTTTTCAAAAGTCTTTCTGAGCGTCTCGTGTACCCGCCGCGTGAGCAAAATGCTGGTGTTTATTTGGCTCGACGTATAAGCAGCATTACCAAGCTGATTGGCAATGCTGCCAGTATGTTAGGCACGCTGCTAACTGGCAGTGGGCTTGAGCATTTAGAATATCTTTAGACCTTCAAGGGTCTGTGGATGATCCAATTGCTTGTTATGTAGTAGTATTTTATGAAGTTTTACATTATAAGTCTGTATTTAGTGGTAGTTAATAAAGGCACTTGCTCATTAAAAAAATCAAGTACCTTGCACCTCGTTGTCACTGTTCAAACCTAACCCGATATCAAAATACCGTATACTTATAAATGCTTCTGTTGATTAAGATAAGGTTAGAGTGTACCCGCCCATAGGTTCCCGCCTTGTCGTAGCAGGAGAACTTAGTAGCCGAGGCTTATGGGCGGCGCGGGAATCCCAGGTAGAGCCGCTTCTCTGGGTTTTTTCTGAGACAGCTGAGAAGGCGGCGCTCGAGGTATCCCGATTCTTTTTGGTCTTTTTCCCCCTAGGCAGTTTAGAAGTTTGCACTCGAGGTTGGGCCGCTTTTCTAGGGTTTTTAAATATAGCAGCTGAGAGGCTGGCCGGCAAGTTGCGTGCCTCATGAAGAGTGCCGCAACTGACACCGGGCTGCACTTTTATCACTGTTCAATCCTAACCAAACCAACAGAAATTTATGTTCGTGTCAAGGTCACAACTCAGAATCAAGGCCTTAGTGTCAAGATATTCATACTCATGCCATACTACTTTTAAAAATCAAGTCGATCCGTTTCTTCGTATATAAGTGGTATATTAGCATGGATTGTGTACCATAAAGGTAGAATAAGGAAATATGTTTAACCTCTAATGGTGGTAACTAAAAGTATTTAAAAATATTTTTAATGTCAGACGAAATGACGGCCCAGTATTAAACGTCATTGTAATATGTAGCATGGCAAAGGGAAAACTATTTTGTCCAATTTTAATGTCAGTTGTCATTGTCAATTCACACTTTATTTCCTCTTCGAGGAGCTATAATCGTAAAAAGTGTTCTCTCTATCGAATGCCGAAAGTGAAAAAGAAACAGAAATAGTCTAATTAACTGTTATAATTACGATGGTGTCTTCAAAATTGGGCCTTTTAGCGTCGTTGTGATAGGTGACAGTTTCGCTAACGATAGATTTTGTTCTATCCTACGGGAATTATGCAACTTTCGGGATAAAATGTAGCCTATGTCCTTTCTCAGGCTCTAGACTATCTGTGTACCAAATTTCATTGAGATCGGTTCATTAGTTTTGGCGTGAAAGCGCGACAGACAGACAGATAGACAGACAGACAGAGTAACTTTCGCATTTATAATATTAGTAAGGATAATATATTATCAGTATGATGATATCCAAGGACTGCTCATCGATTGATTTGACAGATATTCGATCGACAGTTGTTTATTTAGACATTCTTGCAGCGCACGCTAGAGTAGCTCGCAGATGGCAGAATTTTCCTACTTACTCAACATTTATCGTTATATTTTGGACAATTCACAAAATATCTTTATAAATTGTAGCCTATGTGTTATTCTGATGTATAAACTATATTATTACAAAGTTTCATCTCAATCCGTTCAGTAGTTTTTGCGTGAAAGAGTAACAAACATCCATACATCCATCCATCCATCCATCCATCCATCCATCCATCCATCCATCCATCCATCCATCCATCCATCCATCCATCCATCCTCACAAACTTTCGCGTTTATAATATTAGTAGGATTATCAGTATGATGATATCCAAGGACTGCTCATCGATTGATTTGACAGATATTCGATCGACAGTTGTTTATTTAGACATTCTTGCAGCGCACGCTAGAGTAGCTCGCAGATGGCAGAATTTTCCTACTTACTCAACATTTATCGTTATATTTTGGACAATTCACAAAATATCTTTATAAATTGTAGCCTATGTGTTATTCTGATGTATAAACTATATTATTACAAAGTTTCATCTCAATCCGTTCAGTAGTTTTTGCGTGAAAGAGTAACAAACATCCATACATCCATCCATCCATCCATCCATCCATCCATCCATCCATCCATCCATCCATCCATCCTCACAAACTTTCGCGTTTATAATATTAGTAGGATAAATGCGCAAATAATTCCAACCGCATTGAATGCTTAATTTGAATAGAATTTCATATTTTCTAATTTGATTTTTGCTCAAGGCCGCCATTACGCCGCCATATTTTACAAGCAATGTCGAAAGATAACAAGATCTGAAAATATGAAGTTGTTATAGACGAAGATTTTTATGATAGAAAATAAATTGAAACTCATTTTCCTAAAACAAATCAGCAAATAATTGAATACTATACAAGGTAATGGCCTAAGCTCGATTTATTTGACTGCCTCGGTGGCTTAGTGGTTAGTGGCCCTAACTTCTGGGTCAAGGAGGCGTGGATTCGATCCCCACCTAGGGAAAATATTTATGTGATGTCATAAGTGTTTGCTCTGTGTCTGGGTGTTATTTAGTTACTATCTATATGAGTAAGTATTTAAAAATAAGTATATGTAGTATATCAGTCTCTGGCAATCATATCACACGCTTTGCTTAGTTTGGAGTCAGAGGCCGTGTACGTAAGATGTCCCAAAATATTTATTTATAACGCAGACTCATGGACATGTGCATTTTGCCTATTCTCACAGTCCGACCTTGCGGTTTGCCAGCGGGCGATGGAACGCAGTATTTTAGGTGTAAAGCTAACAGACCGCATAAGGAACACCATACTGCGTTCCAAAACCCAAATAGCCGACGTGACACAAAAATGTGCCAATTTGAAGTGGGACTGGACTTAATATTATAATAATATTAATCGCTGGGCGGCTTTGTGGCAAACTGTAAGTGAGTGGCGCCACCGCGAACCCTGATTCCCTGGGGCTAAATGAGACCCCTGACTCCTCTCTTGCCTTAACTGGCCGGTTTGGAGTGGAAACCGCAAGAGCTAAGAACCTAAGCTCCAGGGTGGAAGTGTTAAAGGGCAAAACGCCGCGAGTAGCGTTGAGTGAAAGCGCAGCACACCTCTCGACACCCTAAGCCGTCCACACCAATGTTGCCCCTCCGGCGCCAACTTACGGTTGCCTTCATGGGGGGCCCATTTAGTGGACGGGCAAGTCACCACCCGCTTTAATATTTTGAAATGAGGCATTACTTAGCGGGTGCCGTACCTCATCCTATAGCCCATCTTTGTAAGTCATCTATCACCACATCACAATAACCCGAAATACTGTAAATCATATCTAGCAATAATTATTATCATCCTACTCTATGCACTTAACAGATAAGTTTTATAACATTTTATATAAAAGGGCCTCTCAGTGTTGGCTGCTGGAGCCGCAGCCAACACTGATGCCTGCCAAAGGACCAAGCTATGCTTGTGATTTATACTTGAATAAAAGATAATAATAATATTTTTTGCATTATCTCTTTTATCCGGCAACAATGTCAGCAAAAATGGCCGGAACAGATGCCCCCTCTCCGGCCATTTCCTTACCACCCCATGTCTAGAAAACTCCGTTTCTTATGGTAGAATTTGGTGTGTCACATCAAACACGGGGTGTATTTCAGAGCGATAAAAGTAAAAGGAATCATTACCTTTTTATGCCATTAGTGAATTTTTATTTATGCTTCGGGGAATATGGATATATGATGGAGTTTATGATACGTTTGAACGACAAGGCAAATATGTATGAATATCAACTTTTGAGCTCCAAAAAGGGTATTGAAATTCGAGAGAAATAAACCTTTTAACCGACTCCAAATAGGAGCAGTTTCTATGTTTATCTGTATGTAATTTTGTGTTTTTTCATCCATACTTTCAATTGTAAACCAATTGTAAAAACTAAGTAAATAATTAAATAATGAAGTTCGAAAAGGTATAAATACCCTGTTACACATAATTGGCAGCAGTAATATGTTATACAAGTCAAAAGGTAATTTAGAAATACAATTTATCGAAACGTGAAAAAAATAATTTCATCCTCCCATTTTGGAAGGAGTATTTTTACGCTTCGAAATCTGAGTGCAAAAGCCGTTTTTATTCGCCCGAGGTTAAAATTGAATTTTGAACATTGTGTGCACTAAGTTTATAAATTCAAAACATCATTAAATCTGTATACTTCTACGTTCATGAATTTTTCATACAATATTTTTCAATTTGTTAAAAACCTTCAGACAGAACCTTCTTGGTGTACTTTTTTCTAATTTGCTTTGCGCGCGTTATTTAATTTTCACGTGTTATTGTTACAACAAGTTAAAAACATAAAATGAGTGATTCTAACGACGAGGAAGTTTATTTCACGGCAACAGAATTGACAGAAACTGTAAGCGTCTTGTGATTGTAGGTAAATGTTTTTTTTTTGCATTCAGTCATTTCCTTGCTAAGATGGGATGAAAAGTTACGTGTTGCACTCGAATGCAAAGATTTTTCACTTTGTCCTACTTTGATTCCCTCGCTAACGCTCAGGATTCTACTCGTAATTATGAGTAACTGGCTTATTGGAAATTCCCAGGGGTGGCCTATGTCCAGCAGTGGACAGCCTACGCCTGTTATTATTATACAGGGTTATTTCTAATCAATTAGCATCCTTCTAGGGGCTTATTCTCTACATCAAAACTAGCAACTTTTTTTCTACGACTTTCGTCAAAACTAAAAAAAAATCAGCTGTTCCATACATTTTGTAGCGGGCGAACTAAATTTTTCTATGGATCAACAAATTTTTTTTTGAGTTTGGACGAAAGTCGTAGAACAATAGTTGTTAGTTTTGATGTACAGAATAAGCCCCTAGAAGGATGCTAATTGATTAGAAATAACCCTGTATACTACGGGACTAATCGCGCACTAAAATTACGAGATAAATAAATACCTCCTCATCCTTACGCCTGATAATGATGACGGTCATGTATTTTATAACATACCTACGCCGTACGTTTTAGCGTACATAAATTTATGTATGCTTGAAATTACATATTTAGTACATCTATATTCCCACAAAAATATTTCAAGTAAATTTTACCAAAATGGCCGACGGGTTTTACAGCTCGCACTATGGAAGAGTAATCAGATCTCATGATTCTCACACAGAGCTCAGTCCACTCCTCGCGCCCTTCACACTTTCATCTACTTTTCTATCTTTCATGAACTATCCTAATTTTTGTATAATATCCTAAATTACACTTAATAATACTCTAGCGCCATTTACCGGGTGTGAAGAGTAAGCCCCTTAGAACTAAGACCAGGGTAATGCGTTTAACCTATTGCTACCCCACGCTACTTAAAAGATTGCTTTTGTTATTGGCATTCCTCTCATTCTATTCCTCTTAGGTCTCGAGATAACCTCACTCTTATGTCTCCCTCTGCGCGCACTGAAACATTCTATGGCAAGTCGTTTGCTTTTCAAGCTGTCCAATTGTGGAATGCTTTGCCTGTTCCAATACGCAAAGCTCTTGATCTTGATGTTTTTAAGGAAAGCGTTAAAATGCTTTACCTTTCGCAGGTGCCATCGCAGTAGTTCTGTTGTTAATTTTGTTCTAATTTATTGCTATGTAATTTTTTATTTATATCAAACTGTATGTATTAGTGTATCTTATATTATTATTATGTTATTTATGTATTAGAATGTAGGTACTAAATGTATTCGAATTTTAGCTCGTTATGTAAGTATTTATTATTTGTAATAAGTTTTTTTTTGTCAACTCTCTTTTGCTACTCACTCCGCATTTTCTTTTTTTTTTGTTTTATTAATTCCTCTCCAGAAGAAAGGGTTGCCTGGAAGAGATTGCTATAAGCAATAAGGCCGCCCTTTGTTGCACTATTTTATGTTGTTGTTTTTTTTTCCTCTCTGTGAATTTTTGTTTTCTGAATTGTATTTTAGTGTTAACAATAAAGTGTTTATCTATCTATCTATCTATCTACCTATTGAGCTATATTGGCTTATACATCGTTACACTGACACGTTTTACTTGAGCTGAGCTTGCAGGCGAGAGCGTGCAACAAATGATACTTTGAGAGGCACAATTGGTAGATTATTATTATATACTACGGGACTAATCGCGCACTAAAATTACGAGATAAATAAATACCTCCTCATCCCGACGTTTCGGCCGAGTTGCATCGACCGTGGTCACGGGTAGAGTGGAATGTGAAACAACTGGTACCGCCAATTCAATTTCAACTTGAAAGATTGTCACTACGACTCACAACACTGACGGTATCTAACAATGTCCTTCTACCTACACTACGTGATGTGCATTTGTTGACAACAGAATTTCACGACGCCTTATGTTTTTTTTATATCCACCGCTTCACAAACTATTCTTGAAAAATAGTGTCGATCCGTGGAGAGGACTTTTGGTTCGTGGAACTTGATCTAATGACCAGTACCTCTGTCAAGCAAATGCTCAGCTATAGCAGACTTCTGTATCTGGCGGTTTTTGACTGCCGCGATATGTTCTTTGATCCGTTCAGCAATAGTACGCTTCGTTTGACCTATGTAGGAACTACCGCAGCTGCAATTCACCTTATATACACTAGGAGTCTGAAACGGAATTTTAGTGCGCGATTAGTCCCGTAGTATATAATAATAATGTGTTCAAATCGCGAAAGTTTAAAAGCAACACAATTGGTAGATATCAGCAAAAAAATCGAAAAGGTGTTCGGCTTGTTTCAGTTGTTGATTCAACATTGTTTTCTTTTGACGTTATCCTATAAAGTTCTCGTCCGTAAGCCGAATTTACAGACAATCAATTTTTTTTCTGTCTCAGACATAGGAATGTTTATTCATACAGTATGTGCAAAAAGACAACCGTCGTGGCGTAACGGTGATTTTTATAAGCAGCCAGGGTATTAACTATACTTGGTAGACGCGAGTACTGATGAAAACCGAATTGGTCTCTACCAAGTATCAAACACTTTTAGTTGTACTAGCAATGACAGAGCAGTGTTGTCAACGTAATAAAATTAGTAAAATTATGGCACACGGCGTCCTCATATGCGACGCGGCGAAGCTTCTCTTTTTGCCAAACTCTGCCAATGTCTGCGAAAAATTTCCACTGAATCGTTCACTGTTTTGAGATCCTATATTTTTGTGATTTCGCTAGTTTTCAGATGTATTTCTATATGTGTACTCTGAGACAAAGCTATTTTCTAAGAATGATATGTTCACCAATGTGATTTATGACGCTTCTAAAACTGTTCAGATATGTACAATTTGGCTAAAATTGAATATAAAATAAGAAAAGACGAAAACAATTTTCAAGCTATAAGTACCTATTTATAGACATGTATACACACTAAAGATTATGGATTGCCAGGTTTGTTATGTTCAGAGTGCTAAAATGGTGCTCGATTTTAAAAACTTGATGTCATGTATTTTTAGTCAATATTGTCTCAATCACAGAATAGGCCCTATTACACAGGGCACAAAAGGAGCCTCTTCATACAAACCAAGACTTAAAAATGTGAAAAATACAATTTGTACCATAGACAACTTTTGAATGAACTTGCCACTTAAAATAGGGATTTCAAAATACATGATGAAAAGAATCGATTCCTAAATTGATTCGAGTCTAGGATGACGTCATGTCTTATCACATGATAAGTCCGACTGGCTGAAATTTCGATTAATCTATTCACATTTTGATTCCTTTTAATAGGTCGACTTATGTAATTATATATACGTTTTTATCGTTCATTCCAGAAGTTTTAAACAAAAGTCAATAACACTATGAAATAACAGCTGGCAGCCTTAAGTACCTCTAAATTCGATCTTTTCTCTTACAGAAATTAAAAAAAAAACATTTGATTCGTAAACCTAAAATAAAAATACATACAGACGAACATAGAACCTCTTCCTTTTTTAAATCGGTTAAAAATGTGAACACATCACGTGATGCTGCTCCATAATATTATAAAATCGATCTAAAACTAGTAGTTCGACCCACACTGACCTTGCGACCTTATTCCTTTACATGGCCGGCCGCCCGGGTCAAAATCAATTTTGACCTTAAAGTTAATCGATTTGACGAGTCAATATTCGATCTCATACTGACATTATCCGACATTCCTAACTGACCACAGATAAATTTTCCACTCTGTTTACATTGTCAAATGATTTCATTTTCAATATTTTGGTTTTGCTTGTAAATCACATAAAAAGATATTTATTACTTACCGGTGAAATGTGACAATGCCTTTCGTGATTTCTTTTGAAACCGAGTAATTTCGGCAAGATGGAATGATGCAGTTCACCATATTTATCTCTTTGCTTCGAGATGCGACCGCAACGCCAGTCTAATGAAGACTAGTTATTGAATTGGTTGATTCCATATGGATTGGTTGATATTGGTCGGCGACATTTCATTTTGTACGATTAGGTGTCTATCTTGAAGGTCGCTGGTCTCAATGATGATGATATTTATATTGATTTTTAAAACAGTGCATGTCATCTTGTCTGTAATATCAGATTACTTTTTGGAGTTCATCGATTTATAAGACGTTGTCACGTCAAAAAAATCAATGTCTAGGAGTGATATAAAAAAAAAAAGAAAAACGGAATGATAAAGAAAATTCGGTATTCATCCATTTCATTAGCAAAAGTACAAGAACCGCAACTATAAGTTAAGAATATAAGTAAAGCAGCTATTCGAACCTCGGCTGCAGCCTGCGGATTCAGGTTGCGAATGGAGGTAGCACACACATGTGCCGCTGCTTGTATCCGCAGTCGGGAATGATTCCGATGCTGGTTGCCTACGTCGTACATCGCAGGTACGTTGGACTTGTTTAAACAGGTTAACAACACTTTCAGCCGAGGCTCGGTAGCACATGCTGCCGCAGCCGTGTTCGGAATCTTTTTGCAGAAATTCATACAACTACGTAGATAACCAGAGCCCTTAGTCCAGGTTTTGTGTTGTTTACTTAAACTTTTGCGTTCGCGTGTGGCTCCATACATTTTGGTTAGTTCTTCCTCGTTTCCGCCAGGGGCGCTGCGGGGCAATTTCGTTAACCGATCTCGTTCCTGAGGTGACACGTTCTTGAACCTCTCTCAATTTTCTGACAGTTGTGAGCTGTCAGAACTGTCAGAAAAACGAGAGAAGTTCAAGAACGTGTCACCTCAGTAACGTAATTTGATGTAATTTCAATCTATGTGTAAACCTGGACTAACGCCTCAGTTCTGTAGCCACAGCCGGCCTAGTGCAGCTGCTGCAAGTGTAGTAATGCAAGTGTGTAGTAGAGCTGTAGCCTGAAACCGAGATTCGAATAGCACCCTTAAGGATTATTACGAGTAATATTAAAATGGAAACGAATTTCTCGGATAACTTCAACTACAGCTTTTTGTTTTTAGTAGTAAAGTATATGATAAAAAGTACATATAAAAATAAGAGTATTTTTTTTTTGATAATCTTTAAGTATACAAAAATGTATGTTTCAATAAAAATGTATAATAACACCTCAGTTCGTAAATATTACGGGCTAAAACGAGTTAATGCAGGATTATGTGCCAATCCCCCCCGAGTGGGTTCTCGCCTTGTCGTGGCGGGGGGGCTTAGTAGCCAGGTCTCGCCAGCCTGGTGAAGCTAAGAGGAACCCGTGGTGGGGCCGCCTCTCCGGGTCTTGGGCCTCGACAAGCCCGTGCGGAGGCTGGCCAAAGTAGGTTGC
This sequence comes from Hypomecis punctinalis, assembly GCA_949316475.1. Classification (NCBI taxonomy): domain Eukaryota; kingdom Metazoa; phylum Arthropoda; class Insecta; order Lepidoptera; family Geometridae; genus Hypomecis; species Hypomecis punctinalis. The sequence continues at coordinate 7,974,434 of OX438820.1, read as the reverse complement.
GTGCCTTATGGGGGGCACCGCAACTGAGGGGGGCTGCAGTGTCGTATGGGAGGCACTGCGGCTGAGGATTGGAGGCCGCGGCGGGAGAGGACTGCTGGTGTGTCGTTGCCACTTTCCCTGCCTTCCGCGGCCTCGACGGGGTCGCCACCGTTTTGATGGCGGACGCGGTGGGGCTGCAGGGGAAGAGGAGTGTCGGTATGTCGTCGGCCGCTCTCCCTATCCTCTGCAGCCGTAGTGGCAGGCGCGGGGCCACTTAAATTGACCCGTCGCATCGGGACCAGGGCTGTCGGACACGGGTACTGTCTGACGCCCAGTGCTGGTTGGTCCCAGGTGGGGGATGACGATGTGTCTGGTGTTCGGCACATCGTCATTCTGGAGGGTGCTTACGCTCTGAGGTGGGGCCCGGTTTGGGCCAGCGCTGTCGGGTGCCGCGGAGGAGTGCGCAAGCGTGCCCGTAGCCCCGACGCCAAGCGCAGTGGCGGAACACCCAGGGGTTTTGGTGGGTATGCCGTCCAGCAATGGGCGGAGACTCCCACATAACCACCCGCCTGTCCCGAGGTGCGGTGGTATCTTTAAAAGATTTCCCCTGGACAAAAAAAAAAAAAAAAAAAGGATTATGTGCCAATAGTTAAAAAAGAAAATCATTATTACATCAACACGTCATCATTTCCACAATTGCTAAGTCTGGATACCGAGAACGAAGTCCAACAACACTGAATACATCATCTGATTTTGAATTTGACATTTCCTTTTTTTTGACAGCAACAGTAATAAAAGATTGATTTTTTTTTCAAATAATTCGCCCATTTTTGGATAGGCTAAAGCCTTTAAGACCATACCGCCACTTCTTATGTATGTTATTCGTAATGTAAAAACAGTAAATAAATCATTGTAATTTTTCTGGTGGGTTAATTTTAATTAGAGATATGAAAACAGCAAAAAATTCCTATATTTTTGAAGCACATATAATTTTTAGAAAAGATGTTTGGTTTTTTAACAACAAAAAAAAATATATTGACATGTTAATTCCGTGCATTCTTCTTTCAAACTATCAGATAAATAACAATACATATTTTTTTTCAAGTTTCACTCTTACATATGAGTTTATCTTAAAAGCCACTGCCCAGCTACCAATTTAACTTAATAATACTAGTTAGCGAAGTTTACATACGTGAGTAGTACCATCAATGGTACTACCTACTGACTGACAGAAAACCATTTGCTCTTGCTTATAAGTAGATGTCAACAATCAAATGGGTTACTAAACAGAAACCCGGAAGTCAGGAGGCCGAAGATATAAGCTTAAAACATTACGAAACAGCTAAAATATGGTTTCGGAATTACCAAATCTTATTATCCCGTAGTGAGCGAGATTCTACAAACAAGCCAGTAGGTCCAGAGTCTACGGAGCCACCCGAGCCGGACTCAGCGCACAGTGGAGGGGCGAAGCCCTCGTCGCAGTGGCAGTGACCTTCAGAGTTACAAACTCCGTGCCCAGAGCAGTCCGAGGGACATGCGGAGGTCTTACCGTTCCTTATGACTTCACGTACGGACTCGATGGAGACACGTTTTTGGTATAAGCACATTCTTTCATCTCCACACTTTGCGCCGTCTAGTATTAATCCAGGATCGACCACGTCAAGTCCATGTTTATGTGTAATTACGGTATGGCAGGGAACTGTTGAGCCATTACTCGTTATATTCATATTACTTATTATATACGTATATCCTGAATAAGATTCAAAAAACTAGATATTTTCGGAGCGGCGTTGCTGAATTCCGCAAAGAATGTCACCGGCAGGGCAAGGACTATATTTGTCATTCGCATAGTTGTAGCCGCAATTACCGTATTCAGTTCCTTCAGTATTACGGTCATAGCATTTAAGATCCGAAGACTCGCCGGTAGAATCACCCCATAAGTAACGGCACTGTTTGGTATGAGAACGACACTAACCATGCACGCAGCACGCTGCATTATTTCCTTTTCCGCAAGGTGTAGAATCCATCCGATACACATCAGCGGGACAGAATTCTGAGCTTCCCGTACAAAACTCTGTCAAATCGCATTCTTTATCTGCCGTACGACAACCGACACCAGCTGGCTTCAGGTTGATGCTACCGATGCCAGCATCTGTACCGCAATCACATTGCTCTCCTGGATCGATAAAACCGTTGCCACAATTCGGCGAGTTGAATAAAGTGTTTGGTTTGTTATGCAAACAATAGTCTAACCCCATAATAGTAGTGTTTTCCCAATACGAATAACTGCACGAAGACCAATGCACAGGAAGCGGTATGTTAATATCGACACTGTATGTCATGATACATGAGAAACTACCTTCAGGACATTGACAGTTTTCAAAATCGTGTTTAAATCCAAGAATGTGCCCCGATTCATGAGCAACAATTTTCGTTAAATTGCTGAAACTTGTCCTATCGGTAGAAGCTATACCACTTGAAAATTGAATTGAACAAATCGATGCCCTGTACGATTTTCTCAAAACAAATTCGTCAAACTGTTTTTCAGTAAATAAAAATGCAACATCGTTTGGCATTACACGAGCTAATTTCCATCTCCTATAGCTCACAAATCTGCCGAGAGTAATCGAACTATTCTTGTCTACCTTGATTTCATCAAAATCGTTCCATACCACTACTCCCAGAAGAGCTACATACTCGTATATATTGAGTTGAGAGAGCAGGGTATTAACAATGTTAGTTACTTGAAATACTTTTGAGTAAACAGTTGTTATACTTTTCTTATTAGTTCAAAACTCTGCGTTATCAACAACTATAACCACTTCATTAAAACTACCGTGACTATTCATCATCTACTGGAACTATAACTAGTTCAATATAACGAGACTCATTGTTCGCATAATATGGTACATGAATTCGCTCAGAAATACTTCTTTTGTGCCTGACAGTTTGACTTTCTTTTATGTTTTTCTGGAAGCTTTTGTTCAATAGATCAGAAACGTGGTTATCGTTGCCGTATCAGTGATGTCTGACGCTATTTGTATTTAAATCCTCCTGGTCGTATAAATAATGAGAAGACTGGATTTCAGGTACTTGCACGTGTTCAATGTATCGCATCGTTTGCCCGTCATATATGACTCCACGGACGCCGTGACAGGTATTCACGGCGACCAATGAGTTGGGTTTACCTCTAACGCTGCCGGTATAGTAGCACAAATCAAATTCTTCTATTTTAGGTATCTTTTGTACAGTTTTTCCTTTCTTTTGGTAAAACAGCGTATGTTCTCTCGGCAACAGGTTTATGTTTAATTGCTGGTCTAAAAAGTAATGCTCACCGTTGACTGACAGCGTCAGTTGGATTTCTGAATGATGCATCCCGCTGATATCCCTTGTTGATGATAATTCTCGTTTCGTTCGTCCATGATGCACAACTGGTTGCACTATACTATGTGCATCAAAATTTTAGGCAGGGCGTTTAGTTTCCCAAGTTTCTAGTCAGCATCAAAATGAACAATAAAATCAGACCAGATCCAATATTCATATTGGAAGTCATGATATGTAGTAATATTCTCAGATTTTTTTAAAATTTTCAGACTTCCATAAACTGAACGTGTTTAAATGAATATTAGAAGTGATATAATTTATCAAGAGGCAGATTCGGTATTTATGGCACCCTTTTGACGTATAGGACTTTAAGGTTATCAGTATCGTGTAATTAATTAATTTTGTCTTGCGGATATCCCACACATGATAAGCGATACTGAACCAAATGTGTAATCAGAACCGTAAAATAAGAGGAAAAATATCAGTCATTGAATTGGAGATTCCCGTCTCACGTTATTCATGATAAACATGAAGAACAATGTGGAAGTTCCCTTTGGGATATCGCTCACGTCACGGGATTTTTTCTCGGATTTACTACAGTGTATTTTATACTCCCGGAAGTTTGCTAGCTTTAATATACACGTGACGAAAACATGCACGCGAAATAGTCGGAGCTCATTTTTAGAATAATTAATTACTTTTGTAAAATGGTTAGGGCCGAGACTCGTGAGAATTAAATTAATTTTATCAGTTAAATTAAAATGTTTTTTTTACCTATTTTATTTTCAATTTCTTAGTTATTATCTCGTTACTAAATATATCTTTAGATTTTTCCAAAAAAAGAGAGAAGCTGTTCTTAAAGTTTCTGCTTAACCATAGAAAGATAATTATTTTATTGTACGGTTGATTTATTGGCTAAAAAAATATTAGTTTATTTACTTATACTAAAAAACTTAGATTATTTGTTTTTCTAGGTTATAATGAATAACATAAACACCATTTTGGTGAATATTTATTGATTAAAGAAAATGCAAGGGTCCCAAAAACTTGCCAAATATGTGAACTACCCTCATTTTAATACAAATCGAATGTTAAAAATGCGCAAATTGTAAATTAAAGTTGGGTTTGAGACAAAAACTGCATATTTTAAATAATGTGCCGTTTTTGAACGGATACGATAGTTTCACAAGTTAACGAAAGCGGTAGTCAACTACAGACCTTTAAAAGAATAAATGCTACCGGAAACGAGCTTTGGTTGGCTATTGCGGGGGATATGGAGAAAAATAAAAATAAGCTCATGGTCGACTTCACGAGGGATTTTTGGAATTATTCTGGAACCAGAAGTCAAGCTGAGAACAAGTAATTGTACCTGCGCCAAGCTGTAGAATACTGAAAATGGAAGAAATATTGTAGTTGAAGAATGAAGAATAAAGTTAACGCAATTGTCATATTGGTGTTTAATTTCGCTCAAGTCTTCGGTCACCACACATTAGTCAGATGCAATTATGACATATTATTATTTCACCATTATGCTTAGAGCACTCTTCAACAGTAGTTATTTTAGGCGAGAACCGGGCCTTTACTTTTGCCCTTGTGTAAAAAAAATTCTTCCAAATTACTATAAATGAGATTTGCAATGTCGTGATATTAAATTTCATCATTAGATTCATTACAGCTATGCTCATCATCACTCTTTACAGGAGAGCCGATTATTTGGTCGTCGTTCAAATTTTGACTCTAATTCTAATTTGAATTGGGGGCGATAAGTCCCGCACCGACGTTCCGCATGGGGTGTTTTGTGCGTTTTCCCCTCCAGCGTCTACCCGAGCCAGCCCAGCTCCTTAAAATAACGGAGCGTGGCTCTGGGCCGCTGGCATAACTGCTCCAGTAGCTTAGATGGTGAATGAGATGATGATAATGCAGAGGCATCGTGCAATCCGTTAGCTATTCTAGTGTCTTCTCTGGCTTTGCAGTGCCACAGAAATGTTGACTCTGACATTGCTTTTTTGTACAACAATACCTCCAAAAACATAAAAAAATGCATGAACACTGCAAAAACTACGAAACAACAACTGTACAAAAAATTTACAAATTGTTAAAGGAGTCATAATCTTAAAAGTCACGGTAAAGATATTCTTGCGTATTTTTTACTCCGCTCTCCGCTGTCCACTGTTATATGGGTCAGGCCGTAGATTTTGCCACTTTTTAGGTCCCCTAACTCTCCGCCTCTTTTTTCTTATAGTAAATTACTTTTAATTTGTTTCTAAATATCGTCATAATCATTATCGTGTGTCGTAAGGATCGGTTAATAGCGGCCAGTAAAAATAATGGAATCAACTCATAAATTGTAAAAGTTATAGGATGTTTATCTGCGAAAACTGACTAAATTTTCATAAAAAACGCAAATCCGCTTCGGTGGGAGTGAACTTTGCACATCGATAAAATACTATAACACCTTTTGATAATCCGTTTGATTTGACGTTATAAAATTATAGTCAATTATCCACGGTTTTAATATCTTTACGTGTTGTTTAAGAAAAAATCATAACAAAACGCAGATTTATTAAAAACTTTCGAAAACTGATTATTTACGATATTTTTATTACGCAACCATTATCTTCTCGTTTGATTATTCTAGAAGCACAGTGAGATTTAAATTAAGTCGCGACAACACCTAAGTAATGTACTCTTTAATCATAAAGCTCGTAGTGGCCACAGTTTTGTCAGTTCGCTGTCAAAACCCGTGCGAAGTAGAAAGTGTCACGTGTTTTACGAAGTGAATTTATTGAGATTAAATGAAAAGTCATTCTTTTTGTGCACGATTAAGTAAGTTGTACGTGATCTTCCAACGTTAAGGTGGCATGATAATATGTCTTATTTATTGAGTTATGATCGATTTTCGCAACCACCTTCGCTATGAAATCAGGTCGTTCGCTATTTCTTCGCTATCAACTATTCTTCACCACAAATAATACTGAGTACACACTAGGTGCAGTTATTTTTTACTGTTGACATGTTTTACAAAACTTGAATGAGATCAAAAGTCAGTACTGAAAGAAAAACAAAATAGGTAGGTATAATGTTCGTTTTTGTAACTTTCAATAAATAGTACCTACGTGTAACATTTATTTAAATTACCATATATCTCCGCGAGACTAATAATTATAATATTAACTCACTAGTAGTCGTCCAAACAGTAGATTTCGAAAGTATAAAGGACATCATTCATTATGGGCTAAACCTGAAAGTGCCAATCAAAGTAATTAATTATGAATTATTATAAGAAGATAATATTCTGAGCATTTCAAACTATGCAACTAACCCTCTAGGATCACTTAGTAAGTAGTCACGGGACACGAACCTCAGAGGTAATCATTTGCAAATAATATCATATGTGTATCACCATCCTAAGAATTGTTCATCATTATCGTTCGCCATTGTTCGCGACAGGATAGCGAAGAATTATGCGCATTCTTTTCGCTATTTGTGGCAGAATCTACGGCCTGACCCATATCTCAAAAAAGATGGCACTTACCTCAGCAACACATATGCTTCACGCAAAGTCCCCGCGAAAACTGTGATTATCTAAAAGCTTGGAGCCAGATTCTTAAGATTATTAAGATTTCGGCTACGTATTTTTACGCAGATTACCTTTCCAGAGTTAAAGCCATGTATTACTACCACCAGGGGACAAAGTCGCTCGACATGTCGCGCGATAAGTCGCGGAACATCACGTAGACTGTCCCGCGACAATGTCGCTCAACATTTCGCTCGTCCACACACACTAATTTTGGTCGAGAAAAATAGCAGCTCACCAATATAAAAAACCGGACTAGTGCGAATCAGGCTCGCACATCAAGGGTTCCTTACAAATCTAGAAAATTTCACAAAATTGGGAAGTAAGTTTTTAAAATCTCTATACTACATATAACCATCGACATAAAAGTTTTTTTTTTTTTTTTCACTTTTCTCGTCATACATCGAAAATTACACATTGTTAAAATAAGTAAAAACCTGTTTTAGCATGTGCTAATAAAGTTTTTTTTATGATACCTTACATGATACGATTTACTCACTTTGAACTTTGAACTCATAATTTTGTGAATTTTGAGGCCCTATTTTTTATGATTCTAATAAAAATGATCAGTTTTCAGATTTATTACTATATGTGTACTCTGAGACAATGCTTCTTGCCAAATTTCATAGTTCTATGTCAACGGGAAGTACCCTATAGATTTTGATTTTAGTGAGTGTCGAAAATATGCGGTTTTTTTTACAAAATAAACAGCTCTAACTTTTTTAAACGATAACTGAAAAGTTTTTTAAACATCTTTAAGAAATCATAGATATACGTATACAGTTTAAATTTCAACTCGATATCTTTACGCGATCTCGAGATAAAGAGTCTTGACACACATACAGATGAACAGACGGACAGCAAAGTGATCCTATAAGGGTTCCGTTTTAGGCACGGAACCCTAAAAACATGAGAAAGCAGTAGATAAAGTGAAAAGAAGCAGATTCCTAACTTTTCTGCTATGGTTAAAGCATTTATTAACTTTTATTAGTTAGGAATTAGGACTAAAAACACTGTAAAATTAGTTAATACTAAGGATTTACTTTTAAAACACAGATCAAAATAAAATTATTTTCCACTTTCATCCTCAGTTGTCTCATTTTCAGTATTTTCAGACTTTTTCTTATATTTTATTATAGTGTAATCAAGTGGCACTGGAAGCTAATTGAAAAACATGCTAATGCTGACCGCCAGGGATTGAAATGCCCTGCCTCCGTCATTGTTTTCTGACAATTACAATTTGGATATCTTAAAGTCAAGAGTGAATAGGTATCTTCTGGGTTTACATACTCCATCTTCGGCTACAACTTCGCTTTCTACAGACGAATTGACGGCCAAATGTAGCACTGTCCCAGATTAAAACAATAAAAAAACACTACAAATGAGGAGTGACACCAACCATCCATGTGAAAAAAGCAAATCTACTGTTGAAACAGTGGGGTTGGCAACACAAACTTTTTAGTATATTTGATTGATTAGTCAAAATGTTTGACAACAATTATGACACGATGACATGCATGAAATCCTGATTCAATGAAACCAATGAGTTATACTGCATAAAAGATAGCTTGATCTCTGCGACAGTGATATTGACATAGAAGATTGACATTTTTAGAGTTGAGATAGTGGTGGAAAAAAACGATTTTCAAACAATATTGTAATGAAATCGAATGAGTAATTGAAGGTGAGAAATTGGATTTTATTTACTTACTATTATTTAAGATCAAGTATGTACACACACATGTAAATAATGTTATGATATGAATTAAATAAATTATAATAAAATGTAACGATAGTATTTATCGACGTTTTTCACTATTATCGATGCTGATGTGACATATATATAATTGGGTCTAATTTAATTACACATGTAAAAAAAATATCCTATTAAAATATACAATAAAATTAATGATAAATTAAGTTTTATTTAAAATATCGTTAGTATAAACTATCGATATTTTAAATAAAACTCAATCTAAAACTCTGTGGTCACGATCATTCATCCCCATCACTAATCGGCATGCCCATAAAGTATGACATTGACAGGCACTGTCTGTACTATTAAGAAATTCAGGACTTCATAGGCGTGATTTTTCTGACAGCTGTCGCAGAGATCAAGCTATATTTTATAAAGTAAAAGAAAGTAGAGGAGGCAGTCATCGCATTCTCATCTATGCACCTAATTTGACACTCTTCCGTCCCCACTTTATTAAATAATTATGTTCCCATATTTCTTTTGTAAATTAATACTACGTACTGCGAAAATGATTGGTTTAATAGTGACTGGGAGCGCTTATTTGCCTAAGAAAGTGCGGGAATAAGAATACTTTTAACCGACTTCAAAAAAGAAGGTACTCAATTCACCGGTATTTTTTAGGCATCCGTGCGAGCAAAGGGTAAAAACAGGACCCTATTACTAAGATTCCGCTGTCCGTCCATCTGTCTATCTGTCTGTCAGCTAGGCAGCTGAAATTTTCATAGATTATGTATTTCTGTTGATGCTATAACAATAAATACTAAAAATAGAATAAAATAAATATTTAAGGGGGTCTCCTATATATGTACCACAAACGTATTTTTGCCGTTTTTTGCTCCATGTTAATAACGGCAACAGGTAGACGCTTGAAATGGGGCTTTAGGGGTTCCCATAGGGTACGGAACCCTTCGTGCCCGAGTCCAACTCGCACTTGACCAATTGTTTAGAGGTTTGCAAGTTACGCGATTATGAACTGATTTTGTTGATTCTTTTTTTGTTTGCTAGATTTTCATTTACTTCAGAGGTACTTAGTCAGTTTTATTTGAGTTTTATCGAAATAAATTGAGCGTTTCTTTTTAAATCAATGTTAAACTAATTTCATGGTTACGGGAATAATTAAATTGTATTACAGGAGAAGCCATTGGTTCTGAGATACAGTTCTAAACTAGTTCAGAGCCAATGGACAAGTGTAAATGAGAGGTGACACGTGACCAGAATGCTGGCATCTATTTTGGTCAAAAAATAAACATTTCAATTCAACGAGGCAACGCCGCCAGCATTCTGGCCATGTTACCCTCTGCCCCGGGTCTTTTAGATTAGTTTTATTTTAGTAATATAAGTTTTAGTATTTAGTATTAGTTTTTATTTTAAGTAGGTTAATAATAGTTATAGTTTTTAGAATTAAGTTTTGATGTTTTATAAGTTTTGTTGTGATAATAAAAATCTTTAGTTCAGTGTAAATGGTAAAAAGTGTTTTATAACATATTTGCTCGTAAAGTGGCTGTAATTTCACCAATTTCAATATCGTAATGCATTTCATTACGAACTTGTGCGTTATTGTAACGTAAAACGCACGAGTTTTTTTTAAATAAAGTAACATGCACGGTTTTTTAAGATGCTCCGTCTAAAAATGAACGATACTTTTTAAAATCTTAGCAAAGAGTTATATGTCAGAAATGTGGTCAATATTTTATGAATAAAATTAACTTTGGGAGATAAAAATTATTTCGCACGCTTTTTCTTTTCGCTGTATTGTTTTTATTTGAACATGTCGGTAATTGTAACTAATAATAATAACTTGACAACATTAAAAATGTCAACTGGCAACGTAACAATCACTTTTAAAAATTGATCAAATTTCTATAACTGCTTCAACAAGTAATTAAAGATTTATTCGTTTAAGAAAGTCAGAGTTTTATTAATTTTCTCGCAAATATGTTATAAAACGTCGTATTACATACGTGCGCTTTGAAAATTACAGCCTCTGCTTCCTAATAATATCGCTAGCAATATCGCCTCGGCTGTAATTTTCAACTTACCGCACTTATATCATAATGTACTTATTAAAGCAAATAAAGTTTCATTAATTTAATTTATTTTTATGGGTACGTAATGAACTTGATCGTTTGTGGTTCCATTCGGTTCATCAGTTGTTTTTGAAAGATCATCATCATCATTATTTAACTGCCTCAGTGGCTCAGTGGTTAGTGACCCTAACTTCTGGATCAAAGAGGTGTGGGTTCGATCCCCACCCAGGGCAAATATTTATGTGATGAACATGAGTGTTTGCTCTGTGTCTGGGTGTTATTTAGTTACTATCTATATAAGTATGTATTTAAAAATAAGTATATGTAGTATATCAGTCTCTGGCAGCCATATCACAAGCTTTGCTTAGTTTGGGGTCAGAGGCCGTGTGTAAGATGTCCCAAAATATTTATTTATTTATCAACAAAATGGTACTAATAATAACAGGTAATAAATATAGCTAGAAACTTAATCAAATAACACGCCATTCAACGTTCCTGTTGCAAAGGTGTCCATACTCTTGTCGCATTGCTGCGCTGAAAGACGATTGACATTATTTGCACCAGAAACGAGGTAGAACGGGAGACGCCACCTTTTTACAAATCCTGCGCCCTATTTCATAAGTTAAAGTTTTGGCCTCAGCCCCTCAACTGCCCGTGGTCTCTGCGGCAATAGGCACGTAATAAAGCTAGAGTTACATTACGAAATTAGTGACATGCTCAAAAAATCTAATTTCATAGAACTTGTTGCAGGACTAGTTTCTTTGAAATATAATGTCATGAAACTTTCAGTATTCTTCAGCAACCATGGAGCCATCCGCATAGAAACTTGTTTTTGAAATGTATAACGTTTTTAAATACAATTATCTACAAAATAAATAAAAAGTAGTTTTAGTAACAAAAAAACCAGTGAAAAATATTTTTATCGATGTCAAACATTGTCTTGCCATTTTAACCACGTCATGTCGATCCTTCACATGCGCTTTCATGAAACTAATTTCGACGCGTTTAGCGTTTGAAATTAGTTGTGTGACATGAGTTTTGTCAAAAAATGCGTAGGACATAAAACTAAATCAGTGTTATGAAAATAATGCATGCATTGTAAAATTTGATGTTTACACGTGAAATTGTTGTTGAAATTGTATGTCACTAATTTCGTAATGTAACTTAGGCTTAATAATTGGGTACCATTGCCGCGTACTTCAACCGTTTTAATTAGTTCAACTTTTATGTTTGCTTGCTTGCTTGTTTGTTTGTAACCAACCCCTTTGAGCTCGATTTTGCCATACTTTGAGCGATTTGGGTCTATCTTCCCGCTAAAGTACAACGTGGTTGTCTTCAAATCCCGAGTAAATAGGTATTTTCTAGGTAAACGTGCTACATCCTAGACCGCATATCTGCTCAACATCAGGCAGTATGTAGTCAAACGCAACCCTGCAAAGAATAAAAAAAAATTAAAAAAAAGCGATCAGATTTTCTTTAAACTTTGCACACCTATCAAAGATCAATGACAATGCATTTATTCGATTACTTAATATGATAATAATATAATATGCTATGAAAGCATGCTTTTTAGTTTTTTTAAACTATATTTATTACTGTCGGTGTCTCAGCTGCTTCATACAGTGTATGGTGTGTCTCAGATGTGTGGATGCCACAGTACTTACGCAAATGGCAGGCTAAACTAAGCACTTGCCGCTCTCCCACGAGACACGAGAGTCAAACCATTCGGTCTCTTCCCGTCGGACCTACTAAGGTCTCGAGGCTCAAGAACACAGGTCGTCAGGGAACGTTTACAGATATATTTTAAGCTCTGCGTACTATGTCATTATGACCATGGTGCTTCGGAAACCTATGCAGCAACGGCAACTCAGTACGAGATAGCCGGCGGCCTCCACTAAAAAATAAACTTATGCGGTGCACAAACTTTGCTTCCTAGGCGGAAAACTCTCAGAGTCTTCTTCCAGTAATGTACCCAGGTGAAGAGATGGCTAGGCACGCAACCATGCCCTAGACTCTTTCTGTGACATAGCCTTGAGCCTTGCTGAACCGGCCCCTGCAGTATTCTTTAGGCAACTATTTGAGAATCCAGTTAGAACCCACGTTATTCCAAGCTCTTTGGACACTGTTGGCAGCGGGAAACGATACACCTGAGTTTAAAGTAGATACACCAAGCTGACACCGTGTTGGACATAAGGCATACTCGCTTTGCCACTATCAGAGGAAACAATATTAGGGACGAGACCTGCAACCATGAGCCAATAATGGCCGGCAAACCAACAATGGCGCACTCCAAGACCACCCTGCCGAACGGGAAGAGCCGCCTGAGTCATTGATATGTTCAAAATCAGTTAGGTGTGTTTCAAATATCAGATCAATCTGTCAACGGTAGGAGCGTCAATTTTTAATTACTAGATTTGACCAAAAAAACATACAGGTGAAGATAAATAAAACCGTCAAAAGGGAAATGATCCCTCCTTTCATCAGTGACTAGTTTCACTATGACGTTTCAATAACTACTTTTGCCTGTATTTGTTCAGCGGGTATCCCACGTACAAATAAGATAAGCATAACTAAAACTAGGGATATGATAAAAATCGGAAAATAATATAAGGAAAAATCAGTTATTCAATTCAAAATTCCCGTCTACATTCTTAATAATTTAAAATATGTTTGACGTCTCTTATGTTCGGTAAGTAGGTTTTTATTACGTCCAAATGGGACTTGTAGGTGACTAATTAGCGCCCTAGGGTATTATTGTAGCTAGAAAAGCCCTAAGGCAGTAAGTAATTTTAAAAAAACACTTCTTTCTTTCAAAAAGTTTGCGTACATCTAACCATCACACTGGCAATAGACATCATGCATTCAGCCCAATAACCAAAGAGGTCGCTTTGATATTCAGCCTTGTCTTCGTGTGAGTGACTATTATAGTCATCAATTTTAAATATCGAACGGCGAAGCTCAATTTCAATAAAATGTTTTATTCTTGTAATGCCGGTTTTTTTCTACTTACCTCACAATCGAGATGTAAAGAAAAATAGTTAGCTCGCGTGTAAGTACCAATTGCACCCTCGAACTATAGGCGCACGAGCGCAGCGAGAGTTCGAGGGTCTCGGGCTGCAATTGATGCCTTACAGCCCTTGGGTACTAATCTACTATTACAAACTACGGTCAAATAGAGCCAATATAGGTACTTAGTTGCTAACTGTATGCGAAGCATAATCATAATCAATTTATTGATAACAATAGTTACAGGTCATTACATACATCGAATTTCCAATTAGATACATAAAAAAGGTACGCTATTGTACCTGTAATACATATCGTAAAATTGGTTGGAAGCAACTACCTTTATATTATCCACATGCTAGGCATGCTGACAACTAAATTACACTAGGATGAGTATTTTTGTGGTTACTTGCCACTTACTACTTGCCAAATTTCATAGTTCTATGTCAACGGGACATAGAACTGAAATTTGAAATTGATTATAGGAATAAATCTGAAAACTGTAAATTTTATTTAAATCACCAAAAAATAGAGCCTCAAAATTCACAAAATATAGGTTCAAAATTTAAAATCGTATCATACAAGGTATCATATAAAACAACTTCATTAGCACATGCTAAAACAGGTTTTTAATTATTTTAACAATGTGTAATTTTCGATGTATGACGAGAAAAATGAAAAATAAACTTTTTTGTCGATGGTTATATAGTACAGAGATTTTAACAACTTACTTCCCAATTTTGTGAAATTTTCTGGATTTGTACGGAACCCTCGATGTGCGAGCCTGACTCGCACTTGTTCGGCTTTTTTTCCAAAAATTAGTGACATAATTCAAAATATTGATTTTTCCTTGCCCAACTTTTGTAATTAGAGTTTTTAGAGATACGTTATTTTATAGCTCAATAACGTTTTAGTTTGAAGACTAAGTTTTTGATTGTTGAAATTGAATGAAATAAAAATTAAAAATAAAATTGCCTTTTTTGCTAAGTTGATTTACTGTAGTTAGTAAATTCACTTCGGTGGTGGAATCACGAAAGGGTCTTACCAACAATACTTTCTTTTGAGCCTATTACACTAACCAATTCTACATATTATTATCTATATTAATAATTTCGTCAAGGGGTACGGTAGACTCGATTGAAACTTTATCTGAATGATAAAACATAAAAAAATAATGATTTCGAGTCGACAACATATATCCGGAAAATTCGGATTATCGAGTATTTTAATAAATTATAACGGTGCTGACAAACAAAAACACGGTGTCCATATTGACACAGGATGACGGATGACATAAATTGAGAAGTGTTGCCAACACCACAAATAAAGAATCTGCTAAAATGGTGTTAAAATTGTGACAAAATAATGCTATATAAACATGCTAAAAATTGTGATAACATTTTTCAATATGAAATGAAACGTAACATAATTATAAAATTATTATTAATTAAAAAATATCTGTTTTAATCGACTATGACCTATTATTATGTTATCAAATAAAATGTACCTAAGTATCTTGGTCTTGGATCTTGCCTACAGAGCGTAGTGCGTTCTCTGGAACTGCGTAAGACTAGCAGCATTTCCTTGCCCTTTTTAAGTCGAATCTTATAAGTATAAAATAGCATTTAAAGTTTTTACCGACAAACAATTGCGTAGCATAATTTTGAATACTGAATGTATTAAAACTAAAAGAAACCCGTTCAATTTCGTTATTTGAAAGTGGTAGCGTTAAAAACGATATTGCTGACAAATCTGCAATTCTGCATGTAATTTTAATGGTAAAAAACTTATTGTACAATTATTTTACATGCTAAAAATATGACGTATGCTAAATTGCAAATAAATATGCTAAACAAGATGAAAATATGCAAAATTTAGTATAAAAATGCTAAATTGGCATCACTGATCTTGAGCAGTCAAGTTTTTTATGTTTTGGCGTCGCATTTTGGTGCATTTGCCAGTGTTAAGTATTAAGTTTTAATAATTTTTGATAATATTGTATCAAAATAGTCACTGTCGTAGTCACGTTAAGGTCCAACCATTCAATGATCCGAAACATAAAATAGGACAGGAGTGTAGGCTATTAATTTTGTGTATGTAGTAATCAGACTCCACTGGAGAAGCAAAGGATACAGGCTACATAAAGTACATCATAATATATCACCAACCGGCCTTTTTGGAAATCTATGAGCCTTATGTCCAGCTGTGGACGTCCTACGGCTGATAGATAGATAGATAATCATAGAAAATATAATACTTGCCATACCTAATCTTTAAAGTTGACGTTGCCTTTCTTTTCGTTTTATCCGAATGTATAGATACATTTTCAGTACTTATTCATTTAGTTTTGAGCAATTACTTTGGGATATTGTTTACACCCATCATTCCGAAATCACCTACCTATTTTTTAATATATGTCTTTCATAATTGTTTTGCTTGACCTTCATCATTTTGTTATCAGCCTAATCTCCTTGCCATAGATGAAGGATAAGTTTTCGCTCAGAGCAAAGCGATCCTTCCTTCATCTATGCTCCTTGCATTTGGTAATCATTGTCATGATTGTAAAAAAATGATGCAGCGAAGAGCTCTTCGTAAAGATGGTGATCAAGTAAAATTATGATGAGTGTGTCTGTATTATAAGTCATATTTCACCCGAGCGAAGCCGGGTTGTCATCTAGTACAATAATATAATTTAATAATTGTTATTAATAAAGTGATTTTAAGTGATACTATTATTATACATGTTATAGAAATTATTACTGTAGTAGGTATAAGAGTAATACATTTAAATTTAATAGAATTTACTATACTCTATAAAATTTAACTTGATCTCTGCGACAGTTACATATTGACATATTTAGAGTTGGGATAGTGGTAGAAAAAAATCGATTTTCAAACAATGTTGTAATGAAATCGAATGAGTAGTTGAAGGTGAGAAATTGAATTTTATTTACTTACTATTATTTAAGATCAAGTATGTACACATGTAAATAATGTTATGATATTAATTAAATACTCATAATAATGTAACGATAGTATTAATCGACGTTTTTCACTATTATCGATGCTAATGTAACATATAATTGGGTTTAATTTAATTACACATGTAAAAAATGTTATGATATTAAAATATACAGTAAAATTAATGATAAATTAAGTTTTATTTAAAATATCGTCAGTATAAACTATCGATATTTTAATTAAAACTCTATCTAAAACTCTGTGGTCACGAACATTCGTCGCCCATCACTAATCGGCATGCCCACAAAGTATGACATTGACAGGTACTGTCTGTACTATTAAGAAATTCAGGACTTCATAGGCGTGATTTTTCTGACAGCTGTCGCAGAGATCAAGTTAAATTTTATAGAGTATAGCTCAAAATTTAATAATATGTTGGTTACGCCCTTTCGTGATTTGACCTTCGACTATCCCGTTGAAGAATATCTTCAACTTATTTTACATAATAAAGAACGACGATGGGAATTACTAATTGATTAATTGATTTTCGTCCTATTATTTCGCGCTTCTTACACATCATAGGCTTTAATAACGCTTATCTCGTGATAGATTCCCACTCAACAATTACGCGTTACTGATAACTTATTTCCCGTTTCTGGTAACCAATAAATAGCAATTTTTCATTAGAATAAATTATATTAATACAATCATTCATTTAGGATGGTTGTATTTTTGTAGTAAGTAGTAAATTTAAATATCAAAAAAGTTTTAGAACTGGCTTTCATAATGTACAGTGCGTGTGGTCTGATTTTTATTTTGTTTACTTTGACGCTGACAAGTAACCTTGCTGAAACTCGGAAAATTAAATGCCCTGCCTCAGATTTTGTTATACAAAGCACAGTACATCCAGTTGTGCATCATGGACGAACGAAACGAGAATTATCATCAACGAGAGATGTTGGCGGGACGCATCATCCAGAAATTCAACTGACAGTACCAGTCAACGGTGAGATGTACTCATTGGACTTGCAACTAAACAAAGATCTGTTCACAAGAGAACACACGCTGCAATATCAAAAGGAAGGTCTTACTGTACAAAAGAGACCTAATATAGAAGAATTAGATCTGTGCTACTATACCGGTAGCGTGAGAGGTAAACCCAACTCATTAGTTGCCGTGTCTACCTGTCACGGCGTCCTTGGAGTCATACATGACGGGCAAACGATGAGATACATTGAACCCGTTGGAGATCCTCAAATTCAGTCCGCTCATTATTTATACGACCACAAGGATTTTAACATAATACATAGTATTGCACAAAACGGATACGACAACAATAATCTCGTTTTTGATCTATTTAAGAGATACAATCAGGAGTATGTAAAAAAAACTGAAGCTATCAGGCAGAAGAGAGATACTTCTGAGCAAATACGTGAACCATACAATGCAAACAATGAATCTCGCTATGTGGAACTGGTGATAGTTGTCGATAACGCAGAGTTTCGTGCCAACGGGAAAAATTTAAAAACTATTCATTCAAAAGTTTCTCAAATTGTTAACGTTGTCAATACCCTGCTCTCACAACTTAATATTTATGTAGCGCTTGTTGGTGTAAAGGTATGGCAGGAACGTGATGAAGTTGTGTTGGATAAAGACAGCCTGATTACTCTCAATAGATTTGTTAGCTATAGAAAAAAACTAGCACTTGAAATGCCAAACGATGCTGCAATTTTACTTACTAAACAAAAATTTGATAAATTCGTTTTAGGAAAATCGCAATCGAGATCAATTTGTTCAAATGAATTATCAGCTGGTATAGCCACCACCAATGAGACAAATTCTAGAGAAATAGCGACCATTGTTGCTCATGAATTGGGACACATTCTTGGCTTAAATCACGACTCTGAAGACTGCGAATGTCCCGAAGGTGGTTTGTCATGTATCATGAAAGAAAATTATGGTAATAATATATCGCTTCCTGTGCATTGGTCTTCATGCAGTTATTCGGATTGGAACAACACTATTAATATTGGGTTCGACTATTGTTTATACAACAAACCAAACACTTTATTTAACTCGCCGAACTGTGGCAACGGTTTTATTGAGCCAGGAGAGCAATGTGACTGCGGTTCAGACGCTGGCATCGGTGGCATTAACCTGTGCCACGCGTGCTGCCATGCTGACACGTGCACGCTACGCAGTAATGCCACGTGTGGAGCCGGTGCTTGCTGCGACCTTACGACTTGCAACCTGAAGCCAGCTGGTGTAGTTTGTCGCACGGCAGATAAGGGATGCGATTTGCCAGAGTTTTGTACGGGAAGTTCAGAGTTCTGTCCCGCTGATGTGTATCGGATGGATTCTACGCCTTGCGGAGAAGGAGACAATACAGCGTACTGCGTGCGTGGTGAGTGTCGCTCTCATACCAACTATTGCCGGTCTGCTTGGGGTCCTGCCAGCGTATCTTCGGATCCAAAATGCTATGACCGTAATACTGAGGGAACTCATTACAGTAATTGCGGCTTCGACTATTCGAATCTCAAATATATTCCTTGCCCTGCCAGTGACATTTTCTGCGGCCTACTGCAATGTCACTTTGCAGACGTGCCGTTTGGACATAGATCAAATCACTTGATGTTAGTTAGTAAAATGAATATAACAAATAATGGCTCGACTATTTCCTGCCTGACTGGTTCATTCAAACACGGAATTGACGTTGTTGATCCTGGATTAGCACCAGACGGCGCAAAGTGTGGAGACGAAAGAATGTGCTTAAAACAAAAATGTGTCTCCATCGAGTCTGTGCGCGAAGAGATAAGGAACGGCGAGACCTCCGTGTGTCCCTCGGACTGCTCTGGGCACGGAGTCTGCAACTCCGAAGGTCACTGCCACTGCGACGAGGGCTTCGCCCCTCCACTGTGTGCTGAGCCCGGCTCGGGTGGCTCCGTAGACTCTGGTCCTTCTGGCCTATTGAATGTAGGGAAACCAACCCAGCGTCCTATGGGATTATCAGATTCGCCAAATTAGCAACCAACAAACAACCTAGTTTAAAGGTTATTAAAATATAGAAAAAAATATACATATATTGTTATTTAAAATAGGTTTTTTTATTTCGGCACGTTTATATGAAACTGATGATAATTGACAAATTGCCCAAAACATTATAACAGTTAATAAAGGTGACTACCAAATACATAATTTTCTCGTCGAGAAATTTTGGTGCGAGGGCTTTTCCTTCTTTATTATTTAGTGTAACAGTAAATATACAAGTGAATTTTTTTGAACCTTGATTATATTTATTTTTTGTTATTAATTCAGTGTTTACATTAAGTTTTTACAAGTAGGTAAATAAATGTTTTGCTAAGTAAAGGTCTATTATGTTTTTATTTGAAAGAGGAAAATGAATCATTTTCTTGATCAAGATTTTAGTTGCACAAAATTTATTATAGGCCGAATCAAACAACTTGGCGGCTGTGACGTTAGCTACAAGCTGCGGATGACCCAATCCTCGTGCACCTATTATGTAAGCTTCAGTCAGGATTGGGCTATCCACAGCTTGAAGTGTAGCTAACAGCCGCCATGTTTTATGATTCGACCTACATATAATGTTTTTTTAACACGCTTTTATTAGTTTCACCTGTATGTTAGCTTGCTTGATTGCTTGTAAAGTTGTAGTTCAAAGGGGTCGGCCCTTTGAGCTCGATTTTGTCCTAATTTGGGCGCTCAGATTTTCTTTAAACTTTGCACACCTATCAAAGACCGATGACAATGCATATAATCGATTACTAAGAACTGAAAAATAAATGAAATATACTTAACTTAGTTGAAAAAAAAAAACTAAAAAACACTTTTTCATAGCATATCGAACTAAAAAGTGTAAAATAATTTTCTATATAAGCAGATAATAATATTGAACGAAAAATATTAATAACTACTGAAAAATAAATGAAATATACTTAACTTAGTTAAAAAAAACACACTTTCATAGCATATCAAACTTAAAAGTGTAAAATAATTTTCAATATAGGCAGATAATAATATTGAACGAAAAATATTAATAACTACTGAAAAATAAATGAAATATACTTAACTTAGTTAAAAAATATATAAAAAACACGCTTTCATAACATATCAAACTAAAAAGTGTAAAGTTATTTTCAATATAGGCAGAAAATAATATTGAACGAAAAATATTAATACATACTATATTGTAAAAAAAGAGTGGGGTGCTCGATTTAAAAAAACGAAAAAAGGTTACAAACCGCTCCACGCTTTTTTACAATAGTATATATTTCGTTCATTATTATTTTCTGCCTGTATTGAAAATTATTTTACACTCTAGTCCGATATGCTATAATAGCGTGTTTTTTAGTTTTTAAACTATATTTATTTTCAAAGACCATCAGAAAAAATGCCAAGTCAATGTCAAAGACCTAAAGAGTTACTCATTAACATTAATCATGTCATTTAAGCCCAATTACAGATGCGTCATCGTAATTATAATAGCCAAATAGCATAGTTCTGTTTCTATTTCACTTTAGACATTTGATAGAGAGAGAGCTTTACGTTGCTATTAAATTTACGCTGGCGCCTTTATAATCGGGCCTATTGTGCTCTTGTCTAAGTCGATTAAATTTGCAATAAGAAATATTGTAGGTATGGTTAGATTATTGAATTAATCTACTTTTGGCCGCTATGTGGGTTTTGGATAATTTTTATATTAAATGACAGATAAGTAAAGAATAGAATAGAATAGAATAGAATAGAGTAGAGTAGAGTAGAGTAGAGTAGAGTAGAGTAGAGTAGAGTAGAGTAGAGTAGAGTAGAGTAGAGTAGAGTAGAGTAGAGTAGAGTAGAGTAGAGTAGAGTAGAGTAGAGTAGAGTAGAGTAGAGTAGAGTAGAGTAGAGTAGAGTAGAGTAGAGTAGAGTAGAGTAGAGTAGAGTAGAGTAGAGTAGAGTAGAGTAGAGTAGAGTAGAGTAGAGTAGAGTAGAGTAGAGTAGAGTAGAGTAGAGTAGAGTAGAGTAGAGTAGAGTAGAGTAGAGTAGAGTAGAGTAGAGTAGAGTAGAGTAGAGTAGAGTAGAGTAGAGTAGAGTAGAGTAGAGTAGAGTAGAGTAGAGTAGAGTAGAGTAGAGTAGAGTAGAGTAGAGTAGAGTAGAGTAGAGTAGAGTAGAGTAGAGTAGAGTAGAGTAGAGTAGAGTAGAGTAGAGTAGAGTAGAGTAGAGTAGAGTAGAGTAGAGTAGAGTAGAGTAGAGTAGAGTAGAGTAGAGTAGAGTAGAGTAGAGTAGAGTAGAGTAGAGTAGAGTAGAGTAGAGTAGAGTAGAGTAGAGTAGAGTAGAGTAGAGTAGAGTAGAGTAGAGTAGAGTAGAGTAGAGTAGAGTAGAGTAGAGTAGAGTAGAGTAGAGTAGAGTAGAGTAGAGTAGAGTAGAGTAGAGTAGAGTAGAGTAGAGTAGAGTAGAGTAGAGTAGAGTAGAGTAGAGTAGAGTAGAGTAGAGTAGAGTAGAGTAGAGTAGAGTAGAGTAGAGTAGAGTAGAGTAGAGTAGAGTAGAGTAGAGTAGAGTAGAGTAGAGTAGAGTAGAGTAGAGTAGAGTAGAGTAGAGTAGAGTAGAGTAGAGTAGAGTAGAGTAGAGTAGAGTAGAGTAGAGTAGAGTAGAGTAGAGTAGAGTAGAGTAGAGTAGAGTAGAGTAGAGTAGAGTAGAGTAGAGTAGAGTAGAGTAGAGTAGAGTAGAGTAGAGTAGAGTAGAGTAGAGTAGAGTAGAGTAGAGTAGAGTAGAATAGAATAGAATAGAATAGAATAGAATAGAATAGAATAGAATAGAATAGAATAGAATAGAATAGAATAGAATAGAATAGAATAGAATAGAATAGAATAGAATAGAATAGAATAGAATAGAATAGAATATTTATTTCACAGAAAATAATCATACATAGAAAACAGTATACATACCTTAAATTTAAATACAGAGTAAGAGTACACAAAATAATGGATTACTAACTCTAGTACACTAAGTGTTTACATATGTATTCTAAGTATACAAGATATTTCGATGAGACCCAAACTAAGCTCATGGCTTGTGACTTGGGGCTCGAGTGCGGAGTAAATAGAGAAGTATTTTCTGGGTGCACTAAAAATGCAAGTCGATTAAATACAAATAAAAAAAAACGGTATTAAAAAATTACAAAAAGCAAGGGAAAATAAAAACCAGTAAAAACATTTAAAAAAAAAAAAATAAGGCAATTCAGATCTATCTCTCACTGTAGATGTTGTGAATTATGTTCTCGGTTTCATTGTAAGAAAGCTTTAAGAGCCATTCCTTGACACTTTTTTTAAAAAACAATCTAGGGAGTTCCGGACTTAGGCCGACCCGTCTGCAAATGTTAGAAAACACACATGGGAGTGAGTAAGCTGGACTGCGTTTGGCTAGCAACGAATTGACTCGTGGGACTGGAAACCTGGTCAAGAAAGAACGTTTACTTTTGAAACTCTCGTATTCAGGGTGAACCCTTAGTATTATGCGAAAGGTTTGCGCAGTGCTTAAAATGAACAGTTGCCGAACCCTCAGGACCTTGAACTCCGCGTACAGACTATCTGTGGGGAAACGAAACGGCTTACAGAGTATGACTTTAATTAAAGCTCTTTGCGCTCTCTCCGCTACCATGAACACTGTTTGTCCAGCGCTGCCCCAAACAGGGATGCAGTACTGGATTACAGGCTGGCATAGAACGAAGTAGATCTGTCTCAAGAGAGCCAGAGGAGCACAGTGTCGTAGGTTTTTCATAACGTAAATTAATTTCCGCATTCGAGAAGCTACGTTGATGATGTGCTGTTTGTAGGACAGGTTTTCATCAATGATGACGCCAAGGTATCTTATGTGACTGACACGTTCTAAAGGAATACATGAGCAAGTATTTGGTGATGATTGGGAATGATTAGAGCAATAGTGGAGTTTCAGAGCTAAGTTGGATGGTGGCTGAGCAATGCAAGTTTTAGAAAAGGCGATGAATTTAGTTTTTTTGGTGTTTAAGGTCAGTAGATTTCTATCTAGGGATTTTGAAATGACTGACAGACCATGAGACGCTAGTTTGTATACTCGATCCCACGTTTTCTCGTGAAAAATAATCGCTGTACGTCTGCGTAAGCGATAATTTCTGCGTTAGGTAGATTAGAGTTCAGAATATCGTTGACGTACAGAAGAAATAGAGTAGGACCGAGTATACTTCCTTGCGGAACACCAAAATTGACAGGCAAACGATCACTGGAATTGTTTCCGACTTTAACATATTGAACACGATTCATCAGATAGCTCCTAAACCAAGCCAGCGCTGTCCCTCTAACACCAAAAGCCACAGATAATTTCTTCAGAAGCAGACCAACCGAAATTGAGTCAAAAGCTTTTGCCAAGTCGAGAAATGCGGCAATGCACCTCGCCCCCCTATCCACATGAGACGACACTACGTTAGCAAGGAGTGAGACTGCATCTTCGGTTGATCTACCCCGTCGAAAGCCAAATTGCTTCTCCGAAACCATATTGTGTTTGTCCAGGTAGTTAACGAGCCTGTTGTTCACTAGCTTTTCCAAGAGTTTTGAGACTATGCTGAGCAGTGCAATAGGCCTGTAGCTATCAGGAATATTTTTTGAGCCACTTTTGTGGATTGGTGACACAGCTGCCACCTTCCACAATTCTGGAAAGGTTCCAGATTCTAAACTTAATTTGAAAATGTGGGTTAATGGTATGAGAAAAGAATTTAAAGATTTTTTAATTAGTTTCACAGAAATAGAGTCTGGCCCCGAGGCACTGTCATTCTTTAAGCTAGCGACTGCTCTGGCGATTTCGAGTTGATCGGTTGGGAAAAAGTAAAGAGTTTGTGCGCAAAGAGATCTCGGTTTGTGTGATTTTATTAAAGTTTCCTCTGTTTCGTGTCAGAATATTATCAGGAATACTTCTGAAAGATAGTCTTAGCAGCGGGACAGCGAGAGAATGTGGCCCTGAAGTTTGTCAAGTGGCCGTGACTAGTGATAGGAAATAAAATCTTGAAATAGAAAAAAAAACATGGTCAAGTGTTCATGTACCACTTCCAGCCTCTCAGTTCATTGGCCAAAGAATGGTCGAAATGGCGCGACCACAAGATCGCGCTAGATGCAAGCCGCTTCCGACCGACTTATTGGAGATCCATAGGGGAGGCCTATGTCCAGCAGTGGACTGCTTATGGCTGATGGATGGATACAAAATGTTCCTGCATGTGAAAATTGTCATTGACAGATGATAGATGGTGAGATGAAGTTCACCGGGTCAGCTATTATTTTAAAATATACACAAATAAATTAATGACGAAGACTGATATCAATATCAGTTAGAAAGACCTTGAAGAGTTAATGATGCTGAATCTTGACCTTGACCTTGTGTATGGGCCGAATTAAACTTCTTGGTATCTGTGAACACGAAGCAAGTTGTTGCGTAGTTGTAGTAGTATATTAAATGTCACCCCTGATCACCCATCCGACGACTGACTCTTCATACGAACAGCCAGAATATGGAACGTTTTACCTGAGTCTGTTTTGCCATTAGTACAACATAAATGTCTTCAACGGTGACATCCACAAGTGGTATATTATTCAGAGAAAAATAGAACCAAGATGATATTATACATCATTTGAATGCTTGATTTATGGGCTTCTCAAAAATATTTAATTTAGTTTTTTTTTATCCCTCCATTTTTTTTAATGTGAAAAATAAACTGTATGAAAAATAATAATACAACTATGTGTTTTTTCTAGTTTTCTATAATAAAGTGCTTCTATCGTTATTTTACTTGCATTCGTTGCTGATTCTTCCACATTCATCTCTTAATTTGCTAAAATTAAAATTTATAACCTACCAGTGTGACCAGTTAATAGGTACAATGTGACAAAAAATCACTTAAAAACCGTGTCTAATTGGCAATGTGAAGGTTACTTAATCAGCGTTGATAGAGATAAACTACCTATTGAGCCAAATACATTTATTTATAATTAGGAGATTCAAAATTCATTAAAAAAAAACGGAGGGCTCTTTTTTGATTTTAACTTATGTGATAGACTCAGAAAAATAAGAACTTTCTCGAAATGTAACGAGTGTTGTGGTTAGAATTTTTGATTATTATTATACCAGCCTCCATACATTTTGTGGACATGTCCTTTCCAAATAAATAGGTATCTTCTAGGTAAGCGTGCTACACTCTAGATTGGCAAAATGTAGTCTAACGCAAACCTATCTCTATCACTACATAATATCATAAAGCAAACTCGCTATATCTGTGTGTATGTCTGTCTGTGTATTTCCTTATATCTTCCAATCTACACAACATCTTCGAACGCGGTTTTCACTATTTTTAGATTGTTTAAACGAAAATATTTGTATAGTCCGGGAGTGCACTACTAACCACTGAGAACTAGGGTCACGATGACCTTTGACAAATATAATTACCTTAGTACCTTATAGGTTTGCTTTAAAAACATCACTCTGTTCTGGTAGTTTATAAAAGATAATAATAATGCGTGTTGAAAGCAGGTAATAATTATGTGTTATTTTTATAACTTGTGCTAAATTCTTCAATAGATGTCAACTGGTCCATTCTCCGTGGTTATGGAACGGGCTATAACTATAAAAATCGTACCTGGGTGAAGCCGGAACGGACAGTTAGGCCGGGACTCCACTAAAGCGGAGACGAGACGAGCGGAGAGGAGATGTTTTATAAACAACCAATAGAATTTTGTTGTTGACACATCTCCTGTCCGCTCAGCTTCAATGGAGATTGCTGTGCGGAGATAATATTTGTATAGCGCGATGGAAGCGGAGATGTGAGCTGTGCGCGGACGACGCGCAGTGGAGACGAGAGATGTAAGCGGCGTGCAGTGAGCGATGTCAGCGAGCGTGTCAGAATGCGTGCTGTATGCTGAGTGTGAGTTTTGTCGTAAACATGACGCGCTCGCCGCGAGCGCGTAAGCAATTAATTTGTATGAATTTGCACTCACACAGAGTGTTTCAAAAACGCGCCGCTAGTGGCGCTGTACATTTCTTCATACAAATTACATGCTTACGCGCTCGCGGCGAGCGCGTCATGTTTACGACAAAACTCACACTCAGTATACTGAGCACTCAACGCCTCGCACCCGAGCTGAAAAACATCTCTTCTCGTACAGCACACCGCACACATCTCCGCATTGGCGGAGTCCCCCCAACTGAAAAACATCTCTTCTCGCACAGCACACCGCACACATCTCTGCTTTGGTGGAGTCCCGGTCTTAGTCTATACCAATATTATAAAGAGGAAAGATTTGTTTGTTTGTTTGTAATGAATAGGCTCCGAAACTACTGAAGCGATTTCAAAAATTCTTTCACTTTTGGAAAGCTACATTATCCCCGAGTAACATAGGCTATATTATATTTAAAAAAAATTTAGGGATCCTTACTAAATCTCCAATAATGTAACATAAGGTGTAAAAAAAGACCTGAAAAATTCCTTACGTCGCGTGCGCTGCGAAAACTATTGATGATGGAATAAAATAATGTACTACGACTTTATAGAACACACCATAATTTACAAAAAATATCGCGACAGCATATATCTAACTATTATAGTTAAGCCGTAATAACTGTTCATTTATTCTTAAAAATTAATTGAAATACCGTCGCAGGAAAAGGATCTTAATTTGTATCTTGGTATTAATCCTTATCATAATAAATTATTTCATATTCAAGACTGTTTCAATAGCTTTATGCAACTTTTTAAATTATTTAATTCAGACATTTTATTACAAAGATATTACGAGTTCAAAAATGTAATGTAAGTATTATAAAAGTTTCGTTTCGCCGCTCACTCCGCTTGGCAATTCATGTACTTTGTACAATGTGCATAATACAAAATTCACTTCGAGCAAATATCTATAGAGTCACAATCGTGAAAAAAGTGTCCGAGACAAAATCCTGCCCAAGCTACGTAGTGGGCAGGCTTTTTAGTTAGTCGTAAGACGATTCCAAGCCGACTACAACGCCGCGCGATGCCAAAGTGCTCGGTTACAGGCACTTATTAGGTGACATAACGTCGAGATTCGAGGAAACGGGTCATTGAGAATTGAGAAGGGTGCTTGGGCCATATCCACCACCAGTGCCAGGGCCCAGTGTGGGTTGGTACAGATTGCCACACAATATTTTCCTTCGCCGAAAAGCCAATGATTTGAAATTCCGTACATAGGTAAGTTCCAAAGAAACTCATTGATACAGGATCGGGATTTGAACCCACCACCTCACGATTGTAGGACAGGCGTTACTACCACAAGACCACCAAAGTTATATATCTCCGCCATTAGTGTGTCGATTTATGTTTTATTGGTAGTAAATAGGTATGAAGTGGCGTAGCGTGCCTTGGAGGAGCCCAGAATCAAACATTGTTGGGGAGCCCAAATCACACATTTCTCACAAAAGAAACAAATATGCTTGCATTAAATTGAAATAAATATATACCGCCTTACCGCAAAAGATTTAAACAATGTTTAGCCGTACAATTTGTACTGTTAAAACTTTAGTAGTAAGACGGTTATTTATAAGTTGTCACTTCCTCCTAGAAATTGAGCTAGCCAAACAATTCAAATGAAATATACACTTTTCTTGCCTTTTTTTCAGGAAATTGATAATTGATAATGAATAGAATATAATTACCTATATCAGCTAAGTAAGTCTAGCTGAAGACGATTTCAGTTGTTATAAAATTTCTGCCTCTTAGGACAACTTTTGGAAGAATGCTTAACCCGGGAAAAAAAGAGATGATTTTTTTTCGGGAAGCACGAGATTAAGTGACATTGTGGATAACATTTTACTAGGTTTTGCTTACACACGTTAAGGCCCCTGTAGCCCGGGAGCCCCGTATTATTGACACGGCTGATACTGCGGTAGCTACGCCCCTACACATAGTATGTGAAACGAATTGTCGACCTTAAAGTTCTCGAATGTACACAATGTATTGGCAAGTGTAGCGAAGGTCTTCACGTGAATCTAAGATCTGGTCGTGACGTCCGGAACACGTTGGATGCCAGCGCTTCGATTCCTTCCATCACAGCTCTTTGGGTTAGCAAGTTGAAGAGGCCTTAGGTAGGGCACACAATAAGTAGAACTGATGTCCAATGTTTTTCAAAATTCTCGAGTGAAGACAAGATCAAGAAACTAACTTACATGGGTAGAATGTATAGACTGTGGGTCTGTAATATTTTAACGTCGCTTTCATTCTCATCATTGTCATTTTCTGAAATCAGGGCTATATATTATGTACAGCCACCCAACACATACGAACTCACTTTTATTTAGATATGCCAATACCTACTATCTCTTTTTCATAAACTTCGAGCAGTTTAAGACTACGGAAACTCTCGCGATTTGGGTAGGTTTTAACTCATCATAATGGTTCATCCGGTATGTCTACAATGTGTGTGGCGCATACCTACATTACGTGGTAAGTATATGTATAGCCAATCATACCCGGGCAAAGCCGGGACGGGCAGCTAGTATCAAATAAAACAAAACTTTTGTGATGACTAAGGAGCATCGACTGAGTTATACATCTGGTTTTTCTGTCCCAGCCTCTCTATACGCATACTTTTATTGCCAGGAGAACGGTCGAAACACATGAACAAATATTTGTACAATTTCGGCCTCTTTACGACCCATATTACAGTATTATAACACTGGTCGTAAGAGATGAGGCGAATACGTGATGTCTTCGATCCGGAACAAATATTGCCGGATAATTTTGCATGACCAACGTACTTATACTCATTTGTTGAGAGGAAACTGATCCTTGCTATTACGAGTAACTAATATTTTAAGTCATTTTAACTATTCACATTGTAAACAAAATTATTTTTAATTAATTATTGTTACATTATTACCAAAGTCAACTTTTTGTGTCCGTCTATGAATCTGCTTAGATTTTAGAGTGTAGAACACAACAGATAGCTAGGCTTTCACAATCTTTTAGAATATATCTTTCGAAATATTTATAGCTGCATTATATACGGCTTGATTCGGACTGCCAGTAAATATTCCAACCAATATTTAAAGAAAAATATGGTTATGTTGTCTGTGTATGAAACCATATGGTTTCATACACAGACAACGTTAACAGTTATCTTGATAAAACCAATGCATAAAATGCTAATCCGACTGAAGCCCGTTTAAAACTGTGGGAATCCTTCCTAACACTACCACCTGACTTCCCAAAGCCAGCAGAATCGCTCCCAGCAGGCAGCGACCTCCCGCGACCCACGTGGAAGTCATTAAACCGACTCCGGACCCAAGTGGGTCGTTGCAGGGTAAACTTAGCCAAGTGGGGATTTTCGGATACTAACAGGGTACAATGTGATTGCGGTGCCTCTGAGCAGAGAATGGATCACCTACTTACGTGCCCACAGTGTCCGAGCCCCTGCACGATGGAAGACCTGTACAAGGCTACACCCTGCGGGGTCGCAGTGGCCAAATTCTGGGAGAAAATTATATAAATAACCATTTTTGAACCATTGACACGACGAAGAAGAAGAACCATATGCGTTTGCTGAATTTGAGTAATTTTGAGTAGATACAATTTAAATAATATTATAGTGTATACCTTGATAATATATTATTTACCTATATGTCAATGTCCAGACATATGATATCATTAAAGTTTGCTCAGTTTCCTAAAAATTAGCAAACATATCTGGTTTCCTACATAAAAATATATCTTGGAAAGTGGAATCAGAATGTTTCTACTGTTTCCAAAAAGTCCTTCAAAATATGGTAAATAAATGCGCAAATTAATCCAACCGCATTGAATGCTTAATTTGAATAGAATTTCATAATTATTTTCTAATTTGATTTTTGCTCAAGGCCGCCATTACGCCGCCATATTTTACAAGCAATGTCGAAAGATAACAAGATCTGAAAATATGAAGTTGTTATAGACGAAGATTTTTATGATAGAAAATAAATTGAAACTCATTTTCCTAAAACAAATCAGCAAATAATTGAATACTATACAAGGTAATGGCCTAAGCTCGATTTATTTGACTGCCTCGGTGGCTTAGTGGTTAGTGGCCCTAACTTCTGGGTCAAGGAGGCGTGGATTCGATCCCCACCTAGGGAAAATATTTATGTGATGTCATAAGTGTTTGCTCTGTGTCTGGGTGTTATTTAGTTACTATCTATATGAGTAAGTATTTAAAAATAAGTATATGTAGTATATCAGTCTCTGGCAGTCATATTACACGCTTTGCTTAGTTTGGAGTCAGAGGCCGTGTACGTAAGATGTCCCAAAATATTTATTTATAACGCAGACTCATGGACATGTGCATTTTGCCTATTCTCACATACGGAGGCGCAAACTTGATCTTTGACTAATGATCAACATTCCGACCTTGCGGTTAGCTAGCGGGCGATGGAACGCAGTATTTTTTGCAGTGTTGGCTGCTGGAGCCGCAGCCAACACTGATGCCTGCCAGAGGACCAAGCTATGCTTGTGATTTATACTTGAATAAAAGATAATAATAATATTTTTTGCATTATCTCTTTTATCCGGCAACAATGTCAGCAAAAATGGCCGGAACAGATGCCCCCTTTCCGGCCATTTCCTTACTACCCCATGTCTATAAAACTCCGTTTCTTATGGTAGAATTTGGTGTGTCACATCAAACACGGGGTGTATTTCAGAGCGATAAAAGTAAAAGGAATTATTACCTTTTTTATGCCATTAGTGAATTTTTATTTATGCTTCGGGGAATATGGATATATGATGGAGTTTATGATACGTTTGAACGACAAGGCAAATATGTATGAATATCAACTTTTGAGCTCCAAAAAGGGTATTGAAATTCGTGAGAAATAAACCTTTTAACCGACTCCAAATAAGAGCAGTTTCTATGTTTATCTGTATGTAATTTTGTGTTTTTTCATCCATACTTTTGGCAATTGTAAACCAATTGGAAAAACTAAGTAAATAATTAAATAATGAAGTTCGAAAAGGTATAAATACCCTGTTACACATAACCTGCAGCAGTAATATGTTATACACATCAAAAGGTAATTTAGAAATACAATTTATCGAAACGTGAAAAAAATAATTTCATCCTCCCATTTTGGAAGGAGTATTTTTACGCTTCGAAATCTGAGTGCAAAAGCCGTTTTTATTCGCCCGAGGTTAAAATTGAATTTAGAACATTGTGTGCACTAAGTTGATAAATTCAAAACATCATTAAATCTGTATACTTCTACGTTCAT
Source organism: Hypomecis punctinalis (assembly GCA_949316475.1). Lineage (NCBI taxonomy): Eukaryota > Metazoa > Arthropoda > Insecta > Lepidoptera > Geometridae > Hypomecis > Hypomecis punctinalis. Next base: position 7,942,528 of record OX438820.1, on the reverse strand, counting down.
GAATTTTTCATACAATATTTTTCAATTTGTTAAAAACTCAGACTCAGAACCTTCCTGGTGTACTTTTTTCTAATTTGCTTTGCGCGCGCCATTTTATTTTCATGTGTTATTGTTAAAACCCTAGGTAAAACTTGATCACAAGTTAAAAACATAAAATGAGTGATTCTAACGACAAATAAGTTTATTTCACGGCAACAGAATTGACAGAAACTGTTAGCGTCTTTTAACAATTTTTTTTTGAGTTTTGACGAAAGTCGTAGAACAAAAGTTGTTAGTTTTGATGTACAGAATAAGCCCCTAGAAGGATGCTAATTGATTAGAAATAACCCTGTATACTACGGGACTAATCGCGCACTAAAATTACGAGATAAATAAATACCTCCTCAGGCTTACGCCTGATAATGATGACGGTCATGTATTTTATAACATACCTACGCCGTACGTTTTAGCGTACATAAATTTATGTATGCTTAAAATTACATATTTAGTACATTTATTCTATATTCCCACAAAAATATTTCAAGTAAATTTTACCAAAATGGCCGACGGGTTTTACAGCTCGCACTATGAAAGAGTAATCAGATCTCGTGATTCTCACACAGACCTAAGTCCACTCCTCGCGCCCTTCACACTTTCATCTACTTTTCTATCTTTCATGAACTATCCTAATTTTTGTATAATATCCTAAATTACACTTAAAAATACTCTAGCGCCATTTACCGGGTGTGAAGAGTAAGCCCCTTAGAACTAAGACCAGGGTAATGTGTTTAACCTATTGAGCTATATTGGCTTATACATCGTTACACTGAGCAGCTTTCAGCGGTATTCAGAGAGTAGGGGAACCATGGGTTTGAATATACAAGGTTATACAAGGTGATGAAAGTGTCAAGGGCAACGAACGCTTGTATTTTAGATATTTTTACTTACGCATGGTGTAACCAGTTGGACGGTTGGACGATTACGCAGATGGTCGTAAAATACGTGATTCGTCAAATTCTATAGGTACTTGTCAAATCTATGGACCACGGGTCGGGAGATTAATTGGTCAGCGAGACTTTAACAAAGGTGCATCTGTTCTGATGTTTAACTATGATAAAAGTTGAACTACTACACCTAGGGAAGACCCATAGTTTAACTGGTTGGATAGCACAGTTGAACCACAAAACTCGATGTGGTCTATGAAATTAAAATACTATAGACAACACTATCGCGTGGTTACGTATCGCCACAGTATAACATACAGTAAAATATCTTCATACAAACGTGCCGCTCTCGGTTTGAATGTGTGCGTGCGCGCCGCGCGCCGTGTCGGCACGCGATTTCACGCACACGCTAGCATAATATATCAGGGAATAAGCTGGCGGCAGTACGGGCTGTGCAGCGCGACTGTGAGCACGTGCGTACGTTACATGACCGCTCGCGTTCGTCAACTCTCACCGGCCACTTACCATAATATTAATTATTACGAGTATCATGACTTCAAAAAGGGGAAAAAATATTGTAGTGTTTTCGGGTGTCTCAATAGCGATTTCGCAAACCCGGACTTATCATTCTTCATAGTTCCTTCTGAACCAGAAATGTAAGTACCTACTTATACTTAAATCTTATTAGAAAATGTGGTATTGTATTGTTTATTTCACAGTTTATTTGCTTTATTAAGAGCGTAGCCGAGTCGCATTTTTCCATAAAAATGTATTCCCAAATTTACTTCCTGAATACTATGTTTAGAGCTAAAGTTTATTTTAAGAAGCCTACTGTATACTGTATCAGCCTTTTTTTTAACAGTCCACTGCAGGATTTAGGCCTACCCATGAAGGGTGAGCACGTGCGTACGTTACATGACCGCTCGCGTTCGTCAACTCTCGCCGGCCACTTACCATAATATTAATTATTACGAGTATCATGACTTCAAAAAGGGGAAGCCTTAAGAAGCCTAGTTTTACTATAAAACAGAGGATTGAGTACGAAACATCGTTTAGGTAAACGTATTTGTCGCGTATAGTATAATAAGGGCAATTAATATATTGCAAATTACTATTGATTGTTTTTTCTATTGTCTTTTGTGTGAATAAAGGCTTTATATTTTCACTAAATTTACAAATTGGTAAAATATTCAATCATAATATGCTTTTTATTGCATACATTTAGATCAAGTGCTGCTTGTTATAAAATATTAACTAAAAGTAAAAGTGACAACCCTGGGGTTTAACGCAAGAGTAGGCTAAAAACTCAGCGGGCGGTCTTAGATAACCTCCTGTTATGTATTTATTGTGGTATCGCGTTGTAGGTAATTACTTTCATGGACAAGGTCGAGTCAGATATTTATATTTATTATTTATTTTTACCGTGCATACACATTACTGTCGATTTGCGTCTGCAGGTGACTTAATTTTTTTTGGGTTTTTTGGCATTTACAGATAAAATGTAGGTACCGAATGATTGACCGAAGCAAAGCGAAAGTCATTGCTTCAAGTAGAATGCTTTGCCTTCGTCTGTTCGGATGTTGATATTTATCTATAGGTCGCATTTTTCAATGAATATTGAAACTTGGTACATAGGTTTTGTATATTGATATTTTTTTATTAGGGGGGTATTTCCTTCAAAAAGGGGGGACATTTACATTGGCGCTATTTATGAGCTGATTTAAATAATATTTGACAAAGTTGTTAAGTATCTAATTTCTAATAAGATTTGCTAATATGAACCAAATCGGTCAATAACGAGTCAAAGTATAGGCTTATGAAGATTCAGATTCGTACCGAGATCTTCTGTTCGAAATATTACAAATATTTTAAATCAAAAAACAAATTTGCATGTTACAGTGGAATAGTCGTCACCTTGCAAAATACAAGTGAAAATATAATCCTTGCATATATTGGAGGCTGGCCACGATCCAACGGCAGGCGTCACAGATTCATAACTGCCGATTTACACGTGCGCTAGCGTGCGCGCCGGGCACGTCGTTTTGTATTGTATATAGGATCTGGTCGTCACAGATTCATAACTGCCGATTTACACGTGCGCTAGCGTGCGCGCCGGGCACGTCGTTTTGTATTGTATATAGGATCTGTAAAACTTGGTACTTTATAAATTTAAGACCATTTGTCATATTAGAGGTAAGTATTTATTTCATCACAAAATGTTGTAGTTGAATAATTGTCACCCTACAACATGCAGGTAATCCTAATTGCATAGATTGGAGGCTGGCCGCGGTCCAACGGCCGTCGTCACAGATTCATAACTGCCGATTTACGCGTGCGCTAGCGTGCGCACCGGGCACGTCGTTTTGTATTGTATATAGGATCTGTAAAACTTGGTACTTTATAAATTTAAGACCATTTCTCATATTAGAGGTATTTATTTCATCACAAAATGTTGTAGTTGAATAATTGTCACCCTACAACATGCAGGTAATCCTAATTGCATAGATTGGAGGCTGGCCGCGGTCCAACGGCCGTCGTCGCAGATTCATTACTGCCGATTTACACGTGCACTAGCGTGCGCGCCAGGCACAGCGTTTTGTATATTGGAACCGTGTATCAGTTTATACGGCCAATTTTAGTGCTGCATGATTTAAAATGTTCTAAATCTTGATCTCAAAAGCCGTGGCGGTCTAGTGGTAATGACACCGGCCCTACAATCGTGAGGTCGGGTTCAAATTCCGGTCCCGTACCAATGAGTTCCTTGGAATTTATGTACGGAATTTCACACCACTGGCTTTTCGGTGAAGGAAAACATCGTGAGGCAACCTGCTTACATCCGTAGAAGAAATTCGATGGCGTAAGTGAATCCACCAACCCGCACTGGGCTAGCGTGGTGGATTTGGTCCAATTACCCTTTGGACTATTGAAAAGGCTGGTATAGTACAGAATATTAAGTTTATTGAGCTGAAACGTGGTCACTAAAGCTGCAAGATTGTCGTAAAATCGATGCGCTGAAAATGTGGTGTTGGAGACGGCTGTTGAAAATACCATGGACAGCGTTTCGCACCAACAGTTCCATCGTCAAAGAACTTCTCTTACAAGATAGGTTATCGTCGATTGTGCAGTTACGAATACTGAAGTTCTTTGTACATATCTCCAGGAATGAGAACTTGATGGAGAGACTTGTACTGCAGGGCCAAGTGGAAAGCAGGCGAAGTCCAGGTCGGTCACTAACTCGCTGGACCGATCTAATCAAAAAAACCGCACAATCCACCGTGGTACAGTGTGCTCGTGATGCTGCTGACCGGTGCAGATGGAGAAACATCGCAAGACGTGTAGCACTCCTAGGAAAATACAATAACGACGGGGAGCCTTCGTGAACCATCCACGCAGCCACGATCATTCTGACAAGAGTGTACGAATAAGAAGAAGAAGATAGTACAGTAAATCTTTATTGACTCGAAAACGTCTTATAAATCGATGATCATCGGCTAAGTGCATGAAAAAGCATGACTCATTGTCACGTTTTACTTGAGCTGAGCTTGCAGGCGAGAGCGTGCAACAAATGATACTTTGAGAGGCACAATCAGTAGATATCAGCAAAAAAATCGAAAAGGCGTTCGGCTTGTTTCAGTTGTTGATTCAACATTGTTTTCTTATGACGTTATCCTATCAAACAGCAGTTGTGTACAAAAAAAAAACTTTTCAGTTATCGTATAAAAAAGTTAGGGCCGTTTATGTTGTAAAAACCGCATATTTCGATACTCACAAAAACCAAAACCTACAGAGTACTTCCCGTTGACAGCCAGAAGCATTGTCTCAGAGTACGCATATTGGAATACATCTGAAAACTGTACATTTTTATTGAAATCACACAAAAAATAGGGTCTCAAAATTCACAAAATATGGGTTCCAAATTCAAAATGAGTAAATAGTATCATGTAAGGTACCATATAAAAGAACTTCATTAGCACATGCTAAAACAGGTTTTTAATTATTTTAACAATGTGTAATTTTCGATGTATGACGAGAAAATTGAAAAAAAAAAACTTTTCTGTCGATGGTTATAGTATAGAGATTTTAACAACTTACTTCCCAATTAAGTGAAATTTTCTGGATTTGTACGAAACCTGCGATTTGCGAGCCTGACTCGCACTTGTCCGGTTTTTTTAGCGCACATACTTTGCATACGGAAAGTATAATAAACAAACAATTGAACCCCTACATTGGTTTTACTCACGAAATAGAATAGAAATTCGAAAATATTGAAATAACTTCAAGAGACGGTATAAACGAAGTAATCAATGTCACCCTACCTCTGAGTAACTACGCGGCCGCGTCGTACCTACGCCCGAGACGTTTTGGTAGGTAGTCATTGTCTGGAGTGTAGGGTGCATGCAATAAAATTTTCTTTGGAATAGTTTGACAAAAAATTGATGAAAAAAATCGATCGAAATATGTTCTATTAATGATTATTGCGCGATAAAAATTTGTGCACTGATTAAAAAGTTATGCTGTATACTAAAACTTTTCTCACGAGTTTAATACTTCTTACTCGGGCGATTGACACTAAAAACATACAATTTTGTTAAAAAAGTTTTCTCCCGGAACGGAAATAATAACAAAAATATACCGCGAATATTCTTGATGATCTACAGAAAACGCAAAACGACGGAAACGATTGATTTACGGTCGTCTTAAACGAGTTTCAATGAGGATTGGGTTATCCGCAGCATCAGAGGCACCAAGTCGTTTTATTATAGTACGAGTATGTCTTACTACAGACAGGCTAGATTAGCACGTACCATGATAAAAAAAACCGGACAAGTGCGAGTCAGGCTCGCACATCGAGGGTTCCTTACAAACATATTGTTAAAATAATTAAAAACCTGTTTTAGCATGTGCTAATAAAGTTATTTTATATGATACCTTACATGATACGATTTACTCACTTTGAATTTTGAACCCATACCTTGTGAACCTTGAGGCCCTATTTTTATGTGATTTAAATAAAAATGTACAGTTTTCAGATTTATTCCTTTATGTGTACTCTGAGACAATGCTCTTCGCCTAATTTCATAGTTCTATGTCATCGGGAAGTACCCTGGAGGTTTTGATTTTTGTGAGCGTTGAAATATGCGTTTTTTACGACATAAACGGCTCTAATTTTTTTATACGGTAACTGAGAAACTTTTCTTTTACACAACTGCAAGAATTCAAAGGTTTACGTATATAGCTTAAATTTCAACTCGATATCTTTACGCGTTTCCGAGATTAAGAGTCTTGACATACACACATACGGACAGACAGACAGACGGACCGACGGACATACGGACAGACGGACAACAAAGTGATCCTATAAGGGTTCCGTTTTTTCCTTTTGAGGTACGGAACCCTAAAAATATCTATGTATGAAAAAGTGACAGATTTATACTTGACCATAATTCTGTCTCAGTCTGACACGTCGATAAAATTATATCGTGGTGCTTATGCTAGCCCAGAGGGAATACTTATGCCGTATTCCATTGCCCCGGCATCAGGACCAAAATTCAAGATGTCTGCCGTAGCGTATGCATTTTATCTGGGGTTTCGTTTATCGTGAAGTAAAAAGGGTTTCAGTTTTTCTCAATAATGTCACGGTTGTAATTGAAATGTCTGTTTGACGGGGGTCGTGTCTGGAAGAATAAAAAATGTATAGACAGTTATTTAAAGGTTCAAGGCCCAGGGCAAAGACGACGTGGATTTATAATAGGCAGATAAATTGAAATATTATTTTATAAATACAATATTTTATTTATTCCTTCCTGCAGTGGGACGGTTAGACAGTGTAGAACGACTTATGTGCCTTGCTCAGAGACATCTAAACTTGCAGTAGGCATATTAAAAGTCATCGTCAGACTTATTTCATTACATTATCGTATCGCGTTTGATCGAAGTTTAATATAATCGTCACATCTACTGCTTTCACTGTTGAACATAGGGCTGCACTGGTTAGTAAATAATGAAATCGATCTACCCAAACAACAAGTAAATCAGAAATTCTAAATTTTTTATCTTAAAAATTTCAAGCTTAAAAGCAAGCTTTTCGCTTCACTTATTTCCCTAACTTGTACTTGACACTGGCAAATGCATAAGCCACACTAACGCCAAAACCTCCTAAACAGGAAAGAAAAAGAAAAGCGCGCGCATTACGCTCCAGATATAAGAATTCCCCCTTAAAAAGAGATTCCTTCATCCATTCATCACAAATCAAAAGAATACCGTATAATACGCAACAAAGGACGTACAAACAACCTTTGTATATTAGTTTCATATTGCTGGAGCGCTGACGTGAGAAATTACCTACGACTGGCATTTTTCACCTTCGCGGGAAGTGTCGGGGAGGAGCTAGTACGGCTAGATATGGCGGATCAAAAATATATTTATTTACAACTAGTTTTTCCCCCTGCTACCCAGAGACTCCTTGATTTTTTACTGAAACAAACCAACAAAGAAACTTTTAGATTTATATCATTAGTAATTATTTTTATAGACATATGAAGGACCAATAAGCCCGATTACACAGGCGCCAGCGTAAATTAAATAGCAGCGTAAAAAGCGTTCTTTCTATCGAATGCCTAAAGTGAAAAAGAAACAGAACTATGCTATTTAGCTAATATAGTTACGCTGGCGCCTCTGTAATCGGATTTAATGTCAGTGTATGAACAGCCAAAATATGCCATTTTAAATACAATATGGCGAATGGCCCAAGATATGGCCGATAATAGTAATTTTTTGTGCACTCGTACAATATGAGTTTTATATGAAAGTAGGTATTATTAGGGAAGAACACAACAAAGAAATAAAATAGGCTAGCTGACATTTTTTTTTAAATGTACTCTTGTAAAAGATTATCGAAAACAAAAAAAAAATCAACTTAGAAATAAAAAAGTTACAAACATTTTATTTTCTAGCTAGACAAAGAGCGCAATAGCAGAATATGACGTCACGGTCTGTAAGTGTCATACATTAAAAAAAAACAATATTAGTCAACTACCCTATTGAACTAAAACATCATAAATATTTAAAATAATAAATAATAATATTTTTTATTGGATATAACTAAACCGTAATTTTTAGTGTGTCAAGACTCTTTATCTCAGGAACGCGTAATGATATCGAGTTGATATTAAAACTATATACGTATATCTATAGTATATTGCAGTTGTGTAAAAGAAAAACTTCTCAGTTATAGTTTAAAAAAGTTAGAGCCGTTTATGTCGTAAAAAACCGCATATTTCGACATTCACAAAAATCAAAACTACAGGGTACTTCCGTTGATATAGAACTATAAAATTTGGCGAGAATCATTTTCTCATAGTACACTTATAGGAATAAATCTGGAAACTGTACAGTTTTGTTTAAATCATAAAAATAGAGAATACATCTAAAGAAACAACTGTCACCCGCACTATGCAAAATTGCATTAGATAGTAGGTATAATAACAACCAGACACAAAGCAAACACCTATGTTCATCACACATATAAATAATTTCTCTGGGTGTGAATCAAACCCACGCCTCTTTGACCCAGGAGTCAGGGTCACTAACCACTGACTGAGCCACCGAAGCATTTTTAAACCAAACAAAGAAATAATTCCAAATCTACACACACTCAACACATTATTCCTTCCTTCTCTTTATATCCGCGCTACCAATGATTTATGGAGGCAACCAGCCAACATTTCAATTATAAGTTTGACGAGTCACTCGGCGCTGTATTGATTTATTTCGACTTAACTCCATTTTCTTATGCGATGACAAAAGGATTTATTGGGATCGGGTTTTCGGGTCAAATCGTTTAGCAACAGAATTTCGACGTAGAATATACTGGATATTTTTGTGATAAACATTTCAAAAATTCGTCGCGGATGCAGGACTCGAACCTTGCATCTTCGGAACACTAGCCCGACGCTCTGCCAACTGAGCTAATCCGCTGTACTGCCTCCGCGTCGAATTTTTGAATTGCTTATCATTTTAACCAACTTATAGCGTTGGCGAATCCGCAACGAATTTTTGAAATGTTTATCACAAAAATAGCTTTTTGAGATATACCTAGTGTGGGATGCGCTATAAAATTAAAATCATTTAAATATACGGGATGTTACTGAAAGGTTCAGTAACCTGTACTCGTTCTGTAACACCTATAGCGCAAGTGCTTTTATTAACTACAACAAAATATAACACCACTTACCCTGTCTACCCTAAGGAGGGGTGGTATTCATAATGGATTTTCCCAGGGAAAAATAGCCGTCCATGTATGTCCCGTAAGTGAAATAAATATATATAATAGTTATTCAAATACTGTTCCGTACCGTTGACAATATATTTTATTGGTTATTTGGGTCAAGCAGGGTAAGCCCCAAGTTGAGTGGCATTTTGCTTGATGGAAATTGATGAGGACTGTTTCGAAATAAAAGATAGGTACTTATCGGAAAAGAAATGGGAAACTATCATTGACTAACTATACTGGGTATTTATTTATATTAGACTAGTTTTTACCCACGGCTTCGCCCGCATACCTACGCAATATATCATTATAATTTATAGCCTATGTGTTATTCTGATATATAAGCTATATTATTGCAAAGTTTCATCTCAATCCGTTTTGTAGTTTTTGCGTGAAAGAGTAACAAACATCCATACATCCATCCATCCATCCATCCATCAAGTTTGTGAAAACTTTCGCGTTTATAATACGAGTATGAGTAGGATATTTGGGAGATAATTGGAATCATCGATGTTACCGGATTTATAAAGGTGTTTTTGCAGAGTCAGACTTTTTTTCTTCGTGGGATAAATATGCCTACACAAAGATAGATGTTACTAAACGTCATCATAGAAGCTAAAGGAAGTAGCTACCAAAACTTCTGATACGGAACTAATTAAATATGCTCTATTTTTCGTAAGTTCGGGTAGAATCTTGCAAGTTAAATTAGACCAACTTCCCGATTTTCAATTGAGCTGAAATGTTGTATGCATATTATTATGTATGTCGCGTGATGGTACCATGGAGCTAATATGTATGATTATGGAGTCGGAAGGTGGCCACAGGTACTCCTGTACTAAACAAGATGACTCCGTCGTGTTTGGGCTTGTTTTAATTGTCTTGGCTAGCACTTTGCTGCTACATGATATCCAAGATGATCGACCTGGTATTTTTTGTCCAGAATCTCAAACGCTCGTATTTTTATAATAATTTATTTGAGTCCATACTACATATATATCAATTAAATAAAACAGTAAATCTTTACCACAAAATAACTTATAATGTAAGTCCCGTAGTAAAATTTGATCATAAAGTCGTCTAGAAAAGCCTTTAGCCTCCAGCATTCTTTTAAAAGTAGTAATACGTCGTACAACGTTAAAAATTAATTTTACCTTTCCTTAAAAATTCAAAAACGCTCTAGGAAATAGTCAGTTTTCTTTACTTGTAATCATGATTTTCTAACTCGGAACCTCTCGAAAACCTCCTCTGATTATGAATTTATAATAAGAGGCCCTATAAGGATATTGCGCACCGAAATTATATTAACCTTTAGCTTCGTTCACGGTAATGGTATCTATGCAGTATTCCGTCTTCATTCGGTCGGAACTCGAAGTATGTAAACCTAACTACGCACCTACGCTACCGCTGCGCGCCTCGGAGTTTGTAGCCCAAGAACGCAAGAACATCTTACTCATATCGCGAACGGTTCAAACCAATTTTGGACCAACAAGCGAAAGGAGGAGGTACTCAATTCGACGCGTATATATTTTTTTATGTGTAACCACGCATATCTTTTTACATAGTGGTCTGATTTAGATAATTCTTAATTTTTATTGGAAAAAATATAGTTGGTCCCATTTAAAGGTGGTGTTCTCAAACCTGGCTCCAGTCTGTCACACTTTTATATTATAGACAAAAATATGACGACTCACCAAAAAATACTGAGAAAAATCCTAACACCTTTGAAGAAAGCACATCATTTATTATTATTACAGGCCAGAAGAATAAAAAAGTTGATTTCAGCGTTGCCGCTTTGTGAGCAATTACCCGACTTGCGGGGATCCGGGGAACCCCAACTTGATTGGAGATCATTTTTTATGCTAGAAAAACGCATGGCTTTTTTTCAATTAAATTAAATTATATTTTCCGATTAGTTTATCAATAAAAGACAAATAAAGGATCTCCCTGCTATGTCATGGATGTAAATAAATCTAAGGAATTTCGCGTGAACATGCATAATTAGATGTTGGCCACGATATTTTTCAATCTTAGTGATTGCGTAAATACAATTTATCAAAACATTCTACGACATACATAATATTATTTCTTCCTATGGAAACTAGCGTGGTTTTCGCATATTTTAATTAAGTAAAGCACAGGTATTTCTCACGATTAATTTTAGTAGAAAAATGCTGTGCTATGCGAGACGAGTCCGCGTGCTAGTACTCTAACCTTGAAAAAGATTGCCAAATGCAATCGAAACTATAGTAGTAGTTTTCTACTAAAATTAAGCGTGAGTAACATCTGTGCTTTACTTAATTAAATATTATTTCTTATTGAAGAATTTCGCTTCGATTTTTGGGGAACTAAGAAAAGAAACTGGTAATATTTTTGAATTTTTGAAATATTTATCACAAAAAGAGAGTATTGTGACTCCACGATTCGGCCTTGTCCTTGTAATAAATACCTACAACCCCACGTGGCCTCGAAGTACCTACGTAACACGCGCTATGGCTGTCGGCCTGGTAGGTAAATTGCACGCTTAATGATTACGAACACACAAGGTTGCCTGGAAGAAATCGCCATGGGTGATAAGGCCGCCAATCATATTTTTTGTCGTACCTATGTGTAAATAGTGTTTATTTTTCATATTGTGGTTGTAAATAAAGAGTTTTGTCTGTCTGTCTGTATGTCTGTTTGTTCGTCACTACGGCGCGCCCCTGCGCTGCGACTGTTGAGTACAAGTGTGTACCAAACTCCGAAGCGCGTAGGTTTGATTCGCGTGACGGCCGTTTGTATGAAGAAGGAATACTGCATAGATACCATTACCGTGTCTTTACCTTCGTTCACGGTAAAGATACTGCAAATTCACGGGAAATACCTCCCTTTGGTAATTTTATCTCTCCATGGAGACAAAGATGACTTTGAAGGCAGGGGGATGGTAGTTTTTGCTTTAGTTTTAAGATAAAGTTTGATATCGTTTATGTTTCTATTTCTATCTGCATTTATTTATTTGTTTACTAGCTTTTACCCGCGGCTTCGCCCGCGATATAATTTAATTTATGTTTATCTTGTCAAAAAAATATGGTAACTAATACAGTAAGTGCGCCACAAAATATTAGCCCCAATTCAATGTGAAACGGTACACAAATATTGCAGCAAATAATCATTTCAAACCCAAAAAACAGCCAATCTCAACTAATTTGTTTCGTCATCGTTATCATCCGCAGCTTTCTTTGACCCACTGTTGGGTATAGGCCTCTCTCTTGCAGTGCCATCTGCCTCGGCTCTTTGCCGGTCGTGACCAGGCTCGACCGGCGGTATTGATGATATCGTCGAGATAGTCGACCCAGCTTGCTGCCGCGCCGCACATAGCTGAGCGCTCTCACCTATTCAAGTACCCTAGTTGACCAGCTTGGTCACCACCGTCTTTCTTGGTCAAGAAGCGCTGGTCAAATTAGTTGCCACGCCATTGTGAACGATGTCATACGCAGGGCTTTTGCGACCGCCAATATCGCAGCCGTACTCTAACCAAATGGGTTTGCGCGTGGTGATGGCAAAAGGCCTGACGGTATTAAGCTGGTCCCATGGAAGTGTAGACGGCCCTTAGTATGGGACGCGACTTGCGTCGATACTTTGGAGCCGTCAGCGGAGCAGCACAAACGGCGCAAATATGCTAACCTCGGCAGTGGTTACATATTTGAGCCGTTTGAAATTGAGACATTGTGCGCGTGTTGGCCGGGAGCTCATCTTGTTTTCAAAAGTCTTTCTGAGCGTCTCGTGTACCCGCCGCGTGACCAAAATGCTGGTGTTTATTTGGCTCAACGTATAAGCAGCATTGCCAAGCTGATTGCCAATGCTGCCAGCATGTTGGGCACGCTGCTAACTGGCAGTGGGCTTGAGCATTTAGAATATCTTTAGACCTCCAAGGGTCTGTGGATGATCCAATTGCTTGTTATGTAGTAGTAGTTTATGAAGTTTTACATTATAAGTCTGTATTTAGTGGTAGTTAATCACTTAAGCACTTGCTCTGTAAAAAAATCAAATACCTTGCACCTTGTTGTCACTGTTCAGACCTATCCCGATATCAAAATACCTTATACTTATAAATGCTTCTGTTGATTAAGATAAGGTTAGAGTGTACCCGCCCATAGGTTTCCGCCTTGTCGTGACAGGAGAACTTAGTAGCCGAGGCCTATGGGCGGCGCGGGAATCCCATGTAGAGCCGCTTCTCTGGGTTTTTTCTGAGACAGCTGAGAAGGCGGCGCTCGAGGTCACCCGATTCTTTTTGGTCTTTTCCCCCTAGGCAGTTTAGAAGTTTGCACTCGAGGTTAGGCCGATTTTCTGGGGTTTTTAAATATAGCAGCTTAGAGGCTGACCGGCAAGTTGCGTGCCTCATGAGGAGTGCCGCAACTGAGCTGGGTTGCACTTTTATCACTGTTCAATCCTAACCAACCTAACAAAAATTTATGTTCGTGTCAAGGTCACAACTCAGAATCAAGGTTAATAACCTTAGTGTCAAGTTATTCATACTCATGCCATACTACTTTTAAAAATCAAGTCGATCCGTTTCTTCGTATATTAGCATGGATTCTCTACCATAAAGGTGGAATAAAGAAATATGTATAACCTCTAATGGTGGGTATATTTAAAAATATTTTTAATGTCAGACGAAATGACGGCCCAGTAATTAAACGTCATTGTAATATGTAGCATGGCAAAGGGAAAACTAGTCCAAACGAGTCCAATTTTAATGTCAGTTATCATTGTCAATTCATACTTTATTTCCTCTTCGAGGAGCTATAATGGTGGAAAGACAATTTGTCCCTTTGCTATGCTAAGCGAGACATTTATAAAAGTCTGCAGTCAATGTATGTCACCTGTCATCTAATTACGTTTTGTGAATCCATGTTAGGCTCAATCAACCCAATTATGAATGCGCCATCGTAAATTTAATAGCAACGTAAAAAGTGTTCTCTCTATCGAATTCCGAAAGTGAAAAAGAAACAGAAATAGTCTAATTAACTGTTACGATGGTGAATTCGAAATTGGGCCTTTTAGCGTCGTTGTGATAGGTGACAGTTTTGCTAACGCAAGATTTTGTCCTATCCAACGGGAATTATGCAATTTTCGGGATAAAAGGCTACAGCCTATGTCCTTTCTCAGGTTCCAGAGTATCTGTGTACCAAATTTCATTGAGATCGGTTCATTAGTTTTGGCGTGAAAGCGCGACAGACAGACAGACATACAGATAGACAGACAGACAGAGTTACTTTCGCATTTATAATATTAAAATAGTAAGGATAATATATTATCAGTATGATGATATCCAAAGACTGCTCGTCGATTGATTTGACAGATATTCGATCGACAGTTGTTTATTTTGACATTCTTGCAGCGCACGCTAGAGTAACTCGCAGATGGCAGAATTTTCCTACTTACTCAACATTTATCGTTATATTTTGGACAATTCACAAAATATCTTTATAAATTGTAGCCTATGTGTTATTCTGATGTATAAGCTATATTATTACAAAGTTTCATCTCAATCCGTTCAGTAGTTTTTGCGTGAAAGAGTAACAAACATCCATACATCCATCCATCCATCCATCCATCCATCCTCACAAACTTTCGCGTTTATAATATTAGTAGGAAGTAGGATACGGAATTCGTAAGCAAAAATAGCAAAAAAAGAGATGAGGTGTTCCATACATTAATTTAGTGTTTGTTTTTTTTAATCCAAGGCTCTTGGAAAGTCCCTTTGATTATGAATTTATAATAAGAGCTCTTATAAGGATGTTGCGCGCTAAAATGTATAAACCTTTAGATGCGTTCACGGTAAAGATACTGAGGGTTTACGGGAAATACCTCCCTTTGGTAATTTTATCTCTCCATCTCTCCATGTAGGCAGGGCACATAGCGCGGAGGACTGATTACCGGTGGAGTCGAAAAGTTCTCGAGTGGAGACCACGTACCGGCAAGCACAGCGTAGGACGTCCACCCACAAGGTGGACAGATGACCTCGTTAAGACCACAGGATCACGCTGGATGCAAGCCGCTATCAACCGGTCTTATTGGAGATCCATAGGGGAGGCCTATGTCTAGCAGTGGACGTCTTTTGGCTGATGGATGGATAGATCTGTAGGCAAAGACGACTTTGTAAGCTTGGAAGGCATGGTAGTTTTTGCTTTAGTTTGAAGAAAAACTTTGATGTCGTTATAAATGTTTTTACTTCTTTTGAAAATAATACAATAGACAATATTTTTTGAAACTAAAAAAAAACAGACCAAACAAACAATCAATGTTATATCATCCTAATCTAATTGCTTAATTTTATTTTTGTCACAACCCGATCCCACTCTGGTTGTGGACCAACCAGCGCTGGTCTTTTGGAAGTATTTTGTAGTAGGTACCTACTGTATTACTCGACTTGTATTAATAAGACGCCCAAAATAATGCAATAAATTTATTATATTACTATCAATTACTGTTTTCAATAAATAAAATCTCATGTTATTTAAACGCTTCTGAACAATTATTGAAATACCTCCGAAAATTTTTGATCAATTTGGCTTAAAGCGCTTTAATCTGCAGAAATAAATCACGTGTCATCCATTCGCGAAAAACTTATTCAATATTGCAAAAAGTTCAATAATTTCTCTTATGTAACATCAGAGTCAATGTACCGTGCCGATTCGTCGCTTACAAACTATTGGCTTGGAAAAAGGTTCGCTATGACAGTGTTACAGTAAAGACGCTCCTTTACTGGGATAGTTGAGGCCTTCAGGCGGCTTAAAAAGTCTGACACCAGGGCTAGCCACCCGGCCTATACGAACTTACTTACTGGGATAGACCGAGATCCCACCGCAGAATCATTCCTCCCATAGCGTACACGATTGAAACCATTTTTTACGTAATTAATTTATATGAAAATGAGAACGTTAATATTTATTATTTAAACAGTTTGTTTTAATCGGGCAAAAGTGTCTTTATTAACTATTAGCTTTTGCCCGCGGCTCCGCCCGCGTGGTATTTTCACTAATGTGCTATCCAACAGGAACCTCTTACTTTTTCGGGATAAAAAATCAAGTCAATCCGTTGCTCCGTTGGTGCGTGAAAGAAGAACAAACCAACAAACTTTTCGAATTTATAATATTAGTACCTATGATAACTAATAACTGTACTGTACCGTAACAGCCTTTTAATAGTCCACTGCAGGACGTAGGCCTACCCACGAAGGGTGATTGGGCCATATCCACCACGCTGGCCCAGTGCGGGTTGGTGGATACACATATGCCATCAAATTTCTTCTACGGACGTATGCAGGTTGCCTCACGATGTTTGCCTTCACCGAAAAGCCAATGGTGTTAAATTCAGTAATCACCAACATCACCAACAGCACCAAATCAGCCACTAAAACTACACCACGAACAAGGCAAGCGACTCCAACTAGAGCCGACATGGGACAGGTTGATCCGCCCCTCTATATCCCTGCCTCAACAGCAAAAGATCACCCCAGAAACGCCTTCATAGAATTCTTAGCTATAACGAGAGCGACTAGAGAAGTCAATCTCAGAAACTGCGAAAACATCATGCAGTCTTTTAGGCTAGGAAATGAGAGTCTTTTGATGGCGAGACTGGAAGAGGCAGAAGCAGCCATATACAATAACGACACTTCCCAGATCATCAAGGGAACAATGAGAGGTCAATATATGGCTGCTTATAATGCAATAAAAGGATTCGTGGCCCTAAATGAGGATGAGACGGATCGGACTGGAAGACTGAAGTACGTGACGCCACCAGAGGACCCTATTGTGGTGACCACCAGGTGTACCAAAATAATGCTGGATGACAAAATTGCTAACATGGCAAAAACCATCGAGAGCAGTCAAGTCGACGCACGGTGGGGCAACTGGAAGGTACCCAAGATCCAGTGGGTCAATGGAGTGCCTGGTTGCGGCAAAACAACTTGGGTGGTACGACACTTCGATGTGGATAGGGACGTTATCATCACCACAACAACTGAAGCAGCCAAAGATCTAAGAGAAAAGCTGGCGCACCGTATAGGTAACTTAGTAAGAACTAAGGTGCGCACCATGGCTTCCACTCTCGTAAATGGTTTTCGAGGTTCTGAGAGTTGCAACCGTGTAATGGTGGATGAGGCTCTCATGAATCATTTCGGAGCTATAGTGATGGCTTCGAGGCTGTCTGGTGCCAGTGAACTTATCCTCATCGGAGACGTTAATCAGCTACCTTATATTGATAGAGAAAACCTCTTCGAGATGAGGTACCATCGCCCTAACCTGGTCGCAAACATCAGCCAGGAGTTGTTATGTACGCATCGGAACCCCATGGATGTAGCGTATTCACTGAGGGAGATATACACGGGTGTATATTCCTCAGCAATCCAGGTCAGATCTCTAGAGCAGAAAAGATACACGGGTGCGCTAATACCCCATAACCTCCCCAACACCCTCTTTTTGGTCCACACTCAAGAAGAAAAGGAGACCCTTATCACCCAAGGGTATGGAGTGGGGTCGGGGTCGCGCATCCTTACCATCCACGAAGCTCAAGGTCTGACATACGACTCTGTCATCGCCATAAAAATCAGGGCTAAAATGAGGTTGCACGAAAGCGTTTCACACGCGGCCGTCGCAGTTTCACGGCACACCAGGTCCTTCACATACTTTGCAGACAACGAGGAAGACGCTATCAGCCACTTTGTGCGGCGTGCGACGGCTGCGTCACCCAAGGTCATCGTAGACTATAATTTAAAGATGGCCATTAAAGACCGAAACGCGGCGGTGATGGAGGCTCTGCGCGGTATAAGTAGTAATTTGTAAAACGATATTATGTAAAATCAACGTAGTTTAAAGTTTGTTTTTAATTTTATTAGATTTAAGGTCCTTTTGTTAAGCCTTTCCAAGCAATATTGTTCAATCTTTTTTTTCTTAATGTATATCCTAAAAAGCACAGACCCTGGAGTCTGTGGAGTGTAACAATTAAATAATAATAAAAAAAAATTCAGTAATTAAATTCCGAAGAACTCATTGGTACGGGACCGGGATTTGAACCTACGACCTTACGATTGTAAAGCGGGTGTCACTACCACTAGACCACCACAGCAATATCTAACTAATAACAATACTACTTTATAAGCTAAAACTACATACACTACTACTACATAAAAAGCAATTGGATCATCCACAGACCCTTGAAGGTCTTAAAACAGTTGCCTTGCGAAATATTTCTAGCCGTGGTGGTCTTGTAGTAGTGACAACAGTCTTGCTATCGTGAGGTCCTGGGTCCAGATCAAGGTCGTGCGTTCATATCCCGGTCCCATATCAATGAGTTCTTTGGAATTTATGTAGGGTTTTTCACACCTTTAGTTTTCCTGTGAAGGAAAACATCGTAAAGAACCTGCATATTTCCGTAGAAGAAATTCGATGGCGTATGTGAATCCACCATCCGGCACTAGGCCAGCGTGGTAGATATGCCCAATCATGCTTCATGGGCAGGCCTACGTCCTGCAGTGGACTTTTAAAAAAAGGCTGGTAAAGTCAACACAGTAATTAACTACTCAATCTTCTTACTGATAATATTACAAACGCGAAAGTTTGTTTGTATGGATGTTTGTTCCTCTTTCACGCAAAAACTACTGAACGGATTGAAATGAAACTTTGCAATAGTAATGCTTATACATCAGAATAACACATAAGCTAAAAATATTGCGTGAAACCAAGTTCGCTGGGTCAACTAGAAACACCTCAAAAAAATATAATAATGTCTTGTCAGAAATATTTCTAAAATTAACTATAACATAATACGGCTAAAACTCACGTTATAATTATACGGTCGATCCGTAAGGAATCCAACCAGTTTCAGAGTATTTAGAACTCCATCTTCAGGGAATACGCGCACCCCCGTCGACCGGCGCGAGCGCACTGATCGACCACTTCCTTGCGGATCGACCGTATAATTATAACGTGAGTTTTAGCCGTATTCTGTTATAGTTATGATGAATACTCACGGTAGTTTTAATGAAGTGATATTTCTAAAATTATTCAAACTTGCTATCATGTCTTATAACTTCGCTTTCGACTTTTCGACATAATGAAGTTGTAAACCTAAAATAATTACCTACCTATAACCGACGGTAGAATAATTTTTCAATAATATTACTTTGAGATATTATATGACTTACTAGCTGACTCGGCGAACTTCGTTTCACGCAATTTCTTTATAAATTATAGCCTATGTGTTATTCTTAAATATAAAAGTTACTATTTCAAAGTTTTATCTCAATCCTTTCAGTAGTTTATGCATGAAAAAGGAACAAACATCCATATATAGGTACTCATAAACTTTCACGTTTATAATATTAGTAGGATAGAGTCATAGAACGGACTTATTCAGTGATTCGCTCGAGAGACTCGCTCACGCGAGCGAGTTACTGCCATTCGATTTTACCTAATTTTTGTGTCATAAAGTCGCTCGCACTTACAAAGTACAGACATAAGAAAAAGCAAGTTGGTTAGGTGCCTTACTAACAATCTGTTGGCTGATTAAGTTGGAAGTTACGAGTAAGTACTGATTATATGTATATTTATTTATATTTCAATTTAGAAATGCAGAATAATTGGAGTGATTCAGTGCTATCTTATATCACAGCCATGCGCGGCACAAGCTCTTTTTGTAATAGCGCAATATTTTTTAGGGTTCCGTACCTCAAAAGGAAAAAACGGAACCCATATAGGATCACTTTGTTGTCCGTCTGTCCGTCTGTGTGTATGTCAAGACTCTTTATCTCGAGAACCCGTAAAGATATCGATTTGAAATTTAAACTGTATACGTATATCAATGAACTCTTGCTGTTGTGGAAAAGACAAGCTTCTCAGTTGTCGTTAAAATAAGTTAGAGCCGTTTATGTCGCAAAAAACCGCATATTTCGCACTCACAAAAATCAAAACCTACAGGATACTTCCCGTTGACATAGAACTATGAAATTTGGCGAAGAGCATTATCTCAGAGTACACATATAGGAATAAATCTGACAACTGTACATTTTTATTTAAATCACATAAAAATAGGGCCTCAAAATTCACAAAGTATGGGTTCAAAATTCAAAGTAAGTAGATCGTATCATGTAAAGTATCATATAAAAGAACTTCATTAGCACATGCTAAAACAGGTTTTTAATTATTTTAACAATGTGTTTGTACGGAACCCTCGATGTGCGAGCCTGACTCACACTTTAATTTAAGTAGCAAATGCTAAAGGATAGTAAATTTTGTTTTCGGTTCGAAATTAGGTGATTACAGAACTCTACCATAGGCAAGTACTGATTGATTTTTTTACTATTTATATCGTAATGTAAAGTGTCTACCTGCCAATAATGTTTGTCATGTTTATGTATGAGTCTTAGTTACTTGAAATAAACGTTTTATTATTATTATACTTTATTTGATATACATCTCTCGGGCCAGGCCCGGTTTTTTGATGGGCATCAGTGGAGCCGAAGCCAACACTGAGAGGCCCTTTTTAAACATTAATTAGCTATGTTGTAGGGGTGCAGGTACAAGGAGCCTATTGTGAGTAATGGATTCAAAAAATATTGGGTTATTGTGCCGAACTTCTGGGTTTTATACAAAACTGGATTATGGAATGAGGTACGGCACCCGCCAAATAATGCCCCATTTCAAATATTCAAGCTGGTGGTGACTTGCCATCCACTAAATGGGCCCCTCATAATAGCTACCGTATATTGGCGCCGGAGGGGCAACATTAGTGTGGACGGCTTAAGGTGTCGAGAGGTGTGCTGCGCATTCACTCGGTGCTATGCCCTTTAACACTTCCGCCCTGGAGCTTAGGTTCTTAGCTCTTGCGATTTCCACTCCAAACCGGTCAGTTAAGGCAAGAGAGGAGTCATTTAGTCCCAGGGAATCAGGGTTCGCGGTGTCGCCACTCACCGACGGCACGCCACAAAGCCGCCCTTATTATTACTGTGATTATTATTATTATTCCAGTTGTTTGTTTTACAACTCACGGGTTGCCCCAGATCATTGAAGGGCATTGATGGGGCCGAAACCAACACCAAGAGGCCCTTTTACAATCATTAAGTAAAAACATACAGTTTTTAGGTGATAGGAAAATGGAAACTATTGTAAAGACGGGGAATAGGTACTTCTTGGGCTATTTTAATGAATCATTAAGGGATTATAAGCTGGTCTATGGAATGAGGTGTGGCACTCGCCAAGTAATGCCTCATTTTAAAATATTTAGGCGGGTGGTGACTAGCCATCCACTAAATGGGCCCCCCATAAAGGCTACCGTAATTTGGCGCCGGAGGGGCAACATTGGTGTGGACGACTTAGGGTGTCAAGAGGTGTGCTGCGCTTTCACTAAACGCTACTCGCGGCGTTATGCCCTTTAACACTTCCACCCTGGAGCTTAGGTTCTTAGCTCTTGCGATTTCCACTCCAAACCGGCCGGTTAAGGCAAGAGAAGAGTCAGGGCTCTCATTTAGCTCCAGAGAATCAGGGTTCGCGGTGTCGCCACTCACCGACGGCACGCCACAAAGCCGCCCTTATTGTTACTGCGATTATTATTATTATTATAAGAATTTAAAAACAAAATTGCAAGCTTCCCATACTGTTTGTATAATTTTTCATATCGGACAATATTGTACTTTTACAGAGTATTCTGAACATTATTCAGTAGTTCGAGTGACTATAAACTGAGCGATATCTTTTGTTCGTCTGAAAGGGACGGTAAAAGGAAGGAAGTTCGATGTCTTTTTGTACAATATTCGATAAAAATCATATAAATTTCGCTTTTTATTAGTAAGGATCTGTAGCATTCATGGAGTATTTTGACTAGGTGTTTGTTAGTGATCACTAAGTCACATTATTATTATATACTACGGGACTAATCGCGCACTAAAATTACGAGATAAATAAATACCTCATCATCCCTACGTTTCGGCCGAGTTGCATCGACCGTGGTCACGGGTAAACTTACCGTCTGATAAATACCTCATCATCCCGACGTTTCGGCCGAGTTGCATCGACCGTGGTCACGGGTAAACTGACCGTCTGATAAATACCTCATCATCCCGAAGTTTTGGCCGAGTTGCATCGACCGTGGTCACGGGTAGACTGAAAACAACACTAAAGTCACGTTCGGTACGGTCGGTTTTCGGAAGGGTGACCGCGGGAGTGCTACCGTGGCTCAGATGACACTTTCAGTTGTACAGTGCGACACAAAAGAGTTGAAATGAATTATTCGGGAACTAAATTATCACTTTTACTAGAACCACAATCTGAGCTGACAATCATTGTTAACATCCTAGCATTTTTCTCGTTTAACGTTATTTTGTGGATTTTGAACAGGAAAACAGTATCATTTTGCAAAAATAATGCAAAATATGCTAACAAAGCGATGGTGGCGACCTCATTTATTTTCAAGTTATAACCAAGTATATTTTTATCATATATTTTTATAAGGGGCTCATCAGAATACCAGCGTTGAATGTTAGGTCCTTCCAGCACTTAACATTTTATAGCTGAGGTGAGTCCTTTTCGACACTTGTTTTTTCATTAGTTATATAAGTTTTTTTGTACGTGTTATGCATGTGTCGAATAAAGATATTTCATTTCATTCATTCATTTCAAGTCTTTTATGTCGCACTGTCATAATCAGAATCAGAATCATTTATTGACGTATCGAGCGAGTACTATAATTAAACATACAAAATCTGTATAATAACACATAGTAGGTACCGCCATCAATTAAGGTCTCGTTATTCAACTAAGCGATTTCAACGAGAGAAGCATTCAACGAGTATAAAATATTTAAAACAATTGATTAAAAATAGTACAAAATAATTCAATAATATTTGATGCTTCAAAAAGGCAATAAAGTGTATAAATACATATAACTTCACGTGACAAAATATCTGACAACAGGGGCTCTATACTTAAATCGTAAGAACGGCTGAAAGAACCTAAGTCGATAGTTGTTCATTGGTAAAATGTCAATTTTTCATTGGTAACATCTCAAAGGTAAAAATTAATGAAGGTACCTTCATTAATTTGCCTAATAAATAGTGAAGTGTAGAAGACGTCTCACTTCCAATTGTATTAAAGGATAACAAAAAAGTGCGAGTCAGACTCGCACATGGAGGGTTCCGTACAAACATATTGATAAAATAATTGAAAACCTGTTTTAGTATGTGCTAATGAAGTTCTTTTATATAATAGGTACCTTACATGATACGATTTACTCACTTTGAATTTTGAACCCATATTTTGTAAACTTTGAGGCCCTATTTTTATGTGATTTATATAAAAATGTACAGTTTTCAGATTTATTCCCATATGTGTACTCTGAGACAATGCTTTTCGCCAAATTGCATAGTTCTATGTCAACGGGAAGGACCCGGTAGGTTTTGATTTTTGTGAGCGTTGAAATATGCGTTTTTTTACGACATAAACGGCTTTTACTTTTTTATATGATAACTGAGAAGCTTTTTTTTACACAACTGCAATAAATCATAGATATACGTATACAGTTTAAATTTCAACTCGATATCATTACGCGTTCCCGAGATAAAGAGTCTTGACATACACACAGACGGACAGACGGACAACAAATTGATCCTATAAGGGTTCCGTTTTTTCCTTTTGAGGTACGGAAACCCTAAAAAGTTTATTAATTATTTTAATGGTATTATTGAGCCCAAAATTCTAATATTTAGTAAAAATTATACAAATCATTACTTTAAAGAGTGTAAAACACAATGAAATACTTAAGAAAAAGTTAAACTATATTGATAAATTCATGACATAAAAAAATGGCAACGAAGCCGACTGCAAATGGGAGTGAGATTCGAATAATTTCTTCGTGTGTTTACAGTTATAGCCGTGGTGGTCAAGAGGTAGTGACACCTGCCTTACAATCGTGAGGTCGTGGGTTTAAATCCCCGGTCCCGTACCAATGAGTTCTTTGGAATTTATGTACGGAATTTCACACCACTGGCTTTTCGGTGAAGGAAAACATCGTGAGGCAACCTGCATGCGTCCGTAGAAGAAATTCGATGGCGTATGTGAATCCACCTACCCGCACTGGGCCAGCGTGGTGGTTATGGTCCAATCACCCTTCGTGGGTAGGCCTACGTCCTGCAGTGGACTATTAAAAAAGGCTTGTACGGTACGGTACGGTGTTTACGGTTTAAGAATTTGTTTTGTTTTATTGCCAAATTTACAAAGTCAAGATTTTACAGCAAATGCAACAATGGTTAAAGCTATTTCAGAAAAAAGCTATCTTCTACGATACATTGTTCAAAATACTTTCTGTAGACCTTTCTTTTCATTTAATCCTACTCGAAAAATAAACAAGCCAATTAATGCTTTACATAGATAGCCTCTTTAGAACCAATAGACCGTTCAAATTTCGAACCTTTTCAATTTTCGGAAAGCGTTCACAGATGGCGTACCAAAAGAAATAGATTAATTTAATGCCTTCCGCTGTTTGACCTTGTCCATTCACACTGGTTAGGGATGGTAGGGATGGGAAAATCCAATTTTGAATTTCCAAGACCGAAAAGGTTTTTTAATACATACGATTATGATAGGCTTGTATAATGGAGCTTTCACTTTACCTTGTGCTTTAGATTCATGAAGCGAATTATCAACAAAAATTTGTTTGTAATATCGTAGTTTAGCGACGCCATTTCCTACCTTTAAAATACTATTTTTGCCAAGTTTAATTAAAAGTGGAAACGTTTTCCTACACATTTAACACATTTTTATTTTTATGTACTTTTTCATGTCAAAATGTCATGTGACAATCTTGACCTCATTTTTCAACGTTTATAGTGACAATCAGCTTATATCTTTAATACTTTGAAATAAAACTGAACCAGTCCCCATATTTTGACTAGAGACATAACTAAGCCCCAGCACTTTTCTGGTAGCGCTAGCTCTAATTTAGCTCTCTCCAAACTAGCTTTGATTTACATTGCGACCCTTTACTATGACTTTTTTGTCTCATTCAGTCCAGTCGCTCTTTAAACATCGTTAGGTCAAATTAAAACTGGACCAGTCCCTTTTTCAGTCCCGGTATTTTGTTTAGGGACATCACTTAGCTCCGGCACTTTTCTGGCAACACTAGCTCTTACTTTGATTTACATTGCGACCCTTTGCTATGACGTTTATTGAATGGCCGAATAGAAATAATGAGATTTGTAACGAGCGTGTACAAAATGGGGGAGTTTGATATATTTTTATGTGCTAGCCCTTTTAGCCCGTTTCTGTTGGACTTTTATTAGCTTAAAAAGGGTATCCCTAGCTTTTTATATGGAATTCAATGTTGTACGCTCAGATTTTTAGACCCTAAGTGCTATAGGGCCCTTTCGTAGTGGAACTACTACGTATTGTAAGGAGTATCTGATTTTGTTAGGTCTAAATATCGTAACTGGATAATAGCAGTTAATACTCCAATAATATTGTTAATAATCTTAATGTATATAAATTACGCGTCACGTTTGTCCGCGATGGACTTCTATACTACTCAACCGATTGTAACAAAATTTTGCACACTATGTGCAATTTGATACAACTTGATTAGTTCATATCTCAATTTATAATCGCATTTGTTCATTTTACTTTTAAAATCTGTCCGTACCGAGGCGAAGCCGGGATGAGCAGCTAGTACCTACCTATTATGATTATAAACATATTTATAGAGCTTGTCTGATATCTACATAATATTAATATTGTACGTATAAAAATATCTACTAAATAAAACAAATACAAAGGGAAAGCTCAATCTCACCTTTTGTCATTATTAATGGTGCAAATTTTTTGTTCTCTTGTCCTTATTATGCTACGCTTGGCCCAATACTCTGGAGGACCTGAAACGCAGAATAATTATTGGCAAAACTCTATGTAATACGGAAATGTGCTGGTGTCATCTAAAACTATACCTTGAAAGGAATGCTGTTACCCACGACACAAGTATTACTTGTAATTTGCTGGTGAAAATGTACCTAATTTGTAATTTAATTTATTGGAAATAAATGATTGATTGATTAATATCCCAATGTGGAAATATTAAATTCGAAAGCAATTTTATACGCCAAATAAGTTATTGGTCGCATGATTACCAAAAACAAAATAATAAATATATAAATAGGATAAAGAATAGTGCGAGAAAATGGGGCAAAACTTGGCCTAGCAGTGGGATAATAGGATAAGTTGAAAAACCAGGCACTTTATGTTATAGCCCTTATTTTTCAGATTTTTCTGCTCTACCGGGCCAAATTCTACTCCAATCTTTCCTTTTTTTCTTATTTTCTTTCGAGGTAATATTTGTAGAGCTAGAGATAGTCCAATAACTGTTTTCTATTGTGTTGTAATATTCGGTAGGTTTTTGACAGTCGCGGCTCATTGTTGTTTTCTTGTTTCCATGTCAACGCCATCCGAGTCTGCGCAGACCGCCCACGTCACGGTCTGACGTCCTGACGTCTCCACTTATAGAACCTAAGTTTATTTTTATTTATATTTGTAGTATAATTCTTGTTATTCATGGCATTTTGCGCCCCGGCCGGGCCAAATGCAGTTTCCCAATACGTTAATGTGTCGCAGGGGGACATGATTCAGTGCCTAGAGTGTTCCCAAGTGCGATTTTTTAAAGGACAGAAAGGCCTCAAAATTCACCGTACGCGGTGCCATAAAAATAGCCAAATTACACTTTCGGCCCCTATTGCAGGCTCTGATGGAGCCAGCAGCAGTCCCGTGAGCGCTGCTGCTCCTTCCAAACCGCTTTGGGAGGTTCTTAGCTCACTCAAAACTTCTCTTCCTGTTTTAAAACGCATCCCGCGTGGTGCACGTTTTTCGGTTGCGCAGTGTTTATCTGCTGCTATTCGGAATGTTATTTCTAAAAATTCTTTAGTCGCCTGGGAACACCTCTTGACTTTTCCCTACGTTGTGCTTTACGTACATTCGGACCCAACAAACAAAAAATCCCTTACCACTAGGGTAAAGGAAAATTGCGTAAAGTACAGCGCATTGGAAGAGAACTCTTTAGATTTTGAAAGCATTATTCCGCCAACAAGGCAGAATAAACCAAATTCTAAAAAAACAGACGATTCGGTTACCATTAAAATAGTAGAGAGCAAAATTAGTGATGGCGATATCAAAGGCGCCGCACGAGTCCTGTTCTCCAGCGACACTATTGCTCCTCACACACCCGATACGGTCCAGTCACTCCGTGACAAGCATCCGCCGGCAGCATGTCTCCACCTGCCTGAGCCACCACACCCTGATGACGTTGTCATTGAAGTGTCAGCTCAGGAGATTGCAGCGGCCGTTTCTTCTTTTCGGAGCGGCTCAGCCGGAGGCCTAGATGGTCTCTCGCCTCAACATCTAAAAGATCTTCTATCTTTTAGCTCTGGTGAGGTGGCTGAGTCTCTCTTGAGAGAATTAACGGGTTTGGCAAATCTCATGTTATCTGGGCAGGTCAATGATGACGTTATCGAAGTCTTGTATGGCGCTAACCTATGCGCACTTGTCAAAAAAGATGGTGGCATCAGACCTATTGCTGTTGGCACCACATATCGTCGTCTCGCAGCCAAAGTCGGTTGTGGAAAAAAGGTTGCTCTTTTGAGTAGCCTTTTTCAACCAATACAGCTTGGCTTTGGTTCGCGGGGTGGATGTGAGGCTGCTGTTCATTCGCTTCGTACTTTTCTCGGTCAAAATTGTGGAGAGGTGTTGCTTAAGGTGGATGTCAAAAATGCTTTCAATTCGGTTAATCGAGACGCCTTGTTGGCACAGGTCAAAGACAAAATTCCCGATCTTTTCAATTTTCTTTGGCAATGCTACGGCAAACCCACTAAATTAATTTACAAAAATGATGTTTTGCTATCTTCCGTTGGCTGTCAACAAGGTGACCCTCTCGGACCAGCCATTTTCAGCCTGGCCATTCATCCAATTGTTCAACGTCTCCAATCTAAACTCAACGTTTGGTATCTGGATGACGGGACTTTGGGTGGCGATGCGAGCACAGTCCTACGTGATTTGGAAATTCTTATAGACGAGTTTCGTCAAATTGGTTTGGAGCTAAATTTTTCGAAATGCGAACTTTTCGTTTGCGACTCATGTCCGGATAAAGATTTGATACTTAACAAATTTAATGATTTGGCACCTAACATCAAATCGGTAGACAAGTGTTCTCTTCGCCTTCTAGGTTCGCCGATATTAGATGAGTCTTTTCCGCCTTTCGTTCAAGAAAAAATTCAAAATTTTTTGAGTGCCTCTGATAGGCTACTCAAAATTAACGCCCACATGGCTTTTACCATTATAAGATGTTGTCTGTTTGTTCCAAAATTTATGTACGCTTTACGATGTAGTCCATTGTGGAAACACAATGAGCTCCTTTTGAGCTTAGACGATGTTGTAAAGCAGTCCCTAGTATCGGTTTTGAATATTGACATGAGTGAAAGGGCGTGGCTACAAGCCTCCTTGCCTGTTAGGCTTGGAGGGTTAGGGGTCCGCCAAATTTCAAGTGTTGCTTTACCAGCTTTCTTGTCCTCCATTCATAGTACTCAGAACTTGATTGAAAAAATCCTCGCACCTTCTTTAGGCCATTCTGGCGTAGATGTAGCTCATTTGAATGAGGCAACGAATGCTTGGAGGGTCGCTTGCCCAAATGCCGAGCTTCCAAAGACTTTATCGTCGCAGAGACTGTGGGATCGGCCGATCTGCGAACTAGCACGGAAATCTCTTCTAGACACGTGTCCTAGCGTCGCGGATCGCGCTCGTATCCTTGCAGTCTCTGTATGGGAGTCCGGTCTTTGGTTGCAAGCATTGCCCTCTTTCAATACTGGTAACCTTTTAGACCCAACTGCATTTCGTCTAGCTGTCAGCTTACGCTTGGGTGCAAGGTGTTGTGAAGCCCATCGCTGTCAGTGTGGTACTGCAGTTGACCAGCTCGGTCACCACGGTCTCTCTTGCTCAAGAAGCGCTGGTCGGATTGGACGCCACGCCAGCCTTAACGATGTCATACGCAGGGCTTTTGTCACCGCCAATATCGCAGCCGTACTCGAACCGAGTGGGTTGGCGCGTGGTGATGGCAAAAGGCCTGACGGCATGACGCTGGTCCCATGGAAGTGTGGACGGCCTTTAGTATGGGACGCAACTTGCGTCGATACTTTGGCACCGTCACATCTTCCTGAGACTCAGAGTAGGGCTGGAGCGGCGGCCAATTCGGCTGAGCAGCACAAGCGGCGCAAATATGCTAACCTCGGCAGTGGTTACATATTTGAGCCATTTGGAGTTGAGACTTTGGGTCCGTGGGGGCCGGGAGCTCATCTCGTTTTCAAAAGTCTTTCTGAGCGTCTGGTGGACGCGACGCGTGACCAAAATGCTGGTGTTTATTTGGCTCAACGTATAAGCATTGCCATTCAGCGTGGCAATGCTGCCAGCATGCTGGGCACGCTGCCAACTGGCAGTGGGCTTGAGCACTTGGATTATCTTTAGACCTTCAAGGGTCTGTGGATGATCCAATTGCTTTCTATGTAGTAGTAGAGTAGTATTGTCATTATAAAGTAGTATTGTATTTCGTTGTAGTTAATAAAAAAAAAAAAAAATGTTATAGATTATCCAAGTTTCGTAGTATTTTTAGTTTTTAAATCTCTTAAACTACAATTTATTTACATAACCTATGACACATTTAGCTGTCATTCTATACTACCTAAATACTACACAAAATAAAATAACCGGGCAAGTGCGAGTCAGGCTCGCTCACCGAGGATTCCGTACAAATGCCCGAAATTTCACAAGAACGTAAAAATGTTGAAATTTCTACTGTTTCGTTTGCGTTTTCGTTACATGTCCATGGTTTATTTGTCCCATCTTATCTCATAAATATGGACTCCAGCGTATTTTTGTAATCATCTCATAATAACCATTCTTTGAATTCTTTGTTTCAGGCTTACAGTCAAAATGTGCGTGAAATGTTAATTTTCAGCTCTATTTATCATTTTTGTGTTGTTGGTTGACTTGCAAGGTCGAATAATTTTTCTTTTGAAATTACTCTACCGAACAGTACCGGCTCTTTTTACTGTCACGATACGCCTTAGCTGAGCGTGCAACTGAAACCGCGGAAAATGCGATAGAGAGGCACGATCGGCCCAAGCATTCGGCTTTGTTGTTGATACAACTATGTTTTTTGACCGACGAACCACCCGAGGAAGTATACAATTCGACGCGTATATATATTTTTATTTTATGTATATTCACGCTTAACTTTTTTTACTAATCCGATTTCAATAATTTTTTTTTATTGGAAGGAGTAGACTTCGAAATTGGTCCCATTTAAATTCTATCGAAATTGGCTGAGCCATTTTTGATAAATCAACAATAATGTGATAAATGTTACATCGATCCGTGCATAATATTTGCGTTCTAGGGATGCACCCCGGCTTCGCACAGGTGTATTATACATATAATCATTTCTCTTGAATTACTCATCTATTAAAATAAACTGCATCAGAATCTGTTGCGTAGTTTTATAGATATAAGCATACATGGGGACAGACAGCGGAAAGCAACTTTGTTTTGTACTATGTAATGATTCTGTACACGGGTGAAGTCTGTCATGCTATTTTTTGCAAAAAATAATTATTTATAATGTTATCACGTAAAAATGTTGTCCGTTAACCGATTTTACTGACGACATTTTTTTTAGTTCGAAACCTTTGAATTGAAATACGTAAAGATTTTTTTTTCTATTAATTTTTTACTTTCATCAAAACCTACATTTTAAGGTGTCTGTCGGACCACAGTAGCCAAGCTATGAATAACTCAGATCTTGAGTTTTTCAGACTACCAATTCCTCTGTTATTTATTTTCCGTCTCATCTGCATTCAAGACTGGAAATTCATTTGCTTCGTTTTCGTCAACGCTAAATGGGGACCAAAATAGCTGGATCAGTGTGGTAGTTAAAGCCTTTCTTTGTAACTAGCTTTTGCCTACGGCATTTTCCTCGTAAAATTTTGGCTTTTGTGCTGTCCCATAGGAACCTTTTATATTTCCGGGATAAAAATATGCAAAAGATCAAGTTGATCCGACGCTGTTGCTGCGTAGAAGAGTGATATTTCCGGAATTTATACGGAGTACTTAGTTGGCGAGCCTGACAAGCATTTTTTCGCACAGTTGTAGCTATTTGCACGCCAAAAACTTTGTTGTCCATCGTAGATTAAAAAGCCAACATTTTAAAATTGCCTAAGGTGTCAAAAACGTCAGCTGTCTCTTTTTTTTTAACCTATGTCCCACTCCTGGGCAAAAGTCTTCCCTTATTTCCTACCATGAGTCGCGATCCATCGCATCTTCTTGCCAACTCTTCACGAATGAGTCAAGATCGTTATGCCAGCGCTTCTTGGGCCTTCCCTGGCTGCGTCGTCCGCCAGGCACCCACTCCGTGACGATTCTGACCCATCGATCGGGGTACACCCGCGACACATGTCCCGCCCAATCCCACTTTAGTTTGCTGTCTCTTTATAGAAAAAAAACAAGTTACGCTAATAGGTACTTGTCAAATTTTTTAACCTTGGTGTCCCTTACATAAAACTCTACACACGTGCAAGTAAATCAAAATAGGTGGTTATTTTTTGTGGTGACCTCTCCCTGAATCATCCAGTTTTACGTTCTATGACTAAACAAACTGCTTTGTCTGTTTACGCAGACACGCGCTTGGCCATTTGTCAAAATCGTACGTGCCGGGGTTTTTACGTCGCTCTCCGTCGCAAAGTACAACCCACTTGGTGAGAGTAGGACCGACTTCAAATAATATTTCGTCCATGGCCTTATAAAATTTTCTATCGTACCTATCTGGATATAGGACATCCACATTTTGATGGATCTCCAAAAAGAGCGGCTGGAAGCAGGTTGCTCGATCTTGCGGTCTTTATCGCTATGGGATGTTAACAAATCAATATCGAGTTGAAATTTAAACTGTATACGTTTATCAATGGTCTCATGTAGTTGTGTAAAAGAAAAACGTCTCAGTTATCGTTTAAAAAAATTCAGAGCCGTTTATGTCGTAAAAAACCGCATATTTCGACACTCACAAAAACTTACAGGGTACTTCCCGTTGCCATAGAACTATGAAGTTTGGCGAGAAACATTGTCTCAGAGTACACATATAGGAATACATCTGAAAACTGTACATTTTTATTTAAATCACAAAAAATAGGGCCCCAAAATTCACAAAATATGGGTTCAAAATTCAAACTGAGTAAATCGTATCATGTAAAATATAAAAGAACTTCATTAACACATGCTAAAATAGGTTTTTATTAACAATGTGTAACTTTCGATGTATGACGAGAAAAGTGAAAAAAAAAACTTTTTTGTCGATGGTTGTAGTATGGAGATTTTAACAACTTACTTCCCAATTTTGTGAACTTTCAGGATTTGTACGGAACCCTCGGTGTGCGAACCTGACTCGATCTTGTCCGTTTTTTTTAAACTATATTTATATTGTTTACGTTTAAGCTTCAAATCATGATATTCATATTCATATTCATTTATTTGGTAAAAAACAATTTACAAGTCAAAAGATAGCAAAAATCATTAACGATTAAAACCAATCAATAAAACTGAATTTCATTCATCACATTAAATTAATTAATTAATCAATAATTTTATCATCGAAGAATTCACTTAAATCGTAAAAGGAGTGCTCAATAAGCTAGCGCTGGAGGCGGCTGAAGCTGTTCAGCGTTGGTGCTGAAATTATTGAGCCTGGCAATTTTTTGTACACAAGTGGACCCATGACATGTGTAAGTTTTTCAGACTTCACCAAGGATATTTTTTATTTAGGTCGTGGTTATTGGTGTCATTATTTATATGAGTTCGTGTATACATAGCTACTTGCAATAAGACTTGATACATAAAATTGCTCATCACAAACAGTTCTTGAAATATATCAATAAGTATCTATAGATTTCCACGTCTCTTTTCATTTGCGCCAGTCAATAACAGAACGCCCCTGTACACCATAAACATTAGGGTCTGGACTCGGCGCGAAATAAAATAATGTTTATGGTTTTCTATCTATGGACGACTGCGGGGGAATACTAATTAGAAGGCTATACTTCTCGACCGCCATTTTGTGATGACAGAAGCGAAACAAATGAATTCGTACCAGCCGTGCATGCAGATGGGATAACAAAAGAAAATCTAGAGCACCAATATTAAAGTAGATATATAAGTAGTAGATATTTTTAAAAAAGCCGTGGTGGTCAAGAGCTAGTGACACCCGCCTTACAATCGTGAGGTCGTGGGTTCAAATCCCCGGTCCCGTACCAATGAGTTCTTTGGAATTTGTGTACGGAATTTCACACCACTGGCTTTTCGGTGAAGGAAAACATCGTGAGGCAACCTGCATACGTCCGTAGAAGAAATTCTAGAAAGAAGTATGTGAATTCACCGACCCGCACTGGGCCAGCGTGGTGGATATGGCCCAATCACCCTTCTTGGGTAGGCCTACGTCCTGCAGTGGACTACTAAAAAGGCTGGTACAGTACAGTTTATAGATATTTTTACAAACAATTGCTGCTTTCTCAGAGCAAATAAAAAAATCCAGAGAGAACGTCGTTGAACAGTCAAGTGAGGCCGGTTTTTTATACATGTGTGAGTGCGTCGCTGTTGCGCTGCCATAGTTTGACTGACAAGCCAAGGCGTAGTTTCATAGTTATCTGGTTGTGTGTAATTGTCAGTACACGGCGAGGCGTAGTTTTGGTGGGCCTCACTTGTTTGTTCACAACATTCTGTCTTTATTTTTTTATTTGGTCTCAGTGCTGCTTGTAAAAATATTAATAGTTTTACTTATTTCACACGTTAAATAACTAATTAGACATGTTACAATTATATTGGTGCTCTAGATTTTCCTTTGTTATTTTATCTGACAAATATCTCATAAAAAATTGTCTGTAAGTTGGTTTAAGGACGATAACTTTAGGCGACAACGTCTTAGGAAAACATTTTTGAATCAACAACTGAAACTTGTGCCTCTTTTTCGCTTGTTTAGCGCTTTTGCTTGTACGCTCGGCTCAGGCGAAACGTAACAAAGAGTCATGCTTTTTCGTGCGAGCAGGCGGCGAAATTAATAAGACGTTATTACGTCTAAAACGGAGGGGAAATGTATATATCGTAGTCTTCACAGACGATTTACGTATTTTACCGGCCTTTTAACAATCTATTATTATAGACATAGGTACCTTATCTAAATAATCAATCAATCTATTATAAGACGGTAGTTTGAAGTTTAGCGCCGAATATCCTACTCCTACTGTATATCATTAATATTATAAACGCGAAAGTTTGTGAGTTTGTGAGGATGGATGGATGGATGTTTGTTACTCTTTCACGCAAAAACTATTGAACGGATTGAGATGAAACTTTGCAATAATATAGGTGGCTTATATATCAGAATAACACATAAACCAACCAAGCCACTGAAGCAGTTATGCCGGCGGCCCAGAGCCACGCTCCGTTATTTTAAGGAGCTGGGCTGGCTGGGGTAGACGCTGGAGGGGGAAATGCACAAAACACCCCATGCGGGACGTCAGTGCAGGACTTATCGCCCCTACTTCAAATGAGAATGAGAATCAGAATAACACATAGGCTATAAATTATAATGATATTGCGTTGTTCCGTAATATAACGATAAATGTTAAATAATTAGGAAAATCGGCGAGCTAATCTAGAGTGCGTTTTTGTCAAAAAAACAAGTGTCGAATCGAACAAGCGTCAACTTCTTTTTATATATTTTTTATTTTCCACCTCCTTTATTAAGTCGTGGTGGTTTAGTGGTAGTAACACCCGACCTGCAATCGTGAGGTCGTGGGTTCAAATCCCGATCCCGTAACAATGAGTTTCTTTGGAGCTTATGTACGGAATTTCACACCATTGGCTTTTCGGTGAAGGAAAACATCGTGAGGCAACCTGCATACGTCCGTAGAAGAAATTCGATGGCGTATGTGAGTCCACCAACCCGCACTGGGCCAGCGTGGTGGATATAGCCCAATCACCCTTCGCGGGTAGGCCTACGTCCTGCAGTGGACTAATGAAAAGGCTGGTACAGTACAGTACAGTTATTAAGGGAGGTGAGGTAGGGCCTCAGGTTTGAAAGATAGAAAGTGATACAGTCTACTTTTTATCCGGGATAAATAAAGGGTTCCCATGGGATAGCACATAAATCAATATATCATGCGGGCGAAGCCGCGGGTAAAAACTAGTTTAAATTATAAGCTAATTCAAAGATTTGTCACCGTGGCGCCAGTGATACGTAAATTTGCTATGTCGTTCCTCTCGAAGTGCATTCATAAAACAATATTACTATCTTACTATAAGAATAATTAAACCTTGACAACTTTGCAGTTGTAAATAACTGATTTCAATAAGACGTTAGATTCGAAGAGATAATATCTTTAGCTAAAACTTATGTGTTAAAATAATAATTAAATGAGCCGATGACAAGACAAGGGCTTCATCATCGCCAAAATATTGAGTAAGTAGAAACGTAACTTGATTGTTAAGAAAATTAAAAAAGGAATGTCAAATCATCAATCGTTTTGAAACTTGAAAAACAATTTAGCTTATTTAGGTTGTAATCATTCTTTTTTTTAAATATTTAATCATTACATGTGAATGTAATGTTTTTTTTTTGTATTATTTAGGCTTCTGTCTCTGAAATCAATGAAAAAGGAATCAAATGAAATGGAATTGCCCTAACTACGAAAAAAACCTGCATACCTACACGACACAACATGGCGGATTAGTATTGTTACTACCACACTACACTTATCGATTTCGCCAGTTTTCACAGTAAGTACAACCGACACAATATGGCGGACCAGGCACGCGCGTCAAGTCACGAAAAATATAGACACTATAGTGAAACTGTGCTGTATAATGTTGGTCTATTCTTATTACGTACATTTAAAAGAGACGCCTGTATAATTATAATTTCAGATTTTAAACTATTACATGTCAAAGTATCTAAATGTCATTACACCATTTCCATTTGATTCCTTTTTCATTGTCTGAAATATAATTATGTAACTGCTGGAAAATCATCTCAATATTTCGAAAAGCCATTAATACTTGATACCACTTCGCTCGCACCGATGTTCGAACATAAAATATATTTTCGACATAAATACGTATGTACAGTTTTATTGTTATAGCACCAATAACAGTTTGTTACCGGTGACTCCCCGGAATTAACTGGATAAATTGTCTGTTACGGGGATGTCCCTAATTGGAAATGGTAAAGGTTGGTTTTGTCACGTGTTTTCGATATTTTCGGGCAGGAAATGTTACCGTACATGTAGCTCCCGTTTTTCTATAATCTTTATGTATATGTATTACTAGTTATTACCCGCGGCTTCGCCCGCATACGCAATATATTAATATAATTTATAGTCTATCTGTTATTCTGATATATAAGCTATATTATTGCAAAGTTTCATCTCAATCCGTTCAGTAGTTTTTGCGTGAAAGAGTGACAAACATCCATCCTCACAAACTTTCGCGTTTATACTTCCTACTAATATTATAAACGCGAAAGTTTGTGAGGTTGGATGGATGGATGGATGTATGGATGTTTGTTACTCTTTCACGCAAAAACTACTGAACGGATTGGGATGAAATCCTGTCCTACTTCCTACTAATATTATAAACGCGAAAGTTTGTGAGGATGGATGGATGGATGGATGGATGGATGTAGGGATGTTTGTTACTGTTTCACGCCAAAACTGCTGAACGGATTGAGATAAAACTTTGCAATAATATAGCTTATATATCAGAATAACACATAAGCTATAAATAATAATGATATTGCGTCAAAAATCAAAATAACATGCGGGCAAAGCCGCGGGTAAAAACTAGTTAGTAGGATATATATATATAAGTACTTATATAGCACTGTCCTACTAATATTATAAACGCGAAAGTTTGTGAGGATGGATGGATGGATGGATGGATGGATGTAGGGATGTTTGTTACTGTTTCACGCCAAAACTGCTGAACGGATTGAGATAAAACTTTGCAATAATATAGCTTATATATCAGAATAACACATAAGCTATAAATAATAATGATATTGCGTCAAAAATCAAAATAACATGCGGGCAAAGCCGCGGGTAAAAACTAGTTAGTAGGATATATATATATAAGTACTTATATAGCACTGGTATCCAGATATATAACTCAGATATAACTGGATAGATTCTATATAAACAACTGTCCCTATATACATACATATATCATTAAATTCTATCTACTACGCAACGGATTCTGATGCGATTTTTTAATAGATAGAGTGACTAGTAGACTCTATCTTTTAAATATGTTAAAGTTATGGATGTATGTTGAAAAGTTCTGTCCAGCAGCAGAAAATCTTACATCTAAAATGATGATGATGAAGCTAGCTAAATATTCAAAGAACGGAGTGCTAAACAGCGTACATATTTTTGTACTTGCGGTAGTGGGGAGAACAAACAAGTCCCATTAATTCAAAAAGTTGTAACGACTTGCCCCTTCTCACTCTATCAGGTACATGGATGAAAGAAAGAAGTGGATTCACCGTAACATTGATAATGGTACAATTATTTTTTAACAAAAACCTATCTATGAAAATAAAAAAATGGCGTCTAAAACTGCAAAATGCACACAAGTAAAAACTACTATCATACAAGATGTGTCTTTAGAAACCGCAGTAATTCACATCCACCCTAAAATTAGATACATAAAATAACGTTAGCGTGTTGTACATAAAATGTTGCACATTAACTTTCGAAAAAGTTTGTTTGATTTGAGTTACGATTTCATGGTTTTCCATGTAGTAAAAATTAAACCAATATACTTAATTCAAAATAGTAATTTTATTTGAGTATATATTTCAAAACAGGCGGAAGTATAAACCTAGTCTTGAATGCCATATACTTTTAGTATATGGCGTTCAAGATAATACAAGATAATACAAGATTTATACGTTTAGCCTTTTGGTATGCAATTATTTTTCATATTAATATTTACTTTTAGATTCATTTTTCAATACAACACCAACAACATAACTTGACCCAAGTGAGATATGTACTACTCTTTAAATGTCACATAAGTCGTTTCTTCAACATGGCGGGCTTTTCAAGTGGGAAAAAAAAATTCGAATGTGGAGGGAATTTTAAAAGATCCGTGACTTTACAATCGAATCTTTTACATCCATGATGAGGCAGCGGTAGGTAATAAAATTTAGAAAAAGTTTCTGGTGTTTTAATCTTTGAACTTTGCCCGCGTTTTGTTAGAATGAAATCGTTTTATGTTTGAAATGAATTACTTTTGTGTGATTAATTTCTCATTGTCAATATGGAAGTATTTTCGATTTGTTTTTACACGTATGTTGGAGACTATAAATTTGAATTTATTAAAAAATATAAACACAGAAAAACAAAAAAATAACTTAAAGAAAATTAATACTGTTATGATTTTATTTTGAGTGCTTTCCACACTAGATTTTATCTCAAAAAGTTATCTTTGTGATAGCATTTCAAAAATCATTTCAAAGATAACTCTTTGAGATAAAATCCAGTGTGGAAAGCACTCAAAATAAAAACATAACATTGATTTAGCAGTGCGTCATCTCTCGTCAATCTTTAGAAGTTCTAATAACTTCTAGTTGAGTGATAACCTGTCTAATACGGGTATCACAGGTGGCGCCACCAAACGTATAAGTTGGTGTAATACATAGATTTGAAGCTTGCGTGGGAGGTGGGCTGGCTCAGTTGGTTAGAGCACCGGGCTAGTGATCCGAAGGGGCAGGTTCAAATCCTGCGTTCGCTTCAGATTTTTGAAATGTTAACACAAAGATAACTCTTTGAGATAAAATTAATACTGATACTTAAACTAAAAAAAAGGATTTCACACCACTGGCTTTTCGGTGAAGGAAAACATCGTGAGGCAACCTGCATACGTCCGTAGAAGAAATTCGATGGCGTATGTGAATCCACCGACCCGCACTGGGCCAGCTTGGTTTTGGCCCAATCGCCCTTGGTGGGTAGGCCTACGTCCTGCAGTGGGCTATTAAAAATGCTGATACAGTACAATACATGCCAATTGGCTAAAAGTAACTTACTATAAATAAATAAAATAAATATTGGGGGACATCTCACACACAGTCTCTGACCCCAAACTAAGCAAAGCTTGTGATATGGTTGCCAGAGACTGATATACTACATATACATATTTTAAATACATACTTATATAGATAGTAACTAAATAACACCCAGACACAGAGCAAACACCAATGTTCATCACAAAAATGCTTGCCCTGGTGGGAATCGAACCC
Organism: Hypomecis punctinalis; assembly: GCA_949316475.1. Classification (NCBI taxonomy): domain Eukaryota; kingdom Metazoa; phylum Arthropoda; class Insecta; order Lepidoptera; family Geometridae; genus Hypomecis; species Hypomecis punctinalis. Next base: position 7,902,943 of record OX438820.1, on the reverse strand, counting down.
ACGCCTCTTTGATCCAGAAGTCAGGGTCACTAACCACTGAGCCACCGAGGCAGTCAAAGTATATTAAAGTAGGAGAGTGAGTATAAGACTAATAGGTCTGCCTAGTAGAATCTAGATAGCCGTAATGTTGCTGCGAGGGATCGTTATCAGTGCAGTCGGAATAGATACTGATAAGAAGTTTAGCTAGGCACGGCTTTGAGAAAGTGCAACTAAATTATTGCCTACTAGCTGACCCGGCGAACTTCGTTCCGCCTAACAGCCGATTAGTTACTTCTTATTTCATCAGATACCTGCCAATAAAAGTCCCGTCAAAACTTCCGCCGTGTACAGAATTCGAATAGTTTTCACGAATCGATGTGACATTCATGTATATTGTTGATGATTTATCACAAATGGCTCAGCCGATTTCGGTAAAATTTAAATGTGAACACCTCGGAAGTGTATCCGTTGGAACTAATACTAAATAAATATTTTTTTAAATCGGTTCACAATTGGCGAAAATTTCGATGAACATACAAAAAAACCTTTTTGGAAGTCGGTAAAAAATAGTATATTTTGCCTACCTCTTCTTTTTGGCTCAGTAGGTCCACGCCGTTTCACTCACGAAGTCGCGCTCCTCCACAGTAAATTATTGGTTTGCATTTATACCCGTAGATAGACCTCATTTGTACACAACGCCTTAGTGTGCGTGTAGAGGCCCTCTACACGCACACTAAAGCGTTGTGTACAAATGAGCTAAATGCTAATAGTACAGACAGTAAAAAAATATATAAAATATGATCACTTAGGTTAGAGGGTTACACTGTCGTACAACTACATTTAATAAATATGGTGGGGCCGCCTTCGTGAGTGAACAGGGGCCTTATTTTGTAAGCTCTGTAAGCTCTGGCGTTCGGCTTCGCTTTTCCTCCCGCGCGCTCTCGCGGCGTGAGTAACTGGCGCGAGCAGGAGAAAAAGCGAAGCCGAACGTCAGAGCGCTTACAAAATAAGGCCGCAGATCTGTACTCTTTTTGAATATTATAGCCCTGTACTATACCTAGTCGCAGAGCTATTACTGTTACGTGTCAAGTCACTCCTCAACCAAATGCAGTCGCAGCTCGCGACTGTATGTGGTGAGCTTTACAAATAAACATGACGGTCTTCCATTGTTTTATGCCCTTTTCATTGAATTCGGAACGCCGCTTGTCATTGGGAGAGTGAGAACGGGACGCGGCGCACAAAGAACGCATGAGAGAGAAGGAGCCAACAGATATGCGAGTCGTTCCGAGTTATGGTTTAAGAACAAATACCATCCTGCCGCTGGCATCCGTTCAGTGTGACCCTAATCAGTAGGTTGATGCCGTGTTCCGTGATATTTTATTCATTTGGAAATATCACTCTTCTCGTGTATATGATACCTGATCCTCGGTATTTCGAGTTTTGAATGAAAAAACATTTCATAGGGCTTTCTTATGGGACGTTTCCTAGGGTCGACGATTTTAGTGAGGTGCTTTGGGGAAGCCAGATCAGTGTTTTGTAAGCAGGCATAGCATTTCCCTGAGGTCTTGGCCTGGCCACACTACATCCGAGTGAAGCTTAATTTTCATTGAGCTGGGACGACAATTGCGACGAAGATAAAAATGTCGATTTTATTTTGGCGAAGCCGATTGTGCTGGAAGCACGAGCGGAAGAAAACATTCCTCTCTGAGGAGATCTGGCGCCGGTTTTGGTGTTCCGACAGGTGAGTTTCAGCTCAAGTCGAACGTTGATTGTCGTTCTGAGAAATGGTGGCTTGGTTTTTCCTCACTTGGAAAGATAAAGAAAACCATTGGTTTGTGCGTCTATGTCTTAGTTACGTTAAACTGTTGTTCCAGATCAATATTTTTAAGCTGCGGTGGTGCAGACGTCGTACTGCGACGTAAAATTTGTCAAAAGCAAGGCCGGGTAAGTAAAGCGACGCGTGGCAACTCGTGATTGCCTTTTTGTTTTTGTGTTGTGAAAGTTATCTCTCTAACTGTTGTCTAAAACTTGCAGGGAGTTTCCCCGGTCTTTCTTGTGGTGCGGCGCCCCAAGCCACGTGCTCTAAGGGAAGGTGACCACATGCGTTGAGCCGCAGGTGAAGGCGGCTAAAAACCTGCTCTGCAGCTGCACACTGCCTGCAACTCAACTGCAACTCACTCCTCCCAGGTGTTGTCACCCTTTTTGTAATTTTTCTTTAAACCGCATCGGAAGTTGTTCTCCGCCCAATATGGATTAATTTGAACGGAGTCATTTTGCCAAGAGTTCAGAGACCTTTCTTTTTAATTTTAAGCTTTAATCTACTATCTTTAGGTTATCACCAAGTTGGTATTAATTATAATCTTACACCGTCTGATTACATGTAACTTTAGTTCTTAATCTGGTCTGTAAGCAATAATTCATTGCTCCAAATTGTGGTTTTGCACCGTCTGCTCACATGTAACCTTGAATTTTGTCTGATATTCAAGACAACTTAAAACTGAAAATAAATTCAGTTGTGTTTAATTGAAAAGCAATAATTCATTGCTCCAAATTGTAGTTTTGCACCGTCTGCTCACATGTAACCTTGAATTTTGTCTGATATTCAAAACAATTTAAAACTGAAAATAAATTTATTTGTGTTTAATTGAAAGTCAGGTATTTTAATTTCAATTTACAGACCTTTTGCCCTTCGGTCTATAAATTAAAGGACATGGCGCCCATACTACCCGTATTTCCCTGACCCTGAACCCACCAGCTAGCCGAGGCATACAATCTCAATACGGACCTCGGTCCTGAGACAATTGAAGGAGAAAAAATTGTTACATTGGCGCCTCAACGGGCAGGGCGGTAAAAATACGGGTACATACATTAACTGGCTCTGAACTTTTGGCAAAATATTAATTTTAAGGCTGACTCAAGATAAAGTATACTTAAATTTTTGTTATTGAGAAAAAAATTTCTCATATCAATGTTACAGCAATTTGCTTTTACTTATGAGTATTTGTTACTGTTGCAGAGTAGGTTTTTCCCATGTTTTGTGGTAAATGTTTAAACACAATCTTTTGTGTCAAAATAGTTGATATTTTGAGTAAGTGCAATTAGCAATTTCACATGTGTTAATACAGTTGTAACATTAGTTCACTTTTATTACAAAGTTGCTCAATCTTTAGTAAATAAGTACCCTATAACGGTAGACACTTCAACTGGATGTCTACATTAGGTTATTTCAGAGGGTAGATATATATAAGTGTCTTGTGTATATTAAACTTAATTTATAATTATTGTATGTAAGAGCATTTTGCGCTCACACTGTTGTCATTGCAACTGTAGGCAAATATCATTTTAGTTGGTTAGACTTTTGGCAAAATGACACCTACTATGGACATAGACTATCTTTTAAAAGAGGAACTGAACTTTGAAATAAAGAGCAGGGGCTTAGATTTACCTAGGGATGATCTGACGGTTGACGAATTGCGGAAATTGCTGAGGGCAAACAGGACGGTTTACAAACAGGAGGATGCGGTCAAATACTTGTTGTCTTTGGATCCCGGGGCAGAATTGATTTTGTGTGAGGAGAAGTTATCTTTAGTTTTGGCTTCTACTCATGTATCAGCACTCTGTAAAAGAAAATGTTCTGCAAAACTTCAGCATATCGCCTGGAGATTGGATAAATTGGTTGTGTTCACTCCAGAATTGCAATTGAGGAAAACGGAACTTATTTTAAAGACACAAGAGGCTATGAGATCAGTCTTCTGCAATCGTTCTGAGGATTCCACAGGTTTTTCAGGAAGGAGCTCGAATGGAGAAGATGCTGTTTTGGTGTCCACGGCTACGCAGCAAGGAGGTTTACAAATTTTCAAGTGGAAAATATTTTTCGATGGGACCACACCTTTACATGATTTTCTGTTTGACCTTGAGGATTATCGGAAGTCAACGGGCATTTCAGATGTGGAGCTGCTCAAAAATTTTGCTCATTTGTTAAAAGGAGAAGCCTTGTTGTGGTTTAGGAGTAGCTCACTTGATGTCTCGACTTTTGCTGAATTGGTGGATAGTTTGAAAGGAGAATTTTTACCCGTTGACTTTGAGCGTTCGCTCCTGAATCAGATTCAAAGTAGGTTGCAAGGAAGTGATGAAAAAATAAACACTTATATCAATATTATGCAGAACTTGTTTTCTAGACTCACATGCAAGGTGCCCGAATCCGAGCAATTGGAAATCATTACAACAAACATGAATCCGTTCTTTATCGCTAAGTTGGCTCTGACAGAAGTGAAGACTTTGAAGGAATTAAAGGCGGTTTGTGCACGATTGGAGCTTGCTCGTCACAAGTGTGAGAATAGGGGCTATAACAATCCAGGTAGTGAATCAATAATTCCTGAGGTTTGCAGGCTAAAAAGCAAGGCTGTTGGTAATACTCAAAGCAAGCGGGTTAATGTCGTGTCCGAAGTGAAATGTCAAAAGTGTGATGGTGATCATCCTTATTTTCGTTGTGATAAATATGTAGGCAAACACTGTTTCATTTGTAAAAAGCCAGGTGTTGTTTCTACCACCTGTGGCTGCACAAAAAACGGGCAAGTAGGTCAGGAGTAGGTAGTTCTTTTAAGAATTCTCCAACTTCTGACCTGGAGTGGAATTCTTGGTTGGGTTTTGTTAGTTCATTTATGAAAAATGAAACAGTCTCGCCTCTATTCTTACAACGAGAGGATGATCCTCGTCCCTACATAGTTATAGAGATTTTGGGTCTGCAGTGCAACGCCTTAGCGTTGTTGTGCTACTGTTTCTGTTATAAGTAATAAAGCCTACGAAACTTTGGTAGGTCTCAATTTAAATTTTGAATTTAGAAAAACGGAGAATGTGGTATCGGTAGGTAATGGAGACAGATTATCCATTTTGGGTCTGGCTACCATACCCATCATGTTTGCGTGCAAGGTAAAGATGGTGGAGTTTTATGTGTGTAGAGACATTAATCAACCTTTAATTTTAGGGGTCGATTTTCTGAAAAGTTTTGAACTGTGCAATGATATTTTTGTACAAGCTGATGATAGGATGTCGTCGTCTACCTTGAACCTGCTAACGGTTAGTGAGTTGCTTTTGCATGGAGTTGATGATTTAACGAAGGTTCAGCGTAAACATTTGGAAGTTATGATTTCTCGTTTCAAGGACTTAGCAGCTGGCGAAGAAGCGTTAGGTTACACCACTTTGGAAGAGCACTCAATAGACACTGGAGATAATGAACCCGTAAAGCAGAAATGCTATCCTATTCCTCATCATCACCGTGAGTACGTGAAGAAGGAGATAGCCAAGCTATTGAAATTGGGAGTAATAGAAAAAGCTGTGTCTCCGTGGAATAGTCCAGTTCTGTTGGTGCCCAAGGCGAATGGGGAGCTCCGTTTTTGTCTCGATAGCCGCAAGCTGAATAGTGTGACAAAAGTCGACTCATATCCGATGCCTCGAGTTCAGGAGATCTTGGATTCGCTGAACAACGCAAAGTTTATGACGTCATTTGACTTGAAGAGCGCCTTCTTTCAAATTTGTTTACAGAAGGCCTCGCGAGAAAAAACAGCTTTTTCAGTTGCAGGACTAGGGTCTTATCAGTTTTGCCGCATGGCGTTTGGTTTGGTGAACAGCACCGCCAGAATGATGAGATTGATGGATAAGGTGTTTGGGCCTGAATTTCAGAGCCAGGTGTTTTAGTATGTTGATGATATAATTCTAATTTCGGATACCTTTGACGGTCACTTGAAGCTTTTGGAGAAGGTTCATGAAAGATTGGAAAAGGCTGGACTCTCTATCAATTTTGAAAAGTCTGTCTTTTGTCGCCCCTCACTGAAATTTTTGGGTTACTTAGTTGATAGGCAAGGCCTCAGGACAGACCCTGACAAGGTGCGTTCAATTATCGAATTTCCAATTCCAACTACTCAAAAAGAGGTGAGGCGGTTTTTAGGAATGGTGTCGTGGTATAGAAGATTTATCGAGAATTTCTCCACTAAAGTTGAGCCTCTCACTAATCTGACTAAAAAGCTAAGAAAAGGAGTGGAATTTTGTTTTGATGGGGCAGCTCTTCTTGCCTTCAATGACATAAAAAGCCTGTTAGTGGCGGCGCCAATTTTGTCGGTGCCAAAGTTTGACAGACCTTTTATGATCAGCACGGATGCCTCGGATGTAGGGCTAGGTTGTATAATTTCACAGCTGGATGATGAAGGTGCGGAGCATCCAGTAGCGTTTGCGAGCAGGTCTCTTAGTCGGACGGAGAGAAATTATTCAACCACCGAGAAGGAACTCTTTGCTCTTTTGTTTGCTTTGGAGAAATTCAAAGGATATATTGATGGTTCTCCGTTTGAAACCAAGGTTTTTACGGATCATAGTAGTCTCAAGTGGTTAGTCAATTTGAAATCACCCACTGGCAGATTGGCGAGATGGGCAATCCGACTTTCACAGTACAATTTTGTTGTGGAATATAGGAAAGGTGTAGAGAATGCGGCTGCAGATGCGTTGTCTAGAGCCCCCGTTGTTAATTTGCTGGCTGAGGGATCGGCGACTCAAAGGGAGGATACTTGGTTCCGCAACATTTATGGCAGAGTTTCCGCGGAGCCTGCGAAATTTCCCGATTGGCGTATTTTAGGAGAGCGCCTCTACAGAAGGATCAGAAGCGACAATCTTTTGGCTAAAGACTGTGAGTGGAAGTGGGTTGTCCCCGAGAATCTCAGGAATGAGGTGCTTCAACAGTGTCATGATAGACCTGATGCAGCACATTTGGGGGTGTTCAAAACCTACAAGAGAGTGTCTCAAAGCTATTTTTGGCCTAAGTTGTTGTCCGATGTCAAGAAATATGTGAAAAAGTGTCAGATTTGTTTAGCTTTCAAAAGTACCAATGTTCTGACCCCTGGGCTTATGGAAAATCCAAAGAGAGTTCAAAGACCATTCCAAGTGATCTCTACTGACATCTTAGGTTCGCTACCTCGTAGCTATGCTGGTTACAAATTTGTTTTGGTAGTGGCTGACTATTTCACAAAATATACTCTTTTATTTCCTCTGAGGAGTTCGTTAGCTAAGAATGTGGTATCCACGATTGAAAACGACTTTATTTTGAATTATGGTGTTCCGTCAGTCTTGATTATGGACAATGGGCCTCAGTATATCTCCAGTCAGATGAAGAACTTAAGAGAAAAGTACAAGATTCCTCATTTTTTTTACAATTGCAGGTTTACGCCACAGAACAATCCTTCGGAAAGAATTAATAGAGTAGTGGTTACTGCGTTGGGTTCGCTGGTAGGAGAGAATCACAGGAATTGGGCGGAGCATGTACATGAGATAGAATTTGCCATCAATACCGCTGTCCATGAGGTGACAGGTTTTTCACCTTACTTCCTGTCTTTTGGTAGAGAGGCAATTTTGTCCGGGGATTGGTACCCACAAGGGGAATTGAAGGAAAGTGAGCTGCAATTTATGGATCGAGGCAAGTATGCGGATACTTTGAAGCATCTGAAGTCAATATTCGAAAAGGTTGGTGTAGCACTCAAGAAGGCCTATCAGAGGAGCAGAACATTTTATAACAAGAACCGTACAGATGTGGAGTATGAAGAAGGACAGGTGGTTTGGAAGAGAGAATATCCCATTTCAGACGCAGCGAAGTTCTTCACCAAGAAGCTGGCTCCGAGGTTTAAGAAGTGTGTGATCATCAAGAAGACTTCTGCGGTCACCTATGATTTAAAGGACTTCCATACTAATAAACTTTTGGGTAGATGGCATATCAAGGACTTGCTGAAGAGTGAGCCGTTTACCACTTAGGATCTAGGTTTGGGTTTGATGAATTCTTTGTTTTGGAAATGAGGTTATATTTATGTTTTCTCAGTGGCTTAGTCTGTTAGCTCGATGAGAACTTGGATTTTTTTTTCTCCTTTTTTTTTTTTTGTTTAACTGAAGAGGTATTGTTACGTGTCAAGTCACTCCTCAACCAAATGCAGTCGCAGCTCGCGACTGTATGTGGTGAGCTTTACAAATAAACATGACGGTCTTCCATTGTTTTATGCCCTTTTCATTGAATTCGGAACGCCGCTTGTCATTGGGAGAGTGAGAACGGGACGCGGCGCACAAAGAACGCATGAGAGAGAAGGAGCCAACAGATATGCGAGTCGTTCCGAGTTATGGTTTAAGAACAAATACCATCCTGCCGCTGGCATCCGTTCAGTGTGACCCTAATCAGTAGGTTGATGCCGTGTTCCGTGATATTTTATTCATTTGGAAATATCACTCTTCTCGTGTATATGATACCTGATCCTCGGTATTTCGAGTTTTGAATGAAAAAACATTTCATAGGGCTTTCTTATGGGACGTTTCCTAGGGTCGACGATTTTAGTGAGGTGCTTTGGGGAAGCCAGATCAGTGTTTTGTAAGCAGGCATAGCATTTCCCTGAGGTCTTGGCCTGGCCACACTACATCCGAGTGAAGCTTAATTTTCATTGAGCTGGGACGACAATTGCGACGAAGATAAAAATGTCGATTTTATTTTGGCGAAGCCGATTGTGCTGGAAGCACGAGCGGAAGAAAACATTCCTCTCTGAGGAGATCTGGCGCCGGTTTTGGTGTTCCGACAGGTGAGTTTCAGCTCAAGTCGAACGTTGATTGTCGTTCTGAGAAATGGTGGCTTGGTTTTTCCTCACTTGGAAAGATAAAGAAAACCATTGGTTTGTGCGTCTATGTCTTAGTTACGTTAAACTGTTGTTCCAGATCAATATTTTTAAGCTGCGGTGGTGCAGACGTCGTACTGCGACGTAAAATTTGTCAAAAGCAAGGCCGGGTAAGTAAAGCGACGCGTGGCAACTCGTGATTGCCTTTTTGTTTTTGTGTTGTGAAAGTTATCTCTCTAACTGTTGTCTAAAACTTGCAGGGAGTTTCCCCGGTCTTTCTTGTGGTGCGGCGCCCCAAGCCACGTGCTCTAAGGGAAGGTGACCACATGCGTTGAGCCGCAGGTGAAGGCGGCTAAAAACCTGCTCTGCAGCTGCACACTGCCTGCAACTCAACTGCAACTCACTCCTCCCAGGTGTTGTCACCCTTTTTGTAATTTTTCTTTAAACCGCATCGGAAGTTGTTCTCCGCCCAATATGGATTAATTTGAACGGAGTCATTTTGCCAAGAGTTCAGAGACCTTTCTTTTTAATTTTAAGCTTTAATCTACTATCTTTAGGTTATCACCAAGTTGGTATTAATTATAATCTTACACCGTCTGATTACATGTAACTTTAGTTCTTAATCTGGTCTGTAAGCAATAATTCATTGCTCCAAATTGTGGTTTTGCACCGTCTGCTCACATGTAACCTTGAATTTTGTCTGATATTCAAGACAACTTAAAACTGAAAATAAATTCAGTTGTGTTTAATTGAAAAGCAATAATTCATTGCTCCAAATTGTAGTTTTGCACCGTCTGCTCACATGTAACCTTGAATTTTGTCTGATATTCAAAACAATTTAAAACTGAAAATAAATTTATTTGTGTTTAATTGAAAGTCAGGTATTTTAATTTCAATTTACAGACCTTTTGCCCTTCGGTCTATAAATTAAAGGACATGGCGCCCATACTACCCGTATTTCCCTGACCCTGAACCCACCAGCTAGCCGAGGCATACAATCTCAATACGGACCTCGGTCCTGAGACAATTGAAGGAGAAAAAATTGTTACATTACAACTAGAGAGTTAGCGCTGTTATCGCTGAGGCAATTCTCAACCACAAATTATGTATGGAAAATCTTGTTTTTGTTGTGAAAAATGCTGTCAAAATTGTCAAATATGTAATGAAATTTGACACTACTGAGAGAAAAACATGGCAATTAGCTACTGAATCGAGATATTTAAGTTTCTTTCTAACTCATGCTCTGGTATCTCTGTGACTATAGTAGTACCTATCGGTTAGTTATGTATTCTGTAGACTGTATCAGCCTTATAATAGTCCACTGCAGGACGTAGGCCTACTCAAGAAGGGTGATTGGGCCATATCCACCAAGCTGGCCCAGTGCGGGTTGATGGATTCACATACGCCATTGAAAGTCTTCTCCGGACATATGCAGGTTGCCTCTCGATGTCTTCCTTCACCGAAAAGCCAGTGGTGTGAAATCCTGTACATAAATCCCAAAGAACTCATTGGTACGGGACTGGGATTTGCACCCACGACCTCACGATTGTAAGGCGGGTGTCATTACCTCTAGACCACCACGGCTTCAAAAACCAACATTATTTTATGTATTCAACCCCTATAAATAAATCCATGTTCAGTACTGGGCAAAAACAATGTTATATGGTAATATACAAGGCAGGGCCGGACTAAATAATTCATACGATGTTTACACCGCCGCCGACAGGGCCGCACTCGCCCGGAAGGGCACTTCATAAAAATATACGGCTAATAAAATAAAATTGAGTGAAAATTTTCGAAACAACTTCGTGACATAATTTTAGTTCTAAATTGTCATGGAAACTCTCGTGGTGTATACTTAAGTGCGTATCGTGAACTATCGTGCGTACATGCGTTCCGCGAACAATGTGAGATGTCGAGTGGTCGATGGGAGCGCGTCTTCGTATGGTGAAATTAACAATGAAAATTCATATAAAATTATCAAGTCAACTTTTTGACTGTAATTTGCTAATACTTTTACAGCTATTACTTAATACATTAAACATTATTTAAAAATACCACTTACAAAAACTCGTCAAGAAATAAAATCTTAGATAGACAGATATTCTTTATTGTTAACACAAAGAGCACAAATAACACAGATAACACAGATAACAAAAACATTAAAAACTATAGCGTGTAACAAGAGGCGGCCTTATCGCTAAAAGCGATCTCTGCCAGGCAACCTTTGTATGGAATAAGAATATAGAACAAGTAAAGACGGGGGTGTGCGATTAACAAAATTAAATTCGTACTCATAAAACATACACAGACACTAATAAATACGTACATATAAAATACATAAAATTTTCGTTCAAAACAGAGGTGACTTTGGATATTTTTTCGATCGAGCGAAGTTATTCCTTGTATGTATTAAATGTGGTTTTTCAACAGAAGAAATGCTCCAAAATAATTGATTCTATTGAATATGGTTAGACATTTTATACACGACCTATTAAGAAAACAATGTTTTAATATGGTAATAAAAGAAGCAATCATGGACTTGTCTCTGATCTTATAATCTCTGGTCTTTATACACAGTCAGGTCATAATTTCTGTCACATGTTTAATATAAAATAATTGAAACAAGTTTATTCATTATGTAACCATTTATATACCAAAATGAACTTAACAAAACGTAGATTCTTATGACAATCAAGTTTATTCAAAATGAGCTCCGTGATTTTGAATACAGGCCTTCGACATGCGCGAACGAGGTCCATGTCAATATCGGCGGCTGAGTTACTCAAGGATGTCTTGAGTGACACCAAGTTGGGATGAGGCTTTGAGCACGCCTTTTCCGCCAAGTGTTGCCATATCTTGTAATCTGACGGACTCAAATCTGGACTGCAGGAGGGCCAGTCTTCGTGTCGGATGAAGTCGATTTCACGCGCCGCCAGCCAGTCTTGTGTGCTCTTCGCTCTATGAGCTGGCCCTGAATCTTGTTGGAATACCCAGTGCATGTTATTGAACATGGTATGAAAAACAGGTTACACAAGGTTCATCAGGACTGTATTTTGATACACAACTGCATTCGTTCTTACACCTTTCTCACAAAAATGTACCTCTGTTAAGCTCCAATAAGAAACTCCCAACCATACCATTAGCGAGGATGGAAAATGACCTCGTTGGACTCGCGGAATACGGTTGCTCGCTTCTTCACTACTGTGTGCGTACACCTTATCATTTTGTTTGTTGTAGCTCTCTTCTACGGTAATTTTTTTTAATCCGAAAAAAGAATTTCCCCATATTTTTTCCCGCGTACCGCTTCAACAAAGCGCGGTATCTCTTCAATCTCAGGTCCATTAGACGAGCATCTAAACGATGTCCTGTTTTTTTTCGATATGCCCGAAGCCCTAAGTCTTCATTTAACACCCTTTTCACCGTGGTTCTGCTTAACTCCATCTGAAGGGACAACAGTTTCTGCTTACGTTTGGGATTTCTTTGAATTCGCGCCTTCACAGCTTTTATCACTGCTGGAGTCCTAACAGACCGAGGGCAACCACTTCTTGACCTGTCATCTACACTACAGTCTTCATTGTATCGTTTGATGGTACGATAAACGAATCTTTTGGTTATATTCAAAATTTTCAATATTTCAAAAATTTGAATTGGCGCGTAACCGCAACGATGCAACGCAATAACTGCAACACGGTCTTCTTTAAGCGTCCACTCCATATTTAAAAGTGAGCAAAATTCTAAAAAGAATACATTTTTATTTTCATGAACAATCCGAAATTCGAATTCAATAAACTTTTTTTATGGCCAGAATTCTAAAAGAAAAGTTTTTACTGTGTGACAATACTTATGACCTGACTAGGTATCTATATGACTCTGTAAGTTCGGATCAAAAATAAGGAGGTCCATAGAATTCAAAACCAGGGTGATCTTGAGGTCATACACATATACACTTTACATCTATAAGTGAACGTCCTACGCTGCGCTTGCCGTTACGTGGTCTCGAGAACTCAACCCTATCGGTCATCAGTCCTCCGTGCTATGTGGCCTTCCGGCAACCATTTTAACTTGCCAATTTACTAAGTAGGTAAGTATCTACTTTTTTTGTTATTTTACAGATTTATTCATACCGGTTTCGATCTGCCAGTTAATAAATTTTACTATAAGAATATCAATCAATCAATCAATCAATTAGCCCTCTATCCTGAACTACTGTCTGTTATGAGGTATATTTTTTTTCCTCTATTAGAGAATATCTCTTAGTTCAGTGTGCCTTTTGGCAAAGGCCTCCTCTAACATTTTCCATTGTGTTCTATCTCTGGCAACCCTTCTCCAGTAAGGGCCCGCTGTAAGCTTTAATTCATCTTCCCATCTCTTATGTTGTCTTCCCCGTTTCCTTTTTCCGTCTCTGGGATACCGGTCTGTCACAATTTTACTCCACTTTTCCTGAGTACTCCTTAGCATGTGGCCTGTCCATCTCCATTTTAGTTGGTCTATTTTCGCAAGTACATCCATAACTCTTGTCTTGGCTCTTATAAAGGTGTTTCGTTTCCTGTCTTGTTTCTTGATGCCTAACATGCTTCTCTCCATTGCTCTTTGACAGCACTGCAGATAAGAATATATCACTTTGTAAATACAAGCTTGCACAATGCACAAAACACCCCATGATGCACTAAACATCCCATGATGCACAAAACACCCCATGCCGTCACGTCGTGACGTCAGTGCAGGACTCATCGCCCCTAATTAGAATTAGAAGAATATATCACTTTGTAAATACAAGCTTGCACAATGCACAAAACACCCCATGATGCACTAAACATCCCATGATGCACAAAACACCCCATGCCGTCACGTCGGGACGTCAGTGCAGGACTCATCGCCCCTATTTAGAATTAGAAGAATATATCACTTTGTAAATACAAGCTTGCACAATGCACAAAACACCCCATGATGCACTAAACATCCCATGATGCACAAAACACCCCATGCCGTCACGTCGTGACGTCGGTGCAGGACTCATCGCCCCTAATTAGAATTAGAAGAATATATCACTTTGTAAATACAAGCTTGCACAATGCACAAAACACCCCATGATGCACTAAACATCCCATGATGCACAAAACACCCCATGCCGTCACGTCGTGACGTCAGTGCAGGACTCATCGCCCCTAATTAGAATTAGAAGAATATATCACTTTGTAAATACAAGCTTGCACAATGCATAAAACACCCCATGATGCACAAAACACCCCATGCCGTCACGTCGGGACGTCAGTGCAGGACTCATCGCCCCTAATTAGAATTAGAAGAATATATCACTTTGTAAATACAAGCTTGCACAATGCATAAAACACCCCATGATGCACAAAACACCCCATGCCGTCACGTCGGGACGTCAGTGCAGGACTCATCGCCCCTAATTAGAATTAGAAGAATATATCACTTTGTAAATACAAGCTTTTGAGATCCTGGATATCGTATAGCAGCGGAGTGCCAGCCAAGACAAGTAAAACGAGCCCAAACGAGTTTGCTTAGTACAGGAGTTCCTATGACCACCTTCCGACTCCATCATCAGATCAACTTCATGGTACCATAATATTGCACTGTCACGCGATATACACATGCGTGCAAAATTTCAGCTCAATCGGAAACCGGGAAGTTGGTCAAATTAAATTTGTAAGATTCCACGCGAACTTACTTGCTTCTAATTCTAATTCTAATTGGGGGCGATAAGTCCCGCACCGACGTCCCGCATGGGGTGTTTTGTGCGTTTCCCCCTCCAGCGTCTACCCGAGCCAGCCCAGCTCCTTAAAATAACGGAGCGTGGCTCTGGGCCGCTGGCATAACTGCTCCGGTAGCTTAGTTGGTAAATGAGATGATGATAATGCAGAGGCATCGTGCAATCCGTTAGCTATTCTAGTGTCTTCTGTGGCTTTGCAGTGCCACAGAACATGCTCTACAGTTTCGTTATACTGCAAACAGCCGCGACATAGTGGGCTGTCAGTGGCTCCAAGTTTATACAAGTGACTATTTAAGTTGCAGTGACCAGTTATGAGTCCTACCATAAGTCGAAGGTCTTGCCGCTGCAACTTCAATAGGTCGTTTGTGATGTTTCTATTTAGATTGGGGAAAGCAGCCTTACTTGCTTGTAAAAAGCCCAAAAGTACCGTTGAAGTAGGTATAATTCATTAAAAAAATAATGAGCAAGAAGCTTATGTCTGTGTGAAGAGTAATACTTAATATCTATACATAAAATAATGGACCAAAAACCGTGCTCCAATCATTATCATTACCTGTTCTAATTTCTTAGTCCATAAATCATTTAAATACCTTATAATGCACCATTAGGCATTAGGGCGTTATCTTCTAAACAAACGTGTAACTGTAGTTTAAAAGTAAATTAAACTGCACCGCTTTAATTAACGTATGGGCGGTGCTCTAATATTGTTTTTAATTGAAGTTAAAATTTAATGTTGTTAGTAATTTTAAAAGTGAGAAACCGTGATGGCCTATTGGGACAACAGTTGCCGTACTTGAGGCAAGATTCCATTCAAACCCTGGCCTTATTTTTGAACTTAGTCTTCTTCTTCTTCTTTTGTTTGGCGTCGCATTGTTGTGCATTTGCCAGTGTCAGTGTCAAACAGTCACTGTCGTAG
The DNA here is from genome assembly GCA_949316475.1 of Hypomecis punctinalis. NCBI lineage: Eukaryota > Metazoa > Arthropoda > Insecta > Lepidoptera > Geometridae > Hypomecis > Hypomecis punctinalis. The sequence continues at coordinate 7,887,681 of OX438820.1, read as the reverse complement.
TCACGTCATAGTCCAATCAAGTCGCGGTCAAGTCCAAACGTCGTCCAAATCATACCTCAGTAAAGCAGTGGAGACTTTACTAGAGGCGTCTATGGAGTTTTGGTAACAACACGGAACGACACGATACGTCACATTAAGTATATCACTTGCCTACACTCATGCACGTAAATCAGCTCATAATCAACGAAATACCACAATTTTTCACTAAGACAGACAGACAGACAGACAAAACTCTTTATTTATAACCACAATATAAAAAATAAACACTATTTACACACATACGACAAAAAATATGATTATAAAGTAACTACTAAGTTTCACTGATAAAACACAAGTTTAATAAAATAATACAATGGGGCGACATGACTTTTCCGCGTTCCAGCCAAAACGTTGAACTTAGTCGTATTTGCAACTTCCATAGACAAAATAGAGATTCTCCATACAATCTGTCAAAGTTCCGTATCGTACGTTCTCAGGCGTTCGACATTCAAAAATAGAGCCCCTGTTCCGTACCAATAAGGTAAAGTTCGTTTAGGCTGGTAGCTAGTCCTAGCGTAAGAGTTTTTAAGCCTGAAAGCCTGACATGGCTCAACGGTTAAAACACAATTTAGATACCATTGAGGTCTTTGACTTAGAACATAGGCCGTTCTCTGCCCGACACACATAGGCCTCCCTTATGGATTCCAATAAACAACGTGTAACAGAACGGTTCAACAATACTTAAACCACGCATGCTCAGACATATTTAAAACTTACCCCATAAGGTCTCACAATCCTCAGTATGTTAGATTACGAGATAAACCAAGTTAAAGTTTTGCGTAAAACAACCTGATGTCAACCCTAAACTTATCAGCTGACGGTAATGACAAAGACTAATAAGTGTACAGACATTTTATTTTTGCCTACAAAATCGTGGACGGGCTTTTACACATAAACATTGTAAGTAGGTACGTGGTCATAGGTACAAGTTACAAGGTCATAGATTGATTTACCTAACTCATCTAAACTCCCTAGACTAGAACATGTTGTAAGTACTACCTGTTGCATAAAATGATTACATCGTCTATGTAACAACCTTTCTGATGAAGCAGGACTGTAAAAAAAGATATACAAAGATATTTTTTTTTTGTCACTCATACCTATTTGCATGTGTTAGTAGTCGTGTGACATCAGTCATTGGCCGTGATATTTTAAGTGGCGTAAAACCTGAGAATAGGTCTTAGCACTCGGCATATTCTACCAGCTCCAAGTCATGTCAAAATAAAAAATACGTACCTATTTAGCTTAGCTTAGCTTAGCTTTAAAAAATACATCAAATTTTCTGGACACGACACGAAAATACCTAGATGTTATTTTAACTGTAAAAAGAGCGAGACGAAAGCCAAAGTAATATGAAAGTTCAGAATGTTTTATACCTAGCTTTTGCTAGGTTCTCTCCCAGATACATACATTAAAATTATTATTTAATGTCATTAAAAAAAGCCGTGGTGGTCAAGAGGTAGTGACAGCCGCCTTACGATCGTGAGGTCGTGGGTTCAAATCCCCGGTCCCGTACCAATGAGTTCTTTGGAATTTATGTACGGAATTTCACACCTCTGGCTTTGCTGTGAAGGAAAACATCGTGAGGCAACCTGCATACGGCCGTAGTAGAAATTCGATGGCGTATGTGAATCCACCAACCCGCACTGGGCCAGCGTGGTGAATATGGCCCAATCACCCTTCGTGGGTAGGCATACGTCCTGCAGTGGACTATTTGAAAATAAGGCTGGTACAGTAAAATACTACATTCAAAATAGAAATCACGCGTAACAATAGTTTCCAAACCAAAGTCAGAGCATTTCAACTACGCATCTGTATTTTTATCTTTATGATCGGCGATAGTCCACGTGGACTGGCGGCGTTTGCACACACGAGCCGACTTGGAGCCGACAAAGAGCATAAACAAACATCGCCAGCAAATCACGAATAAGCCGCCACTATGGCGGCTCTTTTAGCAAAATTAGCTCCGCCCCCCAAAAAATATGTTTTTCACAATATGGGTTCCGTACAATATTTTGTTCTACTATTTTTTTATTATGGTAAAATGTTGTCTGAAGCTTTGTTATTTAGTTTCTACTACATCCATCCACCCATTTATCAGACATAGGACGTCCACTGCTGGACATAGGCCTCGCTAGCTCGCTCCGCTCGCGCTTTCTCGAAATGATTTCTTTTCTTTTGCTTATTTAAAATGTCGAATCAAAAGGATTCATTTGAAATAACGTAATAAAATATGTTTATAATAGCTTCAGTCCACCCGAACTTTACGGTATCATCGGCTATCCATTCTTCGAACAATGTGCCCTGTCCACTGCTACTTTTTCCATTCGAGAACTTTACAGTATCATCGGCCATCCATTCTTCGAACAATGTGCCCTGTCCACTGCTACTTTTTCCATTCGAGAACTTTACGGTATCATCGGCCATCTATCCATCCAACAGCCGAAAGACTCCACTGCGGGACATAGGCCTCCCTTTGGATTTCCAATAAGGCCAGTTGGAAGCGGCCTGTATCCAGCGCGCTCCTCCGATCTTTATTATATCGTTAGTCCACCTGGTCAGTGGACATCCTACGCTGCGCTTGCTGGTCCGTGGTCTCCATTCGAGAACTTTACGGCCCCATCGGCCATCCGTTCTTCGAACTATGTGCGCATCAAAAAAAAAACTTTCACTAAAAACGAAATTCAGAATATGAACACTGAACCCTAAAATTTTGATTCCAATTTTAATAGAAATAATAGGAATTTTTTAGTCAGTCGCCCTCTGACCTTGCGGAAATGAAGACGTCTATCAACTCTTTCTACGATCGCGATGTCTAGGCAATCTAGGATACCTAATAATATTATGCATTGGTGATACAAATGGCAACTACGGTGCCGCGCACGAGCTGACATTTTGAAGAAGGTAGGCCGCTTTATAACCGACGCGGGTGAGGCGGCGGCGGCGGCGCGGCGCGCGAAGTTGGCGTACTTTTCTAACTTACGGACTTCTTAGACGGATGTGTTATACGTCTGCTCAGTACCTACTGGGAACTTTCACGAAGGATGACCCGGTGCTCGAGTTGGTTCAAATCTCGAGACGCGCAGTCTGCAGCATTTTGAAGATAGCCCAAGGACCAGCACGCATCGGGCAGAAGCGGCGTTCCACATTAACCAGATGGAGGTCTGGAGGACATTTAATAGCGCCCGCGCATTATGCGCGCCGCGTCAGCGACCACCTGAACGTGCGGTTTCCAGGACGGTGAATAAGACCCAGGGGCGTGGTGTGCTGGCCACCAAGGTCTCCGGACTTAACGTGATTAGACTTTTTGTGGTGGTACATTAAAAATATTGTTTATTCTGTGCCGTGCGACTCCAGTCCAGGAGAGATGATCCCTCGTATCGTACACGGAATTTTGAGGTGGTGAACGTGAGAAAACCTATGGCTCGTCGTGCCTACGTACTTGGTTGTGCTGCGAGCGAGGTCAGGATTTCGAGCCTTTCCTTTGACTTTTATTAAGTTTTTGTGGACGCCCCTGTGTGTTAACTGTATAGGTACCTAGTTGTTATTTGTAGTAGGCAAATAAAAATAGTGAACTTAAAAATCAATTTGTTCAATTTGTTTTTTTTTCTATCACTTCTGAGTGCCCATAGGACCTAATTACCTAGGTAAGTAATTTTATATGCCAAAGATAGGGTAAGTACCCACATGTACCTAGGCTGCGCCACACAAGTTGGCGGATATGAAGTCAACAGCTACAAGCTGCACAATATCCAATCCTGACAGAAGCTCACATAAAGCCGCACGTTGATTGGGTTTTAGCTAACTTCACATCGGCCAACTTGTGTGGCGCGGCCTATAACATTTGTTTACTTTCAAGAGTGTCAAGAAACCTTACAATTAGGCTTAGATAAATTATTGTCAAGATGGAGTGTAGCGCTGCAACGATAATAAGAATAGGTGGCCAGGCTAGGCACGCATGTAGGAGTGTTCACGCACACAGATGAATTGCCTTACACTGTAATTACAAGCGCCCCGAGTCCCATGTTTGTGTGCGTAATGTTGCTAGCTTTTAAATAATTTCCACAAAGTTGACAAATATGCTGTGATGTGAAATAATTTGAATAACCGGCCAAGTGCGAGACAGACTCGCGCATGAAGGGTTCCGTAAACTTCCGTACCATCAAAGCGCTTTATCCGCGCTTTGATTGGTTATAAGTAGATTTATACTGGTTATAGGGTTATAATATAATGTTAAATAATATAATGTTAAAAAAAAAACATATTTTGTTACAATTTATTTCAATACATTTTTTTTTACAAATTATTTATTTTCATGTAACAGGTACATACGAGTATTTATACAAAACTGACGACACAAATATTATGAAACCACGGTATTTAGGTTTTCGTATAGCTATGCATTTGTTATAAGGACAATTAAATTTACATTTACTTATTGCGATTACTAACTGCAAAGATTCTATTTTGTCTATTAAGATTTAGCTACATCGGTATCTGTATCCACACAAAAGAGAAACTAGTACTTAGCAAAGGTCATCAAAGTTTACCAAATTAATATTTGGTGAACTTTAATGACCTTCTCTTTGTATTTGTTTTTTAAATAAATTGCGTTTCGATTTAACATCGTGGCTTATGTTATTTTTTTTAGTTTCATGGTAATAGCGCACCAAGCGTGCACCAATCAAACTTCAACCCATCACAGAAGACCGCATCAAAATAGGACTAGTAATTTTGGAAATTAAGAATAAAAAAAGTAAAATTGGTTTGCCTAAACTTTATCTTTAATTTGTTGGATTATTGTTATTTTTCTCAAAAAAATCTGATCCAAATGAAAAAAATATATTATTATATGGGACCAACCTTGAAACACTAGTAAAAAAAAAATTTATCGGTTCATCAATAGCGGAGTATTCGCGTAAAACACCCATAAAAATATTTCAGAAGAACTGATAACCTCCTTGTTTTGAAATCGGTTAATAATTAAAAAGTAACGTATTCTGCGAGTATACGCCACCACCTTAGGCACAGGGTCATTGGTTCAGGGCATACATACACAACTACATACAATGTAGTGTACTAAAAAAAAATACAAATATACAAGGATACGGATTTCTCACGGAACCCTAAAAATATAAAGAAAAAATATAAATATTTCACCTCCTAATCTTCTTATAAAAAATGGTACAAAATATGTGAACAAAATTTGGGTAATATTCAATTTGAAAGCTGGCAACTAATGACACAGATATCACAGTAGTATGTATAGCGATAGTTCTATCACTGATTTTCTCTAATTATACAAGATAATAGTTGTTTGAAATGTGATAAGAAATCGTTTTAGGTGTTTTCAAACGTCTCTTGTAGTTGCGGCACAGATTGATAACACAGTACGTCATATTTTCGCCGCGAAACAGAGAATAATACTAGGTGTTATCCGCGCGGTGTCTGTGGCGTCACTAATGGGCGCGGGCGGGGTTAGAGTGTAACAGTTATACTCTATTTTTTTGGGCGCTTTTGGTGCGTTACTAGATATCTAGACAATAAATAATCAAAGCAATTAGGGTAAGTAAATAGGTAGGTATTTGTCAAAAATAGGATACCTAAATTGGTTATCTACTCTGAAAATTCCTAGGTAACTACTTACATATTTAAGTTACGCATTAAAATAAAACATTAAGTAGGTAATTATGGAACTAGATACGAGTAGGCCACGAATTTTGAGCTGTTTTTAAACGTGAATTAGGTCTCGACTAGGGACTAGGTCTAAGAATCTGTAGGTAAGTAGCCTCCTTCAACAGCATTACGTAGCCTAACTAGCATTTCCTTGTAGATTTTGAACCTAAAACTAAAAAATAAGACGCCACGGCGCGTTCGCGTGTCGAGCCGACGCGGCGACGACGGCAGCGAGCGGAGCGCGAGTTGTTGGAGTGCGGCGCGGGCGGCGGCGACTTCATCAAACCTTTCGAGGCGAGGCCGCGCCCGGTCACCGACCTCACTACTTTAGGGTTGTCCAAAATAATTTGAAAAAAATATTTTTTAGTTTTATATGGAAAAAATAAGATGACTTTTGAAGTTTAAAATTCTTACAGGTGATTCGTGACGGGATATACATACATGCCGTTCAGTATTGTTGAACCGTTCTGTTACACGTTGTATAGACCCAAAAGTGGCGGCTTGCATCCAGCGCGACCTTGCGGTCTTGATGAAGTCGCTTGTCCACCTAGTGGGTGGACGTCCTACGCTACGCTTGGCGGTACGTGGTTTCTACTCGAGAACTTTTTGATCTCATCGGTCATCAATCTTCCGTGCTATGTGCTCTGCCCATTGCCATTTCAACTAGCCAATCCACTTGGCTATATCTTTAACGTTGGTTTTAATTTAAACTATAACTCTGCATTTTTGAATTTTATTGATCTCGCTGACAGACTCCATATATAGATTTCTCCATAGCTCGTTTGGCTACTTGCTATGGCCTATCTGTACTAAGAAACCATTTTAAACGAATATGAAAAAAAAACGTACTTGTTAAATTATCCTGGGAAAAAAATTCTTCATTGACCATAATACATTTTATTTTACATAATTATACATATTATGTGAATGTAATGCAAGTAGCACTCATGGCGTAGTTTAACTAGATGGTCGTCAGCGATCACCAAAGTTAAACAACGGCTCGGTCAGTCTTCGGATGAGTGACGGCGAATGGCATTTCTACCGTTACTCGGATGGCACGTTAAATTGTAGGTCCCGGTTGTTTTAACCGTTCACCCATATCAGAAGCAGATGCCTTCAGCTGGCTTACAAACTCTGACACCAGAGGGCTTAGTCCAAGTTTACAGGTAAATTGAAACTACATATTATATTATGACTCCGTATAGCTCCATACATTTTTGTACAGCGCCACTGGTGAAAATAAGGAAGAACTTACCAAAAATGTATGGAGCCTCTCGCGAACGTCAAAGTTTAAGTAAACTACGCAAAATCTGGACCACAGTATAACATACAGTAAAATATCTTCATACAAACGTGCCGCTTGGTTTGAATGTGTGCGTGCGCGCCGCGCGCCGTGTCGGCACGCGATTTCACGCACACGCTAGCATAATATATGCAGGAATAAGCTGGCGGCAGTACGGGCTGTGCAGCGCGACTGTGAGCACGTGCGTACGTTACATGACCGCTCTCGTATAACTCGTACTCGTAATAATATTAATTATTACGAGTATCATGACTTCAAAGAGGGGAAAAAATATTTTAGTGTTTTCGGGAGCCTCAATAACGATTACGTATTTACTGTGCCTGGACTAAGGGTTCTGGGTTAGTCATCCAGTCTATATGAATTTAATTAGGCTCAGTGTCTACGTTATTATTTTGGCTTACCACATTTGAAGACGCCGAAGACAAAGATTATACTGATCCGTAATAAATAAATAATAATCCCAACTGTAGGTTAATAAAATTGTCCGAGCCTTTTCAGTTAAATCTTTGCTAGCTATATTCAGCATAATTATCGTCGTACATACAATCATGGATATTTATTTTTCTACTATCTGAACAAAGGACATGTCCACATAATGTATTGAGGCTGGTATAATATGTATCAAAAATTCTAACATCAACACTCGTTACATTACGAGAAAGTTCATTTTTTTCTGAGTCTATTACATCAGTTAAAATCAAGAAAATAGCCCTCCGAATTTTTTAAAATATAATTTTGAATTTTATGAATACATAAATTTGTATACTTGGCTCAATAGGTAGTTTATCTCTAGTAACCCTGATTAAGTAACATCCAAATTGTTAATTAAAAGCATTTTTACCAAATTGACACACTTTTTAAGTGTTTTTTTGTCACATTGTCTCTACTAACTGGTCACTGGTAGGTTATACTTTTTTAATTTTAGCAAATTAAGAGATGAATGTGGAAGAATCAGCTACGAATGTAAGTAAAATAACGATAGAAGCACTTTATTATTGCTAAACTAGAAAATAAAGAGCTGTATTGTTATTTTTCAAACAACTTATTTTTCAAATTTAAAAAAATAATGTAGTGATAAAAAAAATTAAATTAAATATTTTAAGAAGCCCATAAATCAAGCTTTCAAATTATGTATATATCATTGTATCAAATCATTATCATGATTTTTCTCTGAATAATGCACCACTTTTGGACGTCACCTTTCGCAGCCGATCCCGCGATATTTGGCACATTAGTTTCATGTGATGATCATTCAATCATCAATTGTATCATTTAAACAAATGCATTTTTGTTCATACACTCCCATAGGACTCATAGAATGACGCCCTCAAAATAATGCAATTGTTTATTTTTTCCATTGACTACTTTTCTACTTAAATGTACAGATAAAAAAGTGAATCGCGGGGCGAATCGCCCAAGACTTTTTTTGAAGGTCCACATTCGCCCCGCATTGTTTGGAGCGGGCTGAATGGGGACCTTCAGAAAGAGTCTTGGTCGATTCGCCCCGCGGGACCAACCGCTTGCGGGGCCAAACGACGCAGGACTCGCAATTTTTCTACAAAAAACACGTGCGTTACGCGCTGTACGCCCGGGCGCATGATATGCAGTACAGTCGGCGTTTTGACGCCTGCACGCAGCGACGCAAGCACGACGTTGCTGCTCCGTCGATAAAGTAGCAGAGTGGTAGTTTTGTATGTAAGCTGCAAGCTGGCGTACTCTAGGCGTATAATGACGAATACACGTCTATGACGATACGCTTTCGTGGACAGTGAGCCTTAATGAATGGAAGCGTGCGATCCTACCTGCCTGTATAGCTATCACCAGACACGATATTTTGTTGGGAAATAATGTTAGACAAGTGAAGCGTGCTGTCGGCTCGTGTTGATAAGGGTTCTAAGGTCCCAGGTGGTTTCTAGGCCGCCTGAGAGATTATCGACCCACCACCTCGTAATGGATCAACTTCCTGACAGGGAAGAAAACAATACTGACAAGTTGGTCATAGCACACTATAGCGGCTCCGCAACGGCACCGTTTTATAATCATTTTTACAAGCTTTTATTTAGTTTCACCTCTCAGAGCAAATAATAAAATCAAGAGGGAACGTCGTTGAACAGTCAAGTGAAGCCGCTTTTTTATACACGTGTGAGTGCGTCGCTGTTGCGCCGCCATAGTTTGACAGTCAAGCAAAGGCGTAGTTTCCTTGTACGTAGATGTTTGTGTAAATTGTCTGTACACGGCGAGGCGTAGTTTTGGTTCTTGGTTCAACATTCTGTCTTGATTTTTTTAATTGGTCTGAGTTTCACCTGTCCCGTTGTTGGTCTGTAGTCAAATCTTCTTAGTTAAATTTCATCCACTTCCCGGTTATTGATTGAGCCGAATCTTGCATACATGTGTAAATTGCGTGACAATGCAATATTAAGACGACATGGTGTTGATCTGATGACGGAGCTGGAAGGTGGCCAAAGGAACTTTGCAATGAAACGACACAACCTCACCGAGTATCTCATTTGAATAATCTTGACGAGTAGTTTTTCTTTCAATGGTAACCATGGTCTGATGATGGAGCTGGAAGGTGGTCCTAGGAACTCTGTAACGAAACGACGCAAACCCATCGAATTTCGGCTCGTTTGATTCATCTTGGCGAGTACTTGTTCAGTAAAAGCTTATATTAAAATAAGGTTATTTTTTAATTATTCTTGTTATTATCATTTGTTTACCACCTAATGATACGTGTATATAATAGTTCAATGTTTACCATTAAGTTTTCACTAAAATATGTGATACTTAGTGCTAAGTTCCCAGGTGGTTTCTAGGCTGCCTTAAAGAATATTATTAACCCACTACTGCGTTATAAATTTACTTCTTGACAATGATGAAAACAATAGGTATTGACAGACAGGTCATAGCATTATAACGGCACCAAAACACCGCTTTAACCCATAATTTATGAGGATCTGTACTGTACTGTACCAGCCTTTTTAATAGTACATTTCAGGACCTAGGCCTACCTACGAAGGGTGATTGGGCCATATCCACCACGCTGGCTCAGTGCGGATTGGTGGATTCACATACGCCGTCGAATTTATTCTACGGACGTATGCAGGTTGCCTCACGATGTTTTCCTTTACCGAAAAGCCCGATAAATGTGAAGTTCCGTATGAGATTTCCAAGGAATTCTCGGGACTTAGATTGGAACCCAAGACCACACGATTGTAAGGCGGGTGTCATTACCCCTAGACCACCATGGCTTATGAAATGAGCATCATCAAAATCACAATTATATTTATCATTGATTTGTCACTAAGAGTTACATAAAATATATGTTATTAAACTTTCGCGATTTGAACACATTATTATTATATACTACGGGACTAAACGCGCACTAAAATTACGAGATAAATAAATACCTGCTCATCCCGACGTTTCGGCCGAGTTGCATCGACCGTGGTCACGGGTAGACTGGAAAGAGAAACAGCTGGTACCGCCAATTCAACTTGAAATTGAAAAATTGTCACCACGACACAACACTGACGATATCTAATAAAGTCCTTCTACTCGTACCTACACTACGCGATTTACATTTGTTGACAACAGAATTCCACGATGTTATCTTAAATCTATCATCCCGGTTGAAATTGTTATGTTTTTTGATTTCCACCGCCTCACGAACTATTCTTGAAAAAAAGTGTCGATCCGTGGAGAAGACTTTTGGGTCGTGGAGCTCGATCCAATGACCAGTACCTCCGTAAACGTCGGGACGATGAGATATTTATTTACGAGTATCTCGTAATTTTAGTGCGCGATTAGTCCCGTAGTATATAATAATAATGTGTTCAAATCATTTTTTTGTATTTAGGCAATTTTTTTTTATGATTTGATTAAAAATGTACAGTTTTCAGATTTATTTTATATGTGTACTTTAAACCAATGCTTCTTGTCTTTTTTCATAGTTCTAGGTCAACTGGAAGTACCCTGTATGTTTTGATTCCCTTGTGGGTGTCAAAATATGCGAATTTTTACGACATAAACTGCTCAAATGTTTCCATGCTAATTGAGAAGTTTGATTTTTGCACAACTGTAAGAATTTATAGGTATACGTATATGGTTTAAATTTCAACTCCTTAACTATACGCGTTCTTGAGATAAAAGATTGGTTGACAGACGGACAACAAAGTGATTCTATAAGGCTACCATTTTTTTTCTTTTTGAGGTATGGAACCCTAAAAAAAGGGATGCAATATCTACTTAGTCTCTTCTTCTGTTTTTTGGCGTAGTCTTGTTTTGTCTCCTGTCTCTAAATAGAACGTTAAATCGTCTTAACAATTTTAAGTACCTATTTATTTAGTTGGCACTAGATAAGTTCCACATAAAACGTCTCGAATTACAGATACATATATATATTATATAAATCCCAAAGAGATAATTGGTCAATCTCAACCATGACATCACGATACGTATAGTTCGAGTTAGCGGACTTTAAATATTTTTGACCGACCAACGACAATTCGACACGTATATATATATATATATATATATATATATTATGTATAACCACGCATAACTTTTTTCGTAGTTGTCCGATTTCAATAATTATTTTTTTATTGGAAAGAATATACTTTGAAATTGGTCCGATTTAAATTTTATCGAAATCGACTGAGCCATTTTTGATAAATCAACAATAATGTGAAAAATGCTACATCGATCCGTGCAAAATATTCGCGAATTCTGTACACGGGTGAAGTCGGTCATACTAATTTTTGCAAAAAATAATCTTGTTAACACTTGCAAATCTCCGCGTTTTAGTTTTCCTCTTATTATTTTTTTCTATAAAAATTAAGTTGGGATTGATAATAATCAATATTTTTGAAAAAGTAGAGGCACATCAATTGGGATTTGAACCTAGGCCCTCTGGATTAAAAACCAATGGGTTCCCCAGTCAGGTCACCGTAACTTTTACGAGGAAGAATTTACGCCTCGTTTATTATATCCGGCAGCTTTAACACCTTTATGGGCGGCAATAACGGAAATCGAACGTATTTTCCGCTAAATAGCTACATTTGAGGACCGCGTAACCGGTATTGATACATTGCTGAATTATTTATAGAAAAACATAACATTTATGTTCTGTGTTCGTTAATTCAATTTCGTTTTTCACACACTAATGGAGCGACGAGTCGACCTGATTATCACCATATAATCATAGACTAATATATCCTGAAACATAATCATAATCATTGTTATTGGTAATATGTCTTTAATTACAGGTCATACAATATAAAATAAATTACAAACATTTGTAATTATTACTGACATCACATTATTTATGTTTCTTTCTTTCGTCTATTTCTTTTAAAAACTTGCAAAGATATTAAATTAAAATATAATAGCACTAGCTTTTACCCGCGGCTTCGCCCGCGATATAATTTGATTTATGTATATCTTGTCAAAAAAATATGGTAACTAAAACAGTAAGTGCGCCACAAAATATTAGCCCCAATTCAATGTGAAACGGTACACAAATATTGTAGCAAATAATAATTTCAAACCCAAAAAACAGCCAATCTTAACTAATTTGTTTCGTCATCGTTATCATCCGCAGCTTTCTTTGACCCACTGTTGGGTATAGGCCTCTCTCTTGCAGTGCCATCTGCCTCGGCTCTTTGCCGGTCGTGACCAGGCTCGACCGGCGGTATTGATGATATCGTCGAGATAGTCGACCCACCTTGCTGCCGCGCCGCCGCACATAGCTGAACGCTCTTACCTATTCAAGTACTCTAGTTGACCAGCTTGGTCACCACCGTCTTTCTTGGTCAAGAAGCGCTGGTCGAATTGGTTGCCACGTCATTGTGAACGATGTCATACGCAGGGCTTTTGCGACCGCCAATATCGCAGCCGTACTCGAACCGAATGGGTTTGCGCGTGGTGATGGCAAAAGGCCTGACGGTATGAAGCTGGTCCCATGGAAGTGTAGACGGCCCTTAGTATGGGACGCGACTTGCGTCGATACTTTCGCGCCGTCAGCGGAGCAGCACAAACGGCGCAAATATACTAACCTCGGCAGTGGTTACATATTTGAGCCGTTTGAACATTGCCATTGAGACATTGTGCGCGTGTTGGCCGGGAGCTCATCTTGTTTTCAAAAGTCTTTCTGAGCGCCTGGTGTACTTGCCACGTGACCAAAATGCTGGTATTTATTTGGCTCAACGTATAAGCAGCATTGCCAAGCTGATTGGCAATGCTGCCAGCATGTTGGGCACGCTGCTAACTGGCAGTAGGCTTGAACATTTAGAATATCTTTAGACCTTTAAGGGTCTGTGGATGATCCAATTGCTTGTTATTTAGTAGTAGTTTATGAAGTTTTACATTATAAATCAGTATTTAGTGGTAGTTAAAAAAGGCACATGCTCTATAAAAAATCAAGTACCTTGCACCTTGTTGTCACTGTTCAAACCTAACCCGATATCAAAATACCTTATACTTATAAATGCTTCTGTTGATTAAGATAAGGTTAGAGTGTACCCGCCAATAGGTTCCCGCCTTGTCGTGGCAGGAGAACTTAGTAGCCGAGGCTTATGGGCGGCGCGGGAACCCCAGGTAGAGCCGCTTCTCTGGGTTTTTTCTGAGATAGCTGAGAAGGCGGCGCTCGAGGTCTCCCGATTCTTTTTGGTCTTTTCCCCCTAGGCAGTTTAGAAGTTTACTCGAGGTGGAGCCGCTTTTCTGGGGTTTTTAAATATAGCAGCCGAGAGGCTGGCCGGCAAGTTGCGTGCCTCATAAGGAGTGCCGCAACTGAGCCGGGCTGCACTTTTATCACTGTTCAATCCTAACCAAACCAACAGAAATTTATGTTCGTGTCAAGGTCACAACTCAGAATCAAGGTCAATAACCTTAGTGTCAAGATATTCATACTCATGCCATACTACTTATAAAAATCAAGTCGATCCGTTTCTTCGTATATTAGCATGGATTCTGTACCATAAAGGTAGAATAAAGAAATATGTTCAACCTCTAATGGTGGTATATTTAAAAATATGTTTAATGTCAGACGAAATGACGGCCCAGTATTAAACGTCATTGTAAAATGTAGCATGACAAAGGGAAAACTATTTTGTCCAATTTTAATGTCAGTTGTCATTGTCAATTCATACTTTATTTCCTCTTCGAGGAGCTATAATGATGGAAAGACAATTTGTCCCTTTGCTATGCTAAGCGGGACATTTATAAAAGTCTGCAGTCAATGTATGTCACCTGTCATCTAATTACGTTTTTGAATCCATGTTAGGCCCAATCAACCCAATTATGAACGCGCCATCGTAAATTTAATAGCAACGTAAAAAGTATTCTCTCTATCGAATGCCGAAAGTGAAAAAGAAACAGAAATAGTCTAATTAACTGTTATAACTACGATGGTGTCTTCAAAATTGGGCCTTTTAGCATCGTTGTGATAGGCGACAGTTTCGCTAACGCAAGATTTTGTCCTATCCTACGGGAATTATGCAATTTTCGAGATAAAATGTAGCCTATGTCCTTTCTCAGGCTCTAGACTATCTGTGTACCAAATTTCATTGAGATCGGTTCATTAGTTTTGGCGTGAAAGCGCGACAGACAGACAGATAGACAGACAGACATAGTTACTTTCGCATTTATCATAAGTAAGGATAATATTTTATCAGTATGATGATATCCAAGGACTGCTCATCGATTGATTTGACAGATATCCGATCGACAGTTGTTTATTTTGACATTCTTGCAGCGCACGCTAGAGAAGCTCGCAGATGGCAGAATTTTCCTACTTACTCAACATTTATCGTTATATTTTGGACAATTCACAAAATACCTTTATAAATTGTAGCCTATGTGTTATTCTGATGTATAAACTATATTATTGCAAAGTTTCATCTCAATCCGTTCAGTACTTTTTGCGTGAAAGAGTAACAAACATCCATACATCCATCCATCCATCCATCCATCCTCACAAACTTTCGCGTTTATAATATTAGTAGGATGTTAAATATTTTAAATATACAGCAAATAATAATTATCAAATAAATGTCAACATGATAGATAGATAGATAGATAATTCTTTATTAGCTTAACCAAATACAATACAAACACATGAAAAATAAAAACATTAAAAATTAGTTATACTAAATGGCGGTCTTATCGCTTCAAGCGATTTCTTCCAGGCAAACATGTTCCAATTATTAACAACAATGAATGGTACATACATATTATGGCATATCTAAGCTAGCATTACACTTGTACCGTACTTCTACCGTTGTAGTGGCTAGCACTAGAACGGTAAAGCCGCGCGTAAGAATTATTAAAAAATAATTGCTTTTCATTGGTCTAACTGGAAATCTATACAGGGTTATTTGGTAACCCTGTTCTAAGCCGAAATGGGCTGATTAAGACCATTATAACGAACAACTTTTACTATAGGACCAACAAAAAACTCGAAAAAAAAATCAGCTGTTTCATATATTTTGTCGATTCCGAGTTGCAATGTTGTAAGAAACAGCTAAAAAATCAGCTGTTTCTTACAACATTGCAATCTCGAATTTGGGTTGGTCTTTTAGTAAAAGTTGTTTGTAATAATGGTCTGAATCACCCCCTTTCGGCTAAGTATAGGGTAAGTAAATAACCCTGTATAACCTATGTTCAACAGTAAAGCTTCTACAACTGACATGATGATGTATATTATTTTTCGATTGACAGAAATGTTTTAAAAAATAATGTGAAATACCGTTCGTTATTTTTTTTTTACTTATTTTCGGTCCTCGTTGATTCATACGATCGTTAACGACTCCCGTTTTATTGCCACTAATGCGCTTTTTGCTTGTTTTACGGATTTTATTTTATTTTAACCTTTTATAAGTGTTTTCAGTATGAGTATGTGTTTTATGATTTTTCATTTTGAGTTTATTTGTTATTATAGTAAGACGTAGCGTACTTTGTAGTGTTTATAGCGTAGGTTTGAATAGGTGTTTCTTAGCGCTTACCGAAATTAAACAACTTTAACTAAGGTAGGAAAAGTCTTAGTATCGGAGACATTGGGTGGCACTTATATCTTAGCCCTGAGCAATACCTTGGCTCGGACGACACGTTGAATGTGGGTCCCGGTTATTTTAAGCTTTCAAGGGGCAAAAAATTCTGACACCAAGACTTGTCGCTCGGCCTATAGGTACAAACTATCTTACTTATGGTAAATCTGTGACAATAAGTGTTAATATATTTTTTTCAAAAATAAACTAATTTTTTTTTTAGTTTTGTCAGTAATTAATTTTTTATCTCGCTACTGTACCAGCCTTTTAATAGTCCACTCACACATGAAGTAGGCCTAAAGGACCCACTGAACCCACGAAGAGTGATTGGGCATATCCGACACGCTGGCGGGTTGGTGGATTACTAAGATCTCTCTACTACCTACATTTATATTGAAATTATACATCAAAGAGCTATATATATAATTGGCATTGTTCAAGAAGTCTAAGAAAAAAATTAAATAGTGTAATATAATAGTAATATTAGTGTGTGTAGTTACAATATTTTTGTTATAATTTTTTTTTTGTTTTTGGCTTATTTTCAAACTGCTTGTCTAGACTAGCTCAGTAAATAATTTATTTTTTATAACAATGTGATGTCACCTGCCGGCTCCATCGGAAGACCAGCGCTGGTTCACAGCTAGCATACTCGTATGCTGAGGTGGAGCCGATTTGTGACAGAAATATAGTTTATTAGTATTCTACTTAGTTTTAATATTTATTAGGTATGTTTAATTTATGTTGTACTCTCTATTTTTGTCACAATAAAAGGATGTCTATGTCTATGTCTAATATTAGTTAAAATTTCATATTTTCTAAGAAAGTTATAAAAATAAACCAATGCAGCACTAGTTCTCTTTAACAGCTCAACATAGCTTATTCATAACGTCAAGCAATGAGGCCCGTACCTGCTAAAATAATATAATCTTATTCATAATCTTCCTGAAACTTGAAAGCTTTAGTATTAATTAAAAATTTAGCAATTTCTACTTTAATCGTTTGAAACAAAGGTTAAATTATGTTAATAATAGAGTCTACCTTGCATACTTAGGTACACTCGAAGACAAAACCTGTGTGTGAAAAATGTAATAAAATGTAACTATATGATAGATAGATAAACGCTTTATTGCACACCAAGAAATAACCATAATAAGAAGAAACAAAGATACAAAAACAGTGTAACAAAGGGCGGCGTTATCGCTAATAGCGATCTCTGCCAGGCAACCTTAGGATGGAGAGGATAGATAGCGTATAAATAATGGACGGGGTGCGCATTAAATAAAAAAAAAACATATATATTTATACATATAAATTAAATTATACGTCAAAAACCTACATACACTAAATAAAAGATATAAATACTTAAAATACATAAAATAAAATAAACCTATAACTAAATAATAAACTAATACATATAATATATAATTTACATAGATTATTTATACATAAAAACAACAGAAAAACAACAACAACAGTTTCAATAAAGCGTCAGTTTCTGTAGATAATGGTTTTTAACCTGATCCTTAAATACGTTCAGTGATGGAGCTTTTCTAACGGTTACCGGCAATGCATTCCATATCTGAACCGCCTGAAACGCAAACGACCTGCCGTAAAAAGTCTCGCACCGTGCGGTAGGAGTCATAAGGGAAAGGTTATCTTTGGATCGGAGGGGAAGTGGATGTGCATCATGCCAGAAAGAAAAGGAGTCTTTTAAGTAGAATGTAGTAGAAGGATTGAAAAGGATGTTATAAAGAAGGTAAAGGGTATATGCTAGAGATTCGGACTAGAAACTAGGCAGAGGTAAGCCAGCAAGATTAAGGTTGCTAAATTATAAAACAAGTAGTTCTCCAAAGAGTAGACTTCGCATCTGTTTTACGAAATCTTCATAAGTCTATAATATTTAGATTTTTATTTCTTATAAGACTGCCTCGGTGGCTCAGTGGTTAGTGACCCTGACTTCTGGATCAAAGAGGCGTGGGTTCGATTCCCACCAGGGCAAGCATTTTTGTGATGAACATAGGTGTTTGCTCTGTGTCTGGGTGTTATTTAGGTACTATCTATATAAGTATGTATTTAAAATAATTATGTATATGTAGTATATCAGTCTCTGGCAGCCATATCACAAGCTTTGCTTAGTTTGGGGTCAGAGACCGTGTGTGAGATGTCCCACAATATTTATTATTTATTATATTATTATAGATAGTAACTACATAACACCCAGACACAGAGCAAACACCTATGTTCATCACATAAATATTTGCCCTCTGCAATGTTTTGTTTTAGAAAATTTTATATCAGCGCCAGCTCTACACGCTGTATAGAACCTGTGTACAAAGTTTCGTTAAAATTGCGACCTACAGAGGAAATCAACATCCAGATAGACGAAACCAAAATCGACAATTCAAAAGTGAAACTTCACTCAGCAGTGAAATTTCTTTAGTACTTTTGTTGGCAAGTATACTTTCCGTTGCGTGGTTAAACCTAATCCAGGGTCTAGATAAGATTAGGCCTGTAACGTACTGCCGGTGCCAAATAAGCTATTGTGGGATATGACAATATAGTACATTAAATTTAAATGGGGTCCTAGAAGATAATGTAAGGCTAAAGCTCTGAAAATATTGCTCTGATCTCTTTCTTAAGCTTCCGAAAATATAGATATAGTCTGAATAAAATCGTTTAAAAAATTATTTTCCGGAAAAAATGGCACCTCTGACTTTCACCTTGTATAGAACTCGAACAGTTTATTTATTAACAGTGAGCACAAATCTAAGTAACTGCTTCGGTGGCAGTTCATCCAGAAGTCAGAGAACTGGCTGACTTCTGGATCAAAGAGGCGTGGGTTCGATACTCACCCAGGGCAAGTATTAATGTGATGAACACATAAATAAATAATTGTGTAATATCCTACTAATATTATAAACGTGAAAGTTTGTGAGGATGGATGGATGGATGGATGTATGGATGGATGGATGGATGGATAGATGGATGTATGGATGTTTGTTACTCTTTCACGCAAAAACTACTGAACGGATTGAGATGAAACTTTGCAATAATATAGCCTATATATCAGAATAACACATCCTACTATATAATATTATAAACGTGAAAGTTTGTGAGGATGGATGGATGGATGGATGGATGGATGGATGGATGGATGTATGGATGGATGGATGGATGGATGTATGGATGTTTGTTACTCTTTCACGCAAAAACTACTGAACGGATTGAGATGAAACTTTGCAATAATATAGCCTATATATCAGAATAACACATAGGCTATAAATTATAATGATATATTGCGTATGCGGGCGAAGCCGCGGGTAAAAACTAGTAAGGTATATAATAAACGAGTATTTTCGAAGTGATTGAGTTAGTAAGCTGCTGTAAAAAGTTATTATGTTGAGGAATTCAGGTAACTTATTGCTAAACAGTGCCTCAGTAAACAAACACAGCAGATATCTCAAGTATTACCTATTACTGATTGCTTAGCTTCTGTTTGCTTACTTACTTATTTACATATATGATTTTAAATGTGTTTTTAGTAGATAAATTATGTTATTAAAATAATTGATAATATATTTAAGTCAATTCAAGTGTTATAGGTTTTCTATTTATGTTAAAGTACTGATTGTATTTAGCCCCTAGTTTTATCTTATAATTATATTAATTGACGGCGCGGAGGTGAATGTACCTACCTAGTCAAACCTACTGTGTTTTTTTGGTAGGAATAATATTTAAAAGTTGTATCTTGTATTAGAAATAAATAAAAAAAAAAAAAAACTTAGGTGTTTGCTCTGTGTCTGGGTGTTATTTAGGTACTACATATATAAGTATATATATAAAATATGTAGTATATCAGTTTCTGGCAGCCATATCACAAGCTTTGCTTAGTTTGGGGTCAGAGACCGTGTGTATTTCTACTTCCAATGTTTATTTATATTTATAGAATAAATTTGATGCATTATTACTACATACTACGGGACCAATCGCGCACTAAAATTACGAGATAAATAAATACCTCCTCATCCCGACGTTTCAAAACAACATTTGTTAACCGTTACGGCCCGGAGGTTACAAATAAAATTCGTGAGTCTACCCGTGACCACGGTCGATGCAACTCGTCCGAAACGTCGGGATGAGGAGGTATTTATTTGTCTCGTAATTTTAGAGCGCGATTGGTCCCGTAATAATGTGTTCAAATCGCGAAAGTTTAAAAAAAAACAAATTTCATGTAATAATTATTATAAAATATTCACGTCGTCATTTATTTAAAGCTCCTCGCGTGACCTGAGCCCCGTCGAGCGAACCACTTGAAAGATACAGCAGCAAATCCACTTACTGCTAAATCCTCTATTTATCAAATAATAATTTCCTTTTTCAATATAAAACCAGGGATTTAGAATATAGATGATGTTAGCAAAAAGTGGTGTGGGTTATTGTTATTCTGACTTGCGTAGGTATAGATCGAATCATACAACTTGACGATTGTAATTATGTTAGCGACAATTGCGTAGCTGTAAAGTGAGCTTGAATCGGGATTGAACTGTCCGCAGCTTCTAGATAACATCACAGCCACCAAGTTCTATGATTCGATCTGTAAGGGTTATTTCTAATCAATTTGCACCCTTTCAGAGGCTTACTTTTTTATCCATTATTAAAATACACAGTTTTCACTACAAATCAATGAATTGCCGTAAAACTACAGTAAGTTTATTATTATTATATACTACGGGACTAATCGCGCACTAAAATTACGAGATAAATAAATACCTCATCATCCCGACGTTTCGGCCGAGTTGCATCGACCGTGGTCACGGGTAGACTCAAAAATTTAAGTAATTAAAACTGTTAAATTTAAGTATTATACTAATTTTAGTGCGCGATTAGTCCCGTAGTATAATATAATAATAATGTGTTCAAATCGCGAAAGTTTAAATACAGTAAGTTTGTCACGGTCTGTACATCAAAATTAAATTGTTAATACTAAAAAAGAAAAATCAGCTGTTCCATACATTTTGAACAATATTTTTCAATAGAAGATAATTTCAATTTTTTTTTTAGTTTTTACAAAAGTCTTCGAACAAAAGTCGATAGTTTTGATGTACAGAATGATGATGATGCCTGCGCAGACAACGCAGCACCTTCTTTCATGCCCTCAGTATTCGAATGCGTGCACATTACGAGACCTCTACCAGGCTACCTCCGGCGGGACGAGTGTAGCTGAGTTTTGGGAGAAAATCATATGCCGTTGAGGATCATCGACCCGACGAAGAAGAAGATGTACAGAATAAGCCCCTTAAAGGATGATAATTGATTATAAATAACCCTGTATAATAGGGATGGTATGTGCGAATGCTTAAGCAATATGTACTATTCTGGAATGTAATTGTGCTGGTCGTTATAGTCAACTTTTACAGTGGGGCCAACCCAGAAAAAACGAAGCTGTTCCATACATTTTATTAGGGTCCCACGAACTTTTTGTGTCTCTTTTTTGTGGTTTCGGGTTTGGAACCATAGTGAAAGTTGGTCATAACGACAAACTCAGTTTACATCTTAGTTTTTAATTAATCAATTGTTACCCCGTATGTGGGTTGTGTGGGATATCATACCAATCTCATGCCTACAAAAAAGTAATACGTACCTATACAAATAAATTATAACCTTAGAGCAAAAGGAAGAAATATTCAAAAAGGTAACGAAAATCACATTACAATCAGTTGTGTTATGAGTTTCTTTGGGTATTCATTTGTATCAGTCTTTTTTGATAGTCT
The DNA here is from genome assembly GCA_949316475.1 of Hypomecis punctinalis. Classification (NCBI taxonomy): domain Eukaryota; kingdom Metazoa; phylum Arthropoda; class Insecta; order Lepidoptera; family Geometridae; genus Hypomecis; species Hypomecis punctinalis. The sequence goes on along the minus strand of OX438820.1, from coordinate 7,865,851 downwards.
ACTGCAGAACTTCGGCTTACCCACTACGCAGTCCCAGTGCGGGTTGGTGGATTCAAATACGCCACTGAATTCGTTTTCCAGACGTATTCAGCTTGCCTCACGAAATCACGATGTTTTCTTTCACCGAAAAGCCAGTGGTGTGAAATTCCGTACATAAATTCCAAGGAGTTTCAATGATACGGGACAGAGATTTAAATCCACTCCTCAGGATCGTAAGGCGGGTGTCATTAACCTCTATGTCACCACGGCTACATCCATAGGAAAAAAATTGAATTTTTGACGAACTACCGGAGGAGGCATACAATTCGATGCGTATATTTTTTTATGTATAACCACGCATAACTTTTTTCCTAGTAGTCCGATTTCAATAATTCTTTTTTCATTGGAAAGAACGTACTTCGAAATTAGTCTCATTTAAATTTTATCGAAATTGGCTGAGCCATTTTTGATAAATCAACAATAATGTTAAAAATGTTACATCGATCCGTGCATAATATTTGCGTTCTAGCGATGCGCCCCGGCTTCACACAAGTGTATTATACATATAAACATTTCTCTTGAATTACTATATCTATTAAAACAAACTGCATCAAAATCCGTTGCGTAGTTTTAAAGATATAAGCATACATGGGGACAGACAGCGGGAAGCGACTTTGTTTTATACTATGTAATGATTCTGTACACGGGTGAAGTCGGTCATGCTATTTTTTGCAATAAATAATTATGTATTTGATTATATTTTTATTAAAGTGCATGGTCTACATCCAAGTCCGTGCCGGCAGCGTAACGTAAACGGAACGTAATCCGTCAGGTGTGACGGCCTCGTTGTGATTTATTACTGTTTGCCAACCTGATTTGTTTGCTTTTACTTTGATATCATATTCGGTTCAATTTATTATTTAATTATTATATTACATCACTCAGAGATTTGTATTCATCATCGTTATTTCAACGATAGGACGGCTACTGCTACCTTATGCCTCCGCTATACAGAGTTACTAGCTGACCCGGCGAACTTCAATCCACGCAATATCTTTAGAAATAGGCTATTTGACTAGTTTTTGGAAAGTGTTTTAAATTATGTGCTAGTACATAATAAGCACACTACATTTATATTCCCGAGAGATCTACTGTATATACAATGAAAATCAAGTGTTAAAGAATAGATATTCAAGATCCCGCCAAAACGACATTCTGTAATGGCGCTGGTCTGTTACGTCACACACTAGTAAATGAGTTTAGTAAACACCAGTAGATACGCTAGTTCACATCTAAAAATTGACAAAAAATACTTTATTATATACTGCGGGACTAATCGCGCACTAAAATTACGAGATAAATAAATACCTCCTCATCCCGACGTTTTGGCCGAGTTGCATCGACCGTGGTCACGTGGGTACCGCCAATTCAATTTGAACTTGAAAAATTGTCACTACGACACACAACACTGACGGTATCTAACAATGTCCTTCTACGAGTACCTACACTACGCGATTTGCATTTGTTGACAACAGGATTCCACGACGCCGATAACTTAAATCCATCCTCCCGGTTGAAATTCTTATGTTTTTTATTTCCACCGCTTCACGAACTATTCTTGAAAAATAGTGTCGATCCGTGGAGAGGACTTTTGGGTCGTGGAGCTCGATCCAATGACCAGTACCTCCGTCAAGCTAATGCTCAGCTATAGCAGACTTCTGTATCTGGCGGTTTTCGACTGCTGCGATATGTTCTTTGATCCGTTCAGCAATAGTACGCTTCGTTTGACCTATGGAGGAACTACCGGAGCTGCAATCCACCTTATATACACCAGGAGTCTGAAACGGAATGACATCTTTCGGCGTTCTGACTTGGTCCAGTAGTTTGGATAAGGGACTAAAATAAACTAAAATTTCAATGTTCTAGCTATCACCGTTCATGAGATACAACGTGGCGACAGACAGACTGACGAATAGCGAAGTCTTAGTAATGGGGTCCCGTTTTTACCCTTTGGGTACGGAACCCTAACAAAACGGGATGAAAACAACCTGATATACAAGGGTTTACTTAAGAAGTTTTCAATCATCAGTTATCAATGTTCCATGTAATGTGGCCTACCCACTGCCGTTTCAACTTGCCAATTCGCGCCACAAAAATAGGACCAGTGAATATACAGACAAGTTTTGGAAAAAATGAAATTCTATGCAGTGACATAATTCTTTCACGTTCCCATCAAAACATTCCATTCATTCATTCATTCCTCTCAGAACAAAATACTCCTATTATAAACAAAGGAACTGACACGGGTACTGTTTTCCTACGGACCCCTAAAAAGGTTAACCAAACTTACCTTTCATTTAGCTATTTAAAAATCATTAAATAAAGCGTGTACCAACAAAATGGAGAGCAAAGAAGTCGACCCTTTAGACAGCTCCTTTGAAGATAGGCTCTGTGGTTTATCAACAGCATAATTAATACAATTAACCCTTTGCATCCCCTATAGGGCCTTTTTATATGCTGCAGGGCCTTTCAGAAATACCTTTCGTGAAGGTGGTGCTAGGGTTGCCACGGAATCGTTATTTAGACTTTCTAAAGACTACAAAAGTACAATACAAGACAAATTAAAAAACGCAAAATCATCACGTAGGTACGCAATTGGTACGTAATTCTGTATTGAATGGTCAAAATAATAGAATTTTAATTTAATTAAGTACGACAATAAATAATTATTATAAGATTTGTGTGTGCCTATGTAACACTGTAGTTCTTAGATCTATGGACCATGTCTGTTTTGGTCTTCAACATCTGTACTAATATTATAAATTCGGAAGTATGTTTATTGGTGAATTGTTTTGTTTGTTTTTAGATAATGATTAAAATTCTGATGGACCCCGCGGATAAATATAATAATATAAAGTTTTTTTTATATAACTCTCTCATCCATTCCTCCATCAGCCATAGGACGTCCACTGCTAGACATAGTCCTGCCCTATGGATCTTCGAATAAGACGGGTTAGAAGCGGCTTGCATCCAGTGCGATCCTGCGGTCCTAATGTAGTCATCCGTCTACATTATCGGTGGACGTCCTACGCTGCGTTTGCCAGTACGTGGTCTCCACTCGAGAACTTTTCGATCCGATCAACCATCAGTCCTCCGCGCTATGTGCTCTACCCACTGTCATTTCAACTTGCCAATCCGTTGAGCTATGTCGGTAACTTTGGTTCTTGTACGGATCTCCTCATATCTGATTCGAACTCATACTCATACTCATATTTATTTGCTTCCACAATGTTATAAAAGGATAGTAAAAAAAACTCGGACAGAGACTCTGACCATAGCCCTCTCCTTAGCTTGTTGGGCTACTTGCAGCTTATTATTAAGTCCCTAAGAGATCACGTTACAACTCTTACGACTTTTAAACTATATCCCAGCCAAAAATCAATTTAACCCGTTGCTTTTTTGCTGCGTGAAAGAGTTTCAAACATATACACACCAAATAATATGACTACAAATTTTTGGATTTAAATAAATTTGGATATAATAATACCGCTCTCCAAAAATATGATCATTTTCTCGTTGGATGTATAAAATAGTTTGTGGTCAAGGGGGAGGCAGCCCTACGCATAAGGCCCTTTTTAATCGTACGCCCTCTCAATTATTTAAGCCTTTTTCGCTTACCGCCAAATTAAGTGGTATAATATTTCGCCGTTATTGTGTACTTGTTAATATTTTTGTTGCTTTTTAATACAGTGAAGTGTGGCAGGGTTTATGTACTCTTTATTATAAGATGGGGATTTTGTTTACGGAGGTTTTAAAAATAAGGAGATTTGTTTAAGTAGAACTTATTAAAAACTGTTTGTTGGCCGTAGAAATTAAAATTAAAGTTGTTTTACATCTCTCATGTTCGGTGAGTAGGTTTTTATTACCTCTATTTATTTGTCATATTTTGAAGCATACATTGCATTATGAACTTGTTTTATTTTCGAAATCATAATTTTACTGCTATAATAGATACATTTTTATATTAATTAGGTAATAAAAACATTGAATCCGCAAAAAAAAATGTAATTAGATATCTAGCAACAAATTTTAAACAACTCTACATAAATAATTGCTTGCAATTTTAAATGCAAAATTTTCAACATTTTCCTAAAAAGATTAGCGCCAATAAAACGTGACCAGCGAACTAAACTTGACAAATTATTCCACAAAATAAAACAAGCTACTTTTTGTGCGAAACAACGTGGTTTTTGTAATAAATATCCTGTGAAGTTCGTGCCAAAATTTTTGACCGCTTTACACTGCGATATACGTCCTAATAAGTTGTGAACTAGCTAGCAAATTTAGGTATAGCGTTGAAGCCGTCGACTTGGCATATTTTGTTTTAAGAGAAAAGCAATAGACTTACGAGCTACTTTTCAGTCTAGCATGGCCTATCTTTGCTCCGCTTTAATAGAATATTGCGCTGCATAATAATTTCACACGCACACAACACAGCACGCACCCTGTTGCATACTTATTTCTTTATAAATACTATTTAAGACTGTAAACGATTCGCATTATGATATATTTGTATATTAAGCATCTATTTTTTTAACCGCTAGTAAGAAATTGCCCTTATTAACTACTACTACATACAAAGTAATTTGATAAACCAAAAATCTTTGAAGGTCTAAAGATAATCCAAATGCTCAAGCTCACTCCCACTTGTCAGTGTGCCCAGCAAGCTGACGGTATTGCCACGCTAAACAGCAATGCTTATACGTTGAGCTAAATATACACCAGCATTTTGATCACGTGTCGCGTCTACCAGACGCTCAGAAATACTTTTGAAAACAAAATTAGCTCCCGGCCCCCATGGACTCAATGTTAATTAACTGCTTGTCGATGGCATGTTTTATTTATCACAAAATTATATATTTTTGTTCCCAGACTTATCTGAAGCTGCGTCTGGGTTTCAGCGAAAGTAGGCCGTTTCAGAGTGGCCATAGAATTCGGCACACACTATGTATGCAGAATTATTTACGTTTACGGTTATTTCTATGCAAATGTAGCATTTATCTGGTAGGTGGGAGAAATCGCGTTTTTTCCTTATGGTGTAAAAACGTTTTATGGTTTTTAAAAGTGATTTTAGTAGATAAATCTTAAGGTGGTTGCCCACTACAACAAATCATATTACGATCGTGCTAGCCAATAAATTGTATTGAAAAATGAAAAGTATGAAACCATGCTCGCACTAGACCGTTCCGTCACCGACCAGCCCCCCGACCGCCTAAGCAATAGCAATCGTAATAGCAATCGTTTATGACTTCATTTTAGTCATTTGGCACCGCCAACGTCACAAAAGCGGTGCCAAATGACTAAAATGAAGTCATAAACGATTGCTATTACGATTGCTATTGCTTAGGCGGTCGGGGGCTGGACGACGGATAATTGTTGACGTACGTTGTATAATCCTACTGCTAAGTCAGTTCTCGCCGTCAGGCGCTGGAGACCTGCCGCCCGCACCTGCCTCAGTCCCCTTTGACGTCACCCCCGGCGCCCCTGTACAGGCGAGGACTAAGTTAAGCGGTAGGATTATAGTAGACATAGCCATCGACTTGGGTATTTTTCTGTTTTGGCATAGCGTTATCGTGTCGTTTTCGGTGCTTGAGACGATCGTAATTACAAATATTTTTATTTACCAGAAATGTACATAGTTGGAAGTCAGAATATATACGCTAAATGAAATTCGTTTGATAGTGGGTAACCATCAACTTCGAAAACAATACATACTTAGACTAAAAAAAATATTAACCTAAAGAAAACTATTGTACTAAACAAGATAAACTTAGACGATGAAACCCAAACTAAGCTCGAGGCTTGTATCTTGGGGTTCGAGTGGGTAGTTACCAAAATGTTGTATATACAGAATTGAATAAACCTTAAAAGTTTTGTTACACTCACTTGTTTTTAAATTTTAGCTAGTGGGGTAACATAAACACACAAAAGTAACATATAAATATACCCACATCATTCATAAGGGTGTATGTATTGACACAGCGAGCTGAGCTGCGTTCGGGCGAAAGCGTATTATAGTACAGTTAGTCACAATACGATTTTTTCTCATATTTCCCTTTAATATAATTATTATAAATATAGCGCCATATGACGTCTTTTGTTAGACACAGGTCTCTGGGATGTCTAATACAACGAGCAAATGAGGCAAGCATGGCCATCCTGCGATCCGATCTTACTAATGTGAGATGTGCTTTATAAAGCTGTGCTTCTTGGTAAAATACCTTAATGTTTGTAAGCAACTGTCCATAATGTACCGACCCGATAGTCTGCCGTTAATCATAGACCTATCTGAGAAGAGCGATTGGGCAATACCCATTGCGCTGACCCAGTGCAAGTTAGTTTATACAAAATACACTTGTGTATACCATTTCTCTACGACACATTTTTTTCTAAGTACATCATCATCATCATTCTGCTCTAATCCCACTAGGTAAGGTCGGCACAGCACGTTTACTTTCGCCACTTCACTCATCTCATCATCAACTCCTTCATCTAGCACTAGTTTTTACCCGCGGCTTCGCCCGCATGATATTTTGATTTTTGACGCAATATCATTATAATGATATTGCGTCAATTTATAGCCTATGTGTTATTCTGATATATAAGCTATATTATTGCAAAGTTTCATCTCAATCCGTTTAGTAGTTTTTTGCGTGAAAGAGTAACAAAAATCCATCCATCTATCCTCACAAACTTTTGCGTTTATAATATTAGTAGGATAATTATCATATTCACACAATTCATCCACACTTTTTTTGGTCGTCATACTACCTTACCTTACTACTTTCTATTAACCCGACGTGAATTGGGTGAAAAATTGTTAGACCAACTGTGAGGTGGGTATGACATACCCGAAAATATATTTGCTAATTTTGATAACTGAACTTGACAATAGAATATTTTTAATATTTTGTTTTCTAGGTTCATTAAAAATTTACTGTCTCATGTCGATAATTTTACGAAATAACGTCATAGGCCGATTGTACGTCTCTATCGCTTGTTCAGCGTTCTTGCTTGCACGCTAAGCTCATGCGAAACGAGACAAAGATTCATGCTTTTTCGTGCGTGCAGCTGGCATTCATCAATTTAGAAGACGTCATCCCGCCAAAAAACACTATAAATAAATTTCCGCGTATAAACTTATTTGTAGATTAAAATTATTATTTGTAGAAACTTAAATTATGTAGAAACATTTCAATCATATTTTAGTTAAATTATTTAGAACATCTATTTACAGACGAACTAAGCTAGCCAGCGCATTCAGATTTCAGACATTTCTTAGATCCAGCTATTACCTCAAACATCTAGCAGGTAGCTCTATTAATTGCTTCTGTCTAAATTTGTATACCTAGTTTAAACTACGTCTAATTGAATTTGTGCAGCGAACTCCGGGATAGTTAATTTAGGAAGGTATATTTATAACTTGGACGGTTTATAATCTTCGCTAAGAAATAAGTACTAAAAAGCTTAAGTGAGTTATGATAACGTTGCCTGTGTTTTACTATTTTCCAAGGTAGAAAAACATTCTAATAAGATTGGACCGTAGATTAACTTTTCGTTTTAAAAATTTACAATGACATTAGTGGTTGTTTCGTGAATTCAGTACTAACTTAAATTATAAAAAACTAGTTTTTACCCGCGGCTTCGCCCGCATACGCAATATATCATTATAATTTATAGCCTATGTGTTATTCTGATCTATAAGCTATATCATTGCAAAGTTTCATCTCAATCCGTTCAGTAGTTTTTGCGTGAAAGACAAACAAACATCCATACATCCATCCATCTATCCATACTCACAAACTTTCGCGTTTATAATATTATTAGAAAGTAGGATAATATGTCTATAAAAAGCATAGAATTAGAACTAAAGTTATAGAATACTTAATAAATTTTGCTCAAATAAAAACTATGTTACAGCTGCCTGATGCATATATAGTTTTATATAGCATACGCGAGAGTGAGTGGGACAAGAAAAAAACGCATTGTCTGTATATACGTGAAAATCACAAGTTGGAATGTCATAACAATGCGATATAATCGGAAATTGAACCCCCTTGTTTCAGTAAGTAGGTTCAAATCTCTGATCATTTTGCCTCTCTACTCCAACCTTCACTGGGCATGATAGATATGGCCCAATTACCCTTCTTGGGTAGGTCTAGGTCCTGCAGTAGATTGAAATAGCAATTAAAAAAGCTGGTAGAGTAATACAGTTCAAGGACTACACCATATACATATGATATGTTTTTTCCTTTTACTTTTGATCTCGGCAGTACGTTGTATAGAGCGTGTTTACTCTTCAAACGGTTCCAGGATTGCGCCCCACAATACCAGACTAGACTGGCGTTGCTTTCATAACGACGTGAAATACCTATAATATGTGTACGCTGTTTTTTCATAACACGACTTTTTGGTTGAAAAAATTGAAATGGTAGCTCAAAAAGTGTGTATCTATTTTGTCTCTACCTACGTAATTTAGTGCAAGGATTTAGTTCTGTGCTGTAACAGTCTTTTTAATAGACCACTGTTGAACGTACTACCACCAAGAGTGCTGGATCATATCCATCACGCCAGTTCAGTTCGGGTGAGTGAATTCACAAATTCCAACGAATTTCTTACATAGGTTGTACGTGGAAATGTAGGAAAACTAACCTTTTTCCTACGTTTTTCAATAGGAACCTTGCTTAACTTTTCATCATTGAACTTTTGATTCGTATTACGAATCTGAATCTTTCAGTTTATAATTCTATTTTTTTCACTGACACGGTCCGTCTAGAGCCATTTTAAGTCCATGATGGATGGTTTTATGTTTTGTTGGATTTAATATTTTTCTTCTTCTGGGTAAGTGCCAACGGTGGTCCCCCTCAGGACCTCTAAGTCGGCATGGTCCGAAAAAGCAACCTATATAAACCGCTTGAACTTGCTTATAAAATACACCCTTTCCAGATTTTTAACGCGTCGTCATCGCAGCCCGAACTACTGCTACTGCTCGCGAGAACGCCTGCAAGCCAGCGAATTGTTAAACCGCGGCGCGGGAGCCTTGGCCCGTCTCTGATGAAGCCTCCGCCTGACAAAGAGTGGTGGTGCTTTGAGAGCTTCACCCGCCGTGACAAGCTGGGAGAGCTATATACTCCGTGATTTTAACTACTTCAACGCAAAACTCGGTGCTATCGTGAACTTTAAGCCTAACCTAAGTACCTACCTAGAGTAAGTCCAGTGTCCTCTATATCTTTGTCTGTGTGTTTTTATAACGTCCCTCCGTGTATTTTTTATAATCCCTCTGTAATAAACTCTCTATCAACTGTATGAAGTGCTTGTTTCCTTGATAGCAGCTAGTCTGGGCAGGTCTAGGACAAGCGTTTCATTACACCGGTTGACGGCTTGCATCGAGCGGGTGCGTGTCTTGATGTGATCATCCATCCTACGTTGCGCTCGCCGGTATGCGGTTCCACTCGAGAACTTTTCGACCCCATCGGTCATGAGTCCTCCGTTCCATGTGCCCTGCTCACTGCCATTTCAACTTGCCAGTCCGCTGGGCTATGTTGGCAACCTTGGTTTTTCTAAGGATATTTTTTGCTTTTTTTCGTCGCCTACCCTCGATAGAGAAGCAGTGTCGAATTTGCGTGGCTATTTATAATTTCCTTAACAATTATTAATTTCGTTAATTTTGTGTTAAAAAAGTGTTATTCTTGTGTATTAACTATCAATTACTCTGTAAACAGTGTAGTTTGCTCAGAATTTTACTTCAGTTACTCGTAAATAGGACTTAAACTTCGGACCGTTTTTTTTTCGTTTTTCTTCTTGATAATTTAAATTCGCTTAGCTAAAATGAAGTGTTTCAAGTGCGAAAATGATTTTGCGGATGACTCCGTGGTGCAGTGTGATGGCTGCAAAAGATATATCTGCATACAATGCAGTAATCTAACTAGTAGCGAGGCGCGCGTCATGGGTCTGAAGGGCAAACGCACGCTTCTATACTTATGTGATCTGTGCAGAGAAGCTTTGTTTCAAGTGCCAAAGCTAATAAAATCGTACGACGGGCTTAGAAAAGAACTAGATGAAGTGAAGGAGCTCTTGTCTCGGACTAGTAATACGGGTCGGGACGATGCGCAGCCGCCGGCAGCAACAACGCCCGAGCTGTCGCCTGTCAGCACGAACACAATATTAGAGGAACTTCTGGAACGCGAGCGCAGAGCTAATAACGTACTCCTGGTAGGCATCAAAGAAAGCGGTTCTGACAGTGGCACGGACAGAAAGAACTATGATGAGAAGGTGGTGAATTAAGGTCCTCAAGGACATCAACAGTGGGGAGGACTATTCTTCCAAAGTTACGTCGGTGCAGCGTCTTGGTCGCCGAGAACATGGCAAGCAACGGCCACTGAAAATTTTGTTCAAGACTCGTGCGGATGCTGTGCAGATTCTAAAAAACAAGAGTAAGGCCAACAAGGAGGTAAGAATTTACGACGATAAAACACCCAAACAGAGAGAAGAGCTTAATAAATTACGTGATACTCTTAAAAATCGAATTGATAAGGGCGAAACTGGTCTCACCATAAGGTATATAAAAGGAATACCTAAGATTGTACCAAAAAACTAGACAATCGCCGAGACCCTTATAGCGATCTTACTTTCATGTACACAAATCTTTTCTCTCTTCGTTCTAAATTCGACCTTTTTCTACAATATGTCAATGCTCAGAATCCTTCAGTAATAGTAATCACAGAAACATGGCTGAACAGTAGTGACCGTAACAGCACATATAACATTCCTGGCTATTCGTTATTTAGATTGGACCGTAGCCACAAAAAGAAAAAATCTGAAGGAAAAACTAGGGCTGGAGGAGTAGCAATTTACATCAGGGACCACTTGGATGGTGTACCGATTATAGCTAAACGTAATCAAAGATACATGTGTGAGGATGTGGAAGCACTCTATATTGACGTTCGGTTTGGTATGCACCATTTCTTAGTGGTGGGGGTATATCGACCTGACGACAAGGAAGAGACAGCTTGGAGATCACGTGATACTAAACTGATGGAAAATCTCTTCACAGCATCTGAAAATAACACAATAGTGATAGCCGGTGACTTCAATTATACTAATTTAAAGTGGCCAATTACAATTGATCAGCAGCAATCCGGAGATGTGAATGGCAAACCAGAAAATTTGTTTATAAACATGTATCTAAACAGCAATTTGCATCAGGTTGTGAATACACCTACTCGTTATCAATCAAACCAGGCACCTTCTCTATTGGATCTTATAATGGTTAATGATGAAACACTAACTACGGATGTTATCCATAAACCACCCATAGGAAAAAGTGATCATTGTGTCTTGGAATTCACCATCCAGTGTCTAATGCAAAAAGAAAGGACAACACCCAAGTTCAGGCGAAACTACCAGGGCATAAATTATGAGAGTTACAATTCCGATTTGTTTAGGACCTTGCAAGCGGTAAGCGAGACTGATGATCCTGGACAACTATGGGATGGTATCTTGAATGCTATCAATGTTACTACAGACAACCATGCGCCTTTACGGCAAATAAGATCTAAATCAATAAATAATAAACCTTGGATCGATGATAGTGTTCTGGAGCTAATTTCAGAAAAAAAAATCTTATGGGACAGGTACAGAATGTCTAAGGATGAAGATGACTATAACAAGTTTCGTGTGGTGAATAATAAGTGTGTTGCCTTGTCCAGGAAGCAGAGGAGTGCTTTTGAGGCCAGAATCCTCGACTATGGTGATAAAGCTTTTTATTCATACTTGCGACGCTGTACTACTTCTACTGTTAGCATTCCACCAGCAATCAGAAACCACAATGGAGATCTTGTAACTAAGCCATGTGATATTGCTGATGTTTTTGCAGATGAGTTTGAAAAAGCATACTCAGTCGAACCAGCACTCATTCAAAACAGTATGACTATTGCAACTCCACGTGTTGAAGAAAGTTTGTGTGATATTTCTTTCACCGAAAGTGATGTAAGGAAGGTCATTGCAAATTTGAATATCCAGTCATCTCCTGGGCCAGATCAACTTCCAGTCTGCATACTTAAGAATTGTGTTGATACTATTGCTCCAGTCTTAGCAGAATTAATGAACACTTCCTTTGAAGCTGGTTACCTGCCTCAGGACTGGAAGCATGCTATAGTGACTCCAATTTTTAAGAAAGGTGACAAAACTAAACCAGAAAACTTTCGACCCATTAGCCTTACAAGCATTGTGGTGAAGATTATGGAAAGGATTATAAGTGGGAGAGTAGCACAATTTTTAAACAGAAATTGTGTGATCTCAACAAAGCAACATGGTTTTATTGAAAAGAGGTCAACTGTCACTAACTTATTGGAATGTGTTCATGCTTGGAGCATACAAGTTGATAAGAAAGAACCTGTTGATGTAGTATACCTCGATTTTGAACGTGCATTTGACAAGGTACCTCACCAGCGCTTGTTGTTTAAGCTTGATCATCACGGTGTGCGTGGTAAACTGCTGGAGTGGTACCGGAGCTTCTTATCAGGTAGAACATTTCAGGTTCGTGTAGGAAGCTCACTATCTCAAAGGAAAATGGTTTCCAGCGGTGTCCCTCAGGGTTCTGTGACCGCTCCTCAGCTGTTTGGAATCTTTATAACTGATTTGATAGAGCTCATAGAATGTCAGTCAGCCTTTTTCGCAGACGATGGGAAGTTTTTTGCCAATGCGTTGATAAAGTCTGGAGAACTTCAGGAAGATCTGGACCGTATTCAGAACTGGACCAGGGAATGGATAATAAAGTTGAACACGACCAAATGTAGTGTGTTACATCTCGGAAAAACCAACCCCAGAGAGACATACACATTTGATGGAGTTGCTTTAGCATCTGTAGACCAACAGAGGGATTTAGGAGTCATCATGACTGCAGATTTGAAATGGGAAGAGCATATATCTATGATAGTCAAACGGGCTAACTCATTTATCTATGTCATACGCAAGTCCTTTCAGACAGTAACAATTGATGTTTTTATTAAGATTTACAAAACCTATATAAGGCCTCTACTAGAATATGGGTTCCAGGTGTGGAGTCCTTATTTTAAAAAAGATATTGATTTGCTTGAAGTGCACAAAGAAAAGCCACCAGGATACCATATGCTCTGCGCCGCAAAACCTATGAAGATAGGTTAAAAGCTCTTCGTCTCACGACCCTCGAAGAACGACGATTGCGTGGAGACTTGATTGAGACCTTCAAAATTCTCAATGGCTTCTATAATCTTCCGGATATTCACGATATGTACACATTGAAGGAAAACATACGCGACAGCAGACGCCATAAGTACCTCTTACAGCCTACACCTTCACAAACCAACACTGCACACCACATCCTCAGCAACAGAGTGGTTTACAACTGGAAACCTGTTCCAGTTGTAAACCACTGACCAGCCAGCAGAACCAGCCTGAGGATGTAATCTCAGCAAGGACTATTAACACATTTAAGAATAGACTGGATCTTTGGATAAAAAAGGAAAAAATTTCCTTGACAGATAAATACTAATTTTATTCGACTCTGCTAGATATAGGCACATCAGTTTATACTGCTCGCCTATAAATAAATAAATAAATAAATATCCTCAGTTCTGATTCCAAATTCCGTAGTACTTACACTAAAATATCAGCAATATCAGCATTAGATGAACAGTTTTTCAGTTTAATAGGTGGAAGTAAGTCTTCAGTCTCTCACTATGGGCCTTATTAGTAAGATCCAAGTAGTCCATCGACCCATGGAGAGGGCTATGCTCGGAGTTTCTCTGCAAGATCAACAGGAATGAGAATATCCGTAGAAGAACCAAAGTTACCGACATAGCCCAGCGGATTGGCAAGTTGAAGTGGCAATGGGCAGGGCATATAGTGCGGAGAACTGATGACCGATGGGGTCGAAAAGTTCTCGAGTGGAGACCACGTACCGGCAAGCGCAGAGTAGGATGTCCACCTACAAGGTGGACGGATGACCTTATTACGACCGCAGGATCGCGCTGGATGCAAGCCGCTATCAACCGGTCTTATTGGAAATCATTAGGGGAGGCCTATGTCCAGCAGTGGACGTCCTATGGCTAAAATGATGATGATGATGATGAGCTGTTCAGTCTACTAAACTGAAAAACTTTTCTAGTGAAAATAGACAAGTATTTTACATACGAATTTTACGCATACTACGTAGGTAACTAGGTACCAACACTTCTGCGTTTCCGCGCCAACTTATTATTTTTGCAGCAGATAGAGCGGAAAGGCCAGTGAATAAGTTTTCATTTCAAACACTCTGTAGGTAGCTCATAAAACTAATTAATATTTTCCAAACTACACTGCGTGCTGTGTTACTGCTGTGACAGATTAAAAAAGTAGATGTATAGCAGTAGAAAGCGCAATCTTACTGTCTTGGGCCTTAAGGTGTCTGCCCACTATAAACAGGTACTGTGACGGTAATAATTGTTTCAAAATTAAAAAAAAATTGAATTGAAAACACAGACCAAAAAAAATCTAGACAGAATGTCGTGAAGAGACAAGTGAGGCCAGTTTTAACATGTGGTGAGTGCGTCGGTGTTGCGCCGCCATAGTTCGTCTGGCGAGCCAAGGCGTCGCTTCGTTGGACGTGTTTGTGTGTAATTGTGTCTGTACACGGCGAGGCGTAGTTTTGTCGGCCTCATTGTTTGTTTCTCAACATTCTGTCTTGAAACTATAACAAGTAAGAACAACTAAAAAGCACTGTCAAGTGCCACGCACGGAGCGTTCGGGCGCCGCCAAATTATTCTCAACCAGTATTATTTAATGATTAAACGAACTTACCTTAGTGATAAATCTACCAACCCGCACTGGGCCAGCGTGGTGGATATGGCCCAATCACCCTTCGTGGGTAGGCCTACGTCCTACAGTGGACTATTAAAAGGCTGGTACAGTACAGTACACTACCATCCACTTGGACGCTCCCGGTTCCAGATCGACCCAAGACTAATCTTCACTAAGCCGCTACCGGTTCCAACTGGAACCACGGTGCGATTTTTCAAAAATCGGCTTTAAACTGTAATAATAGAGTTCCTTATTGTAGTAACGCTAGTATTTAATCTTTGGAATGAACTGTAGATGGCCTTACAGTGCATAAAAGTTCATTCCCCTTTTCGAGTGGTTCGGCAGCCATTTTAGAGTCGGCGCCAGTCGCACCGGTCTGGTACCAGCGGCATTATGTGCAGCTATTTTGTGCTAAAATATGTGGTAAACTTTAACTAAATAATAAAGTGTTGTATATTAAAACGTTGCCAGAGACGTTTTCTATCGACTGGTGTATGTGACTTACAGTGTTAGTTGTGTTGTGATCGAAATATTGTGCTCTAAAATCGGGGATGGCCGATCCGGCCATTGGCGGCTCCGTGTTGATGTTTACCATTTTTTTAAGTATTAAGGTAAAACTTGAATCATAGACTTATAAAAAACACTTTTGCCAATAAATTAGGCTATGCCACGGTATTTTTTATTAGAACGTAGGTTGTCTATTGTTCCTTTGATAGACGTTTTTAGCGGGACGGATAATAAGCAACCGCGCGCGAAAAATTTGTCGCGGGGCCGCGACGTTTGATGCATAAACTTAAACCATTGAGGAAGACTTAAACAGGTTTGAAACGGTGACGTTCAAGTGGTTAGTGAAGTTCAATCATGATTATGCAAAGTACATTCGTATAGATTAACTTTATTATTTACTTGCAGTAACGTGCATTTATGGTGTCAATCCACATTTTCGAGTTATTGAATTCCCTACCGTATAGTTTTGAGAATATTGTATATTTTATTTTTCTTCGACAACTTCATGGTTTGATGGAGAAATAACAGTTTAACTAGGGCTCTATACAGGTATTTTAAGATTGGATGGCGACTTAAGTATCAGATACAATTGCGTTGTTCATCTGCTATATAATACTCTGTGCTGCAGTGTCGTAAATGTTGCATACGCGATAACAAGTGCAGCAGGATGCGGCGGACAGTTTGAATACTAACGTATCTGGCCTTTTGCACAATTAAGTTTTTAGTTTTTGAAATACCTGTGAAAATGATTTATTATTAACATTTAATTATAGATAGAATATACGTATTAATACGTATATTCTACACATTGATATTTAATATTTACTAAAAAGTTTCAACTTCAATCACTTATTTAAATTTATCATTATTAATCGAATTTATACATGAAATAGAAAGGAATACTAAATTATTTTAGTGTTCTTTATTCAACTTGTTAATTTGATAATACATTTTTTTTTTAATTTTAATATTTTAATAATGATAATACTACTCTACTACGAGTACTACATAGAAATCAATTGGATCATCCACAGACACTTGAAGGTCTAAAGATAATCCAAGTGCTCAAGCCCACTGCCAGTTGGCAGCGTGCCCAGCATGCTGGCAGCATTGCCACGCTGAATGGCAATGCTTATACGTTGAGCCAAATAAACACCAGCATTTTGGTCACGCGTCACGTCCACCAGACGCTCAGAAAGACAATTATTATTATTATTATTTACTAATATTAACTATTGATTGCAATCTGTAAAATAATGTCAAAATATACTCGACACAATTTTTTTTTGTATTATGTGAAGTAAATAAGTTCATATAGGCCGAGTGGCTAGCCCTGGTGTCAGTTTTTATGTCTGAAGGCCTCTTATGTGAAGTAGCGTAGTTTGACCAGGAGTTTGTCAGCCATCACCGACATTAAGCAACGTTCCGCACGGTCAGTATTTGGATGGGTGACCGCGGGTGGCATTTTCCAACTGAGCGCTACCATAGCTGGAATGAGATCTTAAATTGTAGATTGCAGTTGTTTTAACCGTTAAGTCATATCAGAGGTCTTCAGGTGGCCTAAAAACTCTGACACCAGGGCTAGCCACCCGGCCTATACGAACTTACATAAGAAGTTGCAATATAGGTTTGACGGCGCGTTTGAATATTGAGAGTAAACAGCAGTGGCAACTGACAGCTATCAACGTCACCGAGGGGGAACTGTCATTGTAGTTTACTCTGACACAACACCGAGCGCTAGTGTAGCGGCAAGAGGCCGGCGGCCGCCATTCCATAATAACTTGACGGCAATCGGTTTGCATCTGACCGCGTGCTACGTGTTTGGTGGAGTGTCATCTAATATTGGAGTTATCAATGATTGGACTGTTTGATTCAATACCTATTTTGTGCCAAGGATTGGAATCTGATTGGAATTACAACGC
The DNA here is from genome assembly GCA_949316475.1 of Hypomecis punctinalis. Taxonomy (NCBI): domain Eukaryota; kingdom Metazoa; phylum Arthropoda; class Insecta; order Lepidoptera; family Geometridae; genus Hypomecis; species Hypomecis punctinalis. Next base: position 7,848,566 of record OX438820.1, on the reverse strand, counting down.
GTAACATAACGTTGCATCATTATTCTCCTCGCCTACTACCTACGCCTACCTGCAATCAAACATGGATACTTCTGATGATGTGAACGCCTCTTATGTCCCTTCAGGTTTATAGGTCATGTTTGTTTATGTTACGTACCAAAATAAAACAAAAATAACAAACAACACACACTCAATTCAATACCACATTTCATTAACTCTGTAAGGCGAAATAAAAATGAACTAAATTAAAGGATATGGAAAACATGCGGGTTTTGAAATCTTGCAGAAACAAAAGTTATACCAATAGAAAGCTTACATAATTATCTTTTCAAACACATATTTTTTAGAATTTTTTTCATCGCCATTTAATTTTCAAATGGGTTCTAAAAACATTAGAAAAATGAACTATGTGCTACACCAAATAACTGCATTAAGCCTAAATTGAAAAAAAAAACTTGACAGTGACATTATGAAACAGCAAAAGAAAATGACGTTGTCAATATTAAACAACCAATAGAGGGCTGGTCGCCATGTTTTAAAAAATAAATAAATGTCAAACTCTAAAATACCAGCCCGCTATTGGTTGTTTGAAGATTCCTGTCTGATACGTAGACTACGTAGACCTCCTCTTAGTATTACCAGTTCAGTCTAAATATTTTCTACTTAGTGAAATAAAAAAAGAGATATTATAATAAAACGGCGATACACAAAAACATGTTTTTGCGTGAAATAATATTCTTAAATATGGCACTAAACATTAATATAGCTCGCATCGCTGCCGGTTTTCAAGGACCGCCTCCCATATAAAAAGTTTACCAACTCCTTTACATTTCCATCACGCCAGTTCCTTTACGGAAATTGCTTTTTTACAGCAAATAATAGGTTTTCTCCCGCGAACCCACTTGTGATTTTTCAAGTATTGCGGTATGTTAACGATAGCTATATACTTATACAGGGTTATTTCTAAACAATTAGCATTCTTTTAGGAGCTTATTCTGTGCATCAAAACTAACTGCTTTTGTTATACTACTTTTGTCAAAACTAAAAAAAAAAAATGTTGTTCCATAGAAAAATATAGTTCACCCGCGATAAAATGTATGGAACAGCTGTTTTTTTTTTTTAGTTTTGACGAAAGTCGTAGAACAAAAGTTGTTAGTTTTGATGTACAGAATAAGCCCCTAGCAGGATGCTGATTGATTAGAAATAACCCTGTATACTTTACTTTATCGACCCTTTTAATAGATATACCAGTATATATCCTACTAATATTATAAACGCGAAAGTTTGTGAGGATGGATGGGTGTTTGTTACTCTTTCACGCAAAAACTACAGAACGGATCGAGATGAAACTTTGCAATAATATAGCTTATATATCATAATAACACATAAGCTATAAAATATAATGATATTGCGTCAAAAATCAAAATATCATGCGGGCGAAGCCGAGGATAAAAACTAGTTTATATATATTAATGTAGGCCTACTCACTAAAGGTAACTACGGTTAATAAATTTGTACATCTTTTTTGTATTGGTCATGTATTATATCTATTAGCTGCTTATTATTATTAGTATGTTAAAATATTTTGTTGTTTGTAATTTAAGTTTATGTTTATTGTTTTCGACATTATTTTTGTTTTGACGCTATTTTATCGACTAAGCTGTAATTAAATCGATTCTCTAAATAAATATACATATGTAACGTTAAAAAGTAAATTTATAATAACCATGTAAATATTAACATTAAGAACTAGTTTTTACCCGCGGCTTCGCCCGCATACACAATATATCATTATTATTTATAGCCTATGTGTTATTCTGATATATAAACTATATTATTGCAAAGTTTCATCTCATCCGTTCAGTAGTTTTTGCGTGAAAGAGTAACAAACATTCATACATCCATCCTCACAAACTTTCGCGTTTATAATATTAAGTAGGATGATACAAAGTAGTACAAAAAATTAAAGAACATTAAAAAAAATATCTAAATTGTTATCTAAATTTTTCACAGTACAAAATCTGATAATTGTATTTTACATTTTTTACTTGAAAGAACAGAAAAATGAAATAAAAAAGAGCAAGTTAAATATATTTCATATATATTATGTACCTATTTGTTTGCTATGTCTGTAATGTTGTACTAATATTTCAACAGACAACCCTTTTTCATAACACCAAGATGAAAATACGCAGTTGCTGCCTTATTCATGCAATCCTTCAGCGTGCTTACAATCGTAGGAGCGAATGGACAAAGCCTGAAGGAAATAGAATTTCCAAGTGGATTCTTCTTGTTTGCAGGTATTTTAAACATAAATGGGCCCGTTTAATTTCAAAAAAATATGTATAAACATAGTTTCTTTTATCATTTTTTTATATTCCGCACAGATTATTTATATTCAATATTATTTTACCTGCAAACAAACAAGCCAAGCAATAAAATAAAACTCCAAAAAACCTAAAATACATTAATGTTTCAATACGCTGAAATAAATGAAAATACACAGGTAAAAAAATAAACAAGTTTAAAATACCCAGTTACTTCTATATTCATACAATCTATCAGCGCGCTTACAATCGGAGGGGCACGCGGACAAAGCCCGATAGAAACGGAATTTTCAAGTGGATACTTCTTGTTTGTACTTTAGATATGGCTGGCTCACTTAATTAAAATAACAAATACAGGTGTAAAATATTTTATACTTATTCATTTTCTATATTCCATACTTAATTTCATTTCAATATCATTTAACAAAAGATAAATAGGTAAGTAAAAAATTAAAACTCCAAAAAAAAAACTTATAACACATTAATGTTTCATTACGCTGGTAAAAATTATTCGTCGCAAAAAAATGGCCTAACCGACCTCAACCTTCTTCAGAATTCGAATATTTCACACGGATTGATTTATCAAAGAGGGCTCAGCTAACTTCAATAATTAATAATTTATACGGGATTACCTGCAAGGTATGATTAATCAAACAAAAAAAAATTAAATTGGACTACTCTGTAAAAAGTTATGCGTGGCCATACATAAAAAAATAAACGCGTCGCCTTGATAATCTCCTCCGTTTCGTCGGTGAAAAGTAATTAAATGAAAATACACATAAAAATACACACGATGAAAATATGCAGTTGCTGCCTTATTCATGCAATCCGTCAGCGCGCTTACAATTGGAGTAGCGCGCGGACAAAGCCTGAAGGAAATGGAATTTTCAAGTGGATACTTCTTGTCTGTACTTTAGATATGGCTTGGCTTAGCCTTGGCATAGACATGGTGGCAATTTGGTGGTAACTTCATCCATTGACTGCCTCGGTGGCTAAGTGGATAAAACCCTAACTTCTGGGTCAAAGAGGCGTGGGTCGATCCCCACCCAGGGCAAGTATTTATGTGATGAACATAGGTGTTTGCTCTGTGTCTGGGTGTTATGTAGTAACTATCTATATAAGTATGTATTTAAAAATATGTATATGTACCTAATATATCGCCAAGGGTGATTAGACCACCATTTTATAATCATATTTTTATCATAAATGTGAAAATAGTGTTTATTTATAAATTGAGGTTGTAAATAAAGAGTTTTGTCTGTGTGTATATCAGTCTCTGGCAGCCATGTCACAAGTTTTGCTTTGGGGTCAGAACCTGTGTGTAAGATGCCCCCAAATATTTATTTCTTAATTTATTTATTCATCAGTCTCAAGACGTCTACTGTTAGACATAGGCCTCTCCAATGGATGTTCAATTGGACCGGTTGGAAGCGTCTTGCGTCCGACGTGATACTGTGGTGTTAGTCATTTGCTGTGAATATTGTCATGTGGTCTTTAATGCGTTAATGTACTGTACTGTATCAGCCTTTTTAATAGCTCACTGCAGGATGTAGGCTTACCCACGAAGAGTGATAGGGCCATATCCACCACGCTGGCCCAGGGTGGATTGGTGGATTCACATACGCCATCGAATTTCTTCTACGGACGTATGCGGGTTGCCTCACAATGTTTTTCTTCACCGAAAAGCTAGGGGTGTGAAATTCCATACATATATTTCGAAGAAATTATTGGTACGGGACCAGGATTTGAACCCACGACGTCACCATTGTAAGATTTTTGTTATTGCTGGAAGAAGTGCGATGGGTCTGTAATTACTTACGTTGGTGACTTTTCCAGTTTTTTTATAAATTGGTCATAATTTGGCTATTTTAAGTTTATTAGTGAAACATTCTTCTTTGATAGATTGATTTATGAGCTGTGTTAGGGGGACTGTCAGTTCTTCAGCACATGTTTTTATTAATGCTGGTGGGAAGTCATCTACCCCACAGCTAAATTTGTTGGGCAGCCTTTTGATTGTTATGAATATTTCGTTTTCGGTCACTGGAGATAGATACATTGAATTTTTTACATTTTTATGAGTTCGCGTAAAATTTTCCCTATTGTTGTTCGTGTATGTTTGCTTATGATGATTGTTAACATATCCTGATTGATTATTGTTAACCTATATCCAATAGTGGAAATTCTATGGTTCGAATGATGAACGTTGAGTGAGAAAATGTGTAACAAACAATAAATGCAAGAGAAAGCTAAAGTAATTCATATTAAATGAATAATTCTTTTTCGAAAAAAAAAATGATACGAGTACAACCGCTTTAACCGTGTACGGAATTCGAATAGTTCGTACGGATCGATATGTAATTTTTCAGATTCCTGTTGATACTTAAAAAATGGTCGATTTTAATAAAATTTAAACGGGACATATTTAACTTCTTTGAAATATGATCTACCAAAGAAAGAATTATTGAAACCGAACTAAGGTAAACAGTACAGTGATTGGCACTTAAGGATTATCTTCAACATATAAGTAATACATTCTTTGCTATAATATTTTTAGGGTTCCGTATCACAAACGATCCAGAAAATTTCACAAAATTGGGAAGTACGTTGTTAAAATCTCTATACTCATCATCATCATCATCGACAAAAGTTTTTTTTTTTTACTTTTCTCGTCATTCATCGAATATTGTTAAAATAATTAAAAACCTGTTTTAGCATGTGCTAATGAAGCTCTTTTATATGATACCTTACATGATACGATTTACGCACTTTCTTTTCAGATTTATTCCTTTTTGCTTACTCTGAGACGATGCTTTTCGCCAAATTTCATAGTTCTATGTCAAAGGGAAGTATCCTGTAGGTTTTGATTTTTGTGAGTGTCGAAATATGCGGTTTTTTTCGACATAAACGGCTCTAACTTCTTTATATGATAACTGAGAAGTTTTTCCTTTACACAACTGTAAGAGATCATAGATATACTTATACAGTTTGTAAGTTTTATTTTGCTAGTAGGTAAACACGTTTTAATTTTTGGGCATTGTAATCTTTTATCTAAGTATAGGTTAGTTGATTGTAAGTTTTTATCGTAATGTTTTAATATATTAATAAAATAAAGTTAGAATTAAACTAGGTATTGTAAAAGGGTACAACATACTGATAGATTATTTTTAAGTACTATAATTAATTTTTAACTGATTTTTATATCCACACATATTTTCATCTATGTATATTTTTTTTTTCTCATATGCATTGTTCTTTTTTTTGCACTCTGTTTATATAAATATTAATTCTCAAAGCCGATTTAAGTTGTTTAGTGTAATTTATAAAATTTATATTGCTGTTATAATATATACCTACACACATATTTGTAAACTTCAAGTACGTATTTAGTGGTTGAACCGGCGTGTTTTTTCTTTCCTTTATGTATCTTATTTTAGGAATAGGCCTGTTATTGGCTATATATACTTATCTGTATAATTAAGTTTAATGTAATTTTTTGTGCTGTTGGCCTGTAAATAAATAAGTTTAAATTTCAACTCGATATATTTACGCGTTCCCGAGATAAAGAGTCTTGACATACACACAGACGGACAGACGGACAACAAAGTGATCATATAAGGGTTCCATTTTTTCCTTTTGAGGTACGGAACCCTAAAAACTACTTATTTTAAATTATCGTTTTTCACATATTTTCAGAGCCACTTCTGTGAAATTTGCCAGACTGCATCCGAAAATATCAATCTCCTAAAATATCTTTGGCGATTTCATTTAACAGTGTCAGAACGCGTGACGTGGGGCCGCCGGGCGTACTTAACGAGGTTCGTCCTACAGATAGGCACACTAAACGTGGGGAACTCGCGCCTCCTGGAGGTGGCCTCGTCCGGCACACACAGCTGCAGCGCCGCCAGCAGCTCAGGGTGAGCGAGCTCCCCGCGCAGCACGCGCCACATGTATGTACTTGCAGAGCGCGACGTCCCGCCTCACCTCCAGCTTGCAATCTATACGCGTTGACTTGTCAAACCTTCTCCGTTTCATCGGTTAAAAAAGCTGAATTTATGGCATTAAATTACTAAACACGGCTGTGTCCAACTTCTACTCTGGAGTCATCAGCTTGGTTTCATAGTATAAAGCGTGCAGACGAGTTTGAATTTGTAATAATTACATTGTAATGAATTTACTACTCAATTTCACTACATAATTATGAAAGTTATAGTATAAAAGCAAATTAGACGCGTTGCATATTGTAATGTTGCACACGGGGTAGCCGTTTGCAGCACCACAAGTTAAGAGAGGATTAGAGAGGAACCTGTAATGTGGCAAGCGGGGGAGCCGGTTGCAGTACCACAGTTTACTCTGTCGTGCCCCACGTTGGGCGCCAAACTGTAATGTTGCACACGGGGGAGCCGTTTGCAGCACCACAAGTTAAGAGAGGATTAGAGAGGAACCTGTAATGTGGCAAGCGGGGGAGCCGGTTGCAGCACCACAGGTTAAGAGTATCAGAGTAAACTGTAGCGTTACAAACGGGGTAGCCGTTTGCAGCACCACAGGTAAACAGAGGATTAGAGAGAGAAACCTGTAATGCGGCAAGCGGGGGAGCCGGTTGCAGCACCACAGGTAAAGAGTATCAGAGTAAGTACCGGTAATGTTGCAAGCGGGGGAGCCGGTTGCAACACCACAAGTTACGAGGCTTCAGAGAACCTACCCCAAGAGTCCTGCCTAGTGGTTAGGATTCCTAACGGTTCGAAGAAAGGAGATTAATATAGAAAACTAACCATACTGTTTACACATTTATTCATTACACCATATAAATAACACTGCACTTATAGTCTATATGTTTTTCTTGAAGCGAATAGAGAGAGAATTTTGAAGAGTCCGTGGAATGTTAGCCTAACAGGGGAGGGGTAGCACACAAAGAAAACACACTGGAGGCCGGCCGAGGTTGGAGCGTAGACAAGCTGGACCCGCCGATAGACGTAGCGCCAGCAGGGCGTTGGAGATAGAAGCGCCTGTAGCGCCAGCTGTGCGTTAGCGTGTATACGCCCGTGATGTTGTGGCGCTTGAGGTGGAGGCGCCTGTGCGCTAGCTGGGCTCTAGCGTGAAGACGCCCGTGGTGTTGTTCTGGCGCTTGAGGTGGAGGCGCCTGTAGCGCTATCTCGGTACTCCAAGGTAAGAGGCAAGGTCAGTGGCCCCAAAAGATGAGGTCCTCCTGTAACAAGGTCAAAGAGACCGAAGCCTCGCGAAGAAAAATTACCAGACGCTCATGCTGTCTTCACTGCAGGACCCGTCACCACGTTCAAAGATCACACGTTAACATGAACTAACACCACATATACTTTCATAAAAATACCACAAGACATGCACCATCTTTCGTGTCTCCTTGATGACTTCTCTTCCAAGACTGCCCGAATTTTAAAACAAGGATCGCTGATCCTGTCAAAAGCAATTTAACAAATTTCATAATTAGAATTGTTAGTTGGCAGTGTTATCGTTAAAAGAGTTTGAATGTAGAGAAGCTAGCAAAAAGGTTAGTTTCTCTACAATATCTGTTGATTTTTTGTAGTCAGATTTTTATTTTATCTCATGTAATTTTATGCGTGGCTGTAACATAAGAAATACGTAATACTGATGCGGGAAATTGTTTTTTTATTAACGTGGGCCGAAACGACCTCTTCCTTCATAGTTCTTGGCGTTTCGCCCCCGCGGGCCGATCCGCTTGCGGGGCGAAACGCCGCAATACTCAACTAGATGGCGCTGTCGAACATATTTTTTTGAGAATGCCTGTCATGTTAATTGGCTTATAAAATGATTAATCAATTATAATATTTAGAACATTTCGGCAGTACCAAAAGTTGTTCACTTTGTCTGACATGTTTTGCAGTTTCTACGTTTACTCTGTGAGTTTTACCCGTCAAGTTTTATCTCGTACCGCGCACAATGGCGTCCTAAATCATATAATTACGGTTACTACCGGCGCGAGCGGGCGAATGTCAAAATGTTGACGGATACGGCGCCCGATGTGCTTTCCGGGACGTTTTGTAACCTTCGGATGTGGGGAGTGTGAGGGTTAATAAAAGGGTTTGGAAAAGGCATGAGAATTTTCGATATCAGTTATGTGTATGTAAGTGAAGCGTTGTGCTTCAGGGGATGGGATTTTAAAAGGATAAACCTCGCAAATGTAATTTTAAATCGATGCACTGGGCCGACTACTGCAATATACAACAAGTCACTCACCTGTTCTTTTCTTTCTTCCTGATGAATCTTGAAGAACTACTTTAGTTGGAGATCTCCAGGGGCTTTTACTTGCTGTTACACCATTTATTTTAATGATAATTAGCAGGGATCACTTATATTGTAGGTTTCTCTGAGATTTTTTTCAAACTCAAATGGCGGTGTTCGAGATGAGATGCATACCCTCACAAATGCATCGATAATAGTCGATGATTAGGGAGGACTCTTTGGCGCGGTTTTTAATCGCGCTTGCAAATAATCGAATCCATTACATAATAGTCGATAACGTTTGATAGATTGACTATACAGTAAGCGAGGGCAAACAAACGTAATTTCGGTTTCGTATAAAAGTCGCAGTTTTCGGTGTTTTCGGTTTTGTACGTATAGCCATTGTGGTCTAATGGTAATAACAACCAGGTCTAATGGTAGTAACCGGTTCCGGACTATTTAGTGCTTTGGAATTTATATACGGTACCTATTTCAGCCGTGGTGGTCTAGAGGTAGTGACACCCGCCTTACAATCGTGAGGTCGTGGGTTCAAATCCCCGGTCCCGTACCAATGAGTTCTTTGGAATTTATGTACGGAATTTCACACCACTGGCTTTTCGGTGAAGGAAAACATCGTGAGGCAACCTGCATACGTCCGTAGAAGAAATTCGATGGCGTATGTGAATCCACCAACCCGCACTGGGCCAGCGTGGTGGATATGGTCCAAACACCCTTCGTGGGTAGGCCTACGTCCTGCAGTGGACTATTAAAAAGGCTGGTACAGTACCTATTTCATACCACTGGCTTTTCAGTAAAATACTCAACAACTAGTGGTTCTCCGAGCAGTAGATCTCGCGACACATGTCTTTCATAGAATCTTCATAAGCCTATATTGCTAGTAGCTCATGACCGGACTTGGTTCATATCTTGTAATCTTGGAAAATACCCCCCCATATCAAAAATCTTAATTTTTAAAACATGTGTACCACGTTGAGATTTGTTGAAAAGTGCGACCTGTAGACGAAAACGAACCACTGGACAAACGAAAGCAAAATCGTCGTGCTTAAAACGTTTATCTTCGCTTACGCTTGATCAATTAAGTATACTAAGCGCCACACAAATCGGCGGATGAGATGTTAGCCGCAGATGACACTTCGCCGTGATTGGCCAGTTATTGCGCATGTGTGCACAATTCCGACGCCGCGTGTCGTAGTGCGTAGAGAGCGCGCGGGAGGCATGAGGTTGGCGGACGTTTACCTATATTTCGGCTTTTCGCAGCGTTCTGCGCATAACTTCCCATCCGCCGATTTGTGTGGCGCTTAGTAAACCTACTTACTCAAGAAAGTCCTTTGTCATGTAAGCCATTCGAAATTCATCCTATTCTCTTTGGCATAAGATTAGAAATCTATTGGCAAAGTGAAAGGTTACCTCAAGGTACATAGTTATCATGTAAGCCGCAATAATTTCGAAAATGAAATTATCACCCGGAAGCTTGCCAATGGCGCTACAAATGGACCTGGTCCAATTCTCGACACAGTAAACCCTTCCCCGATCGTAAACGTGGAGCTGAGGTGTTAATACTGTTAATGTAGGTGTGGGTGCTAATCTCAGAGGTAATGAAATTGACAGATGTACAGAAAACCAAAAGGCTGTCAGCTAGGTATTCATATTTATTTTATTTTGTACTAGTTTTTACCCGCGGCTTCGTCCGCATACGCAATATATTATTATAATTTATAGCCTTTGTGTTATTCTGACTTATAAGCTATATTATTGCAAAATTTCATCTCAATCCGTTCAATAGTTTTTGCGTGAAAGAGTAACTGTAGGGTTTCGTTTTTAAAATCTCCCGCCAATTGTGCTCGCCAATGGCACCGACCTGCGCGCGCACACCTGCGACGCAAGCGCCGCCGCGCTCCGCCGATATAACCGCGGTGGCAAAAAAAGGAAGCTCTTCGTTCGTTTTCGCATTTAAAAATGGTGTGCATAAAAGTTGTGAGAAATCGTAATAATTAGAAAATGCTAATGCTTAGTTGTGAACGATCCATGGACATTAAAATTGGTGACCAAATCAACCTCAACGTTTGTCGTCGAGAAGCAGGCCGGCCCACAAGCGGCGCAGGGACAGGTTAGTTTTTTGGGGAATTTATGTACCTACTTACCTACTTAATCAAAGTCTATCGCGACAGTAACAAACATCCATAAGCCCTCAGACCAAATAAAAAACCGGACAAGTGCGAGTCAGGCTCGCACATCGAGGGTTTCGTTGTTGAAATAATTAAAAAAATATTTTAGCATGTGCTAATGAAGTTCTTTTATATGATACCTTACATTATACGATTTACTCACTTTGAATTTTGAACCCATATTTTGTGAATTTTGAGGCCCCATTTTTTTGTGATTTAAACAAAAATGTACAGTTTTCAGATTTATTCCTATATGTATACTCTGAGACGATGCTTCTCGCCAAATTTCATAGTTCTATGTCAACGGAAAGTACCCTGTAGGTTTTGATTTTTGTGAGTGCGAAATATGCGGTTTTTTACGACATAAACGGCTCTAACTATTTTAAGCGATAACTGAGAAGTTTTTCTTATACACAACTGCAAGATACTATAGATATACGTATACAATTTAAATTTCAACTCGATATATTTACGCGTTCCCGAGATAAAGAGTCTTGACATACACACAGTCGGACAGACGGACAGATTGACAGACGGACAACAAAGTGATCCTATAAGGGTTCCGTTTTTTCCGTTTGAGGTATGGAACCCTAAAAATCCAGACAGAACATCGTGAACAGGCAAGTGAGCTGGGTTTTCTATACATGTGGTGAGTGTGTCGGTGTTGCGCTGCCATAGTTTGACTGACGAGCCAAGGCGTAGTTTCGTTGTACGTGTATGTTGTGTAATTGTCTCTGTACACGGTGAAATGTAGTTTTGCCAGCTTCAATTGTTTGTTCACAACATTCTGTCTTGATTTTTTGTTATTTAGTCTGAGTCTAAACCGAAAACAACGAAAATAAACATACAACTATAAACTATAGCAAAGTTTCTCGCGGAAATTTTTATCTGATATAAATATTTCATACCCAATAATGTATAGATATTTGGCGTAAAATCCAATCTCTAAAGTTATTCATAAACAATACCATCCCTTATTTTTGTATTAAAATATTCACGTAGTTGTCAAAATAGTTTTTCAGCACAGTTTCAGCTTATTGGTATTTAAAAATAAAGATGTGAAGTGAATATGTATTTTGATAGAAGGTTCAGTAGAAAAGTAATTTTATTTGATAAATCGTTCGTTGTCTGTTTTGTGGGGGAATAAACCGTGAAATCTCATCCTACTAATATTATAAACGTGAAAGTTTGTGAGGATGGATGGATGGATGGATGTATGAATGTTTGTTACTCTTTCACGCAAAAACTTTTGAACGGATTGAGATGAAACTTTGCAATAATATAGCTTATATATCAGAATAACACATAGGCTATAAATTATAATGATATATTGCGTATGCGGGCGAAGCCGCGGGTAAAAACTAGTATATTATAAACAGTTATTAAATATTTTCGAGTGTCAATGAAGAACCAAATAACTTTTTTTTTACGGAAATTTTCCAAAGATGTGGGATTGTACCTACCCACTAAAACCCCCCTCGGTACCCAGTCTTTTTGCTTTATCGGGAGCTTCGGGATCTCCAAAAGGAACGCACTGGTGTTCCCGGCACTTTGTGTGTCTACTCGCCTGGTATTATCACTAGGCTTGTACTATCCTTTACGACAGCGTTGCCACACACGCTGCCGTCCTCCTCGGGCCCGCTTGAGTGGATGACCAGAGCCCCAACTCTGACCACCCACGAGCCCAGGGGTCTCCATTTAGTAGGCTCTTACTATACTACAGACAGGGGATACCGATGCCGTATTCTAGTACCCAAACCAAAATATCAGGACAGAAAAAATCCAAAAATCTAGGTAAGTACTACTAGGTACATGAAAATCATCGTCATTTCAGAGAACTTTCGGGAACAACCCTCTATATGTAGGTTACTGTTGAACATTAATGGTGGCGACAAAGAGAGAGGCTTAAGTATATCCAATGATTGGATTGAATTTATGAAGTCATCTCTACACTGTACCGGCCTTTTGAAATTCATTGATGAACATAAGCTTGCTTACGAAGGGCCATATCCACCACTCTCCATCTCTCTCTCTCTCTCCACCACCAGTGTGGGTTGGTGGATTTGCATATTACGCCATCTAAGTTAATCAAATTAATAATTGTGGATGACAAACAAAATGAGATAGAAATAAAATAATGTGCATTGCAATGCAATTTGCAAACGTACCTACCTTTTACGTTAAATAAAATAAAACATATTAGAAATCTTATTTCTTTTCTGTACACGTATAGGAGCGTGTTGTTTTGTTGTTTTTCTTTACCTAAAAGTGTGGTAACCTTTGGTGTGAAATTCCGTACATAAATTCCAAACAACTCATTGGTACGGGACCGGGGATTCGAACCCACGACCTCACGATTGTAAGGCGGGTGTCACTACCTCTAGACCACCACGGCTTACACTAATAGTAATGTAAATGTATTCGTTGTTCGGTGGCGTCTGGCTGTTCGGTGAAGGAAAACATTGTGAGGCAACCTGCATACGTCCGTAGAAGAAATTCGATAGCGTACGCGAATCCACCAACCCATACTGGACCATCGTGGTGGATATGGCCCAAACACCCTTCGTGGGTAGGCCTACGTCCTGCAGTGGACTATTAAAAAGTCTGGTACAGTACAGTACAGTACTATTAATGTAAATTACAGAACTCTATAAATCATACATTTTCGTATGATGTATGTAAAACATTAGGGTTGGCATGAACGAGCGATAGTCGATCACAGCGCGACGCACGCCCTGACAAATGTATGCACATATATTACGTGAGGCAGCCCTGTCTCACCTCACTATCAATACTAAACGGTTATATTATTAGGTATACAATGCTGGAATTTGGTCTCAAACTATTTAAATATGTTAAATTTAGAATAATGCAACAAGAGAAACAAATCCAGAAGAGGCGATCTTAGAGTATGTGCAACAAGAGAACCATCGTGGCGTTATGGCAAACTGACAATAAGGTTTTAATCAGCAGCCAAGGCACCGACTATACGTCTTGGTAGACGCGAGTACTGATGAAAACCGAATTGCTGTCTATCAAGTATCAAACAATTTAGTTGTACTAGCAATGACAGAGCAGTGTTGTCGACGTAACAAAATTAGTAACAATTTTTTTTTGCAAAAAATAGAATGACCGACTTCACCCGTGTACAGAATTCGCGAATATTTCGCACGGATCGATGTAACATATTTCACATTATTGTTGATTTATCTAAAAAGGCACAGCCGATTTCGATAAAATTAAAATGTGACCAATTTCGAAGTGTACTCTTTCTAATAAAAAATAATTATTGAAATCGGACAACTATGAAAATATTTATGCGTGGTTATACATAAAAATATATCCTACTTCCTACTAATATTATAAACGCGAAAGTTTGTGGGGATGGATGGATGGATGAATGGATGGATGGGTGGATGGATGTATGGATGTTTGTTACTCTTTCACGCAAAAACTACTAAACGGATTGAGATGAAACTTTGCAATAACATAGCTTATACATCAGAATAACACATAGGATAAAAATTATAATGATATATTGCGTATGCGGGCGAAGCCGCGGGTAAAAACTTGTATATTTATACAACGTGTAACGGAAAGACTGAAAGTACCAAATCAGATAACGGTAACAAACTAGATGGGGGCATGTTTAGCCGTGTAAGTTCATTTGCTGATTTTTAATCTTTTTTTGAAAGACTAGTCATTTTTATGACTAATTCACATTTGCACAGCACTATCACACTAAACAGCTGTGAGGTCAATAACACGACCTTGCCCATCAAAATCAGACCACACCTCCTTGTTGTGACATGTTTGTTTACGTGCAAAAGATTTTTCTAGTCAGTCATATTTAATTTTTTTTAAAAAGTGAATGTTGTTATTTTGGCTCGCAATTTCGAATACAGCATCTATATAAGGTATAGTATCAACCCAATTTTTATGTATACAGCCTTTCCATTACACGTTGTATATAGGTCTATACGCGTCGAATTGTATACCACCTCTGGTGGTTCGTCCGTCAAGAAAGGACACGGGCGACCTCACCTACGACGCTTGTCTTTTTGCACAAACCCTATCATACACAATGTCATTGAACGAACAAACGACGTGAGAGAGGTCTCCGTTTTAATTGACGGAGTAACAAAAATAAGACAATCACATTTTTCGACGAATCTCGTCGAAAATTGAATGACAGGTTTATATAGTCAATTTTTTGTCAAGATTTGCTGAAAAATGCAATCTGTCGAAGAAAATGAAAATCCGGACAGATGAGAGCAAAATCGTCAATTCACAACTGGGATGCTTTGCTTCCTTTGTTTGCTTGGTAAATAAAATATTTTGCACTATGGAGAATACCTCATTAATGCTTCAATAAACACTCTTAAGGCGCCGCTTAATCATAAAGGTTTACATCACTTAATTACGGCAACATTGTCTCGGAATCTGCTCTTAACACTGCCTTAACACTGCTAATCTGCCTAATGCTAGCCTAAGTAAACTGGGAAATCAAACAAACCGCCCTTAAGTTACACGATGTTTTAGTTGCACATCAAATTTAATAAATGCGCACCAAATAGATGTGTTTGTCGATTTGCCAGAGGACGCATGTTTGTTAGTAGATATCAAATGGGGGTTAGTGTATTTAAAGTTGGAGATTGTTATATTGCAACCATCAGAAAAAATTCGATGGTTACAACCTTTGTCCCATAACAGCCTCAAATAGAATTGAAATTGTCAATACGTAACTAATAATTATTTTTCACAAAAAATGGCAGCTCTGATTTCCACCGTGTACAGATTTCGAATATTTTGCACGAATCGATGTGACATCAATGGAAATTATCGTTGATTTATCAAAAACGGCTCAGCCGATTTCAATAACATTTAAATGGGACCACCTTGGGAGTAACTCTTTTGAAATAAAAAATATTCACAATTAATGGTGATATGGTGAAAAGATGGTTCACAATTGGCGGAAATATCGATTAACAAACACAAAAAAAAATACATACAGACGAACATACCTAGTACCTCCTCTTTTTGGAAGTAATTAAAACATCCCCAAAAGGCATTATACCTTTATATGAAGACACGAGTTATTAGGTATACTTAGAGTTTTATGTTTTAAAAACTGCCAAAAAATTACCTCTAAACTCTAAACTACAAATTATAACGAAAAATGGTAGGAAATGGGTTCATGATCCGTTCAAGAGTCTAAAGAACTAGATTCAAAAATATTTGGTCCCAATTTTTAGTGAAAGAAAATGCCCACAAAAATTACAGCGTTTTGTTGTAAGTTTAAGGTTTTAGATGGCCAAATAATAGGCTATTTGACAACATAGAAAATATACTATTGATTGTGGTAATCCTTACAGATAATAGCCTGAAAAAGACATATTTCACATTATTTAAACTAAAATATATCTAATTTTCGCTAATCGCACGAAATAAAATACGATATTATTTCGATACTTATTGTATCTGTGACGTAAACGCTCTAAGAAGGGCGACAACTCTGGTGATGTCACATGATAGTAAACAAGAATTTCTCGATTGACTGCTGTTTGTGTAATTTGTGTTTTGTGATTTCGGAGTCATATTACAGGATCTGCAAGTTACTTTTAAAGTATTTTTTGTCAATTTTAAGATGTGAACTAGTGTATTTACTAAAGTTATTTACTTAGTGTGTGACGTCAAAGACCAGCGCCATTACAGAATGTCGTTTTTGGTGGGATTCTTTAACACTGATTTTCATTGTTAATACAGTAGATCTTTCGGAAATATCAATGAAGTGTGCTTATTATGTACTAACGAATAATTTAAAATGATTTCCAAAAACTAGTCAAATACCCTATTACCACCCTTAGTTACTAAGATGTCGCGCGTAAGCTTTACAGGGTATTTCTTGTAATTCTCTGGTGTTACAAAGGTACTAATGATTTTTTAATTTTATGGTAAATACCAACATGTATCTCAACATTTTTTGACTAAATAGAGAAATTTTACAAAAAATGAAAGCTTTGTTTTGCTACAAAATTACTGTAACTAAGTAGGTATTTGTTGCATCACTTGCTCTTAAAGTGGTCAAATAATTACCACCTTTAGTTACTAAAATGTCTCGGATAAGCTTAAAAAAGTTTTTCTTGCAACTTTTTAGTGTTTCAAGGGTGTTCATGATTTTTTAATATCTTCGAAAATTTTAAACACAGTCATATCTCAAACCAATAAAAAATTCTCAATGTCTCAAACATCGACAAAAATGCCACAGCGTTTTGTTGTTAATTTACGATTTTAGTTGCTCAAACAATTACCGCCCTTAGTTACTAAGATGTCTCGCGTAAGCTTAAAAGGGTGCTTCTTGCAACCCTTTGGTGTTACAAGGGTAGTGATGATTTAGCGATGTAGTGTCCGTGGGGCTGTCAATTTGTTGACAGATAAAACAAAGTCTACGTGATTCTGGACTTTGACTTTGGCTTTTCGTCGTGCCACAGTTTTTTAATTCGGACTGTTGTAATTTCGTCGTGCCACAATTTTTTAATTCAAACTGTTGTAAATGTGTCATATTGTCTCAATTATAATTACCTTGTATTTTGTTTGTTTTTAACCGATTTCCAAAATGGAGGAGGTACATGTTCGTCTGTACCTATGTATGTTCATCGATATTTTCGCCAATTGTGAACCGAAACTGAACTGTGTAAAAAAACCGGACAAGTGCGAGTGAGGCTCGCACATCGAGGGTTCCGTACAAACATACTGTTAAAATAATTTAAAACCTGTTTTAGCATGTGCTAATGAAGTTATTTTATACTAGCTGCCCGTCCCGGCTTTGCCCGGGTATGATTGGCTATACATATACTTACCACATAATGTAGGTATGCGCCACACACATGCTAGACATACCGGATGAACCATTATGATGAGTTAAAACCTACCCAAATCGCGAGAGTTTCCGTAGTCTTAAACTTTTCGAAGTTTATGAAAAAGAGATAGTAGGTATTGGCATATCTAAATAAAAGTGAGTTCGTATGTGTTGGGTGGCTGTACATAATATATAGCCCTGATTTCAGAAAATGACAATGATGAGAATGAAAGCGACGTTAAAATATTACAGACCCACATTCTATACATTCTACCCATGTAAGTTAGTTTCTTGATCTTGTCTTCACTCGAGAATTTTGAAAAACATTGGACATCAGTTCTACTTCTACGAATTGTGTGCCCTACCTAAGGCCTCTTCAACTTGCTAACCCAAAGAGCTGTGATGGAAGGAATCGAAGCGCTGGCATCCAACGTGTTCCGGACGTCACGACCAGATCTTAGATTCACGTGAAGACCTTCGCTACACTTGCCAATACATTGTCTACATTCGAGAACTTTAAGGTCGACAATTCGTTTCACATACTATGTGTAGGGGCGTAGCTACCGCAGTATCAGCCGTGTCAATAATACGGGGCTCCCGGGCTACAGGGGCCTTAACGTGTGTAAGCAAAACCTAGTAAAATGTTATCCTCAATGTCACTTAATCTCGTGCTTCCCGAAAAAAAATCATCTCTTTTTTTCCCGGGTTAAGCATTCTTCCAAAAGTTGTCCTAAGAGGCAGAAATTTTATAACAACTGAAATCGTCTTCAGCTAGACTTACTTAGCTGACATAGGTAATTATATTCTATTCATTATCAATTATCAATTTCCTGAAAAAAAGGCAAGAAAAGTGTATATTTCATTTGAATTGTTTGGCTAGCTCAATTTCTAGGAGGAAGTGACAACTTATAAATAACCGTCTTACCACTAAAGTTTTATCAGTACAAATTGTACGGCTAAACAGTGTTTAAATCTTTTGCAGTAAGGCGGTATATATTTATTTTAATTTAATGCAAGCATATTTGTTTCTTTTGTGAGAAATGAGTGATTTGGGCTCCCCAACTATGTTTGATTCTGGGCTCCTCCAAGGCACGCTACGCCACTGCATACCTATTTACTACCAATAAAACATAAATCGACACACTAATGGCAGAGATATATAACTTTGGTGGTCTAGTGGTAGTAACGCCTTTCCTACAATCGTGAGGTGGTGGGTTCAAATCCCGATCCTGTATCAATGAGTTTCTTTGGAACTTATGTACGGAATTTCAAATCATTGGCTTTTCGGCGAAGGAAAATATTGTGTGGCAATCTGCACCAACCCACACTGGGCCCTGGCACTGGTGGTGGATATGGCCCAAGCACCCTTCTCAATTCTCAATGACCCGTTTCCTCGAATCTCGACGTTATGTCACCTAATAAGTGCCTGTAACCGAGCACTTTGGCATCGCGCGGCGTTGTAGTCGGCTTGGAATCGTCTTACGACTAACTAAAAAGCCTGCCCACTACGTAGCTTGGGCAGGATTTTGTCTCGGACACTTTTTTCACGATTGTGACTCTATAGATATTTGCTCGAAGTGAATTTTGTATTATGCACATTGTACAAAGTACATGAATTGCCAAGCGGAGTGAGCGGCGAAACAAAACTTTTATAATACTTACATTTTTGAACTCGTAATATCTTTGTAATAAAATGTCTGAATTAAATAATTTAAAAAGTTGCGTAAAGCTATTGAAACAGTCTTGAATATGAAATAATTTATTTTGATAAGGATTAATACCAAGATACAAATTAAGATCCTTTTCCTGCGACGGTATTTCAATTAATTTTTAAGAATAAAAGAACAGTTATTACGGCTTAACTATAATAGTTAGATATATGCTGTCGCGACATTTTTTGTAAATTATGGTGTGTTCTATAAAGTCGTAGTACATTATTTTATTCCATCATCAATAGTTTTCGCAGCGCACGCGACGTAAGGAATTTTTCAGGTCTTTTTTTTACACCTTATGTTACATTATTGGAGTTTTAGTAAGGATCCCTAATTTTTTTTTAAATATAATATAGCCTATGTTACTCGGGGATAATGTAACTTTCTAAAGGTGAAAGAATTTTTGAAATCGGTCCAGTAGTTTCGGAGCCTATTCATTACAAACAAACAAACAAATCTTTCCTCTTTATAATATTAGTATAGATGATACCTTACAAGATACGATTTACTCACTTTGAATTTTGAACCCCTATTTTGTGAATTTTGATGCCCTATTTTTATGTGATTTAAATAAAAATGTACAGTTTTCAGATTTATTCCTATATATGTACTCTAAGACAATGCTCTTTGCCATATTTCATAGTTCCATGTCAAAGGGAAGTACCCGGTAGGTTTTGGTTTTTGTGAGCGTTGAAATATGCGTTTTTTTACAACATAAACGGCTCTAACTTTTTTATACGGTAACTGAGAAACTTTCCTTTTACACAACTGCAAGAATTCATAGGTTTACGTATATAGTTTAAATTTCAACTCGATATCTTTACGCGTTCCCGAGATAAAGAGTCTTGACATACACATAGACGGACAGACGGACAGACGGACAACAAAGTGATCCTATAAGGGTTCCGTTTTTTCCTTTTGAGGTACGGAACCCTAAAAAAATTGAATGCGTATACCAAGTATACAGTCATACTTGGTATACCCTTCCGAACTTTTTTTTAACCTATGCTGTCCCACTCCTGGGCAGAAGTCTCCCTCATTTCCTTCCAAATCCTTTCGAACTAAAAAAAGTTTTTTTTGTTTCGGTTCACAATAGGGTGGTTGAATGATATTGAATTAATTAAAATTATTAAAATTAATAAGTACCTCAGTACCTCAAGTCGAAAGTTTTCGACCAGTGTGTGTTGCCAGTGATGACTTATGGCACAGAAACGTGGTCTCTCACTATGGGCCTTATCAGTAAGCTCCAAGTAGCCCAACGAGCTGTGGAGAGGGCTATGCTCGGAGTCTCTCTGCGAGATCGCATCAGGAATGATGAGATCCGTAGAAGAACCAAAGTTACCGACATAGCCCAACGGATTAGCAAGTTGAAATGGCAATGGGCAGGGCACATAGCGCGGAGGACTGATGACCGGTGGAGTTGAAAAGTTCTCGAGTGGAGACCACGTACCGGCAAGCGCAGCGTAGGACGTCCACCCACAAGGTGGACAGATGACCACATTAAGACCGCAGGATCGCGCTGGATGCAAGCCGCTTCCAACCGGTCTACTGGAGATCCATAGGGGAGGCCTATGTCCAGCAGTGTACGTCCTTTGGCTGATGGATGAATGGATTAAAATGAGTGAATTCTGCAATCAATTATGATTCGTAAACTGAGAAAATAACAAAAATTGGATAATCAAGTTCAGAGATATGAGCTCGTAAAGATTTTGGTAGGGATTAAGAGGGGATGTTTTGTTCTTTTCCCACAAAGCATAACATAGTATGGCTAATGTATGATACTTACGGTGTCGTCATATTCTGCTATAGTGCGCTAATTGTCTAGCAAGAAAATAAATGTTTGTAACTTCTTTATATGATTGATTTTATTTTTGTTTTCGTTAATCGGCTCTGTATATGGTTACCTTTTACAAGAGGACATCAAAAAAAAATTGTCAACTAGCCAATTCCCATTAAAACTTTAACGAAAACGATAGAGCCGTTTTTGAACAATTAACAATTGACTCTCGACAAAAAGGGGTCGGACCCCCTATCCCCTACGACCTACGGTCGGAGTATTTTACAATGATGTAGGTACCTGTCTACATATTTAATCATATTCTTCTTAAAGTCACTTTGTAATACAAAACTTTGTATTTGTAAAAAACAAACAAATTAAACATAAATCCGCATTCTTCTTAAAACCTGACAATCGTTCGAATACACGTTTCGGCAGACGCAAACAATAAAAAAATGAAAATTTATGTGAAAACAATGATATATGCCTGAGTCTGCAATCGACGCAATTTATGGAATTTCCAGCCACCCAATGGATTAAAGGGATAAACGCACGGATTTCGAAAATATAGATGTGGTAAGCCGTGGTGGTCTAGCGGTAGTGACATACGCTTAACAATTGTGAGGTCGTGGGTTAAAATCTCGGTCCCGTAGTCCATACCAATGATTCGTTTGGAATTTATGTACGGAATTTCACACCACTGGCATTTCGGTGAAGGAAAACATCGTGAGGCAACCTGCAAATGTTCGTAGATCTATCAACCCACACTGGGCCAGCATGGTGGATATGGCCCAACCACCCTTCGGAGCTTCGAGGCCTACGTCCTTGAGTGGAATATTAAAAACACTGGTAAAGTACAGTACAGATCTGATGCGGAAGTAAATAAGTTCGTACGGGCCTGGTAGCTAGCCCTGGTGTCAGATTTTTTAAGATGTCTGTAGACCTAACCGGTTAAAACAAGCTAGACTTACTATACGTAACACCCGAGTCAGTATCGCTCAGTTGAAAATGCCACTCGCAGTCACTCATCCGAAGACTGATTGTACCGAACATTGCTTAACTTCCGTGATCGTTGTCAAACACCTAGTAAAGCTATGAGCGCTACAATATATGCCAGATACTAATATCCTACTTCCTACTAATATTATAAACGCGAAAGTTTGTGAGAATGTATGGGTGTGTGTTACTCTTTCACGCACAAACGGTCTAACCGATTTAGATGAAATTCAGTATGAAGGTAGCTTAATCCTAAGATTAACACAGCTACTTTTTATCTCGGGCTAACGCAGGTAACACCGCGGGGCGCAACTAGTACTCTATATATGGACATATATTTTTAAATACCTATACAGGGTTATTTCTAATCAATTAGCATTCTTTTAGTGGCTTATTCTGTACATCAAAACTAACAACTTTTTTTCAGCGACTTTTGCCAAGCTAAAAAAAAACGGCTGTTTCATACATTTTGTCGCGGGTGAACGATATTTTTCTATGGAACAATATTTTTTTTTTAGGTTTGAGAAAAGTTGTGGAACAAAAGTTGTTAGTTTTAATGTGCAGAATAAGCTCCTGAAAAGATGCTAATTGATTAGAAGTAACCCTGTATACTTACTAGTTTATTTGATAACATACCGACATAGACCAAGCACCTAATTCTTACCATGCGGAGAATCAAACCCACGCCTCTTTGGCTTAGGAATCAGGGTCACAACTAACCTTTGGGCTACCGAGGCCATAACTGCTTTTATTTAAAAATAGTGAACATAAATTCTCACCCAAATTTCATAAAATAAAGTGTAAATTCACCGCATCCAAGTCTTTGCACTCTGTTACCTTATGCATTTTGCTTACAACAATGCGGTACATTGTATACACATACTCACACATTCACTTACACAACTACATTCACAAAATGGTAATACTATGTGTAAACATCATTCGATTTTGTTATAAATTATGCCTGAATTGTAGGTAGGTATAATTTATTTTTCATCACATCTATTCGAAAAGGACTACTTGGTACGCCTTTAAGTGCGCCCAAAGGAGGTGTTTTCTATAAGGAACTTTATAAGTACGCCGGAATTATCTTTGCCGCGCACTTTTTGAATTTGGAACAAATAAGTGCGACGGAATGATCTTTGCCGCGCACTTTTTGAATTTGGAAATATTTCTAATGTTAGTGTTCAGCGACAAGACAATGAATGAAAATAATGTAAATATAAGTTTTCATTGGTTTTATTATTAGATACCATTTAATTTCAATTTAGTTGTTACTCTACGTTTTATTAAAAAATAATATTATTGTAAAATATGAGCCGCCTTTTGTTTTCTCATAAAGGTGATGAAAAGTAGAGTGTACCACTCCGGCGCAAAATATATTTTTGTCTCGGGCGACGTACTTTGAATCCCTCGCTACGTTCAGGATTCTACTCTAGAATCCCTCACTTCGCTTTCGATTCAAAAAAGCGCCCTCGCCGTAAAAAGTATTATTTTGCTCCCATATGATACAATCTACTATTTTGTTATATACGATTCTGATAAATAATTATTTATTATCATCCAAAAAAACGTCCGCTACTGGCCATAATTCTCCTTTTTAGATATTTACTAAGGAATACTTTAAATACGCGATATAGGTTTCAGGAAAAAATTTGAAGACGAGCGAAACCGCTAATAAAAGCTAGTCTCTAACAACCAGTCTCTATAAAGCCAAAATCCCCCCCCCCTCGACGAGTCGTCATAGTCAGACGTGTTATGTTTTGCTCCGCGAATTTAATTCGAAATCTCCTGTAAAAGATATTGTTTTTTGCAAGAAAGTAAACAGTGACATTTTAGTGAAGTGCCTTCACTTTTTCACAAGAACTGCTATCAATTTCAAGTGCAAGAAAAGCGAATTTTTGGATTTTTAGTTCGCTTTTTGTCACTGTTTCCTTGTGAGTACTTTTGACATACCTCCTAATTGTTTTGAAAAACTGTCTGCAACGACTGCAACATTGTACAGAGCAATACACATCGGTAACAACGACGCCTGACATTTTTTCTGTAGCAATTCCCTAGTGCTACATTTTTAGTCACATATTCTTGTCAGTGATAACAATGCCGGGTGATCGGACTTCACCATCCACTCCAGAGCAAAGCCCTCTTCATGGTCTGGGCCAGCTCAGTGACTCGATACAAGCAGCTAGTTCCAGTGGGAAAAAAATCCCCCGGTCTTCGACCGGCGAGCGGAAAAGGAAGGCGTCAGACAACGACGATGGGGATTCACGATCTGTTATTACTGAATTACGTACGATGTTCAGAAATTTCTCATCTGAACATGACAAAAAATTTACCTGATTCCAAAAGTCGATTGAAAAGCAGATCAACTCAAAGCTTGATACATTTAAAAACGACTTAGGAGAATTAATAAAATCCTTTGAATATTTAACTACGCGACACGAAGAGCTCGAAAAAGAAGTACATCAAATAAAAACAGAACGCGAAGCTGAAAAAAAATACGTCTGCCAGTTAGAAGAGAAGCTGGAGTTTTTAAATCGGCGCTCTCGACAAACTAGCATCGAAATTCGCAATGTTCCAAGTCTCGACGATACAAGATCCACCGAATCCAAAACTCAACTTATTGAAGCAGTCAAAAAGTTGTCCCAGTCCATGAACGTAAATGTGGACCGTTGTGATATCAAAGACGTAATGCGAACGACGAGTAAGAATGAGTCGAACAAACCGATTGTAGTAGAGTTTGTATCAGTTTTGAAAAAAGACGAAATACTGAGCTCACTAAAAAAGTTCAACAAGGGTAAAAAATCAGATGACAGGTTAAACACATCTTATTTGAATATCAAAGGCCCTAAGAAACCAATCTACGTGTCTGAATTACTCACCCCTAAAGCAAAGTCACTCTTATACTCGGCGCGCGACTTTGCCAAAACCGAGGGATATCACTACTGCTGGCCGTCAAATGGGATCATATACCTGCGGAAAAACGAAAAGGCAGCCCTGGTGCGACTTAACAACGTCGCGGATCTGAACAAGCTTCGTCCACAGAAATGACTAGATATATTTTATAATTTAACAATTACATTGATGCTAATGTTATTAATAAATCAGCTATCCTTTTTAATTAATGTATTAAATTTTCTAATGACTAATTTTGACATTAAAATTTTATTAACTTTCTTACTTAATAGTTACCATTTAATATTTTGCTTTGATTTAGATATATTAATTTGTTTGTATCTGATATTCCATAGTAATAAGATGTTTGATATTTTGCATTTAAACTGTTTATACCAATTCGATGCTATCGCTTGCACACAAATCGGAACTGAATCTCTTCAATTCAATATTGCCATTTTATTTCACACTCTACATTTACACACAAACTTCAATCTTTGTCCAAATACACTCACCAATTTACTATTTATCTACTTATCAAGTTCATACATAGATGTTGATAGGTCAGGTCAGCAAATACGTTTTCTAAATTCGTCAAAAACTCGTAAAAATCTGTCTAAATACGAATACCTCAGAATTTCTAAATGCACTTTTACCCGAGCTGTCGTCTTTAATTTTATATGGGTCATGATTTCTCTTACGGAAATCAGTATCATGTTATTCATGCGTCTTTCAATAACAGTTAGTTTAGATAATGGATAGGACAGTTCACGATATAACTAGAAATATAGATAGTTTTACTCCATCGACATCAGCTGTTTGTGTGCCGGAAGAATGTGTTTCTCACGTCACAGATAGCAAAAATAATCTAAACATAATTAGTCAAAACATAAGGAGTATAACACGCAATTTCGACAACTTTGTAACTCTTTTATACAGAGTCAAAATAGTGCCAGACGTTATAATACTCAGCGAATGTTGGCTGTCCGGTAATAAGCTCGTTCCTCAACTCGACGATTATAGCTGTAGTATGTCAACTAAATTCTATAATCAGAATGACGGTCTGGTTTTGTATTCAAAAAGTTCCCTTAACCTTAACGTTTTTGAACCTAATTTTTCCGAAGGTAACTGTATTGTTGCAACTACCTCTAACTCTTTAGCTATTATAGGAATATATCGGCCACCTCAATTCAAAAATATTAATACTTTTATAAATTCACTTGATTGCGTGCTGACATCTTTAAAAAACTACAAGACGATAGCAATTTGTGGTGATATGAATGTGAATATTTCGAAAGACCCTCCGGACGGAAAGGTAAATAAATATTTAAACATGTTAGCCTCACATGGCCTCCTGCCAGCTCACACACTCTCGACATGTGGAAACAGTTGTATTGATCATATTTTACTAAAATCTAGACTGAATTCCAAAACACTTGTCATTGAAAATAGCGTTACAGATCACTTTACATTACTTTTTTCTCTGGACAGAAAAACTCCAATCACTAGAAATAATAATTATGTCTCGAAATTAAACTATTCAAAAATAAATGAACAACTAATATCAACAGATTTTACTTCAGTTCTAAAAGCTAATGATGCGGACACCGCGGCGAATATATTGGTATCCACAGTGTCAAATATAATCACTTCAAATACTAGTGTGGTGAAAATATCTCGACGTAGAGCTCCTATTAAGCCATGGATTACTCCAGGCTTAATACGTTGCATGAAAAACCGGGATAAATTACACAAAAAATATAAAGAGGAGCCGAATAATCTCACTGCCGAAACCACTTACTCACTTTCTTCGAAAAATAAAAACTCAGTACGAACGCTCTGAGATCGTAAAAGCAAAAAATTCTAAAGAGATGTGGAAAGCGATAAATAAAATTGCCAACCTCAACCCTCGTAAATCTAATTCAAATGATCTTATGTCCATTGCATGTAATCCGAAGGCAGCAGCAAACAAAGTTAATAAATATTTCGCTGGCGTGGGCGAAGCATTGGCTCTAAATATTGTGAACTCTTCTCAAACCGTCCAGTCTACAGTGTCATTTTCTACTGAACCAAATCGACCGGTACATTCGTTTTCGCTGGCGGAAACAGACCTCACAGAAATAGTAACTATTATCAATTCTCTTAAAAATAGTAATACTGCTGGTATAGACAATATCTCTACTAGAATTATAAAGGAGAACAAATTTGTTTTGGCTGGACCACTGACTCATATTTGCAATCTTTCCATTAATACGGGTCACTTTCCGGAGGCTTTCAAAACAGCTATCATTATTCCGATACACAAAAATGGTCAAAAGGATATAATTGGCAACTATCGGCCTATTTCAATCCTGCCAGCTTTTTCTAAAATACTAGAGCGGGTCATGAATAATAGGTTGATGAATTACCTAGAAGACCGGCACTTTCTCTCTGATCATCAATTCGGCTTCCGAAAGAACAGGTCGACTTCGGATGCAGTTAGTGAACTCACGAATCACGTGGCTGAAGTGTTAGATTCTGGTGGGAAATGCCTTGCAATATTTCTCGATATTGCAAAGGCGTTTGATACCGTTTCAATTCCTTTGCTAATAAAACAGATGGAAGAGTTCGGAGTCCGTGGTCTTCAGCTCAATTTGTTCACTGACTGCCTGACAGGTAGGAAACAATGTGTCAAACTTGGTGATGTAATCAGCGACACCGAAACCGTTAATTACGGTGTCCCACAGGGCAGCATTATGGGCCCAACATATTTTTTGGGGTATATTAACGGACTGTGTAACCTGGCTCTGGAAAATGGCAAAATAATTACTTTTGCAGATGACACAGCCCTCATTTTCCGTGGGAAAACCTGGGAAGAAGCTTTTGATTACGCTCAGAAAGGCTTCAATAAGGTCAATGCCTGGTTAACCCAAAATTTACTAAGCCTTAACACTGAAAAAACTAAAATAATACCATTCTCTATCCTAAAAAGAACTCAACCTTCTACCCACCCTAACTTAAATGTAATTGCTCACACTTGCTCCGATAACGATCACTCTCAGGAACGTAGCTGCTCTTGTAAGCCTCTGGAAAGAGAAGTCAAAATTCGATACCTTGGTGTTGTCATCGACCGTCACCTGAACTTTGCAAACCATATAAAAACCTTAACCGGTAGAGTTAGGAAGTTGGTCGCGGTGTTCAGGAATATTAGGCACGTTGCTGATAAAAATATTTTGCGTACTACTTACTTCGCTCTATGTCAATCGCTGATAATTTACTGTATTGAAGCATGGGGCGGAGCTGCGAAAACACATTTGTCGGCTCTAGAAAAAGCTCAAAGATCTATCCTTAAGGTGAGCAATTTTCTTCCCTTTAGGTACCCTACTTCCGACCTTTACCGCGACACTGCTGTGCTCACAGTCAGACAACTTTTTTTGTTGAGAATCATTCTAAAACAGCACAAGCTATGTCCACTGACCACAGACAGCCAAACTCATACCAAACGCCGCACAGACAAGGTGTTCAGTATGCCTAGCGCCAAAACATTTTTCATAAACAGATTTTCCTGTTTCCTGGGAGGCTACATTTATAACAAACTGTCAACAGAAGTAGAGTTAAGACAACTTAATACATTTTGTCTTAAAAAGACAGTGACAGACATTCTTCAAAAACTCTCCTACAACGAAACTGAAAGCTTGCTCTCGGTATTGAGGTAATCGAACTATCAGATAAACACACACACACACACGCATAGTATATGGTAGGTATTTTATATCCTTGTTGTTATACTTAAAATTGTTATTTACTGAATAATTGAAAAAATTGTTTTGAAGAGATTTTATGATTTTTATGATTATTGTTATTTGCATTAAGTAAGTTTTAAACGATGACTTCTGATATTTAAAATAATTTTTTAGCACATTATGTTTAGAGTAAATTAGGTAATTTCCTTTTCTCACAATGACGTAAATCGATTATAATAATGTAAAGCCAACTTTATAAGGGGGCACGGATTTTCCGAGACACAAGCTTAAAGCTTAGTTCGGCAATCCATAGCTCACAAATATAGTAGCTAATAAATAAGTTCATTTAGGTTATTAATGTTAAATTCTATATATTTTATGTTTATTAGCAAAATTGTAATTTATTTGTGTCAATAAATCATTTCATTCATTCATTCAATAGTGTTCGATCAGTGTGAGCTACTATAGTTATAGTGATAACTGTGGCACTGAAACGTGTTCTCTTACATAATTACAATCTCTTCTGTGGGCCTAATTAATATGCTCCAAGTAGTACAACGAGATATAGTCGTGGTGGTCAAGAGGTAGTGACACCCGCCTTATAATCGTGAAGTCGTGGGTTTAAATCCCCGGTCCCGTACCAATGAGTTCTTTGGAATTTATGTACGGAATTTCACACCACTGGCTTTTCGGTGAAGGAAAACATCGTGAGGCAACCTGCATACGCCCGTAGAAGAAATTCCAAGGCGTATGTGAATCCACCAACCCACACTGGGCCAGCGTGGTGGATATGGTCTAAACACCCTTCGTGGGTAGGCCTACGTCCTGCAGTGGACTATTAAAAAGGCTTGTACAGTACAGTACAGCACAACGAGCTATGGAGAGGGATATATTCGGAGTCTTTCTGCGAGATCGAATCAGGTATGATGTTTATCCATAGAAGAACCAAAGTTACCGACATAGCTCATCGGATGGCAAGTTGAAATGGCAGTTGGCCGGGCACATAACACGGAGGACTGATAACCGAAAAGGGTCGAAAGTTTTCGAGTGGAGACCACGTGCCGGCAAGCGCAGCGTCGGACAACCCATAAGGTTTTTTTTTGGGACATCTTACACACGGCCTCTGACCCCAAACCAAGCAAAGCTTGTGATATGGCTGCCAGAGACTGATATACTACATATACTTTTTTTAAATACATACTTATATAGATAGTAACTAAATAACACAGAGACACAGAGCAAACACTTATATTCATCACATAAATATTTGCCCTGGGTGGGAATCGAACCCACGCCTCTTTGATCCAGAAGTTAGGGTCACTAACCACTGAGCCACCGAGGCAGTCATTCAGAGGTGGACGGATGACCTCATTAAGACCGCAAGATCGCGCTGGATACAAGCTGCCACCAATCGGTTTTATTCAATATCCATAGGGGAGGCCCATATCCAGCAGTGAATGTCCTATGGCAGATGGGTGTATTAAACCGGTTGTATATTGATTATAATTTTTCAGCCTGACCGTGTGAATGTAATTCGTAGTCAAAGTTCTTTTAGTTGTATGTGACAGAGCGAACGAAGTTTTAACTTTAATTTGATGATTTTGCTTTCGTCCACCCGGATGTTGCTTCTCCTTTACAGGTCGCATTTTTAAACAAATCTTTACAAAATGGTTTCACAGTTTGTTGCACTTTTTTTGGATAATCATATCTATTTTGAATAACCATGTATATTATTTTACTATGGAAATTAACGTGGTTTTCACACATTTTATACTATATATATAACGGGATTGAACTCACGTGTAGGGATAGACTCAGTACATTGCGAGACGGCTCCGCGTGCTAGCACTCGCCAACTTGAGAAAGGTCGCCGAATGCGACCGAAACTTTAGTCGTTACGACTATCCCTACACGTGAGTATAGTCCCGTTATATATAAGTATAACATGTATATTATACTAAGAATATTTGCTATTACTTAGAATCTAAAGTCTGAAAGCTAGATAATAATATTATTATTTTGAAACGAAGACACACAAAATGCTTTGACAATTTTCCTTTCAACAAAGCTATTGTTCTCATTGATATGCACAAAGACCTATGTCATTGATAATACGCTCAAAGCAACGTCTTTAGGTATTCAAATACTCGTACAGCTAAAGATGTCACAGACGTTGATAATTTGAGCTTAAGTATAAGTACTTACTTGTAATATTAGCATGTAAAATGTTTCTTTTTTTATTTCTTAAAGCGTTCCAGATTCTGGCTGATTTGTATGAGGAATGTGGATTCGAAACGCTTGGTTCTAACGCGCGGAATGTCCACAATAAAAGTGTGGCGCTTTGGTCGCGTCTGTCTAGCCTTACGATAGAAAAAAGGGTCAGTATAAAAATCTCTAGAATCGGAAAAAATCCGTGGAAACTAACCGAAAAAAGATATTACAAAATCCTAACATTAAGATAAAACAATTGGAAATCTCGACAAAGAAGAAAGAAAAACAGAAATGAAGCTATTTGGATGTACAAAGGCCGTTTCTATTTTAAAATTGGTTCAGTAAAGACATACGGAACCGAGGGCTATTACTACGGTTTTTACATTAGACCATGTTTGGCGAAACGCCAATAGTTCTTGTTCTGTGTGGTTCCTTGTAGATTTTCTTTTGAGACGGGGAATAATAGTTGCCTAAATACTGTATTACTCTCAGAGGATCAAACAAATTAAAACAATTTAAATTTAAATTAATAGTTATTTGTTATACAAGAGTGCAAAGTTGCTTTTGCTCTATTTTGATGACCGAGCAAGTGAAGGATTCTAAAATTGAATCACGAGCGCAGCGCGCACTTCAAAAATTAGAATCCTGAGCGTTAGAGAGGGAATCCAAAGAGCACAAGGTGAAAAATCTTTGCACTCGAGTGGAGTTCTTCGCTGACGTGGGATGAAAAGTTACGTGTTAACTTTTCATCCCACCTCAGCGAGGAAATAACTAAAGTCGTCTACATTTCGTAAGTACTGTTTCAAATACTTCTCGCGTGATTGCGTGTGAGAAAGTGCATATGCGCATTATTAACAGTTTCAGTCAATTCTGTTGGTGTCAAATAAATTTTCTCGTCGCTAGAATCACTAATTTTAGGTTTTTCACTTAATTTCTAGTTTCTTGCTTTTAACATTAGAACTAAAAATACTCAGTATATTAATAAATCGGAAACTTAGTGCACACGATGTTCTAAATTTAATTTTACTTTCCCCTCTAGCGGGTAAAAACGACTTTTGCACTCAGATATCGAAGAGCAAACATAGTCATTTCGAGATGTAGGGACGAAAAAATAATTATAGTCACGATATACATTATTTACTTACACGCAAAACCTAATACGAAAAGTAAATCGACCAATAAATTCTGAGATTTTGATTTAAATTTAAAATTCTATTAGAAGGAATCAAATTTTGTATCGCACAAAGACGCATCATTCCCACCATCTTAAGCCTACCAGCTTAATACCGATATTATTGGAACTCAAGGCTCTTACCACAAAATATCGCTTCTCCACTAACTAATCTTTGCCATAACTTACTGAGGCGTACAAACTTGGACTGTATATCTTACTAGATGACTACTCCGTGCGGTCACTGCAGTTCGGGTTTAGCAGTAGGTACTTATCGATGATATTACACTAACCATAGACAAGTTATTAGGCGAAAGAGGCGTTTTCTAAAAAAAAAAATTGTTATAAGATAAGATAACGTTTATTTTGCTCAAAAAGTTACAGGTTTTGGAGTTAGTAAATCTTGATGATGCTTAAAGTAATGTTAGTAGGTAGGTACTTAGATTAAATTTACAAACTTCCAGAGTGGAACCCTAAATCTCACACTAGGGTGGTCCTGTGTCGTGAGATTTAGTCTCTTCCGCTTTTAGATAAGACATCTCATAATATTACCTAATGTAATGAAATAAGTGACTTAACAATGAGTTCTTAGTAATTTACTTAAATAAAAGTACAAGTAATTTCCATTTTTCGATTGCGTAATGTTTGTGTGTAGCGTGCGTGTTGGTGTGTGAGTGGGTGTATGTTGCGAGTGTGTCTGTACAGTGAGGGCTTTGCTTAATTAATACTTTGAAGCAACTGGCGTGTTTATTATTTTTTTATTTTGATAGATATGGATAAGGTGGGACGAGATTTTAGTGTTTTTAAGAGTGTTAAACGTGGCAGATATTCCTATGGAGTCATTTTTAGAATGTTTTCGGTTACATATTTATCTATTGATCATTAGTATGTTTTCAGTTGCGTTGCGATCTAAACAAGACAGCCAAAGTATCCAGATTATAAAAGTATCCAATAGATGGCGACAATAGTTTGAAATCGTCGATCCTTTGACTATGGAAATCGTACTGTCATTGTCAAGATGTCTTCTTCTTTTTTATGTTTTGGCGTGGCATTGTTGTTCATTAAGTATTGTAGACTTTAATACTGGTATCTCTCTCACACCCTATTCCAGTTGATAATGACAGATCAATTTATATGACTATTACGCCATCTAGTAAGTTTTGTGAAACTATAATTTTTTTTGAAAACGCCTTATTAAACTTCTTAGCGGCTGTGACTTCCTACAAGTGTGAAGTTTGCTACAAACTGCGCAAACCCCAATTTCAGCGCAGCTTTTATGTGAGCTTCTCTGCTTCAGTCGGGATTGGGCTTCGCGCAGCTTGTAGCTAACTTCAGAGTAATCAAGAAATTTGATTCTGGCGAGGAGATATGGTTGTCACAATCTGGCGGATTCAAATTTGAAATTTAACACAAAAAATTTTGCTTAAACATTTTTTTTATTACATTAGGTAGGTATTGGCGTTGCACCTAGATGCAATCAACTAAGTAGGTTTAACCCAATACCTATAATTATACTATTTTTGGATACTTGAACTGATTTTATTTAAAAAATAAATTAAATAAAAGAGAAACGAAATATCGGACGATGTTTCCACGACGGTGGCTCAAGGCAAAGTGTGTTTTTTTTTATGAATGACTTATAGCTGTTGGCCGCTGAAGCCTTTACCGCTTACCATGGGCATGGACATGGGCGAGCGCGGAAGGCGGCTGAGCCCTAAGATTAGGTTATAGGGTGACAGCGCAAGGGCACCTGAGAAGGTACGGACCTCGGCTTGGGCCGTCACCCGGCGGGGGAGATCAGACTTCCCCGGGCACCCCAGAAGGGGTGTGCCCTGTGGCCCTAATAGGTTGAGCTGTTTGACTATTTGGAGAAAATCTAACCGATCTTCTGACAGATCCTGAGGATCCTCGACCTCGCCGGCGGGGTCGGTGT
This sequence comes from Hypomecis punctinalis, assembly GCA_949316475.1. Taxonomy (NCBI): domain Eukaryota; kingdom Metazoa; phylum Arthropoda; class Insecta; order Lepidoptera; family Geometridae; genus Hypomecis; species Hypomecis punctinalis. The sequence goes on along the minus strand of OX438820.1, from coordinate 7,814,585 downwards.
ATGTCTGTGTGCCTTTGGTAACCGGCGCCTATACCAAATACGGAATACTTCCTGTTGCAGGGAGCTTTCGGATCGGGTGACCCCAGCGCCGCAAAGGTGACTACGGCGATGGGGTCATCCGGGTCGCCCAGGAGGTGTTTGGGGCGGCGACGGAGAGGTGGTAGGTGTGTAGTGTCTGGCGTGTAGTCCGAGGCTTGAACTGCGAGTGGGTTGGGGTGGTGAGGGGCCCTATCAAAGTAGCGGCGAGAGAGGTATTGGATGTACTGAGTGATAGAGGGGAGTTCGAGATCGCAGTGCAGGTCAGAGTTTCGCATGAACCAGCGAGCTTCGACTGCTTTGCGAATGAACCTATTCTGAATGACCTGGAAATTGTCCAGGTCAATACGGGAGGCGTGGCCGAAGACCACGGAAGCATAGGTCATGACTGTGCGGATACACGTTTTGTAAATTGTCACCTTATTTCTAAGGGACATTTTACTACGTGAGACGAGAAGTGGAAAAGTCGGCGCGGCGTTTGCGCATCGCCTTTTATATCATTCGCCGGCTGGTACTAGTCTACCTTCCAACACTATAGTTACTAGTAGTTATCGGAACAGTAGACTTCCACTAACTAATCTTTGGCATAACTGAATGAGGCGTACAAACTTGGATTGTACGAGTATATGTTACTAGATGACTATTTGGTGAGGTAACTGTAGTTCGGTTTTAGCAGAATTTGTCGATGATTCTTTCTATAGATAAGTTATATCATATCTACTACAAAATGTCCATAAAAGATAGAAACGCAGCGGTTGCAAAGATTTTGAGGCGAATGGAGGAAAATTTAGTTAGTCATAGATTAAATTAGTTATGGATTGCGTGATGCCCAGAGAGCTCAGACTTTTTCTTACAAAAAAAGTTACTGTTTAGTTCAATCAAAATTGCTGTTGCAGTGCTTTTTCTGTTTGAAGTCAAAATCAAAGTCAAAGGGTATTGGCAATTTTAGTTGTATTGGAACGATTTATTATTATGTTTTCTAGATTATCGTTAAAAAATTCCTCTAATGTGTAATAGCGTTTCGATAAAAAGATTATTTTTAGTTGTTTTATGAAACAGTTTTCTCTTTCGATATCTTTTAGATTATTTGGCAATTTATAGAATATTTTTATAGTCTAGAATTTGAGCTAGAACTGTGCATTGCTAAGTTAGACTTTGGTTCTACGAGTTTATGTCTATATTGTGATCTAATTTTGTGCGATTTATCAGACGCTTTGTTAAAATAGTCAGGGTGCTTTTTGACAAATTTGCATATTTCAAATATATAAATAGATACCAGGGACATAGTTTCAAGTTTTATAAAGTATGGTTTATGGAATTTTGGTTTGGTAATATCGGGAGTTTGAGATGTCTAGAGACTTTTTTCTCCAGAACTTTTCCATTGGTTTAAACGTCACAGCGGAATGAGGTTCCATATAACTAGAGGTTGTAAGCCGTGGTGGGCTAGTGGTTGTAACGCTGGCCTCTCATTCTTGAGGTCGTGGTTTCAAAACCTGGTCCCGTACCATTGAGTTTCCTTCGAACTTATGTACGGTATTTCACACCACTGGCTTTTCGGTGACGGAAAACATTGTGAGGCAACCTGCATACGCCCGTAGGAGAAATTAGATGGCGTGTGTGAATCCACCAACCCGAACTGGTCCAGAGTGGTGGATATGGCCCAATCACCCTTAATGGGCAGGACTACGTCCTGCAGTAGACTATTAAAAAAATGCTGGTACGGTACAACTAGAGGCACTTGCGTTAAACATTTTCATGCTTTGTTACGCTGGTATCGTAATTTGACTAGGAGTTTGTCATTTCTATTTAGGTGGGTAACCGCGGGAGATATTTTCCAACTGAGCGCTACCGTGGCTCGGATGACACGTTAAATTGTAGGTCCCGGTTGTTTTAACCGCTTAGCCATGCCAGAGGCCTTCAGGCGGCCTAAAAACTCTGACACCAGAGCCACCCGGCCTAAACGAACTTACTTACTTTTTATGCTTTGCTATTCGTCTATAACAATACAATACAATATAACTTTATTGTACACCAGAAAAAAAGCTTAAATAACAAAGTATAAATTTTCTTAAAATTTGGCGGTACAATGGTGGCCTTATCGCCTTAAGCGATTTCTTCCAGGCTACCTTAGGATGGACAGAAAATCAGAGTACAAATATGTGGATGGTGTATAATAAAAGTAAAATGTGGAAAGAAAAAAAAAATTACTTACAAACTAAATTACAATAATTACATATTAAATAATAATAATATACTACATCTTCAATAAGATAAATATACATACATAAACAATTACATAAATATATAATAAATACAATACATAGGTATTTATATACAATAATTATCATGTATAGTTGTTATTTAATATAATGAAAGAAAGTGTTTGAAAACTAGGTTATTGAATATATGGAGTATTAGCCTGCCTGATAGCTACAGGCAGCGCATTCCAAAGCAGGACAGATTGTACCGAGAAAGATTTCATATGGGAAAGATTGGTATGGGAAGAGGAGTGGATTTTGAGTTTCAAGGCACGGGAAGGTCTCAAAGTACCAGAATGACCTTGAATAAATTCCTAAAGTCTATAACGTATCTACGTATGTAATGTCAATGGCACAAGTAACTCGAATTGATTTCCGAAAGCCGGATAAAAGTTTACAGGAAATTTAAAATGTTCTCGAAATAGTTCGGCTCCAAAAGCACTTTTGATAATATATGTTATACTATGGGTCCTATTTCGAACGCTGTGTGTTCCGATTTTACGTTTCTCTTTTATTTTCAACCAGTATCATATATTTGTGGTCACTGTACTGTACGTTTTACTGACTTCCAAAAAAGGAAAGGAACTACTATGTTCGTGTGGCTGTATCATATCTATCGCTCGTAATGTGTAGGATATTTTCGGAAGTGGACTATTATTATAATAATTATCCTTAGCACAAAATTGCAACACCGACTTCCACCGTGTACAGAATTAGAATAAATTCGCATAAATCCATGTGACATCCATGTACATTTTTTGTTGATTTATCTAAAACGACTTAGCCAATTCCGATAAAATTTATATGGGACCACTTATGATGTATACACTTTCGAACTAAGAAAGAAAAGTTTTATTCGTTTCTCAATTGGCGAAAATATCGATGAACATACAAAAAATAACATTCAGACGAACATAGTACCACCTCCTTTGTCGGTAAAAATATCAAAAACTTCTCAGTTACCGTATAAAAAAGTTAGAGCCGTTTATGTCGTCAAAAACCCCATATTTCGAAACTCACAAAAATCAAAACCTACAGGGTACTCCCCGTTGACATAAAACTTTGAAATTTGGCGAGAAGCATTGTCTCAGAGTACACATATAGGAATAAATCTGAAAACTGTACATTTTTATTTAAATCATAAAAAAAAGGGCCTAAGTTCACAAAATATGGGTTGAAAATTCAAAGTGAGTAAATCGTATCATGTAAGGTATCATATAAAAGAGCTTCATTAGCACAATATGCTAAAACAGACTTTTAATTATTTAACAATGTGTAATTTTTAATGTATGACGAGAAAAGTGAAAAAAGAAAAACTTTTTTGTCGATGTTATAGTATAGAGATTTTAACAACCTACTTCCCAATTTTGTGAAATTTTCTGTACGGAACCCCCAGTGTGAGAACCTGACTCGCACTTGTCTGGTTTTTCCTATGAAATTTATTTCACATTAATTAAGTCAGGGGAGTACACCCAAACTCAATCTCGACAAATAAATTATACGTACTGTTAGACTGAGCTTTAGAGTTCTTTAAAAAAAACAACTCAGTTACTCGAAATGATCACTTTAATAGTCTAACTTTAAAACACATTAAAACTTTACACTTTTACTAGGCACCTTTCCTAGACCAATAGACTTGGTGGAGAATATACCGCGCGCGAGATTCCCTTTGGGAGACTTCTTTCTCAGGACCGGCGGGCAGGAACCAGGTCCGTAGCCTGAGAGGTAGAGTAACCTTCGGAGAACTAACTGGGAGATTTAGATTGAAAATGTGAGTTTATATACGTAAAATATTGCAGAGTCTCCAATATTGGTTGACGTAAATCGGTAGGCAAGTGGGGGCTGCATAGTCAGCAATATGTTGGTTCTAACACCTCCCCCATCAAGACGGAACATACTAATCGGATAGTATGTGAGTAGAAATTGGTCTAGCAGAGGCATTACAAAGGATCTAGAAACAGAAGGAGAATAATTAGATATTAGACAATTGAAATAATTCACAAGACATTGAAATGTTTAGAACAAATATAGAAATAGAAGTAGGACCTTAGAAAACACACATTCTAGATATAGTACTTAGAGAAACATATAGGATATGGAATGAATTGTCATTAAACGAAAAACTTTAACTAAGCTATACAAAGAATAATTCAGGATTAAGATTTAACTAACACAATTACTTAAGTTAAGGATATATTTAATTTGACACATGGATACATTAAAATTCGAGATTACGTCTAGGAGTTGATACAGGGGTTGAATCTGAATCGGTATCGGAAATAACAGAGTTAGAAATATTACGTTCTGTGAGCTCGATATTAGACCTAGAATGAATTCGAGCATTAGGGCTAGAATAACATTTGTTAAATATTTGAACACAACAGTTTGAATTTTTGGCTCTACGTTTTGAACACAAACAATTATACAATTTATAGAATATAAATGAAAACACAGAGAGTGACACCAAGGTAGTTAGAATGCTGAAATAGTATCCATACTTAATATGATAAGGCTGGTTCTCTATTTTGGTTAGTTCGTCATTAAATTGATTAAGTTTATGTGTAGCATACTGCAAAGAATCTAAGTTAATATTAGAAAGCTTTATCGGAGTTAAATATGGAAGACTATCATTTAACCTTGATTTTGAACAACAATCATCATCAATGATATTGAAATTTGGAGATGGAATATAGACGCTGGTCTCATATTTGATTTCTGGTAGAAATTCTAGTAATTTATGATAACCTTTACAGTTTTGTGGGACATTAAGTATCCCTGTTCCAATTAGGTCATAGTCGGCTATTTTACCGTTACAATTTAAGGATAATTTAGCTATCTCTGACTGTACATATATCCATCTGTTGTTTGAAATCTTTTGCCAAATATCGACAGTACCTAATATTATCTTAAAACTACAAGAGTCTGGAATGTTTGTTATATGTTCACTGAAAATTTGCACTTCACAAATAGGATTGGACACACTTGATTGGATATTACCGAACTTGCACAAAAAATTATACTTGTTTAAAGATTTGCACTCACTTAAGTCGTTCATTGTTGAATATGTCAATTTGTCACCTGTTGTTGCTATATATTTTGTAGACGGACTTATCAGAGCAAATGAATTAGGTTCGTGAATATTATGAGCTGTAGGCAGAGGGTATACGTGATAAAGATTATACTCTGACAGCATGACTAAAGGGATTCTTACTACAAATACTAACTTAGAATCACTTATGAAAGATGAAACATCACATACATCTAATAGAGTATGAACATTGTTAAAGTTTAAAGGAATTGGAAAATTTCTCATTATATCATTATTATTGTTAGTTAATTCCTGATAGAGCTGCAATGGGCTCAAGATAGAAGGATGAACAATGTTCTGTTTACCGAAGAGTATAGCATCTATGAGGTCTTTGAGGTTAAAGTTAAGGGTCATGAGTGAGCTTTCTAATGCACTAAACGTCATTGCGAGATGGGCACTAGCTTCCAGCTTATTGGTTTTCATTGAAACCGTTTCTAAAATGGAGTCAAGTTTAAGCATATTTTCGTTCAAGGCTACCTCATTATGATTTAGTCGTTGAATCGTATTATTGAATGAAGAAATTGTTGAGGTGACTATATGAATGTTTTGCTTCATCAGTGAGGCTATGTGACGCTGGTCATCTTGTACTGCATTAATAGCGTCAGTAAAAGCTTTGGCATCGTCTTCGTCTAAAGTTCCAAATAACTGCTTTAGTACGGGACCTCCTACGCCGAACCAAGCATATCGTTTAGATCTAGTATTAGAAACATCAGTGAGATGGGATAGAGCTAAGTAATTAGAATTCACGTTATTATAGAGACTTTCTAAAGGACTAAGGACATTATTACAATCATTTATTATAGTAGGATACGACTTGCAAATACGCTTAGAATTAGCTAGAATTATACTGAGATTATCTAAATGAGGCTTAAAATAAGAAATTAATACGTAATTAAGTTCCAATAACTATTATAAAATCTTAGAGTACCTAATGGATCATAATATAGACCCGGGCTGTTGACAACCGGTGTTGTTATGTTCAGGGTTGAGAAGGCTCCTGGTGCGATGACCCTGCAACAGGATTCTCATGAGCGAGTTTTATTTCGTCAAAATGATATTTGATATATCTACGATTAACCTGAAGGGTGACGTTGTTATTAGAATGGACTTTAATAACGCGATAAGGACCTTTCCAAACTGAGGATAGCGCCTTACGTAACCTATGGTGTTGCCTTAGGTAAACCATATCTCCAACATTATAGGATTTTTCTTTTGTATTCTTATCGTAGTAGACTTTAGATTTTTCTTTATTTCGAAGGATGTTCTCCTGTGCTAAATTCCTGGAGTTAAGTAGCTTTTGTCGAAGAGTCTTTATGTAATCCGAATAAGTTGTAGTAGGATTAGAATCGTAGATAGAGCTGGGAATATGAGGCTTGCAACCAAATAGTAGTACATGCGGTGAAAAATTTGTTGATGAATGGATACAGGAGTTGTATGAAATTAGGGCAGTAGGTAAGTATCTGTGCCAATTGTCTTGATTTTCATTCACATACGACTTTAGGTATTCTTTGAGAGTAGCGTGACTTCTTTCGAGAGCACCATTAGTTTGAGGATGGTAGGGTGACGAGAATAGATGTTTTATTTTGAATAATTGAGTCACTTCCTTATAAACTTGAGCAATGAAATGAACTCCTTGGTCTGAAAGTACAGTCTTAGGGATACCGAAATGGCTGATGAATTTGATTAGACATTGAGATGTTTGTTCAGCTGTAGATTCAGTGATAGGATAAGCCATAGAGTATTTAGTTAGATCGTCTTGGAATGTAACTATGTACCTATATTTTTCGGAGCCAGAATCTGGAAGTGGACCGACAATATCAGTAAATATCCTTTGAAGTGGTTCAGATGATGTAGTAGTTATCTCCATTGGAGCTTTATTGATGGCTCTAAGAGCTTTGTTTCTTTGGCATGACGAACAGTTTTGAACATATGTTTCGATTTGACTTTTCATGCCTTTCCAATAGTATAGATCTTTTAATTTGTTATACATCCTAGCGGAACCAACATGACCTCCGGTAGGGGCGTCATGGTTTTCAAAAAGAATAGTGGGAATTTCATTAGGCTTCGGATAGATAATTTGATTATGATATACAAGGATTTTGATATTTGTTTGATGAAACAAAAAGGAAACCATTTCGTGAATTAATAAAAAGTTCAGTTTATCAAAAGGATTACTAAAATCTGTTATAGCAATCTCTTTAATATCAGGATGTAGTACAATAAGATTATTACGAAGATCTTTAAGGACTTTAAATATCTCTTTGTAGGTTGCAGATTCAAAATGATGAACCTTTGTAAACATGTGGAAGTATGTCTTGTCCTTGACTTTGGAAGCTTTGACCGTATAAAGTTCTCTTTCAGAATTTTCAAACTCAGATTGATTCTCAAGAAGATTTAGAATAGCTTCGCTGTAAGGATTAGAAGGATCTAAGTCGATAGACGTTGGATATGCTATAGCAGAACACTGAGTGTCAAGTAGATTTTTGTTGAATTCGAGAATATTAGTGTCGTACAAAGTTGGGCTAGAGCGGGACTTCATAAAATCTTGATATGTGAGGCTATCATTTTCGATGTTGTCTGTAATGTTGTGAATGGGAGGACGGGATAAGCCGTCAGCATTTGAATTGACTTTGCCGGGCTTATAAACAATCTCGTAATCGTATTCCTCGAGCTTTAGTCTCCATCGAACAAGTTTGCTACTAGGATCTTTGCAGTTAAATAACCAGACTAAAGGACGATGATCTGTGACGATTTTGAATTTCCTTCCGTATAGATATGGCCTGAATGTTTTAGTCCCAAATATGATTCCTAGAAGTTCTTTCTCGGTTGTACTGTAGTTGCCTTCTGCACTATTAAGTGTCCTTGATGCATAGGCGATAGGTAGGTCTTTACCTATTTCACCTTGAGAGAGAACTGCACCTAGGGCATAGTTGGAGGCGTCTGTAGTGAGTATGAATTCATTAGAGAAATTAGGATATTGCAAGATAGGAGCGTTAGTGAGTATATTTTTAAGTGTAGTGAAAGCACTTTCCTGTGAATCACTCCAAATGAATTCTGAGTCTTTTCTTAGTAGAGAAGTTAAGGGTTTTGTGATTTTTGCAAAATCTTTGATAAACTTGCGGTAATAGCCTACTAGGCCAAGAAAACTTTTAATATGTTTTGGAGTTTTGGGAGTAGGATAAGCAAGTACTGCTTTGACTTTGTCAGGATTCGGAGAGACACCTTTATCGGTGATGAGATGACCAAGATAAGCTACTTCTTTTTTAAGAAATTCACACTTGTCTGGCTGTAACTTGAGATTGTGCTGTCTGAGAGCATCGAAAATTAGTTTAAGCTTGTGGATATGGGAGGATAGATCGTGAGAATAGCATATGACGTCATCGAGATAAATGAAACAATGTAGACCTTGTAAGCCTGATAGGACAGTATTCATTAACCTCTGGAAAGTAGCAGGAGCATTTTTCAAACCAAATGGCATTCTTGTATATTCGAAGTGTCCATTAGGAACAGTGAAGGCTGTTTTAGAAGCATCACCTTTGCTCATTTTCAATTGGTGGAAACCTGATGCCAAATCGAGAGTTGAAAAATATTTACTGTGTCCAAGTTGATCTAGAATGTCAGTAATGTTTGGAATAGGATAAGCATCTCCAATCGTAATATCATTTAACTTTCGATAGTCTATAACAATACGCCATTTTTTCTGACCTGACGCGTCTTGTTTTTTAGGTACGACCCATATAGGGGAAGACCAGGGAGATTCAGAAGGCCTGATAATTTTTTGATCTAGCATCTTTTGAATCTGTTTATTGACCTCCGCTTTATGAATCTCGGGATATCTATAAGTCTTAGCATGGATAGGTTGTGAAGAAGTAGTCTTGATCTCATGTTGAAGAGTATCTGTGCAGGTGAGGATATCACCTTCGAGATGGAACAAATCTGCATATTCTGAGCAGAGGTGAAGAAGTTTATCTGATTCTTCATTATTTAAATGAGATGTTCTAATTTGGCTTCTAACTTCATTGATTCGATTTTGAGAGGGAGTAGAATTGCTGTTGTTAGAATTATTAGTAGCTTGAATAGAGTGAACTTGCTTTTGGAAATCATTGATAGTATCGCATGGATGAATTTCGACTGATAACGACTGAATTATGACGTCTTGGTGTGTAGTGTTGAGAATGGAAACATTGCCATGTTTGTTAGGTTTGACATCGACCAGGCAGCTGGATAAATAAACACCTTTTTGAATTTCTGACTTTTCAACAAAACCACTTAGAGCCTCTGGATTGAGGATGCTGCATTCGATTATCATCTCTGATCGCGCTGGTATGGTATACCGAGGTTTTGTAAAGTGCAGATTGAGCTGATGATTACCGAGTGTAAGTGATTTTTTCTTGTAATTTAGATTACAATCATATAGCTTTAAGAAGTCATTGCCTATAATTCCATCAAAATTGATTGAAACTGAGTCTGAAATGAGATGGAATTCACCATAAATAGTTTCCTTACTTGAGATCATAAGGTCAAGTTGAAAATTGCCAAGACTAGTCGAGTAATCAGCGTTACCATCAATGCCCTTGAACTTGATTACCTTTGTATCTAGAATAGGTTGTTTTTCAAGAGAAGATTGCTTTATCAACGATATCGAAGAACCAGAGTCTACTAATAATACTAGAGGCTTGCTAGAATATTGACTTTTGACATAAATATGAGGCAGATGAATGTTATGGTTTATTTTTATCTCATAGCTTACTTCACATTGGAGATTACAGTGAGATTCAGTAGATTGGGAGAAGTTATTAGAAGGAGACGATTTGGTAGAATGAGACGAGCTAAAAGATCGGGGCGACTTAGAAGACTGAGACAAATTCGGAGATCGGGACAACTTAGGAGATTGAGACGACTTAGTAGATAGAGACGATTTAGTAGATTGAGACGATTTAGTAGATTGAGGCGATTTAGTAGATTGAGACGATTTAGTAGATTGAGACGATTTAGTAGATTGAGGCGATTTAGTAGATTGAGACGATTTAGTAGATTGAGAGGAAGATTTGGTAATAGAATGAGTTGGAAATTTATTTAATAGAAAGTCCAACTCGATAGCGTCGGTTTGGGTTGATGATTCTGTACGACGCGGGACCAGAATCTCTCTTAGTTTAAATCAGTTTGGGAGATTTCATCACAAAAGTCATCCCGGATGCTGTTAACATCCTCATCTTGGGAGATATTATGGACTTGTTTGGAAGAGCTCGGGAATGGTCGACGTGAGTTATTATACTGTCTTTTGCGACATTCATGAATTTCGTGGCCAACATTTTTACAATAACGACAGATTTTCTGTGAATTCTGGAATGTATTATTAGAAGGATTCGGCGCTGACCGGGAAGGATTAACGTTATTAACGGGACGATCGCGATTGTAAGAAGCGCGATTATGACTGTAGCAGTGACGCTCAGAATGATTTCCACCACAATTCCTACATTTAGGCTTCTCCTCAATGTGGCGCTTACTTTGCGTGAGATAATTAAGAAGCTTTTCTTCCTGAACAGCAAGGTTTATGGCTTCATTCAAGTTGGAAGGATTTCTACATCTTATAATGGTGGAAATTTGGCTAGGCAACCCTAATAGGAAGGTATGTAACGCTAAGTCCTCAGTATTTGCAATGCGGCCCTTTAACTCCAAAGGGTCTCTAGTGGAATGCGTGATATCGGTTTGCAACCGAGTTAGACAACTGTCGAGGCGCAAGCTATACTGTGTTACACTCTCGTTTGGTTTTTGTCTGCACTGTTGTAGGTCTAAAAATAAGTGGTCTCTATGTTTGGTCTCGCCAAAAGTACTTCTTAAAAATGATTTTAATTCGGACCAATGGCTAAATAATTTTAATGAGCAAACAGACTCGGCTTTCCCATCTAACTGTGAAAGGATATATTTGAATAATAGATCTTGTTGGCTACTTGAAGCTAATGTTAACGCATTCTCGCAATTACGCAAAAAGGAAGTTAACTTGTTTTTGTCACCATCAAATGGTTTAATAAATTTGGTGAGGACTCCAAAACTAACATCTTCGGTTGTCGCTAGCGAACTGAAAGACCCCTTAATTTTACCACTTTCATTGGTCATTTTGTTTTTAATGATAAGTCCAAAATTAAATAAAAATTGCCTCCTCTGATTTATGAAGTCGGTCAAAAATAGCAAAACAGATTACAAATAACAGTAATTAAAACACTCACAGTACGATTATCAGCGGGTTCAGCGACATTGAATCGGTGCGGTGTCTGGTTACGGCTCGTGCGGCAGCGGCCGGACGGTATCGCGTGACGCAATACTAAGGTCCGTGTACACGATGAGACGTTGTAGATAGGTAGCTCGGCGCCGTAAGGACAGAAAGCCCTCGACGCAGGTGGAGCTGGGCGCAGTTAGTAGTTCCGGTGGCCAATTGGTCGGCGAAGGGTGCGGGCCTGATGTGACCCACGGCACCACGGCTTATGACGGTCTCGGAACGGCGGCGGTACTGGTGGCTGGCTGGACTTCTCGGTGCAGAGCAAGCCAACAAGGAGCCACTTGATCTCCTAGGACGGTGCAGCAGCGTGAAGTTGGATGGCCCTCAGTCAGGAGTGAGCGACCAGGGATAATGTGCAATCCCTTTTCTTCTGACACCAATGTTAGACTGAGCTTTAGAGTTCTTTAAAAAAAACAACTCAGTTACTCGAAATGATCACTTTAATAGTCTAACTTTAAAACACATTAAAACTTTACACTTTTACTAGGCACCTTTCCTAGACCAATAGACTTGGTGGAGAATATACCGCGCGCGAGATTCCCTTTGGGAGACTTCTTTCTCAGGACCGGCGGGCAGGAACCAGGTCCGTAGCCTGAGAGGTAGAGTAACCTTCGGAGAACTAACTGGGAGATTTAGATTGAAAATGTGAGTTTATATACGTAAAATATTGCAGAGTCTCCAATATTGGTTGACGTAAATCGGTAGGCAAGTGGGGGCTGCATAGTCAGCAATATGTTGGTTCTAACAGTACGTGCAATAAAAAAACCCTATTCTACGAATCCCAAACAAATAAATTGAGTCATTTGTCACTTTAGTACAGCATTCTTCGTTTTATATTAAAGAAAAACTCTTATTTTCCTATATAACGGCGAGAAAATATAAAAAGAGCTATTGAGAAGCCATATTTTCTTACGAAGCTATGGATATACTTAAATGTGAAAGGATCTTTTGTCGCAGATTAGAAAAGCAGAGATATAACTCACTGTAATTACGAAAATTCGAAGCACAAGTTTTAGGCAAAATAAAATAAGTTGTCAAGTGCGTGTCGAGACACTCGTATGATAGACTTCCTTAGAAGGTGATGATAATTTTGATGATGATAAAAACCAATTTTGAAGATGACATTAGATGGTAGACTGCTAGAAAAATATCATCGTCTAAAAATATATTGAGTTATATGCAAGTTTAAAAATTTAAATTTTCTTTTATAACTCAAAAGTGTTATAATCCCACTATTCGAAATAATTTTGAGATAAAGTTATTAGTATAAGCTCAGGAAGTTAGAGGTTGCTATCTTGGACACTTTAGAAATTAAGAAGGGGGGACTCTATTTTTTCATCTTTGGCAGCGTAAAGAGGGTTATTTCTAATCAATTAGCATCCTTTTGGGGGGCTTATTCTGTACATCAAATCTAAAGACTTTTGTCAAAACTAAAAAAAATGTTGTTCCTTAGAAAAATATCGTTCACCCGCGACACAATGTATGGAACAGCTGATTTTTTTTTTCGAATTTTTACACGAGTCGCAGAACAAAAGTTGTTAGTTTTGATGTACAGAACAAACCCCTTAAATCATGGTCCTGATTGATTAGAAATAACCCTGTATACCATAAATGGTACATGTGACCAAAAATTGCTTAGTAAAATCTTACATTTATTTTAAAAACCATATTCAACGATACAATACATGAGGGGATGGAATTGAAAAAAAAATTTCATCCTCACTCTACATATATGATGAGCCAATAAATTTGCAGTCGACTGCCAAAGTAGTTAAAAATGATCATCGAGTTTTTTTTGGGTTTTTTTTGAAATCTCCCAATTCTCCAATACTCGTTAAACTATTCCTTCTGCGTATTTCTATTTTGCACCCGTGTTTCGGTCTCCAGGGTAATGTTTTAGAAGAACCCACCCTTTTGATTTTTGCATATTTTATTTTTTCCACTCAATGCTTTGGGTGGAAATATAAAGGCGAAATTAGATTGTTTTCCTTTGTGACGTCAGGTAATATTAAAAAAAAAGTTTTTCTACAATACCCGGAATAATAAATTCAGGGTAACTTTGTTTCCGGAATATGAGCTAGGAAAATGGGATAAAGCTAGATCCAGATATTTTATGTGAGCTGAATATTTTACAAAGGTTTTTTTATTTTGTTCGGATTTCTTTTGTTTGGTGACATTTTGTTAATATTGAAAACAAGGAAACTCCTACGTGTTGAGGTCCTTTTAGACTAGAACGTAAAAGAGATAATGCAAAAACTTATCGAGCTTGGGCCATTACCTGTACAGTATTTTAACGCTCTTTTATTTGTGTGACAAATTTGGTTTGTTTTTTTAACGCTTTTTAGGCAGTCTGGGCTTTCAGCAAGAACTTTTTTTTTGGAGAAAGCCCAGACTGCCTAAAAAGCGTTAAAAAAAAGAAACCAAATTTGTTACACAAATAAAATAGCGTTAAAATACTGTACAAGGTAATGGCCCAAGCTCGATATGTTTTTGCATTATCTCTTTTACGTTTTCGAAATTATTTTATTTTTTTACTGTATTTAGACATCCGTATGCATGACTGATGTCTAATGGGGTCAGAAAGCCTTGCAGAGGACAACACGCATCGGCAAATGAAACGTAGGACGTTCAACAAGCAAGTCGATGACTTCCGCTAGAATCAGCTACTCAGCTTGGATTTACAAAAACTATATTTGCAACAATAAATAGCATTTGTCAAATTATTGAGGCCGAAAATATTAACTTTAAAGTTAATTATAGATAGGTAAAACTGTAAATCATCATCCACAGCCTTCTTTATCCCACTGCTGGGTATAGGCCTCTCTCTTACTGTGCCATCTGCCTCGGTCCTGTGCCAATCGTGTCCAGGTTCGATCCGCGATTTCGACTATATCGTCAACCCATGTTGCAGCCGGACGACCAACGCTCTGCTTACCTTGCTTCGGCCACCATTCTGTGACAGCCTTACTCCACCTGTCGTCACTTCGCCTCGCTATGTGTCCTGCCCAGCTCCACTTTAGTTTCATGTCCACGGTTCCAACGTCCCGAACTTAATTCTTCGTCGGATTTCCGTATTGCGCACTCCATCTTGGAGTTTAACGCCAAGCATGGACCTCTCTATGGCTCTCTGTGCAACTCTGATTTTGTTTACAGCCTCATATGTGTGATTTTTATTATACTTAAACTAAGTGTTATAATGATTTTTGGAATATGTACTCGTAACATGTTAATAAAAGGAATACATTGCCGCAAAATTATTAATGAGTAGTATAGCAACAAATTACAAGGAGTTCAGAATAAATTGAAATTCGCGCGCTGTCTCTTGCGTTGGTCTTTAAAACCGTGAGTTTGCGTGGTATGCAAACCTTCTTACAAACGGTTATATTGGAGTCCTATAAGAGATGTATATGTCCAGCAGGAGTCGTCCTATAGCTAAAATGGCGCTGACGGCAATTGCAATCGATTCATCAGCATGTCTCATGTCACAGAGAGGCTATGGTTGAACGGCTCAACTTGAGTCTGCAGGCGGTATCCGACTGGGGTGATGCTTACCTGGTCAAGTTTAATGCCACAAAAATTCAGGGTTGTCTGTTCTCAGCCAAAAAGAGACCCTTTCAATTGTCTACCACTTTCCGTGGTATCTCCGTTCCGGTAACTGACAGCTTGGAACTATTAGACGTTTCACTCTCATCTTCTCTTAACTTTGGCTCTTACATAGTCTAAAGCCCAATTAGCCTCCAAAAAACTTGGTGTTATCTCTAAGGTGAGATGGTATTTCACACCTGAGCAACTGCTTAGTCTTTAAACTTTCACGATTTGAACACATAATTATTATATACTACGGGACTAACGGGACGGGTGCCTACCCGTGACCAAGGTCGATGCAACTCGGCTGAAACGTCGGGATGAGGAGGTATTTATCTATCTCATAATTTTATTGCGCGATTAGTCCCGTAGTATATAATAATTATGCTTAGTCTTTATAAAGCACAAGTCAGGTCTTGCATGGAATACTACTCTCACCTTTGGGATGGCTCTGCTAAATATCAACTGGAGGCTCTGCAGTCGATTGAGAGGCGAGCCAGGAGGCTGATTGACAACGACACCTTGACTAAGTCACAGCTGCAAAGTCTTGAGCATCGTCGCAAGGTAGCGTGTTTGTCGGCCTTTTACCGGATACACTTCGGAGAGTGTGCCCAGGAGTTGCACAATCTGGTCCCCCCTGCCCCTTTTTTCTGTCGTACGGCTAGACAGACGCGACCAAAGCGCCACCCTTTTATGGTGGGCATTCCGCGCGTTAGAACCAAGCGTTTCGAATCCTCATTCCTCATACGAACAGCCGGAATGTGGAATTTGCCTGGGTCTGTCTTCTCGTTAAAGTACAACGTGGGTGTCATCAATTCCCGAGTAAATATGTATCTTCTAGGTAAGCTTGCTACACCCTAGACCGCACATCTGCTTAGTCTGTGTAGTCAAACGCGAACCTATTCGAAATAAAAAAAAATGTCGGTTACCTTTGACGCAAGTCACTTTTACATCCAGTATCTTTTTTTTTGACAAAACTGAATGAACATTTTAAAACACATAAAAGATTCTTCTAGGAGTAGTGACTAACATGGTTAAGTAATAGCTATAAAGCCCACTAGGCTTGAAGGAGATCGAAGATTATTTTGAGAAAATAACAACTTTACTTGTCGGAACAGGTGAAAAGAGATGGACATTGGACGTATGATTCGAGGAATCGCACTATATTATAAACAAGCTTTTCCATTATACCTTTTGTCGAAACTTTATAGAATACATATTAGGTATTTTCTTTCTTGGGATACTAATATTTTAAGTAGTATAATATACTACAAGTTATAAACAAAGGCGAGATAACAAAAACAGACAGGTTACTAGTATACAAACAGAAACTTAATTTCGATTTGTCTATTTTATCTTACAAAATCTACCTATTTTGAAAAAGCGGAATTCTCTCTTGTCACGTGTTATGTGGCAGCGATATGTCAATGGCCTCGATACGTCAATAATTCATCCAAAACCAAGTTCAAGGCTGACTACCTTTAGAACCTGGGGCCACTCGGGATGAAGAAAAGCGTCTTGAGGTGGGCACGCACCGGGACATGAGTGAGTACCTACTGGTTTATTATTGCATTAACTATACAATCCATCGATCTATTCATTAGCCATATGACGTCTACTACTGGATATAGGGTTCCTCTATGGATCTCCAATAAACCGATTGGAAGCGGCTTCATCTTCCAAGTCGCCATTTTCCAGTAATGACACCGCAAAATGGCATCTAAGACCTCAGAGCAAATAAATAAAAACAAGAGGGAACGTCATTGAACAGTCAAGTGAGGCCTGTTTTTTAAACATGTGTGAGTGCATCGGTTTTGCGCCGCCATAGCTCAACTGACAAGCCAAGGCGTAGTTTCGTTTTACGTGGATGTGTGTGTAATTGTCTGTACACGGCGAGGCGTAGTTTTGGTTGGCTTCACTTGTTTGTTCACAACATTCTCTCTTGATTTTTTTATTTGCTCTGAATCTAAGACGCATAAAAACTACAAGCCGAATCATACAAGTCAGCAGATGTGAAGTTAAGCGTATGCTGCGCAATATCCAATCCTAACTGAAGCTCAAGTAAAGCTGCGCTTTTCATTTGGTTTCATTTTATTTATTCATGTTGATTGTAAATTGCGCAGACTGTAGCTAAATAACTTTACATTCACTTGTATGATTCGGCCTATACTTTCTTCTTCTTCTTCTTTTGTTTGGCGTCGCATTGTTGTGCATTTGCCAGTGTCAAGTATTATGTTTTAATAATTTTTGATATTTTATCAAAATAGTCACTATCGTTGTCACGTCATAGTCCAATAAAGTCGCGGTCAAGTCCAAACATAGTCCAAGTCATACTCAGTAAAGCAGTGGATACTTTACTAGAGGCGTCTATGGAGTTTTGGTAACAACACGGAACGACCTGATACGTCATATTATATCACTTGTTTACACTCATGCACGTAAATCAGCTCATAATCACCGAAATACCACTTTTCAATAATTATCACTGATAAAAACACAAGTTTAACAAAATAATAATATACAATGAGGCGACATGACTTTTCCGCGTTCCCGCCAAAACTCCTATACACTGCTCACCTATAAACAAATAAATACGAGTAGGTAAGTAAGTGACGTTTGAACTACCGTACAAATGTCACATGAGATCACATCATCACACACATCACTGGATTCACGGTGTTTCTGCAATATCGCGGTACGAGTATTTTCATAGAGATGTTATATCCAGAGGGACATTGGGGATTGATTTAATACAGAGTTAGAATAAGACATTACAAATATCCCAATTAGGTAGTTGTTGTCGGATTTTTAGACAAGGACCGTCAAATCCCAATACTTATTTAACAGTTTTGACTGCAGCTTGGAAGATTTTCCATGCAATTTTGTGGTTGAGAATCGCCTCAAGCGACAACAGCGCTACCTCTCTGACTGTAGTAACTCTGTGAGTATTTTGCTCCTGGTGAATGATTACCCTTACGTTGAATGGATAATGAAGCTAGGACCCGAGGACAAGAACTGGGATCACAAGGTTCACCGAGTTCCGGTTGTAAATTAGTCACAAGTCAATAACTGGGGTATATAGCTTTTGGATAGGTGTATACTGGAAATACTTTGAAAAATTGCTACATCTTCTGACATAAATTACTTTTACGAACATTTTTCATGCCTATTGCAACATTTTTAATAGTCCACTGGAAGACGTAGACCTACCCGTAAATATTAGGCCATATTCATAACGCTGGCCCAGTGCGGGTTTGTGGATTGACAATACGCCATCAAATCTACGTGTGTACGCAGGTTGTGTCTTTAAATTTTCTATCTCCAGAAAGCCAGCGGTTTAAAATTATGTACGTAAGTCTAAAAAATCTCCGGGATCTGGAATTGAACCTATGATCTCAGAAAGTCGAAAGTTTTCGATCAGTGTGTGTTGCCAGTGATGACTTGTGGCACAGAAACGTGGTCTCTCACTATGGGCCTTATTAGTAAGCTCCAAGTAGCCCAACGAGCTATGGAGAGGGCTATGCTCGGAGTCTCTCTGCGGGATCGAATCAGGTATGAGGAGATCCGTAGAAGAACCAAAGTTACCGACATAACCCAACGGATTAGCAAGTTGAAATGGCAATGGGCAGGGCACATAACGCGAAGGACTGATGACTGGTGAAGTCGAAAAGTTCTCGAGTGGAGACCACGTACCGGCAAGCGCAGCGTAGGACGTCCACCCACAAGGTGGACAGATGACCTCACTATGACCGCAGGATCGCGCTGGATGCAAGCCGCTATCAACAGGTCTTATTGGAGATCCATAGGGGAGGCCTATGTCCAGCAGTGGACGTTCTTTGGCTGATGGATGGTTGGACTCTGTTCTGAAATAACATAAAAAAACCGGACAAGTGCGAGTCAGGCTCGCACAGGTTCCGTACCAATCCAGAAACATTCACAAAATTGGGAAGTAAGTTGTTAAAATCTCTATATTATAAACATCGACAAAAAGTTTTTTATTTACTTTTCTCGTCATATTTCGAAAATTACACATTACACATTGTTAAAATAATTAAAAACCTGTTTAAGCATGTGTTAATGAAGTTCTTTTATATGATACGAGTACCTTACATGATACGATATACTCAGTTTGAATTTTGAACCCATATTTTGTGAATTTTGAGACTATTTTTTGTGATTCAAATAAAAATATACAGTTTCCAGATGTTAAAAATATACAGTTTTCAGATACAGATTCCTATATGTGTACTCTGAGACAATGCTTCTCGACACATTTCATAGTTCTATGACAATGGGAAGTACCCTGTAGGTTTTGATTTTTGTGAGTGCAAAATATGAGAATTTTTACGACATAAACGGCTCTAACTTTTTTAAAACGATAACTGAGAAGATTTTTTTTTACACAACTGCAAGAAATCATAAATATACGTATATACAGTATAAATTTCAAATAGATATCTTTACGCGTTCCCGAGATAAAAAGTCTTCACATACACACAGACGGACAGACGGACAACAAAGTGATCCTATAAGGGTTCCGTTTTTTCTTTTGAGGCACGGAACCCTAAAAACATGAATATGTTTTACGGCACATTAAAAAGATACAAATACGATAATTGTGGAACCACACCACGAGATAATTTTAAATGGATTTTTAAATGTCTTCGGGAAAATTGCGTTTTATTTTCTTAAAAGAACCGTAACATCAAAGACGAAGATCAATTGCGTCGTGAGGTATGTACATGGCCAAATTTCACTCATACATTTACTTTTCTTTTTTAATCTCCTATGAAAAAAGGAATGATGTAAGTTAAACCCTGTATGATCTCTTAGGTGGAAACGTGAAATATGAGATCTTTATAAAACCAAAGTTATTAGTAAGTTGAAATGGTAGTGGCCACTTGGCCAGGGCATACACATAGCACGGAAGACTGACGGACCGATAGATAAGGTCGACAAGTTAAATAAATAATAATTATTCTTCGCAAAAAATAACATGACCGACTTCACCCGTGTACAGAATTCGCGAAATTTCGCAATGATCGATATAACATTTTTCACATTATTGTTGATTTATCAAAAATGGCTCAGCCGATTTTATTAAAATTTAAAAGGAACAAATTTCGAAGTATACTCTTTCCAATAAAAAAATAATTAATAAAATCAGACTACTACGAAAAAAGTTATGCGTGGTTATACAAAAAAACAATATATACGCGTCGAATTGTATACCTCCTCCAGTGGTTCGTCGGTCAAAAATAAATAAATAAATATTTGGGGACATCTTACAAACGGCCTTTGACCCCAAACTAAGCAAAGCTTGTGATATGGCTGCCAGAGACTGATATATTATTAACATAGACATATTATTAAATACATACTTTATTAGAACATACTTTACTAAAACATATTATTAAATACATACTTTACTAAAACACAGAAGCTAGTTTTCAATAGACTGACTTTTATTTGCACTTAGTGTTGCCTACATTACATAGTAGTTATTTTGTTACATACTAACATACGTATATAGATAGTAACTAAATAACCCCCAGACACACAGCAAATACCTACGTCATCACATAAATACTTGCCCTGGGTGGGGATCGAACCCACGCCTCTTTGATTCAGAAGTCAGGGTCACTAACCACTAAGCCACCGAGGCAGTCAATGAAGTTATTAAGAATGTATCCAGGGAGATCCAGTTGTCTTAACAAGGTTATCTTTCCACGTTGTAGGTGGACGTTCTACGCTGAGCTTGTTGGTACGTGGTCTCCACAAAAGAATTTGTCGAAGCCGTTCCAAGAATTGCCGAAGAATTGGTCATCTTCCAATTATTTTTGACGTTATATCGTTTTATAAATTGATGAACGCGGGCTGCACGCACGAAAAACTATCACGTTCTGCTTGGGCGTGCAAGCATGAGCGCGGAACTATCGACAGAGAATCTAGCACGAAAAATCTAGCACGAAAAATCTAGCACGGTCGGCTAGAAGGAAATGTTCCGACTCGCTTCTTTTGTTGATTCAACAAAGTTTTCGTATTCACGTAAATCGATTATCGTCCGTAAATCGATTTTACAGACATCTAATTTTTAGGGTTCCGTACCTCAAACGGAAAAAACGGAACCCTTATAGGATCACTTTGTTGTCCGTCTGTCCGTCTGTGTGTATGTCAAGACTCTTTATCTCGGGAACGCGTAAAGATATCGAGTTGAAATTTAAACTATATACATAAACCTATGATTCTTGCAGTTGTGTAAAAGAAAAGCTTGTCGGTTACCGTATAAAAAAGTTAGAGCCGTTTATGTCGTAAAAAACCGCATATTTTGCACTCACAAAAATCAAAACCTACAGGGTACTTCCCGTTGACATAGAACTATGAAATTTGGCGAGAAGCATTGTCTCAGAGTACACAGATAGGAATAAATCTGAAAACTGTACATTTTTATTTACATCACATCAAATAGGGCCTCAAAATTCACAAAAAATGGTTCAAAATTCTGTCTAAGCTGAAAATAAGTTCAAATATAAATTTATATGTAAATGTATAATTGTATAATTATAAAACATCAAACTTAATAGCAATCAAATCAAATAAGTTATAAAATCAATTCTTAAAGCAACAGTTTAAATCTCAGTATTTACTCATATCAAAACTAGATGGCGTTGGCGTCAAGTTAGCCCGCGCGGTATTAACTTTCTCCGTCGATGTACGAGGTATCTAAGCGTTCGGGGAATATGTTGCTCACTAGCTGGAGTGGGTAATATCGCCTATGCGAAGATATCGTATCGAAACTATATATAGCTAGAAACCATATATTTTGCCAAACGGATTCAGATATCGATTTAAAATCATTCGATACACAACGTGCATCGGCTACCGCAATATAGGTTTAATATCTGGTTAATTTTGGGTTAAAGATTTTATTTTAAAATATAATTGTGATAAATTTCCCTTCTTACTTAACCAGGCTTAGGACTGGCTGCATTAATATTTTAATGTATTATGCATTTACTTTTGATTCAAAACTTCGTGAAGATTTTTTTTAATAACGTATTTTACCAGATGAAAAACAAAACAATACCAAAAGTCCCCGGTACGAATCGAAAGTTACTCGTAAGCTGAATCAAAACGAAATTGCGAATAATAATTCGATGTAATATCTATGAAGTTAGCGACAAGCGGTGAAAACCCCCACACCTTATCGTCGCTGACGTATGAATTTGATACTGCGCAACGACTTGCTTCGTGTTCATAAACGCCATCAAGTTTGATTCAGCTTGTACCCAGATCAGTAGAAATAATTTCAATTCTTGTATTTATTTCTATTAACATAAGGTTCAAAATAGTGCTTTCGCTTTCTACTCTTCTACTTGAAGCATATGGCGCGAAAATCGTATGGCTCAATATTGAACATAACACACCGATATAATAAATCGATTCAATATCTCGTTCGATATTCCATTATAACCTAATAACATTACGAATAAAATCCGCGATATCAGCAATATCGTGTTTTAGAAAAATATATAGTTTCATCGCGGGTCAATATCGGATTTCCGATACGAACCCGATATATAGTTTCAATATCTATATACGATTTGTATCACTCATCCCTATTGCTCACATATAAGTCCATTTCCTGACCCGAACAAATTCAAAGTGAGTGAAGTATCATATTAAAGAATTAGTAATTGTTTCATTTGCAATGCTAAAACAAGTTTATAATTATTTAACAACGTGTTTGTACGGAACCCTCGGTGTGCGAGCCTGACTCGCACTTGTCTGGTTTTTTTTTTCTAAATTATCACTGCTAAATATCTGTCACAGTACCAGTTTAGCTAAAAATGTACCTATACGGTACCAGCCTTTTTTTTAATAGTCCACTGCAGGACGTAGGCCTACCCACGAAGGGTGATTGGGCCATATCCACCACGCTGGCCCAGTGCGGGTTGGTGGATTCACATACGCCATCGAATTTCTTCTAAGGACGTACGCAGGTTGCCTCACGATGTTTTCCTTCACCGAAAAGCCAGTGATGTGAAATTCCGTACATAAATTCCAAAGAGCTCATTGGTACGGGACCGGGGACACGCACCCACGACCTCACATTTTTAAGGCGGGTGTCACTACCTCTTGACCACCACGGCTATGGTACCTATAGCTAGTCATGAAATATTATCGATTTTTCTAACAAACACAAAATGTGTTCTACCTGAGTTTTTTCGCTCCCCGTATATTTAACTTGATGGTTTTTCTCAAATATTTGAGCTTCGATCTCGGAAAAATAATCACCTTTCGCCAAACATTGACTCATTTTGATTCAGCAAATAAATCTGAAATAAATGCTGGCATTGACAAAGTATAGCAATGATATTTTGTATTAAAAATAAATAAGATAGAACATATAATAAATAATATGGGAGAACATTGGACATTCTACAGCTGATAAATCCCATACCAGCCTTTTTAATTGTCCACTGCAGGACGTAGGCGAGTAGTACGAAGTGCGATGGGGTCATTTCTACCACGCTGGCCCAATGCCAGTTGGTGGAAATGAGCTGATGAAGGGATGGACTGATACCTCTGTAACTTTTGGAACGTTGCAGAGAATACCTTCAATATAAGCTGATAAGTAGTAAGTTAGTATAGCTAGGGTGGCTAGTCGTGGTCTCTGGTATATCAATTTTCAATTTCAAAAATTCTTTATTTAACATAATAAAATTACAATAATATGCACAGTTACTAGTGTACGTTTAGATCCTAACAGTACATATACATTAACTCATATTATGTTTTGGCAGCAATGAGCTCATGCAAAACTTAAGAAAGAAAAACTATTAAGTGTTGGGTTTTGGGCAAAAATTGCATATTTTTAATAATGTGCGGTTTTTCAACGGACACGATAGTTCGAGGGTGGTAGTCAACCACAGACTTTTAAAAAGTAAATGCAACAGGAAAAGAGCTGTGGTTGGCTATTGCAGAGGAAGTCGTTAAAGTAATAAATACATTTACTAAGAATCATGGTCTGGAACTCACACGAGGTTTTGAGGACCATTCTGATCGAGCCGTCGGAGCGAAGATTAAGTCTAGATTAAAGCTTAAGGAACAATGTATTGGAAGAAATAAATCTACAAAGAGTTGTTGAAATAATGGTGTTTTTACTGCATCGAGTCTTCGGTTGTCCTCACATAAGTAAAAAAGAAATAACAGAAATGTACACTTAAAAAGGTCAGTTCATTGAATGGACCTTCAAAAAGAGTCTTGGTCGATTCGCCCCGCGGGACCAACCGCTTGCGGGGCCAAACGACGCAGGACTCACGCTATATAAACTTTAGGTTAAATATTATATTTTTAGAAATGTTATTTTAATTCGTGAAAACTTCCATTAGGAGAGGGTAGCGTAGTCGCTGCCGGTCGGCAGTGAACACGGTAAGAAACAAAAAACTGTTATCAGGAACTTGCAACACACATAAGCGCGAACGCCACTATCGCCTTACCAACCGGGAGGTAATACGGACGAGAGGTCTCTGATATAGCTAACATCGCTAAACGGTTAAAAGACTCACAATTTAACACAACACCCGAGCCACGGAAGGGTTCAGTTGTAAATGACACCCGCGGTCACCCATCTACTCGATGCCACTACTGCAAACAGAAAAGGTAATATTTATTACAAGTTATGGTTATATTTGTATCCTACTTCCTACTAATATTATAAACGCGAAAGTTTGTGAGGATGGATGGATGGATGTATGGATGTTTGTTACTCTTTCACGCAAAAACTACTGAACGGGTTGTGATGAAACTTTGCAATAATATAGCTTATACATCAGAATAACATAGGCTATCCTACTAATATTATAAACGCGAAAGTTTGTGAGGATGGATGGATGGATGGATCGATCGATGGATGGATGGATGGATGGATGTATGGATGTTTGTTACTCTTTCACGCAAAAACTACTGAACGGGTTGAGATGAAACTTTGCAATAATATAGCTTATACATCAGAATAACATAGGCTATCCTACTAATATTATAAACGCGAAAGTTTGTGAGGATGGATGGATCGATGGATGGATGGATAGATGGATGTATGGATGTTTGTTACTCTTTCACGCAAAAACTACTGAACGGGTTGAGATGAAACTTTGTAATAATATAGCTTATACATCAGAATAACACATAGGCTACAATTTATAAAGATATTTTGTGAATTGTCCAAAATATAACGATAAATGTTGAGTAAGTAGGAAAATTCTGCCATCTGCGAGCTACTCTAGCGTGCGCTGCAGAATATCAAAATAAACAACTGTCGATCGAATATCTGTCAAATCAATCTATGAGCAGTCATTGGATATCATCATACTGATAATATATTACGTACCTATATATACCTATTTTTAATATTATAAATCCGAAAAGTTTGTTAGTTTGTTCTTCTTTCACGCAGCAACGGAGCAACGGATTGACTTGATATTTGGCATAGATATAGTTCGTTAGGGCCGGAAAGTGACATGGGCTACTTAAATAAAAGGTTCCTGTGAGATAGCATAAAATAAATGTCTAATTCCACGCGGGCGGCGCCGCGGGTAGAAGCTAGTACCTACTATAAAACTGTACCTATTTCTGTACATAGCCTTAAGAAAAGTCAAATAAATTTATTTATTTATTATTATTTATTTATTAGATAGATAGATAGACAGATAAACTCTTTATTGCACACCAAGAAACAAAAAGAAGAAACAAAGATACACAAACAGTGTAATAATGGGCGGCCTTATCGCTGATAGCGATCTCTGCCAGGCAACCTTAGGATGGAGAGGACAGAAAGCGTATAAATAATGGATATTTATTTAATATTAATAGCTCTGCAGTAGTCAAATTAATGTGCCGTGGTGGTCAAGAGGTAGTGACACCCGCCTTACAATCGTGAGGTCGTGGGTTCGAATCCCCGGTCCCGTACCAATGAGTTCTTTGGAATTTATGTACGGAATTTCACACCACAGGCTTTTCGGTGAAGGAAAACATCGTGAGGCAACCTGCATACGTCCGTAGAAAAAATTCGATGGCGTATGTGAATCCACCAACCCGCATTGGGCCTGCGTGGTGGATATGGCCCAATCACCCTTCGTGGGTAGGCCTAAGTCCTGCAGTGGACTACTAAAAAGGCTGGTACAGTACAGTACAGTCAAATTAAAATAGGCACAGTCGATATTTCAATATCAATTATTACTCCACTATATATTTCATATTTTGTAGTAATGGGCGGCCTTATCGCTGATAGCGATCTCTGCCAGGCAACCTTAGGAAGGAGAGGACAGAAAGCGTATAAATAATGGATATTTATTTAATATTAATAGCTCTGCAGTAGTCGAATTAAACTAGTCACAGTCGAAATTTCAATATCAATTATTACACCAACTATCTATTTCATATTTTTTGGTCGTCCTCTCTCATTTCTGCCGCAAAAATTTGCCACTTCGATGGAAAAAACACATTTATATCTAGTTGGGACAGTTTTAAAGTACAAAATTTAAAAAACCTTCAACACAGTAATTTTTTTACCGCAGCTGACAGATAGTTGATACCTTTGAAACGGTTGAACCGATTTTGATAAATACACACCCAAATAATACACCTTTTAAGCAAAAAAAAACAAACAAAACCTATTCATTTACTCAGAAGCTACGATGCTACAGACATTTTTTGCGCCGGTGGTTAAAAAATGTAGCTTTGTAGTTGTCGAATAAAAATAGGTACAGTCGAAATTCCAATCTCAATTATAACACACCTAGCTACCTGTATCGAGCACATGAACACACCGAGTAAAATTGCAAATTGTCAGTAAAAATTCACAATTCTATCTAGCTCGGAGCGTTTTCAACTAAAAGCCCAAATACACGGGCGTCAAATTAAAACCTTTTTGAAGTCGACGTGAAAAAATAAAGAGAACACATTCCTGAATGTTCAGCGTCCAAATGACTGCCAGCTAATGAATCCCATGCGAGGTACCTGCCTACAATTGGGCACAGTAAAACTTGTACAGTAGGTTAGGTTAATAAAATAAATAAAATAAAATAGTTTTTATTTCTGTAACCAATAGTTTCTTAAATTAATGTAGATTGGAGCCTTCTATTAGGTATAAAAATACCTGTGTCAGAAGACCCCGCTCTTCGATATCCATACTATGGTAACATCTTGGTTATCTTTAACAATTTTTACAAAATGCATTTTAAAATTTACAATTTACTCTAAAATTACAAAATTTTCAAAAATATTTCATATTTCAATATTTGTGTGTGTGTATATGTGTGAGTGCGTGTGTTTGTTTTAAGTATCATCCGAGGACTTGCGTATGAATACACAAGGCTCGACCGAGGACTTTTTCAAAGCGAGGACTTTTTCGAGAGTCCTCGGTTTGACTTGACCAAATATTCGTATTCTTCAAGCGATTTTGAGTCTTTCTGTATATTTAACACAAAAAAGTGGTCTCAGCCTCGGTTTGATCAAAATTATTTATAATCTTACACACGCATTGTGTATACACCAGGCGGCGCCACTGTCGCCTCATACACACTCCTTTACACTCCTTTCACGTTTGCTGTATTATCCGAGGACTAATGTGTTAAGTTTCACACAGAAGACCTCGGTTGGGTAGCTTTTCCAAACAATGTGTATTTGAGACCTCGGTTTGCTGCATTTTCGAAACAGTGTGTATACTAGTCCTCGTTTTGACAGTTTTCATCGTGTGTAGAACAAGAGCTATGCGCTATCATTTAAATAAGATTGTACAGGAAAAATTCCTAGATTAATAAGATTGTACAGGAAATCGACCCTGGCTGCAGCATCAGCACAAGCTGGTGTTTATTTTACATTTACTATGTAAATCTAACGCGTTTGCCAAATTCGAAAACTATACCATCAACTGTAGAGGGGTTCCTTCATGAAGAAACGACCGTGACTGCAGCATCAGCACAAACTGGTGTTTATCTTGCATATACTATGTAAATTTAACGCATTTGCCAAATTTGAAGACTATGCCATCAACTGTTGAGTGGTTCCCTCTTCTCTTGAAGAATCGACCCTGGCTGCAGCATCAGCACAAGCTGGTGTTTATCTTACATATACTATGTAAATATAACGCGTTTGCCAAATTTGAAGCTATGCCATCAATTCTAAGCCACACGCAACTGTACTCACAAGCGCGACTCCTTCCCATACATAATTATTTAACCCGGCGAGGGTCATAATGACTATATTTAAAAAAAAAACATATAAAATCATTGTGATACTTTTTTATCATTTTAGAGCATGAGTACATGTATGTTCTCTGGGTATTGTTTTTCAAGATTTATAAATAGTCACTTTTTCCTTGATGCAACTCGGCTGGGCAGCGATCGGAAAATAGCGTATTGTTTTGCGATTAGTGTGTGTTGACCGTGATTAACTCTGAAATCCGGCAACCTGCTCTACTACCGGGAAGGTGACCAGCGGTCCCAAGGTGGTATCGGTTTTCTCGTGCACAAGTCCCTCGCTAACAACGTTATCACCATCGAAAGTGTGTCGAGCAGGGTTATATATCTAATACTCAGAATATCCAAGAGGTATTCGCTGAAGGTCATTCAGGTATACGCACCGACCTCGTCACACCCAGATGACGAAGTGGAGACTATGTATGAAAACGTAAGTCAGGCCATACATACGTCTAAGACCCACTTTACTGTTGTTATGGGGGACTTCAACGCAAAGTTGGGCAAAAGAAGCGATGATGAGCTGAGAGTGGGGCAATTTGGATATGGACAACGGAACCCCAGGGGCCAGAGGCTGGCTGACTTTCTGGAGAGAGAGGAACTCTTCATAATGAACTCTTTCTTCCAGAAGCCGCCTCACAGGAAGTGGACCTGGATGAGCCCCGATGGTTCCACCAAAAATGAGATAGACTTCATCATGACCACTGAGAAACGGATATTTAATGATATCTCCGTGATCCACAGAGTGAAAACCGGTAGTGATCACAGAATTGTAAGAGGCACATTGGATATTAACGTTAAACTCGAAAGGTCACGCCTGATGAAGTCTACGCTCCGGCCTACTCGTGCTCATATCCAAAACCCCGAGAGCTTTCAGCTCGAGCTCTCAAATCGCTTTGCTTGCCTGGAGAACTTTGCGTCGGTGGACGAGATTAACAACGGGCTCGTAGAAACTGTCCAGACGGTGGGTGCTAAATTCTTTAGACTTTACGACTACTTTGGAGAACGCCTTCAAGCTCCTGGAATGGGAAGGATTCGGCATCAATATCAATGGCGAATACCTCACCCACCTTCGGTTTGCCGACGATATAGTAGTCATGGCAAAATCGATGGAAGAGCTCGGCAGAGAGGCTCGATGCTCGAAGACCTCAATCGGGTTTCTCAACAGGTGGGTCTTAGATGAACATGGAGAAGACGAAAGTCATGTGTAATTAGGACAAGTAGTACAGTTAGGTAGGTCCGACTTCAACAAAGAGGCCAATCGCCGAATCCAACTCGGATGGGCAGCGTTCGGAAAATTGCGTAGCGTCTTCTCGTCCGACATACCTCAGTGCCTGAAGTCGAAAGTTTTCGATCAGTGTGTGTTGCCAGTGATGACTTATGGCACAGAAACGTGGTCTCTCACTATGGGCCTTATCAGTAAGCTCCAAGTAGCCCAACGAGCTATGGAGAGGGCTATGCTCGGTGTCTCTCTGCGGGATCGAATCAGGAATGAGGAGATCCGTAGAAGAACCAAGGTTACTGACATAGCCCAACGGATTAGCAAGTTGAAATGGCAATGGGCAGGGCACATAGCGCGGAGGACTGATGACCGGTGGAGTCGAAAAGTTCTCGAGTGGAGACCACGTACCGGCAAGCGCAGCGTAGGACGTCCACCCACAAGGTGGACGGATGACCTCATTAAGACCGCAGGATCGCGCTGGATGCAAGCCGCTTCCAACCGGTCTTATTGGAGATCCATAGGGGAGGCCTATGTCCAGCAGTGGACGTCCTTTGGCTGATGGATGGATGGATGGATCGTGATTACTTATGGCACAGAAACATGGTCTCTCCAAGTAGCCCAGCGAGCTGTGGAGAGGGCTATGCTCGGGAGTCTCTCTGCGGGATCGAATCAGGAATGAGGAAATCCGTAGGAGAACCAAGGCTACCGACGTAGTCCAGTGGATTGGCAGATTGAAGTGGCTGGGCATGTGAATAGGCAGGGCACATCAACACAGTGACACAGTGGCAATAGCGTGGTGAACTGAACAAATGAGGTTGAAAAGTTGTGTTGAGTCGAGTGGAGACCACGTACCGGCAAGCGCAGCGTACGGCGTCCGTCCACCTCGTGGGCGGACGCCGTACGCTGCGCTTACGCTGCGCTTACGCTGCGCTTACGCTGCGCTTACGCTGCGCTTACGCTGCGCTTACGCTGCGCTTACGCTGCGCTTACGCTGCGCTTACGCTGCGCTTACGCTGCGCTTACGCTGCGCTTACGCTGCGCTTACGCTGCGCTTACGCTGCGCTTACGCTGCGCTTACGCTGCGCTTACGCTGCGCTTACGCTGCGCTTACGCTGCGCTTACGCTGCGCTTACGCTGCGCTTACGCTGCGCTTACGCTGCGCTTACGCTGCGCTTACGCTGCGCTTACGCTGCGCTTACGCTGCGCTTACGCTGCGCTTACGCTGCGCTTACGCTTCGCTTACGCTGCGCTTACGCTGCGACCGCAGGATCACGCTAGATGCAAGCTGCTACCAACCGTTCTTTGGAGAACTTTGGTTTTTTGGAGATTGTAGTGTTAGTTAGTTAGGTAGCAGAGCAGAGACGTCCAGCAGTGGTCCTATGGCTGAAATATAATATTATGAATAATAAAGTGACTCGTTTGTTTACAGTTTGAAATTGTTTTTTCGCGGTAAAAATTGTTTAAAACGTCAAAAAATCATCAAACCTTTAAATAATAAAATTTTGGAAAACCGAAAATTTTAACTTTCGAACTTCTAAAGATTTTCAATCGGTGTTCCCTCTTGAAGAAACGACCCTGGCATCAGAACAAACTGGTGTTTATCTCATAACGCACGTAAAAATTACAATCAAGGATCTTACATATATTATGAAATACTATTAGGCTGTCTTTTGCATGTATTGTTTGCACTAGCATGTTAGTTATGCTTTGATTTCTGCCGCGTACCGCACGCGGTAAACTGTTTGTGTTCGTTTGCGAAAATCCTTTGAAAAGCTCCAAAAAACGTAAAGTCATTGACCCGCTCTCGCTTGGTACTTCATTTTAAAAAATGTGTATAAGAAATATTTCAAAACATTCTACTTACATGAATGCTAATACTAAAATAGTTAGGTAGGTAGATTTTCTACGTCCTCGCTTTGTACGAGTTCTACACGGAAAACTGTCCTCGGTTGGGTGAAATAAAGTCAAACACAGCGTCCTCATTTTGTATGAGATATAAGAAATATTGTGTAAAAATACGTCCTCGGAAGGTCATCAACGGGCTTACGTAAGAGGTCCTCGGTTGGCTAACACAAGGTCCTCGTATGTGCATTGCTGATCACATCAAGTTGTGTATTTCAGGTCCTCGGTATGTTCACCGCGATTCATTCAGAAAAATATTGAGATAGCGTTATCCTAATAGGCTCATCACTTAAGATTTACACAGCTGTCTCTTTCTATCTTATTCAAGATGGCCTACGAGGTGTCTAAACCTGTTTTTTAGAGAGTCCTCGCTTCGGTCAAAAACTAACAAGGTAACTCATAAGGGTGTCTGTACAAACAGGGGTGTGTGTGTGTGTGTGTGTATGTGTGAGTGCGTGTGTGTGTGTGTGCGCATGCGTGTATATGAGTGTGTGTGTGCATGCGTGTGTGTGTTATGTCCTAATACTCAACATGTCCAAAATACACATATTTTTAAGTTGATTTATTTATTTATTATTTCTTGATTTGTAACAGTTCTTCTGTTTCCTCATAGTTTCTAGTAAGTATCCAACTGGTTAGATGTTTTTTACAGTCATGATAATTCATTGGATAGATATTAAAACTTTGTTAACTTCATTATATAATCGTGCTGATTTATTAACAAGCTGATTGCTAGCATAAGATCTTTGGTTGGGCCACAACTGCTTTATCCTTTCTTCTTTTGTTAAGAACGTTATCATTATATGGTGTATCTTTGTGAACTTTGAGAACTGCTTGTACGATGTAAAGTTTTCTGACAGTCAGAAGCTGGCTTAATGAATACAGTTGGTTAGTAGGATATATATATGGCATGAAATACATAACTTTGAGTAAGATTCTCTGGGCTCTTTCAACCTCAATAAATTTAGTTTTAGCTGCTCCTCCCCAAATCGGCAAACAATACGATAAAATAGATTGACCTAAAGCAATATAAATTTTATTAAGTAACTGTTGTGGTGCAACATATCGTAGGGACTTAAAAATCCAAACCAATTTCCTTATCCTAGTCCCAACAGCATCAATTTTTGTAAACCAAGATAGTCTCTGGTCAATATGAACTCCCAAATACTTGGTTGAATTTACTTTATTTAATATTGTCCAATCACACTTAGAATTATGTATAGTATCTGAGTTATGGAGTTTTATACTGAAATCGCTTTTAAGTTGGGTTCTATTATAAATAGTATAACACATATAATTTGTTTTTAAAGCATTCAGGGTAAGTAAGTTTTGCTTTAACCACTGATTTATTTTTATAAGACCATGTTCTGCTTGTACGCGTACTTTTTCCCATGTGGTGTTTGAAAACACAACCGCGGTATCGTCAGCATAGGAAAAGATTTTTGTGCTTGTACGCGTACTTTTTTCCATGTGGTGTTTGAAAACACAACCGCGGTATCGTCAGCATAGGAAAAGATTTTTGCGCTCGATAAGTTAAGGTTGCATAAGTTATTGATATATATTAAGAACAAAGCAGGTCCCAACACACTCCTTAAGGCACGCCGTATGTAATGTCTGCATCGTCACTGATGTGCACTCCAATTTTGACTCTTTGTTTCCTGTTACTTAAGTAATCTTTTAGAAGAGCTAGGGCTATATCTCGAATACCAATCTTGTATAATTTTTTCAGAAGAATGGGGACGTAAACGGTGTCAAACGCTTTTTTTAAATCTAAATATACAGCTACGCATTTACGTCCTTGGTCTACTTGATCTACTATAAAGGAAGTAACTGCTGTAACAGCATCTTCAGTAGATTTACCACTTTGGAATCCGAATCGTGAGTCAGAAATGATGTTAAATTTGCTGAGGTATTTAATAAGCCTACTATTAATTAATTTTTCTAAAATTTTTGAAATACACGGCAGTATCACTGGTCTATAGTTGTTTTCATCTTTTGTGTCACCAATTTTATAGACGGGAGTTATTATAGATTTCTTTAAAAGCAGAGGAAATACGCCCAGAGAAAAGCATAGATTTACTAAGTGGCATATAACTGGAACTACGTGATATTTAGCCAATTTAAGGAAGCTAGTTGGGATATTATCCCACCCAGGAGCACTCTCTGTTTTGAGGCTCATAAGTACATCATGCACCTCTTTTAGGTCGGTGTCTAACAGAACAAAAGAATTAACTTGTGTGCCAACTGTATTTTGATCTGGTAATTTATGGTTTGTTAACATATCCTCTGCTAACTTTTTACCAATATTTGCAAAATAGTGATTTATATAATTAACAGACTTTGCCGGAGATGATTTTATATTCAATAATTTTGAGTTATCTGTTTTCGTTTTATTTGAGTGTGTTATTGATCTTATATTTTTCCAGATAAGTTTAGAATTTTTAGTAGCTTTAGTCAATTGTGTTCGTTCGTAGTTTCTTTTTAGTTTTTTAATCAAAAATTATTACATTATTACAGAAATTTCTATATCTTTTATAAGTTATTTTTAATATTTCGTTATAAGGATCTAACTTTGCCTTTTTTTGAAGCTTGTTTCTGTTTTTAATGCAACGTAAAATTCCAGCACTTATCCATGGTTTTATATTGCGTTTGTTTCTCGGAATTTGCAGTGCTAGTATTCTCTCTGAGAGATTCTGAAATTTTTACTACTAACTGCTGAACTAATAGGTTGGAATCATCACAATGTAACAGTTCTACAAGATTCTTTCTTGCTAGGCTTAAAAGTGCTGCATTAAAATCAGTGACAGTTTTTATTTTTGTATATTCTTTATTTGTCTTTTTGCCAGATAGTTTTATAAAAATGGTCAGATGGTCAGTAGTACTCGTGTTTAAAATCGCGATTTTTGCTGATTCTTTATCTTTATCACATCTTAACATAACATGATTCAGACAGTTACCTTCTCGAGTTGTGAAAAACGTGTCCTGCCATTATGCTATGTATTGCTAACATATTAAGGTAATTCATTCTATTTGTCCTCTCATAACTTTGCTCCGCCTCTTTTGCAATTAAATTGATATTCATATCGCCTGTTATCATTATAGTTAGAGGTTAGTTAAAAATTATGTAAAGCTGGCTAGGTACAGTTAGGTAGGTCCGATTTCAAGAAAGAGGCCAATTGTCGAATCTAACTCAGTTGAGTAACGTTTAGAAAATTAACGTCTTCTCGTCCGACACACTTCAGTGCCTCAAGTTGAACGTTTTCAACCAGTGTGTTGCCAGGAATGACTTATGACACAGATATGTGATGATGATGATGATCGATGGGGTTGAAAGTTCTCGAGTAGAGACCACGTACGCAGCGTAAGACATCCACCTACATGGTGAGCGGATTACCTCATTAAGACCTCATGATCACGCTGGATGCAAGCCGCTACCAATTGGTCTCATTGGAGATATTTAGGAGAGGCCTATGTCCAGCAGTGGACGTCTTATGGCTGAAACGACGACGACGATGAAAACCGGATAAACACGATTCGATCATCGCATCAGCGTATCGAATCAGTCCAGCGGGGGCCTGATTCAGTTATCTATTGAAGGCGTCAGCTAAGGCATCCGCCAAAACTCGACTAATTCAGATCAGTTAGCCGCCCACATGTAACTGCCCATCCATACATTTTACTGACCAAACCATTAATTCAACTACCCATGTATATTTTTTTCGATTTCTTTATGTTCAATTATATACGCTATTTATCCTTTCCATCGTAAGGTTGCCTAGAAGAGATCGCTATCAGCGATAAGGTCGCCTTTTGTTAAACTGTTTTTGTATCTTTCTTTCATCTAATTATTGATATTTCTTGGTGTGCAATAGAGCCTTTATCTATCTTAACTGCTAAGTTTCATCTGACAAACCTGTGAACGAAATTTGACTTGAAAATTTTCACTTATTTACTAAAACTTTGTAGTTTTGGTACCCGTACAACTGCTTGTTTAAATTAGTGCCGAATGAATTACAAAGATAGAATAATAAATAAATATGCCACTAAAAATAAATATTTTTGGGACATCTTACACACGGCCTCTGACCCCAAACTAAGCAAAGCTTGTGATACAGCTGCCAGAGACTGGTATACTACATATTCTTATTTTTAAATACATATTTATAAAGATAGTAACTAAATAACACCCAGACACAGAGCAAACACTTATGTTAATCACATAAATATTTGCCCTGGGTGGGGATCGAACCCACGCCTCTTTGATCCAGAAGTTAGGGTCACTAATCACTGAGCCAACGAGGCAGTCACGAATGTGTTAACTAAATTGTTGTGCAAAATGTATACTAACAAATTATAAATTAACAACTAAATATATCAAATCAAATGGCTAGTTTAATTTGATAAAAAGTTAAATAAAACCAACCATTGGTAATAAATATTAAAATGAGTTCTTTCTTCTAAGGAGTGTTCCTTCTTTTTCCTACTAATATTTTAAACGTGAAAGTTTGTGAGGATGGACGGATGGATGTATGGATGTTTGTTACTCTTTCACGCAAAAACTACTGAACGGATTGAGATGAAACTTTGCAATAATATAGCTTATATATCAGAATAACTCATAGGCTATAAATTATAATGATATATTGCGTATGCGGGCGAAGCCGCGGGTATAAACTAGTTTTTAATAAAAAAGCATGATACATCTTTCTGCTGCCCCTGCGTCACGGATCAAACAAACAACGTCATAAAGCGTCGGCCACCAATTTGTTACTCCATTCACCCCACCCCCCACCCCGGGAGCAATAATGGCGCAGACTTTAAATTTTGCAAAATTAATATGACAGATGACGAGTTTTTATTAAAGAACGGAAATTATGAAACGTAGAAGTGTGAGTCAAGGGTGTGAAAAGGTAAGAATATAATTATTTTTTGCTAAAAATGGTACAAATAATGTTCTTTTAAACTTTCGCGATTTGAACACATCATTATTACACAGGGTCATAGGTTTTAAACGCAGAACTTTTTAAACGTGGGTCTATTAGTACATTTAGACAAACAACTTTTGTTCTGGGACTTTTGGGAAATAACGAAGAAAAAATCAGCTTTTTCAAACAAAAAGTTCGTCAACGCGCAGCATAATGTATGGAGAAACGATTTTTTTTGCTGATTTTCAAAAGTCGTGGCACAAAAGTTGTTTGTCTAGACTAGACCTGTCCTTAAAAGGTTTTATGCTTAATACCTGTGACCCTGTATGCGGTACTAAACTGCGCACTATAAATACGAGATAAATAGATACTACCCGTGACCACAATCGACGCAACGCGGTTGAAACGTCAGAATGATGAGGTATTTATCTAACTCGTAATTTTAGTGCGTGATTAGTCCCGTAGTAGGTATACAATGTGTTTGTCTACCGGTGTCGGAGCCTAAAGCGGTGATATATAAGGCAAATTTTGAATAACTTTTACTGTCATCAACTCTGAAAACGCAAATAAACAGCTATTCCATACTTTTTGTTGAAAGTCTTATAAAAAATGCTATGGATTTTTTACGTTTTCAGAGTTGGTCTCACAGTAAAAGTTGTTCAAAATTTGCCATAGATGTCACCGCTTAAGGCTCCGACACCGGTAGACAAACACATTGTATAATAATAAAATAAAATAAATATTTTGGGACCTCTTACACACGGCTTTTGACCCCAAACTAAGCAAAGCTTGTAATATGGCCACCAGAGACTGATATACCGCGTATACTTATTTTTAAATACTTACTTATACAACGTGTAACGGAAAGACTGAAACGGTAACAAACTAGATGGGGGCATGTTTAGTCGTGTAAGTTCGTTTGCTGATTTTTAATATTTTTTTGAAAAAGTAGTCATTTTTATGACTAATTCACATTTGCTATCACACTAAACAGCTGTGAGGTCAATAACACGACCTTGCCCATCAAAATCAGACCACACCTCCTTGAACTGCTGTCCTTTTTTTTTTCTTGTCAGTCATATTAAATTTTTTTTTAAAGTGAATGTTGTTATTTTGGCTCGGAATTTCGAATACAGCATCTATATAAGGTATAGTATCAACCCACTTTTTATGTATACAGCATTTCCGTTACACGTTGTATAGATAGTAACTAAATAACATCCAGACACAGAGCAAACACTTATGTTCATCACATAAATATTTTCCCTGGGTGGGGATCGAACCCACGCCTCATTGATCCAGAAGTTAGGGTCACTAACCACTGAGCCACCGAGGCAGTCAAATCAAAATAATAATGGCACAACCAACTTCAAACGTCTACAAACTTCGAATAGTCGCTCGAACTGTAAGTATACAAATTTTACATTATTGTTGATTTCTCAAAAACGGCTTAGCTGATTTAGACAAAATTTACAGGGAACTGCTTTGAAAATATACCAACTAAAAAAAGATTATTTTAATCTGTTTAAAATTGGCGAAAATATTGATGAACATAGGTACACAAAAAACATACAGATGAACATAAAACCTCCTTGTTGGAAGTCGGTTAAAAATAGCACATGTAATACTTGAATACTTAGAATTATACAAATATATTAAATTATAAATGAAATATTGCCCGCAGGTAGAAAACTTTCAGTGTAAAACTGATAATTAATAGGCAAGATGACTAACATAATTGAATTAGCTCGTCAGATAGACTATCAAAAATATTAGATACGTATTTTTTCTTTTGTCAATTAATCAGCACTTGACGAAAATATAGTCCGTCATAGTTCCGCGTGACGTCACAAGTGCCACACAAAGATATATTATACCTACTTCTGTAAGAGAGGTAACGTCAGGACCCCACTCCCAAACTTTACAAGATCTATTTTTGTCATTTGTTGTTTGATTAACAAAAGAAAAAAAAACGTGTTCAATATTTTTTGATAATCTAACTCACGCGGACTAATTATAATAATGTTTTTTACCCTGTCATCATGCCTATTATAATAATAGCTTTATTTCGGAAAATAATATGACAAACTCTCTACTTAGATGTAATAGAACACATTTTTTATTTTTTATTTCGAATAGGTTCGCGTTTGACATTGCAAAGGACTTGTTGATATGCATACCTACGGCTAAAAAGTCTCATACATATATTCCTGTTACGACCTATACCTATCGTGTAAGTTGATAGGCGCGCAGTTTTAGACTAAAAAGTCTCCATATCTACTGATGTTTACACGGAGTATTTTTTAGACATCAGGATACTAGGCTACTTTTGTACTCTTCATGGCTTCTTCTTGTTAGTTTTGGCGTCGCATTATTGTGCATTTGCCAGTGCCAAGTAGGTATTAAGTTTTAATAATCCTACTAATATTATAAACGCGAGAGTTTGTGAGGATGGATGGATGTATGGATGTTTGTTACTCTTTCACGCAAAAACTACTGAACGGATTGAGATGAAACTTTGCAATAATATAGCTTATATAATAGAATAATACATAGGCTATAAATTATAATGATATATTGCGTATGCGGGCGAAGCGGCGGGTAAAAACTAGTGTTTGATAATATCAAAATAGTCACGGTCGTAGTCTCGTCATAGTCCAATAAAGTCGCTGTCAAGTCCAATCATAGTCCAAGTCATACCTCAGTAAAGCAGTGGAGACTTTACTAGAAGTGTCTATCGAGTTATGGTAACAACACGGAACAACATAATACGTCACATTATATCATTCGCCTACACTCATGCACGTAAATCAGCTCGTAATCAAAGAAATACCACCATTTTCACTAATTATCACTGATAAAAACACAAGTTTAACAAAATCATACAATGAGGTGACATCATTTTTCCGCGTTCCCACCAAAATTCCTCTCTTCATGGCTTATATTTGGTTGGTTTCTTAGTAAAACCCAAAAAGCCTGCTACGGCTCCAGTGGCGTAGCGTGCCTTGGCGGGGCCCCGTATAAAATTTGGGGGCCCCTATGAATAGCTTTTTTTTCTTTTGTCATTTCTGAAATAAATAAAAATTAGCAAGGTTTTATTAATTTTGCTTGCATATGTCGGGGGCCCCTGAGGCCCCGTATAATTGATACGGTTTTCTCTCTCGTCTTACACAAAATGTTCAATATTCATGAAAATAAATTATAAAGATTTACCGCTTGACCACAAAAGATTTAAACACGCCTTAAACACTGTTTAATTGTGCAATTTGTACTGTTAACCATTGCTTAAAGAGTGCTTAAAACTTTTGTGGTTAGACGGTTAGTTTTCAATCATTATTTTACGACTCTATGTTGCCATGTTAACGACTGTACCTTCGATATTCAAATACTCTCAGATTTTATTCTGCGTCACAAAATATTTTCACAGGCTAAAAATACGATTTTTCAATACTCACAATAGTGTTCATTCATTCATTCATTTGGCGTCTCATTCAATGTTTTTTTTTCATCGACGCGGCTGGTTCCAATTTGGATCCATGTCGGTTTTGTTACAACGAGCTTAGAAAGTAAATGGAGAAGGTTGAAATATCAACTTAACTGTAGAGTTTGTGCAAAAAGAGAACCGTCGTTGGTGAGGTCGCCCGTGTGCCATTTTACTAATTGTGTTACGTTGACGACACTGCTCTGTTATTGATAGTACAACTAAAAGTATTTAATACTTAGTAGACACTAAATTAGTAGACTCGCGTCTAACAAGTAGTCGGTACCTTGGCTGCTGATTAAAATCATATTGTTAGTTCACCGTAAAGCCACGACGGTTCTCTTTTTGCCCAAACTCTAGCAGTGAGTTATTTTTATGGCAAAAGGAAACCAACCAACTTTGTTTCTACCATTGATATTTTTTCGAATAAGTCTGTAAGAGTTTTTCTTTGCAATCTTGAAATTTTTTTTTACTTTTGACCGAGGAACCACCGGAGGAAGTACTCAATTCGATTTTTTTCATTGGAAAAAGTATACTTCGAAATTGGCCCCATTTAAATTTTATCAAAATCCGTACGCTCACGCCCGTTGTAGGTATGTAGTAACTATGATGTAATCTGCGATGTTTACGTGATCACGCTTCTGGGGTGCTCTATTGTTTTGCGTTTTTTTTGGTGCCTTTTGTTTCGCGGTCTTTTGTATTCGGTTTTATGTTTTTTTTTTGTGTGTAATTGAGAATAATAGGGCAGTCTCGAACTTTCATCTTGTTTACTTTGTCAAACACAATAGCACCGATATTTTCAGAACTTTTCAATCTGCTACTCTGTTAACAATAGCGTTTATTAGATCGAGTAATGTCGCGACTCGTCTAGTTAATTCGAGATTGTAATGACGGATATAAAACACCGGCTGATCCTTTGGGACTCAGTTTTTTGTTTACCATCGAAGCGAAAACATCTCGTGTTCGAGTGCGGTGCCAGTGATTGAGAAGTGACTAGTTTGTGTGAATATCAGTGCCAATATAAACTGTTAAGTGTTTGTGCGAACCAGTTGTGTCGTGTGTTTTTGTGAAGTGATTGTGTGCAATAAAGTGGAAAGTCAATAATCGGTGTTTTTACTGATTATCCAAGAACCAATCTCGTAACAATATGTTAAGGGGCGCTGTACAAAAATGTATGGAGCTAAACGGAGACAGCTGTAGTTTTAATTTACGTGTAAACCTGGACTAACCCCTCAGGGCTAGCTATCCGGTCTACACAGACTTACTTTACAAGTCTTACTTTAGTAATTCTTTAAAAATACGTAGCACATCCACGGGAATCCCCGTACAATGGCTCGTCAGGCTGACGCGGCCGTGACGCGTGCGTTTCGCCTTTCATACTTTTCATTACGGATTCAGCTTACTTGTTGACGCGACAGTTTTTAGCGGGAAAAGAAAGAATAGGCAAAATGAGAGTCAAAATTGCAAACATAATACTTGAAGTGGGTTGAATTTACGGTTAAATCAAACTAACCAGTAGTTATGCTACGCTCTATTAGACAAGGTGAATATGTACAGTACTGTACTGTACCAGCCTTTTTAATAGTCCACTGCAGGACGTAGGCCTACCCACGAAGGGGTTATTGGGCCATATCCACCACGCTGGCCCAGTGCGGGTTGGTGGGTTCACATTACACCATCGAATTTCTTCTACGGACGCATGCAGGTTGCCTCACGATGTTTTCCTTCACCGAAAAGCCAGTGGTGTTAAATTCCGTACATAAATTCCAAAGAACTCATTGGTACGGGACCGGGATTTGAGCCCACGACCTCACGATTGCAAGGCGAGTGTCAAAACCTCTAGGCCACCACGACTTCTATACAATACAATACAACTGTGAAAATGTACAACTACTGAATCAGCTATAAGTATTATTCATGCTAAGTAGTAATTGTATTCACATGTACGACTGTACGTCTTTTATAAATAAATGAACTACTTTATACTTTATAAAGTAATTCTCTGAGTTAGTGGACCTCGGGAGTATTAATCTGTGACATATTCGAGCACATACAATCTGTTGTCAAAAATGCTACGAAAAAACATTAAATAAATAAATATTTTGGGACATCTTACACACGGCCTCTGACCGCAAACTAAGCAAAGCCTGTGATATGGCTGCCAGAGACTGATATACACATATACTTATTTTTAAATACATAAAAAAAATATAATATATATTTATTAACATTAAGAATCTACTATTACAATGTAGTGCTAACGGGCCCCAAACTAGGCAAATCCTTTATCTTGGGCGCCCTGTGGCCGGTTTCCATAGTTCGCTGTCTCGCTGAGCGTTGTACACATTCAGTTGCATTCTTTTCAATGCTTACAGCAAAATTTACAATAAAAAGTACAAACTAGTTAATGTTCTATTTTTTTTTCTTCTACTAATTCTTAAATTAATGATAACAAAATGGGAAAAGCTTAAGCAAGGTAATACACATTTTACTAAAATACTTATGTCTATCACATAAATATTTGCCCTGGGTGGGGATCGAACCCACGCCTCTTTGATCCAGAAGTTACGGTCACTAACCACTGAGCCACCGAGGAAGTCGAAACAAAGGCATTAAAACAAACCCGAACTATAACTATCTATACGCTTCGCTCACTCAGTCAATGACATTAAAATCACGCAGGAAAGTCACAGGTAAAACAAATGGCCGCCCTTTCTCAGATAAATTTTATTGAACTTATGAGAACTCACCTCGCCCCGCCAAGAACTTTCAACACCTCTCAAACCCCTAAATCCTAATATCAACAAGAAACAAAGACCCATTGTAAACTTTTAATGAAATCCTGAAAATCCCGCACAAAATGTCTCTTGGCCGCTGATTAATCAAAAGAAAGATACTTCACGTAAACTTTATAAACTTTAACAATTAGTATCATTTCGCGACCCTTTGTAGATTGGAAGAAGACAAAAGAGAAGACCTTATAAATAATCTTATGCATATATTTGGATCATTGAGAACGAAAAACAAAAAAAATACTGTATGTACAAAATGTTGTTAAAATTATATAAGATGAACTGTGTGATGTTATTTGAGCAATATCGTCTAGTTTCTTCACTATCGTGAAAACGTGTCCCGAAGAAAAGGACACAAAATATCATGCTGTACATTATTGTGTCGCAAAATACGGGCTGTACATTATTTGCACAAAGAATTAGTTAGCCGCAGATGATACTTTGCCGTGATTCGCTAATTATTGCGCATGTGTGCACAATGCCGACGCCACGTGGCGTAGTGTTGAGCACAGGTGTAGGGAGCACGCGGGAGGCATGAGGTTGGCGGGTAGGAGTGCCGCGGCGTCTCGTCTTTAAAGTATACTTAACTCGTAATAAAGACAGGTTTTTTCTGGCACTTTTGTTGTCACTGTTCAAACCTAACCTAACCAACAGAGTCGAATTACCTTAGAGAACTCATACCTTACCATAAAATAACTAAGGTCCAGGGACACAAAATATCAGGTCGTACAATATCGGGCCGTGCAATACTGTGCCGGACATTATCGACACAGGCCGACAATGTACGGCCTCTATTTCACAGCCCAATATTGCACAGCCTGATATTCCATGCCCAGGGACACAAATTATGATGCCGTACAATATCAGGCTGTACATTATCATGTCGTGCATTACTGAGTCGTACATTATTAGCTACCAATATAAGTTTTCATTTGGTTTATTATTAGATACCATTTAATTTTAATTTAGTTGTTACTCCACGTTTTATCAAATAATAATATTAAAATAAAATATGAGGCGCATTTTATTTTCTCATAGAGGTGATGAAAAGTAGAGTGTACCACTCGGGCGCTAAATATATTTTTGGCTCGGGCGCCGTACTTTGAATCCCTCACTTCGCTCTGGATTCAAAAAAGCGCCCTCGCCTTATAAATATTATTTTGCTCCCATATGATACGATCTACTATTGTAGCTTTTTTGTATAAAATCGAAATTACGCGACTCGTCAGTTCTTGGCGGTTGTGAAGTTAGCTGCAAGTTGCGCAAAACCCAATGTTATTTGAAGCATATTAATATATCTTCTTTGACTGAAGTTCAATTAACAGCTGCGTCAGGTTTTGGCCTATAGCGTATCTTCTATTATCCAAAATCAAAGCCCTCACAAAGATGACAAATACTTGCCAATCCAAACTTGGAGTTCGCCAATCGGCAACATTTATTTCGGTTCTCGTTACAATTGCTAGGTGTAAGAATTCCTTATAAATCGTAGAGATTTAGTTTGGTTTTGTGAGATTTGTGAGACTTTTGCGGACTGTGGGTATTAGATTTATTTTATTTGCGAATCTTGTTTTATTTTATTAATCGGATATTCTTTTGATTCAAATGAGATAGCGATATGGCGACATCCTTCATAAATTAAGATCCGTGGTGGTCTAGTAATAACTGTACTGTACTGTACCAGCCTTTTTAATAGTCCACTGCAGGACGTAGGCTTACCTACGAAAGGTGATTGGGCCTTATCCACCACGCTGGCCCAGTGCGGGTTGGTGGATTCACATACGCCATCGAATTTCTTCTAAGGACATATGCAGGTTGCCTCACGATGTTTTCCTTCACCGAAAAGCCAGTGGTGTGA
Organism: Hypomecis punctinalis; assembly: GCA_949316475.1. Taxonomy (NCBI): domain Eukaryota; kingdom Metazoa; phylum Arthropoda; class Insecta; order Lepidoptera; family Geometridae; genus Hypomecis; species Hypomecis punctinalis. The sequence goes on along the minus strand of OX438820.1, from coordinate 7,769,905 downwards.
AATTCCGTATATAAATTCCGGAGAACTCATTGGTACGGAACTGGGATTTGAACCCACAACCTCACGATTGTAAGGCCAGTGTTATTACCACTAGACCACCACGGCTTATATAGTTACTTAGTAATAACTAATAATAGTAGGTAATAACACCCGCCTTAGGACCGTGAGGTCGTGGGTTCAAATCGCGGCCCCGTACCAATGAATACCTTGGAATTTATGAAATGAAAATGAAGCGAAAAGATTACGTAGATTTAGGCATTAGGATTGTTAGGTATATTTTAAAAACACTGGATTAATACTTTATAAACTTTATGCATCATCAAGATTTACTAACTCCAAAACCTGTAACTTTTTGAGCAAAATAAACGTTATCTTAACAAGTGATTTTAATTTCGTGACTAAACAATTAGGGCTGTGTCTTTAAAAATGCTTACAAAAAAAAACTGAAATAACTACTGTAGAGGAATAAATTACTATAGTTTTGTTGCGACATTGATCACAACTTAGCATATTGCCGGTTATTTATAACCAGCGGTGATATTCTGTTAAGATCAGAAATTAACTTATCTTCGTCTCCGAAATTTATAATAACCATGTAAGTTAGTCCTGATTGGCACACAGTGTTTAGAGCTGTCAGAAAGAAAAAATAAATTCTTTCCAACCGCTCCATCTCGTCGGTCGATCCTACCCGCATGACTTCATTGTGTGCTGTGAGTGCGCTGCATCCGGACGCGGTGAAAAACAAGAATATTTTGTACGACGATTTTACACTCTTCAACTCCGCGATTGCCTGCTTAGAAGAAAAATGCGTAAGCGGAAACGCGAAGAGAGTAAAAAAGAGAAGTGGAACAGAAAATTTAAGAAATATGAAGATAAGTTACTGCAACGCAGACGGGTTCGGCCCTCAAGTGACGAGGAAGCTGAGGCTATACCCGAAGTTTAGTTTAAAAATCGATCTGAGAATATTTTTATAATTCACGCTTCGAACTAATACGTGGGATTAGCCAATAGCGTCGTAAATCCACTCTGGCTCCGAGTTAATACGAGAAATTGACCAGCAGCCATAAAAATGAGTGAAGTGCGCAACTTACAGAATCGATTATCTACATACTACGTTTTTTTTTTTTTTTTTTTTTTTTTTTTTTTTTTTTTTTTTTTTTTTCAATACTACATTACTACTACATATTGCAATTGGATCATCCACAGACCCTTGAAGGTCTAAAGATAATCCAAGTGCTCAAGCCCACTGCCAGTTGGCAGCGTGCCCAGCATGCTGGCAGCATTGCCACGCTGAATGGCAATGCTTATACGTTGAGCCAAATAAACACCAGCATTTTGGTCACGCGTCGCGTCCACCAGACGCTCAGAAAGACTTTTGAAAACGAGATGAGCTCCCGGCCCCCACGGACCCAAAGTCTCAACTCCAAATGGCTCAAATATGTAACCACTGCCGAGGTTAGCATATTTGCGCCGCTTGTGCTGCTCAGCCGAATTGGCCGCCGCTCCAGCCCTACTCTGAGTCTCAGGAAGATGTGACGGTGCCAAAGTATCGACGCAAGTTGCGTCCCATACTAAGGGCCGTCCACACTTCCATGGGACCAGCGTCATGCCGTCAGGCCTTTTGCCATCACCACGCGCCAACCCATTCGGTTCGAGTACGGCTGCGATATTGGCGGTGACAAAAGCCCTGCGTATGACATCGTTAAGGCTGGCGTGGCGTCCAATCCGACCAGCGCTTCTTGAGCAAGAGAGACCGTGGTGACCGAGCTGGTCAACTGCAGTACCACACTGACAGCGATGGGCTTCACAACACCTTGCACCCAAGCGTAAGCTGACAGCTAGACGAAATGCAGTTGGGTCTAAAAGGTTACCAGTATTGAAAGAGGGCAATGCTTGCAACCAAAGACCGGACTCCCATACAGAGACTGCAAGGATACGAGCGCGATCCGCGACGCTAGGACACGTGTCTAGAAGAGATTTCCGTGCTAGTTCGCAGATCGGCCGATCCCACAGTCTCTGCGACGATAAAGTCTTTGGAAGCTCGGTATTTGGGCAAGCGACCCTCCAAGCATTCGTTGCCTCATTCAAATGAGCTACATCTACGCCAGAATGGCCTAAAGAAGGTGCGAGGATTTTTTCAATCAAGTTCTGAGTACTATGAATGGAGGACAAGAAAGCTGGTAAAGCAACACTTGAAATTTGGCGGACCCCTAACCCTCCAAGCCTAACAGGCAAGGAGGCTTGTAGCCACGCCCTTTCACTCATGTCAATATTCAAAACCGATACTAGGGACTGCTTTACAACATCGTCTAAGCTCAAAAGGAGCTCATTGTGTTTCCACAATGGACTACATCGTAAAGCGTACATAAATTTTGGAACAAACAGACAACATCTTATAATGGTAAAAGCCATGTGGGCGTTAATTTTGAGTAGCCTATCAGAGGCACTCAAAAAATTTTGAATTTTTTCTTGAACGAAAGGCGGAAAAGACTCATCTAATATCGGCGAACCTAGAAGGCGAAGAGAACACTTGTCTACCGATTTGATGTTAGGTGCCAAATCATTAAATTTGTTAAGTATCAAATCTTTATCCGGACATGAGTCGCAAACGAAAAGTTCGCATTTCGAAAAATTTAGCTCCAAACCAATTTGACGAAACTCGTCAATAAGAATTTCCAAATCACGTAGGACTGTGCTCGCATCGCCACCCAAAGTCCCGTCATCCAGATACCAAACGTTGAGTTTAGATTGGAGACGTTGAACAATTGGATGAATGGCCAGGCTGAAAATGGCTGGTCCGAGAGGGTCACCTTGTTGACAGCCAACGGAAGATAGCAAAACATCATTTTTGTAAATTAATTTAGTGGGTTTGCCGTAGCATTGCCAAAGAAAATTGAAAAGATCGGGAATTTTGTCTTTGACCTGTGCCAACAAGGCGTCTCGATTAACCGAATTGAAAGCATTTTTGACATCCACCTTAAGCAACACCTCTCCACAATTTTGACCGAGAAAAGTACGAAGCGAATGAACAGCAGCCTCACATCCACCCCGCGAACCAAAGCCAAGCTGTATTGGTTGAAAAAGGCTACTCAAAAGAGCAACCTTTTTTCCACAACCGGCTTTGGCTGCGAGACGACGATATGTGGTGCCAACAGCAATAGGTCTGATGCCACCATCTTTTTTGACAAGTGCGCATAGGTTAGCGCCATACAAGACTTCGATAACGTCATCATTGACCTGCCCAGATAACATGAGATTTGCCAAACCCGTTAATTCTCTCAAGAGAGACTCAGCCACCTCACCAGAGCTAAAAGATAGAAGATCTTTTAGATGTTGAGGCGAGAGACCATCTAGGCCTCCGGCTGAGCTGCTCCGAAAAGAAGAAACGGCCGCTGCAATCTCCTGAGCTGACATTCAATGACAACGTCATCAGGGTGTGGTGGCTCAGGCAGGTGGAGACATGCTGCCGGCGGATGCTTGTCACGGAGTGACTGGACCGTATCGGGTGTGTGGGGGGCAATAGTGTCGCTGGAGAACAGGACTCGTGCGGCGCCTTTGATATCGCCATCACTAATTTTGCTCTCTACTATTTTAATGGTAACCGAATCGTCTGTTTTTTTAGAATTTGGTTTATTCTGCCTTGTTGGCGGAATAATGCTTTCAAAATCTAAAGAGTTCTCTTCCAATGCGCTGTACTTTACGCAATTTTCCTTTACCCTAGTGGTAAGGGATTTTTTGTTTGTTGGGTCCGAATGTACGTAAAGCACAACGTAGGGAAAAGTCAAGAGGTGTTCCCAGGCGACTAAAGAATTTTTAGAAATAACATTCCGAATAGCAGCAGATAAACACTGCGCAACCGAAAAACGTGCACCACGCGGGATGCGTTTTAAAACAGGAAGAGAACTTTTGAGTGAGCTAAGAACCTCCCAAAGCGGTTTGGAAGGAGCAGCAGCGCTCACGGGACTGCTGCTGGCTCCATCAGAGCCTGCAATAGGGGCCGAAAGTGTAATTTGGCTATTTTTATGGCACCGCGTACGGTGAATTTTGAGGCCTTTCTGTCCTTTAAAAAATCGCACTTGGGAACACTCTAGGCACTGAATCATCTCCCCCTGCGACACATTAACGTATTGGGAAACTGCATTTGGCCCGGCCGGGGCGCAAAATGCCATGAATAACAAGAATTATACTACAAATATAAATAAAAATAAACTTAGGTTCTATAAGTGGGGACGTCAGGACGTCAGACCGTGACGTGGGCGGTCTGCGCAGACTCGGATGGCGTTGACATGGAAACAAGAAAACAACAATGAGCCGCGACTGTCAAAAACCTACCGAATATTACAACACAATAGAAAACAATTATTTGACTATCTCTAGCTCTACAAATATTACCTCGAAAGAAAATAAGAAAAAAAGGAAAGATTACATACATACTACGTATATGTCATCATACGCTTCGAGCTAATACGTGAGATTAGCCAATAGCGTTGTAAATCCACTATGATCGAGTTAATACGCGTTATTAACCAGTAGCCAGAAAAGTATTTTTTTTTTCTTTACCGACATTTTCAGCTGGAATCAATCTAATCTGTTATTTAGAACTAATACGTGAGATTAGTCAATAACATTAGTTAAAAGTTTTTTTTTTGTGCTCCGAGTCAATACGCGAGATTAACCAGTAGTACCAGCTATCACTAAAGAGTGATTTTATAATTATATTTCCAGAACACCTGGATGTCGAAGAGAGCCCAGTACCCCAAATTGCTTCTGCTGACAATGACGACTACGTTGTTGACTATTCCGATGCCCCAAGTGCAGAGCCTAAACCACAAGACCAGGCTGTGTTCCCGACTTCACCTGCTCCGACGCTGAATGGAAATGTAACTTTGACCGCAGAACCTAATATAGACGAGCATAACCTTACTACAACTGAATCTACAGAAACAGAAAACTTAGATCCTCAGATCTTGGAAGCGGTCGGAGATTACGAAGTAAAAGAGGAAGAATGGGCTGAAAACATTCACCCTGAAATTGCTCAGCGATTCAATCATATATTAGTCCATGGATTAAAAAAAGAGCAAAGACAAGAATTATGTGATAAGTATCTTGTACCAAGAAACTTTCCTCTTTTGAAGGCTCCGATCTTGAATCCTGAAATCGAATCTATTTTGTCTGCGCCATGTAAAAATCGAGACAAACGTTTTGACAAGAACAAATTGGTCGATCGCTGTCCGCGCTTGAGAAAGCGATGTCAGTTTTAGTGAAAAAAGATTTTGAAATGCCTGAAATTATACGTATCTTGAGTGATACTGGAAAATTGCTGGCCGATTCCCACTATAATGAGACCGAATCAAGACGGTCTTTAATAACACCCTTCGTGGATAAATCACTAATTGATTCTTTCAAAGGCAGAAACAGAGATAAATTCCTCTTCGGAGATAAACTCGATGATTTGGTTAAAAATCAAAAAAACCAGCCAGCAAATAACAGCGGCACCTGTAACCTCTTCTCACACGGGAAACGGCAGGAGCCCATCGGGACGTGCTCGACAACAACGCGGCGGCCAGCAGTACACAGCGTGGCCAGGTGGGTAGAGGACTACGTCATCACGTGGCCAAGCAGCTCAATACCAGACGTGGATGCAGTACCAGGCACCTCGGGGGCCGCCGCCCTCGACGAGACGCGCGCTGCCGCCGCCCGCGACGAGACGCCCGCCGCCGCAGCCTCAAACGTCGCGCCCGCCTGCCCGGCGCTCGCATGCGCCTCTTCGTCAGTGAACCAACAGGTACTAACACATGCTGGCAATCTTAAGAATTATTTAGATGCTTGGAGATTGATCACTAGTGATGTTTATATACTAAACACGATAGCCGGATATTTAATCCCTTTTCATACTTTACCTAAACAACGTTTGGAAGACTATCGGAGGCTGATGAAGAATCTAATGCCATAAAAATCGAGCTCGCACATTTACTAACCACACGTGCAATTAAAAAATGTAATTCTGAACCAGGACAGTTACAGCGATGTGAGATTAATATTGAATCTGAAAAAAATAAATAAGTTTGTTTATACTGAACATTTTAAAATGGAAAATATCAGAACAGCTGCTCAACTGGTATCAGAAAAATGTTTTATGTCAAAAATTGACTTAAAAGATGCCTATCTCTCTCTTCCTATACATAAGTCACATAGAAAGTATTTGCGCTTTAGTTTTGAGAATGATCTTTATGAGTTTACGGCACTGCCTTTTGGCTTAAGCTCAGCGCCTTACATTTTCACCAAAATATTGCAGCCCGTTTTTTCACATTTAAGGTCTCGCAACTTGATGTCAGTAAGGTTCTTAGATGATGTCCTCTGTTTAGGAAATAGCAGAATAAAATGCTTTGAAAATGCTACGGAGAGTGTTAAATGCCTATCCGGCTTAGGTTTTGTTATTAATTACAAAAAAACCTGCCTTGAACCAAGTCAAGTATGGACCTTTTTAGGTTTTGTCTTAGATTCTAAAAATATGTCGCTTCGGTTACCAGATGATAAAAGAATAAGTATTTATCAGCGCACGCAAACACTGCTGAATGTTAGTAATATCCGTATACGAGAGTTTGCGTGCTACCTTGGGACTCTCACTGCAGCCTGCCCCGCGGTTAAGTACGGATGGTCGCATACAAAATCATTAGAACGAGCTAAATATTTAGCACTTATAAACAGTAATTACGACTATGATAAAAGGATGTATATTCCATCAGATTTACTCGATGATCTCATTTGGTGGAAAAATAATATTTTTACAACTGTAAATTCGATTATTAGGAAAACATACGATCAAGAATTTTTTTCAGACGCAAGTTTAACCGGTTGGGGTGCCGCCTCAGGCGATAAAAAAACTGGTGGACACTGGAGTATCTCTGAGCGCCAATATCATATAAATTATCTAGAGCTTCTTGCAGCCTACTTTGGTTTAAAATCATTTGCTGATGAAAAAAGAAACTGTAATATATTGTTACGTATTGATAATACTACAGCTATATAATACGTCAATAAAATGGGTGGCACTCAACTCACTCATTTGCATTCTGTCGCTAGAATGATTTGGGATTGGTGCGAAGAGCGTAATATTTTTGTTTACGCTTCATATATTAAGTCGAAATTTAATTCGGTGGCTGACACGGAATCTCGTAAATTAAGTATTGACACTAAATGGGAGCTCAATGCTAAGGTATTCTCAAAAATAGTATGTCGCTTAGGTCAACCTGAAATAGATCTATTTGCGTCGCGGCACAACGCAAAGTGTATCAAATATATCTCTTGGAAAAGAGACTCCTATGCATTTGACATTGACGCATTTACTATAAAATGGTCGCCCTTTTTCTTTTATGCATTCCCACCTTTTGCATTATTTTTAAAAACTCTACGAAAAAATATCTCCGAGGGGGCAACGGGGATAGTTGTAGTTCCCCATTGGACATCTCAAGCATGGTACCCCCTTTACAGGTCCCTCTGCATTACAAAATTTTTGTATTTCTCACCAAGTATAATCAAATAAAATAATATAAAATTAATACAAACATTTCAGATATGATATTCTGTAGCTATATTTTATTTTATTAAGTAAAATCTTAGCTCTATTATGTATGTATCCACTGACAAGCATGCAAGTCTAGAGCATGCCATCGCCAATGAACGAGGGCTCCGTTTGCTCTCAAACCGGAAAAGACAAGTGGATAGGAGATAAAAATACAGTTTAACCTGGATATGACACTATTATTAAACCTCTGATTAATAACGTGTGCTAAATTTGGTGTGTCTGTTTGCGGCATTGTGCCTCCGAAAGGTCTTTGGCCTCCCAATTTTTTATTTCTTATTATTTTTCACAAAAAATCGCAACACTTACTTCCACCGTGTTCCTACAGAATTCGAATAATTCGCACGATTCGATGTGACATCCATTTACATTTTTGTAGATGTAACAAAAACTGCTCGGCCAATTTCGATAAAATTTTAGTACCACTTTAAAGGTCAATATACCTTTTTCGAACAATAAAATAATTTCTTAAATCGTTTTACAACTGGCGAAAATATCGATGAACAACACAAAAAAAAATGTTAAGCGCTCTATAGGCAGACCACCATCCCGATGGGTCAATGACATCAGACCGATCGCTGGTCAGGCGTGGATGAGATTGGCCCAGGGTAGGGAAGAATGGCATATAAGAGAGGAGGCCTATACCCAGCAGTGGGTCGACACAGGCTGATGATGATGATGAACATAAAAAGTCGGTAATTAATATAATTAGTCCGTCATATACCTAGTTTATCATGTATCTCCTTCAAAAAAAGAAAAAAAACGTTAAGTAAGTAAGTAAGGTCGTATAGGCCGGGTGGCTAGCCCTGGTGACAGACTTTTTAGGCCGCCTGAAGGCCTCTGACATGGCTAAACGGTTAAAACAACCGGGACCTACAATTTAACATGTCATCCGAGCCACGGTAGCGCTCAGTTGGAAAATGCCACCCGCGGTCACCCATCCGAATACTGACCGTGTGGAACGTTGCTTAATTTCGGTGATCGCTGACTAACACATAGTCAAACTACGCAAGTGCTACTGTTTGTTGTAGCGCTATCTACAGTATCTACAGAGGTACAGTCCCTAACTGAAAAGAGTAAAAAAAATGTCCGAGCCCGTCATACATACCTACTTAGATAATTATATACATTAAATAATTCACAATGACCCATTTTCTGGAATCTCAACATTTGTGCTTGTAAGCGAGCACTTTGGCATCGCGCGGCGTTGTAGTCGGCTTGCAGTCACCTTACGACTAACTAAAAAGCCTGCCCACTACGAAGCTTCGGCAGAGTTTTATTCTGACTCTATAATATACTTGCTCGATGAAATCTGGCAAGATTATTTAGTATTTAAGTCCTCACAAGATTTCCGAGTTTAAACTATTTAGAGCGAGCCGAGATATAGGTTTATAGAGATTCAGATTCCGAAAGGTGTCGCGTGGACTACAGTCTGTTCGAAGAACAACTAGTTTATTATCACGTCAAAGAATTTGTAAGGATCAGAGGATCAGCTGATTTAATTTATTATTTCAAGGATATGTCTTAAGAGGTCATTTTTATTTTGAATAGGTTCGCGTTTGACTACACACTGCCTGATGTTTAGCAGATGTGCGGTCTAGGGTGTAGCACGCTTACCTAGAAGATACCTATTTACTCGGGATTTGAAGACACCCACGTTGTACTTTAACGGGAAGACGACCCAGGCAAAGCGTTCCACATTCCGGCTGTTCGTATGAAGAATGAGGATTCGAAACGCTTGATTGTGAATTGGCCAAGTTTTTCGCGTTTTTTTGTAGACCATCAATAAAATCTTCGGAACATTTTTGTCAAAATTTGCGTTCTGGGAAATAACTCTTTTCACCTCTTAAATTGTTACATAATGTTGTTTGTGTGTTTGGTGTCAATCGCTTGAGTAAGAAATTTTGTACGGCTCTTACGTCGTAATTATTTTTAGAAAAGTTTTCAGTTTACGTATAGTATTTAGATTTGTTTTTAGAGGCTTTTTACCTGCTAAGTTAATTTAAAAAAAACTAAATAAAGACATAATCCTCGCGCTTGAAAAACTGATTACATGAAAAAATATTAATAGACAGGGTTATTCCTAATCAATCAGTATCTTTTTAGGGGCTTATTCTGTGTATCAAAACGAACAACTTTTGTTCTACCACTTTTGTCAAAACTCAAAAAAAATGTTTGGTGTTCCATAGTGTAGAGAATCAAACTAATAAGTCCATTTTCATGTGTATTTGGTCACTATAAAATATGATACATTAGTTTCTTAAAATAATTATCATAGTTCTCGTTGACTAAGAATATGTGCTTTCGCCACGAGGCGCAAATCGAGAATGCCCTCAACCAAAGATTAATATTTTTACATCTCTTCAGTTTGTTTTCTCGTTTTCTGATTGGCTGTTTTAAAACTACGCCGGAAGCAGTTCTTATTGGCTAAAATGCCGGCTCGTTGTTAAATCGGCCAATCACAAGCCAGAGAAATGTTAACCTTACAAATACTAGAAAATATCATTCGACATATATTTAAAAATCAGATCAAAATTTGATGCAACGATTAAAAATCATGACATTCGGCCATCCGGCTCATGTGCTACCTCCTGGTGCACCCTGAATAATAGTAATTAAAAACAATGTAATAATACGACTTTAGAATTAAATAGATTACTATTACTACTTATCTACTATGTAATAAACCTATCTTATAATTTTAGCTCATGACATTTGGCTTATCATCACGCAGTCATAAATGGAATTTTACCTTTCAGAAAATTGCATTACATACCATGGGCAATAGTCATTTATCAAAATATTATCATTGATTAGTGTATATATATATGTGCGTAATATGATTGGTTTACAAAATTAAAAAAAAAAAATACTATAGATTGTCTCAAGCAACAATGCGTTACTAAACTTATTAAACACATAAAAAGGACAATTACTATTTACGTATAAATAGCACTTAAGAAGCTTAAAAATAATAGCTTAAATAGCTTCATAACACTTAAGAAGATATAACGGTCAAAACATTTATAAAAATACAAGTTCAACTAGTAGCTACGAGTATTACGTCAATTTTATATCCGAGCACATTTTTTTTTGTAATATTTTTATGTTCTAATGGATCAACATATTTATTTATCAACAAATTTCTTATAACATCTTGTTGTATGTACACAGCAACACAATAAATATTATTTCTATTCTATTCTAAAACACTAATGTAAAACACAAACTTAACTGTTGTGGATACAAAGTGACAAGTATACCTTATTAACAAAAACAAAACAAACTGAAAAAATGCACAAACTTGATCAAAAAGTACGTTAAAAGTAGCTGTGCGAGCAATGAATTTGAACAAATATGGATGACGTATGATTACAGTATAATAGTTACATATTCCCATTAATGCAAAAACGTGACATATTTGTTCGTTAAGCAACTTAAGAAAAGAGACTAGAAAATCTAGATTTAAAATTGGAACAGATATCGTGTTCTTTAATCATTCATCATTACGTAGTAATTACGTCATATCAACTTTGTGCTTATAATCTGTGACGAAATATTCAAAAACTACAGAAAGTTTTCATATTACTATCGTTTCTGAAGCAAACAAAATTAACTTCTTGTTCAAACAAAATGAAATATTTATGTTAGTTTTAATGGGCTAACCTCTTATGGCATCTGACCTAGTCACGTGTCCTAATCATAATGTATCATGCTGATTCTAAGTTTCCACAGCTAATTTAATCGGAATAATCTTTAACGCATTCTGGCTTGTCTGTTTATTGTGGACAAATGACTATGTAGGATGCGCATTTTTTTTTTATAAACTTTGGTCCTTATCTAGAAAGTATTTTAGTATAGAACACACAATTCACACTCATTTTGAGGACGTGACATAAAACGGTCGCTTTATATTATATACTCATAATTGCACAACACTGGGGATGTAATCTCGAACCTAAACTTTACTTCACTGCATTATTTAAAGCTTTTATTTTTCACTCCGATTTCACTTTATTTCTAATTTGCACTATCTGAACCATATATTGTAGGTTAACGCCGAATTAATGAACGATCATGTTCATTGTCACCAGATACGGAACATGTTGAAATCAGCCAACTGTTGAGAAGTTGTTGTGTAACGAAGTCGTAATAATATAACTTTGAAGGTAGAGATCCGCCATCATTATTAGGTAGTTCAGTTTCAGTTGAAGGTTATGTCCAAGTCCACAGGTTATGTCAACTGGAATGAGTTTACTTGAAGCCTCTATTTGGCTGCAAAATTCAGCACTTGCGAGTTCTTCGCTATAAATCTCATGCCTCTGCCGCCGCGACGTAGTAGTGATGTGATGACAAAGCTAGCATATGCTACACTCGTAGCACCAACTGCGGCCAATCATCTGGGGTGACTTACGTAATTTGCCAAAGAACTCTCGTGGAGACAACGGGGTGTATGTCCTTTGCACTGTAGCTGGGACTTCTTGTCATTTACTCGTAGCATAATTCCGGGAAAGGAAGAGAAATACTTATTAGTAAACATATAATTATTTTACGGGCAACCGTGAATCGTGATTAAATCAAATATTGTTTTTAAACTTTCGCGATTTGAACACATTATTATTTTAAACGTCGGGATGAGGAGGTATTTATTTATCTCGTAATTTTAGTGCGCGATTAGTCCCGTAGTATAAAATAATAATAAATCAAATAATTTTACAAAAGCGTTTGATTGGTGTTAATCGTAAGCCAATGAAACGCCACTGTATACATGTATTTGTAATACTTAATATCCTACTAGTAATGAAATTGCCTCTTGGCTAACTGCAGACAATTACGTTTACCGAACTTGAGTGAAAATTTGATAAAGATATTGATAAACAAACATACAAGATACGCGCGAAAAACAATACCCATCGTTGGCAGCCGGGTGAATAAATAAACAATTCCGGCGTGGTGTAGGTACTTAGTCTAGGACTTGTGAACTGAACGCGTATGGTTCAGTTGTAGCACAACCTCAATATCTATAACCTTTCGTGAATGTTTTGGTCGGTCTTGATGATTCTAACCTCTAACTTGTGAGCTGCACAAACATGATAATACATAACTTAATTATTCGTTTGAACACATCCCAGGATATATTATGAATGTAACTTTGTGAAGGCAAGTTTGACCACTGTAAAAATATAATCTTTCTGAGGCTATAAAATCTCAGTCTGATGGCAGTCTATGACACACTCGACGGTAGATATCATAGATGTTATTACCCTCATTGTTACATAACTAATAATAGTTTTCTGTGAATGTCATCTACAAGGTTCTGTCTTAATAATAGACTTATCTATTACACATTCAGGTAAATTTTAAAAATGAACTTCATTAAAGTTCTTCGGTGGCGTTAAACTAAACACCATCAAAATAAGAATCGACCCGTAAATTCTGATAGATAAAAGTGATATAGAGTTAACCGAGTGAGCTAGTTGATGTGTACAAATTATGGATCGTGTCTAGCTTGCACATACTTTGTGTTTTTGTTGTCAGGCTAAGGAAAGCCAATAATCAATTAACAATTATTGTAAGCTGGCCGTCTCCATAACACTTTTCTTTTTCGTATCTATAGAGAATTTCCCAATTCAATGAGGAATTAACCTTTCAAATATTTAGTTGAAATTATTCAAAGAACATTTAAGGCTAATTAATTCAACTTATTATAAAATGCTGAATTAGTCACACATGGTAAATTAACTATATTGCATAAACATATGAACCAATCGGAGCCATATTCTCGTAGGGCATACGTAGCCCAGTCGCACGTTGCGACTAATTTTATCGACGCACGTTGCACGATATACTTGTAGACCGACATAGCCCGCTTACAGTATGTAAGTAATTAAGTACGTTACAAATGTAAGCGTCTCCGGGCTATCTAATTGGTCAAAGTTTCATTTGATTTCATATCTGGGCTATCTGGTGTAGCATGCCCGCCCTCGGCATAAGTACCTACTTATAGCTGAAAGCATTTACGGGCTTCTACTTGGAACACTGGTGTAGCATGCTCGCCTATGGCGTATATAAGCTATAAGCGTCTCCGAGCATCTACTTAGTTTACTGGTGGCATACATAGCCTAAATCATTTATTATATTTCATATCTGGGCTATCTGGTGTAGCATGCCCGCCCTCGGCATAAGTACCTACTTATAGCTGAAAGCATTTACGGGCTTCTACTTGGAACACTGGTGTAGCATGCTCGCCTATGGCGTATATAAGCTATAAGCGTCTCCGAGCTTCTACTTAGTTTACTGGTGGCATACATAGCCTAAATCATTTTTATAGCCCAGTCAAAATATATGGCTCCACATCAATGGTTAATTAAACATGTAAATTATAATTCACGTTACTATATTTTAAATCGTGATTCGAATTCAGGGTTACTTAGTAAACATTAGAAGGTGCACTTAGGGTATTCGCGTAACAAATAGGCATTCCAAAGCAAATTATCAAAATGAATAAACGATACAGAATAAGTACACAACAACCACTGACTCGTACAGCCTTATTCCAAAACACGTTTTAACTTTAGTACTGAACTTAAACCATGGACTAGCAAATTCTAGCTTAGAATTTGATTTAAATTATTTCACTCGGCAATCTTATTATAAATTAGAATTTAGAGACATAAGAGAAATGAAGTTCGAAAACGACAAAAACAAAGCCACACTTTTTTCTTGCCTGGATTTAGGCTTCAGATACACTCGCATTTGCCAACAAAGAAAATGTAAAAATAATGAATTAAGTTATTGTATTCAACGGATACTTAAATAACCAACAATTTGGATATATTTATGCATTAAGACGCAGTTATTTAAGCATTTGAAATGTATTCAAAAAAAGGTGTAAACATGCGAGAACGAATGAATGATTGTAAATTATATTTTTTTTTATCTGTCGCTATCGCTTAAACCATGGACTACCATTGGTTTATCTGATTCTAGGTTATATCTTGATTTGTAATAGGGACATTTTAATTAATCCTTGGATTAACTCTAATACCGTAACAACCGTGGATATGCTAGGCGTGGTTTAAGCCTGGCACCGGCGAACCTCTTTGGAATAAGACTGGTAATGTCTCCATACCAATGCCAAAAACTAATGAGTAAAGACGCTATCCTAAATTGAGATATTTCAAAATGTACAAAGACCTTGTAGCGTACTTTAATGTTGGCTAGAAAATGATTTTTCTATTATGTATTTTCATTAATAGCGGCCAAAGTTTACGTAGCGAAATAATTTGACATTATTATTATTACACTGTTCTGAACCAATATAAATTCAAAAAGTATTTTTCTACAAAGTAATATGACCATCATCTTTTTTTTTTGTGTCGGCCATTTTTTAGCCATATTTTTATTTCTTATTTTGGAGCACAGGTGATATAAATTCTGGGTCTCCGGTAAAATATTTTCCTTAAATACCAATGAAACAAAATGATTGGTACCGCTAAAGTCTACGCAACATTTTTATTGTCTTGTCAACGATCCGCATAAAGTATGGCAGAAAGTACATTCGAAGGTACGCGTCTTTATAAAGAACTACTTATTTAACTGGTGGCATACATTCGCCTTAGTCATAGTCTAGGCACGGCACACATATCTTAATAAACATGTTTTGTAGCACCTCGTCAGCAGCTACACATAATAATATGTATTATCGATAATGATATAATTCACATCACAATATTGCGTACCCGCACAATTAAACAAGTGCGCAGTTTTATGATCACCCGGTATCAGCACTATCGAGAAGTGTCTCGACTAAGTCAGTACCAGGAATCGATCGGGTTAACATGGCCGATGAGTAGGCCATATGCTACTTCAATTCAATTGTGGTGCCTATTGTTATTTTGCGGGTAGGTAATGAGAACAGAATAAGCTCACAGTTTTGATATACTTGGTAGCAGCATTGTTGAGTAGTGTCTCAGCCAAGATACTACCGGTAATAGATCAGGTTAACATGGCCTAGGAGTTCCTGGCCACATGTTACAGTTTACACCAATCAAATGCGATGCCTATTTCATTGATCTGCAGGTAGGTAATGAGAATAGAATAAGCGTAGTTTTGATAAACTTGGTAACAGTATTGTTGAGTAGTGTCTCAGCCAAGATACTACCAGTAATCGATCAGGTTCACATGGCCTAGGAGTTCCTGGCCACATGTTACACCAATCAAATGCGATGCCTATTATTCTGCAGGTAGGTAGGAATAAAATAAGCACAGTTTTTTCACAATTTAGTAACACTGCCGAAGGTTGAATTTTGATCTAATCGTGACACTACCCCCAATCAGTTTGGTCAACTTTGTCGTGACCTAACACCCAAATTAGTTGCGTAATATAAGACAGTTTTTCACAGATTTAAGAATCGGTACCAATGCTACTTACAAGACACCGAATCTAAAAATATAATAAATATAAATATACATACCATATTGTGGGTCTGCAGGTTACATTTGCACTTCTGATATGTAGAGAATCAAACTAATAAGTCCATTTTCATGTGTATTTGGTCACTATAAAATATGATACATTAGTTTCTTAAAATAATTATCATAGTTCTCGTTGACTAAGAATATGTGCTTTCGCCACGAGGCGCAAATCGAGAATGCCCTCAACCAAAGATTAATATTTTTACATCTCTTCAGTTTGTTTTCTCGTTTTCTGATTGGCTGTTTTAAAACTACGCCGGAAGCAGTTCTTATTGGCTAAAATGCCGGCTCGTTGTTAAATCGGCCAATCACAAGCCAGAGAAATGTTAACCTTACAAATACTAGAAAATATCATTCGACATATATTTAAAAATCAGATCAAAATTTGATGCAACGATTAAAAATCATGACAATAGTAAAATATAGTTCACCCGCGACAGGAACAGCTGAATTTTTATTCGAGTTTGGACGAAAGTCGTAGAATAAAAGTTGTTAGTTTTGATGCACAGAATTTAGAACACACTTTTCATTTTCATTTATTTATCATACATAACACATACATCATACACAATTCACAAACTTAAAGATGTGGGTACTTAGAAATATAATCTTAAGGTAGGTATGCATGACAAATATTGGCAATAAACATAATTAACAGTAATGCGAAATAGTAAGCTTTGCGAAGCAACCCTCACTAGGAAAACCCGTGTCGAGGACTACTGCAGCTCGCTTTGCCCGCCACATACTTAGCCGAGCAAACGTATGCGAATAAGCCCCAGAAGGATGTTAATTGATTAGAAATAACCCTGTATAGAGGTAGATAACAGTTTATTGTTTTTGTATGTCAATTAACAAGTTGGCGTTACACGAGTGTCAGAAGGAATACGAGTAAGTCTGTCGCGTCATCACATACACCGCTTTCAGAAACGTATATCTACTGCATAGGTACTAGTGGTATAAAAACTGAATAAAACATCGCCCACACTACAAAAACAAGCCACCGCTTCCAGCGAACATGTCCCTTGTTTTCTTAAAAAGTATCTCTTTGAGCCGGCGCCGTAGAGACAAAAGAGAACAAAGCGCCACTTGAGGCCACTTTGTGGACGCTGTAGCACCCGCAAGGCTATAGAATGTATTAATATTGTCTTTCATAATGTAGACTGCAAGATATAGAAGAAAATATACCTAATGACGACGTTAATATGACGACTAATACTCGTAGGTTTTATAGGACAGGACTACAGGATATATTACAGTGTCATTATGATTATAGTATTTTTTTTGGTAAACAAGCTATTTATTTATGATAAAATACTTTTCATCACATCTATTCGAAAAGGACTACTTAGTTAGCCTTTAAGTGTGCCCAAAGGTGGTGTTTTCTTTATGGAACTTTATAAGTGCGCCGGAATTGTCTTTGCCGCGCACTTTTTGAATTTGGAACATATAAGTGCGCCGCAATGATCTTTACCTCGCACTTTTTGAATTTGGAAGTATTTGTAATGTTAGTGTTCAGCGCCAAGAAAGTGAATGAAAAGAATGAAAATATAAGTTTTCATCTGTGTTATTATTAGATACCTTTTAATTGTAATTTAGTTGTTACTCTACGTTTTATTAAATAATAATTTTACAATAAAATATGAGGCGCCTTTTATTTTCTCATAGAGGTGATGAAAAGTAGAGTGTACGACTCGGGCGCAAAATATATTTTTGGCTCGGGCGACATATTTGAATCCCTAGCTACGTTCAGGTTTCTACTCTAGAATCCCTCACTTCGCTCTGGATTCAAAAAAGCGCCCTCGCCGTAAAAATATTACTTTGCTCCCATATGATACGATCTACTATTATTTTGAGCTAGTATAGGATACAAGTGTTGGTATATGCTAAAAATAAATTAGTACTTATACATTTGGTAGATTTATCAAACATTTACAGTATCTAATGAACCCTGAACCTCACACTAGGCCAACGCCTGTGCTGTGAGATTTCAGCATTGAAGTATCATACGATTTCAGTGACTTTACCATTTGTTTATTGTATTTACACGTAGGCCCCATCGGTCGTCAGTTTTCCGTGCTATGTGCCCTGCCCACTGCTACTTCAACTTGCCAGTCCGCCAATGCTATGTCGGTAACTTTCGTTCTTCTACTGATCTCCTCATTCCTGATTCGATCTCGCTGAGAGACTCCGACCATATTCCCCTCCATAATTCGCTGGGCTACTTCGAGGTTACTAATAAGGCCGATAGTAAGAGACCCCGTTTCTGTGCCTAGCATCACTGGCAACCATAGAATTAGAACTAGGCAACATACACTGGTCGAAAACTTTCGACTTGAAGCAATGAGGTATGTCGGACGAGAAGAAGATTTCCGAACGCTGCCCAACCGAAGATTCGGCGATTGGCCTCTTTCTTGCCCTTTTAATTAACATGATTATTTTTGGGAAAAAAATCGCAACACTGACTTTCTACCGTACATAGAATGCGACATCCATGTACATTATTGTTGATCTATCAAAAACGGCTCAGCCGATTTAGATAAAACTTAAATGGCACCAACTGGGAAGTAAACTCTTAGTCTCTTTCGAACTAAAAAAAAAACAAATCGGTTAACAATTGATGAAAATATAGATGAACATACAAAAAAACAATACAGACGAACATAGTACCTCCTCCTTTTTGGTAGTCGGTAAAGAACAAAGCACAACTCAAGGCCACTATGTGGCCAACGCTGTTGCACCAGCTAGGCCATAGATTGTTTTCATTTCCGATTCATAGGATAAGCAAATTTTAAATACACGATAAAACTGCGTAGGCGTTACCTTTGATCCATACATGTAAGTTAGGTAATGTCCCAGCCACTTTTGGCCTCAGGTGGGGTGGTACTACATCAATCACGCGCTCGAAAGCGGGAATCAATAGAGAACCCACATCGACGGTATTATTGTCAATTGATGCTATTCAGGGAAGGTAGATTTTGCAGGAGTGATAATTTTATGCGTTATTTTGCTATGTACATCCAGATTTTTTTTTGCGAAAAAGCAAGATACTAAAGTAGGGACAAGACAATAGGTCACTTTTGACATTTCATCAAAATTCAACAACGTAACCTTGTAACGGCGGGCATAAAATAAGAACTGCACAATTGCTTAACTTTTTTCAATTACGTTTACATATTTATTGTAATAATGACCGACACGAGTAATTTTACGATTTGCTTTCACTAATAAACCATTCTAAACATAATAAACAATTTCTGATCTAAAGAACTGAACGTCGTTACAATGTTGCGTCAGTCAACCCTTTTTCTTTTTAAACACTAGGGATGTTACTCTAAAAATCGAAAGCTGATAGGATTGTAAGTTGAATCGAATGCAATGATTACTTGTGAAGAAAAATCACCATAAATTTATAACCACGTTGTGATTATAGTAAAACCTAATTATACATATTTATTATTCATTTAACTAACTATAAAAATACAAAAAAATAACTAAATAGAAAGGTCATTGATGTTGGGTGCAATTTAGGTGGATGTTGCTGGCAACACCAGTGCCTGTCGATGACGCATTTCATGTCGCCATAACATGATGATGACGCAGTCTTTTGTTGTTGTGCGAAGTGACTGTGCGTTTTTGGTGTGCTCTGTTATTTTCTTCTGATCCGGCTTTTTCATTGAACTGATCTTACTGACTACGTTTACCTGGCTATAAATTGGACTCCGATTGCTTAACGATTATTAAACAAGAAAAACATTACAATCTTACTATGTCGAAACGGGGGAAAACTCTAAACAGTCAATCTCGCGAACTAGTGCTGCAATTGTACAATTATTTTGGACGTGAATCAGTTAACGATGGGCCTCTTTTACCATTGAAACCACCGAGAGAACGCGTTGCCGAAGCATTGGGAATAGGGAAGAAGACAGTAACTCAAATTCTGAAAGAGAAATACGGACCATCAGGCTCAGAAGATAATACTTTACGTACACCGAAAAAACGAAAGAGGGACAAGAAAATTGTTGACGTTGATAATTTTGATGCTACTGCAATTCGCAACCACATTTATGGATATTACTCGAGAAAAGAATATCCTACACGGGAAAAGCTATTGAGTTCGTTAAAAGGCGCAGGTTTATTTTTTGGAGGCAAATCGTCTCTATCAAAGGTTTTGAAATCGATTGGCTTTAGATTTAAAAAATCCGACAAGCGGAAAATCCTGCTAGAACGCTACGATATTATTTTGAAGAGAATAACATTCTTACGTGAGGTAAATAAAATTACGGATTGGGACAATGTCGTGTTTATTGACGAAACATGGTTGAATGCGAACCATACGGTTGCGCGGACATGGACCGATGATACAGCGGCCTCCACCTCAAAAGTTCCATCGGGAAAAGGAGCCCGACTTATTATATGTCACGCGGGATCAGCTTCTCAAGGTTTTATTCCAGACTGCCTCCTCGCATTCGCCTCTAAAACTACAACAGATTACCATGAGGAAATGAACTTTGATGTTTTTAAAGAGTGGTTTGAGAAGCTGCTAGTCAGCTTAGAAAACCCATCGAAAATTATAATGGACAATGCTCCGTATCATTCTGTACAAGTTGATAAACCACCAACTCAAGCAAATAAAAAGCAAGAAATTGTCTCGTGGCTGGTAAGAAATGGTGTGGAGGCAAGTCCAACTTTATTAAAAGTTGAGATGTTAAATCTGGTATAAGCAACTAAGCCGTCCAAGCTCCGCTATGTAATCGATGAACTAGCCCTAGAGCATGGACACGAAGTTATTCGATTGCCTCCCTACCATTGCCAGTATAACGCCATCGAGCTTATTTGGGCACAAATAAAGGGTCATGCAGCGCGGAACAATACTGAACCACCCTTCAGTACTGCTAAAATGATGACTCTGCTACAAACTGCATGTGCAGAAGTCACTACAGAAGACTGGCGAAAAGTCGTGGAGAAGACAATGAAAATAATTTTACAAGATTTTGAACGAGATGTGAGAATAGACTATATTATTGAAAATGAATTAATAATATCTCTGAGTGCTGACAGCAGTGATGAAGATAGCAGTTCCGATAGTTCAAGTGAATAAAAGCAATTTTTTTGTTAAATTACGTAGGTACTTGTCTTATTTTGCTCCTTTAATTTATGAAAGAAAAAATAATAATGGGACAGGGATTCGCATGATCATTTTTAAAATTCACATATGTTTCAAGTCTGTATCGATTCATTCGATTCATTCATTTAATCGATGTTTTTAAGCAGGTCACCTCACTATGAATATAAAACTGACATCTGTCAAAAGTGACCTATTATCTTGTCCCTACTGTAACTGGACTAAACTTCCGTGTAAGGTAGAGGACCAGTTGTATCAATTTAAGTCAAATTTTTGGCCACTTTGAATCTTAATTAATGGTTGTATGATAAATCTAATATAAATTTTCAGAGTTTGTCATCCACCAAACAATATTTATGGTATAACATTGCTTTTAATAAAATACCAAAAAACACGAAATTAATGAATTGCTTATGTATAATAGCCAAAACTGGGGTAGTGGCCACCGCCGGTGTATCTTTTCTTTTCTACACGCAGCTCAGATTTTAACCCAGTGTTTTCTCTCACGATTCCAGTGGCGATTAATAAATACAACTGCCTGCACAAAAAACATTTGGATCTAATGGGTTTACCAGTTGAGCTCCCGCAAGAACCAAGAACCTAAACCTTAAAGATATAAGATGAGATGCCTGGAAGAGATTGCTTCCAGCGATAAGGCTGCCTAGTGTTACTCTAAAGGTAGCATTCGGTTCCCGAGACCGCGACGCGCGACCGGTGGGCGTGGCCAGACAGTAGCGTGGCGACCGCGACGCAGTCGCGCCGGAGGCAGTAACGCCACGTGACTCAGGCAAAAGGTTATAGAAATCAAATTATTTTGATAGAATCTGTGCATAAAACCCACTTTTATATGATGAAAGGCTCCAATCTTATAAAGACAACATTGAGAAGGACAATATTTGGAAAGATATTGGCAAGACATTGAATAAAACAAGTAAGTACTTATTGGTACTGTTTATTCGACTGAATTTTATTTTTTTTAAAGACTGCTTTGAAATTTCTTTACTAGAACACTAATTTCTTTAACCTACCTGCAGGACGAGTGACAATGTCGCGGTCGCTGTCGCTGACATCGGAAAGCTAGGGGTCACCCCACGACAGGCGACCATGGTCGCGTAGTCGAATGGTCGCGGTCGAGCGTCGTGCTCTCTGGGAACCGAATGCTACCTTTACGTAAGAATTTCACTTTTGTAGTTTTGTTCTTTTCATAATTGTGCTAACAATAAAGTGTTGTATTATTATTAAGATAAAACTGCGTAGGCGTTACCTCTCATCCATTCAGGCAAATAAGGTAATGTTCTAGCCATTGTTGGCCTCAGGTGGGGCACTCCATCAATCTCGCGCTCGAAGCCGGGAATCAATAGGGAACCCACATCAACGGTATTATTGTCAATTGATGCTATTCAGGGAGGGTAGATTTTCAACAAAAGTGGTATTGCATTTTTTCCTTTATCGTAACTGTGCCTCTGTGCTTAGTGCCCTGCCCAGTGCCATTTCATCTTGCCAATCTGCAAAGCAATATCGGTAACTTTAATTATTTTAAGGATTTCCTCATTTTTAGGGTTCCGTACCCAGGAGGTAAATCCGTCCGTATGTATTTCTATCTGTCTGTCTCTAGGCTGTATCTCATGAACCGTGATAGCTAGAAAGTTGAAATTTTCACAGATGATGTATTTCTGTGGCCGCTGTAACAACACATAGGTACTAAAAACAGAGTAAAATAAATATATTAAGGGGGCTGCCATACAACAAACGTGAACAATTTTTTACCGATTTTCACTCGACATTAATATTCAAAGTACTTATATTCACTTCAAAAATAAATAATTAAATTAAGGCAGGCTCCCTTACGGTACATTATTTATTACTTATAATTTTCTGTCGAAAAATGTCTACCATAACGACTGTAGGCAGATATAAAAAACTTGGGCTACTTAAAATTGTTGAAAAGATTTACTTTTTCACTTTCGCTACTGCCCGCAATAATATAGATAATATAAAAGCCGTGGTGGTCTAGTGGTAGTGACACCCGCCTTACAATCGTGAGGTCGTGGGTACAAATCCAGGTCCCGTACCAATGAGTTCTTTGGAATTTATGTTCGGAATTTAACACCACTGGCTTTTCGGTGAAGGAAAACATCGTGAGGCAACCTGCATACGTCCGTAGAAGAAATTCGATGGCGTATGTGAATCCATCAACCCGCACTGGGCCAGCGTGGTGGATATGGCCCAAACACAATGGACTATTAAAAAGGTTGGTACAGTACTGCCCGCAATATTCAAATAGCGCTGATTAACTATTGCAAAAGTTAAAATAAATACATTTACCTATATTTATTTATTCCAACATCAAATGAAATATATGGTACTATCTACTACTAACAAACAGTGTACCTTATAAATATCGTTGTTGAAATATCGTTAAAGTAGCATTAGGATATTTGAACCACGCACTATGTCTCATAGGAGCCTGAATGGCAGGGTGCAAATTCTCTACTGGTTTTTTGACCGTTTTGGTGTAGTTGAGGTTTATACACACTTGATTCTGATGTACACCCATTTTATATACCAACTTAAAGTAAACTATCTTTATAAATTATCGTTGTTGAAATATCTTTAAAGTACTATTAGAATATTTGAACCATGCACTAGGTATTATAGGAGCCTGTTTGGCAGGGTACAAATTACACAAGTCTACAATTTTTTTTTTTGTTGCCATATATATTTCGGTGGATTTATATGATTTCAAATCCTTAGTTTTCGAGTATATTCATGAAAGTTCTGAATTGGCTCTGGTTTTCAAGATTTTGGCCATTTTTAAATTAGAAAAATTGCACTTTTTTAACAGTTTTATTCAGTCATCTACTTACAACTGCTACAACTTTGATTTTTTTTAATCTGGGGTAATTATAGTATGAAATAAAGATAACGCATCCGCCAGGATCAAAAAAGATGAAAGAAAGGTACCTACCAGAGTAGATGGGACCGTCACATGGTGGTAAATTATGACTGGTATCTAAAAAGGGATTTTTACCTAAGAAAATATAGCAAGAGAGCTGCCAAAGGGCTATTTCTGAAGTTCGCTGTACAATTTGTATTTTTTTCTTTTTTTCTACATTTATACATATTAATTAAGTACGAAAACATATATCTCTATAAAAATATATTTAAGTATACAGGATGATTGGTAAACAATTAGCATCCTTTTAGGGGCTAATTCTGTTCATCAATACTAACTACTTTTGTTGTGCGACTTTTGTGAAAACTCAAAAAAATAAATCAGCTGTTCCTTAAACTTTGTCAAGGGTGAATGATATTTTTCTATGGAACAACAATAAAAGTTTGATAAAAGTAGTTGAACAAAAGTTGTTAGTTTGACGTACAGAACTGAATAAGCCCCTAAATGATGCTAATTGTTTACCAATCAGCCTGTATACCTAATTGTTATGTTTTTCTCATTTGTATTGACTATAAAAAAATCAATATAGGTAATATTTAAAAAAAGCGCTAATGTTTCAAACCCATCCACAGTTTCGTGTATGGTAGGCATAGAGCTACTCGAAACCACTTTAACATCCAGGGCGATAAAACCGCTAGTTCTCTAGAAGATGATAATTGTTTACCAATCAATCTGTATACCTACTTGTTATGTTTTTCTCATTTGTGCTGACTATAAAAAAAAAATAATGTAATTTGTAATTTTTAAAAAAATAGCGCTAATTTTTCAAACCCATCCACAGTTTTGTGTATGGTAGGCATAGAACTACTCGAAACCACTATAACATCCAGGGCGACAAAACCACTGTAGACCACTGTTACCTACTGCTCTTTTGACCGTTTTGGTGTTGTTAAGGTTTATACACACTTGATTCTGATACACCCATTTTATGAACCAACTTAAGACGAGGCATCGGGCCGAGAAACACGATAACGAGTACTTTTGAATGCGCGATGTGAGAGGACGAATGATATTGATACAAATTTAAAAAATATTGTATATAAGGAAAAATCTTGAAAAATTTAATAAACCAGACAGAATTTTGAAAAGTAACCGTCATTATTAAAAAAAACTTACAAATTTCTCACCAAAAAAAAAAAAAGATTGATAATTCGAATGTGCAGAATTATCAGCGACAACACCCTATTATTTGTTACGAATAAAATAGCCAGACCGCTTTTCTATTTCATAGACCGAGAAGTAATTTTTTTTTAATGTGTATAATTAATTAAAAACTCACTACCGCCCGCCGCTCTGACGCGATCCTGTCGAGCACGACCGCGTAAAATTTGTCTGAGTGAATGGAGAACTTCTGAAATAATATTTTATCCTTAAATTAAAATGTAGTTCTATTGTACGATTTCATTTTTCATTCAAAACATATTTATCATTTTCTTAGCTGATAACAAATCGCTCGTGGACATGGCACCTACGCCTATTTATCTTAGTGCCTATCTGGAAAATTCGTCAATACACGTTTTCAAAGTTGTGCGGGTGAAAGCTAATCTGTATTTACTTAGGACTTTTGTACCGACAATAAGGGCATGCAGTGGAATACAGTGCCATAGCTCATTCATTTTTTTAACTATTATACAGGGTTATTGGTAATCAATAAGCATCATTTTAGGGCACATTCTATACATCAAAACCAACAATTCTTGTTCTAAAACTTTACCCAAATACCAATAATTTTCAAAAAAAGAGGAATCAGCTAGTGGACGAATTATTGTGTTTACATACTGTACTGTATCAGCCTTTTTAATAGTCCACTGCAGGACTTAGGCCTACCCACGAAGGGTGATTGGGCCATATCCACCACGCTGGCCCAGTGCGGGTTGGTGGATTCGCATACGCCATCGAATTTCTTCTAAGGACGTATGCAGGTTGCCTCACGATGTTTTCCTTCACCGAAAAGCCAGTGGTGTGAAATTCCGTACATAAATTCCAAAGAACTCATTGGTACGGGACCGGGGATTTGAACCCACGATCTCACGATTGTAAGGCGGGTGTCACTACCTCTTGACCACCACGGCTTATTGTATTTACAT
Source organism: Hypomecis punctinalis (assembly GCA_949316475.1). Classification (NCBI taxonomy): domain Eukaryota; kingdom Metazoa; phylum Arthropoda; class Insecta; order Lepidoptera; family Geometridae; genus Hypomecis; species Hypomecis punctinalis. The sequence goes on along the minus strand of OX438820.1, from coordinate 7,743,680 downwards.
ACCTAACTGATATTTCCACTAATTTGCATATTTACACAGTGTCTTCTCTTAGGTCCAAGTCTCGCGGGAGCGATAGATTAAATTAGGTTCAGATCGGTCAAATGATTTTTTTTAAATTTTGTATGGAAGAAACTAAATACGAATTTTTAGAAGTCGTCGAACAATAGGTGTTTATTTAGACATTTTGAATATGCCCTTAAAATGATGATAATTAATTACCAGTAACCTTGTATAGTCATGTTTGTCTAGTGGTAAAAAAAAACGATTTACAATTGCGAGGTCATAGGTTCATGTACTGATGACTTTTTTGGAACTTATGTACATAATTTCATTCCACTCACATTCCGGTGAAGGAAAAAATCGTGAGGCAACCTGCATAAGTCCGTAGGAGAAGTTCGTTGGCGTATATGAATCCACCAACCCGCATTGGGCCAGCGTGGTTGATACGGCCTAATGATCCGTCGTAGATAGGCCTATATTTAGCAGTGGATTATTAAAAAAGCTGGTACATTTACTGTTATTAAAACAGCCCTTTGCGATAAGAGTCACATCTTTTAGATACTCTCTCTCTACTATGTCTTTACGCCGTTATTGTTATTTTCTTTTTGTGATAAACATTAGAAAAATTGCCGTGCTTGAACGCTGTTCGCAGTAAAGCGTTCTAGCTTAATTGGACAAAGCATCTGGGCCGGAATCCCAGAGAGATGCAGGACCAAATCCTGAGAGAGCGTCAATTTTTGAAATGTTTATCACAAAAAGAAAGTTTTTATAAAGCAATGAACAGTGAAGCATGATTAAAATCATTTCACTTTTTGTTGTTCTTGACACTCCTTTCTATATAATTATTATCTACCCTGCTGACTTCTGACTTCTGCTGCCGATGCACCTTTGATGCGCCTTTAGTAATATTCATATTTAGTAGCCCCGAACAAAAATTATTTTGACATTTCGATTAAATAAGTTTATGTACTGTAAACATTTCCAGACAATGTAGATGTAGATGCATGAGGCCTGGCATGTTCGCAAAGTCCCAAATCCATAGTTTGATGCTTGTTGTCGGTTTAGGATAGGGGCCAAATGGTTAAATACTGGTAGTTTATATTTTGACAAAGGTTAAAGTGTGCAGCGCTAAGCTGTTCTGCTATGTCATTGATTTCGGGGCGGGCAAAAATGTTTGGATGTTGAGTTTGTACAAAAAAGGAAACGTCGTAGGTGAGGTCGCTCGTGTGCCATTTTACTATTGTTACGTTGACAAAATTGGTCTGTCATTGCTAGTACAACATAAAGTGTTTGATACTTGATAGACACCAATTCAGTTTTCATCAGTAGACTCGTGTCTACCAACTAGTCGGTACTGATTAAAATCTTATTGTTAGTTTACTGTAACGCCACAACAGTTCTCATTTTGCACAATCTCTAGATGTGTAGCCTGTGTGTATACTGGCCTTCTCAATAGTCTACTGCTGAACATAAGATAGATAGATAAACTCTTTATTGCACACCAAGAAATAAACACAAAGAAGAAACAAATAAACATAAACAGTGGAACAATGGGCGGCCTTATCGCTGATAGCGATCTCTGCCAGGCAACCTTAGGATGGAGAGGACAGAACGCGTATAAATACTCGTAATGGACGGGGTGCGCGTAAGCCATACCATAACTCAAAAAGGGTGGGTAAGCCTTAGGCACTCTGGCCCAGCACAGCGTGATTAGGTAGTGGTGGTAACCTAGATCAAATCATTCCTAATACAGATTAAGTACCCGGGGCTGAATAGTATTGCATCCCTGTCTGTTGTTATGTTAGTAAAAAATATCTCTTGTTTGAAACAGTGAAAGAAAAATAATAATGGAAACCAATAATAACAGGTACTGAAAATAGCAAGTAGTAATTAATTACCGGTTGTCTGTAGTAGGTATCTACTTAAAATAATTGGCCAAGTGCGAGTTGAACTTGCGCACAAAGGGTTCCATACCCCATTGGAGCCATTGGGAGCCCCATTTTAAGCGTCTATATGTTGCTGTTATTAATATGGAGCAAAAAACGGCAATAAAATAAATTACGTTTGTTGTATGTAGTCCCCCCTTAATTATTTATTTTATTCTGTTTTATAGTACTAGATGACAACCCGGCTTCGCTCAGGTGAAATATGACTTATAATACAGACACACTCATCATAATTTTACTTGATCACCATCTTTACGAAGAGCTCTTCGCTGCATCAATTTTTTACAATCATGACAATGATTACCAAATGCAAGGAGCATAGATGAAGGAAGGATTGCTTTGCTCTGAGCGAAAACTTATCCTTCATCTATGGCAAGGAGATTAGGCTGATAACAAAATGATGAAGGTCAAGTAAAACAATTATGAAAGACATATATTAAAAAATAGGTAATTTCGGAATGATGGGTGTAAACAATATCCCAAAGTAATTGCTCAAAACTAAACGAATACTTAAGTACTGAAAATGTATCTATACATTTGATAAAACGAAAAGAAAGGCAACGTCAACTAAAAAGATTAGGTATGGCAAGTATTATATTTTCTATGATTATCTATCTATCAGCCGTAGGACGTCCACAGCTGGACATAAGGCTCATAGATTTCCAAAAAGGCCGGTTGGTGATATATTATGATGTACTTTATGTAGCCTGTATCCTTTGCTTCTCCAGTGGAGTCTGATTACTACATACACAAAATTAATAGCCTACACTCCTGTCCTATTTTATGTTTCGGATCATTGAAAACATTAAGTAGGTACCTAACCTTCGGTTAGGTACTAACCTAGTATTTTAGATATCTGTGGTACTAACCAAAGGTTGGACCTTAACGTGACTACGACAGTGACTATTTTGATACAATATTATCAAAAATTATTAAAACTTAATACTTGACACTGGCAAATGCACCAAAATGCGACGCCAAAACATAAAAAATTTGACTGCTCAAGATCAGTGATGCCAATTCAGTATTTTTACGCTAAATTTAGCATGTTTTCATCTTGTTTAGCATATTTATTTGCAATTTAGCATACGTCATATTTTTAGCATGTAAAATAATTACATGCAGAATTGCAGATTTATGTCAGCAATATCGTTTTTCAACGCTACCACTTTCAAATGACGAAATTGAACGGGTTTCTTTTAGTTTTAATACATTCAGTATTAAAAATTATGCTACGCAATTGTTTGTCGGTAAAAACTTTAAATGCTATTTTATACTTATAAGATTCGACTTAAAAAGGGCAAGGAAATGCTGCTAGTCTTACGCAGTTCCAGAGAACGCACTACGCTCTGTAGGCAAGATCCAAGACCAAGATACTTACATTTTATTTGATAACGTAATAATAGGTCATAGTCGATTAAAACACATATTTTTTAATTAATAATAATTTTATAATTATGTTACGTTTCATTTCATATTGAAAAATGTTATCACAATTTTTAGCATGTTTATATAGCATTATTTTGTCACAATTTTAACACCATTTTAGCAGATTCTTTATTTGTGGTGGTGGCAACACTTCTCAATTTATGTCATCCGTCATCCGGTGTCAATATGGACACCGTGTTTTTGTTTGTCAGCACCGTTAAAATTTATTAAAATACTCGATAATCCGAATTTTCCGGATATATGTTGTCGACTCGAAATCATTATTTTTTTATGTTTTATCATTCAGATAAAGTTTCAATCGAGTCTACCGTACCCCTTGACGAAATTATTAATATAGATTTGTTGTTATAGCGGCAACAAAAACACATCATCTGTGAAAATTTCAGCTGTTGATGGACAGACTGGTGACAGACAGACAGACGAAGAACGTGTGTTCTTCTGTCACTGGACAGACGGACGGACCTCGGAGCCTTAGTAATAAGGTCCCGTTTTTACCTTTTGGGTATGGAACCCTAAAAACTGCAGTACAGATAGTAGTCAAACTTTAACACTATTATTTAACTCGTAAAGTAAAATATAGATCTGCTTAGCTGCTATGTTTTGTTTCTCGATAAGCAAATTATTACAACATTTCTCAAAGGGCTTACGGATTGGCAACTTTCCGCTTACTTTTGCACTTTGCAGATCTTTGCTTTACTGTACTGTGTATCAGCCTTTTTAATAGTCCACTGCAAGATGTAGGCCTAACCGCGAAGGGTGATTTGGCCATATGCACCTCGCTGGCCCAGTGCGGGTTGGTGGATTCACATATGCCATCGAATTTCTTCAAAGGACGTATGCAGATTGCCTCGAGATGTTTTCCTTCACCGAAAAGCCAGTTATATCAGATTCCGTACATGAATTTAAAAAAAATCCCTAGTACTGGACCGGAACTTGAAACCACGACCTTACGAATCTAAGACGGGTGTCATTACCACAAGACCAACACGGCTTCATCTTTGCTTTGCTCCACTTTTATTAGTGGAGTATGATAATTATATAAGTTCTTTTTACAATGTAAAAAGGTTTTAAATAAATAAAATGTTATCTATACCAACATCACTAAACGTCAATCATGTCGACCAAAATGTGACAGACGTCAATGTGTCATGGAGTTCAAAATAAATTTACTATTTTGCAATAAAAACTAAGAAAAAAATAACATCACCCATTCCAAAATGAATCACTAGAAAATATGTTTTCTAAACCAGTCTAGGTTTTAGTATTAAAAATGAATTTGTGTTTCTGGTTCAAAGTTTAAAAGAAAATTATGTCGTACTTAGGAAAATTTGTATCAAAAGTTGGTAACATGGGGAAGAGTAAAGGAAAGCGAATAGATGAAGCGACGAGTAATTCAAGGTACGTATTTTTTTTTTAACGAAACAGTATTAATATAACGCTCTTGTTACTTGGCCACAATCCATAGTAATATTAAGTGCGGATTAGAATGGTGATTTCACATCATTGGCTTTTCGGTGAAGGAAAACATCGTGAGGCAACCTGCATACGTCCGTAGAAGAAATTCAACTGGGCCAGCGTGGTGGATATGGCTCAATCACCCTTCGTGGGTAGGCCTAAGTCTTGCAGTGGACTATTAAAAAGGGTGGTACAGTACAGTACAGTACAGAATGGTGGGGCCGCGCCGCGGAGTACAAGAGAGCTTTCTCTATGCAAAAACGGGTAGTGCGAGCCGTGTTCGGGGTTTCCAACGACGTGTCTTGTATGGAGCTCTTTAAGGAACTGCGCGTACTGCCACTGCCGTGCAAACTAATCTATCAGAAGGCCCTTTTCACGCACAACCATTTAGAATTATTTGAGAGGAAAGGTACCTATTCTAGGTTAAATTTAAGAAGCAATGCTAGAAAATACCAACTGGTAACTCCATCTCATAGGCTGGCGAAATCGGAGAGGTCTGTATATTTTGGTGGGCCCGCTATATACAACCGAATACCCGTAGAAGTTCAGGATGCACCTTTCGCTTGGTCGTTTAAGAATTAATTAAAATGTTGGCTACATGAGCAAATTTTATGTTGTAAATATTTTTTTAAAATTACCTGAAGATTAGTGACTAATTTGGCAATTGTCAAGTTATTCAATTTTTATTTTGTGCTATATTTTATAGTACCTTAATGTAATGATTACTTGACTTGTAACAAATGATGTTATGAATATGACTATGATAATTCCTACCAATATTTAAAATTGCTTTGTTCTTTAGTTTGGGAACAGTGACCGTGTTTAAGCTATCCCCTAATATTTAGTTATTTTATCCATAGTAAGAGAATGCAGTTACTCGAGTACTGAGTATGTAAATCCCTCAGAGCAAATAAAAAATCAAGACAGAATGTTGTGAACAAACGAGTGAGGCCAGAAATACTACGCCTCGCCGTGCACAATCACACACACAAACACGTACAACGAAACTACACCATGGCTCGTCAGTCGAACTATGGCGGCGCAACACCGGCGCACTCACAATCACAACATGTTTAAATATTCCGACCGACTTCACCCGTATACAGAATTCGCGAAAATTTCGCACGGATTTTTCACATTATTACTGTTGATTTACCAATAATGGCTCAGCCAATTTCGATAAATTAAAATGGGACTAATTTTAATGTCAAAGTATATTCATTACAATAAAAAAATTATTATTAAAATCGGACTAATATTAAAAAAGTTAAGGTTATACATTAAAAAAAATATACGAGTCTAATTGAGAACCTCCTCCGGTCGTTCGTCGGTCAAAAACTGGCCACAGTTGACTGTTCACTACGTTCTGTCTTGTTTTTTTTTTTTCATTTGGTCAGAGGTAAATCCAAAAGTGTCTTATTTACATTCTCCCCACCTGCAAGTGCTGTTAACTTCTTTGCGCACTGTGATGTCCTACAAAGTAGAGTGTAAATATAATAATGGCTGTATCATAGGATCGCCATGTTTTTTTAAACAACTGTGATGTTTACTTGCAGAATTAGAGGATATAATTGATATTTTTGAAAGACATAAGCTCATTTTTACTGATGTTATTAAAGCCCTTTGCATATATTATTCTGATTACATAATGAAATGTGAAACAAGCTTATTTCAAGTCATCAAAAGTGATATTTTTACAAATTTTTATATTATTTTAAGCGCATTAAGATGTTATTTCGAAAGCGCGTTTAAAATTACTTACGTAACATTATATATTTGCACAGTAAACCTAAAAGCGTTTGTAATTTAAACTTAATAAAGGCACATAAACATTATATTATGCCATGATAAAACTATGAATTCGTTCACTTTGTTTGACGGACGCATCTTATCCAAGAGGATTAAAATACCATCCAGAAAATGGAGATGGAAACAGTTAAAATATAGTTTGGTCACATATTATGTTATTAATCATTCATTCGTTCTTTGTTCACAAAAATAGACGGTATAAGAGCTTTAGAGCGGCGGTAGTCCATTTTTGCAGCCTTTGAGGCACCTTTTTGCCACTTCTTTGGAGTGGATATTGAGCTATAGCCTGCAAAAAGTTGTGCCCAAAGTGTCTCTAAGTCTGTTGCATAACGGTTGCAGAGCATGCTCTAGCACTTACTCCTATTACTTTAGGAAATTATTTGATTGGCTCTATAGCTATTATAGAACTTATTGTGTTAGTTGGGTAGTACCTCTCCATTCCAAGTTTGTGTGGAAGAGAATATTTTTTCTGATAAATTGCCAGCTGTCCCACTATTGTTGTAATTTTTCGTCTGCATTTTGTAAAATTAGGCGCGAATCAATAAAGACTTAGGTATCTATCACTTGGTCATTTGTTTTTTTTTTGGTGATGAACATAGATTTATCATTTGCAAATAATTATTCTTAAAATTATAAAAGTGTCTATATCTTATTTATATTTTTTTTCAGTTTATCAAATCTACGCTACGTAATAACAGAAAAACCAAAATGGAAAGTATTTCGAAAAAAGGAGTAAGTAATTTAATTTCTTTCCAATTTTCGGTAGATCTTCAAATTTAAAGAATCTTTGTCTATTCTTAGGTTGCCTAGAAGAAGGCACTGTAGGCGATAATTGCCAATAAATCTCCAGGATGAATAAAGTTATACTGTATTTTCAGTAACCCAACTTATCCCTCTCAACTTATACACTCAACTCACACCACAAATACTGAATCGGTGGATTGTAGAGTTTGAACCAAAGCTGCTCAAATATTTGCTCAGCAACAAAAGTGCAATTTGTAAAATAATTTTAAATCCTGCCTTTTAACGAAGGAAGACTATGACCTATATGAATCGACAAACATGGATGTAGTGGGATTCCACTACATCCATCACGTTGCCTGGCCTAAGAATAAGTGAATAAGTGAGTGGCCTAAGAGTAATTACTCTTGAAGGGTAGACCTCTGTTCAACAGTGGACTATTTAAAAAGGCCAATACAGTACAGTTTAGTAGACGCAGTGGCCAATTATTTTCGTTAACGATCTAATGTTTATCGCCCTGTTACTTCCTCAAAGTAGGTTCTAAGTCTATTTTTTATTCAGACAAACACTTCTTTACAGTCTTTGAGGAAATATTTATTGAGTCACAATCGTGCAAAAAAAGTGTCCGAGCCAAAATCCTGGCCAAGCTACGTAGTTTTCAGTTAGTCGCAAAGCGATTGTAAGCCGACTACAATGCCACGCGATGCCAAAGTGCTCGGGTACAAGTACTAATTAGGTGACATAACGTCGAGATTCGAGAAAACGGGTCCTTGTGAATCATTTAATGTAAATATCTAAGTCGGTATGTATGACGGCGCTCAGACATTTTTTTACTACTTTAACTTAGAGACTGTGGCTCTGTATATAATTTTGCTCGAAGTTTACAGTGTACTCATTTTAAATTTGGTTAAGTTTAATCTATAGTCTATGGCTAAAATAAATGGTACTATTTTTATTTATTTATTTATGAAAGTAGTAAAATAAAAATAATAAATATTTTGGAACATATTTAGCAAAGCTTGTGATATGGCTGCCAGAAACTGATATTCTACATATACTTATTTTTAAATACATACTTATATAGATAGTAACTAAATAACACCCAGACAGAGAGCAAACAATACAATACAAAATTACTTTATTTTCACACCATTACAAAACAACTTAAACTATTAAAATAAACAATAATCGGGTAGAAAAATGGGCGGCCTTATCGCCTGCAGCGATTTCTTCCAGGCAACCTAAATGAAATAATATTAGGATAATTATGTTGCGGTCGATGCTGTTCAATAGCATAAACTACATAGACCAAATACACAGATACAAAAACAAATTATAATTATTACATACAAATAAATAAATAATTATATACCTACATAAAATACATACATAAAACCATAATAAAATATATACATATATGTACCAAATTAACAAGTAGACAGATAGTGCTTAAAAACAAGAGATTTAAAAATGTTAAGTGATGACACTTGTAAACACTTATATTCAACACATAAATAATTTGTCCTGGGTGGGGATCGAACCCACGCTTCTTTGATCCAGAAGGTCACTAACCACTGAGCCACCGAGGCAGTCAATAGTCAAAGTATCTAGTATTTTTTTTTTTCAATTTCAGAATAGTACCTCTACCGGCATACTGTAAGAGCGGAAAAGGGCGAGGCTGCCCGTGCGGCAGCAGCGGCCCTTGCAAGCAGAAGGTCACACCCAATGGAGTCACCATACACTACCCACAGAAAAAGTATGCCTATTTCTATCATGCTCTACTTGCATTGCTGAATTAAATTATTTAACACATATATCTAGGTGTTCGTTAGCGATCATCGAAGTTAAGCAACGTTGTTTTTAAACTTTCGCGATTTGAACACATTATTATTATATACTACGGGATATATCGCGCACTAAAATTACGAGATCAATAAATACCTCATCATCCCGACGTTTCGGCCGAGATGCATCGACCGTGGTCACGGGTAGACTGTAATGTGAAACAGCTGGTACCGCCAATGTCCAATTCAACTTGAAAAATAGTACGCGATTAGTCCCGTAGTATATAATAATAATCGTCTTCGGATGGGTGACCTGGGGTGGCATGTACGACTGAGCTTAAAAAATCCGCATACGAATTTAATAATGACTCATGTTTGTGTCATGATGTCTCGGGATATGGGTGGCTAGAACCCCATAACCTCACTTCCTCTCTACTTGACTACACCCGCAAAGTTAGAAGAAAATTATAACAGTTTTAATTTACAAACTCTTACTTAGGACTCTGAATTTGAACTCACAAAATATGTCTGGGTAAAAAAATCATTATTATGATAAGTCCGTTAGTTACTATATTAAAAAATATGGGACATATTCGGCCTTACTACAAAAGATTTAGATACACTTTAAACACTGTTTAACGGTGCACTTTGTACTGTACAAGTTCACTACTTGTTAAAAGGCGTCCTCAGTAATAATAGTCTCATTCCAGTGGTACAATCTCAATTAATTCGACCGTTAGCAAAAAATCCCTCGATTTGTCGAACAACAAACGTTTGCGCGTTTTAATTTGTACAGTGGCGCCATCTCTTATCGTTTGTTAAAACTAAAATTGGTTCGCTGTACAAATCGCTTGAATATGTACTATTAAATAAAGCCTAAAGCGTGCGTAAAACTTTTGTGGTAAGACGGATTGTATTTTTTCTTTTGTCAATCAAACAATAAATGACAAAGATAAATCTTGTCACAGTTAGGGAGTAGGGGCTCGTGACGTCACTAGTGCAATGTAGTCTATACATTTGTAGTGGACTCGTGACGTCACGTTGAAATTTAAAGGCCTAGGTTTTTCTGGTAGTGTACAGCGACGCAAGGGAAAACAAAACGCAGATATCTGCATCACTGTTCACTGCTAGAAGACTCTAGCTTTAATAACCTAATTATTAAATACATAAAAATACTAGTACGAAGATTGAGTCCTCAGATTAAAAAAAAAAATAAGTAAACGTGAGTAAACTTGACACAAGTATGATTTTTCCTACGCTGACGACGACGTAGTAGATATTGCGTTTTTCTATGCTATCAGCGCACAGCGACACAGAAACAACAAAACGCTAGTACACATATATGCACCACTTTATGGTGCTAAAAAGCAGTACGCGAGGCGTCATCGTCAGCGTAATAAATGTTCATATCTAGCAAGCTACTTACTTCAAAATCATATTACTGAATCTTCATACTAGTATATTTATGCAGTAAATAATTAGGTCGGTCGCGTGGAGCCACGTAAATCCACGAAGATTAGAGGCGGGCACGTGGGAATCCTAATTAGCTGGAGATTAGGGCTTCTACTTACTCGCCTGTTTGTGCAGTACCGAAAGTTTGCTTGGCAAAATCATAAAATTACGCTGGTTTATAGAAAGTAATTTCAATAAATATACTAAATATAGCTGACCCGGCGAATTTCGTATCACTCATCTCTATAAATTATAGCTTTTGTGTTATTTTGTGTTATTGAAATAATTAAAGGTATTAAAATTAGTGAATTCTGCAATTAATTATTATTCATAAATTAAAAAAATATTTAAAATTGGCTAACCAAGTTCATAGATATAAGCTTGTAAAGATTTTGGTAGGGATTAAGAGGGGATGCCTTGTCCCTTTCCCACAAAGCATAACATAGTATGGCGAATGTATGACACATACGGTTCGTCACGTCATAGCCTGCTATTATGCGCTTTTTGTCTAGCAAGAAAATAAATAATTATGCTTGTAACTTCTTTATTTCTAAGTTGATTTTATTTTAGTTTTCTTTAATTGGCTCATTTTACAGTTAGGTTTATAAGAGGACATGAGGTGACTGCCTCGGTGGCTCAGTGGTTAGTGACCCTAACTTCTGGATCAAAGAGGCGTGGGTTCGATCCCCACCCAGGGCAAATATCTATGTGTTGAACATAAGTGTTTGCTCTTTGTCTGGGTGTTATTTAGTTTCTATCTATGTAAGTATGGATTTAAAAATACGTATATGTAGTATATCAGTCTCTGGCAGCCATATCACAAGCTTTGCTTAGTTTGGGGTCAGAGGCCGTGTGTAAGATGTCCCAAAATATTTATTTAATTTAATTATTATAAAAAAAGTGTCAACTAGCCTATAACGGCAATTTTGCTATAGTTTCGCGGCGGAGATGTAAGAAAGTCCTTAAATAAAATTACTTACAAAATAACACATCAAAAAGAATAAAACTCATATACTCGTACTGTCTGTTTGCTGTCCAGCTTTTATTACATTTTCGTTAATAAAAGTCGTACCTAGATATTAGGCAAAGCCTCCACCAAATCGTACCGTAGAAAACTTGTGCTGTATCTTGTAAAGCAAACGCTTTCAGAACTTTGAATTTAACCTTTTCAACGTTCGCAGTCCAATTAAGCTTGGTGTCAAGGTGCACACCGAGATATCTGACACATTTTATCAAAACATTTTTTGTTTACAAACATAAACAAATTATATTTTTTTCTAACCTATACTGTCCCACTCTTGGGCAAAGGTCTTCCCCATTTCCTTCCATGAGTCGCGATCCATCGCAACTTCTTGCATGAGTTGCATGCCCTCTCGAATGAATACGCCTGGCGGACGGCGCAGCCAGGGAAGGCCCAAGAAGCGCTTGCGCGACGACCTTGACTCAAACAAATTAATAAAAAAACCGGACAATCCGTCTTCACTCCGGCGCTCTGCTTTGGTAGAGTAGACCTTAGTAAGCTTCACAAAAAACCGGACAAGTGCGAGTCGGGCTCACACACCGAGGGTTCCGTACAAATCCAGAAAATTTCACAAAATTGGGAAGAAAGTTGGTAAAATCTCTATACTATATCATCGACAATTTTTTTTTTACATTTCTCGTCTTTCATCAAAAATTACACATTGTTAAAATAATTAAAAATCTGTTTTAGCATGTGCTAATGAATCTCTTTTATGTGATACCTTACATGATACGATTTACTCACTTTGAATTTTCAACCCATGTTTTGTGAATCTAGGCCCTATTTTTTTTGTGATTTAATTTAAAATGTACAGTTGTCAGATTAATTCCTATATAAGTGCTCTGAGACAATGCTTCTCGCAGTGCTTATAGTTCTATGTCATCGGGAAGTACCCTGTAGGTTTTGATTTTTGTGGGTGTCGAAATATGCAGTTTTTTACGACATAAACGGCTCTAACTTTTTTAAACGATAACTGAGAAGTTTTTCTTTTACACAACTGCAAGAGATCATAAATATACGTATATAGTTTAAATTTCAACTCTATATCTTCACGTGTTCCCGAAATAAAGAGTCTTGACATACACACAGACGGACAAAAAGTAATTCTATAAGGGTTTTGTTTTTCTTTTTGAAGTACGAAACCCTAAAGAGCGAAGCCGTCTGTATTCAGGCAATTCCTTTTCATGAAGAGACACTTTATGAGAGTAATAAGTTAATTATAATTAATATGATTGGCTCATTTGTAAGGGTTCTCTACCATAATGGTGAATGAAAACGAAACTCTATTTTTATTTTCAATATCAACACAAAACATGTTTGCAATACATTACTCTTTAACAAGTTAGGTTTGATTTAGTTTTAGCGAAAGAGACTTAACAAACTAAAAACCACCGTACTGTACACATATAAGCACTAGTTTTTGCTCGTGGCTCCGCCCGCGTAGATATATTTTGATTTTTGTGCTGTCTCATAGAAACCTTTTCTTTTTACGAGTTTAAAAACAGCCTATGTCGCTTTCCATCTTTCAAACGTTGCTCCTTTGCCGCGTAAAAAATGTACAGACCAATTAAACCAACAAATACAGTTTCAGATTTATGTCACATTTATATATAATAGTTAGGAAGTAAGGATCAGGTATATACGTAAGTACATAGATTTAGTCGAATTCTTTTTTATCCGGAACCTCTGGAGTCCCAAATACAGCTTAGACTTACCCACTTTTATTCCTATTTTATTATTCATTTAGTTTCTTCTGACATTTTTTTATCTGTGTACTTGCTTCGTATAATTGCGTAGTACCAGGACGACCTTCACTTATTACCTTTTTCTAACATCTAGCTTATTTTTATTCAAAACTTTCTTTTACCCGCGGTTTTGCTAGCAATGTATTAGGAAAAAACTTGTGATAGGTAAAGACCAAAAAAAACTTTTTGGCATCTGTGAACTTGAGGCCAGTCATTGCGCAGTAACAAATTTGTAACCTATGTCAGCTGTGAGAGGATAGAGAAGAGAAAGGTTCTGAGCCAGTCATTGCGCAGTAACAAATTTGTAACCTATGTCAGCTGTGAGAGGATAGAGAAGAGAAAGGTTCTGAGCCAGTCATTGCGCAGTAACAAATTTGTAACCTATGTCAGCTGTGAGAGGATAGAGAAGAGAAAGGTTCTGAGCCAGTCATTGCGCAGTAACAAATTTGTAACCTATGTCAGCTGTGAGAGGATAGAGAAGAGAAAGGTTCTGTGCAGCTTGCAGCTAACATCACAAACGCCATGAAGTTTGATTCAGACCTTACTTCTATACCAATATTATAAAGTGGAAAGATTTGATTGTTTGCATTGAATAAGCTCTGAAACTACTGAAACGATTTGAAAAACTTTTTTACTATTGAAAAGCTACACTATCTCCGGATGACATAGGCTATATTACATCAGATACGTGGTAGGTATACAGGGTTATTTCCAATCAATTAGCATCCTTCTAGGGTCTTATTCTGTACATCAAAACTAACAATTTTTGTTATTCGACTTTTGTTAAAACTCAAAAAAAAATTTGTTGTTTCATGGAAAAATATCGTTCACCCGCGACAAAATGTATGAAACAGCTGTTTTTTTTAGTTTTGACAGTATTCGTAGAACAAAAGTTGTTAGTTTTGATGTACAGAATAAGCCCCTAAAAGGATGCTTATTACTTAGAAATAACCCTGTATAGGCACAATATTTAGAAAATCGGTTTTCTTTAGCTAATCATACCCGGGCAAAGCCGGACGAGCAGCTAGTTTTTTTAATAAAGTTAGCAAGTAAGTTTGTATGGGCCGGGTGCATAGTACAGACAGACAGACAGACACAACTCTTTATTTACAACCACAATATGAATAATAAACACTATTTACACATATAAGACAAAAATATGATTATAAAGAGGCCTTATCACCCATGGCGATTTCTTCTAGGCGTGTAGTACGTGCATAGTTAAATATTTATAGGTGTCTTAAGGTATATAATATGACTAAACGGTTAAAACAGCAGGGACCGACAATTTAACGTGTAATCCAAGCCACAGCAGCGCTCAGTTACAAATGCCACTCGCGGTCTTCCATCACTATACAGCCTTGGCCAAAAGTATTAGGCACCTATAAAAAATCGAAATGCGTGTTTACATCTGAACCAATAACTGAGTGCTATCTTAAATGACTTACCGGGATCATACATAACTTCTTAGAATACCAAGCGGCTCTTTGTTAAGGTCATAAAACACCTGGTGACCGAATGTCAGTCTGACTTATCAGTCAATGTTTGGTCACTTGTGTTCTGGACTCTAACAAGTAAACAAGCTTTCATTTCTGTTGATGTGAATAAATTGATACCTAATTTTGTTAAAAAAGCCAAAAAGGAGTGAAATTCGTTTAGAAGATAGAGTGAAAATACAGGATGCCTAATACTTTTGGCCAAGGCTGTATGTATTATATCTAGCATCCATATTACAAGTTTTACTCAGTTTGGGGTCCAAACCGAGTAATATGTCTTGAATATATCTTTTGTAGATATATTTACTTCTGTCCTGCTAACGTGATATTTTTTGTAATTGTAAAATTATTTTCAGAAGAAAACCGTTCACATCGTTTAGTACAAAGAAAAAACCACCTGGAAGAGGCTTCTTCAATTCTCCTAAGTGAGTGTTATTTTATTTTTACATTCATAATACGTTTGTATTAGACTATCCGAAAGTATTAGACTAATTCAGATTTTTTTTAAAGTTGGCAGATTAGAGGTACATTATTGAAAACCGAGTATAACTTTTGTGTGTCATATCAGCTTTGATCTTCGGGTTTTCCATCTATGCAATATAATTATATTGTTCAGTGATGTTTTCAATATCGTTAAGAATACCTTTCTTCCGGAAGGTTTAATTAATATCTGCATTTCTTTCCTAGTAAAACAATGTCAAAACTGGCAATTATCTCTAAAATAAGATCTGTTGGAGCTGGGGCTCTATTTTTCAACTTCAAAGGCCTCGGACGATATACTTTCAAACGGCTTTATTTTGTCTCAAAATATATTTAAAATTACCCATTCCACGCAAAATATTAGCACTGGCAATTTTAAAAGAAATCATAGATAAACAGGGATATCGTGAAATGGCTATAAATTACGAAAACAAATATGGCAAATGGTTTTCAAACTGTCACTGTCGAAGTTCCATATACGTTCCCAGGCGTTCGGATTTCAAAAATAATGCCCCTGGAGACTAATTTTAGAATAAATTCTAACGTTTATTGTTTAGCGTCATAGGTTTTACAATTTTAAACAATACATAATATATCTAATAATGATGAAAATGTAGCCCAAACCGTGCTAAAACGATATTCGATTAATTAATCCAATTTGTGGTTAAGCATTATAGACCTAAAACAATACATATTTCTACGGAAATTTGTTGCCAGTCCTGAAACTGAGTAGAATGTTGTATTATGTATGTTGTCATTTCGGTAGTTTTTCGTTTCATTTTTAGAATTTTATTTATTTAAAGCGCTTTCTTTGCGGTTGTATTATATACCTTCAATATTTTAATAACGCATAGCCAGAAAATATTCATTCGAAATTTATTTCATTTCATTACGATAGTTGATTGAACGGCGTAATTTTTTTTGTTTTGTATATTTAGTTACGGTTTTGCTATTCAAATTCATTTTCCTCTGATGGTACTTTTTTTTGTTACTTGGATAGTCTAGTACGCGTTCTTGTTACAAAAATTTGCTAGTAAAAATTAAATAAATAAAACGTTTATTGTTATTTAAAGTTAACGCAAAACAAGTTGTGCACTAGATCCCACACTAGGGCGACCTGTGTCGTGGGATTTAGGCTCTTCTTTAAGTTTTCAAAAACAAGATTAGCTTTTTAATATAGAAACCTTAATTTACATTCATAGAGCGCTAGATCCCACACTAAGGTGACCTACATTACCCTGAAACGATTATTTTTCAGCGTTAGGTTCCATTACAAAAAACCCGATTGGTTTGATATAAAAAAGTTAAAACTACCCTCAACCCCAAGACTAGCTTCGGTTAAGACAATTTTAAAGAAAAAACTTATTAAGCGAAAGAAAAAAATGCCGCAAATACGTAGCATGGACTTCATGTTTTTACCATTTATGTCTTAAAGGTAAGGGACAGAGAATAAAGTCTGTCGTATTAATAACCTTTTAAAATTTATTTTTATTTTCTCACTTCTTCGGACCTGCATTTAAATTTTTTTTTTTTTTTTTTGTCGAACCTTAAGTAAAATATAAGTAGTGTTTGTCATTTTTTGTACTGAATTGCAGCTTTCCTGACAAAGACCACAGTAATTTTAGGATGTATACATTTTGCACATTAATGTATCGTTTGTTTATTAAGTTAATTTAAGTTGGCTAAACTGATTTTGAATTATACAGACAGCAACAAGTTTATATGTAAATCATATAATATATACAGGGTTATTTCTAATCAATTAGCATCCTTTTAGGGGCTTATTTTGTACATCAAAACTAACAACTTTTGTTCTGCGACTTTTGTCAAAACTAAAAAAAATGAATGTGCCTTATAAAAATATTGTTCACCCGCGGCCAAATGTATGGAACATCTGATTTTTTTAAAATTTTGACAAAAGTCGCAGAACAAAAGTTGTTAGTTTTCTTGTACAGAATAAGCCCCTGAAAGGATGCTAATTAATTAGAAATAACTCTGCATATTTTGAACTTTAATGCATAGTTTGTTTATTAAGTATATTCAGGCTGGCTGAACTGTTTTCGAATTTTACAGACAGCAACAAGTTTGTTTTGTAAATCATACATACATAATTATGACCTTCAGGCGCCTAAAACACTCAAAGGGCCACCCTATACGAACTTACATAATATGCATCGCTGAAATTTTAACAAACGGTTGATTTATTCAGTGCACGCGAATAAACAATGAACAATAATAGACAATAGGCTTATTCTAGTTTCGCAGAATGTTAGGCTGGGTTCCCACGGTGCGTCGTGCGAGCTGAGTGTCGAGAGGAGATTTGCAAATCAAATCGAAATACTTTTACGTCGCGTTGACCGAGCGCGCCGTGCACACATGCGAGCACATTGGCACACACGCTTGAATTAGCCAATCACAGACGTTGCCGCGCTCGTGTTCGATCGGTTTGGCGCTCGTTACATTACCGTAAAAAATACTCTCACACTTAGCTATTCAGTTTTCTGTACGTGACACAAGATGGCGCTGTGGCATTTCCATAGAAATCACATCAAACGTTAACGCGATCGAGCTCGAGCGAAAATCTCGCACTCAGCCCTTTGGTCCGCGTCCGTCCGCGATATCACGTCGATGCGATGTGAAAAATGTACCCACTAAAATAGTCCCAAAATATTGGACTGATTATGATGATTATGGGATGTCATTCGTTAATTTCTACCATGATCAAAACAGAAAGTAAAAATAGATGCTGATATCCACCAGCGACGTTTCTTTTTACTTTTACTAGTTCGCATAATTTGGTAATTGTTAATTAATACCACAGCCGCAACTGCAGCGACAATACGTTCTCTTTATTTTGGTTTTTGAAATGAAGCTATCAAAAAATCTACACAGATCGACTCGCACCGTTAGAAGAGCCCTGTCTGTGTGCGTTGCCGTCCGTGGTCGTTGGCTGTGCGTGATCCGCAGAATCACGCACCGTGGGAACCTAGCTTTAGATATAGGAGTAAACCAGCAACAAATTACACAATGTGACGTGTGACGTTGGCCGTAATATTATAAGATATAGTTATATAGCTCTTTACATAGATGAGAAAAAAAGAAACAGAATAGTATCTCTTTCTAGAGGCCGGTGTTCATTTTTATTTGCTCTCACTGTACATTTGGCCACTACGCTTTAGACTTTTTATGTAATGTTTCACCAAATACTGAACAAATAACCCTCTATTATTAGTTGTTTATATGGTTTCACAAGATTGATATTTGTTTTGTTTCAGCCCTAAAACTAATAAAGCTAAGATAAAGCCTAAGAAGTTTTTAGCTTTCAGACTGGATAAGATTCACGTTCCTATTTACGGGTAATTTATTTATTATTTTATTTCACTATAATTTATCTAATTAATTAACCGACCGCATACCATTGTCGATTTTCCTTCAATACGTAGGAAGCGGTTTGACTCAACATGTCTGATTCGTACCTCCCTGGCGGTACGTCCCTCCTATGGAACCGTCTTCCAGCTTTCCTGTTTCCTAAGAGATATAATCTAAAGCTTTTCAAGGTCAGAGTGAATAGGTATCTTCTAGGTCTGCGTGCTTCTTCTTCGCCTTGTGCGGGAGCATTACTTAAAGTTGTCCAAAATCTCGAACACATAGGATAAGCTATTTTTGTCTTTTACTAGTTATCATATTATTTATTATAATAGTTTGTGTAAGTTTATGTATTTTATTTATTTTGAAATTGTATTATTATTTAGTATATATTATTATTTTAGTTTTGATCTGTGTTGATTCTAGTTAATTTATCTCTTCACTTCATTAAAACTACCGTGAGTATTCATCATAACTATAACAGAATACGGCTAAAACTCACGTTATAATTATACGGTCGATCCGCACGGAATCCAACCAGTTTCAGAGTATTTAGAACTCTAATCTAATTCAGTGCATTGCGAGACGGCTCCGCGTGCTAGCACTCGCCAACTTGAGAAAGGTCGCCGAATGCGACCGAAACTATAGTCGTTACGACTATCCCCACACGTGAGTTCAGTCCCGTTATATATAGTATAAAATGTATTTAGAACTCCATCCTCAGGGAATACGCGCACCCCCGTCGACCGGCGCGCGCGCACTGATGTCTGCGGCGCCTGCCCGCGCGGCGATGGACCGCGCCTCCCGCGCGGCTGCCCTCGCCGCTCGCGCCTGCGCGACGGGGGTGCGCGTATTCCCTGAGGATGGAGTTCTAAATACTCTGAAACTGGTTGGATTCTTTGCGGATCGACCGTATAATTATAACGTGAGTTTTAGCCGTATTCTGTTATAATTTATCTCTTCGTCTATTTTTTCATCCCTACTTCCCAATGTCTTCTACCTGTAGGTTAACTGGCAGATAATGCTATTTAGCGTTAAGTCCTCCTTTTGTACAAATGGTGTGCAATAAAGTGTTGAATAAATAAATAAATTCGGTTCGGGCCCGAACACATCCACTCTAGTGGTTTAGTAACTAAAATTGATGAATAAATAATACAAACTCTGAATGAACTCAAAAATGCCTGAAAGCTAGTTTCGTTTTAAAATGTCCCGCTTAATTTACTTCGAATCTAATTTGAGCGAAGGTATGGCTGCTTGGCAAAATTTAATAATTCGCTCCACAAAGGCAAGTACGGCTAATGAAGGATATGACTTGATTTCTTTTTATTTTTCAGGCCCAAGATAATCACTCCTACAGCGTACCAGGGAAGCATATGAAAAGCTACATTGGTAATAAAAATACAATAGGTTTTATATACGTAATAAACTTACGATGAAATATGTTTTGTTGTATATTTATTTCAGCTTAGTAGTTATAATTAGTTTGATTATACATTTTTAATACGCCAAAAAATACTCCGTAATTTTATTTTTGCACATACATAAATAGCCCGGGAGCTAATCGCAAAAAATCACGTACTTTCTAAAATTTTATACTATATATAACGGGACTAAACTCACGTGTAGGGATAGTCGTAACGACTACAGTTTCGATCGCATTCGGCGACCTTTCTCAAGTTGGCGAGTGCTAGCACGCGGAGCCGTCTCGCAATGCTCCGCGTGCTAGCTCTCACCAACTTGAGAAAGATCGCCGAATGCGACCGAAACTATAGTCGTTACGACTATCCCTACACGTGAGGTCAGTCCCGTTATATATTGTATAAAATGTGTGAAAACCACGTAAAGGTGACGTCCACAAGTGGTATATTATTCAGAGAAAAATCGAACCAAGATGGTATACACATCATTTGAAAGCTTGTTTTATGGGCTTCCCAAAAATATATAATTTAGGGTTTTTTAACCCCTCCAATTCTTTTTAAATGCGAAGAATAATTTGTATGAAAAATAACAATACAGCTTATTATTTTTTCTAGTTTAGGAATAATAAAGTGCTCCTATCGTTATTTTACTTGCATTCGTAGCTGATTCTACAATATTCATCTCTTAATTTGCTAAAATTAAAAATTATAACCTACCAGTGTGACCAGTTAATAGGTACAATGTGACAAAAAAACACTTAAAAGGTGTGTCTAATGGGTAAAAATGCTTTTATTTAATTATTTGGAGGTTACTTAATCAGGGTTGATAGAGATAAACTACCTATTGAACCAAATATATGTATTTATCCTAATAAATTCAAAATTAATTTAAAAAAAATCGGAGGGCTCTTTTTTGTTTTTAACAGTTGTAATAGACTCAGAAAAATATGAACTTTCTCGAAATGTAACGAGTGTTGTGGTTAGAATTTTTGATTATTATTATACCAGCCTCCATACATTTTGTGGACATGTCCTTTCCATAGTAAAATACTTTCTAAAAGCTGAAAGGTTGGTATTACCATTGGTTGGTATTGTCATGGTGGTGTACAATAATACCCTGGTTTCAGTCAGCTGGGATACTTAGCTTTTGGTGGGAATTCCCGTACTTTTAAAACAGTTATTTCCTACCGTCCACCTTCTGAGACCACCTGGGTGAACCGTGGAAAGGTTTTATTTTTTTACAACGGCTCACCTTTCATATAAAACTTGAAAGCCTTACATGATATTGGTGACGGTACACCTGAGAAGTTTGGTGCTGGCCATCTATGGATAACAAATTGATAGTGTAGCGTTTTGACTTAGAAAATATGTTCCTGAACTTATTTTATGTAATAAGCCATTCGTCTCACTTTGCTTATTATTAATTACAAGGCTTAATTTTTTCATTATTTAGGAAATATCCATTATTTTACTTCAATAATAAGCAACCATAACCTGAAAACTTAGTAAACTTCTTTTGTGAAAATAAAAACTTAGTTAAGGCTTTTTGACACGTGGAGCTAAGCAACTTAATCCGGGAGATGGCGCTATTTCTTCGAAACTAATGTTATTTATTAATTTTTCATTATTTAGCATGAAATAACAAATTCAAAGTATTTTTGAGAATATTTCCTTTCATTCTTTAGGCGTATAAAACACAATTGAAACTTTTGGTACCTAAACTCCTGAGAAAAGGTCAATGAAAAGATCTACTCTCGTGCGTGTAAACAAAACACACACACTAGCAAATGAAATTAACAGTAATAACTATACATCAAAATTGGCCACATTGTCATCTTCTCAAATAGCAAAGTTGTACTGTGATGTGAAGAATTTCCAATCTGAAGTACTCAGTTCGAATCCTTAGATTCGAAATATTAAATTTTGCAGAAGATTTTTTTTTCTTTATTTATTGTACATAGATTACCTAATAATTTGTTCCCAGTAAGTTGCATAGTATGCATGATATGCGAATCGCGTGACAATAAAATATTATGATGACTGATCGGATGATAAAGCTGGAGGGTTGCTGGCCAAAGGAACATCGCAATGAAACGACACAATCTCATCGAGTTTGGGCTCATTTGAATAGTCACGACGAGTAGTTTGGTGCTAGATGGTAACCAGGCTCTGATGATGGAGCTTGAAGGTGGTCATAGAAACTAAGTAATTACACGACATAGCTCCATCAAGTCTCATCTCGTTTGTTTCGTCTTGACGTGTACTTTGGCACTAGATGGTACCCAGGGTCTGATGATGAGGCTGGAAGGTGACCATAGAGACTCAGTGAATAAACGCCATAACCGCATCGAGTCGGAACGTTCCTGTAAGTTCTACTATAAGTACTACTAATAGAACTAGTGGCTTGACAGGTGGCATAGGTGACAGCTGTCAAACTTCAAAGTGATTTATCTCGGTTATTAACGATTGTAGACCATTGATGTCTTCACAAAAGTGATAGAGCTCGACAAGATCTACATTTCGGATGACAGATGTCAAACTTCAAAGTGATTTATCTCGGTTATTTTCGATTGTAGAACACTGTTGTCTTCACAAAAGTGATAGAGCTCGATAAGATCTACATTTCGGATGACAGCTGTCAAACTTCAAAGTGATTTATCTCGGTTATTATCGATTGTAGAGCACTGCTGTCTTCACAAAAGTGATAGAGCTCGACAAGATCTACATTTCGGATGACAGCTGTCAAACTTCAAAGTGATTTATCTCGGTTATTATCGATTACAGACCACCGTTGTCTTCACAAAAGTGATAGAGCTCGATAAGATCTACATTTCGGATGACAGCTGTCAAACTTCAAAGTGATTTATCTCGGTTATTATCGATTGTAGAGCACTGCTGTCTTCACAAAAGTGATAGAGCTTGACAAGATGACAGCTGTCATCCGAAATGTAGATCTTGTCGAGTTCTATCTCTTTTGTGAAGACAGCAGTGTTCTGCAATCGATAATAACCGAGATAAATCACTTTGAAGTTTGACAGCTGTCATCCGAAATGTAGATCTTATCGAGCTCTATCACTTTTGTGAAGACAACGGTGGTCTGTAATCGATAATAACCGAGATAAATCACTTTGAAGTTTGACAGCTGTCATCCGAAATGTAGATCTTGTCGAGCTCTATCACTTTTGTGAAGACAGCAGTGCTCTACAATCGATAATAACCGAGATAAATCACTTTGAAGTTTGACAGCTGTCATCCGAAATGTAGATCTTATCGAGCTCTATCACTTTTGTGAAGACAACGGTGGTCTGTAATCGATAATAACCGTGATAAATCACTTTGAAGTTTGACAGCTGTCATCCGAAATGTAGATCTTATCGAGCTCTATCACTTTTGTGAAGACAACGGTGGTCTGTAATCGATAATAACCGAGATAAATCACTTTGAAGTTTGACAGCTGTCATCCGAAATGTAGATCTTGTCGAGCTCTATCACTTTTGTGAAGACAGCAGTGCTCTACAATCGATAATAACCGAGATAAATCACTTTGAAGTTTGACAGCTGTCATCCGAAATGTAGATCTTATCGAGCTCTATCACTTTTGTGAAGACAACGGTGGTCTGTAATCGATAATAACCGAGATAAATCACTTTGAAGTTTGACAGCTGTCATCCGAAATGTAGATCTTATCGAGCTCTATCACTTTTGTGAAGACAACGGTGGTCTGTAATCGATAATAACCGAGATAAATCACTTTGAAGTTTGACAGCTGTCATCCGAAATGTAGATCTTGTCGAGCTCTATCACTTTTGTGAAGACAGCAGTGCTCTACAATCGATAATAACCGAGATAAATCACTTTGAAGTTTGACAGCTGTCATCCGAAATGTAGATCTTATCGAGCTCTATCACTTTTGTGAAGACAACGGTGGTCTGTAATCGATAATAACCGAGATAAATCACTTTGAAGTTTGACAGCTGTCATCCGAAATGTAGATCTTATCGAGCTCTATCACTTTTGTGAAGACAACGGTGGTCTGTAATCGATAATAACCGAGATAAATCACTTTGAAGTTTGACAGCTGTCATCCGAAATGTAGATCTTATCGAGCTCTATCACTTTTGTGAAGACAACGGTGGTCTGTAATCGATAATAACCGAGATAAATCACTTTGAAGTTTGACAGCTGTCATCCGAAATGTAGATCTTGTCGAGCTCTATCACTTTTGTGAAGACAGCAGTGTTCTACAATCGATAATAACCGAGATAAATCACTTTGAAATTTGACAGCTGTCACTTTGACAGCTGTTACTGTGACACCTGTAATGCCGCTAGTTCTACTATTAGAACTAATGGTAGAACTTACGGGAACGACCCGACTGGATGGGGTGACGTCATTTAATTACCGAGTTCCTATGGTCACCTTCCAGCTTCATCATCAGACCCTGGTTACCGTCTAGTACCTAAGTACTCGTCATGATAAATCAGATGAGTCCATATTCGATAGAGATATGTAGTTTCATTTCTGAGTTCCTAAATCCACCTTCCAGCTCCATCATCAGACCTTGGTTACCATCTAGCACCAAAGTGCTCGTCAAGGCCAAGCTAGCGAGCCCATACTCGATGGAGCTATGTCGTTTTATTA
Organism: Hypomecis punctinalis; assembly: GCA_949316475.1. Lineage (NCBI taxonomy): Eukaryota > Metazoa > Arthropoda > Insecta > Lepidoptera > Geometridae > Hypomecis > Hypomecis punctinalis. Next base: position 7,718,877 of record OX438820.1, on the reverse strand, counting down.
CTGAGTTTCTAAATCCACCTTCCAGCTCCATCATCAGATCCTGGTTACCATCTAGCACCAAAGTGCTTGTCAAGACAAAACAAACGCGCCGAGACTCGATGGGGTTGCGTCATTTATTTTCTGAGTTCATCAGATCAGAGCCTGACAACCATCTAAAAATAAATTGTTCACCAACACTAATCAAACGAGCTAAAACTCGGTGGGGTTATGTCATGTCAATACCGAGTTCATATGACTCTGCCTGCTCCATCATCTGACCCTGGTTACCATTGAAAAACAAACTACTCGTCAAGACGATTCAAAAAAGGTCAAACTCTACGATGCTCTACGATGGTCTCTCTGAGGTTGTGTAATTTCATTGTGAAGTTCCTTTGACCTCCATCCAGCTCCATCATCAGCTCAGCACTATATCATCATAATTTGGCATTGTCACGCGATTTACACATATTTCAGCTCAGTCGGTAAGCGGACATCAGGACAGGTGAAGAAATTTCAATAATAGCTTGTAAAGAAAACAACTTGTTTTTGTACTTTTGATTATATGCTAAAAAATGTTTTCACGCGAAGCGGCAACGCCAACACAGCGATATAGCGCCGCTCTATTCTTGCATTGCACAGTCTGACAACGTCGTTTTTAGCATTCAAAATCTACGTCAACTATTATGACGTGCTAGTAAAACTTGCACTACTACAAATGTAAAAATAGCCAAATTTTTGGATTGAAATAATGTATTTCGCGGCTATAAAATGATCATATTATTGAAATCGCCAATGTAAAAGCCAAGATTAGGTCTATCTTAAGTAATAATAAGTTGAAAATCATAGCAGGTTACGAAAGAAGGTCAAGTGAAATTTGTATGGAGGCACTCCGCCTTAACGCATTTTTTCTAGTGTGTATCCCGGCTTATTTCCACAGATATCTGTAAAACTTATTTCATTACTTAGAAGTTGTACTTAGTTGATAGAACATAATTATCATCATTATTTTCGGTATTTATTTTCCTTCTTTTTTTAATTTGAAATTTCAATTTGGACTCTATTTCATTAAATTTTACTAAAAGTCTCAATATCGACGTATTTATTTTATTGATATCTTTTTTCAACTGTGAATGAAATGTCTGCTACATTTTGGTTCTGTGGCGCTTGACGAAAACGCTCAAAATATATAGCGCTTCAACCCTGAAGAGATTTCATAACTAGGTGGACAGTAGAAATTAAATATTTCCCAAGGAACACCCAGGTGGACAAAGGTGAGCCGTTGTAAAAAAAAAACTTTCCACGGTTCACCCAGGTGGTTTCAAGACTTAGGCGGTAGGAAAAACTGTTTTAAAAGCAAAAATTGGTGATTGAAGACAAAATATATTCGCATAGACCATCACAGACTTAGACTGTACTTAGGTACTTATAAACTATAGCCAGTGAAGAGATAACAGCTGCCCTGAGCGCAGTATTCAAACTCCAGGATAATATATGCGCATATATTTGTCTAACTACCGTCAAACAGTGCAAGTGGGGTGTCGTGCATACTACAACATCGAGTGAACTATTGGCTCTAAAGGGGCTTGTTTTATACTGGATAACAATATTTTTAGCAAATTTTTTAAATTATTTTTTATCCTTTCTTGTTATATTCGTTTCTTACTCTTTCATGCCGGCTCTATAATAGTGGCGTGAATTTACGCGCAATTTTACGCCATGAATTCGCAGCCACAAGTCGTGCCCTCCACATTCACGGGATGCTAATAGTCGTTCGTGAAACGCGCCGTGTAATGGACGTAGAATCTACTGCAGCAACGCAGCACCATCGGAGCAACGGATTGACTTGATTTTTGGCTTGGACATGATTTAAAAGAAGGAAAGTGACATGGGCTACTTTTTATCTCTCCAAAATAAAATATTCCCATGAAATAGCACAAAAATAAGAATACCATAAATATATATTTATAGAATATAGAATAGTCCACACGCACATATTATTTGAAAAAAATTGCCATTGGTACAGGTCTTGGTTTGAACCCACACCTTATGTTTATAAGACGAATGTTCTCATAGACTACCATAGACTTAAACTGTACTGTACTTAGTTACATACAAAACTACAGCCACTGAACAGGTAACAGTTGCCATGAACGCAGTATTTAAACTCCAGAATAATGCATGTACATACATTTGTCCAACTACCGTCAAACAGTACAAGTGGGGTGTCCTGCATACTACTACATCGAGTAGCACTTCAACTTTTTGCACTCTTTTTGTCGAAGGCGAACGATATTTTTCCATGGAAAAGCAATTTTTAAAATATTTAATAAAATTTGTTAGTTTTGATGTACAGAATAAGCCCCTAAATGGATGCTAATTGATTACCAATAATCCTGTATTTATAAATATATATTAACAATGCAACGTCGTAAAAAATTGTCTGTAAGAATTTCAAAGTGTGAAAGGTGACGTCCACAAGTGGTATATTATTCAGAGAAAAATCGAATCAAGATGATATATACATCATTTGAAAGCCTGATATATGGGCTTCCCAAAAATATTTAATTTAGATTTTTTCACCCCTCCATTTTTTTAAATGCGAAAAATAAATTGTATGACAAATAACAATACAGCTTATTATTTTTTCTAGTTTAGCAATAATAAAATGCTTCTATCGTTATTTTACTTGCATTCGTAGCTGATTCTTCTACATTCATCTCTTAATTTGCTAAAATTGAAAATTATAACCTACCAGTGTGACCAGTTAGTAGGTACAATGTGACAAAAATCACTTAAAGAGTGTGTCTCATTGGTAAAAATGCTTTTATTTAACAATTTGGAGGTTACTTAATAAGGGCTGCTAGACATAAACTACCTATTGAGTGAAATATATTTATTTTTATAATAAAATCAAAATTAATTTTAAAAAATCGGAGGATTATTTCTTGTTTTTAACTGTTGTATTAGACTAAAAAAAATATGAACTTTCTCGAAATGTAACGAGTGTTGTGGTTAGAATTTTTTATTATTATTATATCAGCCTCCATACATTTTGTGGACATGTCCTTTCTTTAAAAATTGGTCCACGCAATCATTAAATTGGCCAATAATCTTACTAAGATGGCCACAACCGAGGCCTCCAGTTTATTACTGCTAAGCAATAAAATATAATACTTAGAAAGAAGGGTAAGGGTATCAGTTCTGTATACTAATTCATGTACAATTCCAGAGAAGCGATTCGTACGGAGCAGGGTTTGAACCCACACGCCTCAAGTTTATAAAAGACTAATGCTATCATAGACTACCATAGATTTAACCTGTACTTGGTTACTTATAAAACTACAGCAACATTATAGCAATAATGCCCTGAGTGGAGCATTCAAACTCCCGGATAATGTATGCGTACCTTTGTTTAACTACCGTCATACAGTGCAAGAGGGATGTCATGCATACTGCTACAGTGCCACAGACTTATCTGACCCGGTGGTCGTTCGTTCGTTTCAGCTATGGGACATCCACTGCTTGACATAGGCCTTTCCTAAAGATCTCAAATAAGACCGGTTGGTTGCGGCTTGCATCCAGCGCGATCTTGCGGTCTTAAGGAGGCGCCAGCGTAAATTAAATAGCAGCGTGAAAAGCGTTATATCTATCGAATGCCTAAAGTGAAAAAGAAACAGAACTATCCAATTTAGCTAATATAGTTACGCTGGCGCCTCTGTAATCGGACTTACTACCAGCGTAATTTTTCATATGAGTGGGTGAAGACCTTTACGCCTCCGTTTTCGCCCAATTTTTGCATTCAAAAATCAATATAAAATTGATGTTACCATTTTTTCTTAAATTTTATGGATGAAAGCTTTAGTTCAATTCATGTGCATAAATAACAGATTAAAAAACAATTGTAAACGTGTAGAAACGTGCCCAAAAATGCAATAAACTTTCTTAGAAAACATGAATTGGTTCTAAAAAGCGGTATCGTCGCATTTAATTTCTATCGAGCGAAGTTTTTTGAATTGTGTTTCTAGTTATTGGATTCCCCTACCGTATAGTTTTGAGAATATTGTGTACTAGCTTCTACCCGCGGCGCCGCTCGCGTGGAATTAGACATTTATGCAATCTTACAGGAACCTTTTATTTAAGTATCCCATGTCACTTTCCGGCCCTCGAACTATATCTATGCCAAATATCAAGTCAATCCGTTGCTCCGTTGCTGCGTGAAAGAAGAACAAACTAACAAACTTTTCGGATTTATAGTATTATAAATAGGTATATATAGGTACATAATATGTTATCAGTATGATGATATCCAAGGACTGCTCATCGATTGATTTGACAGATATTCGATCGACAGTTGTTTATTTTGACATCCTTGCAGCGCACGCTAGAGTAGCTCGCAGATGGCAGAATTTTCCTACTTACTCAACACTTATCGTTATATTTTGGACAATTCACAAAATATCTTTATAAATTGTAGCCTATGTGTTATTCTGATGTATAAGCTATATTATTGCAAAGTTTCATCTCAATCCATTCAGTAGATTTTGCGTGAAAGAGTAACAAACATCCATACATCCATCCATCCATCCTCACAAACTTTCGCGTTTATAATATTAGTAGGATAGTAGGATAGTAGATTTTATTTTTATTCGACAACTTCATGGTTTGATGGAGAAAAATCAGTTTAACTAGGGCTCTATACAGGTATTTTGAGATTGGATGGTGGCTTAATGAGGTCATCCGTCCACCTTGTGGGTGAACGTACTACGCTGTGGTTGCAGGTACGTAGTCTCCACTCGAGAACTTCTCAACCCCATTGGACATCAGTCCTCTGCTCTTCCCACTGCCATTTCAATATGCCAATCCGTTGGGCTTTGGTTCTTCTACGGATCTAAAGCAAACACCGGTTTTTACTCACGTATAATATCGCGACCACTCTGAGTGCGCGTGCGCAAGTCGACGGGAGCGCGCGTATTCCCTGACGAAGGAGTACTAATTACTCTAAAACCGGTCGGGTTCCCAGCGGCCCGGCCGCGATATTATACGTGAGTAAAAACCGGTGTTTGCTTTAGTATAATGAATTCTCACGCGAGTTTTAATAAATTTCTACGGATCTCCTCATTCCTGATTCGATCTGGTGAGAAACTCCGAGCATAGCCTTTTCATGGTTCGTTGGACTACTTAGAGCTTATTAATAAGGCCCATAGTAAGTAACCACGTTTCTATGCCAAAAGCCATCACTGGCAACACACACTGGTCTAAAACTTACGACTTGAGGCACTGAGGTTGGACGAGAAGACGTTACGTAATTTTCCGAGCGCTGCCCAATCGAGAGTTTATAGAGTTAAGAAAGTTTGTGTGTGTAGGTATGTATGTTAGTCTATCCTTTTCCTAGGCCTATCAAATAGTTTTCTTTCAAAATGGCGTCTGTACCGTACTGTACCACCTTTTTTTAATAATACACTGCAGGACGTAGGCCTACCCACGAAGGGTGATTGGGCCATATCCACCACGCTGGCCCAGTGCGGGTTGCTGGATTCACATACGCCATCGAATTTCTTCTACGGACGTACTTACTCGTAGGTTGCCTCACGATGTTTTCCTTCACCGAAAAGACAGTGATGTGAAATTCTGTACATAAATTCCAAACAACTCATTGGTACGGGACCGGGGATTCGAACCCACTACCTCACGATTATAAGGCGGGTGTCACTACCTCTTGACCACTACGGCTTAAAAATGGCGTCGCTAGTTCCTTATTTGGCCACTGGGTCAGATAAGTTTGAGGCACTGTACTTTGACTGAAGTATTCGGCACTAAAGGTATGTTGTATTGTATGTACTACTGCAAAGCAATAAAATATAAAAGTCATAGCTCAAACTGAATAGAATGTCATTTCTGCATACATATTAAACTATTATGCAAGTCGGATATGTAACACTATAGTGTAGAATAATGTATTTGTGATGAATGTTTACACGTCATGTGTAACGTATGTCTAATAGCGGTTCAGGGCTTTCAGGGAAGTTTATGAGACAGAGATAACGCTATCCAATGCCTTGACAAGTCAATTGTCTCGTTCTAAAGAATTATATCCGTTTTTTAGGGTTCCGTACCCAAAGGGTAAAAACGAGACCCTATTACTAAGACTACAATGTCCGTCTGTCTGTCTGTCTCATGAACCGTGGTAGTGCTGAAATTTCCACAGATGATTTATTTCTGCCGCTGTAAAAAAAAAACTAGGAGCAGAATAAAATAAATGTGAAGCAGTAGATAAGCCGCGCAGTAATGACGGCGAGTTGTTTACACCTAAGTGCGAGATTTATGGTTTTATAACTAGAGCGGGATCAGTTTTTGTCTGCCGTCTATTGTTTAGTTTTTTTTGGGTGTTTACGTAATTGAAAACAATAGAGAATTATCGAACTTTCAAGTTGTTTACTTGTTAACACAATAGCGTTTATTAGATCGAGTAATGTTGCGAATTATGTCGTAGGTTCAAGACTGTAGGAAATAGCGGATATAAATACGCCGACCGACCCTTGGGGAGCAGTGCAAAATGGTTAATCGGCGTTTTAACTGATTATCCAAGAACCCATCTCGTAACATAAATATTTTACGGGAGTTCCCATACAACAAACGTGGTTTTTCAGGAGTTGTTTTGCTCCCTATTAATAACGGCGAGAATAATGGGGCTAACGGAGCTCCAACACGGTACGGACCCTTCGTGCGCGAATACGTCTCGCACTTGGCCAATATTTTATTATATTGCTAGTTTGAGTATTGCGGCGTTTCGCCCCGCAAGTGAGTTTACAGTGTTTGTTAGTTTAGACATAATTATAGCGCTCATAGCATAGTTTGACTAGGTGTTCGTTAGCCATCATCGCAGTTAAACAACGCTCAGCACTTCGAATGGGTGACCGCGGGTGGCATTTACAACTGAGCGCTACCGTGACTCGGATGACACGTTAAATTGTAGGTCCCGGTTGATTCAACCATTTAGCCATGTCGGAGGCCTGCCTAGGGATAGCCACCCAGCCAATACGAACTTAATTACTTTATGTTTGATATAAGCACGCATGATCGCAACAGTAAATTATTATAAGTATACTAGCTGCCCGCCCCGGCTTCGCCCGGGTACGACTGGTTAAAAAAGACATTTTATAAGTATTGTGCTTATATACCTACCATGTAACCAAGTAACGTCTCACACATGCGCACAGTTATTTTGGCGCGTTTTCATATTACATTAGCTTACCTATACGCAAATATTTTCACCATAGAATACCCACTACTAAACATAGGGCTCCCTTATTAGATCTTGAATAACACCGAATAAAACCTTTGCAAGAGGTTTGTATCCAGCTTCCATCAATGTATCCACCAAAAAATGAGGTTCTCAATTAGATTGTGTTTCATTTATTATGTACATATGTTATGCGATCATTCCGTCAACTAAATTTTGACTCTCAATAAAGTGTTGTAGTCTTAAAATGTACCTATCTATTATAATGTCCATTGCTAGACATACCGGACGAACCGATAGGATGGGTTGAAAGCTACTCGTAGGTACTTAAATCGCGGGTGTTCCCGTAGTCTTAATCTGTTCAACTATTAACATAAAATAAAGATAGTATTGGCCATCTAAATAAAAGTAAGTTCGTATCTCTGGTTTCATTGTTTTTAAACGGTTAGAATATTCAGTCCATCTACATTCTACCTACGTAAGTTAGTTGACGTTTCTACTATATACTTGTATTTGATCTTTTCTTCATTTGATAACTTTGTAAAATATTCGCCATCAGTTCTACTTCTACGAATTGTGTGCCCTATCTAAAGCCTCTACAACTTGCTAACCCAAAGAGCAAATTGAACCGATGGAAACGCTGGCATCCAACGTGATCTGGTGGTCTCGACCTGATCTTAGATTCACGTGGAGACCTTTTATACACTTGCCAATAGGTACATTGTCTACGTTCATGAACTTTAAACCCTCATCGATCATTCGTTTTACAAACTATGTGTCAATTCCTATTAACTACCACTACAACAGATATTTTAAATCGTCGGTATGTCGGCTCGCCTTACTTATGGGTAGATTTGGAGAACCAAATCTCAAGGTGTTACATAAATCAGCGCACTAATAGAGGTGGTACGGTACCTATATGGAGCCGTGGTGGTCAAGTGGTACTCGTAGTAACACCTATCCTACAATCGAGAGTTGTTGGATTCAAATCCTAATCCCGTATCAATGAGTTTCTTTGGAACATATGTACGGAATTTCACAATGTCGTGTGGCAACCTGTATACCTATGTAGCTATGTACATCCGAAGAAGGGACTTGATGCCGTATATCAACCAACCCGTACTGGGCCACCGTGATGGATATGGCTCAATCACCCTTCGTAAACAGACCTATGTTCTGCAGTGGACGATTAAAGAGGACTGGTATATAAACAGTACTTATAGGAATAGGGGTGATATAATACATGCACAACGCGACAGCGTTTATTTTTTTATATTTCTATGACTTAAAAAATTTCTAAGTGTTTCGGAATAGCCAATTTGACGATTCAAAAAACAATTTACTTATACATATAAATTGAAACAGTCTTGAAAACAATATGATTTATTTGGATAAGGATTTAAACAGAAGTATGAATAACATGGTCGAATATTGGTCGGTATTTCTATTAACTTTTAAAAAGTAATAAGTGGTTATTGTGACATAATGATAGTAGTTAGACATTATGGTATTGCGAAGTTTTTTTGTTGATATTGATATGTTCTTTAATATTGTAGAACAGACTTTTGTTCTATCATCAATAGTTTCCGCAGCGTATGCAACGAAAGACGTTTTAATTAAGACATTTTTTTTACATGTTGGGTTACGTTACTTAAGTTTTAGTAAGGATTCGTAATATTTTCTAGGAATAAATATAACTTATGTTACTTAAAGTAAATGTAGCTTTCCAACGGTGAAAGAATTTTTAAAATCGGCACAGTAGTTTTCGAGTTTATTCATTACAAACATACCTACACACACACACGTAAATACAAACGTCCGCCGCGCGCCGGCCGGGCCGCTACCGCCCGCGCCGCACCGATTTGTCCCTGCATTTTAAATCTGTAATATCTTCGAAAATATTCATTTAAATTACATGCTGTAAAAGGCCATATTGATCTATATTGAATGGACAATGTATTTAAGGTACTTAATTGGATAAGCATTAATTATGTATTGCTTAAAATAACTTTCTAAATAAGCCATTTTATCCCGTAAAATGTAATGGATAAAAAATGGTTATTGTGGGCTATCCTTAAGAGACAGACATATACCATCGCGGACTTTTTTGTTGACCTTTTTAAGGTGTACAATACCGTAGTACATTATTTTGATTTATCTCGTGGGGTTCAGTCAGCGTTTTCAATGTAAGCCCAAAAAAACGTGTTCATTTACGACATTACATTAGAAACCTGTAAATTTATCAGTGTTTCTCTACAATATTATGTATGTATTATACATATAAACCTTTCTCTTGAATCACTCTTTCTATTAAAAAAAACCGCTTCAAAATCCGTTGCGTGGTTTTGAAGATTTAGGGAAACATAGGGACGGACAGACAGCGACAGCGACTTTGTTTTATACTATGTAGTGATAGTGATAAGATAATTTATGCGCATACTTTTATCAAAAAAGTATAAGTGAAGTGACATGTATACTAATGCATACTGTTACGAGGAAACTGCTACGAATGCTACGTACGTAGCAAAAGCTACGGTATTACAAAGCGACTCAGAATTATTATCCTTGCTATTGATTCCTGTGTAAGACAATTTTAAAACCACTAGAACTGTAATGAAACCATATTGTCTATCATTTGACATCGAGGCCAATTATTACTCACTAGATGACCCGGCGAACTTCGTTTCACGCAATATAAATTATAGCCTATTAGTTCTTTTGATGTATATTAAACTATTGCCAAGTTTCATCTCAGTTCATACAAACCAAACTTTCGCGTTGATAATATTAGTAGTATGTAGCCGTGTAAGCCGTGGTGGCGGAGTAGTAATGACACCCGCCTTCACACCTTTGCCGCAATCGTGAGGTCGTGGGTTCTAATCACGGTCCGTAGCAAAGAATTCCTTAGAATTTATGTACGGAATTTCTCACCACGCGCTTTTCGGTGAAGGAAAACATCGTGAGGCAACCTGCGTACGTCCGTAGAATAAATTCGATGGCGTATGTGATCCCACCAACCCGCACTGGGCCAGCGTGATGGGTATGGCCCAACCACCCTTCGTGGGTAGGCCTACATCCTGCAGTGGACTATTAAGGCTGGTACAGTACAGTATAGGATGTAGCTAGCACCAACGCTAGTTTCGCTAATCCACGGTCTATCTAACAAAACCTAATAGTTTGTCTTCAATCAGTTTTCTCCGAGAAATCTCTCGCAATCTGTTAAATATCCCGAAACCGCCGAGACTAATGTATATCACAGATGGCAAAGCAATTTGCTAGTACTAGATAAACCGCGATATGTTGGAAATCTGACGAGGGTCGCGATAGAACATGATTTATGTGGTTAACGTGCCACGTGCTGGATTTTCTATTGTTTCAACTTAGTACGCTATATACAGATATACAGCCTTGGCTAAAAGTATTAGGCACCCTGTATTTTCTTCTCTATCTTCTAAACTAATTTCACTCCTTTTTGGCATTTTTAACAAAATTAGGTGTCAATTTAATCACATGAACAGAAATGAAAGCTTGTTTACTTATTAGAGTCCAGAACACAAGTGATTAAACATTGACTGATAAGACCGAAAGAAAACCGAATCGTTTGTTTTCGGTCACCAGGTGTTTTATGACCTTAACAAAGAGCCGCTTGATATTCTAAGAAGTTATATATAAACCCGGTAAGTCATTTAAGATAAGCACTCAGTTATTGGTTAAGTAGTAAACATGCGTTTTGATTTTTTGAAGGTGCCTTATACTTTTGGCAAAGGCTGTAGGTTAGACTAGACAGCATTTCAGCACAAATGTAGCTGCTATAAAGTTTTTAGTTATTGTGTCAAATTTTTACCGAATTTCAAAACTAATGTCAAATTTTACCTCCGCCTTTTTGAAATTCGGTAAGTAAGTAAGTTCGTATAGGCCGGGTGGCTAGCCCTGGTGTCAGAGTTTTTAGGCCGCCTGAAGGCCTCTGACATGGCTAAACGGTTAAAACAACCGGGACCTACAATTTAACGTGTCATCCGAGCCACGGTAGCGCTCAGTTTGAAAATGCCACCCGCGGTCACCCATCCAAATACTGACCGTGCGGAACGTTGCTTAATTTCGGTGATCGGTGACAAACACCTAGTCAAACTACGCTACGAGCGCTACTGTGACTGTGTACTGCGCTACGTCCTATGGTGATGGCTACTTTTGAGCTGATGGGGGCAGTCTGTCCACAACTTACTCCTAATTTTCCTAAGCCTATTTTGAGCAATATTTCCGGTTAATTTCACCGATCCCGAGTTAGATTGTTCCGAACTCCAAACATGGGACTGACCAAATTAATTCGTACATCGCAAAACTTCCCCAAAATCAACTGATTAATAATTCATAGATTTGACCTCGGAACCTTTTCCATAAATAAAGTGGACCGTGTGTGGTGACTGATGAAAGATATACAAAGATACGCTGCAGAATTTGAATGAAACCAATTTTATGTACCCTCAACAACTTATACAGGGTTATCCAGAACTAATATATCTACTAAGCCGATAGGAAGTCATTGAGACGATAATTATGAACATTTTCTTCTATGGGGCCTGTTCTGTGGGGAATTAGAGAAAAAAAATCAGCCATGTCATACATTTTGTCAATACCGAGTTTCTTTTTTGTACGAAACAGCTGATTTTTTTCTCGAATTTTGGATTTGTTTAAGATTCGGCTTCGTGGATAGGCTTTACGTCCAGCAGTGGACTATTAAAAAAACTGGCACAGACAGTAGATTATGTGCAAAAAAGAACCGTTATGGCGTTACGGTGAACTTTTGACTGCCTCGGTGCCTCAGTGGTTAGTGACCCTAACTCCTGGATCAAAGAGGCGTGGGTTCGATCCCCACCCAGGGCAAATATTTATATGATGAACATAACTGTTTGCTCTGTGTCTGGGTGTTATTTAGTTACTATCTATATAAGTGTATATTTAAAAATAAGTATATGTAGTATATCGGTCTCTGGCAGCCATAGCACAAGCTTTGCTTAGTTTGGGGTCAGAGGCCGTGCGTAAGATGTCCCAAAAATATAAAAAAAAAAAAAATCTAACATTAAGATTTCAATCAGCAGCCAAGGTAGAAGTTCTACCGACTACTTGGTAGACGGCTAGAGTACTCAGTACTCGCGATACTGATGAAAACCTTTTTGGTGTCTACCAAGTATGAAACACTTAGTTGTACTAGCAATAACAAAGCAGTGTTGTGAACGTAACAAAATTAGTAAAATGGCACACGGCGACCTCAATTCCTACGACGCTTTTTTTTCTACATTTTATCCACACAACAAAATGTTGTATCAAAAATACCTATACCAAAGAACAATTAATACCTAAATACATACGAGTACTTCAACGCATCTACCTCACATAATTCTTCCACTAACGCTCAGTTAATAAACTTTCACAAAATATATAATATTCAGATATATTGTGAACGAAACAAGATTATTCCCGTGTTGCCAGCGTAGGTGTGAAGGGATTATTAAAAACCAAATTGCTCGCTTGTCAACCCAGTAAAGCTTTCTATTAGACTGAAATTCAGTGTTTTTCATGTGAACTTTTACTTTGTCTAATATAAAGTAAGTAGGTAGAGTTTTATTTTCTTGTGGCTTAGTTTAATTTGACACGGATTGAGCTTTATCTTGGTGTCTTGGTTTCTTTATGTAGGATAATTTTATTTTATTGAGTTCATTCAGGATTTAAGAGCGCAGCTCTTGTCGGTGGAGAAACTTCCACGTCTTGCGGTCTTCCGCCAGTGTCTTCACCTACATGTACGACATGACCTCTACCTTCTCTTTGATCTAATCTAAAAACGCCTTCCGTGGTCTTCCCTTCCTCTCTTTCCCTCTACTTTTTCTTCTATTATGATTTTCATTAGATGGTCATGTCGTACAAGGTGGTTAAACATCTTGATCTTTCTTTTTTCTACTGTTGTCAGAATTTTTCTTTTCTCTTTCACCGTGTCGAGAGTCAAGAGTTCTGACAAAAGTTGCAGAACAAAAGACGTTAGTTTTGATGTACAGAATAAGCCCCTAAAAGGATGCTAATTGATTAGACCCTGTATATTTATCACGTAAATATGATGTTTTTTTTCCTGATACTATTTACTGAATATGTTATTAACACGTTGGAAGACTGAGCCAGCCCGCCTCCTACGCAAGCGTCAAATCTTTGAAGTGTTAAGTTACAACCAACTCATAGCGTTGGTGGCGCCACCTGTGATACCCGTATTAGACAGGTTATCACTCAACTAGAAGTTATTAGAACTTCTAAAGATTCTAAAGATATAAGTTGGTTGTAATATAAGCACTTCAAAGATTTGACGCTTGCGTAGGAGGCGGGCTGGTTCAGTTGGTTAGAGCATCGGGCTAGTGATCCGAAGGGGCAGGTTCAAATCCTGCGTTCGCTTCAGATTTTTGAAATGCTTATCACAAAGATAACTCTTTGAGATAAAATCTAGTGTGGAAATCATAACACGTTGGAAGACGTTTGCATCCGGCAATCAGAATTTCTTGTCCGTGTGCTAACACATTTTTGTATATTTCTAGTATTTTGGTGACAATAAAGATTATTGACGTCCATCGTCCATCGTCGATCGCGCAGCGTAGACGTCCATATACTCGTATATGGAGTTATGGACGGATGACCTTATTAGGACCGCAGGATCGCGCTGGATGCAAACCGCTATCAACCGGTCTTATTGGAAATCATTAGGGGAGGCCTATGTCCAGCAGTGGACGTCCTATGGCTGAAATGATGATGATGATGAAAGATTATTATTTATTTATTGAATACGTACCATCAACGTGCGTCATAATGGTCGTTTAGAATATTTGAGCTGAGTCTAGGGGGCATAATCTTGTACTTTTCAATACATGTATGTATCTGTTTTTGACCGACGAAAAAACGAAGAAATTACTCAAGTCGACGCGTATTTTTTTTTAGTACAACCACGCATAATTTTGTGCAGAGTGATACGATTTCGATATTTCTGTATACTACGTTGGTCCAATTTAATTTAATTTTATTAAAATCGACTGAGCCATTTTTGACAAATCAACAATAATGTGTGTAATATTAGATCGATCCATGCGAACTATTCGCGAATTCTATACGCGGTTGAAGTCGGTCATGTCATTTTTTGCGAAAAATATTAATAATTATTATATACTACGGGACTAATCGCGCACTAATCGCGCACTAAAGGGTAGACTGTTGAATCTACCCGTGACCACGGTCTATGCAACTCGGCCGAAACGTCGCCGGGATGAGGAGGTATTTATTTATCTCGTAATTTTAGTGCGCGATTAGTCCCGTAGTATATAATAATTATGTGTTCAAATCGCGAAAGTTTAAAAACAACAAAAATATTAATTGCTTGACACGTTCCTAACACGGTCATGGCATGGTATTACATCATAGTGGTCTGAAATCTTTAAACTTTACTTTCCTATGAAGGAGAAACTATGTTCAAGTATGAACTTGGACATAGTTTTTCTAACATCCGATATATAGCAGGCTTAGCAAGAGAAAATGCGCTTAAAGCGCTGTAAATCTGTACTGCACTCTGCGGCGCTGTGTCTAGCTTAGCTCATATTAAACTAGTAACTTTTAGTTTTACCACGAAGGAAAATGAAATATACGGGCTGTGATTTTTGAGAACCATTATTATTATATACTACGGGACTGATCGCGCACCAAAATTACGAGATAAATAAATACCTCCTCATCCAGACGTTTCGGCCGAGTTATATCGACCGTGGTCACGGGTAGACTGGAGCTGGAAGTAGTCTAGTAAGTATAAGGTTTTCAATTGATAATGATGTTATTTTATCTAATTTATATTAATACTGTATCCAAAATGTTTCACTATAATTATACTATATACTTATCTATGTACTGTAAACAAAAGCGCGCACACTGTATACTTCGGCAATCCTTAACTTCACTTGGGTTACTAAAAAACAGGCCGAGCCGAGTTTGGAACCCGCAGTCAAGTCCAAAAACTCTTGTCTGTAATTTCCCTTATGGCATGTCATCCAACAGCTATGTAACAATTTTTGTCAAATAAACATATTTCATTTCAATTCATTATTTCAGTCTACCCATGACCACGGTCGATGCAACGAGGTATTTATTTATCTCGTAATTTTGGTGCGCGATTAGTCCTGTAGTATATAATAATAATGTGTTCAAATCGCGAAAGTTTCAGTTAGAAAACAACATTTTAAGAACTAGTTTTTAGTTGATGTTGTCACTTAAAATTATCGTCCAGAAGCCAGCTTTACAGACAATTTTTTTTTTACGTTAGTAAAAAGTAAGTTGATATAGACCGGGTAGCTAGCCCTGGTGTCAGAGGCCTTTACGTTACTTAATTGTTGTTTTATGTAGCACATGAATAAAGGTTATAATCTTTAGAATTTATTTTCAAATTCAATTTTAGATCAATAGTAATTGTTGTTTACAACAATGTTCCAAACCACACTTTTTTGGCTTAGTACACCATTTTTGAAGAACCCTGTTGTTAATAAAATAGATACGAGTAATAATTATTTTTCAAATCTTTGTTTTGAATAAATATTTAGTGTATTTCCGCTATCTTGTAGGCAAATAAGTTTAAGGGCATTAAAAAAATTACACAGTTAATTATTAAACATTTAAAAACTTAATTTTACAAAATAGATAAAACTATAATAAATATCATTACACTCTGTTATATATTTTTTACATAGAATATATTAATAAACCGTTAAAAACAAATAAATATTATAAAAAAATCTTTAAAAATAATATGACAAAATATTGCAAAAACTTCACTAATAAATAACACTCTTATAACACTGCACTCTGTTCGACACGTGTTTCGCCTCTCAACGAGGCATCTTCAGGACGTGTTGACTCTTCGAGATCGCTCGCAAGAATTAGTTTTCTCCAAAACTAGGACAACTGTCTTAAATCATTCATTACAATCTACGTACAATAAATAATAATCTAATACCTAGCTCTCTCGAGTATATGTATAATATTGTTAGATTAGATAGATAATATACTCTTTATTGGTGCACAGTTTACTCACAATACATTATACAGAAAACAGAAGTTTAGGCATGTGAAGCAACCAGCGGCCTTATCAACGAAAGTGATTTCTTCCAGGCAACCTTAGAATGGATAGAGACGGTACAGAAACAAAAAACGAAGATAGATAGATAAACTCTTTATTGAATCACATTCACACACACATAAAACAGAAAGTAGAGAAAAATAGATGCTAAGACATGTGTAGCGACCGGCGGCCTTATCACTGAAAATTATTTCTTCCAGGCAACCTTAGGATGAAGAGAGATAGGTACAAAAGAAAATACGACGAGATTAATGTTGATTTTTTCAAAATCGTTCAAACGGTGTCGATAACATTTAAATGGGACTTTTGTATGATTTACTGGACAAAAAAGGAATAATCAAAATCGGTTCATAAATAATTATCGGTATTTATAGACCCTTTGTGGGTAGGCCTACCTCCTGCAGTGGACTATTAAACAGGCTGGTACAGGTACATTTATAGACACTAAAAAACAGCTGATTTGAGAACCTCCTCCTTTTTTGTAGCCTTTGAAAATACAACAGATTTTGGAACCATAGGTTTACAACCATCTTCAAGTTTCTAAGCATAATATTTTGAAACAACGTCTATCAAATTAAGCAAAATGTCAGCGAAATTAAATTCATCAGTCTTATATTTAACTTGAAAGTCCCAACATCGGATCACGCTTGACCGAGTTTTCTTCCCTGAGTACACTTTATAACTAAGAAAAGTATAATCTGCTCAGTACATAAGGTCGCTTTTATCTTGGCTTGTTAAATTGCATAGATGCTTTTATAGTGGACATTCCGAACCAAGCCTTTCGAATCCTCATTCCTCATACAAACAACCAGAATGTGGAATGCTTTGCCTGGGTCCGTCTTCCCGCTAAAGTACTAAGTGGGTGTCTTCAAATCCCGAGTAAATAGGTATCTTCTAGGTACTCTTGCTACACCCTATAATGCATATCTGTTTAACACCAGGCAGTATATGGTCAAACGCCTATACCGAAAATCTATACCGAAAAACAAATGCTTAACTATTATCTTTAGACCTTCAAGGGTCTGTGGATGATCCAATTGCTTTCTATGTAGTAGAAGTGTAGTATTGTCATTTAAAAAAAAACCATACCCTCATAGGGTCATAATATATTGTTATTGAAATTCGTATTTCTGGATTTTTAAATAGATTTCCACGTTCCAATACTCTTCATCTACATTACATCGACCCACAAGGCGTGCTGGGTTCACGTTACTCCCGAATAGTTAAGTTTCATGAAGACTTTAAAGGGAGCCTTCTTATGGGAGACTTTCGGGGAAGCCTAGTAGTGGAAATCCTACTACTAAGTGATAATGATTTACCAAACAATTAATTTGCCTGCTCATAGAACCGGTTATAAATTTCATTTTTATTTTCAATCTCTTTTTTAAGTTTTAGTTAATTGCTTGAAATGGAACTATTATAATTGTATTTGGTTTCATTTGAATTAAAAGCTTCTTATTTTTAAGACAAAATATATCATACAATTCAAATATAAAAAAAGTGTAAAAATCGGTTGCCTTATATCTATGAAGCAACCCCTCCCAAGCAAGTTTTTACAGTCGATACTGACCATAAAACAATCAATATCACAAACAACTGACTCAAAAATCAAAATGCTTTTTATAAATCAACACTCGCAAATTGACTGCCTCGGTGGCTCAGTGGTTAGTGACCCTGACTTCTGGATCAAAGAGGCGTGGGTTTGATCGCCTGGATGGGGATCGAACCCATGCCTCTTTTACGCAAGCATTTACGTGATGAACATAGGCATTTGCTTTGTGTCTAAATTACAAAATTGTGATAAGAAATATGTTTAAATAGTATATTAGTCTCTGACAGCCATATCACAAGCTTTGCTTAGTTTGGGCAAAGAAGATAAAATAATACTACGGTTTGGGGTCAGAGACCGTGTGCAAGATTCCCCTAATATGTATTTATTCATTATTTATTTACCTACTTATGTTAAACAAACATAGATTGTCAGCTTAATAAAACCATAAAATTACTTATACAGAACTGAGAAATTGTATGAAACTGTTGTACTGCCCGTATTTCATTCCTTAAGCCCTGCTGACTCAGACCAGCAAAATAATCTCTGGCTTCAGCACGCGACTCTAAAACAGAATTATTTTGTAATACTCCATTACTTGTTTATGGACTTTTCTGGCAGATTCCAACTGGAACGGTCCATACGGTGCTGTGTGTCGATCGAGCAGCGCGAGCGCCTGAGCGGCGCCGATACAACTACGCAGGCGTATACCTACTGAGGCGAGAAATAATTTTATTCATGGGCGGACCTAGGGCTCTACAACAAGTTGAGTAATGTGACTGCTCAAACTTTATTCTGTGTGCACTTCTTCTTCTCTTGTCTTTTTCTTGCTTTGTTTCTCTAGAAAAAAATATTATACGCAAAAAAAACATGTCAACTTGTGCGAAACACGAAAAGTAAATTTCTTTTGAAGTAAAGTATAGATTATATTATTTATCTGCAATTTACCAATTCTAAAAAGAAAATTCCGTTACGCTTCGAATGATGCGATCACAAAAGATCGATATAGATTTCTGAAAAGATGCATTGATTTGTAACTGCAAGCATAAGAAAGAAACGTGGTCAGTTTTTTATATCAAAATGGGGGAAGCTCACCTAAGTTACAAGTATGTGCTCAGAAACGTGTTTTTGAAATTCAGATTTTCATGTGTTTTTTCCCTGGTTTTCGTTCCCAGTCATGATTCCGTACCCGTGTCCCACTTAACAAGTTCACATACATCCTTTTTGACCGAGCAATCGAAATGAGAGAGTCTTAAATTAATTTCAATTTCTATTATGATTTAGTCTGTCCGGATGTTGATTTCGAAAAATTGAAAACGAATTCTATATATTTTTGCATTTTTTGTCGTTGAAATCGGTCGAGAGCGAGTCGAGATAATAAACTTGTGAAGATTCAGTTAAACAGATTCGTAGAACTACTATTAGATTACTATTGAGGACGACTCGACGGTACCACTCTGAGCTCTTAGTCCAGGTTTTGCGTAGTTTACTTTAAATTTCCCATTCGCGTGTGTTATACATTTTGGTTAGTTCTTCCTCGTTACCGCCAGGAGCACTGTACAAAAATGTAAAGAGCCGTACAGAAACAGTTGTAGTTTCAATTTACGTATAAACCTGTAATAACCCCTCAGACGTCGCGATGTCGCCTCACCACTCCGTGTGAACGGACTCTAATGTCTCGTGGCCAAGAAAGATATTAACTTTGCTTTATTACAAAAAATGTTGAGGAAAAATATCTGTTGGTAATATCATGAAGATATTATTACATATTTGGTTTTGCATAGTTTGCTCGTCTTTAGGATATTTTTGTTGATATTAAGTGGATAATAGTACGTTAATATAGAATGGGTACCTTAAACGAAATATTAATATTGTAAGCGAGGCAATATAATTTTATTGCTCTAATATTTATTATTTATAGTGACATACACATTAGGAAGGGTTCCACTAAATAAGCAAATTCCTATACGCCGGTTGCCTAGACCTAGTGTCAGTTTTTTTAAGCTGTCTGAAGGTCTCCGACATGACTTGTGCATAGTTGTGCGTAGTTGCGCCATTATGAATACGTATTTTGGATGTGCAACTAGTTGTGCGAAAGCAGTTGGTTCACAACGAACTCCTTGGCTAAACTGTTAAAACAACAAGGGTTTTGCTTACTTATAGCCCCAGTTTTCTACCTTTATTTTTAGGTTGTGGTAAATTCAAACATCAGCCTTGGAAGGTTCCCTCCTGGACATGGGCCTCCGCTATAAATTTCTTATAAGACTAGTTGGAAGCTGCGATTGCATCCAGCGCGTTCGTACGGTCATATTGAGGTCGTCTGTCTCTATCTGGTCGGTGGACGTCCTACGCTGTGTTTGTCTGTACTCGATAATCATAATTATAATCACATTATTCATAACATTCTGTTACAAGTCATATAGATTCAGATATAAACATTGCGTCTTGAATATTCTACAAACATAATTCGTACGTTTTACTATGTAAAATGACATTTTTTATCATTT
This sequence comes from Hypomecis punctinalis, assembly GCA_949316475.1. Lineage (NCBI taxonomy): Eukaryota > Metazoa > Arthropoda > Insecta > Lepidoptera > Geometridae > Hypomecis > Hypomecis punctinalis. The sequence goes on along the minus strand of OX438820.1, from coordinate 7,698,457 downwards.
AATTAGACATTCAATTAATTACAATTACGTAATATGATAAAAATACAATTCTATAACTGATTAAACACAATATGATGTCTACAATGCATAAATATTAATTATTGCTTACAAAAATACTAAGGACAATGTCAAGAATGATAAATAGGTATCCTAATAGGTATCAAATCCCGAGTAAATAGGTATCCTGGAAGAGATCGCTTCCAGCGATAAGGCCGCCTAGTGTTGCACTATCTTAAGAATTTCACTAATGTAGTTATTGTTAGTTTATTTTGTGTGTACAATAAAGAGTTATTTGTTTGTTGTTTATTATCTTCTAGGTAAGCGTGCTACACCCTAGACCGTACATCTGCTCAACATCAGGCAGTGTGTAGTCAAACGCGAAACTCTTCGAAATAAAAAAAATGAAAAAAGATATTGATATCGAACTCTACTGCAATCCGTTTCTTACTAGTAGTAACACTGGTAATAAATGGCCGTTAGAACCAAGCGTTTTGAGTCCACATTCCTCATACGAACTGCCAGAATGTGGAACGCTTTGCCAGAGTCTGTTTTTCCGTTAAAGTACAATGTAGGTGTCTTCAAATCTCGAGTAAATAGGTATATTCTAGGTAAGCGTGCTACATCCTAGACCGCATATCTGCTTAACATCAGGCAGTGTGTAGTCAAACGCAAACGTATCTGAATTAAAAAAAAAGTTGTCAAATTCTTACTTCTGAAGTTGAAAATTGTTAGAACAGCAATAAGAATACTCGTGTTACTACCATACTAAAATAATAAAATCAAATCAAATATGACGGACAGACAGTTCTTTGTACCATGGGTAAAATTTTCTCTCCGTAATAATGTACTACCAAGCAGTCTAGTTGTAGATATTTCCAGTTTAAAATTCAGGTCAAATTTAAACGTGTCAAAGGAGTTCAGAAAGCTTAAGAATTGACACTAGGGTTAGGCAAATTCATATTACTCTGTCTTCATTATTGCAGTTGAAGGGAAAAGTTTGGCATTGTGCAAAATTAAAACTATCAACATAACAATCAATCAAAGTTGCTAACTTTTTGATAAATCGTCGCCCGTAGATATCTAAAGAGAGGGCTCTACTTACATCACAGGCACGTGACACTTATAGTCACTACATAATTATTGCCTTTTTGGTGTGACCGTATAAATGTCCGATACATATACGGTCACACCAAAAAGGCAACTTTGACCTAGATCCTAGATCTTCTAAAGTATACATCAGTTTGAAATGCATTTTACATTATATTTTCGTATTTTGATTCCGGAATATGTATAGCTGTAAATAATTCATTCGTTGCAGGGTGAAGCCAGAGTGGGAAGTTAGTTTTACGATACTGTTTTTTTGAACGCGATAGATAGATAGATGAATTAGAGATTTATTGTGATATTTGAGTAATCATTGTGTAGTTGTCAGCGTTATGAGTAGTTGTCATTGTAAGAAGATTAAAATGTGTTTCACGAAAGAATTTCTGCGTTATGAAGTGAAACTGCCAGCGTCGCCTGCGGGCTTAGCATACGGACCATAAAATAATGCTATCGACGTGTCAGAACGTGACAGAGTTATGATAAAGCATATATCTGTCACCTTTGCACACTTCGGTAAACTCTTGTCGTGGTCTTGTATGCTAAGCTAGCTGGTCAATCTCCTAAACTTAGTTTTAAGCCATGTATTCACCGAGCAACAATTTTTTATAAACTCTGTATCAGAAAGAAAATCTACGTGTTTCTGAAACAAAAAATAATGTTTCAGCGAATTGTCCCAAAATGGTTGCATTTTGTTTCTTTCAAACAAATCATTCCTGGAAACATCTACGTGATGTTTCAGAAACTATGTGTCTGAAACATTGTTGCTCAGTGAATATATTATGGCTTTACGCTGGCACTGTCTGAGGGACTTCTTTCGTGAGAAGCACTATCTGTATGAGTAAAACTAGAGTCCGTAACCATAGGAGTCCCTGATATTAGTGAAACTAATTTTAACGGATCGGCCATGCGATAGTGGCGACGAATCTGAGAGACTTATTTCGTGGAACGCACTCTAGTTTCGTGCAATATTAGGTCCTTGCTTGATTGAGACTACTTGTCCATTCTAGAGATATCTATGTCATCGCCATTAAGTTTTGTCAACTTGTAAGACAGCGTTTTAACTTAGTTTTGTTTAAGTTATTTGTCAGTTTGCTAAATGTTGTTTTAAGTTGAAAGATGGATTGAGGTTAACTACAGTGACATTCATTTACGATTGTTTCTGTGATAAATATTTTTAGTAATTTACTTTATATTTAAAGGCAATACATTTTTAACTCTTTAAAACTCAAAATAGATACGTTTAATCAACTTTTTGTATTTATAGCATCGTACATATCTTTTATATGTTGAGACTGATTTTGATACTATATTTTTAGATTGATAATAATTATTATTATCCTGCTAAAATTATAAACGCGAAAGTTTGTGAGTATGTATGAATGTTTGTGACTCTTTCACGCAAAAACCACTGAACTGATTTAGTTGAAACTTTGCTAAAATAATGCTTATACACCAGAATAGCCCATAGGCTATGATTTATAAAGATAGAAGCTATATTATTGCAAAGTTTCATCTCAATCCATTCAGTAGTTTTTGCGTGAAAGAGTAACAAACATCCATCCATCCTTACAAACTTTAGCGTTTATAATATTAGTAGGATTGCGTGAATCGATGTTCGCAGGATCAGCTAGTCATTAATAGTTTGTTATTGCTTTAAGGCGCAGTACTGAACAGGGAGTAAATTAGAGTTTTCTGATTAAGTACATACTCACATTCGTTTGTACTTATATCAAATAATCCTGTCTCACTGCAAACTTTCACTCACAGAAAATTAGCACCCATTCTTGCCCCTGCCAGGTTAAATATTTCTAAATATATATGCAATTTGTTTATCAAGTTCCATCAAGATAAGTTGAAAAATGCGACCTATACGCTGTGATTAGGGGCATGATTTTTCAACTTGGCACGGCTTGGTCGTATACGGAACTTTTATGGAGCAAACTTCCATAGACAATATATGGTGTTTTCATACAATCTATGTTCCGTATACGTTCCTAGGCGTTCGTATTTGAAAAAGAATGTCCCTGAAGCAATTTCTGAATCATAGAATTATTTCTAACGTTTGCAGAAATCCGCATGCTATAATATGCTCATCCGTTCGCACATAATTATATTTTTGACGTGACAACGTCTTATAAATTGGTTTGCCGGGTGACACTTCAAGAAACTGCGTTACGCTCCGCTCACGTTATGCGCTCACAATGAGAGCGAGTGAGAGGCACGCGTCATGGTTAGCCCGCCTAAGAGCGAGAGAGACAGACATTTTCATCCTTCTTCCTACTATACGAATAAATATTCACATTAAAATTATTTTACCACTCAAAGTCGTTGTCACGTAAAACTTTCGCCCGTATACCGACTTTACAGGCAACCAATTTTTTACGGTTATTCCTGCTCTTGATCGATATTGTGATAGTCTGTGAGTTACGTTATCAAAAAATATTGGACACAGAAGTCTATATATTTGTATGGCACTTGTGACGTCACGCGGAACTTTGACGGGCTACATCTTCATCAATTTTTGTTTCATTGATCAAAGAAAAAGTACGTGTCTAATATTTTTCAATAGTCTATCTAACGGACTAATTATTTTTTTAGTCATCATTCCTAATAAAGAGCCGCTGTAGTGAAACATTTTGCCACTCGAATTAAATAAGCTTTGCTCGCTTCGCTCGCTCGTTCAATGAACAAATGCAAGTACGTAGCAACTGATAAATAAGACTTCCCGTATTTTTCGTAAACTTTTAAAATGAAGTAGCTGTAACTTGTTCCTTGAGGGTGTTTCTGTGTTTTCCTTAAGATGCACTAATTACTTTATAAACTTTTTGTTTTGCTTCGCGCCGAATGGTGAATTTGTTTTTTAATTTCGGCCAAAACTTTGGTTTGGGAAAGTTGTTTGGATGCATGGAATTACTTTGGAGTTCGTGAAACAGGTCGACGGATTTTTCGTTTTTTAAAGAAAATAAAGTTCTTTTGCGCAGTACGGTGAAAAATGTTTGCTCGGGCTACACGGTGTACTAATATTTTTCTGTGGGTTGAATTATTTGCTGGTGATTAGATCGACTAGTATATGTGGCCAGTGATGAATTATGGCACAGAAACGTGGTGCTAGACTATACAATACAATGCAATACAATGCAATACAATGCAATACAAAAACACTTTATTGACACCACAAGTAGTAAAACATTACAGAAAAATAAATAACGACAGAAGAATGGTTCAAAAGGCGGTCTTATCGCTAAAAGCGATTTCTTCCAGACAACCTCTACTGTGTGGAAACATGTGATTGAACTATGTGCCTTATTAATAAGCTTTGAGTAGCGCAACGAGCTATGGAGAGGGCTATCGAGACTCGCAAGTCGCAGTTTGTTTGCGAGATCAAATCAGAAATGAAGCGATCTGTAAACCAAAGTTGCCGACATAACCCAGCGGTTTCGTAAGTTAGAATGGCAGTGAGCAGGGCAAATATCACGGAGGATCGATGACCGATGGGGTCAAAAAGTTTTTGAATGGAGACCACGTGCTAGCAAGCGCAGCGTAAGACGTACGACAAGGTTAATAAATAATAACTAAATATTAAGGGACATCTTACACAAGGTCTCTGACCCCAAACTAAGCTAAGCTTGTGATATAGAGACTGATATACTATGTATAAAATTAAACATATTTTTAAATACTTACTTATATAGATAGTACCTAAATAATATTAAGGTCATGAATGATCTAATGAAGGATTCAAGACCACGATGGATTTAAACCGTTTTTAATAGGTCTTATTAGAAATCAATCGGAGAAGTCTAGGCTTCCAGCAGACATCATTTACCTGATAATATTTATGACAATGTTTATTCACTGTTTTTACTAAATCTTTACTAACTTTATAAATAACTATTTAAGTTCTAAAATCCTAAAAACCATGAGCAATTAGTGCTAAGTTTAACAGTATAGAAAATTTAGGCAATAACAGTTCAAAAGAGATACAAAATACAGTTGAAACTTGTTCCCACATTCCCGCAAACACCTAGAAACCGCCACGTTTCTTAACTTCTGAAAGTTGTACTTGATTTGCGATTGTAAGCCTTATTACGTAGGTGTAGATCTGAAAATGAAATGTTTGACACCGTGACTTTTCTAAGTTTTCGCCCTTTGCACAGTATTTAATGAGCCAGTGATCAATGTATTTTGTGGGCAGCATTTAGTGATCAATGTATTTTGTGATCAATGTATTTTGTGGGCAGCATTTAGTATTTGGCGTTTCTAGACGAAGAATTACAGAATTGATGAATCGCAAAAATCATCAATCAAGCTTTTTTGACTTTCGTACTGATAGAACACTGCAGGACGTAGGTCTACCAACGAAGGGTGATTGGGCCATATCAACCACGAAGGCACAGTGCGGGTAAGTGGATTCAGATACGCCAGCGAATTTCTCCTACAGAAGTAAGCAGGTTGCCTCACGATATTTTCCTTCACCAGTAGTGTGAAATTCCGCACCTACATAAATTCCAAAGAACTCTTTGGTACGGGATTTAAACCCACGACCTCACTATTGTAAGGCGAGTGATTACTACTAGACCACCACGGCTTCATTCGTTCGTTGACTTGTGTAGGATGTGTTAATACATGTCCAGTCTATGTCCAGCAGTGGACACCTATGGCTGATTGACAGATTGTTCGTCGTTTCAGCCATAGGATATTTATGGCCTTCTCTATAGATCTCCAATAAGACCAGGTGGGTGATTCTTTATAAGCATGTAACGCGCTCTAACATGCTATTTGTTTTTTGAGATATTTGCGTGAAAAATATTTATTTCCAAATAACATAACTTAAACTCGGTTTTTAATTTATTTTAACGTAATTTTACATTGATCAAACAGTTCTCCAAATAAAATTCACTGAAATAAAAAAATTACTTACCGCGTTACGTTACGTTTTGTCGATAGAGAATCAGGCCCCAGTTGGTTGCGGTTTGCATCCAGCGCGTTCTCTTGATCCTACGGTTCTAATGAGGTCGTTTCTTCATTGTGTACGTCCTACGCTGCGCTTGCCGGTACATGGTCTCCACTCATGAACTTTTGGACCCCATCGGTCATCAGCCCTCCGTGCTATGTGCTCTGCCCACTGCCATTTCAACTTACAAATTCGCTGGGTCGGTTTCTTTGGTTCTTCAACGGATCTCCTCATTTCTGATTCTTGATCTCGCAGTACCTCAGTATCTCTGTATGCACGAGCTACGATGGATACAACGGATGAAAAGAGCCTAAAGCTTTTTTTGACTGCCTCGGTGGCTCAATGGTTCTTCTGGATCAAAGAGGCGTGGGTTTGATCCCCACCAGGGCAAATATTTATGTGGTGAACATAAATGTTTGCTTTGTGACTGGGAGTTATTTAGTTACTATCTATATAAGTATGTATTTAAAAATAAGTATATGTAGTATATCAGTCTCTGGCAGCCATATCACAAGCTTTGCTTACTTTGGGGTCAGAGGCCGTGTGTAAGATGTCCCAAAATATTTATTTATTTAAAGCTAGAAGTAGACTTTATTATTCTTTTTGTTCCCTTTTTTAAGTTAGTTAAGATTTGATTGATTGCAGCTGTAGAGATGGGTTAGTTTAAATCTTAGCCTAAGTTAGTAGCTTCGGTGCATTGCGTGAATGCCACAAGCAAACTAGAGACCCGCCCCCCTACCGCCTAAGCAATAGCAATCGTAATAGCAATCGTTTATGACTTCATTTTAGTCATTTGGCACCGCCTATGTGACGTTAGCCATCAATTGCTTTGCGCGGATTGCGAAAGCAATCGTTGAATGAACAACTTTGATGGCTAACGTCACATAGGCGGTGCCAAATAACTAAAATGAAGTCATAAACGATTGCTATTACGATTGCTATTGCTTTAGGCGGTAGGGGGGCAGCATGCAGAACCCGATCACGAGTGTGACGGTTGTGTCAGCTCCTCATCCCTCCTCGATCAATGACCATACAGAAAAACCCGTTTTTGTATGGAATGTATACATCGGTACGTTAGATATAACTGATTTCGTTTCGAATTTTGATTTACTATTTGTCTTATTGACTGTACTATTTGTCACAAAAGACAATCTGACCACGCGGATTTTTTTTCCTGTTGGACAAATCAGTTAGACTACCGAGTTTGACCATCAGGAGGGACCCTCATATTTGAGGGAAGAAAACGGCCCGAAATACGACGCCACCGCAAGAAGCTTTAATACTGACTTCAACTTCTACATTACTTCGGTCGCCAGCTGTCTATTTTGACAAACGATAGCTGGTAACATCTTCCGTCGCAGAACCGTCTCGAACACTTGTAAAAAATATCCCCATTGAACTGCGCGACAAGTGCAAAACCGCCAACTTATTGTACTTTCGAGTGCGGAGCCACTTCACCATTATCTTTATAAAAATTAAGAAGTTTTAGTTTAGGTATTTAGCCGTCTGTGCAGGAATGTTGGTTGCTCTGTACTTTGGTGACAGACGGCTTGTAGGGGCGAGGCTTGATTCTTTTTAGCCTGTAGTAAAAAAGCTTTGAAATTTAGTTAACAACTCTCGTTCTCGTATTGACTTCTGTGCTATTTTTGGCTTCTTCTCAAAATTCTGTTGGTCCTAATGATGAGTACAATGATATCTTAGAATAGGTAGGTCTAGAAAAACAAGCCCTATATGCGTTGGTATCTTCTATTGACTTGGCATTTTTTTTCTTTGATATTATCTTCATATTAGCTAACGTCTTGAAATAGTTATCATAGCTCTATTACATACTCAGTTAAACTTCCAGTATTGCCCTGATTACCTATCGACGAAACGTAACGTCCATCCACACATCAGCCAAAGAACGTCCACTGCTGAACATAGGCCTCTCCGATGGATTCAAAAAGACCGATTGGATGCGCCTTGCACGCCTAGCGTGATCTTGCAGTCTTGATAAAATCATCTGCCTACGCTGCACTTCGGAAATTATTTGACCCCACCGTGCTCTGCTCTGTGTCCTCTTCTTCTTATTCGTCCTCTTCATTACTGAAGGTCGTGCCCGTCTTGAAATGCCTTGATGGAATCAGTGACGAGTTGCTTCCACTCCGCCTTATCTTCGGCTTTCTTCAGAGCAGTGGAAACTGGAAGCCCGGTTATCAACTTAATCTGATCAGACCAACGGGTAGGTGAGCGTCCACGTGGTCTTTTGCCATCTACTTTCCCAACTACAACCAGTTTCTCAAAATTATCGGGCTGCCTACGGGCGATGTGACCTAAGTAATTTAAGACTCGTTGATAACAAATTGTGGAAAGCCTAGTCTTAATCTTTAATTGCTTAAGAACGGACTTATTGGTGCGTTTCGCTGTCCACGGTTTATATAACATTCTCCTCCAACACCACATTTCAAAAGATTCAATCTTTTTGCGATCTGCCGCGTGAATTGACCATGATTCAGAGCCATACAAGAATATCCTACCCACTGCCATTTCAGTTTGCCACTCTGTTGAGCTATGGTAACTTTGGTTCTTCAATAGATCTCATTTCTGATTCGATCTTGTAGAGAAACTCAGTGTCATAGTGCTCTCCATAGCTCGATGGGCTACTTGAAGCTTATTTATAAAGCTTACAGAACGAAACGTAATGCTTTTATTTGTAAAGGTATCTTCTAGCTCTTTCACTGTCCCAGTACAAAGTTAAGAACTGTATTCGTACGTCCACCTACAATTTCGATCTATAGCTTGAAAAAATTGGTAACATTTTACGGCTTTTAAAAATTTTGTTAGACAGACAGACAGACAGACAAAACTCTTTATTTACAACCACAAAAATGAAAAATAAACACTATTTACACATATACGACAATAAAATATGATTATAAAGTGGCGGCCTTATCACCCATGGCGATTTCTTCCAGGCAACCTTGCACGAATATAAACCGACAAGAACAAGAAATAGTGGCCTTAAACAGATATTAACAAAGAAAACACCTATAAAAAATAAACTAAATATACTTAATTAGCCTTGTTACTTAACCATACGTCAATGAGAATCTTTTTATTCTAGGTCATACGTCCAATCAAATAAAAATCATCAATTTTACTTTGAAATGATGACTCCAAATAGAGTCGTGGACGTATAACATGGTACAAATGTGACTTCTCTTGGAGTCATTGGACAGCGAATGTGCTAGGTAAGCGTGCTTCACCCTAGATCGCATACCTGCTTAACATCAGATAGTATGTCGTCAAACGCAAACCTATACGAAATAAAAAAAAACAGACAAGTGCGAGTCAGGCTCGCACACCGAGGGTTCCGTACAAATCCAGAAAATTTCACAATATTAGGAAGTACGTTGTTAAAATCTTTATACTCATAATCATCATCGACTAAAGTTTTTTTTTTACTTTTCTCGTTATTCATCGAAAATTGTTAAAATAATTAAAATCCTGTTTTAGCATGTGCTAATGAAGCTCTTTTATATGATACCTTACATGATACGATTTACGCACTTTGAATTTTAAACCCAAATTTTGTAAATTTTGAATCTCTATTTTTTGTGATTTAAATAAAAATGTTCAGTTTTCAGATCTATTCCTATGTGTGTACTCTGAGACAATGATTTTCACCAAATTTCATACTTCTATGTCAACGGAAGTACCCTGTAGGTTTTGATTTTTGTGAGTGTCGAAATATGCGGTTTTTTACGACATAAACGGCTCTAACTTCTTTATATTATAATTGGGAAGTTTTTCCTTTACACAACTCTCAACTCGATATCATAACGCGTTCCAGAGATAAAGAGTCTTGACATACACACAGACGGATAGACGGACAACAAAGTGATCCTATATGGGTTCCGTTTTTTCCTTTTGAGATACGGAACCCTAATAAAAAAGGAAGACATCGAGAACAGATAAATAATTTGTACTAAATATTTCTGTTGTTCGATAAAATATTTACTTACTCACGGAAATAAGGTAAACCTAGATTTCGATACTCTAATAACGAAATAGCAGAACTGATCCCAAATATGTATTTCGCGTTGCTCACGAAAATATCATCCCCGAGAGTCTGAGGGAAACAATGATAACACTCAGAGCACCCTCGGGCTTACGGGGTGGTATTTCTGTTGAGGACAGCGTATGTGACAGCTTGCATTAATACATTGTATTACGTAGTTGTAGTCGTCGTAGTCGTAGTATTAGTAGCGTGCCCCTTTGTGGACTGGGTAGAGCATTCAGCCACGCCCCAGACTCGGGTTTTGCGGCGGCCCTCACTCGTGCCAAGTCGGCCCCCGCGCACTCGCTCAACAATACCGAAAGGTGGCTCTTCGATAACACGTCGTTACAACTCCGCGTCATCGGCGTATGGAATACGGATCTCGCTACCATTATTAGGTAAAATGCAAGTAACAAGATCCGTGACTCCACAAGAAGAAGCCAAAAACGCGACAGATCCAGTTTCCCGAAGCCGACGAACACCCAAGCCACCAAATCGAACGGGAAGGCTGGCTTGAAACCACTGGGACTTAGGTGGACGTTAAGTATCCCTTCTAAAATCCGTTTGAGACCGTTGTCAAAACTTAAAACGTATTCCGGGAATCTCCACGTCGGTGCCGTTGTTATAAAGTAAGTTAATGAAATAAATAAATGTTTTTTTTTATTATTTATTTAATTATTACACTCCACAGACTCCAGCGTCTGTGTTTTTTAAGATATACATTAAGAAAAAAAGATTTGAACAATATTGCTTATAAAGGCTTAACAAAAGGACTAATAAAATTAAAAGCAAAAAAAAATATGACTTTAAACTACGTTGATTTTACATATCATTTTCCAAATTACTACTTATACCGCGCAGAGCCTCCATCACCGACCGCCGCGTTTCGGTCATTAATGGCCATCTTTAAATTATAGTCTACGATGACCTTAGGTGACGCAGTCGTCGCACGCCGCACAAAGTGGCTGATAGCGTCTTCCTCGTTGTCTGCGAAGTACTCGTATGTGAAGGACCTGGTGTGCCGTGAAACTGCGACGACCGCGTGCGAAACGCTTTCGTGCAACCTCATCTTGGCCTTGATTTTAATGACGATGACAGAGTCGTATGTCAGACCTTGAGCTTCGTGGATGTAAATAAATGTTAAAGGGTGTTACTACCTCTTGATCATCGCGGCTATATAGCGCGTAGCTGTCTATAGCTAATTTCTCAGCTGCCAAGAAGTTAGATTTGGCCCATAGTTACCAGCATTCTAATAGTCCTACCCATTAAGGGTAGGTACATCAGTAGTAACTCTGATCCCAGGGCTAGCCACCTGATATCATATATGGAGTTACTTAGTGTCTAATGTGTTGTACGTAACAGTAAAACAAAAAACACAAGCTCAAGTCAGCTTATTGACGTGTGACGACAAACGTATTGGCATTTGTCAGTGTCCCCTGTATCCTCGCCGGGCTCGCTGGAAATATTATCCGTCATATTTCTGGAGGAAGCCAGTCTGCTGCTCGATGGGGATCATCTGTAAGAGAATCGAAATATATATTTACTCAATGCAATAGCAGATTTTTCGTCAAAAATGCCACAATCGGCGTCAAACATTATAGTCTACGTACAACATTCAAATAGCTCTACTTCTACATAAAACTCGTACTTTGGTACAATTTCTATTCAAAAACTATACAGGGTCATTTCTAATCAATTAACATCCTTCTAGGGGCTTATTATGTACATCAAAAGTAACAACTTTAGTTCTACGACTTTTGTCAAAACTCAAAAAAAAATGTTTGTTGTTCCATAGAAAAATATCGTTCAACCGCGACAAAATGTATGGAACAGCTGATTTTTTTTTTGAGTTTTGACGAAAGTCGTAGAACAAAAGTTGTTAGTTTTGATGTACAGAATAAGCCCCTAAAAGGATGCTAATTGATTAGAAATAACCCTGTATATTGCACTCAAGCACTTGTACTGTACTGTAGTGCACCAGCCTTTTTAATAGTCCACTGCAAGACGTAGGCCTACACACGAAGGGTGATTTGATCCACCACGCTGACCCAGTGCAGGTTGGTGGATTCACATACGCTATCGAATTTCTTCTACGGACGTATGCAGGTTGCCTCACGATGTTTTCCTTCGCCGAAACGCCAGTGGTGTCAAATTCCGTACATGAATTCCGAAGAATCACTCATTGGTACGGGACCGGGATTTGAACCTCACGATTGTAAGGTGGGATTCACTATCTCTAGACCACTACGGCTGTTTTTTACTTAGCACTTCTTTAACTCAAACTAATGTAGAATTGTAGAAATTAACTAAGGTTCATACCCAGTTAAGAGAATTTCTGATCAAACATAGCAATAATAGTAGATTGTATCATATGGGAGCAAAATAATATTTTTACGGCGAGATCGCTTTTTTGAATCCAGAGCGTAGCGAGAGATTCTTTAGTAGAATCCTGAACGAGCGAGGGATTCAAAGTACGTCACCTGAGCCAAAAATATATTTTGCGCTCGAGTGGTACACTCTACTTTTCATCACCTCTATGTGTAGGCAAACGCAAACCTAATCGAAATAAAAAAAAATAAGAGAAAATAAAAGGCGCCTCAAGTTTACAGTGATGTAAACTTTCTTCAAATCTGCGAGTAGAAAAATCTCCCTCAAGAGGGTCACCCCACGTAACCCATCGCCGACACTTATCACAGTTATCCTGATTATTTGTTATGCATTACGAAACACATCAAATATTTTTCTTGTTTGCTAGATGCGATACATTTTCACTGTAAACTTTCTTCGAATCTGCGAGTAGAAAGATCTCCCTCAAGTAGGTCACCCCACGTAACCCATCGCCGACACTTGTCACAGTTATCTGCCAGAAAGCCGCAAACCTCGCGCGGCTTTATGACGGGGGTTGGGAGGTTTTTTCAGGACCTTGTGGATTTGTTTGAAATATTGTTTTCTGAAATTTTGAGCTTGTGCTCGATATCAGTTAAAAACAGAAATGGCCACTGATTTTGTAAGCTGACACGAATTTAATTTTTCTCTTGGACTTTCAGTAAGACTGATTTGATTTTATAGCGACTTTGTTTTGTGTCACACAACAAACATTTTTCTTGTTTGCAAGATGCAATACATTTTCACTGTAAACTTTCTTCGAATCTGCGAGTAGAAAAATCTCCCTCAAGTAGGTCACCCCACGTAACCCATCGCCGACAATTATCACAGTTACTCGTATCCTGATTATTTGTTATGCATTACGAAACACATCAAATATTTTTCTTGTTTGCAAGATGTAATACATTTTGACTGTAAACTTTCTTCGAATCTGCGAGTAGAAAAATCTCCCTCAAGTAGGTCACCCCACGTAACCCATCGCCGACAATTATCACAGTTACTCGTATCCTGATTATTTGTTATGCATTACGAAACACATCAAATATTTTTCTTGTTTGCAAGATGCAATACATTTTAACTGTAAACTTTCTTCAAATCTGCGAGTAGAAAAATCTCCCTCAAGTAGGTCACCCCACGTAACCCATCGCCGACAATTATCACAGTTATCCTGATTATTTGTTATGCATTACGAAACACAAAATATTTTTCTTGTTTGCAAGATGCAATACATTTTCACTGTAAACTTTCTTCGAATCTGCGAGTAGAAAAATCTCCCTCAAGTAGGTCACCCCACGTAACCCATCGCCGACACTTGTCACAGTTATCCTGATTATTTGTTATGCATTACGAAACACATCAAACATTTTTCTTGTTTGCAAGATGCAATACATTTTCACTGTAAACTTTCTTCAAATCTGCGAGTAGAAAAATCTCCTCAAGTAGGTCACCCCACTTAACCCATCGCCGACACTTGTCACAGTTATCCTGATTATTTGTTATGCATTACGAAACACATCAAATATTTTTCTTGTTTGCAAGATGCAATACATTTTCACTGTAAACTTTCTTCGAATCTGCGAGTAGAAAAATCTCCCTCAAGTAGGTCACCCCACGTAACCCATCGCCGACACTTGTCACAGTTATCTGCCAGAAAGCCGCAAACCTCGCGCGGCTTTATGACGGGGGCTGGGAGATTTTTGCAGGACCTTGTGGATTTGTTTGAAATATTGTTTTCTGAAATTTTGAGCTTGTGCTCGATATCAGTTAAAAACAGAAATGGCCACTGATTTTGTAAGCTGATACGAATTTAATTTTTCTCTTGGACTTTCAGTAAGACTGATTTGATTTTATAGCAACTTTGTTTCATGAATTAGTTCTGTATTTGTCGTAGTCGTTAGACATAAGCTTTCACTATAGATCTCCAATGATCAGATCGAAGCTACTGACATCCAGCGCGATCCTGCGGCTTTAGTGAGGTAATCTGTCCACTTTGTAGGTCAACTTCCTATGCTGCGCTTACCGATATCTCGTTTTAAGACGAGGCATCGGGCCGAGAAACACAAAACGAGGTCTTTTGAATGCGCGATGTGAGAGGACGAATGATATTGATTTAAATTTAAAAATATCACAGATAAGGAAAAATCTTGAAAAATTGAATGAACCGGACAAAATTTTGAAAAGTAACCGCCTTTATACAAAAAATTACAAATTACTCACCAAAAAAAAAAGTTGAATAATTCGAATGTTTAGAATTATCAACGACAACATATTTTTAACGAATAAAATAGCCAGACCACTATTCTATTTTATAGACCAAGAAGTTATTTTTTTTAATGTGTACATTATGAGTAATTAATTGAAAACTCACTACCGCCCGCCACTATGGCGCGATCCTGTCGAGCGCGACCGCGTAAAATTTGTCCGAGTGAAGGAAGAATTTTCGAAACAATAGTTTATCAATGCGTCACCTTAATCTAAAATAAAGCACTGAAAAGTCTTCATTATACATTTCTTAATTTTTACTTTTTTAAATCATGTCGCAATATTTAGCCTCAAGCAAGCGATGCCTACATAACACATCGCCGACATCTTTGTCACGGTTATCTGTCAGAAAGCCGCAAACCTCGCGCGGCTTCATGACGGGGCTGGAAGTTTTCTGCAGGACCGCGTGGATTTGTGGAGATATAGACTTTTCAACTTTGTAGGAACGAGGTTGACGTTTTTGTCTTTCGTTGGTGAAAGCTATGTTGACAAGCTGACTAAAATGTACTTGACACTGTACCAGCCTTTTCATAGTCCTATAGTTATTTCATAGCTATTGGGCCGTACTTAACACGCGGGTGCAACAGCTATTTGGTGAACTCACATAGGCCTCGCGATGTTTTTTTCACCTAATACGATTTACTCTCTCACTATGGGCCTTATTAGTAAGCTCCAAGTAGCCCAACGAGCTATGGAGAGGGCTATGCTCGGAGTCTCTCTGCGAGATCGAATCAGAAATGAGGAGATCCGTAGACGAAACAAAGTTACCGACATAGCCCAACGGATTGGCAAGTTGAAATGGCGATGGGCAGGGCACATAGCGCGGAGGGCTGATGACCGATGGAGTCGAAAAGTTCTCGAGTGGAGACCACGTACCGGCAAGCGCAGCGTAGTACGGCCACACACAAGGTGGACGGATGACTTCATTAAGACCGCAGGATCGCGTTGGATGCAAGCCGCTTCCAATCGGTCTTATTGGAGTTTCATAGGGGAGGCCTATGCCCAGCAGTGGACGTCCTTTGACTGATAGATTAATGGATCAATACGATTTACTAGGCACTTGATTCGGAATTAAATAAAATAAACATATAGTTTTTAGGGTTCCGTACCTCAAAAGGAAAAAACGGAACCCTTATAGGATCACTTTGTTGTCCGTCTGTCCGTCTGTCCGTCTGTGTGTATGTCAAGACTCTTTATCTCGAGAACGCGTAAAGATATCGAGTTGAAATTTAAACTGTATACGTATATCGATAAACTCTTACTGTTGTGTAAAAGAAAAACTTCTCAGTTGTCGTTTAAAAAAGTTAAGAGTCGTTTATGTCGTAAAAAACCGCATATTTCGACACTCACAAAAATCAAAACCTACAGGGTACTTCCGGTTGACATAGAACTATGAAATTTGGTGAGAAGCATTGTCTCAGAGTACACATATAGGAATAAATCTTAAAACTGTACATTTTTATTTACATCACAAAAAATAGGGCCTCAAAATTCACAAAATATGTGCTCAAAATTCAAAGTGAGTAAATTGTATCATCAAAGGTGTCATATAAAAGAACTTCATTAGCACATGCTAAAACAGGTTTTTAATTATTTTAACAATGTTTGTACGGAACCCTCGATGTGCGAGCCTGACTCGCACTTGCCCGGTTTTTTTAGTAGAAATGACATTGATATTCAAAATATTAATCACTATTTAAAGTGTAATAAAGATTATTGTAAAATCAATAGTCTAATCGCAGAAATAAACTTCAAGCTTCAAACTGGCTGGTTGGTGGTTACCTACCCATGAGCAATAGCTCTGCCCACTCCTTACCAAGTTTTTCTTTTCTTCTTGTATTCGAATAATTCTCTTGGAAAAATCCTAAATATAGGCTTTTGCGAAATTGGTTGTGCTACTTTAGGCGCACTGACATTTCCAAGTTCTTTGAATTTACTTGTGATATTGTTTTACGTAGGTGTAGCTTCGGTGTGAGATTTGAAACTAGTCATACAATTCGCGTCTATTTATATATTTTGTCCGACATAGCCCAGCTGATTGGCAAGTTGAAATGGCAATGGGTGGAGTATATAGCACGGAGGACTGATGAACAATGGGGTCGAAAATTTATCCAGTTGACACCACGTAATGGCAAGCGCAGCATAGGACGTCCACCCACAAGGTGGACGGATGACCTCATATAGACCGCAGGATCGCGCTGGATGCAAGCCGCTACGAACCGGTCTTATTAGAAGTCTTTAGGGGAAGCCTATGTCCAGCAGTGGACGTCCTATGTCTAAAACGAACGAACGACCGAACAATTTATGATAAGGTTAAAACTAGTAGTTCTGCGAACAGTAGACCGCGCGACAAGTCTCTTTAACTGAATCTTCGTAATATATCTCGACTCGCTCTTGACCGATTTGGTTCTAGCTCTAAGATCTTGTTTGGATTTAGATACTGACAATCTTGCCAAATATTATCGAAATCGGCTGATATATGACGCGATAGCAAATTTCCCCCATTTTTGAGGGAAATGTCTCCCATTTTACTAATATTATAAACGGGAAAGTTTATGAGGATGGATGGATGGATGGATGTATGTTACTCTTTCACGCAAAAACTACTAAAAGGATTGAGATGAAACTTTGCAATAAAATAGCTTATATATCAGAATAACACATAGGCTATAAATTATAATGATATATTGCGTATGCGGGTGAAGCCGCGGGTAAAAACTAGTATATATATATACTAGTATATATATATATATATATATATATATATATATATTTCTTTCCAAGTTTTCAAAGAAATAGGGACTTTCAGTAATGTGATGTTATTGTATACAAGCGTTTGTAATTTATGTTGTTTTTAAACTAGGTATCGCGATTTGAACACATTATTATTATAAACTACGGAACTAATTGCGCACTAAAATTACGAGATAAATAAATACCTCATCATCCCGACCTTTCGGTCGAGTTGCATCGACCGTGGTCACGGGTATTTATTTATCTCGTTTATTTAGTTTTGTATACATATTAGTTTTAGTGATATTAGTATAAGTTTATTTTTAATTATGTAGATAGCTGTAAATAATACGTTCTTTTATAATTTACTAGCGGACCCGGCGAACTTCGTACCGCGAAAGTTAATGAATGTAGGTAGCTAACCTCACGGATATACCTACATTAAGATATTTTAAGTTACATTAAGATGTGTTAAGCCATTAAGGTTGTCATCAAAATGTAGATCTCATTGAGCTATCTCACCTTTGTGAAGATAGCATTGATCAAAAGTTGACATTTGCGGCGATAAACAACTTTAACAAAGTTCGACAGCCGTCATCCAAAATGTAGATCTGGTTTAGCTATCTCAATTTTGTAAAGACAGTAATGATCTAAAATCGACATTTACGAAGATAAACCGCTTTTAAGTTCGACAGCTGTCATCCAAAATGTAGATCTGGTTTAGCTATCTCAATTTTGCAAAGACAGTAATGATCTAAAATCGGCAGATACGAAGATAAACCACTAATAAGTTCGACAGCTGTCATCCAAAATGTAGATCTGGTTCAGCTATCTCACTTTCGTGAAGATGTCATTGATCAAAAGTTGACAGTTACGGAGATAAACTACTTTTAAGTTCGACAGCTGTCATACAAAATGTAGATCTGATTGAGCTATCTCACTTTCGTGAAGATAGCATTGATCAAAAGTTGACAGTTACGGAGATAAATTACTTTTAAGTTCGACAGCTGTCATACAAAATGTAGATCTGATTGAGCTATCTCACTTTCGTGAAGATAGCATTGATCAAAAGTTGACAGTTACGGAGATAAATTACTTTTAAGTTCGACAGCTGTCATACAAAATGTAGATCTGGTTGAGCTATCTCACTTTTGTAAAGACAGTAATGGTCTAAAATCGGTAGATACGAAGTAAGTAATAGTAAGTGCCCCACAAAATATTAGCCCCAATTCAATGTGAAACGGTACACAAATATTGTAGCAAACAATCATTTCAAACCCAAGAAACAGTCAATCTCAACTAATTTGTTTCGTAATGGTTAAAATCCGCAGCTTTATTTGTCCCACTGCTGGGTATAGGCCTATCTCTTTCTGTGACATCTACCTCGGGCTTTGCCAGTCGTGACCAGGCTTGACCGGCGGTATTGATGATATCGTCGAGATACTTGACCCATCTTACTGCCGCGCCGCACATAGCTGAGCGCTCTCACCTATTCAAGTAGGTACTCTAGTTGACCAGCTCGGTCACCACCGTCTTTCTTGCTCAAGAAGCGCTGGTCGAATTGGTTGCCACGCCAGTGTGATGTCATACACAGGGCTTTTGCGACCGCCAATATAGCAGCCGTACTCGAACCGAATGGGTTTGCGCTTGGGGATGGCAAAAGACCTGACGGTATGAAGCTGGTCCCATGGAAGTGTAGACAGCCCTTAGTATGAGACGCGACTTGCGTCGATACTTTGGTACCGTCACATCTTTCTGAGACTCAGAGAAGGGCTGGAGCGTTGGCCGATTCGGAGCAGCACAAACGGTGCAAATATGCTAACCTCGGCAGTGGTTACATATTTGAGCCGTTTGAAATTGAGACATTGTGCCCGTGGTGGCCGGTCTTGTTTTCAAAAGTCTTTCTGAGCGTCTGGTGTACCGGAAGTGTGACCAAAATGCTGGTGTTTATTTGGCTCAACGTATAAGCATTGCCAATCAGCGTGGCAATGCTGCCAGCATGCTGGGCACGCTGCTAACTGGCAGTGGGCTTGAGTATTTGGATTATCTTTAGACCTTCAAGGGTCTGTTGATGATCCAATTGCTTGTTATGTAGTAGTAGTTTATGAAATTTTACATTATAAGTCTTGTATATAGTGGTAGTTAAAAAAGGTACTTGCTCTATAAAAAAAAGTCAAGTACCCTTGCACCTTGACACTGTCCAAACCTAACCTGACCTACCTACCTAAGGTATTATGATACCTTATACTTATAAATGCTTCTGTTGATTAAGATAAGGTTAGAGTGTACGGCCTTGTCGTGGCGGGGGAACTTAGTAGCCGAGGCTTATTGGCAGCGCGGGAATCCCAGATAGAGCCGCTTCTCTGGGTTTCTTCTGAGACAGCTGTGAAGGCGGCGCTCGAGGTCTCCTGATTTATTGGGTCTTTTCTCCCTTGGCAGCTTAGAAGTTTGCACTCGTGTTTGGGCCGCTTTTCTGGGGTTTTTAACTATAGCAGCTGAGAGGCTGGCCGGTAAGTTGCGTGTCTCATGAGGAGTGCCGCAACTGAGGCGGGCTGCACTTTTGTCACTGTTCAATCCTAACCAAACCCACAGAAATGTATGTTCGTGTCAAGGTCACAGTTCACAGTCAAGGTTAATAACCTTAGAGTCAAGATATTTATACTCATGCCATACTACTCCTAAAAATCAAGTCAATCCGTTTCTTCGTATATTAGTATGGATTCTGTACCATAAAGGTAGAATAAAGAATCATGTTTAACCTCTAACGGTGGTATATTTAAAAATATTTTTTATGTCAGACAAAATGACGGCCCAGTATTAAACGTCATTGTAATATGTAGCATGCATGGTAGCATGGCATAGGGAAAAACCATTTATTCCAATTTTAATGTCAGTTGTCATTGTCAATCCATACTATATTTCGTTCTCGAGGAGCTATAATGGTGAAAAGACAATTTGTCTCTTTGCTATGCTAAGCGTGACATTCATAAAAAGTCTTCAGTCAATGTATGTCACCTGTCATCTTATTACGTTTCGTCAATCCATATCAAGCCCAATTATGAACGCGCCATCTTAAATTTAATTTGAATATAAAATGTGCTCTTCACTATCGAATGCCTAAAGTGAAAATGAAACAGAAATATTCTAATTAGCTGTTATAATTACGATGGTGCCTTGAAATTGGGCCTATTAGCGTCGTTGTGATAGGTGACAGTTTCGCTAACGATTTCTTAAGGGAATAGATGATATGAAAAATATAATATGAATAACTATTAAAAAAATAAAAATAAAGGAACGGGATAAAAAGTATCCTATGTCCTTCTCCTGGCTCTAAACTACCTCCCTGCCAATTTTCAGCTAAATCGGTTCAGCCGTTCTTGAGTTATAAGTGGAGTAACTAACACGACTTTCTTTTATATATATAGATATTCTAACCTATATTTATCGTATTCATATAATTATTGCATCATTTACTTTTAACGTTACGCAAAGTTATATTAATTGAATGAAACTCTTGAGTTCCACTTCTCGTAATTTTAGTGCGTGATTAGTCCCGTAGTTTATAATAATAAAGTTTGTAATTTAATTTATAATTTATGACCTGTAATTCAAGACATATTACCAATAAAGATGATTATAATTATCGAAAATCGGTGTATCAAGTTTCGTCGAGATTCGTTGAAAAATGCGACCTGTAGAGAAGATCCAACATCTAGACGGACAAATACAAAATCGCCGTGCTTAAAACTAAAACAGAGATCTTTGTTTTCTCTCGATCAATAGTGAAATTACATAATTACTGGGTAAAACAAATGAGACCAGCAAGGATTTAGAAATATATTTCAATCGGAAAGATTGGTAGATATCTTTTTAATTTTGTTTTATATTTGTTTAGTAGGTAAATTATTACTCACATTGCATGAAGAACTGATAATAACCGATACACTCTAAAATGTGTCAAGTAGATCCTCAAGAGGTTTTAAAAAGCATAGTACCTACCTATCTATTTCGATTGTAGTTGTGTCACAAGGACAAGCTAAAAATTTAAATTGTGCTTAGTTGTGCGTAGTTGTGCCATTAGGACTACGTATTTTGGATGTCCAATTAGTTGTGCGAAAGCAGTTGGTTACTCCTCATATACTATAAAAGTTACAAATTATGATATGCATATACAATTGTGCTTAGTTGTGCCATTAGGACTACGTATTTTGGATGTCCAATTAGTTGTGCGAAAGCAGTTGGTTACTCCTCATATACTATAAAAATTGCAAATTATGATAAGCATATACAATAGTGCTTAGTTGTGCGTAGTTGTGCCATTAGGACTACGCATTTTGGATGTCCAATTAGTTGTGCGAAAGCAGTTGGTTAACGGGTAACTCCTCCTATACTATTAAAGTTGAAAATTATGATAAGCAAACACGTCTCCCTGCACTATGCAAAGCAACACCCTGTAGATTAGGCCTATGTTCAGCAGCGAACTTTATAAACTTAGCTGAGATAATAAAACCATTACTGCCCTACAAAATTTTGAATCCTACATTTACGTACCCAATAAAATAACAAACCGTACCACTAAACCCTTACAACGCTACACAAGCCTACTCCAAACATACTAAGAACCCAAAACTATCTAACTATCTAAGCGATAGATACACAGTCCCAGTCCAAGTATTGCCAAGATAAAATCCAATTCCCCGCACGTGTGCCCTAACCCCAGTCAGGGGAAGTTTCACAACAATTAATTGCTGTCAATGGCTCTAAAGTCGGGCAATTTGCCGTCTCCTACCAATGACATTTTGCTATAGATAAGCTATACTCGCTAAGAAGAAAGCAAGGCAAATACCGGAAGAGTATTTAGTCGCGCTTCAGACGCTTCCGCGGCAACACGTCATGAGCATCTATAAATATTATTTAATAGATTCCCCACACGTGTGCAGTCAGGGAAAGTTTCACAACAATTAATTGCTGTCAATGGCTCTAAAGTCGGGCAATTTGCCGTCTTCTACCAATGATATTTTGCAATAGATACGTTTTATTCTCTCCTCGTATTACTCGGTCTCGTTCTAGGAGATGTCGCGGCAAAACGTAGTACGCAACTTGTAGTGGGCGATTATTACATTACGGTTTGTGATGAAAATGTCTTCTTTATTTGATTATGAAAACTAGATTTATTTTTGAACGACGTACCACCGGAGGAGGTATACAATTCGACGCGTATTTTTTTTATGTATAACCACGCACAACTTTTTTCATAGTGGTCCGATTTCAATAATTCTTTTTTTATTGGAAAGAGTATTTGAAATTCGAAATTGGTCTCATTTAAACTTTATCGAAATCGGCTGAGCCATTTTCGATAATTCAACAATAATGTGAAAAAAGCTACATCGATCCGTGCGAAATATTCGCGAATTCTGTACACGGGTGAAGTCGGTCATGCTAATTTTTGCAGAAAAATAATCTTGTTGCACAAACATTTACAAATATAACTCCATCTAAATATTGGTCACTAAATGCGATCGAAATTTTATTATAGTATACCTACTTGCTGTTTGCCATGAAAACCTCATGTGAGTAGTTATTAGTTATCACCTGTGTTAAATTCTCAAAATGTGCAAGTAACGCCATTACCTTGAAGTTATTTTACTTCATTAATCTTTATGAGAAAGCCTGCCTGGAAGAAATCGCCATGGATGATAAGGCCGCCACTTTATAATCATATTTTTTTGTCGTATATGTGTAAATAGTGTTTATTTTTCATATTGTGGTTGTAAATAAAGAGTTTTGTTTGTCTGTCTGTCTGTCTGTCTATGAGTAAGATTGGATATCAATATAATGCACAATTGTGCCTACGCCCCAGAAACGTTAAAATAATTTGGTATTCTTACAATAAGCGTCATTCCATAATATAATTCTATTTTATGAAGATGATTGCGGAGCATTTGGCTCCATAGGATAAATAGGTGTGTAATTTAGTTTTAGTAAGTTTTTCTTGCCTTGTTGTTTGTATACAAGGCGTCTAGTTATACGAACAGAACGTCATTGACTCTTACCCTTGTGGGGTAGGTAGTAGATCGTGTCTCAAAGTCGGAAAGAAATTCAAAGGACGTTTGGTAAAAACCTATAGCAATTAGCACACACGTGTAGTACCTAGTATCCTAGTAAAAAGGATTTTACAGAATTTGGCTCAGGTTTTTAGATAATAGCTTTTGAAATGTAACCCTTTTTTAGCTTTTTAAAAAGAAAAAGAAAATAGGTTGTTCAGTAAAACCACAAATGGCGTTGAATGTAGGTATAGACTGATTCCAACTGGGTAGTTTGTTTAAAGATATATGATGAGGCCTAATTCTAGCAATGGCAATGGTCGTCCTATGGTTTAATAATGATGATGATTTTTAAGTGTGTATAATTATTTTGTGTGTCTGTGTCTTGTATGTATTCTGTCTATGGCATTATAACTTAGATGAGTTTAAGTGTTTGTTCGATAATACATGCAATGGCGATTGCTGTATTTCTATAAATACAAAAACATTTATTTACCAACATGTTTACATTAAACCTAATCACACTAGTTAAAAAAAATAAAAAAACTCTGAGTAACATTTTCATTTTACTTGTTTTAAGCTGGAAACATACTATCGGACGCGGCTGACGGACGCGACTGACAACCGCGACTTAGCAGTGTGCACAGTCTTAAAACATCCGGTGTGCCAGATCTCTTTCGGGCGTCCGAACGCTCAAGGTCAGCCCAAGGTGGTGTCCTCGAGTGTACATTCATTATCTAGATACCTAAAAGTCGCGGCTGTCAGTCGCGTCCGATAGTATGTTTCCAGCTTTATTCATTCATTTTGTGTCAATGTCTAGACTTTTTTTAGTATTTTTTTTACTCGTATCATCTGAAACAAACTAGCAAAATAGTCTTAAGCTAGTTGGTGAATAATCACGTTATATTGTAAAGTTTCAGTTCAGTTATTTACCTAAAATTGAGCTCCAACCGACATTCAAGAGCAAAATATTGCTCGCAAAAATATAAACAAAATCACCTTTCATGCATAAATCTCGACTTGAATACCCAACAAACCTATAAAAAACGAAATACCACGTTTATTTTACAGCTGTGCTACGCAAAAACCGAATCTACATCATCGTAATAAGAAACGAGACTCGACTACTCAGAACAGATTTTAATTTTGTCGATTTTCAGTGATAAATATGAATCAACACACATATTTATGCGTTCGCGATAGTCATTATTACTGTTGACGTAAGAGTTATAATACAGTAAATATTTTCAGATTTTTATTTTGAAAAAGCCTAAAGGCTACCTAGGGTTTCGCATAGCTCCAATACATGGATGATGTATTGCATATTAAGCCCTGAAAATAAACAAAGTCTGAGGGTTGTCCTCTGTTTCGCACATTTTTGGAGTATTTTTGTGTGTACGGTACTTGAATGGAGACTTAAGGCGAGCCACCAGTGAAGAAGCGGAGAAAAAAGTTTTGCTAGATCAATTTTTTTAGGTATTTACTACTAAATATCGGTCTTGCAAAAAATATACGATATACTTAAGGATATTGTCTAAGTAATGTGCTATATTTTTACATGATAAGGTGTACTTTACTCGATCATAAAAAAATCCAAAAACAGCTTAATATAAAAGTCTAAATCGAATTACTTAATAATGAAATTTCTGACTTTCCACATCATTTTTAAATGGAAATGTTTCTCTTTAAATACTACAGAGAACCTGCTAAAATTTGGGTTCCAACTAAATTCCTATATTTTTGAGTTAAATATATATCCCAAAACTTGAATATTTCCCAGCGGTTTGACAAGACGCCGCGCCGCCCGCTCCCCGTCAGTTGCAATCGGGCGCTTGCCAACGTTAGACCTTTGCCAATTTTTCTCCCCCCGTTCATACAATCATGCGCGTGAGACGTGCGGGCGGCCCCCCCCCCACTTCACCTCCTAAAATCCTAGTTCGCGCGAAAATGCCTCGCCTTAAGATTGATAAACTTAGTTAAGAATGTCTTTTCAGAAAAGTGTAGAAACTTTGTAAAGATAGCAGAGGCGCGGTGAAGACCGTTTCTTGAACTTAGCACGGTTCGGATCGTTTGCGTAACTTGTATGAACTACTCGCTACTTCCATAGACAACATAGAGATTATCCATACAATCTGTCAAAGTTACGTATAGACGTTCAAAGCGTGTGAAAATCAATAACGATCTCCTGGGGACCTAATTTTGAACTTAGAACGCCTGGGAACATATTTTTTTCCTTGACAGATTGTTTGACAGATTGTTAGACAGATTGTATGAAAACATTCTATATTGTCTGTGGAATTGCGAGAGCTCCATACAAGTTCTGTATACGTCCAAGCCGTGCGAATTTCAAAATTAGGTCTCCTGGACGTAAGTCATTGTAACCTATCCTATTGGAAATCTTGTGGACAAAATAATAATTATGATCTTTGCCCGAACATCTTAAAGATTCAAGTTATACTTGCTTGAAAAATAATTTAAGTAATTTGGTAGGTATGTCTAATTATACATGCTTATGAGGCAGCCGTGTAAAATGCCGTGCTTGTCTATTGGTAATAATACCCGTCTTATAAATGACAGGTGTGGCATCAAACCCCGGTTACATAACAATAAGTTTTTATGAATGTTTGTACAGGAGGTCCTATAGAATCCATCCATCATCAGATCAGCTCCATGGTACCATACTATTGCATTGTCATGCTATATACATATGCGTGCAAAATTTCAGCTCAGTCGGAAACCAGGAAGTTGGTCAAATTTAGCTTGCAATACATACTTACATAGGTAAGTACATTCATTCCAAGTTAAAAAAAAAGCTTGTAAAAATCCATGTAAAAAACCTGTACCAGCCTATTTAGTAGTCCACTGCAGGACGTAGGCCTACCCACGAAGGGTGATTGGGCCATATCCACCACGCGGGCCCAGTGCGGGTTGGTGAATTCACATACGCCATCGAATTTCTTCTACGAAAAGCCTGTGGTGTAAAATTCCGTACATAAATTCCAAAGAACTCATTGGTATGGGACCGGGGATTCGAACCCACGACCTCACGATTGTAAGGCGGGTGTCACTACCTCTTGACCACCACGGCTCAAACCGATTTTGTCGAGACTCGTTGAAAAATAAGACCTGTTGAGATAAACAAAGACGTCTTGTTATAACAAAGACTTCTCTCACTTCATTTTCTTAGTCAGATAAAAAGTCTCTGTTAGAAATATAATCATAACTAGCTGACCCGGTGAACTTCATTTCACGCAATATCTTTATAAATCATAGCCTATGTGTTATTCTGATGTATAAGCAAAACTATTGCAAAGTTTCATCTCAATCCGTTCAGTAGTTTTTGCGTAAATGAGGAACAAACATCCATACATACAAGCTTTCGCGTTTATGATATTAGTAGGATAGGATAGGACAATATCATATTTCATTGCCAATATCACAGGGAATTCGAATTCCCAATTTAGCATGCTATTATCAGAAACGCTAACTCAGCAGCAAAGTAACACAATCATCAGGTTTTAAACTTCACGAGCAAAAATACGAAAGTAATCCCGCCAAATCCTAAATAGGATATAAATTCCACCATTACAACTTTGCGAATAAAATACCTACCCGGAAAATTAGATTTTCCGCGTTCACAGAATCTTAATATAAGGATAACGAAGTCGGTCTGTAAATTCTCACTGAATTAGGAACAAAAAGTTTTCATGTGCTAAGTCTAGGAACTGGTCTAACTAAATATACTTACTTAGAGGTAGTGTACGAAGTAGGTAGGTTATAAGCCTAATTATTATTGGAACGTAAATGTAGGCATCGCCGTGAGCCCAGCTCTCTCGAGGCTGGTGCTACGCGACGTTGCTTACCAATTTTAAACCACTTAATACTCTTATCATTATAATAATTACATCTGTAGCCATATAGTATACAGAAATAATCATTCAAGTATATACTGAGCGCCACACAAATCGACGAATGGGAAGTTATGCACAGAGAACTGCGCAAAAGCCGAAATATATTCGCGGGAGCCAGAGAGACGAGACGCCGGGGCACACCCGCCCGCCAACCTCATTCCTCCCACGCGCTCCCTACGCACTACGACAGTCAGCGTCGGAATTGTGCACATATGCGCAATAATAGGCTATTTGACTAGTTTTTGGAAATTATTCGTTAGTACACAATAAGCACACTACATTTTATATTTCCGAGAGATCTACTTTATTAACAATGAAAATAAAGTGTTAAAGAATATACAGTCAAGATCCCGCTAAAACGACATTCTGTAATGGCGCTGGTCTGTGATGTCACATACTTGTAAATGATGTTTGTTAATACTAGTAAATATGCTAGTTTACATCTAAAAATTGACAAAATACTTTAAAAGTAACTCACAGAACTAACATTACACCGAAATTACAAAACGCAAATTACACAAACGTCAGTCAATCGAGAAATTCTTGTTTACTAGCACGTGACGTCACCAGAGTTGCCGTCTTTCTTAGAGCGTTCGCGTCACAGATAAAATATAAAAGAAAATCGTATTTTGTTTTCTGCGATTTGCTAAAATTAGTCCTAGTTTAGTTTAAGGGCACTCCAGAGCTACGCTGCTAACCAGTTTTAGGTATTTGACAGCGGCCGGCGTAGACCCGCGTAGCTCACTGCTTGTGTGCGTGTCCTCGCACACATTTAAATCGCTACGCGAAACCGGCCGCTCTCATACAAAGTGGTGTAATGACAATTAAGACAAAAAAACTGAGCATCGCAAGTCCATTCACTATCTATCGTGAGAAATACGTATTTTATTTCATACGTGAAATTAGTACAATTAAATTGTCACTTTTTATGTAACATAAACAATTTGTTCATGACGTCCACAAGTGGTATATTATTTTGAGAAAAATTGATCTAAGATGATATATACATCATTTGAAAGCTTGTTATATGGGCTTCCAAAAAATATATAATTTAGATTTTTTCATCCCTCCAATTTTTTTTAAATGCAAAAAATAAATTGTATGGAAAATAACAATAGAGCTTATTATTTTTTCTAGTTTAGCAATAATAAAGAGCTTCTATCGTTATTTTACTTGCATTCGTAGCTAATTCTTCCACATTCATCTCTTAATTTGCTAAAATTAAAATTATAACCTACCAGTGTGACCAGTTAGTAGGTACAATGTGACAAAAAATCACTTAAAAAGTGTGTCTAATTGGCAAAAAAATGCTTTTATTTAACAATTTGGAGGTTACTTAATCAGGGCTGCTAGAGATAAACTACCTATTGAGCGAAATATATTTATTTTTTCTAACAAATTCAAAATTAATTGAAAAAAATCGGAGAGGTCTTTTTCGTTTTTAACTATTGTAATCTCGTATACTCAGACACTATAATGTAGACTCAGAAAAATATGAACTTTCTCGAAATGTAACGAGTGTTGTGGTTAGAATTTTTGATTATTAATATACCAGCCTCCATACATTTTGTGGACATGTCCTTTACGTTTAGATCGTGCAGTTTCTTTTTGTTCAAGAGCTCGCAGGATATACTCTGGTGCTTTTAGTGGCATTTTACTGTCCAGTCTTGAGTCTAAAATTTCTGGAAGCAAACAAAAACTGTTACATAATGAGGGGAATAAAAACACGAGTGTGAGTTTAAAATGTATGTCATTGTAGATATTTTTTATCGCGAATAAGTCCGCGTTTGACCACAAACTCGCCTGATGGTAAGCGACGATGTGGTCGAAGATGAAGCACGCAGACTTACAAGACAACTATTCACTCTGACCTTGAAAAGCCTAAGATTGTATTTCGCAGGAAACAAGAAAGCCGGCAGTTTATTCAATTCCCTGGCTATAAATTCGTTTTGAAGTTCGTAATTGGAATTTTATGATATACGAGTAGATAAAATATATCATTATACCGGCGCACTCTAACCGAACTAACTTTTTCATTAATTTCGTTATTTTCGTCGTAACGAGTAGTGCCTTGATTACAATTAGTTAACTCTCTAAAGGGTGACCTAAAAAAAAAGTTTTATTTATTGGTACCTATTTGTTTTATTATAATCAGCGTCTAAACATCTACCCCTAGAAGGGTTATTAGGCCGTAAATATCTCTTGAACCACCCCATCCAACTATTGCCTCGCGTTTATTTTTGATAATTTGATAATAATTTTATAAGCACTTTCGTACCTATTTGTACCGTATTCTGGTTTTCATCCCCCGTAGTAGTTGCTTCGTCAGTATTTTTAGTAGAACTAAAAAAAAAGTAAATTTAAGAAATAAGTCAATTTCATTGTTCATTTCAAGGCAATAACAATATGAGATCCAAATATTAAGTAGACTTCAACAAACTAATTTAAAAAACTGACTTCAGATGTTTACCCAAAATTACGAAATAATATTTTGAAATGTCGTGTGGTGGGTTTCAGATAAAATGTAATGTAGGTAGGTAGGTATCATCCTTTCATTTGATACCCATATTGTAAGAATGCATAAAAACTTAGTCCGCCATTTTTTACAAGTCCGCCATATTGTATTTAGATTGACTTCAGTTTATTTATATAACCATAAAAAACTTAGTCCGCCATCTTAAGAAGTCCGCCATATTGTATTAAGAGTGTCCTCACTTAATTTTTCGAATTATCCTCGGCAAGCCCTTTCATTTGATACCCATATTGTAAGAATGCATAAAAAACTTAGTCCGCCATTTTTTAGAAGTCCGCCATATTGTATTTAGATTGACTTCAGTTTATTTATATAAGCATAAAAAATTTAGTCCGTCATCTTAAGAAGGTCGTCATATTGTATTTAGAGTGTCCTCGCTTTATTTTTCGAGTTATCCTCGGCAAGCCCTTTCATTTGACACCCATATTGTAAGAATGCATAAAAAACTTAGTCCGCCATTTTTTAGAAGTCCGCCATATTGTATTTAGAGTGACCTCACTATATTTTTCGAGTTGTTCTCGGCAAGCCCTTTCATTAGATACCCATATTGTAAGAATGCATAAAAACTTAGTCCGCCATTTTTTAGAAGTCCGCCATATTGTATTTAGATTGACTTCAGTTTATTTATATAACCATAAAAAACTTAGTCCGCCATCTTAAGAAGTCCGCCATATTGTATTAAGAGTGTCCTCACTTAATTTTTCGAATTATCCTCGGCAAGCCCTTTCATTTGATACCCATATTGTAAGAATGTATAAAAAACTTAGTCCGCCATTTTTTAGAAGTCCGCCATATTGTATTTAGATTGACTTCAGTTTATTTATATAAGCATAAAAAATTTAGTCCGTCATCTTAAGAAGGTCGTCATATTGTATTTAGAGTGTCCTCGCTTTATTTTTCGAGTTATCCTCGGCAAGCCCTTTCATTTGATACCCATATTGTAGCAGTGCAAAAAAAACTTAGTCCACCATCAATTTTTTAGAATTCCGCCATATTGGATTAAGAGTATTTATTTATGACTCAAAATACTCAACGGTATTGTTTACTTTTTCGATTTTCATTTCGAAAAAAAAAACGCCACCTTTCTTTTTATAATAATTTTCCTTACGTTTTCCCATTATCACTAAAACATAAATGAACGAAATATAAGTATTATTTTAACACAAGAAATATAAACAACTTACACGAAAAAAGTAAAAATCACAAAACTGAACTTACCTCATTTATGTGTGTGCAGCTAATCATTCGTACACAATAGATCGCGGTCGAGTGTTCTCAGCGCGTCGCTCCGCAAATCGACGTGACCTCGCTCTGAGCTCCGGTGGTCGACTGATTTTCCGAGCGCATACGTCGCGTATTTATTCAACATCGCGCCTCCATAGAAATAATGTATGGAGAATTTGAGACGAGATTTTAGAAAATTCATAGTTAAATTATCTGATGTTATTTTACAAATGTAATAAATAGATTTAAAACTTTCAATATTATAGATTACAATTAATTCAAGTTTGTATAGAAGTTCGACTGTTTATTATACAAATTCATTAAAACGCAAGTATGCCATTTTAGGCGTTTTGGTGTAAATTTACGTTTTTTTTTTAAATAAAGTGAAACATAATTATTTATTTCTGTTACATAGAAACGGTAAACTGATTCTTTGTTGTATTTGTCATATTTTTTTTATGTCAACTAGTTTAGTAGTAGGTACTGATGGTATCGTTATAACCGTGAATACAGTTTTGATTGATTTTACTCGAAGTCATCTTAAATAAAGTGAAATATGCCTTTTTCAGATTATTATCTGTATGGATTACCACAATCAATGGTATATTTTCAAAGTTGTCTAATAGCCTATTAGCCAATCACGGCGAAGTGTCTGCGGCAAACATCTCATCTGCTGATTTGTGTGGCGCTCAGTATACACAGATTACGTTCTTCATAAATATTTTAATTTATCAGCATCCCGTACGAGCACCAAAATGTTGTTTTAAGCGTTTTAAGCGATTTGAACATATTTTTATTTTGTACTAATCGCGACTAAACGGGACTAATCGCGCACTATTTACAAGATAAATAAATACCTCATCATTAAAGTTCAAGTCTACCCTTGACCACTATCGATGCAACTAGGTCGAAACGTCGGGATGATGAGGTATTTATTTATCTGGAAATTTTAGTGCGGTTTAGTCCCGTAGTAAATAATATGGGATACCACATAACCAAAATACTACGGGCGGAGCCGCGGATAAATGTGAATATACAGAGTTACTAGTAATCATACAGCATCATTTTAGGAGCTTATTCTATACATCAAAACTAACATCTTTTGATCAACGACTTTTATCAAAACTCAGAAAAAATGCTGTTCTGTAGAAAAATATCGTTCACTCTCGACAAAATGTATACGGTATATATACGGGTAGGGGTCTACCCGTGACCACAGTCGATGCAACTCGGTCGAAACGTCGGGATGAGGAGGTATTTATTTATCTCGTAATTTTAGTGCGCGATTAGTCCCGTAGTATAAAATAATAATGTGTTCAAATCGCGAAAGTTTAAAAACAACGTCTTCCAACGTGTTAAATAAAATTTAATTTTAAATTAAAAGAAAACTAAAATATAAAAATTAAAATAAAAACCGGACAAGTGCGAGTCAGGCTCGCACACCGAGGGTTCCGTACAAATCCAGAAAATTTCACAAAATTGGGAAGTAAGTTGTTAAAATCTATACTATAACCATCGACAAAAAAGTTTTTTTTCACTGTTCTCGTCTTACATCGAAAATTACACATTGTTAAAATAATTAAAAACCTGTTTTAGCATGTGTTAATAATTAATGAGTTCTTTTATATGATACCCTGCATATTTTGTGATTTTTGAGGCCCTATTTTTTTGTAATTTATACAAAACTGTACAGTTTTCAGATTTATTCCTATATGTCTACTCTGAGACAATGCTTCTCGCCAAATTTCATAGTTCTATGACAACGGGAAGTACCCATAGGTTTTGATTTTTGTGAGTGTTAAAATATGCGGTTTTTTACGACATAAATAGCTCTAACTTTTTCATACGATAACTGAGAAGTTTTTCTTTTACACAACTGCAAAATACTATAGATATACGTATACAGTTTAAAGTTCAGCTCGATATCTTTACGCGTTCCCGAGATAAAGAGTCTTGACATACACACAGACGGACAGACGGACAGACGGACAGACGGACAGACGGACAGACGGACAGACGGACAGACGGACAGACGGACAGACGGACAGACGGACAGACGGACAGACGGACAGACGGACAGACGGACAGACGGACACACAGACAACAAAGTGATCCTATAAGGGTTCCGTTTTTTCCGTTTGAGGTACGGAACCCTAAAAAGTGCAGGGGCGGTGTGTATGGCACCTAATGCAAGTCTCATCATTATGAAGCAACTTTTTCTATGGGCCCTAATGCAAAATTGGCATTTATCATGCCCCTTTCTGCTTAATAAGTACAGGACAAGCAAATAATCCTTGCCTGGAAGAGATTGCTATAAGCAATAAGGCCGCCCTTTGTTGCATTATTTTATGTCGCTTGGTTTTTTTTTCTTTCTGTGTATTTTTTCTGAATTGTATTTTAGTGTTAATAATAAAGTGTTTATCTATCTATCTATCTATAATCCTGTAGGTAGATGTAAGACCAGCAAACGCAGCGTAGGACGTCCACCGACTAGGTGACTGACGATATAATAAAGATCGTAGGAATGTACTCGATGCAGGCCGCTTCCATTTCCAATAAGGATGGATTTCCAATAAGGCCGGTTGCAACCGGCCTTATTGGAAATCCATAGAGGAAACCTATGTCCAGCAGTGGACATCTCACAGCTGATGGATGGATGGATGATGATGGTTTGAATCACCTTTGTTTTAGCTTAATAAACTAGCTCTGGATATGCACATACTATTTATAGCCCTTGCCGTAGCACGTTGGGTAATTGAGTTAACTTATACCTAAATCCATAGTAAAACTTATTTTTTACCGACTTCCAAAAAAGAGGAGGTAATATGTTCGTCAATATGTTTTTTTTTTTGTATGTTCATCGATATTTTCGCCAATCGTAAACCAGTTATTTTTTTTAATATGAAATATTATAGGTACTTTCGATAAAATTTAAATGGGTGATCACATTTTTTTTTTCATAGTAGTCCGATTTCAATAATTCTTTTATTATTGGGAAGAGTTTACTTCGAAATTGGTCCCATTTAAATTTTATCGAAATCAGCTGAGTCGTTTTTTGATATATCAACAAAAATGTACATGGATGTGGAAATAATATAGTTCTGACCGCATTTGGAAATCTTTTCAAGAAGGAATACTAGCTTGCATTTTAGTAATAATTAGCGGAACTACGCTAGTTTACAAATTTAATAATTAAGTAGTAAAACTAAAGACAGTAGCTTATATTCAAAGCAGTCTGGACACAACAAAGTCATTTATTTGTTGTGTTAAAAGCAACAAGTAGTCCCAAAAACAACAACCTATACCCACCTTAAAATCGCCAGAGACCGAAAAACGAATATATTTTCATTTGAAAAGATAAAGGCGCCAAAGTTTTGCTCAGAACTTTGTTAACCGGCTAATCTAAACAAAACAAATGCTTTCAGAACTGAGCGGGCCTCTTAGCGGCATTACAATAGATTGTACAGAATAAGCGGGTCTTAGGCCTAGTTTACACTGTTTAAGTGATTAAACAGAGCGATCAGTGATAATATAAAGATATTCTTGTAAAAATTGAGCCTTGACTGACAGCTCGCGTTGAATGAAAAATGGTGGACTCTTTGTTAATTTAGGTAAACTTTGTTGAACGGCTAATTAAAACAAAACAAAGCTTTCAGAATTGAGCGGGTCTTTTAGCGGCATTACAATAGATTGTACAGAATAAGCGGGTCTTAGGCCTAGTTTACACTAGGGTTGTTGAGGAAGTGATTATGAGGAAGAGGAGGCGGAAAAGGAATTGTCACGCGCAAATTTAGAGGATGCGGATGAGGAAGCGGAAGAGGAAGTGGATGAGGAAGTGGATGAGGAAGTGGATGAGGAAGTGGATGAGGAAGTGGATGAGGAAGTGGATGAGGAAGTGGATGATAAGAAATTATAAATACTAGCGGACCCAACCCAACCCAAACAAACAAGCAAAGAACAGCGCGGGTGGTGAGAGGGGAGGTCTCGCTCGCCCGTTTGGCCCGTTCGCGCTGCGGCGTGTGCGTTGCAATGGATACGCGACGCGCTTGCGCAGTGAAATTCCTCATAAATACCTCTTAAATTTTGAGGAAGCGATAGCGGAACAGGATATTTTTATTTTTATTTATGAGGATGCGGTAACGGTTGAGGAACCCAAAATGTTGCGGAACTTCCGCATTATGAGGAAGCGGAAGAGGAATCCTCAGCAGCCCTAGTTTACACTGTTAAAGTGATTAAACAGAGAGATCAGTGATAATACAAATTTATTCTTGCAAAAATTGAGCCTTGACTGACAGCTCGCAACAAATAGAAAATAGTGCCAAAGTTTCGGTCAGAACTGTGCTAACAAGCTAATAATCTAAACAAAACAAATGTTTAGTAACTTAGCGGGCTTTTTAGCTGCATTATACTGTCACAGGGATTGAAACAAGAAATCAGAGATAACTATGCTATTCTTGCAAAAATTGAGCCCTGACTTTCAGATTGCGCCAAATGGAAAATGGTGCCAAAGTTTCGCTCAGAACTTTGATAATAGGCTAATCCAAAAAAAATCTAATGCTTATAAAACTTAGCGAGCTTCTTAATCGCATTACAATAGCCTATACAAAATAAGCGGGTCTTAGGTTTAGTTTACACTGTTAAAATTATTCAACCGAGGAATCAGTGAATTTCAAGATATTCTTGCAAAAATTGAGCCTTGACTGACAGCTCGCGATGATTGAAAAATGGTGGAAACTATGTTCACTGGCTATTTAAAACAAAACAAATCTTTCAGAATTGAGCGGGTTTTAAACTGCATTACAATAAATTGTACCAAACAAGCAAAGTTTCAACCAAGAAAAGAGGAATTTAAATTCTGAATGCACGTATTTAATTAATAAATCCTTAGCATTATGGCCAAGTAAACGCTATTTTAGTGTATTACATTATTTACTCACTAGAAATATATCTAATCGTAATTTTATTTTTGGAGACAGTTTTTCTAAACGGGATACTGAGATAATTATTTGACAAAAACGGTACAATCTGTACTGTACTGTATCAGCCTTTTTTTAATAGTCCACTGCAGGACGTAGGCCTACCCACGAAGGGTGATTGGGCCATATCCACCACGCTGGCCCAGTGCGGTTAGTGGCGGGTACAATCTAGTTAATACTTAAATGTATTGTTTTAACCGAAGTGTGACTGGCTATTTTAGCAAAAAATAAAAAAAACTGCTGTTCCATATGATTTTTTTATAGACTTTCGACAAAAAGTATGGAAAAGCTGTTTTTTTTTTGCGTATCCAGAGTTGACCCCACAGTAAAAGTTATTCAAAATTTGCCATGTCACCGCTTAAGGCTCCGACACCGGTAGACAAACACCTTTGATTATTTATTGTCTAGATATCTAGTAACGCACCAAAAGCGCCCAAAAAAATAGAGTATAACTGTTACACTCTAACCCCGCCCGCGCCCATTAGTGACGCCACAGACACCGCGCGGATAACACCTAGTATTATTCTCTGTTTCGCGGCGAAAATATGACGTACTGTGTTATCAATCTGTGCCGCAGCTACAAGAGACGTTTGAAAACACCTAAAACGATTTATTATCACAGGTAAGTACATTTCAAACAACTATTATCTTGTATAATTAGAGAAAATCAGTGATAGAACTATCGCTATTCATACTACTGTGATATCTGTGTCATTAATTGCCAGCTTTCAAATTGAATATTACCCGAATTTTGTTCACATATTTTGTACCATTTTTTATAAGAAGATTAGGAGGTGAAATATTTATATTTTTTCTTTATATTTTTAGGGTTCCGTGAGAAATCCGTATCCTTGTATATTTGTATTTTTTTTAGTACACTACATTGTATGTAGTTGTGTATGTATGCCCTGAACCAATGTGTCCCTGTGCCTAAGGTGGTGGCGTATACTCGCAGAATACGTTTCTTTTTAATTATTAACCGACTTCAAAACAAGGAGGTTATCAGTTCTTCTGAAATATTTTTAAGAGTGTTTTACGCGAATACTCCGCTATTGATGAACCGATTAAATTTTTTTTTACTAGTGTTTCAAGGTTGGTCCCATATAATAATATATTTTTTTCATTTGGATCAGAATTTTTTGAGAAAAATAACAATAATCCAACAAATTAAAGATAAAGTTTAGGCAAACCAATTTTACTTTTTTTTATTCTTAATTTCCAAAATTACTATTCCTATTTTGATGCGGTCTTCACAGAAGTGTGATGGGTTGAAGTTTGATTGGTGCACGCTTGGTGCGCTATTACCATGAAACTAAAAAAAATAACATAAGCCACGATGTTAAATCGAAACGCAATTTATTTAAAAAACAAATACAAAGAGAAGGTCATTAAAGTTCACCAAATATTAATTTGGTAAACTTTGATGACCTTTGCTAAGTACTAGTTTCTCTTTTGTGTGGATACAGATACCGATGTAGCTAAATCTTAATAGACAAAATAGAATCTTCGCAGTTAGTAATCGCAATAAGTAAATGTAAATTTAATTGTCCTTATAACAAATGCATAGCTATACGAAAACCTAAATACCGTGGTTTCATAATATTTGTGTCGTCAGTTTTGTATAAATACTCGTATGTACCTGTTACATGAAAATAAATAATTTGTAAAAAAAAATGTATTTAAATAAATTGTAACAAAATATGTTTTATTTTTAACATTATATTATAACCCTATAACCAGTATAAATTTACTTACGAGTATAACCAATCAAAGCGCGGATAAAGCGCTTTGATGGTACGAAAGTTTACGGAACCCTTCATGCGCGAGTCTGTCTCGCACTTGGCCGGTTATTCAAATTATTTCACATCACAGCATATTTGTCAACTTTGTGGAAATTATTTAAAAGCTAGCAACATTACGCACACAAACATGGGACTCGGCGCGCTTGTAATTACAGTGTAAGGCAATTCATCTGTGTGCGTGAACACTCCTACATGCGTGCCTAGCCTGGCCACCTATTCTTATTACCGTTGCAGCGCTACACTCCATCTTGACAATAATTTATCTAAGACAAACACATGGTACGAGTATAGACCTGGGGCCTTATTTTGTAAGCGCTCTGACGTTCGGTTTCGCTTTTCCTCCCGCTCGCACTCGCGGCGTGAGTAACTGGCGCGAGCAGGATAAAAAGCGAAGCCGAACGTCAGAGCGCTTAGAAAATAAGGCCCCTGTACATGGAGAGTGAAATAGAATTATGTTTTTAAACTTTCGCGATTTCAACACATTATTATTATATACTACGGGACTAATCGCGCACTAAAATTACGAGATAAATAAATACTTCCTCATCCCGACGTTTCGGCCGAGTTGCATCAACCGTCAGTCTACCCGTGACCACGACCGATGCAACTCAGTCGAAACGTCGGGATGAGGAGGTATTTATTTATCTCGTAATTTTAGTGCGCGATTAGTCCCGTAGTATATAATAACAATAAAATAGAATTATATATTATAAGCGTGTTTTTCTAGTAATTACTAAACTATTAATTTATTTCTACTCAATCCCTAAAATAAATCTACCTGGAATTGCGACTACTGTCAAAACTTTTTCCTCTATAAATACACAAGATCACAATGAAATCAAACCCAACCACATATCGATTACAATCGAGATTTAATCTCGGAAACCGTTCACCAAACTTATAATCGGCGCCAAGATAATCGATTGCTGGATAATCGATACTTTTGTAATCGAATATTAATCGGATGCTTGGCGATTCTTATCCTTAAAATTAATGTGAAATTAAACGACATGACATTTACATGTAGACAAGTATTTTTTGCTTATCTGTGTAAAATCTCTTCTCTTTTTACCGACTTCCAAATAAGAGGAGGTACTAAGTAAGTTTATCTGTGTGTATTTGTTGTGTATGTTCATGGTTATATTCGCCAGTTGTGAACTGATTTGAAAAAAACCGGACAAGTACAAGTCAGGCTCGCACATGGAGGGTTCCGTACAAACACATTGTTATAATAATTAAAAACCTGTTCTAGCATGTGCTAATGAAGTTCTTTTATATGATACCTTACATGATTCGATTTACTCACTTTGAATTTCGAACCCATATTTTGTGAATTCCGAGGCCCTATTTTTTGTGATTTAAATAAAAATGTAGTTTTCAGATTTATTCCTATATGTGTACTCTGAGACAATGCTTTTCGACAAATTTCATAGTTCTATGTCAACGGGAAATACCGTGTAGGTTTTGATTTTTGTGAGTGTCAAAATATGCGATTTTTTACGACATAAACTTTTTAAACCATAACTGAGAAGTTTTTTCTTTGACACAACTGCAAGAGACCATAGCTATACGTATACAGTTTAAATTTCAACTCGATATCTTTACGCGTTCCCGAGATAAAGAGTCTTGACACAGACGGACAGACGGACAACAAAATGATCCTATAAGGGTTCCGTTTTTTCCGTTTGAGGTACGGAACCATAAAAACCATATTTTATTTTACAAGGGTATATTTCCGTATTCCCATTTAAATTTTATCAAAATCGGCTGAGCTATTTTTGATAAATCAACAATA
The DNA here is from genome assembly GCA_949316475.1 of Hypomecis punctinalis. Classification (NCBI taxonomy): domain Eukaryota; kingdom Metazoa; phylum Arthropoda; class Insecta; order Lepidoptera; family Geometridae; genus Hypomecis; species Hypomecis punctinalis. The sequence continues at coordinate 7,658,695 of OX438820.1, read as the reverse complement.
ATGTACAAAAATGTCATCAATCGTGCAAAATCGAATTCTGTACACGGTGGAATTCGGTGCTGCCATTTTTTGCGAAAAATAATTATGACTAATGTGTAGAGTTTGTAATGTTAGAGATTGTAGAGTAAGAAACTTGGCTTTTCTTGACATCTGATAACTTTTTGGTAGTGCTAGCTATCGGCCGCAATAACATTTTGCCTTGGCAACATTTTACATGAAAATGTTTTTGGTTCGATAAGGGTTCATTGTTTCAGCACGCAATCCTAAAAAATATGATTCTGAATAAAAGTAGCAATAATATGCATCACAAACAAAGAAACAAATAACTTTTTATTGTACACACAAAAAAACTAGGCGGCCTTATCGCTGGAAGCGATCTCTTCCAGGTAACGCATGTACGGAAAGGAATGTGCTAAAAATATTTGACTTGGAATACAATAAATACTAAAAATTACATTATAGACCTAAATACTAATACTACATACAATACCTAACACATAATAACTACATAAATAGATAGACATACATAAAATATAAAAAGAACATAATATATGTATTAACAGAAAAAAATATTATACAGTACAATATAATTTACAGAGATAATAGGCCCTATTATAGAGGCGCCAGCGTAAATTTAAATAGCAATGTAAAAAGCGTTCTCTCTATCGAATGCTTAAAGTGAAAATGAAACAGAACTATGCTATTTATCTATTATAATTCATTATCTTTATTTGCGTATATGAGTGTTTACAGAGTAATACAGATGTTATGTACATTTATGATCGCCATATTCCACCTTTCGGCGTGCAAATTTGGTTTAAAATTATAATTACGATGGCGCCTCTTTACAAGACGATTTAAAGCTTCCAGTCATCTTATCATTAGTACTTTGCAAATATTCTTAGCAAAAAAAACTGATATCCAAAAAAAAACTCATATATACAACGTGTATATCCTACTAATATTATAAACGTGAAAGTTTGTGAGGATGGATGGATGGATTTATGGATGTTTGTTACTCTTTCACGCAAAAACTACTGAACGGATTGAGATGAAACTTTGCAATAATCAGAATATCACAAGCTTATATATCAGAATATCACAAAAGCTATAAATAATAATGATATTGCGTCAAAAATCGAAATATCATGCGGGCGAAGCCGCGGGTAAAAACTAGTAATACATAAAAATAACGATCGATTAATCAATTTTCCAATTTAGTGGAGCGAAAAATATCATTTAACACCAAAACCAATAACTTTACACGATTAAACATCTCACACGAAAAGCAATTTAAATTCAATATGGCTCGATAACAAAATGCTTCTGACAGAAAGAGGTGTAAAAATAATTTATTTCCAAAGAAACAAATAAGTATTTCTTATCGACACATCGGTCTGGGCGTTACTGTTATAACTATGTGTCAAAATAATAAGTAATTCTCATTTATCATATGAGTGACTCATATTACGTTTTAGGGTTTTGTAGAAAAGTTATCTTTTCTTTACTTAAATCCGAAAGTGTATGTGGGTTTGTTTTTATTTCACCCAGCAATAAACAACGGATTTACTTGATTTTTGGCAGAGACATAGTTTGAACTATGGAAAGTGACATGGGTTATGTTGGGTTTGAGACAAAAACTGCATAAGTACCTATTTTAAATAATGTGCCGTTTTTGAACGGATACGATAGTTTTACAAGTTAACGAAAGCGGTAGTCAACTACATACTTTTATATGATAAATGCTACCGGAAACGAGCTGTGGTTGGCTGTTGCGGGGGATATGGAAAAAATAAAAATAAGCTCATGGTCGGCATCACGAGGGATTTTTAGAATTATTCTGGAACCAGACGTCAAGCCGAGAACAAGTAATTGTACCTGCGCCAAGCTGTAGAATACTGAAAATGGAAGAAATATTGTAGTTGAAGAATGAAGAATAAAGTTCACGCAATTGTTATATTGGTGTATAATTTCGCTTAAGGTCTTCGGTCGCCTCACAATTACTTTTTATCTCGAAAAAAAAAAATAGAACAATAATCAAAAATTTACGCGGGCGAAGTCGCGAGCATGAGTTACTAAGCCAAGAAAATAAATAGAATTACTTTTGCTGCGTCCTCCAATCATAAGACGTTTGCTGCTGGACATAGGCTTCCTTTGTTAACACGCTTTTATTAGTTTCACCTGTATGTTTGCTTGCTTGCTTGCTTGTAACCTACCCCTATGAGCTCGATTTTGACCTACTTTTGAGCGGGCAGATTTTCTTTAAACTTTGCACATCTATCAAGACCGACGATAATCTTTCTTAATATATATAAATCTCGTGTCACAATGTTTGTCCTCAATGGACTCCTGAACCACTTAACCGATTATAATAAAATTCGCACACCATGTGCAGTTCGATCCAACTTGAGAGATAGGATAGTTTAAATCTCAAATTATAGTCGCAATTTTAATTTATTTAGCCACAGCAACGCGTGGCCGGATCAGCTAGTGCATTTATATAAAAAAAAATCGATTTACGAAAAATTATGGCACAAAGCGCCCAACGCTTTTTAGGATTCCGTACCTCAAACGGAAAAAACGGAACCCTTATAAGATCACTTTGTTGTCCGTCTGTCCGTCAGTCCGTCTGTGTGTATGTCAAGACTCTTTATCTCGGGAACGCGTAAAGATACCGAGTTGAAATTTTAATTATATACGTATATCTATGGTCTCTTGCAGTTGCGTTAAAAAAAAACTTCTCAGTTATCGTTTAAAAAGTTAGAGCCGTTTATGTCGTAAAAAACCGCATATTACGACACTCGCAAAAATCAAAAGCTACAGGGTACTTCCCGTTGACATAGAACTATGAAATTTGGCGAAAAACATTGTCTTAGAGTACACACATAGGAATAAATCTGAAAACTGTACATTTTTATTTGAATCATAAAAAATAGGGCCTCAAAATTCACAAAATATAAGTTCAAAATTCAAAGTGAGTAAATCGTATCATGTAAGGTATCACATAAAAGGACTTCATTAGCATAACCTTAAACAGGTTTTAAATATTTTAACAATGTGTAATTTTTGAAGAGGATACACTTCGGAGAGTGCGCCCAGGAGTTGCACAATCTGGTCCCCCCTGCCCCTTTCTTCTATCGTACGGCTAGACGCTCATGACCAAAGCGCCACCCTTTTATGGTGGACATTCCGCGCGTTAGAACCAAGCGTTTCGAATCCTCATTCCCCATACGAACAGCTGGAATGTGGAACGCATTGCCTGGGTCTGTCTTCCCGTTAAAGTACAACGTGAGTGTCTTCAAATCCCGAGTAAATAGGTATCTTCTAGGTAAGCGTGCTACACCCTAGACCGCACATCTGCTTAACATCAGGCAGTGTGTAGTCAAACGCGAACCTATTCGAAATAAAAAAAAATGTTTGAGCTCGTTTTACTTGTCTTGGCTAGCTCTCTGCTGCTACATGATATTCAGGATAACAAAAGCTTTATTTCTACAATGGGTATTTTATTATCACTAGAACAAGGCCTCCATTGCATTTTCAAGAAATTGTTTATTCAGGGTGACGTAATCGCACAACATTTTGAATACTTTGGAATAGATATCCAGAAGCAATACCAAAGGAAGCTTGACGGCTCGAAGCATATAAAATTGCAATAAAATAATGTACAAACTTTAATAAGGTCACGCCTCCACAGTAAATTCCAAAGAACTTTGTAATTCAAACAAAATATGTATACACAGAATTCAAAACTTGCAAATTGACTTGCGAAAACAATAAAATATTAACATTACTTGTGTACCTTCTAGTTAATGGTTCGGAATGCTCGTTTATTGGAGCAAGTTTTACGAACGGTTAATCAGTGTTTAAGTTTCACGTTATGTCAACTGATAAGAAGTATTTACAATAAAACTTTACCATAAGCTAGATCAAAATTGTGCTGATCAGGTTTAAAACAATAGTAAAAATATCAACAACCCGTTATACAAAAAACATGACAAAAATAATTTATAAATGTATTTTCATTTAAATGTCAAAAATTCGAATATGTTGAAGGGAGTATAACAGTGTACTTTATTATACTAAAAATGTTTAAGATTTTTTTAAATAGTAAATTAGTGGCGCACTGCTGTTACTACGTATCCTTCTTCACCTATTCTTGCCAATACTTTTTATTATTTCTAAATTCCTTCTTTTTTTGAACGCGAATAAGTCTGCGCTTTACCACCGACTCGCCAGGTGATAACTGACGTTGTGGTCAAAGATGAAGCTTGCATCTTAGAGAATTAGAAGATTCCTATGCACCCTGATCATCATATCTCTTAGGACATCGGAAAACAGGAAGACTGTTCCATTCCCTGGCGGTACGAATCAGAAATGTTGATTCCAACCGCTTCGTACGTATTGAAGGAAAATTGACAGTGTAGGGATGGTAATGAGCGTCATTCTATTTGGCCTGTATTAAAAAGAGGATGGTAGGATAAGGTCGTGTAGCTCAGATGCGCACTTTCCTAAATGAATTCTATGGAAAATGGACAGACTCGCAACCCTACGGCGATGCTCCAGGCTATAACGTTTCCTGTTTCGAACATTTTATCACCTGAAAGCCAAATAGCACGCCGGTCCACCGATTCCATGGCCTCGCTTTTAATTATCAAATCAATTCTCTCGTTATCGGTATCGCATACCCACATGCACATATACACACTTAATCCACCAATTAAACTCATGGAGAAGCCGGACCTTGATGACACCAATACAGTTCTACAATAAAATTTGTCCTGATTCGAGTTTCAATAATAATTGCAGTTAAGTGCAGCCATTTGCTTGTTTAGGAATGCAACGAGACAAGAGCCATTTAATCTGTTGTTTATTTTATTGAATTTATTGGAGAGTTAAGATATAAAACTGTCGGTTAATATTGTTTTGTTTAATCTGCTATTTCTACTATTATTATATTTTGAAAAGAGTTTTTGAGCAGTTAAAGTTGTTCGTCTGATATTTTAGGTTTGATCTCATAGCAACATTTGATCGTAATGATAAAAAGGTACAGTTACTCGTATATCCTAGAATATGCTAGTTGACTTTTTTTTGATATCCTCTTGTAACTGCTAACCATAAACAGAGACTCGTAAATATGCCTGATAGTCTACCTTGATGCCAAATAGGTCAATCTGGAAGTGGGTTAGGTTTTTGATCTATAAGTCAAGGAGTGAGTCAGTGAATCAGTGAGTTAGTGAATCAGTGAGTCAGTGAATCAGTGAGTCAGTGAATCAGTGAGTCAGTGAATCAGTGAGTCTGTGAATCAGTGAGTCAGTGAATCAGTGAGTCAGTGAATCAGTCAATGAAACCCCGATTTTTAAACGTTAATATCCATTAACTGTTGGAACAAAATTAATTAAATTTTGTATTGTAGATAAGCTAAAGAACTTTAATAAATATGATAAATATATTGGAAACATAATATATATGTGTATATTGGGTCGAAATGGTTCGTGTAATTACACACGTCGCGTCGCCAGTTCCTTTTTCTTAGTCTTGGCTGGACACGCTTCCGCGTGTCTAGATAGATAGATAGATAATTCTTTATTAGCTTAACCAAATACAATTCAAACACATGAAAAATAAAAACATTAAAAATTAGTTATACTAAATGGCGGCCTTATCGCTTCAAGCGATTTCTTCCAGGCAACCATGAACGGACAAGAAAGAGCACATTAACTAAAACTGCGGCCTTAGCAAAAAAGATTTTAAAAATAAACAATGAACAGTTATTTGTTATAACTGTTCATTGTTTATTTTTAAAATTTATTAAAATTACAAAAATAAACAATACAACCTAACCAATAAATAAATAATATTTATTGAAATTAATATATATGCCTACCTAGACATACATGTATTACATATTACAAAAATAAACTAACTTATATAATTACATTCTATTAATACTTATACTTACTTAAATAAATAAATATATATAGCGAGCAGAAACAATAATGTACCTAAGAAGACAAGTAATGCAATTTAACACTTTGTTTGAAAACATTCAGTGATTGGGCGCGTCTGATATCCACCGGTAACTCATTCCATAATCTAACAGATTCCACAGTAAAAGATGAAGATTATGTAGGTACCTATATACTTTGGAAAAGAAACACACTTTACACATAAGAGCATAGACAACAAATCGTAAACCCCTCGAACTAAACAAGCACAAACGGCGACGAGGTAATGAGCCCGATCCAGTCGAAATCACGGCTCTGACGCCGGGAATTATTTGCTCTGCGTCGCCGTGAAATGCTGGAATAACAGTTTTCTGTTTCAATAGCGTGTACAACAATTTTACCTTTTTTATGGTATTAGTTCGTCGTTGTTTCAGCCATAGAACGTCTACTGTTGGACATAGGCATTTTTTTTTTGTCCAGGGGAAATCTTTTAAAGATACCACCGCACCTCGGGACAGGCTGGTGGTTATTTGGGAGTCTCCGCCCATTGCTGGACGGCATACCCACCAAAACCCCTGGGTGTTCCGCCACTGCGCTTGGCTTGGCGTTGGGGCTACGAGCACGCTTGCGTACTCCTCCGCGGCACCCGACAGCGCTAGCCCAAACCGGGCCCCACCTCAGAGCGTAAGCTCCCTCCAGAATTACGATGTGCCGAACACCAGACACATCGGGACGAACCCTGGGACCAACCAGCACTGGGCGTCAGACAGTACCCGTGTCCGACAGCCGCGGTGTTGGACATAGGCCTCACTTAAAGATCTCCAATAAGACCGGTTCGTAGCGGCTTGCATCCAGCGGATTTAATGAGGTCATCCGTCCACCTTGTGGGTGGACGTCCTAAGCTGCGCTTACCGGTACGTGATCTCCACTCGAGAACTTTTTGAACCCATCGGTCATCAATCCTCCGTGCTATGTGCTCTGCCCATTGCCATTTCAACTTGCCAATCCGTTGGGCTATGTCGGTAACTTTGGTTCTTCTACGGATCTCCTCATTCCTGATTCGATCTCGCAGAGAGAGTCCGATTATAGCTCTCTCCATAGCTCATTTCATGGTACTGTACTGTATCAGCCTTTTTAATAACCTAATAACCCACTGCAGGACGTAGGCCTACCCACGAAGGGTGATTGGGCTATATCCACCACGCTGGCCCAGTGCGGGTTGATGGATTCACATACGCCATGGAATTTCTTCCTTTCCTCCTACAGATTCCCTCACGATGTTTTCCTTCACCGAAAAGCCAGTGGTGTGAAATTCCGTACATAAATTCTAAGGAATTCATTGGTACGGGACTGGGTTTGAACCCACGACCTCACGATTGTAAGGCTGGTGTCATTACCACTAGACCACTACGGATTCAATCATTCATTTCATGGTATTATTCAGTAAATGATATAGAAGAATTCAATTTATTAAATAGTAAAAACCAATTAATATTTGAAGTTGGCAAAACCGCCAGAATAGTTTGGTCCGTGAATGATAGTAGGTACTCGTATATAAAAGTAGTTGTACCGTTTTTGTTCTAGCGCTCATATCGTTGTTTGACTAGGTGTTCGTTAGTGATAATTGAAGTTAAGCAACGTTCAGCACAGTTAGTCTTCGGATGGGTGACTGTGGGTGACATTTAATTCTGAGCGCTAACGTGCCACGTTAAATTGTTGATCCCGGTTTTAACCGTTTAACCATGTCAGAGGCCTTTAGGAGGCTTAAAAATTGACATCACGGCTACCTCACCGTTGTTAGGGTTCCGTAACTCAAACGGAAAATACGGAACCCCCATAAGATCACTTTGTTGTCCGTCCGTCTGTCCGTCTGTCCGTCTGTCCGTCTGTCCGTCTGTCCGTCTGTCCGTCTGTCCGTCTGTCCGTCTGTCCGTCTGTCCGTCTGTCCGTCTGTCCGTCTGTCCGTCTGTCCGTCTGTCCGTCTGTCCGTCTGTCCGTCTGTCCGTCTGCACACAACGTGTTTGTACGGAACCCTTGATGTGCGGCCTGACACGCACTTGTCCGGTTTAAAAAAAAAAAATTATATGCAATCAGAGTAGTAATACAATTTACGAGTAATACCCAAATGCTAATCGCGAAATAAAAAAAATATTTTCATATTAAACAATTCCAGAGCTATTACAGTATAATGAGGTAACATTTTATCGCCACAATAATCTATACAGCCCGTGACACGCCATTTACATACGCACAAATAACAAGGCCTCGACCATAAGCCAAAAACTAATATATCCGTTCTACCCGCAAGACAAAACGGTTAGTGACCACAGTGAAAAATGGTAGAGTTGGCTATGTTTGACTCTGATGGGTGATGGAACGAAATTTGGGTATTATGTTAGAATAAGGACTAAAGTAATAGAAACCGTATTAAAGTAGCACGAGATATACCTATATACATCACTTTGTCCTATTTTTTTAAAGGGTGTTAGAAAATAATGCACATACACACGAACTTACGTAATTTCGAAGGTGTCACCAACTAGCATTATTTTTTTTAGCATTTTTTATTATCTTGGTTGTCCAGATTCAAAAAAGTGGAAAGTAGGAAGGTAAAATGATCAGATATTTGAACCTTCTGGCAGATTCATCTTTAGTGAGTTCAAATTTCCCATCATATCGCAAAAGACAAAGTAGACCAAATTTCAACCAATATCACATTCCGACTTGTTATTTTGATGTATAACGAGACAATGCGTTTTTTTAGGTTTCACTCACTCTCGCGTATGATGTATAACCAGAGCGTGAAGTGGGAGATTTGCAAATCAAATCGAATTACTTTTACGTCGCGTTGACCGAGCGTGCCGTGCACACACGCGAGCACATTGACACACACGCTTAAATTAGCCAATCACAGACGTTGCCGCGCTCGTGTTCGATCGGTTTAGCGCTCGTTACATTACCGTAAAAATACTCTCACTTAGCTATTCAGTTTTCTGTACGTGACACAAGGTGGCGCTTTGCCATTTCCATAGAAATCACATCAAACGTTAATGCGATTGAGCTCGAACGAAAATCTCGCACATAGGTCTCTGATACGTATAAGACAGCTGTACTGTACCGTATTGTACCAGCCTTTTTGTAATAGTTTACTGCAGGACGTAGGCCTACCTACGAAGGGTGATTGGGTCATAGATAGATAGATGGTCATTTATTTTCGGTAAAGATAATTACATACATTGGTATACAAAAATATACCCACTATGAACAACAAATATAGCAATAAATCTGAAAACTGTAAATTTTTATTTAGATCACTAAAAATAGGGCCTCAAAATTTACAAAATATGGGTTCAAAATTCAAAGTGAGTAAATCGTATCATGTAAAGTCCTCCAGAAGCTTTTCAACACCGTCGTCCTCGAGGGCATCACGCCAGAAGCATGGAACAGAAGCGTGGTGGTGTTGTTTTTCAAGAAAGGCGACAACACCTTATTGAAGAACTACAGACCCATCTCACTTCTGAGCCATGTTTATAAGCTGTTTTCAAGGGTCATTACGAACCGTCTCGAGCGCAGGCTTGATGACTTCCAGCCTTGCGACCAAGCCGGTTTCCGAAAAGGCTTTAGCACCATGGACCACTATCATACGCTGCGGCTGGTTATACAGAAGACCGAAGAGTATAATCTGCCACTTTGCTTAGCGTTTGTGGACTATGAAAAAGCCTTTGATTCGGTCGAGACATGGGCTGCGCTCGAGTCTCTCCAACGATGCCGAATTGACTATCGGTATATCGAAGTGTTGAAGTGCTTGTATAAGCCACTATGTCGGTCCGAGTACAGGAAGAGAGCTCCAAGGCGATCCCTTTAAAAAGAGGCGTAAGACAGGGAGACGTAATTTCTCCGAAACTGTTTACAACTACTTTGGAGAACGCCTTCAAGCTCCTGGAATGGAAAAGATTCGGCATCAACATCAATGGCGAATACCTCAATCACCTTCAATCACCGACGATATAGTAGTCATGGCAAAATCGATGGAAGAGCTCAGCACGATGCTCGAAGGCCTCAATCGGGTTTCTCAACAGGTGGGCCTTAAGATGAACATGGACAAGACGAAAGTCATGTGTAATTCCCATGTTTTACCCACCTCGATTTCTGTTGGAACTCGGTTCTTGAAGTCGTTGACTCGTACGTCTACCTAGGACAAGTAGTCCAGTTAGGTAGGTCCGACTTCAACAAAGAGGCCAATCGCCGAATCCAACTCGGCTGGGCAGCGTTCGGAAAATTGCGTAGTGTCTTCTCGTCCGACATACCTCAGTGCCTCAAGTCGAAAGTTTTCGACCAGTGTGTGTTGCCAGTGATGATTTATGGCACAGAAACGTGGTCTCTCACTATGGGCCTTATTAAAAAGCTCCAAGTAGCCCAACGAGCTATGGAGAGGGCTATGCTCGGAGTCTCTCTGCGAGATCGAATCAGAAATCAGGAGATCCGTAGACGAACCAAAGTTACCGACATGGCCCAACGGATTGGCAGGTTGAAATGGCAATGGGCGGGGCACATAGCGCGGAGGGCTGATGACCGATGGGGTCGAAAAGTTCTCGAGTGGAGACCACGTACCGGCAAGCGCAGCGTAGGACGTCCACCCACAAGGTGGACGGATGACCTCATCAAGACCGCAGGATCGCGCTGGATGCAAGCCGCTTCCAACCGGTCTTATTGGAGATCCATAGAGGAGGCCTATGTCCAGCAGTGGACGTCCTTCGGCTGATGGATGGATGGATGGATGGAAGGTTTCATATAAAATAACTATATCAGCACATGCTAAAACAGGTTTTTAATTATTTTAATAATGTATAATTTTCGAAGTATGACGAGATAAGTAAAAAAAAACTTTTATCGATGGTTATAGTATAGAGATTTTAACAACTTACTTCCCATTGTGAATCTTTCTGGATTTGTACGGAACCCTCGATGTGCGAGCCTGACGCGCACTTCCGGTTTTTTTTATGTCCGATTGGTAGTTGACTATGGTACAGTCGCGAGCTGTAGTTGTCTGTGAGATCTAACGACTTGAAACTTGGGGTAAATCATTCTGCAATACCAAATGTATTTGTCAACGGTGTCAGCGGTGGAGTTTTGTGCAGAGAATAGCACATTTCAGAATCATCACAAAATTGAACTAATTTTCTACTAACTATCTGAATGCTAGACCGTGGCAAGGTTCTGTCCTTGTCTGCCGAGACGGTAACAGAGCAGAATAGAATCGGACAGCAAATATTTAAAACAATTTTTTTTTTTTTTTTCTCCCAGGGAAAATCCTTTATAGATACCACCCTACCCCGGGCGAGGCAAGGTGGTTATGTGGGAGTCCCGCCGCTGGTCGGTGTACCCACTAAAAACCCTGGAGTGTTTCTGCCTAACCATCATTCAAGCTACATAACCAGCTCAACATCTCATACAATCCGTATTCATATGTAACTTTAACTATTTTTCTTCACAAAATAACTACACTGCTTTTGCTACACTGTGACGTGGTTGACATGTAGGTCGTTCCCATAGGACGGAACCCTTTATGTTTTTAGAGATATTCCCCACAAGGGAGCGAGTTTCTTGTGTGGATTATAGTTTGGTTTTGTTTAAATTATGTACCTAGGAGAAAACAGGAAAACTTGCGCTTTTTAGCTTCATGAAAACTGTACAGAATCAAAATAAGAAGACAAACCGTTTTTAGAAAAGTGAGTGTGACAATCATCTTAATTTTTAAAAACTAATACACCTGGCTTTTTGTGAATACCCCTGACTTTTCTGTGAAAGAAAATATCGTGAGGAAATCTACATAAATCCGTAGAAGAAATTCGATGGCGTATGTAAATCCTCCAACTCACACTGAGCCAGTGTGAGTTGGAGCCACCTGTAGGTGGGCTAGCCAAAAAATATAGCCGAATCGCCCTTTGTAGTCAAGCCGGTGTTCAGCAGCTGGGTTAACGAAATACTATCAGTTTCAATACTGCTAGACATATTTAATTATGAACTATACTGATGTCTTCAAAGTTCTTCAAGTCTTTCAAATTTCTTCGAATATCATCATCTAAGTTTATATTTTTGACCGACGAACCACCGGAGGAGGTATTATACAATTCGACGCGTATATATATATTTTTTTTATGTATAACCACGCATAACTTTTTTCATAGTGGTATGGTTTTAATAATTCATTTTTATTGGCTATACTTCGAAATTGGTCTCATTTAAATTTTATCGAAATCGGCTGAGCCATTTTTGATAAATCAACAATAATGTGAAAAATGCTGCATCGATCCATGCATAATATTTGCGTTCTAGCGATGCGTCCCGGCTTTGCACAGATATATTATACTTATAAACATTTCTCTTGAATGAATCTATCTATTAAAACAAACTGCATCAAAATCCGTTGCGTAGTTTTAAAGATAAAAGCATACATGGGGACAGACAGCGGAGAGCGACTTTGTTTTATACTATGTAATGATTCTGTACACGGGTGAAGTCGGTCATGTTTTTTTTTGCAAAAAATAATTATTGTAGTCTAGAGACGCAGAATTACTTTTTTAAAACTGAAAATTATAGTGCGAGTAACATAGCAAATCTTTCTTGCCAAAAAATATTTACAAATACCTATATACAGGCTGTTTTTTTTTCAGTGCACATACTTTGCATACGGAAAGTATAATAAACAAACAATTAAAGCCCTACATTGATTTTACTCACTTTAGTATAAAAATATTGAAATAACTTCAAGAGAAAGTATACAGATAAACGGAGTAATATATGTCACCCTACGTCTTAGTACCTACGCGGCCGCGTCTTCGTACCTACGCCCGAGACGTTTTGGTAGGTAGTTATTGTCAGGAGTGTAGGGTGCATGTAATATAAATAAATAAATAAATATAAATATTGGGGGACATCTCACACACGGTCTCTGACCCCAAACTAAGCAAAGCTTGTGATTATACTACATATACATATTTTAAATACATACTTATATAAATAGTACCTAAATAACACCCAGACACAGAGCAAACACCTATGTTCATCACAAAAATGCTTGCCCTGGTGGGAATCGAACCCACGCCTCTCTGATCAGTCAAGTCGCCTCACTAACCACTGAGCCACCGAGGCAGTCAATATAATTAATCAATATAATTTTCTTTGGAATAGTTTGACAAAAAATTGATGAAAAAAAGTCGATATTTTTATGAGCGAAATATTTTCTGTTAATGATATCTATTGCGCGATAAAAAAAATTGTGCACTGAGTAAAAAGTCATGCTGTATATGTAATACACCATCTCGCTACATCGACAAGTCACACAACACTAGACAAAGCTTACTGAACGTGCACAATACGTCCCGAACTCCCGACACAATGCTGATGAGGCATCCTCTCAACATTACATGACCAAATAACGTACTGCGCGCCCTGTTTCTGAATTCTGGATTAGATGAAATTAAATCATCTACTTTTAGATATTAATGAAGCCGTGGTGGTCAAGAGGTACCTAGTGACACCTGCCTTACAATCGTGAGGTCGTGGTTCCGGTCCCGTACCAATGAGTTCTTTGGAATTTATGTACGGAATCACGCTTCGTGGGCAGGCCTACGTCCTGCAGTGGACTATTAAAAAGGCTGGTACAATGCAGTACAGAGAATATTTGTAGGAGAAGTCTATGTCTAACAGTGGATATCATCAGACTGTTATGATGAAACGCCATATTTTTTTTTGCTATTGTATCCATTATAAAATTACTGAACTATACATATTTTATAAACATTGACATACTCGTATATTTATATTATTTTTTCGTTCCAACTGTACCAGACTCTTTATTAGTCCACGGCAGGACGTAGGCCTACCCACGAAAGATGGATTGGGCCATAGATAGATAGATGGTCATTTATTTTCTGTAAGGATAATTACATACATTGGTATACAAAAATATACCTACTATGAACAACACCCTACGAATCGTCAAAATAAGAATAACATATCCACCACGCTGGCCCAGTGCGGGCATACATATGCCATCGAATTTCTTCTACGGCCGTATGCAGGTTGCCTCACGATGTTTTCCTTCAACTAAAAGCCAATGGTATGATATTCCGTACATAAGTTCCAAATAAACTCATTGGTACGGGATCGGGATTTGAACCCACGACCTCAAGATTGCAAGGCGGGTGTTACTGGCACTAGAACCACCACGGCTGGCAGAAATGAACAGACAACTAGTAAAGTAGATAAAGTAGTAATTGGTATTCTAGTACAATATTTCTCCATCTATAAATAATATATTTTCTCGTAGTTTGTGCCGACGTTGCGACAATGTCGCCTGCCCAGAAAAAATGTAATGAAAAAATATTGCCTATTTACGAATAAGTCTAGAACATCTTAATAAGAAAGCTAATAACATGTCAGTCATAATACAACCTATAACATGTTGGCACATTATTGCTCGGAAAATATTTTTTCGTACAAATATCTATGTCTTTGAAAGACGTTTTTGGTATGCGAATTTCGAATTGCTACGCGGTTTCTATCGTTTTCTGCTCATATTATAATAACTTGAGTAATTTCTAGTCTTGATATTAATACAGAGAAAATTCCGACGACTGCCACGGAGACATTTTGCAGTGAAACTTCTAATCCGAATTTCGACAACGCTGTGTTAATCATCTGCATAAATCATAAATTATTTATACTTGCGCATATGGGTACAACTGAGATCTTACAAAGAAAATAAAATAGAGGCGCCATATCTGACATTTCGGCATGCAAATAAATCATAGACAAATGATACATTTTCTAAAAGTAGGACTAACAAATTGATTGTATATAAAACGAGTTCACATTAATCAATTAAACAATTTGATATTTTTTTTTAATGACAATACTACACTACTACTACATAGAAACCAATTGGATCATCCACAGACCCTTGAAGGTCTAAAGATAATCCAAGTGCTCAAGCCCACTGCCAGTAGGCAGCGTGCCCAGCATGCTGGCAGCATTGCCACGCTGAATGGCAATGCTTATACGTTGAGCCAGCCAAATAAACACCAGCATTTTGGTCATGCGTCGCGTCCACCAGACGCTCAGAAAGACTTTTGATTATAATTTTAATTTTAACAATTTGATTATAATTTTAGCCTAAAGCATGTCAAAGAATATAACATTCTCATTCATAATGTTAGTAATAAAATAATGTAATGTCAAGTTGGGATTTTTGTCAAAACTAATAGGTAAGTCAATAATTTAAAATTAAAATTTGTCTTCAAGTATTCGTCAACATCATAATAAGCTTTCTCTTGAAGAAAACATTTAAGTTTATATTTGAAGACATGAGTCGATTTTATCTCAATTAAAGTTCTGGGTAGATGATTATAAATTAGAGGAAGCACATATAACACTATTGTTTAGTAATGCTGTTTGATTAAAAGGCATTGCCAATTTTTGTTTATGACTGTAAATTGCTATATAGATGTCAATTGTTCCGTACAAACATTATACTTTCAAATATGTAAAGGCAGGGCAGGGTTAAAATTATGAGACGCTAAAAATGAGGCTTACAATTTTCCCTTTGTTTTAACTTACAAATAGCCTTAATATACTTTTTTTGCGCCTTAAAAGCATCGGCTCTATGCTTTTTTTAATTTTTTCGGGATAAATAGAATTCTTTGGCAATCTCCAATCCTTAAAACATAAATCTGTGCAAAAAATCAAGTACATCCATCTTTTTGTAGCTGCGTGAAAGATTATCTAATAGATAAACCAACAGACACAATTTATCATCCTATCAATAATATTATAAACGCGAAAGTTTGTGAGGATGGATGGATGTATTGATGTTTGTTACTCTTTCACGCAAAAACTACTGAACGGATTGAGATGAAACCTTTCAATAATATCCTGTTCCTATTTTAATATTATAAACGCGAAAGTTTGTGAGGTTGGATGGATGGATGTATGGATGTTTGTTACTCTTTCACGCAAAAACTACTGAACGGAGTGAGATGAAACTTTGCAATAATATAGCTTATACCTATATCAAAATAACACATAGATTATAAATTATAATGATATATTGCGTTTCTATTAATATTATAAACGCGAAAGTTTGCGAGGATGGATGGATGGATGGATGGATGGATGTATGGATGTTTGTTACTCTTTCACGCAAAAACTACTGAACGGAGTGAGATGAAACTTTGCAATAATATAGCTTATATATCAGAATAACACATAGACTATAAATTATAATGATATATTGCGTATGCGGGCGAAGCCGCGGGTAAAAACTAGTTTATACATATAGTAGTAAAGATTGCATTTTGATGCAAGGACTTTCCGCAGTGAATATGTATACCTTAAAAAGCACAGACCCTGGAGTCTGGAGTCTTTTGGAGTGTAATAAAAAAATGCTCATCATTATAATAAACTAATTGACAATATATTTTTGATGTCCTCTTGTAACAGCAACCAAATAAATAGAGCCGATTACCAAAAACAAGAATAAAAATCAACTTAGAAATAAAGAAATCACAAGTATATTTAAATTCTTGCCAGACAAATAGCGCACTATAGCAGCCTACGACGCCACTGCCCGTAAGTGTTATGCTTTGTGGGAAAGGGACATGGGACCCCTTCTTTTTGCTTACCAAAATCTTCACAAGCTTATATCTTTGGACTTGGTTAGCCAATTTTAATTATTTATTTAGCTTGCGAATTATAGTTAACAAGCGACTCGCCTTGGCTTCGCACAAGTGTATTTTACATTGATAAACCTTCCTCTTGAATTTATTAAAAAACGCATTAAAATCCGTTGCATAGTTTTAAAGATAATTAAGCATATATAGGGACTATTAGGGACAGACTAGGGAAGTGACTTTGTTTTATACTATGTAGTGATGATAGTGATGATTGCAAAATTCACTAATTCTAATATTTTTGATTAATTCATTGTCAGTCGACTGCCCCATTATTAATTATATTGTTACGAGATGGGTTCTTGGATAATCAGTTAAAACGCCGATTAATCACTATGCACTTTATTGCACACATTCACTTACAAAAATCACAAAAACACACGACACAACTGATTCGCACAAACACTTCACACTGGCACTGATATTCACACAAACTAGTCACTTTACAATCACTGGTATCGCACGAGATGTTTTCGCTTCGACGGTAAACGAAAAACTGATCCCCAAGGGTCGGCCGGCGTATTTATATCCGTTATTTTCTACAGTCTCGGACCTACGAGATATTTCGCAACATTACTCGATCTTAATAAACGCTATTGTGTTAACAAGTAAACAACTTGAAATTCCCTATTGTTTTTCAAATACGTAAACACCCAACAAATAAACTAAACAATAGACTAGATACAAAGACTGATCCCGATCGAGTCATAAAACCATAAATCTTGCACTTAGGTGTACACAACCCGCCGTCATTATCGCGCGGCGTACAGCTACCGCGTCACAATATAAACAATCATGGAATATGGGACCAGAAGCAAAACAAAAAAGAAAACAATTTCATACAAGTTGTGGAGAGTTACTGTTAATAAAATTTGGATGGAACAGCTGGTTAATTATTTTTTTTACAATTTCGTAGATCAAGTGTTAACTTAGCTATATAATGCTTGTTTTAAGGGTTTCCCACTGAATCAATGTGCTGAAAACTTCAATAGTCAATAAATTGAATAAAGAATAATTATCATATTCAAATTCAAAGCAAACAAATACCAGATCGAATCAATAAAGTCCTTAAATATAATAAAAGCTATCAAAACATGGAGGTCTTCAGTCAAATCTCTCAAATCAACAACCTTCACGACATAAATTGGAAAATAGGGAGGCACAAAGACTTATAACGAGCACTTCGCAAGGATCGGACCTTAAGAACTATTACAACAACGCCTCGCTATCGTACCTCTCATTTTTTTTTCAAATCAAGATGGCATGAATTTTACAAAAAAATAATGAATATTAATCATAAAAGTATTAAAATAAATACTACCTACTATCATAAAAACTTGGAACAGGTAATTTAAAACTGAGTGGTGGGGTATCTAACTCATCATTGAAACCTTCGACAAGATCGTGTTTCTTACACATAACTATAACTTTGCTCCATAAGATTATTGAAATTAAAGGCATTGAAAGAAACTAACCACTTGAATATCATCAACATTTATATCATCCGTAGGACGTCTACCGTTGGACAGAAACTTCCCGTATAAATTTCCAAAAAAACCGATTGGAAGCGGCTTGCATCCAGCGTGATCTTGCGGTTTTATCTAGATGATTGGCCTCCCTTGTTGGTGGACGTTCTAATCTGCGCTAATCGGTACGTGGTCTTCATTCAAGAACTTCACGGTCTCATCAGCCATCGGTGACCTGGTACATGTCATTCTTAGTTATTTGAAATATTGTTCTTAATCTAGACAAATACAATACACATTTATATTTTAATGTGACGATCCTTATGAATTTGATTCTTGGTAAGACATCAAATTGTATAGCAATGAGCATTTCCATCTCAATAATATCGGGTTTCAGTTTATTTGGACGCAGCATAAAGTAAAAACTGGGGCGTTTTGTCAAAATGTATTTTTATTTCAGACTAGAGGTCAAATTAGTTCATACAGGCTAGTCCTCGTGTCAAATTTTAAGCCGCTTGGAGGTCTTTGACATGGCTAATGGTTATAACAACTGGAACCTAAAATTCGTTGTGTCACCCAAGCCACGGTAGCGGTCAGTTGTAAATGCCACCCGCAGTCACGCATCCGAAGAGTTGCTTAGGTATAACCAAAGAAGATATAATAATGTATAGCTCCGGAGATCGCTTACAAACACCTAGTCAAACTATGCTATGACCGCTACATAAAATGTCCAATAAGTGACATTCTGTGGACAAGGTGATCTTCCACGTGGAGGTGATGAAAGGATAACATATATTATCATAAAGAAGTACTCAACCGGGCGAGGTGTTGTGCCCGGAGATAGCTATCTAATAGTGTTTCATTAGGTCTTGATATGGTTCGGCCGTCGCTGTAAATTTCGTTTGCGCGATGCAGACTCCGGCTCCTGATTGGCAGAGGTGCGGCGATACGCCCTGTGATTGGCGGGCGGAAGGGATCGTAGATGTATAGATATTTCTGATTTGATGGAGTCAATGTCTTATTCTACAGAAGATGTGGCCTGGGATTTTTTTTTTAAATTAACGGAGGTTACCTATCCGTCTGTATTTTTTTGTATGTTACGCAATTGCTCCGCCAATAATATACTTTAATTTTTAATTTTTTTTTTCTGTTAATTAGCTATTATTTTTCATTTTGATATTGTGAGACAAATATTATTGATCCAGGTCGTTTTTACCTCAATAAAGAAATTTGTATTTGTATCTTAATAATTAACAAATTTTGATGATTTTTATTTTATTTTGTAGATTATATATCTCAGAAGTGTTCCTATTTAAATGTCAATAAAAAAATCGGCTGAGTCGTTTTTAAGAAATCAACAGTGGTATGGAAATTACTACATCGATTCTACATTTGTGCAAACTATTCGAATTCTGTACACGGTTGAGGTCGGTTAAGCCATTTTTGGCGAAAAATAATTATTTCATTTCTCTTCCAAAACTAGCAGCGTTTATCACTTACACCACACGTCAACGTTCTGTAGAATATTGCGAGAACGTCACATTCACATAGGAAAAAATGAATATTAATATGTTGTAAAAATAAAAACGTTTATCAGGAAGTATCGACTTCTGTCCTAGTAGATGTTTATTTATAATTATCGGTTTTTATATTGCAAAGAAATGTTTGTTTTTGTGCTATTTATTCAACGTCAATTTATATTTTTAAAGAAGATGGAAATGCTTTTGATATTTGCTTACTGAAAATATGTATCCAAATACTATCCGATTTTATATCAGCTAAAAATTGTACAATTTTTATTGATACTTATCCGTAACAATTATATTTATTTATTCTTTATTTCAGACGTACAAGTCCATATTACCAAAAATCACAAAAATACATTAAAATTGTCATGTCAAAATGTCAATATGTCAATCATTATATAGACTCAGAGCAAATAAAAAAATCCAGAGAGAACGTCGTTGGACAGTCAAGTGAAGCCGGTTTTTTATTTTTATTATTTGGCGGCGGCCTGTTGCGTCGCCAAAGTTTGACTGACAAGTCAAGGCGTAGTTTCATAGTTACCTGAATGTGTGTGTAATTGTCTGTACACGGTGAGGCGTAGTTTTGGTTGGCTTCACTTGTTTGTTCACAACATTCTCTCTTGATTTTTTTATTTGCTCTGAGTATATAGACCAAAAAATTTTGCCGAAAATCTGAAATGCAAAAAGACCGCCGATAAGCACGGTTGAAAAACCACCACTCAAACCACTTCACTTTATTTTTTAACCGTCGAAAATAACAGAGCAGGTTCACAAGTGCGTAGGTAGATTTATTGATCACATATAACTTTTCACAGTTGGTCCTATGTAATCTAATTTAGTTATTTATTGGCATTCTTTGATCCTATTGCAATTGTTGTTCTACCTGTGGCGAAAAATTGTATGAAAAAAAATTGTTTAGATATAGGAATTTATCGCAAAGTAGATTATAATAATATATCTTTTCTACTTCAATACAGGAAAGTAGACTTTGCATTAATTGTGGAGTTGGTTACATGTCCGGGTAGTGGGTAACCCGGGTGGAAATCCTCGCTAGCCTGGGATTCCCCGCGCCCGTACGTAGATTCGCACTCTGCCTGAGAAGTTCACCAGCAAAAATACTTCACATTATAATTATATACTACGGGAGTAATTGTGCACTAAAACTACGAGATAAATAAATACTGCATCATCCTGACGCGACGTTTCGACCGAGTTGCATCGACCGTGGTCACGGGTAGACTGAGTGAGGAGGATGAGGTTTTTATTAATTTTAGTGCGCAGCTGATTTATTCATATCTTTTTGATTACACTGCTGATTTAAAATATCATTATACTAAGCCCGATGTCGGCTTATGTAGCGCCAGCGTAAAGGACATGTCCACAAAATGTATGGAGGCTGGTATAATAATAATCAATAATTCTAACCGCAATACTCGTTACATTTCGAGAAAGTTCATATTTTTCTGAGTCTATCACATCAGTTAAAACCAAAAAAGAGGCATCCGCTTTTTTAAAATTAATTTTGAATCTATTAGGATAAATAAATATATTTGGTTCAATAAGTAGTTTATCTCTAGCAACCCTGATTAAGTAATCTCCAAATTGTTAAATAGAAGCATTTTTACCAATTAGATATATACAGGTTTTTAAGTGATTTTTGCCACATTGTACCTACTGGATACCTACCTACCTACTACATTGTAACTGGTCACACTGGTAGGTTATGATTTTTAATTTTAGCAAATTATCACATGAATGTGGAAGAATCAGCTACGAATGCAAGTAAAATAACGATAGAAGCACTTTATTATTGCTAAACTAGAAAAAATATAAAGCTGTATTATTATTCTTCATTCAATTTATTTTTCACATTAAAAAAAATGGAGAGATAAAAAAATCAAAATTAAAAATTTTTGAGAAGCCCATAAATCGAGCTTTCAAATGATGTATATATCATCTTGGTTCGATTTTTCTCTGAATAATATACCACTTGTGGACATCACCTTTAATAGCGACGTAAAAAGCGTTCTCTCTATCGAATGCCTAAAGTAAAAAGAAACAGAACTATGCTATTTAACTTTTAATTACGATGGCGCCTCTGTCATCGGACTTACTGTTCATTTACAATAAATAAATTTGTCATAGTTGATTGCTGCTTTACATATCTAATCTCTAGAAAAAGAAACGTAAGTAGCTATATAGAGTTTAGTTTGCCACTTGTGGAGTTGGCGATGTGTCCGGGTAGTGGGTAACCCGGGCGGATATTCTCGCGATCCCGGGATTACCGGCGCCCAGCGATAGCCCGGGTAAACTTGCCCACACAGATTTGCTTCGGTTTTATAGGAGCTGAAAATTAGGCGATTTGACTGGTAAATTGAAACCTGGTAATCATTTTAGTGATAAAAATCTGCGCACTAGAATTTATGTGCCAAAGTCTTTGTACCTAGAGTATTTTGAAAGTCGGCTGCAATCTATATTAATAATTTCGTCAAGGGGTACGGTAGACTCGATTGAAACGTTTCCTAAATGTTAAAACATAAAAAAATAATGATTTCGAGTCGACAACATATATCCGGAAAATTCGGATTATCGAGTATTTTAATAAATTATAACGGTGCTGACAAACAAAAACACGGTGTCCATATTGACACCGGATGACGGATGACATAACTTGAGAAGTGTTGCCAACACCACAAATAAAGAATCTGCTAAAATTGTTTTAAAATTGTGACAAAATAATGCTATATAAACATGCTAAAAATTGTGATAACATTTTTCAATATGAAATGAAACGTAACATAATTATAAAATTATTATTAATTAACAAAATATGTGTTTTAATCGACTATGACCTATTATTATGTTATCAAATAGAATGTAAGTATCTTGGTCTTCATCGACCACTAATGAGCTTGAAGACGAGGTTGAGTCATTGCTCAGACTGTATAACTCCCCTTGGTACCTACAGAGCGTAGTGCGTTCTCTGGAACTGCGTAAGACTAGCAGCACATCCTTGCCCTTTTTAAGTCGAATCTCGAAATTAATTTTAATGGTAAAAAACTTATTGTACAATTATTTTACATGCTAAAAATATGACGTATGCTATATTGCAAATAAATATGCTAAACAAGATGAAAATATGCCTAATTTAGCATAAAAATGCTAAATTGGCATCACTGATCTTGAGCAGTCAAGTCTTTTATGTTTTGGCGTCGCATTGTGGTGCATTTGCCAGTGTCAAGTATTAAGTTTTAATAATTTTTGATAATATTGTATCAAAATAGTCACTGTCGTAGTCACGTTAAGGTCCAACCTTTGGTTAGTACCACAGATATCTAATATACTAGGTTAGTACCTAACCGAAAGTTAGGTACCTACTTAATGTTTTCAATGATCCGAAATATAAAATAGGACAGGAGTGTAGGCTATTAATTTTGTGTATGTAGTAATCAGACTCCACTGGAGAAGCAAAGGATACATGCTACATAAAGTACATCATAATATATTATCACCAACCGGCTTTATTGGAAATCTATGAGCCTTATGTCCAGCTGTGGACGTCCTACGGCTGATAGATAGATAGATAGATAATCATAGAAAATAGAATACTTGCCATACCTAATCTTTAAAGTTGACGTTGCCTTTCTTTTCGTTTTATCAGAATGTATAGATACATTTTCAGTACTTATTCATTGCATTTGGTAATCATTGTCATGATTGTAAAAATTGATGCAGCGAAGAGCTCTTCGTAAAGATGGTGATCAAGTAAAATTATGATGAGTGTGCGTGTATTATAAGTCATATTTCACGCCGGGTTGTCATCTAGTTTTAACATAAAATACAAACTTAATCAAAAATAGCAGGTTTTAACTCGGATATTGCTAATAAAAATTAACCCACTATCCTGTACTGAGCCAGCGTAGTTGATATGACGCAATAACCCTATGCAGGCTTTGGCTCAGCAGTTCATTATTTATAGTTCGGTACTAAAGAGTTTGCTACTTAATTTTACTTCTACTTACTATTTTTATTTTTTAATATCACTTTAATGTAGGCAACATTAAAGTGTAGTTAAAAAATAAAAATACTCTTGACGGTCAGTGAACTAAAATGCAAAAAATCGTATATAAAGCAAAACGAAAGCTGCATAATATATGTAAGAAGTTTGAGAAAAAAAGAACATAATAAAACTGCACATCTACGAGTAGTCCATTTTACTCTTTATTCGACTCTATAGCCAGTAAAAGCTTAAAAAATATTTCCTTTGTACAGCGTTTGGTTGTAACTCATCGGTGTTGCTGTTATATCGACACAATGCACGATAGCTTTTACATAGTCTCAAATTTCCACGTGACAGCTCGTCATTTACATCTTTTTCACACTGAGCTTCAGTTACACAGATCATTTCTTTTTCGTGTCAATGTGTTGGCTTTCTGCAAGATATGAAAAAAAAAATAGCTTGGTTTCGCTTACAAAAATCAGCACAAACGTGTGTCCTTGCAAGGTGAAAGGACTTTTGAATACGTATAATGGCGATACAATAAGCAACTTTTACTATAGTATCAACTTCAAAATCGCAAAAAATGCGATGCAGCGGTTGTTCCGTACAATGAAATCATCAGAGTTTACTTACAAACAAAAACAAATATGTACTTAGCTAAGCAACTTTCGAAACAGTCACTCTTTCGGGAGACCGCGTATGACATTTACACACTGAGCAGTACTGTTCTGTGTTGTGGAGTCGAAAAGTTCTCGAGTTCGTCAGCGTAGGACACCCACCCACAAGGTGGACGGATTACCTCATTAAGACCGCAGGATCGCGCCGGATGCAAGCCGCTTCCAACAGGTCTTATTGGAGATCTATAGGGGAGGCCTATGTCCAGCAGTGGACGTCCTTTGGCTTATGAATGGATGGATGGATAGTACTGTTGTGGCATTTCCATTTCATCTAATTTTAATTAACGCAGAAAAGACATCGACTAGGTAAGGGGTTTGAAACATTTGTGGCATATCCACCCGTCGCCATTATGTTTTTTTTTATAAGTTTGTGAAAGTAGTATATATGAGTAGAGGACACTTATACACACAATAAATGTTTCGTACTATGGTACCCTAAAGTGTCAAGTTCTCGAGATATTTAGATGTAAATATCGCTGTACGAGAACTTCGTGATCTTTACATCAAAATATCTCGAGACCGTGACACTTTAGGGTATCATAGTACTGACATCTATTGTTTTTAGAAGTGTCCCCTACCCATATACGAGTATACTACTTTCATTGTGCGCGGAAACTTATAAAAAAAGACATAATGGGGGCGGGTGGGATATGCCAGCTTCCATACAAAAATTTTCAAAACCGTTTAAGAAATATTAAAATTACATTATTTAAAACTTACAGTAAAATATTTAACACAATTATATAAATGAATACTATACGGAAACGGGACACGTTTTAGGCTCAGGTATGTCAGAGGCCTTAAAAATCCGACACTAAGTATACCCACTCTACTAAGTATACAGCCTCTACGAGCTTACTTCTCTTTCCCGTTTTTTTTTCCGACACTATTTATATGTCACTTCACCACAAAAAGGTGATATTTTCTCGCCACAATATCCAGCACAACTTTTTGCGAGAAATAAATTAGATAAAGCAATGTTGGTATTGTATCGATATAGTGCACGCCTACCCTCGAATAAACTATTATATCCGCGCACCGTAACTCGTCTTTGGCGTCCTTTTTCACGTCATGGGGATGGTATACCGCACGGGGTAGAAAAAGGGTGCTTTTTGGGTGTAATTCAAACGGTCAGCAGTAACAATACTGTAGCAACTAACTTTGCTTTATACAGCGCCACCATCTACGCGGCTGTTAGCGGAACTATCACCTCCCGTCAGCCAATCACAAGCCGAAACATGCTTCGCACAAACGATATTTACAGCAGCAGATGGACCAATACAAGATCCAACTATAAACTGTCAGTTGACTATCTCTAGACAACCCAGTAGGAGTGTAAGTACTCCTTGGCAATTGGAGGATTCTTACTATGGAGATCCCCTCCTTTGCATGCGTTTAATTCCAAAATACTAAAATGCTATATCTTTTAATTTTTCACAATTGAATTCCAAAATACTGAAATGCTATATTTTATCGTCCATTATTTTATCGTTTTTGTACCATCCCATTTTATTTTCAGGATAAAGAGAAGCTTGTTAATATGACACTGTCCAATTTTTATGATATATCCATACAAATAATCAGTTGATTTATCTCCGTTACTGCGTGCAAGAATAAAAACAAATACACACTTTTGGATGTATAATATTAGTAATGATAAATCTCTACTATGATTTTACAGGCTCAATGGGGTCAATTATAAAGGCTATTTGACAATTTCATTTAAATAATTTTAAAGTGTTGCTCTCCATGTCTAATGGACTGCAATTAAATAGACAGCTATATTTTTAATTAGTTTAAATCTAAAAAAGTTAAACCTTCGTAATTGAGCGCAAAATTGAAGATTTTTAAAGTTTTGCTGACCACAAGTTGCCAGACTGAAGTGGACATACAGTCAACCATTTAAATCATTTCCACATATTTCACGGGATATAGGTCTGCACTATCTTTATAAGAGTAATGTGTTATGGGATTCTGTGAAATACTGTCCCTAAATAAGGGTTTGGTTAAACTGTTAGCGAGGTTTAAAAAGAATGGTCAGTGTGTGAGAGGGTTAAATTTTGAATAGTATTCCGCATGTGGTAAGAAACATGTGAAAAAATGTTAAATCTATCACAAGTCCAAAAATATGTATAGAGTAGATTATTTTTTGACGCAATAACGTCTTATAAATCGATGAACGCCGGCTGCACGCACGAAAATGCATGACTTATTGTCACGTTCCGTCTGAGCCGCACGTGCAAGCGAGAGCACGTAACAAGCGATAGGGAGGCACAATCGGCCTTGCATTGCATATGACGTTATTAAATAAAATTATCGTCCGTCAAATGACTCAACAGACCACCATTTTTTTGTGATTTTATAATTAGTCCCGCTCCCACGTAAAAGATGTTTAAAATGATGACCATTATAAAGCTCTAATAATCTGTGCGTTTTGCAATAAGTAATTTAGTATATCAATTTATATAATATCTAATCTTGTAAGTTACTTATTATATGTTTATACTAAAAATCGTTCTTTGCTCTAAAGTTTATTTTAGTTTCCGGAATGTTACTCGTATATACTTAAATAGAAAATTTTAAATTTTTTTGAAAACAAGTTGACTTTGCCTTTAAGAGTAGAAAATAATAACAATTGAGAGGACCGTCAATCGAACAGTGATTTCGCGTTTTCTGTAGAACATCGACAAAATTCGCGATACATTTTTGATAAAATTTACGTCCCGGGAGAAAACTCTTTTCACCCCCTAAATTGAAATGATTTTTATTTTGGTTGTCGGGGGCGCGCGTATTCCCTGAAGAAGGAGTACTAACTACTCTGAAACCGGTCGGACGCATAACGGCTCGACCGTTCAAATAATCGTGAGTTGTATCTGGTGTTCATATAAATTTTAATAATGAATCCTCACGCTAGTTTTAATGAAGTAAAATGATTATCAATTATTGTATGGATAAGTTGGCACCTCACAATCGTCTTAACCCACACGCACTTTCAATAACCTACAGTGAACAAATAGACAGTACAGCAAAACCCTACATCAATGACACTAACAGAATAAGTCAATTTCCTTCAGAAAATCAGTTTTCCACACCTCCCGCTATCCAACTAACATAATTTGAAACTTGACACTAAACATATAGCATATGATGTATAGCGATACCTATAAATCAATTTCGGCCTACGTGCTTTAGCTCGTAAGAAAACTACTACACGCATCAATGAAACTAAACCTTAGCTATAAAACTTTAGACATGAAAATTGGTTGTAAGGATTTGAGTCAGTAATTTTCGAAAAAGTTAGTATGCCCTCAAGATAAAAAGTGAAATAGTGTTTGCAGCTGTAATTTAAGTGATTTAGACGAGATGTTATATCACTAGTGGGGACATTATTAGTTTGTCACATTTTCGGATAGGGTAGGCAAGGGATTGCTAGTAAAACCTAATAAACATCTTTAAACAGACACAAATATGCATTACACTAATAGTGAATGTCTCATAGCTCTACTGTGTATTTTCCCCCTTTTAGTACGAAGAGTCCCAAAAAATAGCAGACAATAAAAATTTAAAAATATGTAGAATCTGAATGAGAACTATTTTCGTCAAGATTCGTTTAAAAATGCTACTCGTACACGCAGTGGTGTAGCGTGATTTATCGGTGCACCGTATAAAAATTGTTCGGAAGCCCTTATGAAGGGTAAAGATTTCTCCAATTCAATTATATGGAGCCACAGGGGCCTCGCATATTTGAGACGGTAGATACGGCGGTAGCTACGCCCCTGCGTACACGACAAGAAACATTCAAATTAAGAATCACCAGGACAGACGAAAAAATTAATAAACCACTCATAGACGCTTTGCACGCTTGAGTCGCATAAACACCAAATATTAGTATATATATAAAAAAAAAAAAAACTCTGACACAAGGGCTAGCCACCCGGCCTATACGAACATACTTACTTAGTATATACAAATACAAATATTATATTGATTACGTATAATTATACCCGACATATTCCCCATATCGTAGACATAAGAGATAATGCAAAAATATAAGTATTTAATGATTTTCCTTTTAATTCCTTTAATAACAGTCTCAATTTAAAGGACTTTCATATTTTCGGACTTTATTAACTATTGAATTTGCTTGTGAAATATGGCGCCGTGATGACTGCCTTAAGGGGCGGTTGTGTATAAAATGTCTATTTGTCTAACCAGTCGGGCTAAGATGCGCACCGCGGAATATTTCTTTCGACGTGTCAGAACGGGACAAAGTTATTGCGAAGTATATACAGGGTTATTTCTAATCAATTAGCATCCTTTCAGGGGGCTTATTCTGTACATCAAAACTGACACCTATTGTTCTACGACTTTTTTTAATTCTCAAAAAAAAAGTTGTTGTTCCATACAAAAATATCGTTCACCCTCGACAAAATGTATGGAACAGCAGTTTTTTTTTAGTTTTTACAAAAGCCGCAGAACAAATGTTGTTAGTTTTGATGTACAGAATAAGCCCCTAAGAGGATGCTAATTGATTAGAAATAACCCTGTATATATGTCACTTTTTCACACGTTGAAAAGAATTCTTTTCGTGGTCGCATGCTAAGCTAGCAGAATCAAGATTTTAGTCCCAAAAACATTTTTTAATAGTCTCCTCCATTTGGAACGAATATCTTATTTCTTGACGAATTTTTATTAGCAGTCTTTTCTTAAATTATGTATAATGTATGTGTTAAATAGTAGCTGAAGTATTGGAAAATTACATAAAACTGTTAAAAAGTTGTCTTGATAATTTTATAAGAATTTTATTGTTAATTTCACCATACGAAGACGCGTTCCCCTCGTCCATCTCTCTCTAGTCTCGCCATCTCACTTTGTCGTCTTTGCGTCTACGCACAATACGCTCTTAAACAAAATCAATTAGAAAATATTAAATTCCATACTAAAATTAACCATGATTTAACGCTTTTTTAGGGATAGTGTATAAAGTTTGGGCCGACCTTGCAAGATCTTGCAAGAAAACCAATCAATCAAAAACCATCCACTAACATACCCAAATAAATAGAACACATTTACAGAAAATGATATGTAAAAAGTATTTATCCAGTCAGTTAGTAAATTAATTAAGCATACACTCCATTATACATGAAATACGTATGTCTTATTCCAATCATTCCAATATCTTGGTCAGATTTCATAGAAAACCAATCAACCAAAAACTACCCACATCTCGAAATAAAAAGGACACTTTCATTACGGCACTAGTTAATCGCGGTACAGAGGTCCGTAAAGGAATTCTTAAGGAAACGTCTTGCGGAGGGGAGATAGGGGAGACTGGGACTGGGGGAGATAAAGGAAATTTATAGGCGAGATTAAGCCAAGAGGCGATTGTTTGGTGCCGTGTCAATCTGTGCAGGAGGGGAAATATGTCTGGAAAATGCTTTATTACTTACTTCTTTGTGGAATTGTTACGACTTTTTTACGTTGTCTAATCTAGTGTTTTTTAATCAACGCTGTTTTTGATATCGGGTCTGCTTTTTTGACAGAAATGAGATGTTTCTAGAGAAATGAGATGTGTCAATGAGCTGAGTACATTTTCCAAATTGTAGGTAATTTTTAAATAATGTGAATTTTCCAGATTTTAGTATTCTGTAAATCATAATAAAACAATAAGAGCATTTTTTACATTTTATTATTGTCACGTAAATTTCTTAACTTTCTATGTGTGACAGAAACGAGCAAGCATGATAATAATGTGACTATTGGTGGATTTTTCTTTACGACTTGATCATTTGCGGCTCATCTACCTGCCTGTTAGGGTTCATTTATATTTTCTTTAATTCGAGAACTTTCAATGCCAACAAATACTGACATGTATGTAAATATGTAAGTTCGGGTGGAATCTTGCAAGTTAAACTTGACCAACTTCCCGGTTTTCGATTAAGCTGAAATTTTGCACGCATATGTATATTGCGTTACTATGCAATATTATGCTACCCTGGAGCTTATTTGATGACGTAGTAGGACTAAGGCCATAGGAACTCTTGTACTAAACAAGATAGACCTGTCATGTTTGCCTCGTTTTACTTGTCTTGGCTAGCACTCTGCTGCTATAATATGATATCCAGGATCTCAACAGCTTGTTTTTAAAAATTTATATTTTATAATAATTCATTTTAGAATCAAGACGCAAACAAGCTTTCCCAAATAACATCTTATTTAAAAATATTTGTATATTACTCGCTTTCTCAATACGTCAACCTCTCCAAGAATATTTCCCCCACACCCGAGAGATGTATCATTATTTTACATCCCGAGTAAGTACGCGCGCAGAATCACTGTACATTATGAATATCCCGGCTTCAGGTGGGATCGCCGTCATAAGGACGGAAATGCTATCAGGGTGTGCTTCCGGTTTTCCGGGTTCACACTAGAATGCCTTATATTTTCTTTTTGATGGGCGACCGCGGGTAGTATTTAGAACTGAGCGCTACCATGGCTCAAAAAACAGTCATTAAATTGTACCTGTTGGTTTAACCGTTTTAGCTATGCCAGAGGCCTTGCGGTTTAAAAATGCACCAAAGGTAGCCAACACGGGTTATATGAAATTACCTAACTATTTTTTATTTTCTTCTCCATATTTTGTTTAAGTTACCTATATATAAAATTAGTTTATAGTGAAAAGTGGCTTGAAAAAAAACAGCTCCTTGTTTTAGAAATAGAATACTCCATCTGGGCATATAGTGCCTCTCTTAACCTTAATAAAAGTTATACCTACTCGAATACAACCGTTTAATAAAATAAAAAGAGTTTTTTTTTTGAGTTTTGACGAAATTCGTAGAACAAAAGTTGTTAGTTTTGATGTACAGAATAAGCCCCTAGAAGGATGCTAATTGGTTAAAAATAACCCTGTATAGGTATATACCTATATATGTGCAAAGTCGCGACGGGCAGCTAGTATTAGTAATAAAACCTTGATATGTTATTATTCTATACAATTTTGAACCCTATTGTAAGTACTCAAGTGTGAACACGAACCATCTGATCTGCATTCGAGCCCCGAGAGAGCTGACTAAGCAAAAATCCGGCCGTGGTTGTGGCTTTGACACATGGCGTACTTAGTACAGATGTAGTTAGGGCGATAATATTATATTATAGCCCAAGGGACGATTTAGCTTATTATTAATATAGCTGAAGCTGAGGGTACTGGCAGCGAGTTTTAGATTTTAGTGTTTTGCATAGTAGGTACTTAAGTGGTTTTGACTGCCTCGGTGGCTCAGTGGTTAGTGACCCTAACTTCTAGATCAAAGAGGCGTAGGTTCGATCCCCACCCAGGGCAAATATTTATGTGATGAACATAAGTGTTTGCTCTGTGTCTGGGTGTATTTAGTTACTATCTATATAAGTATTTAAAAATAAGTATTTGTAGTATATATTCAGTCTGTGGCAGTATAATAAGCTTTGCTTAGTTTGGGCTCTGAGGTCGTGTCCCAAAAATATTTATTATTTATTAAATAATTATTTTTTACCAAAAATGGTAAATCTGACTTCGACAATGTATAAAATTCAAAACATTCGCGCGAATCAATGTGTCATCGATGTAGTAATTATACATTTTGATTTTTTATAAACAACTCAGCTGATTTCAATAAAATTTGAATAAGACAACTCTTGAAATATTATCTACCAGACAAAAAAAAAACATCAAACTTGGGCCGTAATAGGGTCGATACAGCACGTTTCCTTTCGCTGCTTCACTCCGTCACACGTCATGTCATTATCAATTCCTTTCTGTCGCATTTCATCTTTCACACAAATCATCCACACAGATTAGTTATTTCTTGCACACATCCCATTCTAATTTATTAATTACTAGCGACCTGCCCCGGTTTTGCTTTGCAGATAGAGTGATTCAAGAGGAACTTTCCTCTTTTGTATCAAAAAACCGCATCAAAATCCGTTGCGTAGTTTTAAATATATAAGCATACATAGGGACAGACAAACAGGGAAGCGACTTTGTTTTATACTATGTAGTTGTAGTGATAGTGATTTATTCATTATTTGTTATCATTAAAGATAACCACTCGTTTATGACGCCCTAAGATTAACAACACAGGTCCCGATTTAGTGCAAATTTTTAGGATTTTTACGGAACCCTTGATGGGAAAGCCTAACCGGTCTGGTCTGGACTGGTCTGGTTTTTTTTGTTTGAATGCATATCTGCAGAACACTTTAAACTGTGGACTATATACATATTTCTCTGGCTTAGTATACCCATTACAAATAACTCTATATAAGCTTTAGGTACGCTACATATGGCTACAGTTGCTCTTTTCCACGCGAGTAACTCTACATATTATATTCTTTTTTTATATTTTACATAACAAATGTAACCTTTTCAAACACAAACTGCCCCTGAATCCATCCAAATCGTCAGTACCCCAACCTAATAATCGGGGATTATTCTGAGCCTCTCATGCCTGCCAGCCTCTCTTTCCCTCATATGAAGTTTTCTATAAGAGAAAGAGAGATGGAGATGATCTCGAGCAACAGAATACCCCGAGGTAAGTATTGAATGCTTGATACGCGGAAAACCCGTCGCAAAGTAAATTGACTGAAAAATAACAATAGAGGACCTTTTAAGGAATGTTTCTTAGACGGTGAGCTTAAGGGTGAAATGCACTAGGGTTTTAGATTAGGTAATAGAATAGATATTTAGCTATACGTAAGTTGTCCGTCAACAAAATATAAATAATAATCGGTCAAGTGCTAGTCGGAGTCGCGCACGAAGGATTCCATACCGCGGGGATAATTTTATATATATTTTTGAAATTATTTATTTATTTTTATAGCGAATTTACAATTAAAAAATATTTTGTGAAAATTTCAAACTTTTACCGGTAGCCGTAATTAATATCGGGCAAAAAATTCGTTTTTTGTATTGAAGCCTCCCTTAAATATATATTTTATTTGAATTTTTATTTAATTTTAATTGTTTATTTTTAAATAAAATATATTTACAATTAAATGTTCAGTGAATATCTGAAGCGTCTACTAGATACAGTTTTTAATATTAAGCGAAAAACGGTTAACTAGCCCGCTTTGACTATTAGAAAATCTGTTATTGCGAGTCAAGTTTTAACAACTCGACTAAGTTATGTATAAAATAGCCACCCAGTCACCCAATAGTACACCTTACGGCACATCTTTTTTTTATTCATTATTAAATTCACAGTTATCACAACAAATAAATGAAGTGCCGTAAAACTACAGTAAGTTTGTCACGGCACTGTTATCAAATCTCTAAATCATCATAGGTAATATACAGGATTATTTCTAATCAATTAGCACTCTCTTAGGGGCTTATTCTATACGTCAAAACAAACAACTTTTGTTCTATGGCTTTTGTAAAAAAAAAAAATCAGCTGTTTCTTACATTTTTTTCAGCTGTTTTTTACAATTTTTTTTACATTTTTACGATATTTTTGACCGACAAAACGGAGGAGGTACTCAATTCGATGTTGTGTTTCGATTTCGATAAATCTTTTTTTATTGGGAAGAATATACTTTGAAATTGGTCCCATTAAAATTTTATTGAAATCGGCTGAGCCATTTTTGATTAATCTACGATAATGTTAAAAGTTAAAAAGCGAATTAATCGCGAATTCTATACACGGTTGAAGTCGGTCATGCTATTTTTTGCAAAAAATAATTATTCTATGGAACAACATTTTTTTTCTACTTGCTTGACTAGTTTGACCTCAGTAGGATCTTGATTTTGCCAATTTTTATGGAAATCGACTAATAAATGACGCAACTGCATTCCCCCCTCTTTGAGGGAAATATTTCCCTTATTAAAAATCACCGACAACAAAAAAAATAATAATATACAGAACCTGTGTACCAAGTTTCGTCGAGATTAGTTTAAAATGCGACCTTTTTTTCTTATAAAACCAACGTCTGGACGGACAAAATAAAAATCATAGTGTTTAAAACCGAGACCTTCACTTTCGAATTGGTCAATTACAAATAAAGTAACACCAGCAATTTCATTTTAATAATTATGTCGAACCCACGACCTCACGATTGTGAGGCGGGTGTCACTACCTCTTGATCACCACGGCTCCCACCCCCGGTCCCGTACCAATGCGTTCTTTGGAATTTACGAGTATGTACGGAATTTCACTCCATTGGCTTTTCGGTAAAGGAAAACATCGTGAGGCAACCTGCATACGTCCGTAGAAGAAATT
Organism: Hypomecis punctinalis; assembly: GCA_949316475.1. Classification (NCBI taxonomy): domain Eukaryota; kingdom Metazoa; phylum Arthropoda; class Insecta; order Lepidoptera; family Geometridae; genus Hypomecis; species Hypomecis punctinalis. Next base: position 7,624,101 of record OX438820.1, on the reverse strand, counting down.
CGATGGTGTATGTGAATCCACCAACCCGCACTGGGCCAGCGTGGTGGATTATGACCCAATCCCAATCCGTGGGTAGGCCTATGTCCTGCAGTGGACTATTAAAAAAAAGGCTGGTACAGTACAGTAATTATGTCGAAGTTAACAAATTAAAAAAGTTGTCTACACAATCTTTAAAACTTAAAGTGGCCAAAAATTACGCTAAGACCAGTGCATTTACTATACCTATAAAGTATTTTTTGACGTGATAATATTTTTAAAAGCGTTGAAGGCCGGCTGAACGCACGAAAAATCATAACTCATTGTCACGTTCCGCCTGAGCCGAGCGTGCAAGCAGACCGCGGAACAAGCGATAGAAAGACACGGTCGGCCTAAGTGTTTACCTTATTTAAGTTGAATAACGTTTACTTTACGTAAATTTATCGTTTGTAAACCGACTTCACAGACAACCTTTTTTCTTTTTTTTTCTTAACTTAGCGGGATTTAACCCTAAAGATGTTTTTCTCAGCCGGCGGGTATAAAAGTTTATCTTTTATTGGAAAGGACGTTTCAATTTGTCTTCTCTGGATGACGGTCCTTTTTACGGAATAGCTGAGTATGCTTCCGCTTTTTTATTAATTAAAGAATAACTTGGGACAGTTTTTTGAAATTGTGTTGTCTGCACCTTATCTACCTTTTAACAGGTCTGTGGACTGTGTATTTAGCGTCGGTTCACGTTGCGTTTGCTGGTACGTGATCTCCATTCGAGAATTCTCCAGACCCATTGGAATATGTTCGAACTATACGAGTATATCATGTGCCCTTTTTACCAGGGGAAATCTTTTAAAGATACCACCGCACCTCGGGGCAGGTGGGGAGTCCCCGCACATTGCTGGACAGTAACCAAAACCCCTGGATGTTCTACCACTGCACCTGGTGTCGTGGCTACGGGCACGCTTTCGCACTCCTCCGCGGCACCCGACAGCGCTGGCCTTACTCAGGCCCCACCACGGAGCATGGGCTCCCGCCAGAATGACGATGTGCCGAACACCAGACACATCATCCACCACCTGGGACCAACCAGCACTGAGCGTCGGACAGCTCCCGAGTCCGACAGCCCAGGTCCCGATGCAACGGGTCGGTTGAAGTGGCCCCGCGCCTGCCACTACGGCTGCAGAGGATAGGGAGAGCGGCCGACGACATACCGACACTTCTCTTCCCCTGCAGCCCCACCGCGTCCGCCATCAAAACTCTGGCGACCCCGTCAAAGCCGCGGAAGGCAGGGAAAGTGGCAACTACACAACAGCAGTCCTCTCCCGCCGCGGCCCCCGTCCTAAAGGGCACGGCCGCAGCGTCGCAGGCGCGAAACTGCAGTCTACCTCAGTTGGATATGGTGCCCACCTCAGGGTGCAGAGCGCACCTATGGCGGTTGCAGAGGAGGTATACAGACCTCACCATGGTATGATGCCGAGCAAGGTAGGGTAGGCACCACTAACGACGACCTACCTTCTCGATGGCTGGCTTCCGATCGGACTTGATCAGAAAGTCCGGAGAGGCGGCCCTACCTCGAATTCCGCTTAGCTTCACCGGGCTGGCTAGACCTGGCTATTAAGCCCCCCCGCCACGACAAGGCGGGAACCCACGGGGGGGGATATCATGTGCTCTGGCCAGTGCCATTTCAACCCGCAAATTCTCTGATCCATGTCGGTAACTTTGGATTTTCTACGTATCTCCCAACTTTTAACTAGGCCTAAATCAAATGTCACAAACTGCCGCATGCCGTTACGATGCATAAATTATTTTTTCTCATCGAAAAAAAAAGTCTTTTCTAGATAAACCAGCTCAATATAGGCGTGAAATCAATGACAAAATGAACGAAAAAACTATACTGATTTTGTGAACGTAACCGGTCTCATACGATTGTGCGGGATAAGCAGATAACCGCACGGTTGTATGAGACCGGTTGGGTTCACAAAATCAGTATAGTTTTTGGGATAATTTTGTTTTATCGATTTCACGCCTATATTGAGCCGGTTGTAAAGGGCTAGCTGGTCTTTTGATATTATTATACAATCTGCACTAGTGGCCTATGTTCAACAGTAGAAATCTTACGGTTACTAGACGTATTTTTATAGATACAATAAAAACTAAACAATTATTAGAAATAATTAACTGAATAAGTAACAGCGTCACTTTCAAAATGATAGACAATTTTATCTCTTCAATCGTTAAGGCGATCACTGACATGAACACAACATGACAGCACTGTAGTCAAAATCGATGTTAATCCGCCTTAACAACCGTGTTAAGTAATTAACAACCGATTTATAATTTACGTTCCGGAGACGTGAATATGAAAGCACAGAGATACAAATTAGATAAGAAGCTTAATACAGGGACATCTGCTTACCTTGTACTAAATCAGGTAGGGATGATTATATACAATTTTGAATATGAGACCAACCCAAAATTTGGAGGGGGAGGTGGGGGAATTTCAACGTTTAAGATATCACGGTTTATGAGATACAGCCTGGTGACAGACAGATAGACGCACAGCAGAGTCTTAGTAATAGGGTCCCGTTTTACCCTTTGGGTACGGAATCCTAAAAACAGTTGTTCTATTAAAAATTACAACTCGGAATCGACAAAATGTATGAAACAGCTAATTATTTCTTATCGAATTTCCGGTTGGCCTCATAGTAAAAGTTGTTTATCAATGATCTGAATCACGCTGTCCTGATACCTTGAATTCACCTTTCTTGATTTTCAGATTAAATAAATAAATACCAGAAGACATCTTACAAACGGTCCCAGCTCCTTGACTTCAAACTAAGCAAAGCTTGTGATATGGTTCCTAGAGACTGATCTACCACATACACTAATTTTTGAATACTTAAATAGATAATAACATCCAAACACTGAGAAAACATTCGTGTCCATCACAAAACTGATTTTTGTTACTGACATTAGACCGTTTTTGTTTGTTTGTGTCCATTTATTCTTTGTGACATTTTATTGAAATTATTTTCGCATTTATTTTAATTATTTTGACATTTATTTAGATTATTTTGACATGTATATTATCTCTGTACTAAATGAAAATTGTAAAATATCCAATGACTCGTCATGCGCTTTGGCGTTGCTGTAAGTATGATGAGGAAATGAAATGAATAAATAAATAAAAATGCTTGTCCTGGGTGGGAATCGAACCCACGCCTGTTTGACCCACTAGTCAGGGTCACTAACCACTCGCTCAATGAGGCAGACAATTATGCCCTAGTTTATTTTATCACTATCTAGTCAACATCTGTCGTTCTCAATCGTTCCTACAAAATCAAATGAATAAGCTACTAGCTGAGTTACGCGTGAATGATTTAGTACAGACGATAATTGCTTGTCCTGTATTTAGGACATTATGCTTCGTACGCTGTCTGTCTCGTGGCTACCGTTTTATTAAGCAATTAATGTATCTGTTGTTTTTAAACTATCGCAATTTGAACACATTATTATAATATACTACGGGACTAATCGCGCACTAAAATTACGAGACTCGACCGAAACGTCGGGATGATGAGGTATTTATTTATCTCGTAATTTTAGTGCGCGATTAGTCCCGTAGTATATTATAATAATTAATGTATCTGTCTTGTTGGTGTGGAACATAAGACAAAAAATAAGACATATCCGAGATTTGCCTTCTTTACTTGATTTTACTTTTCGCTGTCATCTACATATTATTGATACAAATTGGTTGCTTTTATGAACTATGTGTGTTTTGAAAAAAAAATGTATATTTTGAGACACTCTTAACGGCACTCTTTTCATGTCCTTTATTGCGTTTTTCTTAACTTAGAATCTATTATACCTGCTCTTCACAAGGTTTGACATCTGTCGTTCTCTAATTGTTTCCACAAAATCAGATGAATAAGCTACTAGCTGAGTTACGCGTGAATGATTTAGTACAGGTGATAATTGCTTGTCCTGTATTTAGGACATTATGCTACGTACGCTCGCTGTCTGTCTCGTGGCTACCGTTCTATGACACTATTAATATGTCTGTCTTCATTAATAATTGATCTTTAATCTCAGCTTCAAATCAGTAAAAAAAATAAAGATGAGAACTAAAGATTTTTTTTGACGCGATAACGTGACCATGGACGATTTAAAAGACGTAAGAATGATTCGATATTATTATGTATCTACCTACGTTCTAAGCCGTGGTGGTCTAATGGCAGTGACACCCACCTTACAATCGTGAGGTCGTGGGTTCAAATCCAGGTCCCGTACCAATGAGTTCTTTAGAATTTATGTACGGAATTTAACACCGCTGGCTTTTCGGTGAAGGAAAACATCGTGAGGCAACCTGAATATGTCAGTAGAAGAAATTGGATGGCGTATGTGAATCCACCAACCCGCACTGGGCCAGCGTGGTAAATATGGCCCAACCACCCTTCGTGGGCAGGCCTACGTCCTGCAGTGGACTATTAACAAGGCTGATACAGTACAGTACAGTACCTACGTTCCGGGAGAAAACTCTTTTCACCCCTTAAATAATAATAAATAAATAAATATATCTTTATTGTACACCAAAAATTACAACAATATACAACAATAATTACAAAAAAAAGATGTACAATGGCGGCTATATCACTTTTGGCGATTTCTTCCAGGCAACCTTAAATTAGTTGTTTTACTAGTATTGTCAGCGATCACCGAAATTAAGCAACGTTCCGCTTGGTCGGTATATTTGGATGGGTGATCGCTGGTGGCATTTCCATCTGAGTGCTACCGTGGCTGAGGCGACACGTTAAATCGTAGGTCCCGGTTGTTTTAACCGTCAAGCCATATCAGAGGCCTTCAGGGTGCCTAAAAACTCTGACACCAGGGCTAGCCACGCGGTCTATACGAACTTACTTACGAGTATAACCTTCTTCACTTTTTCTAAATAACTAACTCTGTTACAATCTGGAATTGAAACGAGGTCTTTTACTGTGAACCTTATTAATATAATTATATCAAGGGAGCCTAACGCACTATGGATAGGACTATGCTCGGAGTTTCGCTGCGAGATCGAATCAGGGATGAGGAGATTCGCAGACGAACCAAAGTTACCGACATAGCCCAGCGGACTAGTAAGTTGAAATGGCAATGGGCAGGGCACATAGCTCGGAGAACTGATGGCCGATGGGACAGTAAAGTTCTCAAATGGAGACCACGCTCCGGCAAGCGCTGCGTAGGACGTCCACCGACCAGGTGGACCAACGATATTATTAAGACCGCAGGAACGCGCTGCATACAGGCTGCTTCCAAACGGGCTTATTGGAAATCCATAGGGGAGGCTTATGTCCAGCAGTCGACGTCCTATGATGATGATTAACTCTGTAATCGCGTTTGCATTAAAGACTGTCTGTCACTGCTGGACATAGGACGCCTCTATAGATCCCCAAAGACCGGATGGAAGCGGCATGAATCTAACGCGATTTTGCGATCTTGATGTTATCAGTTTACCTTGTGGGCCTATGTCCGACGTTGCGCTCACCGATACGTGAAGTCGTGATTTTGTAGGCCAAATCAAACAAGTCGGCGGATGTGAAGTTAGCCACAAGTTGCGCAATATCCAATCAACAGCTAAATGTGAGCTTCATTCAGGATTGGATATTGGTAATTCTGTGGATTGGGAGGAAGCTTTTAGAGTTTAAAAAAAATGTATCAGAGCATTATCTGGTGCATATTTTCTGGCACCATGTAGACCATTAATTAAAAAAATATAACATTTTACCATTGCCTTCACTATATACAAGGTTATTTCTAATCAATTAGCATCCTTCTAAGGGGCTTATTCTGTACATCAAAACTAACAACTTTTATTCTACGACTTTCATCAAAACTCAAAAAAAAAGTTATTCCATAGAAAAATATAGTTCAGCCGCGACAAAATGTATAGAACAGCTGATTTTTTTTTTGAGTTTTGACGAAAGTTGTAAAACAAAAGTTGTTAGTTTTGATCTTTAGAAGGATGCTAATTGATTAGAAATACCCTGTATATTTGAAATGTTCTTATTTGTTCGACGACACCAATTCGAGTTTCCGTTAAATAGTAGCGCTGATGGGAGATATAGACAGCAACGACGAAAATATAAGTTGGATATACCGCAACAGAGGGTGTGTATATTTTATTGTATGGCCATTAAGGTATACAACAAATTGCCAAATTGTTTTAAAGAACTTAATTATGATACTTTTAGACAGTAGACACAAATTACGCAAGTTCCTTATTGACAAGTGTTATTACACTATTAACGAATTTTTAGAAGACTCACTTAAGAGAAAATGTATGAGTAATGTTAAGCCAAATACCTCTATAATATATATTTTCCAAAAATATTTGTACACCTGTAAAGGTAGAATATTTGAGACACTAAGTATATTGTTCTTTTAAAATCTACATTATAAGACAATATTCTAACAAATAAACGAATTTTGATTTTTGATTTGATTTTGAATTTGCAGCTTGTAACTAACTTCACATCCGCCGACTTTTATGATACGGCCTATATGTAAGGACTGTAACAAAGAATCCAGTAAATGTACTGTTTGATTAATTAAGTGATTTCGTATAGGTCATTTGTCTCTGGTGTCAAAAATATGAAGCCATTTTTACCATTTGATTAATGATATTACAAATCAAACCGGAAATCTTATCTTTTTTTGGAAGTCCACAGATTACCGTAATCAGATCTACTTCCTTTCCCATAGTGGTAATCTGATAATCTAATCCAAATGGTAATCGGCCATGATTGATGCTAAATATGATAATGTCATCTGCGATCGGGATTACTATCTAACCGGGTAATTGACGCGACGGTAATTATACCAGCAATGTGAAATTATTATGAGAATACACATTGTGTTGGATTATGCAGTAAGTAGAGATAATAAACACTGGATTCAAAATATTAATACGTCATTACCTATTTAGATTTGGGTTATAGAGCCTATTTTTTTTTATTTTTTTTTTTTTAATCTTTTTTGTTTGAGGAGTTTTGATTATAGAGCCTATTGTATCGGCCTTTTTAACGGTTCCCTGTTCTTTCCTAAACATAGGCATACCCACAATTTAGCGCAATTTATAAGGCCATAACAGGTAATTACAAAGTTATACTACATGATGGGCTAATTTCCGAGAAGATACCGGTACACGCCGGCGTTCGACAGGGTTGTCTTCTGTCACCGTTGCTGTTTCTCATAGTTTTGGATGGTATCATGACCCGTGTCAACAGCATACCAACACGTGGAATTGAATGGGGCTTAACAAGTCATCTGCAAGACCTGGACTACGCTGATGACTTGTGCTTACTCAGCCACCGCTGCATTGACATGCAATCTAAACTGGACGATCTGCAAAGAGAAGCAGCAATGGTCAACCCTAAAATAAACGCGCAAAAAACTAAAGACATGAGGAGTGGAGCTCGTGATGACAGTTCACTACTAATAGGCGATGAAGTAGTGGAAAGGGTGTCGAGCTTCACCTATCTTGGCAGCGTCGTGTCAACATCTGGAGGAACAAACTTAGACGTAGCTTCCCGGATTGCCAAAGCTAAAGGTGCCTTCGCGTGTCTCCGTTCAGTATGGCAGTCGAAACACCTCTCTCGTAGAGTGAAACTTCAAATATTTAATACAAACGTAAAAAGCGTACTGCTGTACGGATGCGAGACCTGAAAAGTCACAAAAGCAATAACGCAACAGCTGCAAGTTTTTCTGAACCGATGCCTACGGCAAATCTTGAAGATCTTCTGGCCAGACACTATCGCCAATATATAGCTCTGGAGGGAATGCCATGAAGATCCTATAGAGCTGCAAATACGGTGCCGTAAGTGGAACTGGGTTGGCCATACATTGAGCAGGGAGCTGGATCACATTCCTAGGCAAGCCATGGATTGGAATCCACAAGGCCGGTGAAAACCTGGCCGCCCAAAACAAACATGGCGGCGCTCCATCACTGCTGAGGCCCAAAGCATCGTACTGACTTGGAGCGAAGTGAAACGCAAGGCACAGGACAGAGAGGAATGGCGTAACACTGTATCAGCCCTCTGCCCCGACGTGGGGACTTAGGATAAGAAGAGAAGAGAAGAGACTACATTAAAGCCGTGGTGGTCTAGTGGTAGTTACACCCGACCTGCAATCGTGAGGTCGTGGGTTCAAATCCCGATCCTGTACCAATGAGTTTCTTTGGAATTTCACATCATTGGCTTTTCGGTGAAGGAAAACATCGTGAGGCAACCTGCATACGTCCGTAGAAGAAATTCGACGCCGTATGTGAATCCACCAACCAGCACTGGGCCAGCGTGGTGGATATGGCCCAATCACCCTTCGTGGATAGGCCTACGTCCTGCAGTGGACTATTAAAAAAAAGCTGGTACAGCCTTCTACATTAAAAATTGATTCCTTGCCGAGTACTAAAGTCTCGCCGATAGTACTCGAACGGCGACATTACAGAACCCCGTGCATTTCAGCCAAGCACCACTCCGGCTTTTGTCATTGGGATTTGCACTTTAAACCCCAGAGCGAATGGCCGAGTTACATTTTGAACCTAACTGGGTATTGTAGTAACATTAGTCGAATCTTGTCACTACAATTCTTTGCTAAGTTCGATAGAGGTCGGTAGTAAAATATTTGATAGCTCACACGGCTCGTCCGTTGTTTGTCATGTTCTAACATAACCTAAATTTTTTTTTTTCACTTAATCTACAAAAGCTATTTGCTTCTGGTTTCGCCGATTGGAAATAGAGAGTATATTAACCGGTGCCTAAATAAGTATATACGAGTATATTATGAGATGGACGTCCGGACTAAATTTTGTTTCTTCCTTTTTCCTCCTACCTCTGAATTCTTCTTGCGTTCGATGTTGGTTGAACATTTTTTTTATTCCGTGTCGCACTTACTTCTGATGAACGTAACTAACTAGTGGTTATGGATTCTTCATATCGTTTAAAAAAGATGAAAATGGAGGTACGTAGACTAAAACGCTCTGGGTATTAAAGCGATACTATTTTTATTTTATTTTTTATTTCGAATAGGTTCGCATTTGACTGTGAGAGCCACAATATCTTGCTTAATTCGATAACCTGATTTATTAGTGACAAGTTGCAAAGTTTATCTACTTAAAAAAGTTTATCTACTACAGCTCGGCTCACGACTTCGTCGAAATGCTCTGGGGTTTAAAGTGGAAATCTCAACTACAACAGCTCGAGCGGCATTTGACTGAAATCCACGGGGTTTTGTTTTATTACTACCCAAACGCGCGTGTGATGTCATAATGTTTTTTTTTGCAAGACGTCAAATTTTGGGAAAAATAAAATATTTAAAAGACCAATTATAACGTATCTGGTCCACCCATACAATATCACTAAGTCGCACACAATAATCATAATACTACTAAATATTCATCGAAATCAAACACTATAAATAACAGAGATTCCTCTCGATTATACAGGGTGACCCGTAACGAACGTTATCGCGAGCGAATATTCTGTCCAAGTCATTAGTGCAATCAAAACAATACCTATTGGTCACAATAACTATAAAAATTAGAAACGTCAGAGAGATAACTTTGAATACCTACCTAAATGAAAAAAAAACCAGACAAATGCGAGTCAGGCTCGCACACCGAGGGTTCCGTACAAATCCAGAAAATTTCACAAAATCTTCACTTTTCTCGTCATACATTGGAAATTACACATTGTTAAAATAATTAAAAACCTGTTTTAGCATGTGCTAATGAAGTTTTTTTATATGATACAATTTACTCAAATTGAATTTTGAACCCATATTTTGTGATGTTTGAGGCCCTATTTTTTGTAATTTGAATATTATTGATTGATTCCTATATGTGTACTCTGAGATAATGCTTCTCGCCAAATTTAATAGTTCTATATCAATGGGTAGTATAACCTTGTAGGTTTTGATTTTTGTAAGTGTCGAAATATGCGGTTTTTTACGACATAAACGGCTCTAACTTTTTTATACAGTAACTGAGAACAGACGGACAGACGGACAACAAAGTGATCCTATAAGGGTTCCGTTTTTTCCTTTTGAGGTACGCAACCCTAAAAACACACACTCTAAACAAAACTGCACCATTGCCACTGATTTTTTACTTACAAAGACACAATTAAAAAGATGGATGTCATTCAAAAACACATACGCACACTAAAAAACTGCACTATCATCACTGTTTTTACTAGAATAGAATAGAATAAATTTTATTGTAAAAATTAATACCTAGCAACTGGCTCCGGCTTTTCATAGGTGTATTACCATTTATAAACCTTCTTCTTGAATCACTCTGTCTATTACAATAAACGCATCAAAATCCGTTGCGTAGTTTTAAAGATATAAGCATACATAGGGACAGACAGACAGCGGGAAGCGACTTTGTTTTAATACCATGTAGTGATAATACAGACAAGAGATTGAAATCATCCATCCTGATATCAATAATTTAGTGCTTATTTAAGTTACCAAAAAAATAAGTGTTTAATAGCAATACGCCTTTATTCTGCTCTCTCTTTCTCTCTCTAGTTTTAAGATCTCGTCTCTCTATTCTGGAAAACTGAGATGAAGAGCTGGAAAACTAGTATGACAGCGCTGAATTGCGTTATTTCTGTGACATGGTATGACATTTAAAGTTTGGGTCACTTTTAGATATAATTTTGTTTGTTCTTTTTGTCAAAAACATTTTAAAAATTGACGCGCTCGCAGGATTTGAACCTGCATCTCTCTGGGATTCCAGCCCAGATCCAAATTAAGCTAGAACCCTGTCCTACGAACCCGTCAAATTAGTTAAGTGTATTTCATTTTACTACCAACTTCTACAGACAACAACAACATTTTCTATTTATAAACCTAGTGTGTAAAGCACGATAAAATCATTTCAATAATTTTATTTGACTATGATTTTTAACATGCTCCACCAATAATGTCCTAACAAAATTAGAATTAAGCTGGGAAATGAACTATTTATTTCTATTTACCTGGTATTATTTTATTACTAAGAAGACTTATTCATTTATTAGTTTAGGGTCAGAGATCGTGTGTTAGATGACTTAACCCCAAATATTTATTAATTTTAGTCAGACAAAGTCAACTACAAAAATATAAAATAGAAATAAATTACTTCGATAAACTATTAGAATTAGTTTTAATCATCTAAGATTTAGTTAAGACCACTGTTTGTTCTTGCAATTTCTGTCCTTTTATGGATGCCTGGTGGAAATTGCTGTAGGCGATAAGGCCGCTATTTAGTCACCTATTTTACGATATTTTGTCCTTGTAACTTGTAGTTGTCTAATGATTGTTTTTTTTTTACTAAAGTTATTTTATTATTGATTGAAAAAACTATGATTCAAAAGCGATTGTGGCGCCTCGACTATCGGACTTCAATGGTAGCGCGGTGTTTTATTTCCACGATCTTTCAACCAAACTTGTCCATCTGTTTCTCTCAAATCCATATCCACAGTAGTGGGATGTAATAAATTGTCGGAAATCAACCCTCAGTTTGTTTGTATGTAAATTCGCCCATTGTTATCGGCTAGGAACACTGCAGTTGGGGGTAGTTAACTCCGAATGGATGGCCTTTTATGATGTCTCGTCTAACTACCCTCTGTTTGGATTTACGAGAGAGCTAGCTTCCCATGACAACTTCCAATAGCATCATGTTAGCCGAAGGTTGTGCACTTGCTTGACAGAAATCTCGCTCTCAGATTCTATCCATCTATATACCTAATGATATATCTCTGACACAAGGGCTAGCCATCCGGCCTATATGAACTTACTTACTTTTATTGTATATTTAAAAATGAACGTTTGTCTGTATGACCTTTATACAGAGTTGTATCAGCCTTTTTTAATAGTCCACTGCAGGACGTAGGCCCACCCGTGAAGAGTGTTTGGGTCATATCCACCACGCTGGCCCAGTGCGGGTTGGTGGATTCACATACGCCATCGAATTTCTTCTTCTGACATTTGCAGGTTGTCTCACGATGTTTTCCTTCACCGAAAAGCCAGCGGTGTTAAAACAGTGTAAACAGAGTTATTCCTAATCAATTAGTATCCTTTTAGGGGCTTATTCTGCACATCAAAACTAACAAATTTTGTACTGCTATTTTTGTTAAAACTAAAAAAAATGTTCCATAGAAAAATACCGTTTATCCGCAACAAAATGAAACAGATGTTCTTTATTTTTGAGTTTTGACAAAAGTCGCAGAACAAAGAACACCATAAAAGGATTGGGTGGTCTATGGAATGAGGTGCGGCACCCGCCAAGTTTAGTAATGCCTCATTTCAAAATATTTATATTTATTATTTTTATTATTATTTTTTTAAGTTCAGTATACAATTTTATATTAATGTAATAATTATGTCTCTTGGTATTTTATTACAGTTTCTATTACATAAGTCCTTATTTTAAAAGTAGAACACTGACTAAAGTACACAAACGAAAATAAACCAGACATATCGTAAAGTGATACAAAATGTTAGAGCTACTCAAACACTTTTAGTCAAATAGCTTACATCACGACTTCGCTGAAAGCAGCGTGACCCATTAAGATAATAAATGTGTAAGTAAATACATATCTACCCATAATTTTATTATATTCTCACTCCAGAACTTTCCCCAAAATGCATTAAACTATTACCAACAACGGGCCACGAATGGGTATAAGCACGTTCATTTGCATGTGTGTACTGTCACATACACAATTTAATTCTATTGTTCTATTTTCAAATAGATAGCTGTTGGAAAATATTAGTTCAATGTGTAAAGATCCACAAAAAATAATATTCTATTATGTATTCAATTTGTTCATACGTCGTCAACGCAGACATTATTACTGCCAGTTGTCTTTCAACCGCCACCAGTTGACTTCCATACGCTGCAAGATTACTTTCATCCGCAACTTTGAAGTTCATTTCGAGAACTTTGGAATTTTATTGTGTGCAGTCCAGTTTTTTTGGACAATTGTATTTCGCCTCGACACAGGAATTAATTAAGTGGAAGATACCAGCAGGCGCCGTGCATCAGTGGCAGAAGACTTCTCCAGCCGGTCTCGATTACGAGGGGATGAAGGCGGTCATTTGCAGGTTAGTCTTAGGGTTATTAACAAAGCGTGAACAAAGGCGAAAAGTGGTGACTCAAATTATCATAACATTTTTTTTTACTGTAAGAATCCAGAACTGAGTTTGAGTTTAGTTAGCCAGTTGAGATGGATTTCTGTTGACACAATAATAAGTAATACTAAAAACAGAATAAAATATATTTTAGGGGGGCTCCCATAGGTACAACAAACGTAATGTTTTTACCGTTTTTTGCTTGATATTAAAAACAGCAACAGGTAGAAGTTGAAATGGGTCTAAGAGAGATTAGGATCACACACGGTAACCTGGAACACTTCGTGCGTGAGTTCGACTCGCACTTGGCCGATTTTTGTTTTTTACAATGTTGGACCTTGCAATCGACAACATGTATGAAACGGCACACTAGTTTTGAAAGCAATACTTTCTGCCGTTCAATTTAGTTAATTTTTCTACCAGCTATCTAAGCCACTGTTTAACTAGGCTCTTTTTAATGAGTGTCGAAATAAACTATTATTACTGTTCCGTATCCAAAAGGGAAATACGGGAACCTATTACTAAGACCCCGCTGTCCGTCCTTCTGTCCACCTTTCCGTCTGACTGTCTGTAACCAAGCTAAATCTCATGAACCGTGATAACTAGGACGTTGAAATTTTCACAAACGAAATGATGTATTTCTGTTGCTGCTATAACAACAAAGGGGTATCAAACAAACTTGAATTTTTAGCCGTTTTTCGCTCGATATTAATAAAAATATTCACTTGCTTAAAATATTCACAGAACATTTAATTAAATATTCATTTCAATAATAAAAGCTAAATTAAATAAATTAAAACAAATGTTTAAGAGGAGCCCCCACACAAGAAACGTGATTTTTTGCTCGATATTAACAGGAATATGCTTGAAAATCTTCAAATATTCACAAAATATTAAGTTGGGAAAATTCAACAGTAAAATAATTTAAGGGGGGCTTCCAAACGATCCGACTTGCACTTGGCCTATTATTTAGTACATACTTATGTCCAGTAGCGCCCCAAACTCTTAAATGTCACGTCCGCTATAATATAATCCGCGTCACACAAGTCGGCGGATGAGAAGTTAGTCGCAAATCACTTCGCCGTGATTTTCTAATTATTGCGCATGTGTGCACAAGTAGTGAGCACGGGCGTAGGGAGCGCGTGGGAGGGAGGGAGGTGAGGTTGACGGGCGAGTGGGCCCTGGCATCTCGTCTCTCTGGCTCCCGCGCATACCTATATTTTGCCTTTTGCGCAGCGTTCTGCGCCTAATTTCCCATCCACCGACTTGTGTGGCGCGGATTATACCAAGAAATGAATATCACGACAACAGCACATTTTGTGAGCGACTGTACGCCGCTCGCAGCGACCTCTACGTTCCTGAGGTTTGTTAATCTTTTAATGGAATTAACCCGCGCCGCCGATGTCACTAGCGAAATAGCGTCACAGGGACTTAAAATTACTAGAATAGATAGATGATGTTAGACTTTAATAAAATTATGGCCTGATAGAGACGATACTTCAAGACAATACCTTTATTTTGGTGAATGTGACATGTCTAAAGCTTGCTTGCATGTCAGCTCTTTACACGTGCCAGCTACTGGCAAGGTAATGGTATTCTATGCAGTATTGCGACTCGGCCCCGTCCTTGAAATAAATAAATACATCCCCGCGTGGACACGCAGTACGCAACACGTGCTGGGGTTGCCCGCCTGGTAAGTAAATCGCACGTTTACTGATTACAAACCCACACTTTTCTGGGCGCGCCGTAAAAGTGTGGTGAAGTCCGTAGTGAAGCCGTGATGGTCTAGTGGTAGTGACACCCGCCTTACAATCGTGAGGTCGTGGGTTCAAATCCCGGTCCCGTTATAATTTATGTACGGAATTTAACACTGCTGGCTTTTCGGTGAAGGAAAACATCGTGAGGCAACCTGCATATGTCAGTAGAAGAAATTCGATGGCGTATGTGAATTCACCAATCCGCACTGGGCCAGCGTGGTGGATATGGCCCAAACACCCTTCGTGGGTAGGCCTAAGTCCTGCAGTGGACTATTAAAAAGGCTGATACAGTACAGTACAGTACGGCGCGCCCCTGCGTCTGCTGTGTACCGAGTCTGTCCCGAACTTCGAGATGCGTAGGTATGACTCACGTTCCGACCGTTTTTGTGAAGACGGAAAACTGCATAAATACCATTACTGTGCTACTAGCATGTAAGCGTACGCGGAGGGTTGCTAAATTGTCACGTGCACAGACGTGCAAGCTGCTAGTAGCAGACATGCATCGCAACGGCGGTGTGTCAGTTAGCGGCATGTGTTTTACCGGTTGAAGATTTTTTTTTGCGATAAACAATTTAAAAAAAATGTCGCGGCCGCAGACTTTAGATAAACAGATAGCTCGACGAAGCTTGTATTTGGGGATCAAACCATCCATCTGAACGAGCTCTGGGAAGACAACGGCGCTGTGTGGCCAGCACCGCTGTACACAGGAAAGCTGTTATTACAAGCTACGGAGTGTGAAGATCCGTGCTGGAGGGCACTGGTGCGTTCCCACGGAGATCCCAGTTCCCTATGATAAGCACAGAGGGAGGCCACCGAGGGGGTTTTAGTGGACAAGTCCACATAACCCGTTTGCTTCTTCTTCTTCTTTAGCCTTTCGCTATCCAGTTTCGGACATAGGCCTCTCCCAATTTACGCCATCCTGCTCGGTCTGCTGCCCTTGCGATCCAGTTCCGTCCTGCATGTTTTCGCACGTCATCTACCCAACGTTGTGGCGGGCGGCCTGGTGGTCTGGTATTCGCCCACGGTCTCCACTCAATCAAGCGTTTAGTCCAACAATAACTATCCATCCGAGCTATATAGCCCTGCCCAACTCCATTTCTTCCCAGCAATTACTTCAACCACATCTCTCAGTTTCGTTTTCCGCCTAATCCATTCATTTCTTTTACGGTCGCGCAAGGTGATTCCGAGCATAGCTCTCTCCATTGCTCTTTGCGCCACTCTGAATTTTTCAGCTTATCTCTGAGTGAGTGACATGGTTTCCGCACCGTACATGTACACGGGCTCAATGCTCTCCTGAAATACCTTTGCTTTTAGCTTCATGGATAGCCTGCCACGCAATATTTGCTTATTAGCTCCAAACGATGCCCAAGCTTGGGATATCCTTTCGGTTGCACCCCAACATAACCGGGTATCCGTTAAAGATTTCCCCCTCGTCAATAACAAAAAGGCCTTTACATTTTTTATAATTATTCTAGCTGACCCGGTTAACTTCGTCTCACTAAAGATCATTACATGATCAAATGCATAGCTTACGATTCTGTAAAGGACATATTTGTGCATGAGCCAAAGAAGGTTCTGAGTGTCATTGATGATGAGACGATGGTGACCAGATGGTGAGACGAAGTTAATCGGGTCAGCTAAAATAATTATACAAATATGAGAGCCTATAAAAGTTATAAAGCCTGCAGCCACGACATTTTTTTTAAATAGTTTATCGCAATAAAAAACTCTTCCACCCGGGAAAACACATGCCGGTAACTGGCATAACGCCGTCGCGATGCATGTCTGCTTACTGACAAACATTCATTTTTATAACTAAAAATAATAGATATGTCATACTAACAAACAAACAAACATGACAAATAGAAAGACACCTCACTACCGCCCTACACTGTCGATTTTTCTTCGATACGTAGGTACGTCGTGATGTCTTCCCTCCCCTAAAAGCCAATGATGTGAAATTCCGTACATAAGTACCAAAAAAAACATTGATACAAGAGTGGGATTTGAAACCATGACCTTACGATTGTAAGGCAGGTGTTCTATCACTAGACCAACACGGTTTCTACAAACTTACTTCCTATAAATAATAAAAAAATATTAGGGAAGTCCCCTACACACCGGTCTCTGACTCCAAACTAAGCAAAGCTTGTAATATGGCTGCCAATAAACACCAGCATTTTGGTCACGCGTCGCATCCACCAGAGACGCTCAGAACGTTACTACATATTTCTAAATACATACTTAGATAAATGATTACCAATAACAACCAGACACAGAGCAAACACCTATGATCATCACATAAATATTTGCCCTGGGTTGGAAACGAACCCACGCCTCTTTGATCCAGTAGTCAGGAGCCACCGAGGCAATCGAACTATGAACTAAATAAATAATCATAAGTACTTGGAATGACACTTCAATAGATTTTTACTCTCGACCCCAGTAGATTGTTTCGTACCCTGTATAATTACTTAGCTTTTGTTACTTAATTATTGTACAGTAAATGGTAGAGATGGGTAACGAGGATTAAGTTACTTATAAAATCGAATGACACTTATATGGGTCTGTCTTTGAGTGAAATACATTATAATAATATATTGTAGAATATTTCGTTTTAGAGGCTGAATCAAAATTATTGTTAGCTGTGAAGTAAAGTAAACTATTATTTTTACGCTTACGTTTAGCGCTTTTTACTTTTGTTTTTCGAGGTACACGAGCAAAAAGGGTTACAATATCGAAACATGATGTTTTCATGATCATCATTTAGGTTTAAGCCGAATTCAAAAACAGGGGTTTTTAATTCCACAACGAATTGAAAATTTATTTTCAGGCAACAATGTTCCACTGTCAAGGTACAAAAAACGACTTGGTGCTTTTGAGTGCCGCCAAAAGTGTACTTTGGTTACCGCCACAACTTATGAAAGTTTGCGGGTTGTAATTTTGTAAAAATGACTCTTGGTCGAGCTAAAAATTGTTTTATTTCAAACACTGTTTATTAAAATTACCGTAACTAAGTAAAAAAAGTAAGTTATAGTCAAATTTTCTACTCAAATCTCAGATTTTTGAAGTTCTACGTTCTCCAGGCGGACTCCATGACCGACGTCAGGTGGTAGTGTAACTGAAAAACACGTCAGGTGGCTAAGGGTTAAAAGGGCTGGTACAAAAGTGAGTCAAAATTGGTATTTAAAATGTTGTTTTTTAATGAATTTATTATAATCTCAAAGAGTTATCTTTGTGATAAGCATTTCAAAAATATGAAGCGAACGCAGGATTTGAACCATGCCCCTTCGGATCACTAGCCCGACGCTCTAACCACTGAGCTAGCTCGCCTCCTACGCAGGCTTCAAATTTCTGAAGTGCTTACATTTCCCAACTTATAGCGTTGGTGGCGCCACCTGTGATACCCGTATTAGACAGGTTATCACTCAACTAGAAGTTATTAGAACTTCTAAAGATTGACGAGAGATGACACACTGCTTAATCAATGTTATGATGTTTATTTTTTAAGTGCTTTCCACACTAGATTTTAATCTCAAAGAGTTATCTTATCTGCTTAGGAGGCGAGCTAGCTCAGTGGTTAGAGCGTCGGGCTAGTGATCCGAAGGGGCATGGTTCGAATCCTGCGTTCGCTTCATATTTTTGAAATGCTTATCACAAAGATAACTCTTTGAGATTAAAATCTAGTGTGGAAAGCACTTAAAAAATAAACATCATAACATTGATTAAGCAGTGTGTCATCTCTCGTCAATCTTTAGTAGTTCTAATAACTTCTAGTTGAGTGATAACCTGTCTAATACGGGTGTCACAGGTGGCGCCACCAACGCTATAAGTTGGTGTAATATAAGCACTTCAGAAATTTGAAGCCTGCGTAGGAGGCGAGCTAGCTCAGTGGTTAGAGCGTCGGGCTAGTGATCCGAAGGGGCATGGTTCGAATCCTGCGTTCGCTTCATATTTTTGAAATGCTTATCACAAAGATAACTCTTTGAGAATTTATTATAATCTAAGAATGACAGTTACATCAATTCGAACGAACTAAGTATTCGAAATTTGTCTGTACGTGCGATTTTCGCAACTATTGAAGTCGGCTGTGACATTTTTGGCAAAAAATAAATAATGAAATATTTGTGAATTGGAGGAATTTAAAACTAATATTAATTCTTTTACATGACGAGCGCACACCTCGCAATGAAAATCAAATGTAATTTCACGTATTCGACTCGACCTTGTTATTCGAATGCAAACATTATTCGGATCCCCAGCATTAATTCGATTAAAAATGTAACTCGAATAATCGCCCGTCTCTGAATAGGGTTTTTAACGCGATGAGATGAACGAATGGGGCTTGATTTACGTCTTAGGCTAAGGACTCACGAAGCGGTATTTAGCCGTGCCCGCCGCGGTTTCGGGCCCGCAGCTTCTGTAGAATGCAGGTTCTAGACCTATTTATAAAAAAAATAAGATATGCGTTTTACGTCCGCGGTGCGCATAGTTGTTTGCGGCTCCCGCTACACCGCGCATCGACGGGCAAAAGGTTCTTGAGTGGAGATCACGTATCGGCAAGCGCAGTGTAGGATATCCACCCACAAGGGACGCATGACTACATCAAGACCGCAGGTTCGCGCTGGATGTTAGCCGCTTCTGACTGGTCTCATTGGAGATCTATACGGGAGGCATATGTCCAATAGTGGACGTCCAATGGCTGAAACGACGACGACGACGACTGGCACCAGCGCCCTCCGAGTACAGCGGGACAATATTGTTAACTGATTTCTTTACTGAAGTGATACTTTCTTGAACCTCTCTCGTTTTTCTGACAGGTCTGACAGCTCAAAATTGACAAAAAAACGAGAGAGATTCTAGAACGTATCACCTCAGCAACAAGATCGGTTAACAGAATCGCCCTGCTGGGCTACTAAATTATAATGTGTTGCAATCTTTAACGTTAATCCATAATGTGTATGAAAAAAAATGTTCTTTTTGTGATAAACATTTCAAAAATTGACGCGCTCGCAGGATTTGAACCTGCATCTCTCTGGGATTCCAGCCCAGATGCTTTGTCCAAATTAAGCTAGAACGCTGTACTACGAATCATTTGTATGGAATAAAAATAATGTTTTTGGACTTTTGGCATTTAGAGTTTAGTGAAAAGTACAATATTTAATTTAAAAAACAAATTAAATCATAATAATAAATTAAATTAAGTAACCGCAAGATATATACCTAGTCGCGTGAGTAGTATTTATTTATTTATTTAATAACTAAAACGGCACAACAGTTATCACTTACATTAGTTAACATACATAGGTACAATTAAAAGTACCGCCAAACAGCGAAGCGGTTTGTAGGCAGGATAGCTCTCACATTAGGTACATAACTTAGTAACTATGTACAAGCGGATAGAAATACATTCCCGTGTTATTATAGGTACATGTGGGCAATGTAATGTCAATATCAATTGCCCATTAACATATTAAAAAAGTTAAACCGTAGTTCCGCCACCGCGCGTCGCGGCGTGCACGGGAGAATAACGTTCCGTGAGTTCTTTGCCTTACCCTCGAGAAAAGAATTGGAGTAACTGTTAAATGGATTAACTAAGTGTTAATGTGGAAAAAGGTTTATTGCTGAGGTCACAAGGTTTAAATTAAGAGGATTAATTAGCTTTCAAATTTATTTTTGGGGTTGCATTTTCATGTATTCACTTACATAAAGGATTAAAATAAAGGATCAAATATGTTTTTTAGGGTTCCGTACCTCAAAAGGAAAAAACGGAACCCTTATAGGATCACTTTTTTGTCCGTCTGTTCGTCTGTGTGTATGTCAAGACTCTTTATCTCGGGAACGCGTAAAGATATCGAGTTGAAATTTAAATTATATTCGTAAACCTATGAACTCTTGCAGTTGTGTAAAAGAAAAGCTTCTCAGTTACCGTATAAAAAAGTTAGAGCCGTTTATGTCGTAAAAAACGCATATTTCAACGCTCACAAAAATCAAAACCTACCGGGTACTGCTCGTTGATATAGAACTATGAAATTTGGCGAAAAGCATTGCCTCAGAGGACACATATAGAAATAAATCTAAAAACTGTACATTTTTATTTAAATCACATAAAAATAGGGCCTCAAAATTCACAAAACATGGGTTCAAAATTCAAAGTGTGTAAATTGTATCTTATAAAATAACTTCATGAGCACATGCTAAAACAGGTTTTTAATTATTTTAACAATATGTTTGTACGGAACCCTCGATGTGCGAGCCTGACTCGCACTTGTCTGGTTTTTTTTAAATAGTATCTAACTTATTGTTAAGTTATTATGTGGTATGGAAATAGATTGCTAAATAAAGTACTAATTTGTCTATCAGCATAATACAGCGCTTTATAAAAAGTGTACAAGCAGGTACCTACTAATCCGATAGGGGGCGATTCAGATCCCTATTATGAATTTCTTTTACAAAATTAGCTATGCCATACAAAATCACATGTCAGAATCTTTACTAATATTATAAATTCAAAAGAAGATAAATATTTGCTAGTTTATTGATTTGTTCCTCTTTCACGCAGGAACGAAGCAACGGATTGACTTGATTTTTAGGCATGACATAGTGTGAAAGAAGTCAAGTGATGTTGTTTTTAAACTTTCGCGATTTGAACACATTATTATTATATACTAGGGGACTAATCGCGCACTAAAATTACGAGATAAATAAATACCTCATCATCCCAACGTTTCGGCCGAGTTGCACCGACCGTCAGTCTACCCGTGACCATGGTCGATGCAACTTGACCGAAACGTCGGGATGATGAGGTATTTATTTATCTCGTAATTTTAGTGCGCGATTAGTCCCGTACTATATAATAATAAAGTCAAGTGATATGGGCTACTTTTTATCCCGAAAAAATAAAAGGTTAAAGGATAGCACAAAATCTGAATATCACGCCGGCAAAGCCGCGGGCAAAAACTAGTTATGTATAAACTATACGTAATATTATGTATTTTTACTCAAATGTATTAGCTCATAGTAAAAAATGTTCATAGATGTGATTTGAATGACCCTTTCCCAGCTTAGTCAATAACATAATAAATAACCCTTTCTGTGTACTTATATAGGGTACACGAGTGTACGCGTGTGTGTTATTTCTAACTGACTTCCAAAGCGGTGGAGATTCTATGTTCGCCTGTTGTATTTTTTTTGTGTATGTTCATCGATAGTTTCGCCAATTGTGAACCGAATCTAAACATTCTTTCTTAGTTCAAAAGGGTATACTCCTTCCTAGGAGTCGAGACCACCTTTGGTCTCATTTACTTAAATTTTACAGAAATCGGCTTAGATGTTTTTGAAAAATCACAAATAATATATTTTTGCGAAAAATAATTTATTTGTTGAATGTTTGGATAATTTTACATAGACGTCAGAGCAAATAAAAAAATCAAGAGGGAACGTAGTAGATCAGTCAAGTGAGGCCGGTTTTTTATACATGTGTGTGTGCGTCGGTGTTGCGCCGCCATAGTTCTACTGACAAGCCAAGGCGTAGTTTCCTTGTAAGTGTATGTGTGATGTAATAGGCTATTTGACTAGTTTTTGGAAATCGTTTTAAATTATTCGTTAGTACATAATAAACACACTATATTTATATTTCCGAGAGATCTACTGTATTAACAATGAAAATCAGTGTTAAAGAACAGATATTTAAGATCCCGTCAAAAACGACATTCTGTTATGGCGCTGGTCTTTGACGTCACTCACTAGTAAATAACGTTAGTTAATACTATACTAGATAATATAGATACGCTAGTTCACATCTAAAAATTGACAACAAAAACTTTAAAAATAACTTACAGATCCAATAATATTACTCAAATCACAAAACACAAATTACACAAACAACAGTCAATCGAGAAATTCTTGTTTACTATCATGTGACGTCACCAGAGTTGCCGCTCTTCTTAGAGCGTTCACGTCACAGGTAAAATATCAAAACAATATCGTATTTTATTTCGTGTGATTTGCAAAAATTAGGCATATTTTAGTTTAAATAAAGTGAAATACGTCTTTTTCAGGCTATTATCTTTAAGGATTACCACAATCAATAGTATATTTTCAATGTTGTCAAATAGCCTATTGTCTGTACACGGCAAGGCGTAGTTTTGGTCGGCCTCACTTGTTTGTTCACAGCATTCTGTCTTTATTTTTTTATTTGGTCTGAGACATAGACATAGATTGATCGAAAGTTCAAATAAACTGATGGGCAATTTGCAACATTTGTTGTAGCTAATATCTGGCTGATATTGCTAAGGCGTCAGACGTTGATAAACGACATTATCGATGTATTCGTAGCACAGATGGCAGTTACTAATATTTTATTTTTCAGGGGTTTTGTGAGAGAATGGATATGTGACGAAACGAAAAAGATATTCTTTGTTTGTGAAGTTCTAATCATGTCTATAATTAATTTTACTTTACTAAGTAAACTCTATAATAAAACACCGCAATCGAATAATTACTAAAAAATAAAATTGGGCTCTTTTCGTTTTTGACCGTTAAAACGGAGGAGGTAGGTACTTACTCAATTCGACGCGTTTATTTTTTTTTATGTGTAATTACGTATAACTTTTTACGTAGTAAATCAATTTTAATAATTCTTTTTTTATCCAAAAAAGTATACTTCGAAATTGGTCCCATTTAAATTTTATCGAAATCGGCTGAGCCATTTTTGATAAATCAACAATAATGTGAAATTGCTACATCGATCCGTGCGTACTACGAGTATTCGCGAATTATGTAGACGGTTGAAGTCGGTCATGCTATTTTTTGCGAAAAATAAATATTATAATTATTACTTTTGATTGGCTTCTAATAATTTTATTTAAATGAGTTTGATTAATAAATCAACTAAGTATACCATTTTGAAAATTATTAAATTTTATAACTATACTTACTTACTCCTCTGGCGCAACGACCCAAAATGAGTCTTGGTCTCCACCAGAGAACGCCATTGGTCACGGTCCAGCGCTGTCTCTTCCCACTCGTCCGCCTGGAGCTCACGCAGGTCGGACCGCACGGCGTCAGTCCAACGGTATCTGGGCCGACCGACGGGTCTGCGGCCGCTTGCTACCCCAAGATAGGCCTTCTTGACACTGCGATCCTCCCGCATCCTCAGCAGATGGCCCACCCAGCGAAGTCTTTAAGCCTTAGTTTCTCCTATGATATTGGGTTCAGCGACCAAATCCTCTATCTCGGCGTTCTTCCTTACTCTCCAGCTACCGTCCTCTCGTTGAGTTGGTACCAGAATTTTCCGCATTATTTTTCTCTCTGCTACTAAGAGTTTATTCTCTTCTTTTAGGGCTAATGTCCAAGCTTCACTCCCATACATCAAGATCGGTCTAATGACCGTTTTGTAGATACGGATCTTGGTTTTACGGCTTAGCTTATAACTATACGGAATAGCTAACTTTTTTGCGTATTTCAGGAGTAGGTAAAGTAGGTAGTGACACAGAAAAAAAAATTTAAAGGGTTTGGCACACTGAATGCGTTCTGAGGTCTGCGGTCAGTTCAAATTGACAGCAGCCCGCATTATGTATGAACAACGTAGTCAGTCCCTTCAAATTTTGTTGAGATACCTATGCGTTATGAAGCCATGTTGGTCTAGAGGTAGTGATACTCACCTTACAATGGTGAGGTCATGGGGTCAAATCCCCAGTCCCATACCAATGAGTTATTTGGAATTTATGTTCGGAATTTCACACCACTGGCTTTTCGGGAAGGAAAACATCGTGAGGCAACCTGCATACGTCTGTTGAAGAAATTCGACGGCGTATTCACCAACCCGCACTGGGCCAGCGTGGTGGATATGGCCCAATCACCCATCGTGGGTAGGGCTGCGTCCTGCAGTGGACTATTTAAAAAATAACTGGTACAGAACAGTAGGTTCTGGTCGTGCGATCACGCAGCCCTGCCCGCAGCGCCCGATACATTGACCGGTTCCCCTGTCTGGACAGCTGACCGATTGCCCTGACCGACGATTTTGTTCATACAAAATGCGGGCTGCGTTCAATTTGACCTGACCGCAAAACGCAGAACGCGTCTAGTGTGGCAAATCTTTAGAAGTACATGTTACGAGTCTTTAGCATGCTACTGCTGCATGCAGTCAGGCACGGTAATGATATAACTACCGTGACTCAGGTAAGAAATAGTACCTTTAGTGATGACTACAAAAAAAACTATGTATATGTAGTGTATCATATCAGTCTCTAGCAGCCATATCACAGGCTTTGCTTAGTTCGGGGTCAGAGCCCATGTGTAAGGTCCCCTAATTTATTTATTTACAGTTTCTTCAATTTCTTACTTACCAGAACATAAATAATATACTCTTTTCAACACACTTGCTCATAAAGTGGCTCTAATTTCACCGCAATTAGGCACATAATGACACTTTTTAGTTGCTTTGTTCTTAAAAAAAGTTTCGATACAAAAAAGATCGTGTTCAATAGTAGGTGAGTACGGCCGCCAAAAATTGTACATTTGGGGAAAAATATCTGTTCCGTTCATATGATGAGTATTAAGAATTCCGTTATTTTATTTAATGATATGTTTGAAGTGTATTCTGGTTCACACTAACATGTTGTTTCATAAATAAATAATTTAAACTTATATTGGTTGTCTCTAATGAGCGCATATTATTTTTTTTGTAAAGGCTTGTTTTAGTTTCCATACAAAAATCGTGTGTCCCACTAAGATGTCTTCTACTAAGTAGTCACATAAATGTATTCCCAGTAGTTTTTTACCAGGAAATTTTGGCATTTTACATTGTTCCATAAATTTGCTAACTTATAATTAATCCTTTTAAGTAACTAACGTAAAAATAAATACTAAAGTAATTGAATATATAAACGTCTCACTCTTTTTCCCGAATGATACTTCACGCAAGTCACCGTAATTATTAACGATAAAAGAGCTACATTCCAGCTCCTTAAAATACTTTTGAGTCATGGCAACACCATCCCCAGGTTAGCCAACATATGGGAAGAAATCGCCATTTTGTTTTCTGAGAAAGTGGTCTTCAAAGTGGTCGGCGCTTTTGTCTCGAGAGTTTTTATTATTTTCAAGTGAGAAAATGCACGGTAAGAACTCTCATTTACTAAATTATTTTTAGTTGTATGTATAGATATACTATTTCTGTAACAAATCAAACTGTGTGGCGTGCTACAACTATAAAACTTACACGAATAAATATTTTTTAGGTTATGTCCAGAGTTATTTTGATTCACGAATGATACCGTATGTTACTAATGTGTTACGTAACATTCGTGAACAGTTTTTAAGCGTAGTATACACTACAGAATATAAAATTAAGAGACTTTAGAACTTGTCTTTTTTGTGCGAAATAAATGCGTGTCAATGTGTTAATCTCTTTTATTTTTCTTAAAATTATCTTTTAGTAATAATCGTGTTATATTCACATTATTTTATTTCTTTTTAAATTATAAGTTTGGTCTTTTACATTAAATGTAACATACCGATTTATATATTTTTGAACATGTGATTTAACCGACTTCAAAAAAAGGAGGAGGTTCTCAATTCGACTGTATTTTTTTCTGCATTTCTCCGGACTGGGTGAACCGATTTGAAAATTATTTTTTGTTTGAAAGGAGATATTTCCGAAGTGTCCCATTGTCACCCAGGTCAGGATGATGGGAAACCAGGGAAATTGACAGCAACTCTAACATTTTGTAGGCACGTGTAATGTGATTTGTGTATTTTCTAAATCTATTGAACTACATATATGCTTTTGGAACTGGTCAATTTATTTGGCTGAGCTGATGGTGGAACCTTTTATACCCAAGAAGAGGGAGTTCATCAAAAATTCTTACAATACGAGACGCTTTGGCTTTAAGGCAGTTAAGACAGGGCGATTGAAGTCGGTTTCACATTTTTTGTGATAAAATAAAAGCGTCATCTCGTCCCAAGCTAAGCAACCTAATGCTTGTGTTATGGTAACGAGATGACTGATAAACTACTTGTATACATTTTTTTGTTTTGTAAATACATATATATTATAGATAGAAAACACCCAGACCCGGAACAAATGTCTGAAAACCATGCAAACATATTTGTTCCATGCGGGGATCGAACCCGCAACCTTCTGCGTCTCAGACGGGCTTTTACCCAATGCGCCACAGAGGTCGTCACTAAAGCAAATATTTAATTACCTTTTTAGATGGTGTTAACGGCGGCGGAAAAACAGAAGCGGTACAGAGAGCGAATGCGAGCTAACAACCCCGAAAAGTTTGAAGAAGCCAAATTAAAAAATGCGGCGCGGAATAAACAAAGAAAAAAAATTAGCGAATGTACGGAAAAAGAAAAAGAAATCTTAAGGAAACAGTGGAGAATTAGAAAAAAAAGGATAAAAAATAAAGTAGAAGTAAATGTTGCAGAAAACAGGAGTATTAATCACACTGATAACAAAGCACTATTAGCAGAAAAGAAAAAGTACCAAAGACATTTGGCTATTGTAAAAAATGGCTACGAGACAAAAATCGGCAATATGTCAAAAAATATTACAGCACTTAAAAAGAAATGTTACCGCTTAATAAAAAAACAACAATCATTGATTGCATGTATCGAAGAACTGAAAGCAAAAAACACAGAATTGCTTTCAAATAACGTTTCTATAAATACTGTCCAAGATGACAATGGAATGTCACCACTTTCTAAAACCGAAAGCTTTATAGACAAGAACATACCTAATATATCTACACCAGAAAAACAAAAAGTAAAAAAACAGCTTCTTAATTATAACGTTATAACTGCTGCTCCACAGAATACTTATGAACAGTTAAAAAATAATAAAGACCGTAATGTTTTCAAAAGTATAGTCGAGAATGATATAGTGAAGAAGTACAAGACCCAAAGTGTAACTACAGCTGTATTAGGATTGAAAGGAAGAGCTCGTCACAGAGTAAACACTTTGATGAAAAATAACATGATTATAGACGAAATCAAACAGTTCTATGAAAAAGACGACGTTAGTCGTGCAACAGCCGGAAAAAATGAAGTTAAGACTTTAAAGAAAAAGAAACAACAACGACGCTATTTATTGAAAAGTTTGAAGGACCTTTACAAAAAATATAGGTTGGAAGGTGGCAAAGCAAAATATACATCATTTAAAAAGTACCGGCCTTTCTACGTTTTGCGTCCTAAACTTTCAAATAGAGAAACGTGTGGATGTATAAAACACGAAAATATTATGATAAAAATTGAAAAATTAAAAAATTTGGGAATGCTTGATACCAAGGATCTAGATGCAATCTTGAGTAAAGTACAGTGCGACTTAAATTCGAAAGAATGTGCTTATGGAGAATGCAATGATTGCAAAAATAAGTTACTTACTTCCTTTAACTGGGGCAGTCACAGTCAAAGTGAAATTGTTACTTATGAAGAGTTTAAACTAGAGAAACACGAGTACATGAATAAAAAGAATAATGAAAGAGCAATAACTAACAAGATGGGAAAGAAACAGACAAGTGAATCATTGGAAACATTAGTAGAGAAATTTAACAAAGATATTAATGTCATCAAAAAACATGTGTATAACATTAAACACCAGTATTACCAGTACACAACATGTATCAAAAATTTAAAAAACGATGAGTTAGCAGTACATATTGACTTCAGTGAAAATTATACCTGCAAACTTGCAACAGAAGTTCAATCTATGCACTTTGGCGGAGCGAAACCACAAATAACTATCCATACCGGAGTTTTATACTCCGGTAATGGAATCAAGCCACAAGCATTTGCTTCCGTATCACCTAACAACGAACATGGTCCAGAGGCGATATGGGCCCATCTGGAACCTATTCTGAAACATATAAGAACAGAATATCCGGCTGTCACAGGTTTACACTTTTTTTCTGATGGGCCCACCAGTCAGTATAAGCAAAAAAAAAATTTTTTTTTGTTTTCTAAGGTGACAAAATTATTAGGATTTCCATACTCTACGTGGAATTTTAGCGAAGCTTCCCATGGCAAAGGCGCCGCCGATGGGGTTGGTGGCGCGATAAAACGCAGACTTGATGACAATGTGTCACAGGGTACAGATATACCAAATGCTGAAACAGCATTCAAAGTTCTCCAAGACTCGGGAACTTCTATAATGACCTTTTATATTTCAGATACAGATATTGCCAAGTACACAATATCTGAGACTCTGACTCCAGTACCACAGACTATGGCTCTTCATCAAATTGCTAACACGGAGACAGAGAACAATATTAAATTCAGATGTTTGAGCTGTTTTTGTAGTGAAATGCTGTCATCCAAAGGTTATTGTGGATGCTTGGATGTTAAAAACCACATGCTTGTTCAAAATAAAGAATTAGAAAAAGAGAATGAGATTGAAAATAGCCCAGATATGAAAAATAAAGTAAAGCGAGTTATTAAGCGAACTAGGAAAATGTCGGAATTAAGTGAAATGAGTAATTTGGGGCAACAGGAAGAAAACAGGAATAAAAATAAGATTTGTAAAACTGACAAAAACAAGAATAAGACAAAAATAACAGTATTAGCGGACGTTACATACAGATCGGAGAATTGTTCATTCTATAACAAAACTTTTGGCAATAATAGTCCACTGAAGCTCACAAAAATCAAAAAATCTGATACGTTAAATATAGCCGATAAAGTAAACATAAATATAGACAATCCGACCCCATCCACATCAGGATTGTGTGGAAAACAAAATATTACACACACAGCGAAATTTTTTAGTAGGACGCAAGCAATCGCTGATTCTGATGCAAGCAGCACAGAATCAAACGATGAATTTTCCGTACATGATACCTCAGATGACGAGATATTTATACCCGATTATGACTCATTTTCAACATCAGAAGAACTGGATGAAAATACTGAAAAGGAAAAAGATAAAGAAATAAAGTCTATGCAAAGCCATGGCGACACCGCAAATAATAAAGTTGAAGAAAAATCTAAAATATGTAGTAAAGAACCATTTGAAAAGACTGAAATGATCAAAAACACTGACAAAGACCATGAACTCCTAAATACTGAACGAGAAAATCATTTTAGTGTAGATGGCAGCGTATTAGTACCTAGCGACCCCTTTTCAGTAAATACAGAAACAAAATCAAAGAATAAAGAAGACATGGAGCTAAAAAGATTGAACAGTATTGGCGAAATTGAAACAGTTAAAGAAAAGTCAGGAAATTGCAACAAAATACAATTTAAGAAGCCTGATATAATCACAAACACTGACAAACACCGTGAACTCCCAGATGATACCGAAGAAGAAAAACATTATAGTGTAGGTGATAGCGTATTGGTGAGATATTTCCAAAGACAGTGTTGGAAATATTATGTAGGGTTCATAGAAAGTGTAGAAGTAGATGAAACCGTAAGTTATTCTGTACGGTTTTTAAAGACAAATTATAAACCAACATTAAAATTTGTACCTACAAAAAGAGATCGTGATGTTGTTCCCCAAATAAGTGTGGTAAAAAAAATTGAGCTAGAATCACACGGGAAAGCATATTTGTTAAAAGATTTGATGAGTGATCAAATTTATTTTGAATCCTGATAGATAATCGCAAGCTTACTTGTACCTACCTTTGCATATATTTTAATTATTATTCGTGATTCTCTGCATATTTTTTTATTATTATGTGTTTATAATTTGGAGGTACGAGGAGAATAAGGGTTTTAAACGACTATTTGTATTTGTAATTTCTTAAGTAATGTCCAAAGTACATTTTTGGTTCCAAAGAACTTCCAAAAATCGTTTTGTTTTACTAATTTTTAAATGTGTATTGGTCAATAAAAACATGTCTGTATCTCTTTTTTTATAAATAAAATACATACAAAAAAATGTGTTTTATTTTACATCATGTACATTGTACATGTGGCTTAATAAAGTTCACATGTGTTACTTTCATTCACGTATGTTACCGTGTGTTACAAATTCACGACTGTTATTGTACAATTTTTGGCGGCCATACTCAGGTACAAATAAATTAATGAACCTATGAAAACTCATTATTTTAGTCTATGGCCGATTGCCATTGCGCGCGCATAGGAAATCTGATTATTTTTTTCCGGCATTTCAAAACGTTTTTCACAGCTCGTTTTCACTGTTGAAAATATTTTTCTAGTATTATTTTATTCATAACTGTGTTGAAAAACATCGTATGCTACACGTGAGTATTGACGATTACCGTCCTCGGCTCTCATAATCATAATACTCAATGGCGCCTCAGCGGTAATCTCCAACATTACACACTTATACTATAATGTACTATTTATTAAGAAAATTCGCGTTTGTCTTGTACTTATATAGTTTATTCCAAACCTAGAGAACTCTGAAAACTGATGTGAACTAAGCAGTTTTTCAAAAGAAATTGTGACATTGTAATGGACTTGATTGAGATTAAATGTTGTTAAAATTCGTGTTGCGTGTGTAAAGTTAAGATTAATGGTTGAATGTCAGAGTTAAAAAAAGCCTGAATCTTTTTTTTTCAAGCAACGATATTAGGAGTACGAAATACTGCGTGAATTTTAAACCCTCTTGATGTCTACTGTTTTGTGTTTCTTTGATTTTGTGTAGGTATGTGTAATATTAAGTATGACTTAATAATATATAATCAGACAAGTACGAGTCGGATTCGCGCACTAAGGGTTCCGTACTGTACGGAAGCCCCCCAAAATATTGATTTTAGTTTAATTTATTTATTTTTTATTTAAGTAAATATACGGCTAAATATTCTGTAAATATTTCAACACATAAATAAATATTTTTGGACATCTTACATACGGCCTCTGACACCAAACTAATCAAAGCTTGTGAAATGGCTGCCAGAGACTGATATACTACATATACTTATTTTTAAATACATACTTGTATAGAAAGTAACTAAATAACTCCCAGATACACAGCAAAAACACTTATGTTCATCACATAAATATTTGCCCTGGGTGGGGATCGAACCCACGCCTTTATGATCCAGAAGTTAGGGTCACTAACCACTGAGCTACCGAGGCAGCCAATGATCTATTATCATTATTAATATCGAGAAAAATCAGGTGTGTCGTATAGGATCCCTTAAACATAATCTTTATTCTGTGTTTAAAATAGATCATCTGTGAAAATTTCAGCTCTCTAGCTATAACGGTTTATGAGATACAGCCTGTTGATTGAGAGACAGACGGACAGCGAAGTCTTAGTAATAGAGTCCCGTTTTTACAATTTGGGTGCGGAACCCTAAAAATATTCAAGATATTTAAAATATCTTAAAATTTTATATCAAAGTGTGTTTAAAATATTATATTGCATTAAGATTTTGTAACCTAATAAAGATACAGGTATAAGATATAGGTATTATTTTGTTTTTACGTTTACACCGTCCTTGTCGTATTTACGTTTCCTCGCATCCAAGAGAGGTTGTCTGGAAGAAATCGCTTTTAGCGATAAGACCGCCTTTTGTGCCTTTTCCGTCTTTGTTTCTTTTGTTATGTTTCTTGTTGGTGTCAATAAAGTGTTGTTGTATTGTATTGATACAGATATAAGTTAAAAAAAAATCTTATATATTTCTTAAAAAAAAATGCAGGAAAAGCTTCAGTTAGGTAAAAATCAGTTATGTCAGAGCCTTCAGGCAGTTTAAAAACTCTGACACCAGGGCTAGCCACCCGGCTTTTACAATTTTTACTAGTTTCTCGCAAATGGTAGCATAAAATTTGTACATAAAATTAAAGTACCTATTTCTACCCTCAATCTACCCGTGAGCAGGATATTGATTTATGACGTATAATTTAATTTATATGTATAACTATATATATGTTTTTATATAATGCGCACCCCGTCCATTATTTATACGCTATCTATCCTCTCCATCCTAAGGTTGCCTGGCAGAGATCGCTATTAGCGATAAGGCCGCCCTTTGTTACACTGTTTTTGTATCTTTATTTCTTCTTATTATGGTTATTTCTTGGTGTGCAATAAAGCGTTTATCTATCTATCTATCTAGCTAATCGTGTAGCAACACGATTGAAACGTCGGGATGACGAGGTATTTATTTATCTCGTAATGTTATTTATTTTTTTTACTTCAGACAGAGTCCATACATTTACAATACAATTAAGAATTAAATAAAAAATCAAAAACAAATATCCATTAGCCTAAATAATACATAATATAAATACATAGCTTGAATAGACATAACGGGACCATAGCTTTAAGTTTATTTTTATTTAGTGCCACTTAGCATAATTTCGAAGGACTAGGAATGGTAGTGGCAACATTCCTGGGGTAACGCTGGTAACAAACGCTGCTGATTGTTTCCAAGGAGGTTTCAAGCGATATCGCATGATCGGCCGATGGGCGGTGCGAGATGAGATGTCACTTGTCAGTGGTAAAGAGAGCTGGTTCGGAGAGGTTATGTTGTTGAAATGTGTTCAGAACGGCTCGAGTTGTGATTCTTGATAGAATGGTGCGCTGCGGAACGCCATGTCCTTCGCGTAAAGTTTTCTCTATAATTGTAGTCATACGTAATCTTCTGTGAAATAAACTGATTGTTCGTGACGTCGCAATTTATCTCCTCGCCCGCTTAACCTACGCCACGCCACACTGAAGCATTGTTGGGTCAGATGGTATAAAATCATTACCACATTGAATCACCATAACTGATGCGGATCCTTTTATGGAATCGACAGACATAATAGTGTTTTTGTATAGCATTATCTAATTTCATGTTGACATAATGATTTGTACTATTATAAATAAAATACATATTATGTATCAATACTTATATATGCTTGTATGGTATTAATCTTTAGTTGTTGTTTTACCTGAAATAATCTTATTTTAATAAATGGTAAGTAATTAAAAAAAATATATATATGTATATATATATATCTGAATTAAAAAAATATACATAAATATACCTACATACATGGTAGTAATATAAATAAATCAATAAATAAATTTAAGTGCACGATTAGCCTCGACTAAATGTATGGAATAGCTGCTTTTTTGAGATTTGATAAAAGTCATCACAAAAGTTTTGATATTCAGAGTAAGCCCCGAAAGAGATGTTAGCTGTTTACCAATAACCCTGTATAATAATAATTCTACACTATAATGAGATTATGAATATTACAGCGAGTTTTTGAATTGTGTGAATGCACAGGCGTGGTCGGCCATTTATTTCGGAATGACAATGGAGCCTGATTCCCGGTGCTCTCAGCCGTGAATAGCCACGTGATACATCGTTGTAGAATCGCCCGACTCTCGATGTTGAGATGGGGGACATATTTTATTACTCTATATAACATACCGTATATATGCTGTTTTTAAACTTTCGCTATTTGAACACATTATTATTATATACTACGGGACTAATCGCGCACTCAAATTACGAGATAAATAAATATCTCATCATCCCAATGTGACCACGGTCGATGCAACTCGGCCGAAACGTCGGGATGATGAGGTATTTATTTATCTCGTAATTTTAGTGCGCGATTAGTCCCGTAGTTTTTTTTTTTATTTATTTATTTGATAAATTACAATGATAGATAACTCGGTCATACATTGTCTTAAAACCTAGATTAGGTTTGTCTAGACAATCTAGTTCTCTTAAAATAACAGTATTAAATATTCTGTGCTACAAAATACATTTTCATGCATAAACAAATATAATATATACATATTAGTGCAGTGTAGTATATAATTATAGTACCGTATATAGTTTGACTAGGTGTTTGTCAGCGATCACCGACGGAAATTAAAAACAAATTAAGCAACGTTCCGCACGGTCAGTATTTGGATGGGTGACCGCGGTTGGTATTTTTAACTGAGCGCTACAGTAGCTCGGATGACACGTTAAATTGTAGGTCCTGGTCGTTTTAACCGTTTAGCCATGTCAGCCTTCAGGCGGCGTAAAAACACTGACACCAGGGCTAGCTACCCACCTAACCGAGTCGAATAGATTTTTATTCATTAACATTTTGATTTAGCATCTCTTTTAGATAATAAGTTAGATTAATATTATTTATTGTTATTTAAGTGATTGAAAGAACTTAATAATAGTAATTAATTAAATAAAACCTGTACTTACAAAATTATCTATAAGATCGGTTCTTTTGATACGTGTAACTATATAAAAAAATATTGTAGTACCGTAGCATGGTTGGCCATTTATGTATTTCAAATGACAATGGAGTCTGATTCCAGGCTCTCTCAGCCGTGAATAGTCACGTGATACATCGTTGTAGAATCGCCCGACTGTCGATTTTAAGATAGGGGTCATATTTTACGGCTTGAGTACAACTGCCTCTATGGCTCAATGGTTTGTGACCTTAACTCTAGGGTCAAAGAGGCGTTGGTTCGATTCCCACCCAGGGCAAATATTTATGTGTCGAACATAGGGGTATGCTCTATCATTTTTTTCATCATCATTTCAGCCATAGGACGTCCACTGCTGGACATAGGCCTCCCCTAATGATTTCCAATAAGACCGGTTGATAGCGGCTTGCATCCAGCGCGATCCTGCGGTCCTAATAAGGTCATTCGTCCACCTTGTGAGTGGACGACCTACACTGCGCTTGCCGGTACGTGGTCTCAACTCGAGAACCCTTCGACCCCATCGGTCATCAGTTCTCCGCGCTATGTGCCCTGCCCATTGCCACTTCAACTTTCCAATCCGCTGGGCTTTGTCGGTAACCTTGGTTCTTCTACGGATCTCCTCATTTATGATTCGATCTCGCAGAGAAACTCCGAGCATAGCCCTCTCCATGGCTCGTTGGGCTACTTGGAGCTTACTAATAAGGCCCATAGTGAGAGACCACGTTTCTGTGCCATAAGTTATCACTGGCAACACACACTGGTCGAAAAATTTCGACTTGAGGCACTGAGGTATGTCGGACGAGAAGACGTTACGCAATTTTCAAACGCTGCCCAACCGAGTTGGATTCGGCGATTGGCCTCTTTCTTGAAGTCGGACCTACCTAACTGGACTACTTGTCCTAGGTAGACGTACGAGTCAACGATTTCAAGAACCGAGTTCCCAACTATATGTTCTATGTCTGGGTGTTATTTAGGTATTATCTAAATAATAGAGTGTAGCTGAGTACTGGGAGAGATCTATAAATAATTATGTATTTAAAAATATGTATATGTCGTATATATGCATCTGGCAGCCATATCACAAGCTTCGCTTAGTTTGGGGTCAGAGACCGTGTGTTAGATGTCCCCTACCCTAATATTTATTTATTTAACTGTACTGTACTGTACCGCACAATATTCGGTCTAGTCTTACAGATTTACGAATATTTGCTGTTTGCATGCCAACAGGCTATTTTAGCAATAATTTTATTTCAGAATGTATACCTACATTCTGAAATAAAATAATTGTATAAAATATTGTATTGTATATAAAACATCGCAATCTTTTTAACAAGGTCTTTCTTTCAGCAGGCTCATTTCAAAACATTTGTACCAAAATCTAATTTTCCCAACAATAAACCAATTACAGGCAAAACCTTTACAAAATTACAAAATAAAGAAAGAATTTGTTGTACCTACTACGATTGTGTTATAAGTAAACTTTTTCATTGCAATATTAACAGATTTTTTACTAATTTGGTGAACATTTCTTGTGTACCATTGACCTGTTAAACAGACCGTGCAGTAGACAAAGCTTGGTAAAATAAAAAGATTAGGGTAAGCGTGCACTATATTGACCAAAACTATCTATAATAATAATATTGTGGTCGTCGGATGTTGTTTTACTTTATCGATAGCGAGAAATAGTAGTACTCAAAGTCTGGACCGATCTAGTTAAAATAATAAATAAATAAATATTTTGGGACATCTAGCGTTCGGCCTCTGACCCCAAACTAAGCAAAGCTTGTGATATGGCTGCCAGAGACTGATATACTATACTTATTTTTTTAAAAACATACTTACCTATATACAGATAGTAACTAAGTAACACCCAGACACAGAGCAAACACACACACAAACACAAAATATTTGCCCTGGGTGAGGATCAAACCCACGCTTCTTTGATCCAGAAGTTAGGGTCACTAACCACTGAACCACCGAGGCAGTCGATAAGGCTGCCAGTTGCCGCACAATTTTTCGGCCGCTCTATACGAGTATTATGTTATTTGTTTATAGGTATTTTTGTCGATGTGAACAATAAAAAGTCTATTTAACAACAGTTGTTAGAAAAAAAAGTATACCATACATAACTATAAATATTACCTTACAGCGTAAGCTACTAAAGGTAAAGTGCATGCAAACATGCATTTATAGCTATTGTTTTTTACTGCTTTCCCTTATTTAGTAAAAAAAGCGGTGATATACAAAATAAACAGTGCGTGGAGTCACTCTGCGCGGAAGAAGTGAAACTTTGACGCAATAATGCTTTCATACCATCCATGGTAGCCTTATACGTTTAACGCAACCTTGTCGGAAGTCGCTTTAGAAGTTTAACTTCAAAATGTAAAAAGAACAATATCAGGATACTACATAAAACACCGGTTTTCACTCACATATGATATACGACCGGGCCGCTGGGAATCCGACCGGTTTCGGAGTAAATTAGTACTCCTTCATCAGGGAATACGCGCGCTCCCGTCGACTGGCACACGCACACTGTTTTAATGAAGTGAATATCAGGATAATTTTCCGCGAAGTAGGTAACGCTTTATTTAATTAACTATATATAGGTAATTCTAAATAAACACTTTCCGCCTTACCACAAAAGATTTAAACACACCTTAATCACTGTTTTACCGATGTATTTGTACTGTTAAACATTGTCTAAAGCGTGCGCAAAACTTTTGTAGTAAGACGGCTAGATTACAAATCGATGACTAAGCCAACTAGTGCACGTGTACCTTGAACGAAAGACAAAAATCCGCCAAAAAACTGCTACGAAAAAGTAGACAGTAGGAGTTGGTAACAGTGGTTTAGTTATTGATTGTCTTGTTTATCTACACATTGATAAATTGTTGTAAAATAAGAAAAAGATACAAATCACTTTGTAGAGCTTGCATTTGCAAGTTTGTGTAGACGGTGAACGGAAACGATTTTCACAATGGTATGTTGAGAAAGATACTTATGAACAAAAAGATTGTTTTGTCATGGTTAATAGTAAAACATTGAAAAATAAAACTGTACGCAAGAAGTAACATTGAAACAAAGTTAAAAAAACAACAATAAGGAGAGAATTTAAGTTAATGCAGAGACGCTTCGCTAACTGGTTGATGGCGGTCCATAATATTCGTTATCCTTTGACGAAATACGAGCCGTTTATTTATTAAATATACATGTTCGAGGATGTCGTTGTAGTTATTACTATCTACCTATTATTATGGAACAAATAAAGGCTCTAAAATCGCAAAAAAGTTGTTCCCTATAAAAAGTTTACTAACAACGAAATGCAAAGAACAGCGTTTTGTAACGTGTTATAACGGGGTAGGTCTCAATGTAAAGTAATAAGTTGTCAAGTATGTGTCGAGACACGCGTATGATAGGCTTCCGTAGATGGTGTTGATGATCATACTAATATTATAAATCCGAAAAGTTTGTTGATTTGTTCCTCTTTTACGCAGCAACGGAGCAACGGATCGACTTGACTTTTGGCACGGATATAGATTAAGGGCGGGAAAGTGACATAGGCTACTTTTTATCCCGAAATTAGGTTCCTGTGGGATATCACAAAAGTCAAATTTCACGCGGGCGGAGCCGCGGCCAAAAGTTAGTAATATTATAAATCCGAAAAGTTTGTTGGTTTGTTCCTCTTTCACGCAGCAACGGAGCAATGGATTGACTTAATTTTTGGCATGGATATAGTTCAAAGGCCGGAAAGTGACATAGGCTACTTTTTATACCGAAAAAATAAAAAGTTCCTGTGGAATAGCACAAAAGTCAAAATAGCTCGCGGGCGGAGACGCAGGCAAAAGCTAGTATACTATAAACTCAGAAAGTTTGATAATATCTTCTATTTCAGGCCACTATTCCTTTAATTTTGGCGACCTATATCTCAAATGGTACACGTGACAAAAAAATGCTTATTCAAACCTAAAATTAATACTAAAAACCCTATTCAAAATTTTTAATTTTTTCAATATCACCTCCTTGCGTTGAAAAAAAATGTTCATCCCCATTTTGCACGTATGGTAGCTACCCTATAAGCCATTTAAAAAAAATCTCTTTCTAAATTGAGATCTATACTAAAACTATCAAAATCTCAAATTTCATGTAATTTCGTTCATAAATGTAGTAGTTATAAGGCTTTGTAAGATTGGAACGGACGGACAGACGGCCGGACACACCGAAGTTATTAGGGTTCCTTGTTTTACTACGGAACCCTGAAAATTGGTATTTATTTTATTTTATTGATAAACTCCACCAACACTGTGAAAACCAACACAACACACGAAAGACTAAAACAAACAAGAACCAAGTGACACAGCAATTACAGGCTTAAGACTTAAGCAGTATATTAAGCCCGATTACAGAGGCGCCAGCGTAACTATATTAGCTAAATAGCATAGTTCTGTTTCTTTTACACTTTAGGCATTTGTTAGAGAGAACGCTTTTTACGCTGCTATTTAATTTACGCTTGCACCTCTGTAATCGGGCTTAATAACCAATTAACAATCTCGTGTACCGGTAAGCGCAGCTCAAGATGTCTTCCGACTAGGTGGATGGACGATACAAATAAGACAACAGGAACGCTCTAGATAAAAGTCGAATCAATCCACACACACTGCCACAGATGGACGTGCCAATCCGTATGCCCTACGCGGAAGAGGCTTTCAGGGCTTGGTCGCTGCTGTGTCCAGTTTCTGATCTGCCTGAAATCCCGGATCCCAGCGGAGTTGGGACGAACTGTTGGGGAGACACATTTTCGTTCAACTGTGTGACGGAGTCTCTGAAGCCGAGTCAGCTCGCCTCAAAGCGGTATCCAAGAGAGAGTCAGGAGGAGTCATTATTATTTTATGTAATTGTGACAGTAATTTAATGTTATCCACACACATAATAAATTATGTCCAGCAGTGGACGCCCCATCCATCCTCCCATCAGTCAAAGGACGTCCACTGCTAGACATAGGCCTCCCCTATGGATCTCCAATAAGACCGGTTGGAAGCGGCTTGCATCCAGCGCGACGCTCCACGGCTTCACAAAATCTCCAAGTGAAAACACTAAAACAGATCAATCAAGATATAAAACACTCCGTCTGTCTGTCTTGACCCGAGCTAACTCCCGAACTTGTATTGACGGGAATTGACGGCACCATAATCCGTTGTAACAAATTGACAAATCCTGGTACGGATAGTTCTGCAGTACTGAAGGTTTAGTATTGGAAATCAATCCACACACATAATAAATTATGTCCAGCTGTGGACGCGGTTTCACAAAATCTGCACGTGAATACACTAAAACAGATCAATCAAGATATAAAACACTCCGTCTGTCTGTCTTGACCCGAGCAAACTCCCGAACTTGTATTGACGGGAGTTGACGGCACCATAATCCGTTGTAACAAATTGACAAATCCTGCTACGGATAGTTCTGCAGTACTGCAGGTTTAGAAATGGAAATCAATCCACACATATAATAAATGATGTGCAGCAGTGGACGCGGTTTCACAAAATCTGCACGTGAATACACTAAAACATATCAATCAAGATATAAAACACTCCGTCTGTCTGTCTTGACCCGAGCTAACTCCCGAACTTGTATTGACGGGAGTTGACGGCACCATAATCCGTTGTAACAAATTGACAAATCCTGGTACGGATAGTTCTGCAGTACTGAAGGTTTATTATTGGAAATCAATCCACACACATAATAAATTATGTCCAGCTGTGGACGTGGTTTCACAAAATCTGCACGTGAATACACTAAAACAGATCAATCAAGATATAAAACACTCCGTCTGTCTGTCTTGACCCGAGCTAACTCCCGAACTTGTATTGACGGGAGTTGACGGCACCATAATCCGTTGTAACAAATTGACAAATCCTGCTACGGATACTCCTGCAGTACTGAAGGTTTAAACATTCAAGACTAGGCTTTTCCCTGTAGCATCACAGCGTTTGATATTTAAATTTTAGTGATATTCCTAATGAGCTTTTTATTTTTCTAGGATAAAAACTATAGTCAGTTTCAGAACTTTGAACTATATTCCTCCCAAAAATCAAGTCCGTTGCTCTGTTCTGGGAGAAAGGTTAACAAACCGACAAACACACTTTTAGATTTCTATTATTTGGTACTAGAAAGTATAAGGTTGCCTCATTACTACCTCTACATATTTGGTTATTCTTCGATTCACACATAGTAATTTAACTCAACGTTTAGCGATTTCGCAGACTAACTTTTACGACGTTGTCAACCCTAAAATCGACAAAAAACAGTTGTTGTATTTATAGGATTATTCCTAATCTATTATCATCCTTTTAGTGGCTTATTCTGTACATCGAACTAACAAATTTTGTTCGGTAACTTACTCAAAAAAAGTTGTTCCTTAGAAAAATATCGTTCACCCGCTACGAAATGTATAGAACATTTTTTTTCGAGTTTCGACAAAAGTCGCAGGACAAAAGTTGTTACTTTTGATGAACTGAATAAGCCCCTAAAAGAATGCTAATTCATTAGGAATAACCCTGTATAACCTGGTAAAGACTCCAGGAATATGCTACATGCAAGCCCCAATGAAGCGTTTTTTTAACGTTTGTTGCGCATGGTATTAACAGATACGAGTATACTACCAGGGGTAAATTTTACCCGTAATAGTACAGACGCACCGACAATCATGATATTTTAAGACCGCACGAATACACTAAATTGAAGCTGTTTTTAACCAGTGCCAAGTACCTATTCAATTTTTTCAACTGACTTCCAAAATGGAGGAGGTTCTCAATTTTTATGCATATTATTTTTAGGGTTCCGTACCTCAAACGGAAAAATAAGGGTTCCGTTTTTTCCGGATTACTTTGTTGTCCGTCTGTCCGTCTATCCGTCTGTCCGTCTGTCCGTCTGTGTGTATGTCAAGACTATTTATCTCGGGAACGCGTAAACATATCGAGGTGAAATTTAAACTTACAGACAACGTTAAACGGACAGACGGACTACAAAGTGATCATATAGGGGTTCCGTTTTTGCCGTTTGAGGTACAGAATCCTAAAAAATAGTTTTCTTATATACAGGGTTATTGGTAATCAATCAGCATCCTTAGGGACTTATTCTGTTCATCAAAACTAACAAGATTTATTAAACGACTTTTTTGAAATCTCAAAAAAATGCTGTTCCATTTAAAAATATCGTTCACCCTCGACAAAATGTATGGAACAGCAAGTTTTTGACAAAAGCCGCAGAATAAAAGTTGTTAGTATTGATGTACAGAATAAGCCCCTAAAAGAATGCTAATTGATTACCAATAACCCTGTATATTTCGATCTCTGATATGAAAAAAATAAACCTATACTCTATAAAATTTAACTTGATCTCTGCGACAGCTGTCAGAATAATCACGCCTATGAAGTCCTGAATTTATTAATAGTACAGACAGTACCTGTCAATGTCATACTTTATGGGCATGCCGATTAGTGATGGGCGACGAATGATCGTGACCACAGAGTTTTTTATAGAGTTTTATTTAAAATATCGATGGTTTAAACAAACAATAATTTAAATAAAACTTAATTTATCATTAATTTTATTGTATTTTTTAATATCATAACATTTTTTACATGTGTAATTAAATTAAACCCAATTATATGTTACATTAGCATCGATAATAGTGAAAAACATCGATAAATACTATCGTCACATTATTATGAGTATCTAATTAATATCATCACATTATTTACATGTGCACATACTTGATCTTAAATAATAGTAAGTAAATAAAATCCAATTTCTCACCTTCAGTCATTCGATTTCATTACAACATTGTTTGAAAATCGATTTTTTCTACCACTGTCCCAACTCTAAAAATGTCAATCTTCTATGTCAATGCTACTGTCGCAGAGATCAAGTTAAATTTTATAGAGTATAAGGTATTAGTCTATTTTCTTGGCAAACATTTGGCTACTGGTTTCCACTGTCCAAAAGTTAAGTTCTGCAAACTCGAGGACACGTTTTCGTAGAATTTTTCGCTAAGTGCAAAGTTTTCTCGACTGGCGCAAACGATATTAGCAAGTTTTCCTTTATGTCAATTTGTGTTAGGTCTTCACCTGTCGGGAACGGTTCTTGGTGAAACTTCGCCGAATAATGGGTAATAGAAAACTTTAAGTTTATGGAAGTATTTATGAAAGGTAAGTAGCAAAAAGTGATAAGCGTAAAAAAGAGAGGCCTATGCTCTGGAGTGGGCGATAACAGGCTGAAAATAATAATGATGAAGTTGCATGAAGCAAACAAACTGACGGGTTTTCTGATAGTCACAAATATAAATAACACTGTTAGATAACTGACTACAACTGTAGGTACGAGTACCTACTGTACTGTACTAGCCTTTTTTAATAGTCCACTGCAGGACGTAGGCCGACCCACGAAGGCTGATTGGGCCATATCCACCACGCTGGCCCAGTGCGGTTTCATGGATTCATATTACGCAATCGAATTTCTTCAACGGACGCATGCAGTTTGCCTCACGATGTTTTCCTTTACCGAAAAGCCAGTGGTGAAATTCCGTACATAATTTCCAAAGAACCCATTGGTACGGGACCGGAATTTGAATCCACGATCTCACGATTGCAAGGCCAGTGTCACTACCTCTAGGCCACCACTAGCTTTTACTTAACTGACTACAACAATGCAGGAACATGTGTGAGTGATGATGAATCATCTAGTAAATCTATAATGTTGAGGTAGGTATAATATTTTATACTAGCTTTTGCTACGGCTTTGCCCGAATGATATTTTTATTTTAGTGCTATTCTATAAGAACCTTTAAAATATACCTTTCGAGGATAAAAAGTAGCCTATAGTTGTTGTTTTTAAACTTTCACGATTTGAACACATTATTATTATATACTACGGGACTAATCGCGCACTAAAATTACGAAATAAATTAATACCTCCTCATCCCGACGTTTCGGCCGAGTTGCATCGGCCGTGGTCACAGGTAAACTGGAATGTAGAACAGCTGGTACCGCCAATTCAATTTGAACTTGAAAAATTGTCACTACGACACACAACACTGACGGTATAGATCTAACAATGTCCTTCGTGTAGGTAACTACGCGATTTGCATTTGATGACAACAGGATTCCACGACGCCGATAACAATCGATCCTCCCGGTTGAAATTCTTATGTTTTTTGATTTCCTCCGCTTCACGAACTATTCTTGAAAAATAGTGTCGATCCGTGGAGAGGACTTTTGGGTCTTGGACCTCAATCCAATGACCAGTACCTCCGTCAAGACGTGACGGAGGACTGATTTATCTCGTTATTTTAGTGCGCGATTAGTCCCGTAGTATATAATAA
This sequence comes from Hypomecis punctinalis, assembly GCA_949316475.1. Taxonomy (NCBI): domain Eukaryota; kingdom Metazoa; phylum Arthropoda; class Insecta; order Lepidoptera; family Geometridae; genus Hypomecis; species Hypomecis punctinalis. The sequence continues at coordinate 7,579,682 of OX438820.1, read as the reverse complement.
TAAATAGCCTATAGTTACTGTCTTATCTTTGATCTACTAACATCCATGCAAAAATCAAGTCAATCCGTTGCTCTTTTACTGCGTGAACAAGAAACGAACTGACAAACACACTTCTAGATATTTAATAACATATAAGGATTCAAATAATCATCACCAACAAGAATAGGCCGTCAACTGCTAATCATGGCCCATTCCTGTAGATTTCTTACGAGTCCTGTTTCTCGATTTTCTGCAGGAACAGCTATTGGAGTATGCGTTTTGTTTTGTAACGTGGTATATAAAAAAAAATTAAAATAAAATATTTAAATTTAAACGGGGTAGTGGTGTATTTGAACCCACGACCTCACGATTGTAAGGCGAGTGTCACTACCCCTTGACCACCACGGCTTACCCCGGTCCCGTACCAATGAGTTCTTTGGAATTTATGTACGGAATGTCACACCACTGGCTTTTCAGTGAAGGAAAACATCGTGAGGCAACCTGCATATGTCCGTAGAAGAAATTCGATGGCGTATGTGAATCCCCCAACCCGCACCGCGCCAGCGTGGTGGATATGACCCAATCACCCTACGTGGGTAGGCCTACGTCCTACAGTGGACTATTTAAAAAAGGCTGATACAGTACAGTACAAGGAATCAAAAAATCATCACCAACAAGCATAGGCCGTCAACTGCTAGTCATGTCCCTTTCCTGTAGATTTCTTACGAGTCCTGATTCTTGTTTTTCTGCAGGAACAGCTATTGGAGTATGCGTTTTGTTTTTAATTCATATTTAGTTTAAGTACAACATTTAGTAGGTAAAATTTCTTCTATTCTTATTGCGAGCTCTAATTTTTTGATCGACGAACCACCGGAGGATGTATACAATTCGACGCGTATATTTTTTTGACCGACGAACCACCGGAGGAGGTATACAATTCGACGCGTATATTTTATTTTTTTTATGTATAACGCATATTTTTTTTTGTACCAGTCCGATTTCAATAATTCTTTTTTTATTGGAAAGAATATACTTCGAAATTGGTCCCATTTAAATTTTATCGAAATTGGCTGAGCCATTTTTTATAAATCAACAATAATGTGAAAAATTCTACATCGATCTGTGCATAATATTTGCGTTCTAGCGATGCGCCCCGGCTTCGCTTGTATTATACATATAAAAATTTCTCTTGAATTACTCTATCTATTAAAACAAACTGCATCAAAATCCGTTGCGTATTTTTAAAGATGTAAGCATACATGTGGACAGACAGCGGAAAGCGACTTTGTTTTATACTATGCAATGATTCTGTATACAGGTGAAGTCGGTCATGCTATTTTTTGCAAAAAATAATTATCCTATCCAATAACAAAAACATTGGAAAGATTTCGGACCGCTACCGCTCTAATATGAACGTTCAAAATCTGACTTTATCACAGAATTCAGATAACAATTCGTATAATAAAATTAATTTAATGTAAACATGCATGACCAGGGGCACGTTTTAATGGTAATTCTGGAGTTTTATCTACTCTTAATGGCTTTGCTCTACGGCGTTTACACTTTTGATGGGCGCTTAAATCAATCGCCATATTTGGGTATTTTATCATCATCTCTGCATCACTGCGGGACTTAAAAAATGATAGATTTCTAAAGTACTGTAGTTTACTGTACCAGCCTTTTTAATAGTCCACTGCAGGACGTAGGCCTACCCACGAAGGGTGATTGGGCCATATCCACCACGCTGGCTCATGTGCGATTTCACATATGCCATCGAATTTCTTTTACAGACGCATGCAGGTTACCTCACGATGTTTTCCTTCACCGAAAAGCCAGTAGTGTTAAATTCCGCAGATGAATTCCAAAGAAGTCATTGGTACCACGACCTCACGATTGCAAGGCGGAGGTGTCACTACCTCTAGGCTACCATGACTTGTAAAAGTACTGGGTTCATACTCTTATGGCTCCCCTTCACAATCGGCGATGATCGACACTCGTTGATCGCCTGTGATTGGCAAGGTAATCGTCACGATCATTGTGCAAGTATCCACACGATCGTCCGTGTTTATTTATTGAGCGGCAAGCCTTAGATAGACGTAGAGGTTATAGCTGCAGCTACCATTAATTTAATTTCCATATACAATCTTTTATTTTATAAACAAAAAAACGACGCGACGGACGTACGCACGGCTCCGCTGTCCTCCGGTGATTCCGGTGAATGAATGATCGGCGATGGTGTGGGCACGCGCTACCCAACTACACGCGATTCCCTTTGATGCGTGTCCGAAAAACCGACAAGCCACCGATCGCCGCGATCACGACAACGACTATGGACGATCATGGCCGACTACAGGCGAGTAGCCCTTCTACACGATCGTGCTCGCGTGTAATCGTCTATGATCGCCGATTGTGAAGAGGCGCCATTAGAATTCAATCAATTAATAATGTCCAAAGTGAAAGCACACTTAGTTCTTGCCGGTTCTAAGTTTAGGTTTTAGCCGTAAACAGTAAAATAGCGTACCTAATGATATGCAAGGCTTTTTTTTTATTTCAAATAGTTTCGCGTTTGACTACACACAGCCTGATGTTAAGCAGATGTGCGGTCTAGGGTGTAGCACGCTTACCTAGAACATACCAATTTACTCGGGATTTGAAGACACCCACGTTGTACTTTAACGGAAGACAGACCCAGGCAAAGCGTTCCACATTCCGGCTGTTCGTTTGAGGATTCGAAACGCTTGGTTCTAACGCGCGGAATGTCCACCATAAAAGTGTGGCGCTTTGGTCGCGTCTGTTCAACCGTACGATAGAAGAAAGGGGCAGGGGGGACCAGATTGTGCAACTCCTGGGCGCACTCTCCGAAGTGTATCCGGTAAAAGGCCGACAACACGCTACCTTGCGATGATGCTCAAGACTTGCAAGGCAAGTGAGTTTCGATGCAGGATGAAATGAAGACACTTTTTAATGCATTAAGACAAAGTATGCCTACTACACGCATTTATACCCAGGTGCGAAGTTCTATTGAAATTATAGTAAGTACGAGTACTCGTAGGTAATACGCGCATTACAATCTGTTAAGCAGTTTTAAAAATAAATAACTAAACGAATACACAAACAGATATCCAGAAAAAATGATTTTGCTTTATAAAATATTCGAACCTTTTCGGGCAAAACATCGTAACCGACAAATTCCTTTTTTTACAGGATAAGATTTTTTTCTTTACGAATACCACTTGAACAGAATTAACAGGTTGCGATAAAAATACAAATTTTGCACATTAGGGCGCTTACGATGCTTTTCTGAGCTCCATAAATAAAGTAGTAAGGTGACAGGGTTTTTTAAAAAAAATAATTTAGCTCCCTTAGCATATTTTCTTTCCTTGGTTTGATTATTTTTAATATAGTCGTGAAACATTTGCAGTTAGTATTAAATTTGTATTTTTAAGTTAATTTTAGCAAATAAAAGCTACAACAATTTAAGTTTATTTTTTTAAGTATAAATTCTGTGTCCGCTACCGCTACCGCATCAACGTTTTCCAAAACACCGTGACAACGCGTATCGCAGCCTACCAGTTAATGCTCCCACCATTCCTAATGAATCAAATCTGATAAAATTTAATTAAATCAATCACTTGTACTAGCCGCTTGATTTGAAACTAGTTATTTAATGACGCCGGTGAATTAACGGAAGATGTCTGTTATGGACGAAATAAAGTTATATTACTCAAGTACTTTAAGCAAGACTCATGGCGTAGTTTGTTTAGGCGTGTTTAGCGATCACCATAGTTATTGGCTGAATCAAATTTAAAAGCGTCTGTGAAGTTAGATATAGGCTGCGAAAATTTTCTACTCCTCACAGCGCCTCTGAAATGAAATCGCTACTGACTGAGTGACCGCGAGTGGTATTGAAAAGCGAGTGTTGCCGTGGCCCCGATGACGCGTTAAATTATGGGTCCCGCCCTCCTACCGCCTAAGCAATAGCAATCGTAATAGCAATCGTTTATGACTTCATTTTAGTAATTTGGCACCGCCTATGTGACGTTAGCTATCAAAGTTGTACATTCAACGATTGCTTTCACAATCCGAACAAAGCAATTTTATTTATTTATTTATTATTATCAACAAAAGGTTACAATATAAATACATATTTAAGTAACACCAAAAAACCTTGCAAAGGTTTGTCGTAGTGTTAAGTTCTTCGCACAATAAATAAATTTTTCAATTTTAAAATAAACAATCGGTAATCTATAATCGGTGTGAAACCGCAGGTAGCCGAGCGAATAATTGATGGCTAACGTCACATAGGCGGTGCTAAATGACTAAAATGAAGTCATAAACGATTGCTATTACGATTGCTATTGCTTAGGCAGTCAGGGGGCGTTGTTTAAATCCAAGCCAGTGGCCATCAGGCGGCTCAAAAACTTCGACGCTAGAGCTACCCACTCGGACTATACATAATAATGAGTACTAGGAGTTCATGAAGTATGTAGATGTAGCCGTGATGATGTAGGTAATAGGAGAAAGTTTGCTTAGTATGTGAGTAAGTCCGTAGTTGCCGGGTGGCTAGCCCTGGTGTCAGAGTTAAGCCGTCTGAAGGCCTCTGACATGGTTTCACGGTTAAAACAAATGGGGCCTATGTAAAGGACATGTCCTCAAAATGTATGAAGGCTGGTATAATAATAATCAAAAAATCTAACCACAACACTCGTTACATTTCGAGATAGTTCATATTTTTCTGAGTCTATTACAACAGTTAATAACAAAAAAGAGCCCTCCGTTTTTTTAAAATTAATTTTGAATTTATTAGGATAAATAAATATATTTGGCTTAATAAGTAGTTTATCTCTATCAACTCTGACTAAGTAACCTCCAAATTATTAAATAAAAGCATTTTTACCAATTATTTAATCACTTTTAAAGTGTTTTTTTTTTGTCACATTGTACTTACTAACTGGTCACACTGGTAGGTTATAATTTTTAATTTTAGCAAAAGTAAGGGATGAATGTGGAAGAATCAGCTACGAATGCAAGTAAAATAACGATAGAAGCACTTTATAATTGCTAAACTAGAAAAAGTAATAAGCTGTATTGCTATTTTTAATACAATTTATTATTTACATTTAAAAATAAATGGAGGGATGAAAAAATCTAAATTAAATATTGTTGAGAAGCCTATAAAATAAGCTTTCAAATAATGTATATATCATCTTGGTTCGATTTTTCTCTGAATAATATACCACTTGTGGACGTCACCTTTAACATCGCTTTAGCCTCCGTAGTGCTCAGTTGTAAATGCCATTCGCGGTCACCCGTCCGAAGACTGACCGTGCCGAACGATGCCTTCTGTGATCACTAAGAGATATCAAGTAAGTAAGTTCGTATAGGTCGGGTGGCTAGCCCTGGTGTCAGAGTTTTTAGGCCGCCTGAAGGCCTCTGACATGGCTAAACGGTTAAAACAACCGGGACCTACAATTTAACGTGTCATCCGAGCCACGGTAGCGCTCAGTTGGAAAATGCCACTCGCGGTCACCCATCCAAATACTGACCGTGCGGAACGTTGCTTAATTTCGGTGATCGCTGACAAACACCTAGTTAAACTACGCTATAAGTTTTACAATTTATATATCATCTTCGAATGTAATGTTCTTTGAGAAGTTTAGCTGTATCAGCCTTTTAATTGTCCACTGCACGTACTCGTAGGCATACCCACGAAGGGTGATTGGGCTATATCCACCACGCTGGCCCAGTGGTTAGTGGATTTGCATACGCCATCGAATTTTTTCTACGGAAGAATGCAGGTTGCCTCACGATGTTTTCCTTCACCGAAAAGCCAGTGGTGTGAAATTCCGTACATAAATTCCAAAGAATTCATTGGTACGGGACCGGGGATTCGAACCCACGACCTCACGATTGCAAGGCAGGTGTCACTCACAGAACCAACCGTTTTGAGTCCACATTCCTCATACGAACAGCCGGAATGTAGAACGCTTTGCCTGGGTCTGTCTTCCCGTTAAAGTACAACCTGGGCGTCTTTAAATCCCGAGTAAATAGGTATCTTCTAGGTTATCGTGCTACACCCTAGACCGCACATCTGCTTAACATCAGGCAGTGTGTAGTCAAACGCGAAACTATTCGAAATAAAAAAAAATATGCATGTAGTAAAAAACTGTTATTTCAATATTACAAACAGACACTCCAATTTTCTTTATTTGTATAGATATACCCGTGCAAAACCGTGGCGGGTCGCTAGTCTTCGAATATTATGCTCTTTAAGATGTTTAGCTATAAGGTTCAAAATAAATATTTCTCCGTGGGTTAATTATTTCATTATATTAAATTGTAAGAAGCGACCACACGTAAGGTATTATTTTATTACTTCATCTCGTACAGAAAATTTACGATCTTCCGTTTTAAAATAATTAAAAAAAATTAACCGACGTTTATAACCACAAATGAAAAATAATTATGTTATAAATGTTTAAAAGTTGTACTTAATTGCCTGATTATGTTTTTATGACGCAATTATTATGCAATTGCATTGTCCCAATTATTATTTTTAATTATTATTCCGATTGATATAGTTATTACTACCGGTATTCGAATAAAAGTAAAGCAAAATTATTTTAATTGACTTTAATTATTTTGGGTATCGAATTTTATTACCCAGATATTATATTGTAATACCGGAGACTGTTCGTTTTTCGGAAATTATATTATTAATAGTGATATAAGATAAAGGGTCGATTATAATTGTTTGTTTAAAATAATATTTTCTCAGTAATTTTCAAAACGTATACTGTGGCCAATTGTGAAGACACCATCCTAAATTTAATAGCAATTTAAAATATTTCGTTCGTTCGTTTCAGTCATAGGACGTTCACTGCTAGACATAGGCCTCCCCTAAAGATCTACAATAAGACCGGTTGGTAGCGGCTGGCATCCAGCACGATCCTGTGGTTTTAATAAGGTCATCCGTCCACCCACAAGGTGGACGGATGTCCTACGTTGCGCTTGCCGGTACGTGGTCTCCACCGAAACCCCACCAGTCATCAGACCTTCACGCTATGTGCCCTGCTCACTGCCATTTCAACTTGCCAATCCGTTGGGCTAGTCATATGTCAGCAGGCTTGGGTCTTTTACAGATAGATAGATAATTCTTTATTAGCTTAACCAAATACAATACAAACACATGAAAAATAAAAACATTAAAAATTAGTTATACTAAATGGCGGCCTTATCGCTTCGAGCGATTTCTTCCAGGCAACCATGAACGGACAGGAAAGAGCACATTAACTAAAACAGCGGCCTTAACAAAAAAGAATTTAAAAATAAACAATGAACACTTATAACAAACAAAAATAAGCAATACTAACACCTAACCAATAAATAAATAATATTTATTGATATAAATTTAAATGCCTACCTAAACACAAAAACATACATGTATTACATAATACAAAAATAAACTAACTTATATAATTACATTCTATTAATACTTATACTTACTTAAATAAATAAATGTATAAACCGAGCAGACACAGTAATGTACCTAAGAAGACAGGTAATGCAATTTAACTCTTTGTTTGAAAACATTCAGAGTGTCAAGTGGGAGTTTTGCAAATCAAATCGAATTCCTTTAAGGTCGCGTTGACCGAGCGCGCTGTGCACACACGCGAGCACATTGACACACTCACTTGAATTAGCCAATCACAGACGTTGTCGCGCTCGTGTTCGATCGGTTTGGCGCTCGTCACATTACCGTAAAAAATACTCACACTTAGCTATTCAGTTTTCTGTACGTGACACATGATGGCGCTGTGCCATTTTCATAGAAATCACATCAAACGTTAACGTGATCGAGCTCGAGCGAAAATCTCCCACTTAGCCCTCTGATCTCTTTCTGATTCGATCTCGCCGAGAGACTTCGAGCCTAGCCCTCTCTAAACTCTCTATAGCTCGTTGGGTTACTTGAAGCTTATTAATAAGGCCCATAGTGATAAACGACTAAAGCCCGAATCATACAAGTCGGCGCATATGAAGTTAGCTACAACCTGCGCGAAACCCAATCAACTCGCAGCTTCATGTTAAAAAGCTACCAAAAGCTATAACTAAACTACATGCAAATGATTTTAAAAGGAAACTAAAGCAATTTTTGGAAATCAATCCTTTTTATTCCATCAATGAATTTATGAGCATGCATCTAAGCGTATCTTCATTCTTGTGTGAAAAGGACTCTGATATTAAGTAGAACGAACAATAAAAAGAAAATGAAATTACGTGTAATATTAATAGATAATTGATGAAATTTGACTTTTTAACTTGATTATTATGTACTGGACATTTTTATTTTTATATTATTCTGTGCAATTTGTTTTCATTTAAATTTACTGATCGTTTTTATTATTAATTGACACTGACTTATATTTTCTTGTCATACGTTAAACTTTTATATATTTTTTAGTACATTTTATATTTTTTAACATTTGTCAATGTTAAAATAATTCAATAGTTTATGTTATCAGTTTTAGATTATATTTTCATTATAGTTTATATTATTTTTGCCAGACTGATAAAATTTGTATAATTATGATTTTCTTTTGATTGTAAATTTGACGTACCTAATGTAACACACGTAGTTATAAGGTCAATAAAGTATTCTATTCTATTCTATTCATGTGAGCTTCAGTCAGGATTGGATATTGCGCAGCTTGTAGCTAACTTCACATCCGCCAACTTGTATGATTCGGCCTTTCCCTTTCATGATGAATAATAAAATCCTACTAATATCTTAATCCTAATCCTACTATCTTACTAATATTATAAACGCGAAAGTTGGTGAGTTTGTGAGGATGGATGTTTGTTACTCATTCACGCAAAAACTACTGAACGGATTGAGATGAAACTTTGCAATAATATAGCTTAAATATCAGAATAACACATAGGCTATAAATTGTAATGATATTGCGTATATTTTTTATAATATAAGGATCTGAGAACTATGGGAAGCTATTCTAGAGTGCGCTTGAAGAAATGTCAAAAAAATCAACTGTCTACATATAGTCTGTAGTCTACCTATAGTCATAAGCCGCGGGTAAAAACTAGTCCTTCCTACTAATATTATAAACGCGAAAGTTTGTGAGGATGGATGGATGTATGGATGTTTGTTACTCTTTCACGCAAAAACTACTGATCGGATTGAGATGAAACTTTGCAATAATATAGCTTAAACATCAGAATAACACATAGGCTATCCTACTAATATTATAAACGTGAAAGTTTGTGAGGATGGATGGATGGATGTATGGATGTTTGTTACTCTTTCACGCAAAAACTACTGAACGGATTGAGATGAAACTTTGCAATAACATAGCTTATATATCAGAATAACACATAGGCTATAAATTATAATGATATATTGCGCATGCGGGCGAAGCCGCGGGTAAAAACTAGTACTATTAATATTATAAACGCGAAAGTTGGTGAGTTTGTGAGGATGGATGTTTGTTACTCTTTCACGCAAAAACTACTGAACGGATTGAGATGAAACTTTGCAATAGTATAGCTTAAATATCAAAATAACACATAGGCTATAAATTGTAATGATATTGCGTATATTTTTTAATAATATAAAGATCTGAGAACTCTGAGAAGCTATTCTAGAGTGCGCTTGAAGAAATGTCAAAAAAATCAACTGTCGAATCGAAAAACTATCAAATCGTTTTTTGTTTTATTTTTTGGATTTCGTGGTAAGGTAGGGCCTCAGGTTTGAAAGACGGAACGTGATATAGTGTACCTATAGTCATAAGCCGCGGGTAAAAACTAGTCCTTCCTACTAATATTATAAACGCGAAAGTTTGTGAGGATGGATGGATGGATGGATGTATGGATGTTTGTTACTCTTTCACGCAAAAACTACTGATCGGATTGAGATGAAACTTTGTAGTAGTATAGCTTAAATATCAGAATAACACATAGGCTATAAATTATAATGATATTACGTAAGTAAATGTTCCATAATATAACGATAACTGTTAAGTAAGTAGGAAAAATTCTGCTATCTGCGAGCAAGAAGAAATGTCAAAAAAAAACAACTTTCGAATCGAACAACTGTCAAATCGTTTTATTTTCACTTCCTTTAATAAGGGTGGTAAGGTAGGGCCTCGGGTTTGAAAGACGGAAAGTGACATAGTCTACTTTTTATCCCGGATAATAAAGGGTTCCCATGGGATAGCACAAAAATTAAAATATCATGCGGGCGAAGCCGCGGGTAAAAACAAGTGTATTATAAACGCAAACGTTTGTATGTATGGATATTTATTCCTCTTTCACGCAAAAACTACTAAACGGATTGAGATGAAACTTTGCAATAGTAATGCTTATACTCGTACATCAGAATAACACAGGCTATAATTTACTAAGATACTGCGTGAAACGAAGTTTGTCGGGTCAGCTAGTACAATCTAATAATATCTGTGAATTATTATTACAGTTAACTGTAGGCTTTATAACTCGATAGGTACTCCAATTTATTCCATCATTATTTACCGACAAGCTATATTGTTATTATACCAATAAAAATATTTCATAGGAACATAAAAATAATATTTTAAATGACAATATTTCTAATAAATAATGCGTAACAAAGAAATCAGATCAATATTCGAGCGGCGATTCCCATGGTAACCTGTATCTTCATAAAATATGTTTGAATGTGTGATATCACACGCACACACACAACATACTAACATACGGATAGGAAACTTGATTACCTACTTGGTTTTGTCGGAACTTTTCTACAGGCTGTTCTAAGAAGATAAATTCTGGGAATATAAAACATACCAAAAGGTTTTTTTCTGTGATTTATTATTAATTTGTTTATGTTTGTAAATATAGTTTATTAGTGGTAATATAATATGGTTTAGTTACTTAGTTTATTGACAAAAATTACACTTACACATAATCCACCTTAAAAACTAAGTACATAACCCATCTTCGACCGTACCCGGCGCAAAAGAACCCATAATGCTGGCCGCATTACCTCGCTGGATGGCGATGGCTAACCTTTGCGCAAAGTACGAGCCGGAGCGGGAGTCATTAGTCTTTTCCCTTAGCCTGCACCCAATTGCTCCAGTTAAAACTTTAGCCTCACTACCCCAACAGCCCATTGTCTCCACAGCAATAGGCACAAACAAATAACTTGCCGCCAAAGGGGCATACTTTCGCCGCTTCTTGTCAGCAGCGTCCTCCGCCGCAGCCGCCGGCGAGTGGACGGTGCGACTCAAGTGACTCGCGGCGACAGTGCTGACGCAAGTTGCGTCCCAAATCAGGCACCTACCATTCCTCCACGGCACCATAGTCAACCCGTCCGGCCTCTTACCGTCCGACCTCGAAAGCCCAGGCGGTTCCAGCACGCAAGGAACGTTTGCCGCTACCAAGGCTCTTCAGACTAGTTTACTACTACTACTACTTACTACTATGGGTTAGTTTATTAAATGTTATTTAAGTTTTGTTACCAAATAATAGTGCGTGGAGTCACTCCGCGCGGAAGAAGTGAAACTTCGACGCAACAGTGCTTCCATACCCCCTCCATGGTAGCGTTAAACGTTTAACGTAACCTTTTTGGGTCGTTTTAAAAGTTTCGCTTCAAAAAGTAATTTGTTTTTGTATTTGCTACTTTTATTTTCGTAAAAAATAGCTTGGAATATAGTTAAACCATATTAAAAAAAAATTTGAATTGATTAGTATAAATAATATATTGACAAGAATTTTAAAATATAATCAAATATACATATTGGTGTTTAACTGTAAATAAAGTCTTAAAATAAACGTTTTCCTTTTTTTCTTAATCGATGTTTAAAGAAAAAAATGTAATCTAATTTGACAGAGATACGGTATTTTATATTAGACAGAAAAATCACATGGCGAAAAAAAGAAGAGGAAAGTAATAATAACAAACGTATAATAATATTATGATTTAATTAACATTACAATATTAACATTAAATGTTTTTTTGGTTTTGTTGAAATATACTAGGTATTTCATTTGTATAAATATTCTTAATCCACCGTTTCTGAAACACCCTGTGTGCTCTACCGCGACAGATTCATTAGGTGTCGACAGTGCACCTGCCTTTACCGACCAATGGAGCCGCAAGCTGCATATCAACACAATATTACGTACGGATCGTAGTACCGACTCAGTATCGCAGCTATGGACGTTATATTATAATTCTCTTTATCTAACGCGTATATATTATTAACGCAATAAATATAACTGTAAATTATTATTTTTTCAGATAGGTACTTAATTTTAGAAAAATATTTTTTAATTTGATACGGCATTTTATTTTAGAAAACAAAATCACTTGGCAAAAAAATAAGAAAAAAATAACTAACGTTATAATTATTTAAATGTACAATACTGTATTGTGTTAAATAAAATGTTATTCAAGTTTTGTTGAAATATACTATTTCATATATAAAAAAAATCTTAATCGACCGTTTCTGAAACACCCTATGTGCTCTACCGCGATAGATTCATTAAGTGTCGACAGTGCACCTGCCTTTACCGACCAATGGAGCCGCAAGCTGCATATCAACACAATATTACGTACGGATCGTAGTACCGACTCAGTATCGCAGCTATGGGCGTTATATTATAATTCTCTTTATCTAACGCGTATATATTATTAACGTAATAAGATATACCTGTATATTATTAATTTTTCAGATAGATACTTAATTTCAGAAAAACGTTTTTTTTTTTGATACGGCATTTTCAACAACTACAACAAAATCACTTGGCAAAAAAATGAGAAAAAAATAACTAACGTTACAATTATTTAAATGTACAATACTGTATTGTGGTAAATATAATGTTATTCAAGTTTTGTTGAAATACACTATTTCATATATTATATAAAAAATCTTAATCGTCCGTTTCTGAAACACCCTGTGTGCTCTACCGCGATAGATTCATTAGGTGTCGACAGTGCACCTGCCTTTACCGACCAATGGAGCCGCGAGCTGCATATCAACACAATATTACGTACGAAACTAATAGTACGTGTGGGGATCGTAGTACCGACGAGGTACCTCTATAACCTTCTGATATTCTAATATTATTATAATTCCGAAATTGTGTGATCTTTGTAGATTTGACGAAAAGTAAGCAATTTAAACGCCATGGTGATCTAGTGGTAATGACATCCGACTTACAAGGTCGTGGATTCAAATCCTGGTCCCGTACCAATGTACTGTACTGTACTGTACCAGCCTTTTTTAATAGTCCACTGCAGGACGTAGGCCTACCCACGAAGGATGTTTGGGCCATATCCACCACGTTGGCCCAGTGCGGGTTGGTGGATTCACATACGCCATCGAATTTCTTCTACGGACGTATGCAGGTTGCCTCACGAAGTTTTCCTTCACCGAAAAGCCTCACGAAGTTTTCCTTCGGTGAAGGAAAACTTCGTGAGGCAACCTGCATACGTTCGTTGAAGATCCGTGGCGTATGTGCATTGTGCATCTACCAACCTGCACTGGGCCAGCGTAGTCGATATAGCCCAATCACCCTTCGTGGGTAGGCCTACGTCCTGCAATCGACTATTAAAAAGGCTGATACAGTACAGCACAGCAGTACTCTAGATTATGTTCGTCACTAAAACCTTTATATTAAGGCCAACTCCGAAATCCGAAAAAAATATGCTGCTTCATGTTTTGAGGTTTAATGAACTTTGATTGGAATATCTGTTTGTCAATTCAGGTTTGGTCTCATAGTAAAAGTAGGTCATGATGGCGAACCCAACTACATGCTAAATATTCCTAAACTATTTGTTCCTAATATACAGTGTTACTTCTAATCATGAGCATCCTTTTATGGGCTTATTCTGTATATCAGAACTAACCAACTTTTGTTCTGCGACTTTTGTCAAAACTCGAAAAATCAGCTGTTCCATACATTTTGTAGCGGGTGAATGATATTTTTCTATGAAACAACAATTTTTTTTTTGTTTTTGACAAAAGTCGCAGAACAAAAGTTGTTATTTTTGATATACAGAATAAGCCCCTAAAAGGATGCTAATTGATTACAAATAACCCTGTATATGTATATGTAACCGGACAAGTGCGAGTCAGGCTCGCACATCGAGGGTTCCGTACAAACGCATTGTTAAAATAATTAAAATCCTGTTTTAGCATGTGCTAATGAAGTTCTTTTAAATGATATCTTACATGATACGATTTACTCACTTTGAAATTTGAACCCATATTTTGTGATATTTGAGACCCTATTTTTTGTGACTTAAATAAAAATGTACAATTTTCAGATTTATTCCTATATGTGTACTCTGAGACAATGCTTCTCGCCAAATTTCGTAGTTCTATGTCAACGGAAAGTAAATATGCGTTTTGTGCGACATAAACGGCTCTAACTTTTTTAAACGATAACTGAAAAGTTTTTCTTTTACACAACTGCAAGAGATCATAGATATACGTATACAGTTTAAATTTCAACTCGATATCTTTACGCGTTTCCAAGATGAAGAGTCTTGACATACACACAGACGGACAGACGGACAACAAAGTGATCCTATACCTAGGGTTCCGTTTTTTTCGATTGAGGTACGGAACCCTATAAATGAATGTTTGTCTGTATGTCCTATGTAGAATATAATATACGTAAACTATGCATTTTTGATTATGTGATGATCTTTAGCAATGTTGTTGTGCAAGAGCCAAAGGTTTCTGAATCGGCCGAATTAGTGAGATGAAGTTCACCGGGTCTGTTATTTCCTGATAAATTCACAGTTACCTCACATATAACTATAACATATTTCAGACTGCAGAAGAGAGCTGTGAGAGCCATGGAACGGAGCATTCTAGGCATCAAGCTTAAAGATACTTCATCAAGCTTAGAGAACCATGAAAATATTAACTCCCTTCTATGGTGATATTAGAGGCTGCCCTATATGCCAGAGATCATTTGGAAGAATATGCGTGTAGAGGCAAGCAGCGCTCGCAGCCCCGCGTCAAGCGGTCTTATTGCGCGTGCAATGAATTCAATTTATTCTTCATTTAATTATTTTCATGTAATAATTAATGACGTGTAACTTACTGTTATAAATAAAGGAGTATGAGTATACCTTTTTTCTAAACTTCAAAATGTAATTTATAGAAATGTCTTTTGATTTGTACCCCACTCACTAATATGTATTTCCATCATGTACATATACACAATTTGTATGTAGGTATATTTCCTATGTAACCTGCGTAGAACGTTTACAGTGCCTAGCTTGTTTTATGGCACTTTGTAGATACAGCACAATCGTATAGGCCTGGTGTCAGAGTTATTAGACCGTCTGAAGGCCTCTGGCGATGTTTAAAATGGCTTAAAAACCGGGACCTGCAGTCAAACGTGCCAACTGAGCCACAGTAGCGCGTAGTTGTAAATTGCACCCGCGGTCACCCATCCGAAAATGGTGTGACTTTTGTCAAAACTCAAAAAAAGCAGCTGTTTCATACATTTTGTCGTGGTGTACGGTATTTTTCTATGGAACAACAACCTTTTTTTGAGAATTAATAAAAGTCGTAGAACAAAAGTTGTTAGTTTTGATGTACAGAATAAGCGCCTAAAAGGATGCTAATTGATTAGAAATAATCCTGTATAGAGAAAACAATTTTTACGTTCCTATTAAAATTACGATGGCTCCATCATAATTGGGTATAATGTACACTGAATATTACACTAATGTATATATGTGTGTGTTGGTATACATACGTAAGGTGTTAGAGGGTGAGGTTGTATATATGTTATTATTATACCATAGAGTATTAGGCGTGTAAATCAGTTTATTTCAGTTTTAAAAACCATACAAAAAATTATTAAAATTATAATTAAATTCAAAAATGTCATCAATAATAAATTAAAAATAAAATCACATAAATAATATAAGACGACAGAGACAGTCAGATACAGTGACATCACAATTTTGCTCCCATAACAACATTCATCCATTTATTTTGTATGGGGCAATCAAGCTTATTAACGATCATCGTCAGGATACTGTTGGGGCTGGCTCGCACTCGCTGTCGTAATGAGGCGACTTTCTTGCGGATAACAGCATGAAAGTCGTCCGTGCGCGCCTCAGTGAACATCAGAGATGCGCTGCACCAGCGAGGCTGCCGCATCAGCATCCTGAAGATGTCATTGTACTGGACGCGCAGAATGCTGGCAGCCCGACGAGTGTGATTCACCCACAAGCTGCTCGAGTAGAAGGATTGCCAATAAGCCTTAAAGAAAGTAATTTTTACTTCACTCGAGCAGCGAGCAAACCGGCGCGCAAAAGGGCGCTGGCAGTTGCCAGCGCCCTGCGCTCCCTCTTTATATCGTCATCATCAGAGAGGTCATCTGTGACCAGGTGTCCTAAATACCTAAACCTAGTCACCACTTGTAGGGCCACACCGCTGAGCATAATAAAAGAGCATAATAATAAATGAGCACTTGACATAAGTAAACTAAATTTATGGAGGAGAGAATTCTTTTTTGCGAATTTTCAAAAGTCGTAGTACAAAAGTTGTTTGTCTAAATGTACTAGACCCGCCCTTAAAAGGTTTTGCGTATAATACCTATGACCCTGTATATAACTGTGTGAGTCATGGCGTGCCGTACAAAATGCTAGTCACTGCACATAGGTATTGTAGATACCTAGGATATCTAGGATACGTAGCGTAGCCTGGCAGGGTAGTGCACCGTGTGAGGCGCCCGAGCGGGCAGTTAACGGGCTGACTTGTGATAGCTCCTGTAACTGGGGGCTGGTATACAGTAAGAACTTATAGCGATCACTATTAGCGTCCTCATAGAGGTGTTATTGTCATGTTTCAGGGTCGTGAAGACCACCTCTCATGAGCTTCACCGAAAATACGCTATCGTCTTCTGTATGCTGTGTGAGTTTTGTTCTAAACATGACGCGATCTTCGGCGAGCGCGTAAGCATGTCATTTGTATGAAGAAATGTACAGCGCCACCAGCGGCGCGTTTATGAAACACAACAAGTTCATACAAATTACATGCTTATAGTACTCTCTGGCGCTCTTTGGCGAGCTCGTCGTGTCTAAGACAAAACTCACACTCAGGATACTGTCCTCGGCGACATGAAGCGCTTTGTCAAAAGTGATGCGATTCTGATCGGATCAACGTAGGTATACGGCTCCGATCTTTTGCCGTCGACTTTGATATAAAGGAGATAATGCAAAAATATATCGGGCTTAGGTTTTATTACCTTGTACAGTATTCAATTAATTTCTTTATTTGTTTTGACAAATTATTTTCCTCTTATTTTCTTTCATAAAATCTTTGTATAAAGGAATTTCATATTTTCGGATTTTATTATCTTTTGACTGTACTGTACTGTACCAGCCTTTTAATAGTCCACTGCAGGACGTAGGCCTACCCACGAAGGGTAATTGGGCCATATCCACCACGCTGGCCCAGAGCGGATTGGTGGATTCACATACGCCATCGAATTTCTTCTACGAACGTATGCAGGTTGCCTCACAATGTTTTCCTTCACCGAAAAACTTAGTGGTGTGAAATTCCGTACATAAATTCCAAAGAACTTATTGGTACGGGACCGGGGATTTGAAACCACGACCTCACGATGTAAAGTGGTGAAGTGTAAAGCGGGTGACACTACCTTTTGACCACCACGTCTATCAACTTTTGTCATTGCTTGTAAAATAATGCGGCATAACGGCGGCTTTGAACGCGGTTATTTTACTCTGCGCATTTATGTACCATATTTCAATTAATGTTTTGAGCTAATGTACGGATTTATCCGTTAAGTTATTGTTTGGTCTCCTAATTTATAATCCTACTCTTTTTAACCAAATTAGTATAGCTAATGACGTTATTCATTCAAACAAATTATAACATCATTGATACGAATGAAAAATTCAAAGGAAAATCGCCAGTTCTCATACTTTACACCACACAGACATTAAAGATACTGTTGCAACATAGAACAATAAACCTACCTGCGCAATCGTAAGGTTACAAATTAGCTCTGTAAACTGAGATGGTCACTGCATACGTTGTACACAATGTGTTAATGGCTTTCCAACCGGTCAGAGCTATGTCACTCGCACGTTTGCAAAATTGATGGTCAATAAATTTCGCAAAGTCTTACACCTACTGAGAGATAAATAGGAAAGTGATGTTATTTTATTTATCTATCGTCATATGGAATTTCATGATAAACACATGCTACTTGATATATTTTTTGAAAGCACGTAGTATGCTATGATTTTTTATATTTATTGATGAAATTATGTGAAAATCAGCAAGCGAGATAGAATTTGGCGTGTGAAATCCCCTTTAGTTGTACCTAAACTGTGATCCGAGGGAGAGACTGGAATATTTCCTGTAGAGCTCAGAGTGTAGATGACTTAGGAGTTTCTAAACACCGAAATGAAATAACGTTCAATTCGGCCAGTTTTTGGATTGGTGACCGCTGGTAGCTTTTTTACTGAGCATTGTCGTTACTCGGATTTTACGTTAATTTGAAGGCCTAAGTTAAGTTTTTTATCTAAGAAATATATTACCGTTTCCAGTATTATAATTTTAACTCGGTGTACTTACTTACTTCTATTTCTCTTGCATTTGCTCTCTATCATTCCATCCTGTGGTGATCGTAGTCGCGTTTGTTTTCTATTATGGTAATTTTGTCTATCCATTTTAGAATGCTTCGCTTATCTTGCTTGGACTATTTTTGTTTAATATAAGCCTGTTCTTTCAATCTACTGCGCCGTCATAGTGAAAAAGAACAACAAAATATGTGGGACAAGAGGGAGGATTGCAGGCATGCCAAAGCTGCTTTCCCAGCCCTGAAACCACCCATTACAAACGATCTATTGAGGTTGCAGCGGCAAGACCTCCGACATATGGTAGGACTCATCACTGGTCACTGCAACTCGAATAGTCACATGTATAAACTGGGAGCCACCAACAGCTCGCTCTGTCGTGGTTGCCTGCAGGAGAATGAAACGGTAGAGCATGTGGCATTGCAAGGCCACGGCAGAAACTAGAATCGCTTTCGGGTTGCTACTATTGCTTTGTCATCAGCATCTACATCATCATCCTCATCGCCATCTAGTATACCAACCAAGTCACTGGGGCAGTTATGCCAGCGGCCCAGAGCCACGCTCCGTTATTTTAAGGAGCTGGGCTGGCTGGGGTAGACGCTGGAGGAGGAAATGCACAAAACACCCCATGCGGGACGTCAGTGCAGGACTTATCGCCCCTACTTCAAATGAGGATGAGAATGAGAAGCCTGTTCTTTATTGGGTAAACAGATATCATTTACAGATCAGAAAGCCAATTCCGTTAACCGATCTCGTCACTAAGGCGACACCTTCCCGAAATACATTTTTGTGATTGAGAATAGCCTCAAGTGACAGCAGCGCTATCTCTCTTGTTGTAATAGCTCTGTGTTCCCGAACACAGAGATACCAGAGGGAAAATGTGGTCGATCGAGAAAAGAAAGAAAGTGATGCATAGATTTAATATGACATGAGTTAGAAAGAGACATGAAAAGTATCTCGATTCAGTAGCTAGTTACCGTGATTTTTATCTGAATAGTGTTAAAGTCCAATTCATATTTGACAGTTTGAGATCCATGGGCAAGATTTTCCATACATTTTTGTGTAATAGCCTAAAGCGGAGTCAAGCGACGAGAGAGGTCGTGGGTTCAAACCGGGTCCCGTGTCAATGAATTCCTTGAAATTTATGAACGGAAAATCACACCACAGGCTTTTTGGTGAAGGAAAACATCATAAGGCAACATGCATAATTATGTACAAGGAAGAAATTCCATGGCGTCAGTGAATCCACACTGGGCCAGCATGGTGGGTATGACCCAATCACCCTTCGTGGGTAGTTGGGTACGCCTACGTCCTGCAGTGGACCATTAAAAGGCTGGTACAGTAGGTATTTATACAAATAAGTGTAAGTTTAAAGAATGTCCTCTAAATATTCCAATATTATTTTCTAACCGATCATATAACAGACTCATAGGGAAGGTTCATCTCCAGCAGCAAACTTACCTAGCTACTAGTTCTGAAAAGTAAAAAAGAGTGTATACACTTTTAAGAGAAACGTACGAGGCTGTACCAGGAGAACAGAAAGAGGCAGAAGTATAAAATTACCAACAACGTACGAAGGACGTAAGTCGTAAGGATCTGTTCCGCGCATCTCGGGAATTGCCTGCTTTGCAAATGTCTTTCATTCGGGGATGTGCGAATGTGGAGCAATTAAAATGGATATGGCAATACAAGATTGGTTGATTCTAATATTTCCTCTAATTTATTTATAAATGCATGTAAACTCAGCCATTATCACTGTTAAGTGACAAGACGAGCTATGCGTTCACTTGATGAAACGTTATACAAACCTATGACATCACCCTATGTCTACCAGTACAAAACCCTACGCATCCCTCTGAGATGATGATGATGATGATGAAGATCTCAAACTTATGGCGCTCAGGAATTTTGCCAGATTTTTTTCTTTTTCAAGCTGAAACACAAGAAATACACTCTAATGCTGGTACACTACTACTTGGCGGTATGGCGGTTGAGTAGGATGCAAAAACACACTGAATGGCTAAGGCCTACTGTTTAGTTTAGTTTAGTTTATTTATTTATGCAAGATATACGTACATGTGAATACAATCAGTGCTTAGCATATTAGACGAATCATCCATCCATCCATCCATCAGCCAAAGGACGTCCACTGCTGGACATAGGCCTCCCTTATGGATCTCCAATAAGACCGGTTGGAAGCGGCTTGCATCCAGTGCGATCCTGCGGTCTTAATGAGGTCATCCGTCCTTCTTATGGGTGGACCACGTATTGCTGGTACGTGGCCTCCACTCGAGAAATTTTCGACTCCACCGGACGTCAGTCCTACGCGCTATGTGCCCTGCCCATTGCCATTTCAACTTGTTAATCCGTTGGGCTATGTCGGTAACCTTGGTTCTTCTACGGATCTCCTCATTCCTGATTCGATCCCGCAGAGAGACTCCGAGCATAGCCCTCTCCATAGCTCGTTGGGCTACTTTGAGCTTACTGATAAGGCCCATAGTGAGGAACAGAAACGTGGTCTCTCACTATTAGACTAATACTTATTGCTAATTCAGTAGGTGTACATATTCGCCCCGTCTAATAGGGCGTAGCATAATTATTTAATGCCAGACAGTGTATTTAACAGTAAATAATTTTCATAAGGATCAGAGGTTCTAGTTTCTAACCGACACGATACCAAGTGAGAGCAGAAGCGATCATTACAATCTATCAATCTATGATGCAAACGCATGCGATTGTAAAAATTATTTTCAAACGTATCGAGAAATGAGCTCTATGATAGCATATCCATACCACAACTGTGCTCGCCACGTTACACATCCACACATTACACATCCCAGCAAGACGCTTCGAGCATTATTGTTTCAGAGGCAAATCTCCCGCCTCTTTGTGCCTTGCTTAGCATCGCGCTGTCCATATTCAAGCGAGATTGGCCGCCATTTGGTTAACCCTAGAATACTAATCATCGCCTGACAGGCCGCACGCGGTTAGTTTTTTCCGGTTATTTAAAAAACGCGCGCGCGAGTCGTATTGAGCTCTCGCGCCAATTCGGTATACACCGCGCCGCAGACGTCAGAGAACGCGGGCCCGGCGCGGACGCTTCATTTTCAAAATATAAGCTACTGCATCGCCTGGGAGGCGATCATTAGTATTAATGGTAAGTTATTTATTTTTTCGTTACTTGTTGTTTTGCGCTTTTTTAGCATGTAGCCTTGTTATAACTTAGCAAAATGTTCATTTTCTTTTTAGATGAATCTCAACGATGAACAAATAGCCTTGTGCTTACTAAATGAGAGCTCTGACAGTGAAACTGAGGACTACCTGGAAGTCGATCCTTATGATTCGGATGATAGCGTAGAAGATCCTTCTTACATGCCTTTACAACTGGAAGAAGACCTTCAAAATATTGTATTAGAAGACTTTGAACCCCCGAACATTTCAGTACCACATCAAGCCACAAGTCATTCGTCAGGTTCTCCTCCTCCTCTTCCTCGAGAAACCGCGTCGCAAGAAGACCAATCAGCGGAAAATCTTATTGTTTTACCCAATGCGTCTGTTGTTAGAGGTAAGAACAATTATATTTGGTCTAGAGAAACATCTGATAGGTCACGATCTACGAGAACTGCTGCGAGGAACGTAGTTCATATTTTTCCCGGCCCAAAACAGGATGGTAGAGATGTCATTAGACCATTGGACTGCTTTGAAAAATTTTTCACTTCTGATATGATAGACGAAATCCTCTTACGTACTAATCAAGATATTTC
Organism: Hypomecis punctinalis; assembly: GCA_949316475.1. NCBI lineage: Eukaryota > Metazoa > Arthropoda > Insecta > Lepidoptera > Geometridae > Hypomecis > Hypomecis punctinalis. Next base: position 7,557,302 of record OX438820.1, on the reverse strand, counting down.
GGTCAAAGCCAGCAAATATAAACAGCAAAGTTCGACCATATCACTGTCAAGAAAAGAAGAACTTCGTGCATTGCTTGGTCTTATAATTTTCAGTGGTGCTATGGGTAACAATGATTTACCGACCAAAGAGCTTTTTGATCCCACACTTTGTGGTTCAAAATACATAGCTACGATGAGCTTAGAACGTTTCGAGTTTCTTTTACGCTGCCTTCATTTTGATGACCGCAGTACTCGTGAAGACAGGAGACAGCATGACAAATTGGCTCCTATCCGTGACATATGGGAAATATTTATACAAAGATGTAGGGATCTTTACAAGCCTAGCTCCTATATAACCATCGATGAACAATTACTTGCTTTCAGAGGTCGATGTCCATTTCGGATGTACATACCGAATAAACCTGCCAAGTACGGCATAAAGATAGTATTGGCTTGTGATGTGAACAGTAAATACATGTTTGATGCTTGCCCTTACTTAGGAAAAAATGATGCAACTAGCCCTACCGAACCTCTTGGTATTCATTACTGCAAACTGCTTACAAAGACTATTTATGGCAGCAATCGTAACGTCACTGCAGACAATTGGTTTACGTCGGTACCTTTAGCTGAACAACTTCTGGCAGCTCCATACAATTTGACTTTCATTGGAACAATAAAAGCCAATAAGAAAGAAATACCATCCGAGTTCAAGCACAATGCATCACGTCGTGTTGGCACATCTATGTTTGGTTTCCACGATAAACTCACACTAGTAAGTTACAAGCCGAAACCCCAAAAAACAGTTCTTCTGTTGTCTACAATGCACGATGAACCGGTAATAAATGCTGTAACAAAAAAGCCCGAAATCATAATGTCTTATAACAGGACTAAAGGCGCTGTGGATACATTTGACCAAATGTGTGGTCATTTGAGTTGTAATCGCAAAACTAGACGTTGGCCGCTATGCTTGTTCTATGGGATGATCAATATGGCTGTATTGAACAGCTATATACTGCATGTATCCAATTCGAGGATTCACGGGGCTAAACAAATGAATAGAAGAGAGTACATGAAAGAACTGAGTACTGAGTTATGTCGTCCGTGGTGTGAATTGAGAGGTGAAGAGCGACCAAAAATGAGGAAACGAGTTAGAGACGCTATACAAGAGGTTTTGGCTACTGAAAATCAGCCAACTGTGACTGAACCAGGAATAAAAAAAGGCAAAAGAAGTATGTGTAGCTATTGCCCTGCTAAAAAACGACGAATGAGTGTATACTACTGCGCTAAATGCAATAAAAACTATTGCTTGGAACATCGATCTCCAAACTGCAGTTCCTGTGACAAAAAATGAAAGGCTGACTCAAATTAGTTTGTAGACAAAATTGTGATGTTACCAAAAGTTAGATTTAGTTTCATATAAAGTTTATATCTTGAATAGTAATATTGATGCCAAAAAAATAGAAAAATACATATATTTTTTTTTTACCAGACTGTTCAAAGACTGTTATGTTATAAGAAAAAATGTTCATACCTGTAAGTTTTAAGTCTTATTTTAAGCCTAATGTTGATTTTAAAGAAGAATTTAGAGTTTAGTTTCTAAAAAGGTAGAATTTCACCTGTTAATTAATGTGATTTTTATACAAAAATAATAAACCACTAATGTGATAAATTGGTTTTATTTAAAAAGTAGCCTCCCAAGCGATCATTAGTATTAAAGTGTGGTAAATTTATATTAGTACTCTAGGGTTAATATATTCTTATTTAACCCTTTCAATGGGATATAATACGTAGAAATATTTCTAATATGGAGATAATAAATCTTTCTGGATTAGGTACATTATTGAGTTTGGTGCAGATCAACGTCGTCTGGAAGCTTGCATTTTACAGCGTCACCAAAGATCATTAGGCATCTTATACATATACAGCTGCTACGGTTTACCATTCAACCAATCATAACGGCTGAAATGTTTAAATTAAGATCTGTGATTGGTTAAAGACTTGGCCGTGGTTGCGGACCGCTGCTGTCTGCGGAACGCTCTAAGGAGTACCTATACAACACAACAAAAGGATACCTTCAGATGGCTATCAATGACCGGAATGGGGTGGTGAAGTATGATCTTCGCCAAGAAGACGCGACATACGGTTAAAGACGATGTGAGAGTAATCACTGATAGTGTTGCAACCACTGGATAATATAAGTTGCCTTGGTGACTACCAGTTTAGTTCTCCCCAAAGGACATGTCCACAAAATGTATGGAGGCTGGTATAATAATAATCAAAAATTCGAACCACAACACTCGTTACATTTCGAGAAAGTTCATATTTTTCTGAGTCTATAACAACATTTAAAAACAAAAAAGAGCCCTCCGATGTTTTTAAAATTAATTTTGAATTTATTAGGATAAATAATTATATTTGGCTCAATAGGAAGTTTATCTCTAGCAACCCTGATTAAGTAACCTCCAAATTGTTAAATAAAAGCATTTTGACCAGTTAGACACACTTTTAAAGTGTTTTTTGTCACGTTGTACCTACTAACTGGTCACACTGGTAGGTTAACATTTTTAATTTTAGCAAATTAAGTGATAAATGTGGAAGAATCAGCAACGAATGCAAGTAAAATAACGATAGAAGCACTTTATCATTGCTAAACTAGAATAAGTAATAAGCTGTATTGTTATTTTTCATACAATTTATTTTCCACATTTAAAAAAAAAATGAAGGGGTCATAAAATCTAAATTAAATATTTTTGGGAAGCCCATAAAACAAGCTTTCAAATGATGTATAAATCATCTTGGTTCGATTTTTCTCTGAATAATATACCACTTGTGGACGTCACCTTTCACAAGTGCCATATGAAAACAGATACCTAGTACATTGCAGCTCATTGCACAACGTGCACCAAAGCGTAATGTTCATTAAAATTTACATTGCTCTGTGTTCATTGCTCTTTGGTGCAGTAAAATACATGGATGCTTTGAATAGCCTGCATACTTTTATGAGCTCCTGGAACTTCTATTTATAAGGTGCTTTCTGATCGTCTGTACCAGCCTTTTGATTGTCCACTGCAGGACGTAGGCATATCCACGGAGAGTGATCGGGTGATTCTATGGAACTATAATATTATATCGAAAAAATGAGGTTTTTTTGAGAACAAATAAAAATTAATGTAAAAAAGATATTTTTGACTTAGCATGCATTGCACGTTTGGCCTCGGTAAACACCAGTTTTAACAAAACTAACGCCAAAAACCTGGGCACGCTCCAAGTATTTATAAATACTACTTGCATGTTTTTGTAATTGAATTTACTTTATTTTAATAAAATAAAAGAACGTACAAGTAGGTTACGAAATATGCATATTTCGTGATGTACTTAATTACGTATGATTTCCCCACACCATGCTACACGTTACACGACTCAAAACGAAGAAGTCAAAATATGTTTCCACTACAATTCTTTTATAAATCCTGCTAAATCCAAAGACATTTTCTTAACAAACGTCTAGCCCTCCCCAGACAATGCTCGTATAATGAGCTCGAGACACCACGCTGTACGTGTCGTGTTAAACTGATACGTTGTACATTGCACAATGTGCATGATAATGTACATTGCTCTTTGGTGCAGTAAAATTCAGATTGAGTTCAGCTAGTTTCATACTTTTATTAACTTCTATACATAATTTGGAATGAGCTTTCATCTACTATTTGGCAAGCGCCTTCGAAGGACGTCTTTAAGCACCTTGTGCGGGCGGATTACTTAAAAAGAACCACCGGAGGAGGTATTCAATTCGACGCGTATATACCTATATATATGTATATATATTTTTTTTTTGTATAACCACGCATAACTTTTTTCGTAGTTGTCCGATTACAATAATTCTTTTTTAATGGAAAGAGTATACTTTAAAATTAGTCCCATTTAAATTTTATCGAAATCGGCTGAGCCATTTTTGATAAATTAACAATAATGTGAAAAATGCTAAATCGATCCGTGCGAAATATTCGCGAATTCTGTACACGGGTGAAGACGGTCATGCTAATTTTTGCAAAAAATAATCTTGTTACTATATAAGACGATATTATCGTCTTATTATGTACTTTAATCGTTTATTTAACATTATGAATTTAATTAAAATTGAAATTGTATTAATATTTGCTATATATTCTTTTTTTAAGATTTGATTTGTGTTGATTCTAGTTAATGTATCTCTTTATTTGTTTATTTAGCATCCTAATGTCTTATACTTACCTATGGGTTGACTGGCAGATAATGCTATTTAGCGTTAAATCTTCCTTTTGTACAAATGATGTGCAATAAAGTGTTAAATAAATATATAAAATACCTTGCATTGAAGGGTAGTAAAATCTTTTCACCAATTATTTTGAGGTGCAGTCGGGCTATGTAGGATTGTAGGGACCAACAAAATCTGTTTGTCTTTATGCTATTAAAAGCTTCGCAATCTCCAAAAAAACACACTGGTGCTCTCATCTCGTCGCTAACTAGAGCAGCCTGATCTAAACTAAAATTATTCTAAGAAACTTCACTCTTCTTTCCACACTTACTCAAATAGACGATTAAAGTCTCATCGCCCACCACACGAGAGCCCAGATGTTCCTTTTTTGAAGGCTCTGACCTCAGAATAAAAACTAAAATTATAGAAACCGTACTAAAATAGCAAGAGAAATACTTTGGCACATTTTATATATGAAATTTAAAAGGCGTAGAACTAGATGCACATACACCCAAACTTACGTAAGCTAGTTTGTGAAACCCTTCGAAATTACGTAATTTCGAAGGGTTTCACAAACTAGCATTGAGCTATCTCGGCTGTACAAATTCAAAAGGTAAAATGATCAGAGATTTAAATCTTCTGTTGGAACTGGATAGTTCAAATTTCCGATTATATCGTAAATTATTTTTCTTGTGATTTTGACATTCCAACTTGTGATTTTGACGTATGCCGACAGACAATGCGTTTTTTTGTTCCACTCTCGCGTATGCTGAACCAGATATAAATAAGACAGCTGTAACGTAGTTTTTACTTGAGTAAAATATAGCAAGGTTTCCTTTACTTGTCGTTATTCTGTGGCTCTGACTATAAGAAACATTTACGAGCAGAAAAATTATGTTCCTTGGTGTTCTGGCATCAGCTCCTTTGAAGGCATAGGTATAGGCTAACAAATAAACTGGAATCCGCCTATTGTCTATTTATCCATGTTTAAAGATGATTCTTCATATGAGATCCATTAATTATTATCAATATCTCGAATGTAATTTCGTATTCTCTATCCGTCTTTGGTGACATCGCTGTAGGCTGAAAAATCGTATCGAAATACGATCTCGAAGATGATTAATTTTTACCTTTTCTGCTGCTAATTCGTAAAGTGTATTTTCTGCTCTGTTTGTCACTCTTTTTCGCAGCAACACAAGAATGGATCTACTTGATTTTTGATAGATAGAGTTCAAGAGTCGGGATAAAGAGGCTTTGAGCAAATATCTACAGATTCACAGTCTTAGTAGAAAAGGGAAAATAGTAAGAAAACGCCCGAGCGCCGTCATACATACCGACTTAGATATTTACATTAAACGTTATGTCACCTAATTAGTGCTGGAAACCAAGCACATTGGCATCGTGCGGCGTTGTAGGTACTCGGCTTGCAATCACCGTACGACCTTTGAGCAAATAAAAAATCAATAAATCAAATAAAAAATCAATATATCTTTTATTTGGTCTGAGCTTACGACTAACTAAAAAACCTGCCCACTACTTAGCTTGGGCAGAGTTTTGTTTCGGACACTTTTTTTGCACGATTGTGACTCTATTATAGATATTGCGCGAAGGTACACAGCCTACTAATTTTTATTCAGGAGAATAATAAGAATACTGTGGAAAGTTGCAGATAAAGCTAGTGCTTATATATCACAGAAAACCTACTTATCTTTCGACGTTTCTAGTCTGAAGCTCGTAACTAAAGCTTACAGCGTAGTTCATTCCAGTCCCAGAGTAATAGATAACAGAGATCTCAATTTCTCACATTTTTTCAAGCGTGGTCCGATATTCTCATTCCACGAGACCGCGCTTGATGATCTCTTAATTCAATTGTGGATACATTTGACGTAATAACTCTGTTCAACTTAATAGAAGGCGCAGTACTGTTAACAAAAAAAGAAAAATTAATAGAAAAGTAAAGTTTTGCTTGAACAGCAAATAAAACATCGTGTAAGAAAACCCCAAATCAGAAAAAGCCAGGGTGGCCAATATTATCTTCGTATCTACCATATTATGGTACCATATTATACCATATTATGATGAATATTACTTGTTTATGATAGGTGTGTGCCCGCAGTGAAATATCACAGATTGATATGGTACGTACGATTTTAAGTTACTTAGAGCTTTGTTTCACCGTTGCCAAAATAGTATAGGTAAAATTTTTAATATAGGTATAGCTTTTTATAACATAACTGAGCGTAATAGTAGTGGTAATGACACCCGCCTTACAGTCGTGAGGTCGTGGGTTCAAATCCCGATCCGGTACCAATGAATTCCTTGGAATTTATGTACGGAATTTCACACCACGGGCTTTTCGGTGAAGGAAAACATCGTGAGGCAACCTGCATACGTCCGTAGAAGAAATTCGATGGCGTAGTGAATCCATCAACCCGCACTGGGCCAGCGTGGTTGATATGGCCCAATCACCCTTCGTGGGTTACCTACGTCCTGCAGTGGACTGTTAAAAAAAAGGCTGGTACAGGAGCGTAAAACCAAGTGATGGTAATACGTAGATAAAAATAATATTTTTATGTAATTGTTTTAAAGATTTGATGATTGTTAATTTTGATGTACAGAATAAGACCCTAAAAGGATGCTAATTGATTGGAAATAACCCTATATATCATTATGTAGGTATTACCATCGCTCGGTTTTACGCCATCATCGCCATCTTAGTAGGTAGTAGTGAACGTAAAATAAAATTTTAAATCCAAATTAAGCTAGAAACGCGTGTGTGCGAAGACGTCGAATTAGAGAATGTCTATCATGTTTACCAACTAGTTACTACGTTGTTGGAAGCGCCATCTGTGAGAACTGCTTTAAACCAGTTAGTCACTTAATGTGAAATTATTAGAACTTCTTACCATTAACGAGAAATGGCGCATTGCTTAATCAATGAAAATGATTTTTATCGTGCTTCACACACTAGGTGTATAGAAACTTTCTAGGGCGGAGATGGAGGCAGTGTCAGTAATTACAGGCCTATCTCAGTTCTTTCAGCTCTATCAAAAGTTCTAGAGAGGATATTAAATAAGCGCCTCGTCGGTTTCCTAAATGCCAATGATATCCTTTCAAAAAACCAATTTGGGTTTAGACGTGGTGTTTCGACAGAAGACGCTGTCTTGGAACTAACACAAAATATAGTTAATAACTTTGATAAGCGACGCAAGACAGCTGGCGTGTTTTTAGATCTATGTAAAGCCTTCGACACTGTCTCCATTCCCATCCTTTTATCAAAACTCTACTCAATTGGTGTTAGAGGTATTGCCTTAAAATTATTTGCTAGCTACCTCAGTGATCGTTCGCAACGTGTAGTCATCGATGGACATTATAGCAAAGATGAGCCCCTTACATTTGGCGTCCCTCAAGGAAGCGTTATTGGCCCGATCTTGTTTTTGCTCTACATCAACGACTTGTGTAATATGCCCTTACCAAATTGCAAAATAATTACTTACGCCGATGATACTGTACTATTAATCCATGGAAAGAATTGGGAAGAGGTTCGCGACTACTGTGAAAATGCCCTCCGTACTGTAATGCTTTGGCTGAATGATAATTTGTTAACGCTCAACATATCTAAAACCAAAGTCATAGCTTTTGCACCTAATATTTCTATGCAACCCAAGTCTTTGTTTGAAATCCGTGCCCACACTTGCCCAAAAGACTCAATCACTTGTGACTGCACCAATCTTGACCGAACTACAACTGTAAAGTACTTGGGTGTCATTGTAGATAATGCCATGACCTGGAAATCGCACATAGCCTCCTTGGTGTCCCGAGTCCGTAAACTAATCTATGTGTTTAAAAGTCTCAGATCGGTGGTGGACTTACGATATCTCAAATGTGTTTACTACGCGTTAGCCCAATCTGTGTTATCCTATTGTATTACCTCTTGGGGTGGGTCCGCCAAAACCTACATGTTAAGAATAGAGAGAGCACATAGAGCTGTACTTAAAGTTCTTGCTAAGAAACCTCTCCGCTTTCCCACCACTGATTTATACGCGTTGTGTAAAGTGCTTGCTGTGAGGCAACTTTTCATACTACAAACTGTTATGAAAAAACATTCGCAAATGCAGTACGATCCCGATCTTACTGCCAATAAACGTAGATCTGATAAGATTTGTGGCTACGAGCGGTGCCGCACAGCAATAGCAAGTCGACACTACCAAATTATCAGCTCCCTGTTGTATAATAGACTAAATAAAGAACTTTGTATCTACCCACTCGCCTCTTACAAATGTAAAGTGAAATGTACTGAATGGCTTTTGTCTCTGTCCTACAAGGACACTGAGGACTTGATTACGGTTATTACATAATGTATATGGTAACACAGACCCACTCATACCTTTAACACACACGCGCAAATGAATGCACACTTTCTCATGAGAAACACTGCGAACCTTGACTCTTATGAGATCTCGTGTATCGCAGTGTTGCTCAAATGTGCTCACATTACTAACCGCGCATACGGCCATATACATGTACACACACACACTCACACACACACACACACAAACACACACACACACACACACACACACACACACACACACACACACACACAAGCGCGCATGTTCAATTGTTGTTCAAAATGGTTTCTGTCATACTAACTTCTTATTTATTTATTATGTATATATATACCTTTTTTGTACAATTCTTTGCTGGAGGTGGGCGTTGCTATCTGCGACACAGTCTTCCTGACTACTGCGGGTAGCATCGTTTCTTTGTTATTTGTTACCTTATGTTTTTTGTACGAAATAAAGAATTTTGAATTTGAATTTTGAATTTTTTGAATTCTCTTTTATGATAAACATTACAATAGTTCAAGTTACAAACAAATATTTAAACATACATACAAAAAAACCCTGCCTTGGCAGTTAGGTAAAAATGCTTGTTTATAAGCTTCAATCAGACATACACGCCTGATCGAAGTTTATAAGTCTAAGATGTATTAAACATAACGTAGCACTTGTAGCGTAGTTTGACTGGGTGTTTGTCAGCGATCACCAAAATTAAGCAACGTTCTGCACGGTCAGTATTTGGATGGGTGACCGCGGGTTGCATTTTCCAACTGAGCGCTACCGTGACTCAGATGACACGTTTATTTGTAGGTCCCGGTTGTTTCAACCTTTTAGCCATGTCAGAGGCCTTCAGGCGGCCTAAAAACTCTGACACCAAGGCCAGCCACCCGGCCTATACGAACTTACTTATTACTAAACATAATAAATAACCTCTATCTCCACAAAGTCTAAAATACAAACTGTTAAGGGCTTTTTTATGTCCAAAGTTTACCTAAACACTGTTTTTCTCACTGTACACGATAAAAAACACCCGACCACCGCATCAAATAGGTAATTACTCTCGTAATTGCACCGGTAGCGGTCCACAGGTCGTTTTTGTAAACATTTTGATGTAATATTGTGTTGGCTGTACTCGGTTATGGTTAGATTTGTTTTAAGTGTTATCTTGACTGCTTTGGTCCCATTTCAACCAAGGTCATATTTTGGTTTTAGTTCATTACCAAGATATTAAGTCCAGTATGCTCGGTGTCTCTCTGCGGGATCGAATCAGAAATGAGGAGATCAGCAGACGAATCAAAGTTACCGACATAGCCCAGCTGACTAAAGTAGCAGTGGGCAGGGCACATTGTTCGAAGAACGGATGGCCGATGGGGCCGTAAAGTTTACAAATGAAAACCACTGACCAGCAAGCGCAGCGTCGGTGTCTACCGACTAGGAGGACTAACGATATAATAAAGCGCAGGAACGCGCTGGATGAAGGGCGCTTCCAACCGACCTTATTAGAAACCTATGGGGGAGGCCTATTTCTTGCAGTGGACGTCCTACGGCTGACAGAAGTTAAGTCTTGCCCAGCCGCCGACTATGCGAACCTATACATATACATGGAACATTTTCTTAATAGATTTTCAAAAACCAAACAAAAAGCATCTTTTCTTCCACTCCGCCCTTTGATACTGAAAATCTAAATTACGGAAATCTAAATTAATTCTAGATTTTCTAAAACTAAACATAAGAACGTCATCTTTTATTCCTTAACCCTTCATCATACTCCACTCCCACCTATAACATCGATAAGAAAAATGGTTATTCGATTTTCAAAAACCAAACAAAACAACACTGCCGTCTCAAAGCCGCCGTCTTAAGCTCGAAACATACTATCAGACGCGGCTTACGGACGCGACTGACAGCCGCGACCTAGACTATGAAAGTACGCTGAGCCGTGCACACTTTCGGACATAAGTCGCGGACGTCACCTTCGGACGTCCGAAAGCGTTCGGACGTTCGAGAGCGATCTGGCACACCGGATGATAATTATATGACTGTGCACATTGCTAAGTCGCGGCTGTCAGTCGCGTCCGTCAGCCGCGTCTGATAGTATGTTTCCGGCTTTAGTAACCCTTCACGGTAACCCAGTGACACCCACAAAGTATAATACGATTTTCAAACAAGAAGTTCATTCGATTTTCAAAAACCAAACATAAGAGCATCGCTATCTTCGTAACCCTTCACCATAACCCAGCTTGTGGGGCGAAACGCCGCAATACCCGCGACACCCATAAATAGGTTAAAAATTCATTCAACTTTCAAAAGCAAAAACATATCGGTTTCTCCTTCGTAAAACCCACATCTATAGAACGATAAATTTTCCATTTTCAAACCACTAAACAGATGAACTTCGCTTTTTTCTCTATAACCCTAGAAATCTATTAAGTTCTTTCTATTTTCAAAAACCAAACAAAAGAGCATCGCCATCTTCGTAACCCTTCACCGTAACCCAGTGACACCCATAAATAAGAGGTTCAGCTAACTGGCCGGTAGCCAGCCGTTGCCAAGTTTTAACATCAGTTAATCTAACACGGGCTCTGGCGCCGATTCAAGTTCCTTTTTCAAAATTTTGGCACTGGCACGAAATAAAAACAGCAGGCTAATTGCTTCAGCCGAATTGCATTCTCTTTGCGTGCTTTGCTAATTAAAACGGGAAATTGCTTAGGTAGAAATATTCAATGAGTTTTGGCGGAGACACGTGGAAATCGTGTAGTGTTCTGAAACTTTTGTTTTTATCAGTGGTAGGTATCTAATAGTGAAGAAAACGTGCCAAACGGATGTTCTCTGCACCATACTTAAACGAGTGCTGCTTGCAGGGATAAGGTTATTATTATAATTGAATCATTAGAACGTTTAGAGTGTTTACAATGAGAGAACGTCGTGGCGTAACGGTCAATTAACAATAAGATTTTAATCAGCAGCCAAGGTAAGGTACAAGGTACTATAGGCGAGAGTAATGATGAAAACTGAATTGGTGTCTACCAAGTATCAAACACATACCTCAGTGCCTCAAGTCGAAAGTTTTCGACCAGTGTGTGTTGCCAGTGATGACTTATGGCACAGAAACGTGATCCCTCACTATGGGCCTTATTAGAAGCTCCGAGTAGCCCAACGAGCTATGGAGAGGGCTATGCTCGAAGTCTCTCTGCGGGATCGAATCAGGAATGAGGAGATCCGTAGAAGAACCAAAGTTACCGACATAGCCCAATGGATTAGCAAGTTGAAATTGCAATGGGCAGGGCACATACTCGTAGCGCGGAGAACTGATGACCGATGGGGTCGAAAAGTTCTAGAGTAAAGACCACGTACCGGCAAGCGCAGCATAAGACGTCCACCCACAAGGTGTACAGATGACTTTGTTAAGACCGCAGGATCGCGCTGGATGCAAGCTGCTATCAACCGGTCTTATTGGAGATCCATAGGGGAGGCCTATGTCTAGCAGTGGACGTCCTTTGGCTGATGGATGGATGAAGTATCAAACATTTTTAGTTGTACTAGCAATGACAGAGCAGTGTTATCAACGTAACAAAATTAGTAAAATGGCACACGGGCGACCTCACCTACAACGCTTCTGTTTTTGCACAAACTCTAAACACGCATTAATGGTCACAACAATCAGTAAAAATGGAAGCGAGCGTTGTAAATCTATGCCAGTGCAAAGGACATGTCCACAAAATGTATGGAGGCTGGTATAATAATAATCAAAAATTCTAAGCACAACACTCGTTACCTTTCGAGAAAGTTCATATTTTTCTGAATCTATTACAACAGTTAAAAACAAAAAAGAGCCCTCCGATTTATTTAATTAATTTTGAATTTATTTGAAAAAATAAATATATTTCGCTCAATAGGTAGATTATCTCTAGCAGCCCTGATTAAGTAACCTCCAAATTAATGAAATTATTTTTATCGTGCTTCACACACTAGGTGTATAGAAACTTTCTTTTTGTGATAAACATTTCAAAAATTGACGCGTTCGCAGGATTTGAACCTGCATCCTCTGGGACACCGGCCCAGATGCTTTGTCCAATTAAGCTAAATCGCTGGTTTAAAGCAGTTCTCACAAATGGCGCTTCCAACAATGTAGTAGTTGGTAAAAATGATAAACACTCACTAATTTGGCACATTCGCAGGGCGCGATTTAGCTTAATTGGACAAAGCATCTGGGCCGGTGTCCCAGAGGATGCAGGTTCAAATCCTGCGAACGCGTCAATTTTTGAAATGTTTATCACAAAAAGAAAGTTTCTTTACACCTAGTGTGTAAAGGACGATAAAAATAATTTCATTGATTAAGCAATGCGTCATTTCTCGTTAATGGTAAGAAGTTCTAATAATTTCACATTAAGTGACTGACTGGTTTAAAGCAGTTCTCACAAATGGCGCTTCCAACAATGTAGTAGTTGGTAAAAATGATAAACACTCACTAATTTGGCACATTCGCAGGGCGCGATTTAGCTTAATTGGACAGAGCATCTGGGCCGGTGTCCCAGAGGATGCAGGTTCAAATCCTGCGAACGCGTCAATTTTTGAAATGTTTATCACAAAAAGAAAGTTTCTAACCTCCAAATTGTTAAATAAAACCATTTTTACCAATTAGACACATTTTTTAAGTGATTTTTTGTAACATTGTACCTACTAACTGGTAACATTGGTAGGTTATAATTTTTAATTTTAGCAAATTAAAAGATGAATGTGGAAGAATCAGCTACGAATGCAAGTAAAATAACGATAGAATCACTTTATTTTTGCCAAACTAGAAAAAATAATAAGCTGTATTGTTATTTTTCATACAATTTATTTTTCGTATTTAAAAAAAATTGAGGGGTGAAAACATCTAAATTAAATATTTTTGCGAAGCCTATTATATAACAAGCTTTCAAATGATGTATATATCATCTTGGTTCGATTTTTCTCTGAATAATATACCACTTGTGGACGTCACCTTTAAGCTTATAAAATCCCCATAAAAACAAACAACATCGTCGCTTCCCAATATTAACCAAGACTTGCATTATTTTCTGTACAACGTTATCAAATTCCCATTCTCCCCAAGTATCTTCTACCTTTCGTATTTATAAAGGACTCTGCCCCAAGGTGGCGGTGCCCATTGATTTCTCAAGGGAAGACGGCCGAGCCGACCGCGATTCTCTAAATTCTTAATAACAGTAAAAAAGTTTCGCTCAAGTTTTTTATAGGGGGCGCTCGGCAGTTTGTTTTTACCTGTGTATCCCAGAGGGCGGTGCTTGTTGCTAATTTTATCGACTATCCCTTGATTTTATGGGGCTCTGTGAATATTTTTTGACGGTGTTTTACACGATGTTTTGGATTTTTTGCTTTGATCTCGGTATTTCTTGTCTGAGTCTGTTTACTTGTTACTTGTTGATGAATGTGCTTGGTTTTGTTTCATAACACAATATTTTTTACCGCCAGTTGCTAAAATCGCTGCGCATAACTTCCCATTTTTCAATTTGTGTGGCGCTCAGTATACGCTGCTTATATCTCTCGCGCTGTAGCTTTTGAACACATGAACCATTTAATTTTTGCTATACAGTTAACTTGACTAACTTGGTTTCAGAAAAACATATTTATCATAAAAACTTTGGTCTCAGAGTTTTAAATATTTACATATTTAGTCTATCTATCTGTCCTGATCTATCGTGGTTTCAAAGTCAAACTTCCACTACATTTAAAGGAATAGATTGTTTACCTGTATGAATCAAACATGGTCAAACATAGTCGATCAAATCACTTGAAAAATCAAACTAAACAAATATAGATCTAAGAACTCTTCGCCTACAAATCCTTTAAACTTATGCCACCCCTTTGTTTCTGCCAAGGGTTAAAATGCAGTGAACGTACTCTACTGAGAATACAAGAGGGTGGAGTTGACATTTTCTTAATTTAAAATCTGTAGTGAGATAACGCAATGTCTTACTGCTGTATTTCTAGTATGTCTTTCTAAAAATAGTTCAAGAGATATTGTCAGAGAGAGTGATTCTCTGCGGCTTGTAAATAATTGATAGTATTAATATAAAATAAAAAATAAACCGGACAAGTGCACAGGCTCGCGCATCGAGGATTCCGTACAAACATATTGTTAAAATAATTGAAAACCTGTTTTAGCATGTGCTAATGAAGTTCTTTTACATGATACCTTACATGATACGATTTACTCACTTTGAATTTTGAACCCATATTTTGTGAATTTTGAGGCACTAATTAAATACTCATAATAATGTAACGATAGTATTTATCGACGTTTTTCACTATTATCGATGCTAATGTAACATATAATTGGGTTTAATTTAATTACACATGTAAAAAATGTTATGATATTAAAATATACAATAAAATTAATGATAAATTAAGTGTTATTTAAAATATCGTTAGTATAAACAATCGATATTTTAAATAAAACTCTATCTAAAACTCTGTGGTCATGATCATTCGTCGCCCATCACTAATCGGCATGCCCATAAAGTATGACATTGACAGGTACTGTCTGTACTATTAAGAAATTCAGGACTTCATAGGCGTGATTTTTCTGACAGCTGTCGCAGAGATCAAGTTAAATTTTATAGAGTATAGTGATTCGAGCGAGGCAGGTTTGAGTCCTGCGTTCACGGCAGATTTTTTTAATGTTTCTCACAAAAATAACTCCTTGATAAAAAATATATTATTGATCTTACACAAGGTCTTTGACCCCAAACTAAGCAAAGCTTGTAATATTGCTGAAATTAGATACTTAAACAGTTCACGTAGATATATTTTTAAATAGGTACATCCATAAATAGACAATAAGATTCAGATACAGAGCAAATACCTATTTTCATAAATACTTGTTTGCACTGCAGGCCAATCGCGCTAATTTTACACAGTTGCGTTCCGTCTGCAATTCAGTTAAAGTTCAGTTACAATTGTAGTTAAGTTTCAATTCAGCTTTAAAGAATTCGGTATTGCGCTAAACTTCATACACCAATCGTTCGTTTGACAGCGGTTACGTTCCAACTCTGATTGAGTTGCGTTTCAACTTTTGTCAAAATCATTAGCGCGATACGAAAATAGACAAAAAGTTGAAGTTCGGTTAAAGTTCAATTGTGATTCAGCTGTATTTTTTTAGTGCGATTGGTCTGCTGGGCGGGAATCGAACCTATGCCTCTTTCGTTCAGGAGTCAGGATTACCGAACATTGAACCTAGGCAGTCGACACTATTTGGCTGCGATTACAATCAATCGAATTCCCAGGCTTGGCCTGGTCCTTTATTAGGTATCAATAGAGCCTAAGCCAACATTGAAAGGCCTTTTTTACAATTTACAAATATAAAAACAGCAGTAGATGCCAAAAGGATTCCGTGGAATGGAAACTATGGCATAAAAAAGACTGAAATTGGGCTATTGTGATGAAATTTTAAATGTTATGTAAAATTGGACTATAAAATGAGGTTCGGCACCCGATATAAATAAATATTTTAATATAAATATTTTTGGGACATTTTACACACGGTCTCTGACCCCAAACTAAGGAAAGTTGTAAATATGGCTGCCAGAGACTGATATACTACATATACTTATTTTTAAATACATACTTATATAGATAGTACTTAACTAAATAACACCCAGACACAAAGCAAACACTTATGTTCATCACATAAATTATTGCCCTGGGTGGGGATCGAACCCACGCCTCTTTGATCCAGAAGTTAGGGTCACTAACCACTGAGCCACCGAGGCAGTCATATAATTATGTGCCCCATAATAATTATATTTATAGTTATGATAACTTTCAAATTAACAGCTGATGCCCACAAAGTCAACAATGACAGTATACTCTCAGACTGTGAACAGCGGCCGCACAACCTCCTGCATAATTAATTTCAAGCTAAGACACCTTGATTTTGACTTGAATAATTTAATAAACTCATATTGGCACAGTTCAAAAATATCAGTAAGTAGAGTTAATGCAAAAATAAAAGCGTCGTAGGTCCGTGTGCCATTTTGTTAATTTCGTTACGTGGACAATACTGCTATGTCTTTGCTAGTGTAACTAAAAGAGTTTGATACTTTTGAATTGTTTCCTACGTAATTTTACTGCCGAAAACAACATCCTACTAATATTATAAACGTGAAAGTTTGTGAGGATGGATTTATGGATGGATGGATGTATATATATTTGTTACTCTTTCATGCAAAAACCACTCAATAACACCAGTATTCACCAATTTTCATCAACAATAACATAATTCCATATGAGAATACAGCCAAATACCTAGGAATGACTCTCGACGCAAATCTTCGCTGGAAGGCACACGTCAAGAAAAAGAGAGAAGAACTAAACCTTCGGTACAACAAGATGTATTGGCTGCTCGGGAGGCAATCCTCATTGTCAATACAGAACAAACTATTACTGTACAAACAAGTCCTGATGCCAGTGTGGACTTATGGCTGTGCCGCCCAAAGTAACATCCTTATCATACAGAGATTCCAAAATAAAGTACTAAGGGACATCACAAATGCACCTTGGTACGTAAGAAATGATGATCTCCACCGGGTGCTTAAAGTGGAATCCGTAAAAAGTACAATACAAAAATACGCAGAAGCTGACGACTATAGACTTCACCACCATGTGAATGTTGAGGCAATCCAGCTCCTCGACCAAACGGACACAGTGAGAAGAGTTAAACGAGCAAAACCGTTCGAATTAGTTTAAAAGTTAATTGAGTGCTAACTCGTAATCATAGTGATATAGTGCTAGTGTCGCGTATAAAGAACACAATAACGTAGTGTCTTCGCCTTAATAGAGACAATAAGTGTGAATAAAGTAAAAGTGTTGATGGACACATTCTTAGTTTATTAAACCTAGCAATTTAAGTTAGATTTAAATTACTTATTAGCCCATAGCTAGAGAGTATTTTTTTAAGGAAAGCTCGTCAGCGTTTCTTAAACAAAAAAAAAATGCAAAAACTACTGAACGGATTGAGATGAAACTTTGCAATAATATAGCTTATTTATCAGAATAACACATAGGCTATAAATTATAATGATATATTGCGTATGCGGGCGAAGCCGCGGGTAAAAACTGGTAAGTCATATTAATACTCGCAATTTATTTATCATCAAATGTGCTTTTACTTTGTATAGTTTATACTATGGAACTGTGATAGTCACAGCTTATTCAGATATAAGTCACAACATAAGTTTGTATGGTTCGTAAGAAGTGGTTTTACTGTCTATTTGTTTATACTGTGGCCCAGTAATAGTCACAGTCTAGACGCCCCTGTTAATATTAAAGTAAGCCTAACATTAACATCTTTGGACGGCCTTATCTAAGGATAATAGCTGGAATGACTTTAGGTGAGCAACTTGAGGCCCTCAGTCTTGAGTCTCACGAGACGTTGTGGTTTAGAACTGAGATAGAATCTGTCGATAAGTCTTGGATTTTGGTTTGACTTTTGTAAAGTTGTATTATAGTATTGTTATTCTATATGAAAATATAAAATATATAGTATTGTTATCCTTTTTTCTATCGTACGGCTAGACATTTATGGTGGACATTCCGCGCGTTAGAACCAAGCGTTTCGAATCCTCATTCCTCATACGAACAGCCGGAATGTGGAACGCTTTACCTGGGTCTGTCTTCCCGTTAAAGTACAACGTGGGTGTCTTCAAATCCCGAGTAAATAGGTATCTTCTAGGTAAGCGTGCTACACCCTAGACCGCACATCTGCTTAACATCAGGCAGTGTGTAGTCAAACGTGAACCTATTCGTTCTAAACAAAAAAATATTAATACACTCTATTTTTAAAACGAGACCAATTATTCAACATTGTTTCTTATTCTTTACGGGTCTATCAAACGCTCAGATAAATTTATACTTGCGTAATCTATAGTAATTTGGTGTTTTATTTTGTACTTAATGACTTCACCGCTCAAAAATTGATAGCACTTAATTTTACACAGGCATCTTCACTAATATTATAGATCTGAAACAGATTTTGTTGGTTTATTTATCACTTTTTCACGTAGCAACGAAGCAACAGATCGATTCGATTTTTTTTAGGGTTCCGTACCTCAAACAGAAAAAACGGAACCCTTAGAGGATCACTTCGTTGTCCGTCTGTCCGTCTGTGCGTATGTCAAGACTCTTTATCTCGGGAACGCGTAAAGATATCGAGTTGAAATTTAAACTGTATACGTATATTTATAGTCTCTTGCAGTTGAGTATAAGAAAAACTTCTCAGTTATCGTTTAAAAAAGTAAGAGCCGTTTATGTCGTAAAACCCGCATATTTCGACACTCACAAAAACTAAATCCTACGGGGTACTTCCCGTTGCCATAGAACTATGAAATTTGGCGAGAAGCATTGTCTCAGAGAATACATATAGGAATAAATCTGAAAACTGTACATTTTTATTTTAATCACAAAAAAATAGGGCTTCAAAATTCACAAATATGGATTCAAAATTCAAAGTGAGTAAATCGTATCATGTAAGGTATCATATAGAAGAACTTCATTAGCACATGCTAAAACAGGTTTTTAATTATTTTAACAATGTGTTTGTACGGAACCCTCGATGTGCGAGCCCTTGTCCGGTTTTTTTTTAACCTATACTGTCCCACTCCTGGGCAAAAGTCCCCCTTATTTCCCTCCATGAGTCTCGATCCATCGCAACTTCTTGCCAACCCCTCTCGGATGAGTCAAGATCGTCACGCCAGCGTTTCTTTGGCCTTTAATTGTTAAAAACTTTTAAAATGAAAATAAAATTTCTACTCTATTTTTTACCTTTTTTCACCAACAAAACACAAACCTACTCGTAGTTTATATTCGACAGATAAATTACACCGCCCAAGCGAAGGGAAACAATTACACAAAATAGCGAAAGTCGAGCGAAACAGTCCAAAACCACACTGCTATCGCATTCCAATAGAAAATCGAATTCTCTTAGATAACCCTTGAAAGCCATGATACGATGAAAGACTGAACCGACCACTCTATAAGACCTCTACTTCACGTTCACTCCTAAACATAAATCTAACGTAACGGAGCTCTAGAGAAATTGGCAAATTTTTTGGTGTAAAACATCTGCCCGTTTTACAGAGGCCCCTCGTGTGGTAGACAGTGATGTATTACAAAGGTCTGTAGGAAATGGAGGTGTGGTAGCAAAAACAGTTGATTTGCCACCTGAATTTACGGGATCCATTTTATTGTGAACAGTTTTCTGGTTACTCGAGTGTGATGGGTTTTTTTGATAGAAAAATTGTGTATCTTTCGCCCGTAAAATTATTATTTTTAGATGAATAACATACAATTTACATCGAAACACCGATTTGAAACAGACTCGAAAATTTCCTTCCGGTACAAAAACTTGAATTCTTAAAATGTTGAATTTGTAAAATGTTTTATTAGGATAAAAATATTTAAATAAATAAATGAATCTTTATTTCGGACACAACGATCCATATCACAAAAGAATAATAATAATACAAGAAATCAGGTAGCAATAGCTACCGTTGTGTCTAATACGGGTATCACAGGTGGCGCCACCAACGCTATAAGTTGGTGTAATGTAAGCACTTCAAAAATTTGACGCTTGCGTAGGAGGCGGGCTGGCTCAGTTAGTTAGAGCGTCGGGCTAGTGATCCGAAGGGGCAGGTTCAAATCCTGCGTTCGCTTCAGGTTTTTGAAATGCTTATCACAAAGATAACTCTTTGCAATAGCTACCCATCGTTTATAGGTTGCAGACAGCAGCTGCCGGTCCGCTAAGCTTCTAATGATCTTGTTTTTACACGTTATAACTCTGGACATAAATGATGCGATACGTTTTTTCATACACTTTATCGCGGGTGAACGATATTTTAAGATTTTTTTTAAGTTTTGACAAAACTTTTTTCCGTAGAACAAAAGTAGTTAATTTTGATACAGAATAAGCGCCTAAAAGGATGCTAATTGATTAGAAATAGGTAACCTTGTATACATTGCCATAACTCTGTCTCGTTCTGACACTATGAAAATTACGTGGCGCATTGCCTTCATTTTACTCGTAGCCCGGATGGATAGACGAAAGCGAAATAGTTAAGTCATAACCGAGACTCTCACTTCTTGCACTCGCAAAATTATTTTATCATACTGTATAGGTTTATAGCAAAAATTATAGGCTAAACAAAATAATGTTAATATTAATCGTTGTTATTATCGTTCGTTAGGCCCCAGTTATTTCACTTTTCTTGCATACGCTCATAATGCAAAGTGGATCGTAAAGTTTCTCGAAAAAAGTTTATTTACTGCGCATATTACTTACTTTTACTACATTTTAGGGTTCCATACCCAAAGCCGTGATATCATAGACAAACCTAGTGATAGTTAGATAATTAAAATTTTCACAGATGAAGGGGGGCTCCCACACAACAAAACAGATTTTCAGCTGTTTTTAGCTCGAAATTAATAACGGTAATAGGTCTTAAAATATTCACAGAATATTTAATTGTATGTTTACTTCAATAAATATTTATTAAGTTAGTAGAAGTGACGCGTGACCAGAAGGCTGGCGTCTACTTTGTCAAAAGCTCAGCATTGCCATTCAGCTAGGCAATGCTGTCAACATTCTGGCCACGTTTCCTTCTACAAAAGAGGTTTTAGAATAAGTTTTATATGTTTTAAATTTAGTTTTGTATCTATATTAGTTTTAATGATTTTAGTATAAGTTTATTTTTAATTTTGTAGATCGTTAAAGTCAATGATTAAAATATTTACTAAAAAAAAATAAAGTAAAATAACTATTTATAGGTATTTATGGGGGGCTCCAGTACAGTACGGAACCCTTCGTGCGCGAATTCGACTCGCACTTGGCTGATTATTAATAGAATAACGCGACACAAGTTGAAATAAAGTTAAAAACTGAAATTTCACATGAATGTAGCTAAAAACCATTAATAAAATATTTTTCGCAAAAAAATACTCCACCGACTTCCACTGTATTCAAAATTTTAATAGTTTGCACGAATCGATGTGACATCCATGTACATTATTGTTAATTTATCCAAAACGGTTTTGCCGATTTTCTCTGCTCTTTCGATAAAATTTAAATCGTTTCGAAATAAAATAAAAAGAAATAAAAATATCGATGAACACAAAAAAATACAAACAGACGAAGATAGGTTAGGTTAACTTAAGGAGGCCGCGGCGGGAGAGGACTGCTGGTGTGTCGTTGCCACTTTCCCTGCCTTCCGCGGCCTCGACGGGGTCGCCACCGTTTTGATGGCGGAAGCGGTGGGGCTGCAGGGGAAGAGGAGTGTCGGTATGTCGTCGGCCGCTCTCCCTATCCTCTGCAGCCGTAGTGGCAGGAGCGGGGCCACTTAAATTGACCCGTCGCATCGGGACCAGGGCTGTCGGACACGGGTGCTGTCCGACGCCCAGTGCTGGTTGGTCCCAAGTGGTGGATGACAACGTGTCTGGTGTTCGGCACGTCGTCAATCTGAAGGGAGCGCAAGCTCCGAGGTGGGGCCTGAGAAAGGCCAGCGCTGTCGGGTGCCGCGGAGGAGTGCGGATGCGTGCCCGTAGCCCCGACACCAGGCGCAGTGGAGGAACACCCAGGGGTTTTGGTGGGTATACCGACCACTGGCGGGACTCCCACATAACCACCCGCCTGCCCACAAGGCGCGGTGGTATCTTTAAAAGATTTCCAATGGTAAAACAAAAAAAAAAAAAAAAAAAAAAAGTTACCTTTATAGGTTCTTTTTGGGAAGTCGGTAAAAATGAAATGATGATGATGAAATATGAAAATGAAATGAAATGGAATATCTTTATTCGACACATGTACAACACGTACAAAAAAACTTATAAAACTAATGAAAAAACAAAAGTGTCGAAAGGGACTCACCTATCAGCTATAAAATGTCTCAACGCTGGTATTCTTTTCTTATATTTTATTCTTGTGTCGTTGCAAATACAGACGTAACCGACCATGCTATAGTCGCTCTGGGAGTTTCATTGTCTACTCATTCCCGATCTCGACAAAGACCTAAGTCAATCACTAAAACAGATTACAATGCCGTTGCTAGTGAGTTGCGCTACACGAATTGGGCTGATGTACTCGATAGTCAGGATGTTAATGAGGCCGTTCAAAAGTTTGAACAACTCATAGCCTCGGCTGTAGATAAGAATACATCTACAAAAACAGTTAGTCGATCTCAATTTACTTTAAAACCCTGGATTACCCCCGGTCTCATTCGATGTATGAAACATCGGGATAAACTGCATCTAGATTCAAAAAAATATCCCGGAGATTCGACTCGAAAAGTGATTTACCAAAGGTATAGAAATTTCTTTAATAATCTACTACACAAGCTCAAGTATAACTACGAATCAAATAAATTAGAAGCAAACAAAAATAACCCTAAATCTCTTTGGAAATCAATCAAAAGCATTATTGATAGTCCACATAACCAATCACCGGCCTCCGAGCTGCTAAAAGTAAAACCGAGCAGTCAGGAATCGGTAAACAACTGCAATGAGTACTTTGCCAGTGTCGGGTCGCAACTTGCGAGTAAACTTCTTAAGTCCCTGGAGAAGACTGAAACTGATTTGGCAGATGATTCGAGTCGCGAAGGTGCTCAAACCAAATCTTCCGATTCTTTCTTCATGCAGCCGACGGACGAGGTGGAGGTTATGGAATTGATTAATAAACTTAAAAATGACAGTGCACCGGGTCTAGATGGGATCAAACCTACACTGATCAAAGCTATTAAATTTGAAATTTTAACACCTCTAACTCATATATTTAATCTAAGTTTATCGACAGGTACCTTCCCTCGTTTGTGGAAGCTGGCGAGCGTCACTCCGATTCACAAAAATGGCTCCAAGAATCATCCTGAAAATTATAGGCCTATTTCGCTCTTGTCCACTTTTTCGAAAATCCTAGAGAGAATCGTAAATATTCGCCTTGTTTCTTTCTTGGAAAAGTCAAATATAATCTCAGGTCAACAGTTTGGCTTTAGAAAGAAAAAATCTACTGAAGATGCCGTAGAACTGTTGACTTCAAAAGTAGCCTCTAGTTTGGACAAAGGAAAAAAGGCGATTGGTGTTTTTCTCGACCTCGCCAAGGCCTTTGATACCGTTTCAACAGCAAAATTAATTAAAAAACTAAAACTCACAGGTATCAGAGGACTGCCGCTGAATTGGTTTAAAAGCTACCTTGAATCAAGAAATCAATGTACAAAAATAGGTGACTGCACTAGTAGCACACTCCCAATCCTTTTCGGAGTTCCCCAGGGTAGCGTACTCGGACCGACACTATTCATTATTTACATAAATGATATTCATGCGTCGTGTTCTGACAACGCTGACCTCATCTGTTATGCGGATGATACTGCCGCCATATTCTACGGGGATACGTGGGAAGCTGCATTCCGGGAGGCTGAGAATGGTATGAGACTCTTGAAAGAATGGTTAGATAGGAATCTCCTTACACTTAATCTTGGTAAAACTAAGTTTCTTTGTTTCCACAAAACCAAAGCCTCCGAACCTGTTATCAGACTCAGTCTCCGAATTCACTCTGCTTGCAACTCATCACCGTGTAAATGTGCATCTATCTCACGGTCTTCCACAATAAAATATCTTGGGATTGTCATTGACGAGCAGTTATCTTTTAAAGCACATATTTCAGTACTAGCGAAAAGAGTTCGCAAACTGATTCACGTCATGCGAGCTCTCCGAAGTGTTGCCGATAAGAAGTTGTTGAACTTAGTCTACGTTACTCTCTGTGAATCTGTCATATCCTATTGCATACCGGTATGGGGAGGTGCAGCAACCACAAACATGATTGAAGTGGAAAGAGCTCAGCGAGCAGTGCTAAAAGTCATGTATAAACTGCCCTACCGGCACCCGACGGACAAACTGTATGCACTAGCGGGAGTGTTAACGGTTCGACAATTATACTTATACAAGGTTTCTCTGATTGTACAGCGGCGGACGGTATCTACTCTAAGCTCCTCTGGCTCTCCAAAAAGGAGGCCTCCTCGGGTAAATGAACCTCGCACTAAAACTACCTTTGCTCAACGCTTTCCAGAATTTAGATATCCCTACATTTACAATAAAATAAACAAACGGTATCCCATTCGTGGCAAAACAATTAGAGAATGCAAAGTAGCACTACCAAAATACCTAAGTACACTTACGTATGATGATACTGAGGAATTTCTGAGGATAATTAAGTAAACAGCAAACACACACACACATACACACACACACACACCCCCACACACACACACACACATACACACCACACACACACACATACACACCACACACACTCACATACACACCACACACACACACCACCTTCAGGCCATTTATTCAATAAAGCCGCACCAATATGCTTAGTCAGGTAACTCATTAGAACTGTTTGAGCCCTGCGATACAGTACTTGTTACTAGTGCAGGTCTCACAATCAAACTGTGAAACCTTATTTTTGCTTTGGTGAAAATGTCCTTTATTTGTATAAATTAACCTTAGTTTAAATTTTAAAATAATATGTAAAATAATAAGTATAGTAAATCCTTATAAAAAAAAACTATATTCATTGTTAATTTAATCGTTAAAGGTTTTTGTAAAAGTTGTGGTAAAATAAATTATTTTGTATTTTTGTATTGTATTTTGTATTCTGATGAAAATCGAAAACTGTTGCCAGAGACATTCAGACTGCAAAACATTTAGCCATGGCAATAAAATAAGCAGTTGTATTAGCTGGCAGAAATCGCCAAAGGCGATAAGGCCGCCATAGTACATCTTTTTTTTGTAATTATTGTTGTATATAATTGCAACTTTTGGTGTGCAATAAAGATATATTTATTTATTTATTTAGTCTCTATTATTTTGTAAATATTATCTACGTCTGGTCTGTCTTCCCGCTAAAGTACAACGTGGGTGTCTTCAAATCCCGAGTAAATAGGTATCTTCTAGGTAAGCTTGCTACACCCTAGACCGCATATCTGCTCAACATCAGGCAGTATGTACCTAGTCAAACGCAAACCTATACGGAATAAAAAAAACGTTGCCTTGCTCAATTACAACCAAGGCTGATTTTTCACAAATAGGTATTGGATGGTTTTGTATTTTATTCATCGAGCAAGTATCCATAGAGTCACAATCGGGCATAAAAAGTGTCCGAGCCAGAAATCTGAGCTAACTCCCGAGCTACATTGTGGGCAGGCTTTTTAGTTAGTCGTAAGGCGATTGCTAGCCGATTACAACGCCGCGCGATGCCAAAGTGCTCGGTTACTTGGTCATTGTGAATTATTTAATGTAAATATTTAAGTCGGGATGTATGACGACGCTCAGACATTTTTTTACTACTTTCACTTAGGGACAGCGGCTCTGTATATTATTATATCTGCTTTAAGATTTTATTGTAACAATTTGAATAGGCAGCGAGATGGTAACAACCCTAGTTAAAGTCGATGAAAAAGTTGCCATAATAACTTGTAACCAACTTTAAATTAGATTATCACTGCACTCACTAGTCTTTTTAAAGTCCACTACTGAACATAGGCCCTTGGTAAACAAAAAACCTACATACCTAGCTAACTAAGCTTTAATCTAGAGTGGAAAGCACAATTAATATAGCAGTCAACCTAAAATGCTGTGATATCGAACAATGAAATAATTTTGCGGCTAGTTTTTTTTTTATATTCAATCTTCGAGCAAATATCTATAGAGTAACAATCGTGCAAAAAAGTGTCCGAGCTGAAACTCTGCCCAAGCTAAGTAGTAGGCAGACTTTTTAGTTAGTCGTAAGGCAATTTCAAGCCGACTGCAATGCCGTGCGATGCCAAAGTGCTCGGTTACAAGAAGCAATTAGGTAGACATAACGTCGAAATTCGAGAAAACGGGTCATTGTGAATTATTTAATGTAAATAATATCTATGTATGACGGCGCTCGGACATTTTAGGGTTCTGTATCTCAAAAGAAAAATTAAACCCTTATAGGATCACTTTGTTGTCCGTCTGTCCGTTTGTCCGTCTGTCCGTCTGTGTGTATGTCAAGACTTTTTATCTCAAGAAGGCGTAAAGATATCTAGTTGAAATTTAAACTATATAAGTAAATCTATAGTCTCTTGCAGTTGTATAAAAAAAAAACTTCTCAGTTATCGTTTAAAAAAGTTAGAGCCGTTTATGTCTTAAAAAACCGCATATTTCGACATTCACAAAAATCAAAACCTACAGGGTACTTCCCGTTGACATCAAACTATGAAATTTGGCGAGAAGCATTGCCACAGAGTAAACATATAGGAATAAATCTGAAAACTGTACATTTTTATTTAAATAAAAAAAAATAGGTCCTCAAAATTTACAAAATATGGGTTCAAAATTCAAGGTGAGTAAATTGTATCATGTAGGGTATCATATAAAAGAACTTCATTAGCACATGCTAAAACAGGTTTTTAATTTTTTAGCAATGTGTTTGTAGGGAACCCTCGATGTGCGAGCCTGACTCGCACTTGTCCGGTTTTTTTATGGAGACTGTGGCTCTGTAGATGTTTGTTCGAAGTTTTCAATATAGTATCGTATCTCCTAATACCTTTTCTTTTTCGTTGCAAGCAGTTATTTCGCTTAACGATGCATTATAATTATGTACCTTGTGTGTTTAAAAGCAATGGATTATAAAAAATAATTGCAAGTTCAAAACCGCCAGTGAGTTGCTATACCGAGTCAGTCAAGCTAAAGTAATTTATCCTTTTAAATAGCTTATATAAATAGGTTTAATTAATTATTATTATGCCGCATAACATAAAGTAAATTGACTGCAAAATTGATATTTACTACGAAAGTGTCGCAGATGTTTAACAAGCACTGAACACGTAATTTTTCGATTTGAAATTAAATGGACCATTTTGAAAATAAGACGTTATAAGTTTACATTTCATGAATTAGGTTTTTTCCAATTAGATAATGTATTGTGCCGTTGTGAGAAGTTATAAAATCTTTATACGAAGTTTCGTAAAGATTAGTTGAAAAATTCGACCTGTATGAAGATGAAAATTGAGATCCAACACCAGAAAATATGAAATAAAATTTTGCCCATCTCTAAACGGAGACGCTCCATTCGCTCGATCAATAAAAACCATTTCAATTTTTATGCTCTGTAGATTCATCAGTAGCGATTTTATTTTTATTTATTAACCAACGAAACGGAAAACCAACTACGCATAACTTTTTACAAAGTACTGTACTGTATCAGCCTTTTAATAGACAACTGCAGGACGTAGGCAGGTATGGTCTAATCACAAAGGATGATTAGACCATATCTACCTCGCTGGCCCAGTGCGGGTAGGTGGATTCACATACGCCATCGAATTTCTTCTACGGTGGAGAAGGTTGCTTCACGATGTTTTCCTTCACCGAAAAGCTTGTGGTGTGAAATTCCGTACATAAATTCCGAAGAACTCATGTTTTTCGTCGCACAGTTAGGCGTAACTGTTACTGATACAAACTTGGAAAAAATACAGAGCACACAATAATAGTTCACAAGAGATACTTTTACAATAATATTGCAAAATAATATTCTGATATATTGAAAAAAATTACAAAAAAAAAAAAAAAAAAATCTTTCGTTTCGCATTTCTCAATATTTAGATCGATAACTGCTAAGTATATTTTTTGTAATCATAAAATAGAAAATTTCCTAAACTAAAGACATATAATTTATATATTTTATTGCAAACACTTCATTTTTAAGCTTAATTTCTTTTTAAACGAACTAAAACTGCGAAAAAATTATCAAATTCTCATCTCGAGTTTCGTCTTAAAACAAACGAACGCGATTTTAGACTATTTAGACTATTTATATGCTGCAAGACAATTGTAAAATGCCTAAAAATTTACTGTTGGAGCGTCATAATAATGATTTTTTTATTTGATATACTATACTGCAAAGGTAGTACTATTCCTATACTATTAATAATATGGAATTCTGTGCACGGGGTTGAAATCGGATAAGTACGCCATTTTTTGAGAAAAATAATTATTACAGAGAAAATCGTAATAAGCTTTACTAGCTCCGTTTCCCTGCTGCGCTTACAATAGAGCAATAAAACGAGTATCCTCAATAAAGCCATAATAAAACATTTTTCGTACACAATGACATACCACACGACGTGTTAATATAATTGCTTTTTGGCACAATTTCCGGGATTCCATTTTCCCTATTTGCCTTATTTCTTGGTTACTGATAACGTAGTGCGTTGTTGATTGAATCGGGCGTTGCTTTGAGGACGTTTATCTTGAAATCTCTATGTGTTTTTGGTGATTAATTCTAACTAGTAGTCCTCCCCGGACTTGGACCTTGCGCTATTTCTATTTTATATGACGTCTTTTATAATATTCAAGTTTTAAGTTTTGTATAAGCCAAGTGTTTGCAGAAAAATAATTAAGTATGTAAAGTTTTTATAGTACTGTACTGTACTAGCCTTTTTAGTAGTCCACTGCAGGACGTAGGCCTACCCACGAAGGGTGATTGGGCCATATCCACCACGCGGGCCCAGTGCGGGTTGGTGGATTCACATACGCCATCGAATTTCTTCTACGGACGTATGCAGGTTGCCTCACGATGTTTTCCTTCACCGAAAAGCCTGTAGCGTGAAATTCCGTACATAAACTCCAAAGAACTCATTGTTACGGGACCGGGGATTTGAACCCACGACCTCACGATTGTAAGGCGGGTGTCACTACCTCTTGACCACCAGGGCTTCAAAGTTTTTATAGTACTAGGATGGAATTAACACTGGTATTGTATTTCTTAAATAATTATGTGTAAATAAAGAACTTTTGAAATTGAAATTGAATTATTCCTATTTTATATCAGAAATGCCTACTGGGATTTAAAGAAAATGTAACAATATTTGTATGAAAGTTAGCGTTTTATTTTAAACAAATGTTGTATCGGTGAAATAGTTACAATTGTTACCCGCAACTCCCGCAGAAAGTGGCGCCGTTTTGCTTCTTTTTACCACGGCCCTCGAATCTTCGCAACCACTGAACAGAATATGCTCATATTCGAACTCAGAAATTCTATAAATATAAAATACGTTCATGGTAAATTTCATGAAGATCGGTTGAGCGGTACTTGAGTTATCGTCGAACAAATATACATAGAAACATACACCCAAGTGCCGGCTCGTCTCTGTAAACTCTGAGACCTCACTTACGTCAATGAAATATAGGAAATTGTAGCCCTCATAGCGTAGTTTGACTAGGAGTTCGTGAGAGATCATCGAAGTTAAGCAACGTTCAGCACGGTCAGTCTTCGGGTAATTCCAAGACTCAACGCTGCAGCTCTGTGCTCGAGAACAAATCGACTACCTACTCGTATGAAAGGGGGAAGGATGTAGAGTTTCTGCAAAAAGAGAAGCGTCCTAAATGACGTCGCCCATGTGCAATTTTAATTGACAACACTGCTCAGTCATTTTAGTACCTACAACTAAAAGTGTTTGTTATTTGGTAGACACCAATTCGGTTTTCATCAGTACTCGCGTCTACTAAATATAGTCGGTGCCTGCCTTGGCTGCTGATTAAAATTATTGTTAGTTCACCGTAATGCCACGACGTTTCTATTTTTGCACATACTCTAGCGACTAAATTCGCTATATTATGTCGCTAATAACTAAGCCCGCCGTCCGTCAGCCAATCACAAACCGAATTCTGCATCGCGCAAACGAAATTTACAGCATTTACAACCATACCAAGACCCTTTTTTTTCTACCCTAGTAACGGCAGCCATATTGAGCTCCTCAGCATGTAGATCTTAATTTGTAGGTACTTCTTGTCTGAAAACTTATATGTCAATGGTTAAACACCGATAAATGCAAGCACTAATTTGAATCTACATAACTATAAATGTCACACGTCGAATCAATCGCATCCGAGATCGAGTTCTAGATCGTCAGTAAACTATCGGAGCACTTCAGTTAGAGCAAGTTACACAGACCGTTACGATACGACGTCGGATTGTAAGAGAAACACTGTGAAAAATCAACTCTAAACTTCGATGGTTTCAAAGTGCGATCTGTCAACACAAGATTGAAGATTGCTGCCCAGGAGAGGAGGCCTTAATTAGGTAAGAAGCTTGAGATTGTTATTAATTCTGAGATTAGGTCTAAACCTAGACCTAATGACTCTGAAATTCTGCAAAAAAAAATAATTTTGAGATTAGGTCTATGTTTTGTTGAAACTGCAAAAAATTATTTATATTATTAATTAAAAAATATGGCCATCAATAATTTTCTGTCCATAGAGCAGGATGATAAGAACATTGAAATTAACTTTTTTTGATGAAAATTCTGATGCAATGTCTTAAATAACAAAATCAGTGTGTAAATCTACTATAGTTAATTTTTTTAACGCCATTAGGTCCGCGCTCGACCACCAATTCATCTAGTTTCAATTATCGTATTTAAAAAATAAAATTAAAACTAGATGGCGCTATCATCGGGCTTAGAACTGCAGCCCTGCGCTGTTAGGTTTTCTTGATATCGTACCTACCATACCATCACCGAGCTAGGAATGTGGGAGCCAAAAAAATCTACATTCTAATTGAGAAGTTATTTTTTTAGATTCTTGACGGTCTTAAGATAATCCAAATGCTCGAACCCTTTGTTAGTTGGCAGCGTGCTTAGCGTGCTGGCTGCATTGCCACGCTGAATGACAATGCTTATACATTTGAGCCAAATAAACACCAGCATTTTGATTAGACGTTCAGAAATACTTTTGAAAACAAGTAGATTTTATAAGTCACTAACCAGCGTCTTCGTGTAAACGGAGCGTTTCAGCACCGACAAAATATTCTCGACGTGCGTCGATGGTCCGTTTAAATGGGCATCCATCCATCCATCCATTAGCCGTAGGACGTCCACTGCTGGACATAGGCCTCCCCATGGATTTCCATCAAGGCCGGTTAGAAACGGCCTTCATCCAGCGCGTTCCTGCGATCCTTATTACATCGTCAGTTCACCTAGTCGGTGGACGTCCTACGCTGCGCATGCTGATCCATGGTCTCCATTCGAGAACCTTTCGTCTCCATTGGCCATCCGTTCTTCGAACTATGTGCCCTGCCCATTACCACTTTAATTTGCGTTTAATTTGCTAACCTGCTGGGCTATGTTAACTTTGGTTCGTCTGCGGATTTCCTCCTTTCAGTTTCCGTGAGGGATGGTAGCAGGGCGTCTGCCGGAGATTTTTCGCCGTTACCGTGGCCGCTACCAGAGCCAGGGATAGCGGAGTCGCCGGGGACTGGGGGCCTGGTCGTTTGTTGTAAATCCATGAGGGGAAATTTCCCATAATCGCCGCGCAGGACAAGCATGGTGGCGATAACAAGACGTAGCTCCTCGCACCAGTGCCGCTGCTCCACGACACAGGTCAGTGGCATTTAAGCTACGCCAGATTGGATGGTTATACCGCCATCTATCGGTTCCGTAGTACCTCGGCTTTTACGATACATGATACAAGAGGGGGGTGCTATTCTACACTGCTGGCACCTTTTGGTCATAATTGGGCATATAGAGCGTACTGTACTTTATGGTGTTGTTTTCAGTGCCTAGCAGTCATGATATGGTAAGTACGTTAGTTATAGTGGGCATGGCAGACTAAATCGCATCGTAAAATCTAAACCGTCCAAGTAACTAAGTGATTGCTAAGTAAACCACTTTAACTTGGCTTCCTTCGTTATCGACTTGCATTCAGCGTGGATTGAAAACTGACGACTAATTACTTTAATGAATTGATTAATTTTGCACAAGTTCAGTTGGTTTGAATGGAGCATTAGTTTGGTTGAGTTAGTACTTCTGGTTGAAAGTTGAACCGCTTCCTTGGTATGTTCTAACAAGTTTTAAAAAAGGCTCTGAATTCGACTTTATTGGGTACTTAGTAGAAGATCAGTCAATTAATAAAATATTTTAAGGTATAGGCAAGTTAGCAGAGCTTCCACGCACGCTGGAAAGGTCGGCTAAGTCAACACACATAATGAGACTGACTGTCTTCAATAAGTTACCAGAGATAATTCCCATCGCGCCCTCTATGGGCAGTTTTAAGTCGCGGCTCAAACGCTGGCTTGTCGAACACACGTTCTACAGCTACGACGAATTTATAGCATTAAAATTATGAAATTGATTTGAATATAGACATTATTATGTTTGAATATTATTTCATTGTAAATTTGTAAATGATGCAACAATGTTATTGTGATTTAGTACTTAAGTACAATATAAGTATATTATGGCCGTGGGGTGCCGGCAGAGTAGAATAGCACCCCCCTCTTGTACCAGGTGTCGTAAGAGCCGACTGAGGTACTACGGAACCGATAGATGGCGGTATAACCATCCAATGTGGCGTAGCCTAAATACCACAGGCCAGTGTCGGGGAGCAGCGGCACTGGTGCGAGGAGCTACGTCCTGCGATCGCCACCACGCTTGCCCAGCGCGGCGATTATGGGCAATTTCCCCTCATGTATACACACCACACGACCAGGCCCCCAGTCCCCGGCGGCTCCGCTATTCCTGGCTCTGGTAGCGGTCACGGTAACGGCGGAGAGGGGGGTGCGAAGAATCTCCGGCAGACGCCCCGCTACCACCCCCAACGGAAACTGGCCCTGGTAACGCATAACATACGCACTTTGAGGACGGATGAAAAGATTGTCGAACTGGAAGAAGAGATGAGTAGGTTGCGCTGGGATATTTTGGGGTTATCTGAAGTCCGAAGAGAGGGTGAGGACACGGTAACTCTGAAATCGGGCAACCTATTCTACTACCGGGAAGGCGAACAAAAGTCTCAAGGTGGTGTCGGGTTTCTCGTCCACAGATCCCTCACTAACAACATTGTAACCATCGACAGTGTTTCGAGCAGGGTTGTATACCTAATACTCAGAATATCTAAAAGATATTCGCTGAAGGTCATTCAGGTATACGCACCGACCTCGGCACACCCAGATGATGAAGTGGAGACTATGTATGAGGACATAAGTCGGGCCATACATATGTCTGAAACCCACTTTACTGTTGTTATGGGGGACTTCAACGCAAAGATAGGCAAGAAAATTGAGGATGAACTGAAAGTGGGGCAATTTGGGCATGGGCAACGGAACTCCAGAGGACAGAGGCTGGCTGACTTTCTGGAGAAAGAGGGCCTTTTTATGATGAACTCTTTCTTCCAGAAGCCGCCTCACAGGAAATGGACCTGGATAAGTCCCGATGGTTCTACGAGAAATGAGATAGACTTCATCATGACCAACAAGAGACGAGTATTCAATGATGTCTCCGTGATCAACAGGGTGAAAACCGGTAGTGATCATAGAATGGTAAGAGGCACATTGAATATCAACGTTAGACTTGAAAGGTCCCGCCTGATGAAGTCTACGCTCCGACCTACTCGAGACCAAATCCAAAACCCCGAAAGCTTTCAGCTTGAGCTCTCAAATAGCTTTGCTTGCCTTGAGAATCTTGCGTCGGTGGACGAGATCAATAACAGGCTCGTAGAAACTGTCCAAACGGTGGGTTCTAAATTTTTTAGACCTCGCCGTTCAAAAAGAACCCAAAAACTATCGGGTCACACTTTAGACCTCATGGCTAAACGACGTTTATTGAGACTGCAGTCTACAAGGGACGCTGCGTCATTTAGGCAGCTTAATAGGCAAATCTCTAAATCCTTGCGGCGTGATATACGTCTCTTTAAAACCAAAAGTATTAAAGAGACAATTGAGCGAAACAAAGGCTCCAAAGTGTTTGCAAGGAATTTGTCTATTGGGCAAAGCCAGCTGACAAAGCTGAAGAGAGAAGACGGCAGTGTAACGTCGACCAAGCCAGAGGTACTGGAGGAGATCGAAAGGTTCTACGGACAGTTATACGCTTCGGTAGCTAAGCCTGTTGACAGCACGGCCAAAGACCCGAGAGCCAAGCTGACTCGACACTTCACCGAAGACATCCCGGACATCAGTCTGTACGAGATTAGAATGGCCCTGAATCAGCTTAAAAACAACAAGGCGCCGGGTGATGACGGAATAACTTCAGAGCTTCTGAAAGCGGGTGGTAAACCGGTACTTAAAGTCCTTCAGAAGCTCTTCAACACCGTTATCCTCAAGGGCATAACGCCAGAAGCATGGAACAGAAGCGTGGTGGTGTTGTTCTTTAAAAAAGGTGACACCACTTTATTGAAGAATTACAGGCCCATCTCGCTTCTGAGCCATGTTTATAAGTTGTTTTCAAGGGTCATTACGAATCGTCTCGAGCGCAGGCTTGATGACTTCCAGCCTTCCGAACAAGCCGGGTTCCGAAAAGGCTTTAGCACCATAGATCACATCCATACGCTGCGGCAAGTTATACAGAAGACCGAAGAGTATAACTTGCCACTTTGCTTAGCGTTTGTGGACTATGAGAAAGCCTTTGATTCGGTCGAGACATGGGCTGTGCTCGAGTCTCTCCAACGATGCCGTATAGACTATCGGTACATCGAAGTGTTGAAGTGTTTGTATAATAACGCCACTATGTCAGTCCGAGTACAGGAGGAGAGCTCCAAGGCGATTCCTTTAAAAAGAGGGGTCAGACAGGGAGATGTGATATCTCCGAAACTGTTTACGACTACTTTGGAGAACGCCTTTAAGCTCCTGGAATGGAAAGGATTTGGCATCAACATCAATGGCGAATACATCACTCACCTTCGGTTTGCTGACGATATTGTGGTCATGGCGAAGTCGATGGAAGAACTCAGCACGATGCTCGAAGGCCTCAATCGAGTTTCTCGACAGGTGGGTCTTAAAATGAACATGGATAAAACGAAGGTCATGTGTAATGCCCATGTTGTACCCACCCCAATATTTGTTGAGAGCTCGGTTCTTGAAGTTGTTGACTCGTACGTCTACCTAGGACAAGTAGTCCAGCTAGGTAGGTCCAACTTTAAGAAAGAGGTCGATCGCCGAATCCGACTCGGCTGGGCAGCGTTCGGAAAATTGCGTGACATCTTTTCGTCCGATATACCTCAGTGCCTCAAGACGAGAGTTTTCGATAGTTGTGTGTTGCCAGTGATGTCATATGGAACTGAAACGTGGTCTTTTAATGTGCGCCTCATGAATAAGCTCAAGATAGCCCAACGTGCTATGGAGAGGGCTATGCTCGGTGTCTCTCTGCGGGATCGAATCAGAAATGAGGAGATCCGCAGACGAACCAAAGTTACCGACATAGCCCAGCGGATTAGCAAATTAAAGTGGCAATGGGCAGGACACATTGTTCGAAGAACGGATGGTCGATGGGGCCGGAAAGTTCTCGAATGGAGACCACGGACCAGCAAGCGCAGCGTAGGACGTCCACCGACTAGGTGGACTGACGACATAATAAAAATCGCAGGAACGCGCTGGATGCAGGCCGCTTCCAACCGGCCTTATTGGAAATCCATGGGGGAGGCCTATGTCCAGCAGTGGACATCCTACGGCTGATAGATAGATAGATAGATAGAAGTATATTATTAATACTACCTATGTACCTACGATATATACCGACTTGTAACTAACGTTATCAATAAATTGATTATGATTATATTTTTTTATGTAGCACTAATTTAAGATAAGTATCTACTTTGTACCATAATAGTATTAGTGCACACTATAAATAAATAATAATAAATATAAATAAATATTTTTGGGACATCTTACACACGGCCCCAAACAGCAAACTAAGCAAAGCTTGTGATATGGCTGCCAGAGACTGATTTACTACATAGACTGATTTATGAAATACACACATACATAGATAGTAGCTAAATAACACCCAGACACAGAGCAAACACTTATGTTCATCATATAAATATTTGTGCTGGGTGGGGATCGAACCCACACCTATTTGACCCAGAAGTTAGGGTTACTAACCACTGAGCCACCGAGGCAGCCAATAAAGATATAATAGAGTTATATATATATATATATATATCTATCTACTTATGTCACAGTATGTATAAACCGCCGACCGTATTGCTATTATTTAATTTATCTCCAGTCCATCCACAGGTTGCGTGGTAGAAATCGCCAAAGGCGTTAAGGCCACCATTGTACAACGTTTGTAATAGCTACTTTAATGTATTTATGTTATATGGTGTACAATAAAGATATTGTTTGTTTGTAAGGTTCCGTACCTCAAAAAGTATAAAGGTTTCGATCGAAGTTTGAACGCAGCGGTTCAATTTTAGAGACTGATATGAATGCAGGTATATGAGACGAGTATTGCGCGGGATCTGAAGAAACACAACAGTTAATTTATATTCGAATCCAAAATAAACTGAGTACAGGTAAAGGAAATGTTTTTTAATATCAGTTTTCCGTCCGCTTATCTTTTTGTCAAGCACTGTTAAAAAAAAAAACAAAATGTATTTATTTCGGACAACTCAAACATGATCCATCTTTTGTTAGTAACTTATGCTTATGCTTATAAACTAGGGTTAGTTAATATTTATTTGGTCATATACTTTGGAGGCATCCCGTGCGGAATCATGGTCCGCACGAGATGCCTCAGTACAGGAGCATGCGGGTCGTCCGCTATCGCTTTCAGGATGGTGATGTCACTCCCCCGTAGTCTCCTACAAGTGACGTCACCTTCTTCCTAATGAGTATTGTCATGGACGCGCAAAAAATATCAATTACTTTTCGCTAAATATGGCTTATCCGACTTCAACCGAGTACATAATTCGAAAAGTTAGTACGGATGCGGTAATAGATAAAGATAGTACGGAGCCCACTGCCAGTTGGCAGCGTGCCCAGCATGCTGGCAGCATTGCATGAATGGCAATGCAGCCTTATGTAAAATATGTCTTTTGATTTGATTCTATCAATATAAAAACTTTATTAACTGAATTTTGTTGTAAAAGATAGATATGTATACAAGAAGAGAGCTCCAAGGCGATCCAGTTAAAAAGAGGCGTAAGACAGGGAGACGTAATTTCTCCGAAACTGTTTACGACTACTTTGGAGAACGCCTTCAAGCTCCTGGAATGGAAAGGATTCGGCATCAATATCAATGGCGAATACCTCACCCACCTTCGGTTTGCCGACGATATAGTAGTCATGGCAAAATCGATGGAAGAGCTCGGCACGATGCTCGAAGGCCTCAATCGGGTTTCTCAACAGGTGGGTCTTAAGATGAACATGGACAAAACGAAAGTCATGTGTAATTCCCATGTTTTACCCACCCCGATTTCTGTTGGAAACTCGGTTCTTGAAGTCGTTGACTCGTACGTCTACCTAGGACAAGTAGTACAGTTAGGTAGGTCCGACTTCAACAAAGAGGCCAATCGCCGAATCCAACTCGGATGGGCAGCGTTCGGAAAATTGCGTAGCGTCTTCTCGTCCGACATACCTCAGTGCCTGAAGTCGAAAGTTTTCGATCAGTGTGTGTTGCCAGTGATGACTCATGGCACAGAAACGTGGTCTCTCACTATGGGCCTTATCAGTAAGCTCCAAGTAGCCCAACGAGCTATGGAGAGGGCTATGCTCGGAGTCTCTCTGCGGGATCAAATCAGGAATGAGGAGATCCGTAGAAGAACCAAGGTTACCGACATAGCCCAACGGATTAGCAAGTTGAAATGGCAATGGGCAGGGCACATAGCGTGGAGGACTGATGACCGGTGGAGTCCAAAAGTTCTCGAGTGGAGACCACGTACCGGCAAGCGCAGCGTAGGACGTCCACCCACAAGGTGGACGGATGACCTCATTAAGACCGCAGGATCGCGCTGGATGCAAGCCGCTTCCAACCGGTCTTATTGGAGATCCATAGGGGAGGCCTATGTCCAGCAGTGGACGTCCTTTGGCTGGTGGATGGATGGATGGATGAGATAGATATGTACTTGTAGTAAATATAGGCGCTTGCATAGGAGTAAAAATATCGAATAACTTACAAAAACATGGCCCAAACTCCGTACATTGTTGCAACATTTCTTTTCGCTCCGATAAACCGTACCAAAAAATTGTATCGAAGATATCCTATCACTTAAAAGGCAACAGCTTTTTCTTCGTGAACACACTCTATCCTAAATCTACTTTCAATTTTCTACCCCATCTCTATAGGATTTCAAGAAATACCTACTAAGAAAGGCTAAATCTATTGGAATAACACAGTAGGATAAGAAAAGGCCCAGATAAGGGCTTCTTTACAGCGGTCACTCCTTTAAGGGTCACTTTTAACAGGTTTTTAAAGGGTTCACTGAATTTTCCCGGGTGAAATCGAATTTAGGTGAAGGAATGGCGTCTTTCTGATCTTAGGCCTTTGTTTTGGTTTGGTTTTAAGGTAATTTATGCGATTTTGGGAGAGATCAATAGCGTACTTCGCTCTTTGTCTTGAGGTGTAAATTTTGCGGAGCAATGGGTAAAAGGGACAAAACCTTTGCGGAAAATATACGATGGCACAAATGCCATAAATGTAAGACATATTTTTTACCGACGAAACGGAGGATTTCGACGGTTGAAAGGCAATAATTACCAAGCGACATATTGGCAACTTTACACCAGAGCATTTTAAAGTTTTATTTTTTGGAAAAAAAATCATATAAAATTTTCTATTACTCATTTCTACTCGGTTCTAATAGATTATAAATGAAACTTAAAAGCTTTATTAACTGTCATTTAAAAAATATGATTTTTCTCAATAATTTAAGAGATAGCGTCGGTTAGTAAAATTTTGATCAAAATCAGAAACAGGTAAAAATTACTAACCAAAAACAAATTTTTATCATAAAACATGTAAAATTAACTAAACCCCAATATTTTATGATTATATTTGAAGCAAAATGATGCATCCCGAATAAACAGATGTTTAACACATAGGTAAAATGATCGAAATAAAAAGATAAACCACTTTACTGCCAGGCAATTTCAATCATAGTCCTATAAGGTAAGTGTAGGGCAAAAAATCCTACATTTACCTTCCAATAAGGAACAACCTAACAAAAATTCAGGTTTGTACACTACATTAGAAACTTTTGCAAAAGTTTTTAACGGATATCGTCATCAACACTCTCTACTGAGTATGAACCTCATCTGACGATGAATGAAATGCTATCAAAAATATTGTCACAATAAAAACTACTTAAAATTAAAACTATAAAGTTGACATCGGTTTCTGGAAAACCTATCTAAATATTTATAATAAAAATCAACCATGTCAAATCATTACCTATTTTATTGTTAATTATTGTTTCTATTAATTTGTCGTCGTCGTTGTCTTTGCAGACATTGCACAGCTGGACTAAGGCCTCCCCTATAGATTTCCAATAAGACCGGCTGGAAACGGCTTGCTTCCAGCACAATGCTGCGGTCTTGATGAGATCTTCCGTTCATCTCGGAGGTGGACCCATAATCTAGATATCAAGACTACGCTGCGATTAGCCCACAGTAAACGATCACGTTTCGGGAACACACAACTGTTGCAACTCTCGTCTTGAGGCACTGAGGTTTATCGGATGAAAAGACGTCATGTGGTTTTCCGAACGCTGCCTAGCCGAGTTGGATTCAGCGATTGACCCCCTTCTTGAAGTTGAATTTACCTAGCTGGACTACTTGTCCTTCTTTTTTTTAAAGAAATATTTTATGGATACCACCCCGCCGAGGGAGCAGGGTGGTTATGTGGGAGTTCCACTGATCGGTGTACCCGCTACAAACCCCAGGGATGTTGCTGCTTATGTGCTGGAGCTGCGGGGACGCGTTCGCACTCGTTCGCGGCTCCTAGGACCTTGCCCTATTTAAGGGTGGATTTTCACCCTTCTTTCCTTAAGTGGCGCGAAGAAATACCGCACGCTCTTCCTAGCGTAGCCCTCAGGCTACGCTTTTCAGGCAACGAACTCCCTCGAATTCGTTGCCTAAGCCACCTGTTAGGGGTCGAAGGAGAGCGTGGAAAATCCTCCTCCGACGCCCAGTTCTTTGGCGGCGCATCGGGAGTTCCGAAAAGTTCTCACTTTCGCGCTCCACCGTTTCCTTTCGACGCAAGCGCAACATAACTTGTTCGCAAAAGGAAACGGCCGTCTCCCACGATCTCTCACAACCAAGCATTGACTGAATCAATGCTGGAAACGAGAGATCAGTTCCTACACTTGCGACGAGGCTTCGGCGCTCATTTGCCCATGGTGAACACTCCTCCAAAGTGTGTTGTGCCAAATCCTCGTTGCAGCCGCAGTGGTGGCACTCTTTTGTTGGTTCTTTTCCGGCTATGCGGCACAAGTACTTTTCGAAGCATCCATGCCCAGAAAGCACCTGCGAATGTTGCACGAGCCGGAAGATAAGCGACCCATGCGCCCTGTCCAGCCAGTCAACGAGGACGGGCTGTATAGCTTCGACGGTCCAGCTGCCAGCTGTATGCTTGGCCAGCTCCTCCTTCCACTCCTCGAGCATGCATGCGAGTGCCGGATTCTGCCCACGTTGGCGGAGCTCCGTGCGCCACGAGTATGTTCGCATGTGCCTTGTGTTTACTGATTTTAACGATTTACTGTGTTGTCTGAAAATAAAATAATTTATTTATTTACCTCCACTTCTAAATCCCATTGAGGTGACCCAGCCAAAAGGCATGTCGCGTCACACGAAATAGTGCGATAACCTCTGACTACCCGGATGGCCATTGCGCGTTGTGGTCACTTAAGAAAAGCGACCGTTTCTTGGTTTAGGGCGTCCGCCCATATAAGCACCCCGCACAAGGCCATTGACCACACCACTCCAAGATAAAAAAGACGACTAGCGGCAATTGGTTCCCCAAGATTAGGAAGAAGGCGTTTAAGTGACCCAGCCGCACTCATTATTCGAGGAACTAACTGGGCGAAATGCTCCCAAAAGTTCCACTTTTCATCGAGGTGTAGCCCTAGATACTTCATCGTAGGCTTCACCTTAATCGATTCACTCCCTAGTGATTCCGGCGCTCGTCGAGGGCCATGGAATACCAGGGCCTCTGACTTGTTCAGCGCTACTTGGAGTCCCAGTTTCACTATCCTTCTCGCCACCACCTGCACCGTTGCCATCGCAAGACTGGCAGCCTCTTCGTAGGTTCTCTACACAAACCCATGGCAGTGTATTAAATGCTTTGGCGATGTCTAGAGACACGCCACCAACACTTGACCATGAGCCACCCCCTCGTCCGAGAGGGCTTTGACACGTTTAACAGCGTCGATTGTAGAACGGCCCGCCCGGAAACCAAATTGCTCGTCGGACAAGTGTGGACCAATCCTATCAAGATACTGGATGAGGCAAGCAGCTATCACGCATTCGAACAGCTTGTCCACCTCATCCAGCAGTACTATAGGGCGGTAAGCGGAGGGAGAGTCCGCAGGGCGCCCATCTTTCCTCAGAAGGACTAACGTATCCGTCTTCCGTAAATTTAGGAACTGACCTGTCTCCAGACAGGCTGGACTACTTGCGGCATCGCTGGATAGACTCAAGCACAGCCCTTGTCTTGACCGAATCAATGGCTATCTCAAAGTCCACATATCCTAAACACACTGAAACACACCAAATTACCAAGCTTCTATCTCGCTTCAATCTACTCGCTTTTTTGATTTTTATGTACTTTTAAAAATAAACTTAAATTAATGTAAAATATAAATTTAATAATCTAATATAATCATATCTGAAAATCTATAAATATAAAGTCATAAAATCTTAATAATGCACTTACCGAGTACACAAACAAGCTACGAGATTAAGCACTTTGCACCATGCGCGCACGCATACGTGTTGTCTAAGGGACAGTTCGGTGAAGACGTAATCGTTATTTTGCTACCAACAGCCACTTAGAATCTGATTTACAGTGCGGATAAGTGACAAAACAAAAAAGATGCTG
Organism: Hypomecis punctinalis; assembly: GCA_949316475.1. NCBI lineage: Eukaryota > Metazoa > Arthropoda > Insecta > Lepidoptera > Geometridae > Hypomecis > Hypomecis punctinalis. The sequence continues at coordinate 7,514,871 of OX438820.1, read as the reverse complement.
CATGGATAAGGTCACTTTTAGAGAAATCTCATATCAGAAATAGTTATCTAAGTAACATAAACTTTAAAAAAATCGGCGGGTAGAAAATTACTAAACGACAAAATATATCCTGTTTTAGGCAGGTAGATATTCACTACTTCACATTTTTGAATAAATTATATTTAGGTAAAAAGTACTAAATGACAAAGAAAGTCTATTGAAGGTGTGTTAAAAAGTCTTAAATTACGAGAGAGAAAAACAACAATCAGGTAAAAATTCTTAAGTAATGCTAATTCCTGGGTACTCGCAAGGCAGAAAATACTTTACGTTTAAATGCATTATTTAGAGTCGAGGCAAAAATTACTTAGTGTAAATTATAAAAATCTAACCCTTACTATGTGAAAAATATTCATAAATCATTAAAATTTTAGTCGCTTGGACGCCGAAAACTGTGAAAATGTGTCTTTTTTTAAGTTACCAAACGACAACAAACTTTGTCCTAGCGCCGTGAGAGTAAGACCAATCGACGCAGTATTTTTTTCTGATTTCAGTGATATATATAACTCAATATCGCCCAAACTGTCGCTTGGTAATTTTTGCCTTTCAAGCGTCGATTTAAATTTTGTGTGTGACTACAATGTGAAAAATTACTACATCGATCCGTACTAACTTTCGAATTATGTACTCGGTTGAAGTCGGATAAGCCATATTTTGCGAAAAATAATTGATATTTTTTGCGCGTTCATGACAATACTCATTAGGAAGAAGGTGACGTCACCTGTAGGAGGCTACGGGGGAGTGACAGCACCATCCTGAAAGCGATAGCGGACGACCCGCATGCTCCTGTACTGAGGCATCTCGTGCGGACCATGATTCCACAGGGGATGCCTCCAAAGTATATATGACCAAATAAATATTAACTGACTCTAATTTGTAACCATAAGCATAAGTTACTAACAAAAGATGGATCATGTTTGAGTTGTCCGAAATAAATAAGTTTTGATTTTTTTTTTAATAGTGCTTGACAAAAAGATAAGCGGACGGAAAACTGATATTAAAAAACATTTCCTTTACCTGTACTTAGTTTATTTTGGATTTGAAGATAAATTAACTGTTGTGTTTCTTCAGATCCCGCGCAATAGTCGTCTCATATACCTGCATTCATATCAGTCTCTAAAATTGAACCGCTGCGTTCAAACTTCGATCGAAACCTTTATACTTTTTGAGGTACGGAACCTTACAAACAAACAATATATTTATTGTACACCATATAACATAAATACATTAAAGTAGCTATTTACAAACGTTCTACAATGACGGCCTTATCGCCTTTGGCGATTTCTACCAGGCAACCTGTGGATGGACTGGAGATAAATTAAATAATACACTGTTAAAGTAATTAAAAACCTGTTTTAGCATGTGCTAATGAAGCTCTTTTATATGATACCTTACATGATACGATTTTCTCACTTTGAATTTTCAACCATTTTGTGAATTTTGGCCCTATTTTTTTGTGATTTAAATAACAATGTACGGTTTTCAGATTTATTCCTATATGTGTACTCTGAGACAATGATTTTTGCCAAATTTCATAGTTTTAGGTCAACGGGAAGTACTTATCTTGTAGGTTTTGATTTTTGTGAGTGTCGAAATATGCGATTTTTTACGACATAAACGGCTCTAACTTTTTTATACGGTAACTGAGAAGTTTTTCTTTTACACAACTCAGGAAACCATAGATATACGTATATAGTTTAAATTTCAACTCGATATCTTTACGCGTTCCCGAGATAAAGAGTCTTGACATACACACATACGGACAGACGGACAACAAAGTGATCCTATAATGGTCCTGTTTTTCCCTTTTGAGGTACGGAACCCTTAAAAATTAAGTTATTTACTACAATATTTCAGCCAAATCACAAAAGGCGCCAACGCGAAACCACAGCGCCTATTAAAAAGTACTTGCCTAGTTTAGCAAAAGAGAAACAAATAATCGGGCTCTGGAATTTATATTATTAGGATTAGCCGGCTTACCTCGCTTTTACTTCTTCGCAATCCTGTATTTTTCCTAATAGAAGTAGGGCGGAAAAAATACGGGTCGCGAAAAATATGGCGTCGCAGAAAAGTTGCGATTTCAAAATATGGAACGTCTTGAAGCTTTTACCTGATGCGGGTGCAATGATGTGATGCTGATGTGAAAAGAAATTTAGTGTGTTTGAACATATTTTTAACCCCGAGGAGGGGTGATATTGAATGTGAAGTGTGAGTATCACAATACAAATAATAATAATTATTATATTATTTACTAGCGGACCCGACAGACTTCGTCCTGTCAAAAAGATTTGTAATATGGCAGTTTTTTGTTCCTACGTATTTTATAGTCGGGGCAAAAAATTCTTCGGAACAGAACCGTCACCCTGGTTATAGGGCGTTGTGAATAAAAAATAATTAAATAAAACATATTTTATAAGCATTTAAAAGTAATCGCTTTATTGTTAATCATGTGAATCATAATTATTAACAAAAAATAATTTTATTATCATTGTAGTGCTTTATGATTTACGATGTTGGCGCATAGACAAACAAATCTGATGGTTTTCCAACACGGGCAAAAAATAAATAAATAAATAAATAATAATTATATTATTTATTCGACCAAACCAAAGTTTACATATTTTATCTTAACTAAGCTAGAATAATTGACTACAAAATTATAATAGGTTTACTGTTACACTGTTGGTGTAGGTATACTGTTGCCGAACTAGGTTGAAGCCTGTGTTTCAGGTTACAGTGCCCTCCCCCCTATATGCACTGTTCCAGCTATAACATACTTGAAATCTTAAGTTTCAAAAACAAGACGAATAAAATCTAAACGAGTAGGTACCCATACATAGCCAACTTAAATTAATTTAGCATTACGGTATTTAAAAAACTGTCTAGTTATTATCAAAATTGTTTCCTAACCATTCAATAAAGACAAGCATGCTTGTAACAATAAGTTTAAATAAAAAAAACCGGACAAGTGCGAGTCAGGCTCGCACATCGAGAGTTCCGTACAAACATATTGTCAAAATAATTAAAAACCTGTTTTGGCATGTGCTAATCAAGTTCTTTTATATGATACCTTACATGACACGATTTACTCACTTTGAATTTTGAACCCATATTTTGTGAATTTTGAGGCCCTATTGTTTTGTGATATAAATAAAAATGTACAGTTTTCAGATTTATTCCTATATGTGTATTCTGAGACAATGCTTCTCGCTAAATTTTATAGTTCTGTGTCAACGGGTAGTACCCTGTAGAAAGGATAACTGAGAAGTTTTTCTTTTACACAACTGCAAGAGATCATAGATATACGAATAGAGTTTTAATTTCAACTCGATATCTTTACGCGTTCCCGAGATAGAGTCTTGACATACACACAGACGGACAGATGGACATACACACAGACGGACAGACGGACAACAAAGTGATCCTATAAGGGTTCCGTTTTTTCCGTTTGAGGTACGGAACCCTAAAAATGTTTGAATTCAAAGCCAATCTGACAAAATGTGTTAAGTAATTGCTCAACCTGCTTGATTGTCGTGGGTAGCTACGAGTATTAGTCAGACTTGCAGGTAGGCAGAGAAAAAATTTATTCCAATTTCACCTAATCCTTAATATTCTTTGAACAAAAACATGAAATACAAAAAAGAGATGGTTAAAATTAATTTAAGCATTACTAATTACAGTATTAACGTTTATGAAGTACCAAAATTCCTCTTAGGTATCTACTTGTAAGTATGTGTATAATATAATTAGTAAAAGATAAATAGGACAAGTAGTCCAGTTAGGTAGGTCCGACTTCAAGAAAGAGGCCAATCGCCGAATCCAACTCGTTTGGGCAGCGTTTGGAAAAATGCGTAACGTCTTCTCGTCCTACATACCTCAGTGTCTCAAGTCGAAAGTTTTCGACCAGAGTATGTTACCAGTGATGACTTATGGCACAGAAACGTCGTCTCTCACTATGAAATCAAGAAATCAAGAACGTTTATTGCTGTGTTTACAAACATGGTGGTCAAGATTTTACAAAAGTATCAACAGCTACCCACTTGGGCATACAATAACATGCATGGCTAATGCAATCATCATGCAATTTATAATTAGATATTGCTAAAAAAAAAAGTATTATTATTATGAAATGTCATGTCATTAATCCAAAATCATTACTTATGTGAAATGTCAAGGTTTTTGTCTTTCAGGAATTCGTCAATTGTATAGTAGCATTTGTCAAGTAATAGTTTAGTTAAATTAAATTTGAATTTATTACATGTCATCTCCTTCATAACATCTGGTAAATGGTTAAATAATTTAGTGCACATTACATACTTTTGTCATAGAAATTCGTTTTAGAGCCTTGGGGAGGTAAGACATAATATGCTTTTCTGGTTCTGCGTAGTTTCTGTGTAACTTTTTTATCAAACATTTCTAAATTCTGCTTTACAAAAAGACACGCTTCCAAAATATACATTGACGCTAAGGGTAATAGTTTAAGTTTTTTGAAAATTGGAACACAACTTTGTCTTTGTCTGGCTCCAACTAGTGCTCTTATACATTTCTTTTGCTTTATAAACACTTTTTTTGCATCTACTGAGTTTCCCCAAAGTAATAAACCATAACGTAAATTAGAAGCCACATTCCCATGATAAGCACATATCGCTGCTTTTTGTGATGCTACTTTTGTTAATCGCTTGAGTGCATAAACAAATCTGCTAATTTTTTTACTTAGATGGTCAGTGTGGCTTTTCCAATTACCTTATTATTAAGCTCCAAGCTTATTATGGGCCTTATTAGTAAGCTCCAAGTAGCCCAACGAGCCATGGAGAGGGCTATGCTCGGAGTTTCTCTGCGAGATCGAATCAGGAATGAGGAGATCCGTAGAAGAACTAAGGTAACCGAAATAGCCCAGCGGATTGGCAATGGGCAGGGCACATAGCGCGGAGAACTGATGACCGATGGGGTCGAAAAGTTCTCGAGTGGAAACCACGTACCGGCAAGCGCAGCGTAGGACGTCCACCTACAAGGTGGACGGATGACCTAATTAGGACCGCAGGATCGCGCTGGATGCAAGCCGCTATCAACCGGTCTTATTGGAAATCATTAGGGGAGGCCTATGTCCAGCAGTGGACGTCCTATGGCTGAAATTATGATGAGATTGATAATAAATAGCTAAGATATTCTAAGATCTTTTGCATAAAATGCGTCTTCTTCTATATTCTAGCATACCAAAACATATTATGGAACCTCGGAGGAAAAGAAAAATATGATGCAAGCATTTTTATGCTCCGCTCCAACTTGCAATGGAGAAATATTTTTCCTGTGAGAATCTTATAAAGCAAGAAAAAAGTCACGGTTTATCCACCAGCAAAACTTACAGTTTTTCCCGGTTTAATAATTCACTTAACTTTACGCCAAAAATAGCACAATCGACAATCTTTTTTTTTATCTATAAGTCAGTCAGTGAATCAGTCAATGAAACCTCAGTTTTTAAACGTTAATATATTAATAACTGTTTAAGCAAAATTAACAAAACAACTTTAATAAAGCTCATCTCGTTTTCAAAAGTCTTTCTGAGCGTCAGATGGACGCGGCGCGTAACCAAAATGCTGGTGTTTATTTGGCTCAACGTATAAGCATTGCCATTCAGCGTGGCAATGCTGCCAGCATGCTGGGCACGCTGCCAACTGGCAGTGGGCTTGAGCACTTGGATTATCTTTAGACCTTCAAGGGTCTGTGGATGATCCAATTGCTTTCTATGTAGTAGTAGTGTAGTATTGTCATTATTAAAAAAAAAACTTTAATAAATAGGTTAAATTTCATATATTTAAGTTAAATCCTTTTCGAGTTATGAAGGGGTCAAAAGCGGCTCGAAATAGTTCGTGCAATATTACACACGTCGCGTAGCCAGTTGCTTTTTCTTTGTCTTGGTTGGATACGCTACCGCGTGTCTAGGTCGAGCGAAAAACAGCTAAAACTTCAGGTTTGTTGCATGGCCTCCTTTTTTTTTTTTTAGTATTTGTTTGTATAGCAGCAACATAAATACGTCATCTGTAAAAAATCTACTATCTAGCTATCACGGTTCATGAAATATAGCCTGGTGACAGACTGAGGGACAGATGGACAGTTTTTTTTCTTAACAGATAACAAGTTGGAGTATAAGCTGTAATACTTCATAGATTATACTTTTATCGAAGAAAAACAAAAGGTTCCTAGGAAAGTATCAAAACCAAAATATCACGCGGCCAAGCTACTAATCTTCGAGCAAATATCTACAGAGCCACAGTCCTTAAGTGAATGTAATAAAAAATGTCCGAGCGCCGTCATACATACCGACTTAAATATTTTAATTAAATACTTCACAATGACCCGTTTTCTCAAATCTCGACGATAACCCACGTAATTAATGCTTGTAACCGAGCACTTTAGCATCGCGCGGCGTTATAGTGGGCTTGCAATCACCTTACGACTAACTTACAAGCCTGCCCACTACGTAGCTTGAGCAGGATTTTGTCTCGGACACTTTTTTGCACCATTGTGACTCTATATATAACTCTGTACTGTACTGTATCAACTTTATAATAGTCCACTGCAGGACGTAGGCCTACACACGAAGGGTGATACGTGAATACGCCACAGTTATATATATAACTCTCTATATATATAACTGTGGTGTATTCACGCACACAACAGAGCTAGTTCCTTTGTTTAACTGCAATTGGTAGGTATTGATACACGATACAACTCGTAGGACAGCGCAATATTGTAAATAAACGTTCATTGTTTTGATTTATGGTAGATACGAGTAATTAGGTTAAGAAAAGTGTGGAATTGTATAGTTATTATATTACTTTTATATAATTTACACTAAACTACATAAATCATGTTTTATTTTTGGTGTTGATTTATTTTATCTAAATAGCGGGTATGTTACTTATATTTGTGAAAATCTTATAAAAAAAATGTTTATACTTTCCTTTACGTACTGAAACTGTTTAACTTGATAAATAATTTATATTTACTATGCTTAAGACTGCTGAAGCATTGTATTTACAATAATAATAAAGTTCTCACATAAGTGAAATTGTTAATTTCTTGTTAAGAAATACATTTTGTAACCAGATATATATTTGCTTGAAGTCGTAAATACATAAATTCCAAAGAACTCATTGTTACGGGATCGGGTTTGAACCCTCTTACGCTTGTACTCTTACGCTTGTAAGAAAAGCGTTCTTACACTAAGACACCACGGTTATAATATTACAATAAATAAGCTACTGAAGCCATATTTCTCGGTTGAAGGAAAGCAGAGCATTTGTATGGAGACGTCGGCGTCAGGTTATTTCCTCTTATTTTATGACGTCATCACAACTCTTCCTGTTGCCGTGCTGCTACTGTATTACCTTGAAGGGATGTTGGATGGTTATGGTGAAAATATTTTTCATTAATATTATGTATTTAGAAAAAATACGTGTTTTTTTAATGTGCGCCTAATGAATAAGCTCAATATACCCCAACGTGCTATGGAGAGGGCTATGCTCGGAGTCTCTGCGGGATCGATTCAGAAATGAGGAGATCCGCAGACGAACCAAAGTTACCGACATAGCCCAGCGGATTAGTAAATTGTAATGGCAATGGGCAGGACACATAGTTCGAAGAACGGATAGCCGATGGTGCCGGAAAGTTCTCGAATGGAGACCACGGACCAGCAAGCGCAGCGTAGGACGTGCACCGACTAGGTGGACTGACGATATAATAAAAATCGCAGGAACGCGCTGGACGCAGGCCGCTTCCAACCGGCCTTATTGGAAATCCATGAGGGAAGCCTATGTCCAGCAGTTGACATCCTACGGCTGATAGATAGATAGATAGAAAAAATAAATGCGAAATATTAGTAAGCGGATGTATCTCTAGACGTAGACCTATTATTTAATAATTATATTGTGTTATTTGTGCTCACTATAATGACCAACTTTTACTATGAGACCAACCCAAAGTAGGCTTAGTTAATTCTGCAATTAATTATTGATCTGCAATTAATTAATTTGATTTCGCTTATCAAATTCAGAGATATAAGCGTGTAAAGATTTTGGTAGGGATAAAGAGGGGATGGCCTTGTCGCTTTCCCACAAAGCATAACATAGTATGGCGGACTATGGCGAATGTATGACACTTACGGGCAGTGACGTCATAGTCTGCTTTAGTGCGCTCTTTTTGTCTAGCAATAAAATGAATATGCTTGTAACTTTTTTATTTCTAAGTTGATATTTTTGTATTTTTTTTAATCGGCTCTGTTTATGGTTATCCGTTACAAGAGGATATCAAAAAATATTGTCAACTAACCTACCTATTATTATTTTTACATGAGACGTTTCCTAAAAAAAAATTAAATTTAGTGATAAAAGTATCCAATAGATGGCGACAATAGTTTGAAATCGTCGATCCTTTGACTATAAAAATCGTACTGTCTTTGTCAAGATGTCTTCTTCTTCTTTTTTATGTTTTGGCGTCGCATTGTTGTGCATTTGCCCATATCAATTACTAAGATTGAATAATTTTTAGTAATATTTTATCAAAATAGTCACGTCATAGTCCAACAAAGTCGCGGTCAAGCCCAAACGTAGTCCAAGTCATACCTCAGTAAAGTATTGGAGACTTATATATAGGTTTCACTCTCACACCCTATTCCAGTTGATAATGACAGATCAATTTATATAACTATTCCGCCATCTAGTAAGTTTTGTGAAACTATTTTTTTTTTGGAAAACGCCTCATTATATACCCACGACATAGAATAAGGCGTGCAGGCCGGGTGGTTAGCCCTAGTGTCAGAGTTTTTAAGCCGCCTCTGACACGGCTAAATGGTTGATACAACCGGGGCCTACAATTTAACGTGCTATCGACGATATATATAACGAGCTCAGTTGTGAATGCCACCGGCGGTCACCACTCCCAACATTGATCGTCCTGAGCGAAGTTGACTACATAAGTAGAATAATGAAAATGCCACTGTTTTTTTTTTAAATAAAAATGCAAAGCGCCACTTTCGAGCCATTTGCGAAGTATGAGCTCGAAATCCGGTCTGAAGATTTTACAGGCACCTTATTTGCAAGCCGCCGCATTATTTTTCAGTTACCCGCGAAAACTGCATACCAAATTCGGAATTTAAAAATGAGCGGCGAATTTGAATTTCGAATTTCTTTCGGTTTTGCTAGTGTTGTGCTGTGGGATTAATAACGGGGTAATTTCTTCCAAAATGCTTTGGTTCATTGTAATTTTAAATACGTATAACTTTTACTGTATCAAAGAAAATTTGATATTACTATAGTACCACGTGGAAGAATTCCCCACTATACTCTAAAACTAATTATAATTAAAATGTATGACAAAACCAATTTAATTAAAACAATATTAAGCTAACACAAAAATCAAATTTTTTGTGTTATGCCCAGCATGCTGGCAATGCTGCCAGCATGCTGGGCACGCTGCCAACTGGCAGTGGGCTTGAGCACTTGGATTATCTTTAGACCTTCAAGGGTCTGTGGATGATCCAATTGCTTTCTATGTAGTAGTAATGTAGTATTGTCATTATATTAAAAAATAAAATCAAATTAATGTCAATATTCTGATTCGTGACGCCAAGGAATGGAACAGTTTGCCAGACTTTTCTATTCCTTTCATGTTCCCTTAGAGATACCTATAATCTAAAACCGCCTTATCGCAAAAGTTTTACGCACGCTTTACATAATGTTTAACAGTACAAGTCGTACGGTTAAGCCGCGTTTAAAGTGTGTTTAAATATTTTGTGGTAAGGTCGTAAAAGTTTAAAAGTGAATAGATATCTTCTAAGTCTGCGTGCTTCATCTTCGACTTTAAGCGTGCTTGCCACTTACACCATCATCACGGGTAGCATGGCAAAGGGAAAAAAACAATCTATCTACTTTTAATGTCATTATCAATTCATACCTACATCATTTCTTTTTCGAGGGGATATAATGGTTGAAAGATAATTTGTGCTTTTGACATGCTACCTGTGCAGGCGAGTCAAGCTTATACTAAAAATTACTCAAGAAAAAAAATTTTAGACGACTTCTTTTGTTGCGCTTGCCAGTACGCAGTCTTTACTCGAAAACTTTTCGACCTCATCGCTCATCAGTTAACATATTGTTACGAGATGGGTTCTTGGATAATCAGTTAAAACGCCGATTATTCACTTTGCACTTTGTTCGCACAAACACTTCACACTGACACTGATATTCACACAAACTAGTCACTTCACAATCACTGGTACAGCACTTGAACACGAGATGTTTTCGCTTCGACAGTATACGAAATACTGATTCCTAAGGGTCGGCCGGCGTATTTATATCCGTTATTTCCTACAGTCACGAACCTACGAGATAATTCGCAACATTGCTCGATCTAATAAACGCTATTGTGCTAACATGTAAACAACTTGAAAGTTCGAGACTTCCCTATTGTTCTCAAATACGTAAACACCCAAACAAAAAACTAAACAATAGACGGCAGACAAAGACTGAGCCCGCTCGAGTCACAAAACCATAAATCTCACACTTGGGTGTAAACAACTCGCCGTCATTACCGCGCGGCATCGCTACTGCGTCACAATTTTATACAAAAAACAAAAATATTTTCTTTCCTTAAAATATGTACAGATCCAGATTGACAATAGTCCCCGCACTAGGGCTAGCCTGTATCGCGGGAAACTGCGGCCGATTACCGAAATATGCTAAAGAACTTGTACTATTAATTTTATTTAGACTACGTAATTACTATATATTATATTATATATAGATATATTATGCCCTGCCCACTGCTATTATTTCAAGTTGAAAATCCGCTGGGCAGTTATAGTTCTTTGGGTTTTCTACAGATCTACTCATTTTTGAGCTCAGTTTCCTTCACTAGTGGACATTCCCCGTATAAACTAGATCTAATGAAGTGCATTAACAGATGGTGTGAAGTTCGCAGCTTTCATTAATACCACAAACTATGGAAAATACTCTAGAAATTTCTACGAAATTGAATAAGAAATAGGAAGGTTTTTAGACGCTATATACCTAGATAAATTGAATAAGCAATAGAAAGGTTTTTAGACACTATTATGCCTAGATAAATTGAATAAGAAATAGGAAGGTTTTTGACGCTATACACCTAGATAAATTTAATAAAAAATAGAAAGGTTTTTAGACACTATATGCCTAGATAAATTGAATAATAAATAGAAAGGTTTTTAGACACTATATGTCTAGATAAATTGAACAAGAAATAGGAAGGTTTTTAGACGCTTTATACCTAGATAAATTGAATAAGAAATAGAAAGGTTTTCAGACACTATATGCCTAGATAAATTGAATAAGAAATAGGAAGGTTTTTAGACGCTTTATAGCTAGATAAATTGAATAAGAAATAGAAAGGTTTTTAGACACTATATGCCTAGTTAAATTGAATAAGAAATAGCAAGGTTTTTAGACGCTATATACCTAGATAAATTGAATAAGAAATAGAAAGGTTTTTAGACACTATATGCCTAGATAAATTGAACAAGAAATAGAAAGGTTTTTAGACACTATATGCCTAGATAAATTGAATAAGAAATAGCAAGGTTTTTAGACGCTATATACCTAGATAAATTGAATAAGAAATAGAAAGGTTTTTAGACACTATATGCCTAGATAAATTGAATAAGAAATAGAAAGGTTTTTAGACACTATATGCCTAGATAAATTGAATAAGAAATAGCAAGGTTATTAGACGCTACATACCTAGATAAATTGAATAAGAAATAGAAAGGTTTTTAGACACTATATGCCTAGATAAATTGAATAAGAAATAGAAAGGTTTTTAGACACTATATGCCTAGATAAATTGAATAAGAAATAGAAAGGTTTTTAGACACTATATGCCTAGATAAATTGAATAAGAAATAGCAAGGTTTTTAGACGCTATATACCTAGATAAATTGAATAAGAAATAGAAAGGGTTTTAGACACTATATGCCTAGATAAATTGAATAAGAAATAGAAAGGTTTTTAGACACTATATACCTAGATAAATTGAATAAGAAATAGCAAGGTTTTTAGACGCTATATACCTAGATAAATTGAATAAGAAATAGAAAGGTTTTTAGACATTATATGCCTAGATAAATTGAATAAGAAATAGGAAGGTTTTTAGACGCTATATACCTAGATAAATTGAATAAGAAATAGGAAGGTTTTTAGACACTATATGCCTAGATAAATTGAATAAGAAATAGGAAGGTTTTTAGACGCTATATACCTAGATAAATTGAATAAGAAATAGAAAGGTTTTTAGACACTATATGCCTAGATAAATTGAACAAGAAATAGAAAGGTTTTTAGACGCTATATACCTAGATAAATCAAATAAGAAATAGGAAAGTTTTAAATAGATTTAAATAAATAGATTTTAGAAATAGGAAGGTTTTATTAATTTAGTTTGTTTTTCAAATCCCGAGTAAATAGTTATCTTCTAGTAAGCGTGCTATATCCTAAACTGCATATCTGCTCCACATCAGGCAGTATGTAGTCAAACGCAAACCTACAAGGAATAAAAAAATGTATAATTAAAGAGTAGTCAAATCTTTAATCTACAAAACACCATCTTCATTAAAATCACGGGATTACTTTTAGACATAGACCGTACTTTCCATAGAACTTGTGTAGCGCCAATTAGAGCATCTACATTAGTATATCTATTAAATTTGTTTATCTATCTTTGTGGGTTGGACGTTGCTTTCAAGTACAAGGTCTCCGTTCAAGAACCGAACTGAAAAACGGCCGAAAATTTACTAAAAATTTACCTGACTTGATGTCATAAAGATACATTTTCCAAAGGAAAGAAAATTTCCAGAAATTTCCACTCAACTCGTAACGCTCATTCACAAAATGTCCCAGAAAACTGACAGTTGCGGGTGGCTCTCAAATATTATTTTAAAGAGGAAAACGTCCCGGCGCGGTTGCCAAAAATATCACGTAGTGCCTTTATAGGCAGACGTATTTTGTACATAAAAAGAAGTTTACGGTCTGCTTCGGGATAGGGAGCCACAGGAGCAGCAGTGGCACTACTTAAGATGGAATATAAATAAAATAATCGTGATGATAAAATACGGGTGTCCCCAAGTAAACAAAAAGGAGGTATGATCTCCAATCATGGATGCTGCTGCTAAAGCTAGCACGCTAAATCATCTTTCAAATTTAGCCGCTCCAGACTTTCCTCCATTTGAATTTCGCCAATTTGCCGATTGTGATGTTAGAAAATCCATTTTATCCATTTCCTCAAACGCTGTTGGGCACGACTTGATAAGTCGTAATATGATATTACCTATCCTTGATTACCTACTCCCAGTTCTTTCTCATATTTTTAATTTCTCCGTTTCCAATGGCGTTTTCCCTTCCCTTTGGAAAGAACGCCAAATTATTCCGTTGCCGAAAAAAGCCAATCCTGTCTCCTTCTCTGAATATCGTCCTATATCTATACTTCCATTCCTATCCAAAGTCCTTGAACGTCTAGTCCATAATCAATTAAACTTTTTCCTTACACGCAATAATCTCCTTAATCCCTTCCAATCTGGCTTCCGACCGGGACACAGCACGGTTACGGCACTAGTAAAAATCACTGACGACATTCGTCTAGGAATGGAAAATGTTGATTTAACCGTGTTGGCGCTCCTGGACTTTAGCAATGCTTTCAACTCTGTTGACCTTGACATCCTCCTCGCTATACTTGGCTCTTCTAACATATCTCCAACGGCAGTTGACTGGCTTCGGAGTTACCTGTTTGGTCGACGGCAGAGAGTCCGCTTGGAGGAATCATACTCTTCCTGGTGTGATAAGACAGCCGGAGTACCACAGGGTGGTGTCTTATCTCCTCTTCTCTTTGCTATCTTTATTAACTCTATATCTCATAATCTTTCGTCATCCTACCACCTGTATGCAGACGATCTGCAGTTATATTGCCAGGCTCCGCTTGGGTGGCTTTCAGAGGCTGTGGAAGCTGTAAACGATGACCTGTGTCGTATAACTGAGTGGAGTAAAACTTTTGGTCTAAAGGTAAACCCGGCAAAAACACAGGTCATTGTGATAGGTAGCTCCCGTAGTATCGCCCAAGTTGATTGGGATTCTCTTCCTCGAGTAGTTTTTGACGGTGTAACAGTCCCTTTTAGTGATACTGTCAAGAACCTTGGAATTACTCTTGACAAATCTCTCTCTTGGGGCCCACAGATTGCGGAAACGAGTCGTAGGATGTTTGCATCTGGAGGGTCTTTACGTAGGCTCCGTAACTTTCTTCCTATTACCACCAAAATTGCGCTTGCACAGTCCCTTCTACTTCCAATCCTTGACTACGCTGACGTCTGCTATCTGGATCTCACTCAGGAATTGCTAAATAAACTTGAGCGACTTCAAAACTTCTGCATAAGGTTCATTTTTGGCTTGCGTAAATATGACCACGTCTCAGAATATCGCGCAAAACTCAAGTGGCTTCCTATTCGTCGTCGCCGGGATGCTCATATCGTTTCTTTTCTTTACAATACTCTCTTTAATCCTTCTTCTCCTTCCTACCTTCAAGAACGCTTTATTTTCCGGCGTTCTCTTCTAACCCGGTTTTTAAAATCATCTGAGAATCTTAAACTTGACTTTCCTAAACATAAGACAAACTTTTACGCTTCATCTTTTACTGTGGAATCTGTTAGATTATGGAATGAGTTACCGGTGGATATCAGACGCGCCCCATCACTGAATGTTTTCAAACAAAGAGTTAAATTGCATTACCTGTCTTCTTAGGTACATAATTGTTTCTGCTCGCTTTATATATTTATTTATTTAAGTAAGTATAAGTATTAATAGAATGTAATTATATAAGTAAGTTTATTTTTGTATTATGTAATACATGTATGTTTATGTGTCTAGGTAGGCATATATATTTATTTATTGGTTAGGTGTTAGTATTGCTTATTTTTTGTTTGTTATAAGTGTTCATTGTTTATTTTTTTAAATCTTTTTTTGCTAAGGCCGCTGTTTTAGTTAATGTGCTATTTCCTGTCCGTTCATGGTTGCCTGGAAGAAATCGCTTGAAGCGATAAGGCCGCCATTTAGTATAACTAATTTTTAATGTTTTTTATTTTTCATGTGTTTGTATTGTATTTGGTTAAGCTAATAAAGAATTATCTATCTATCTATCTATCTATGATTGTTTGGTGCCCATGCTTGTATCGTATGAGAGCTATTATAAGTTTCGCTTCTTTCTCTACTTAAGTTTACATAAAATAATTTAATAATATTTTTGGACATCTTACACACGGCCTCTGACCCCAAACAAAGCAAAGCTTGTGATATGGCTGCCAGAGACTGACATACTACATATACTTATTTTTAAATACATACTTATATAGATAGTAACTAAATAACACCCAGACACGTAGCAAACACATAAATATTTGCCCTGGGTGGGGATCGAACCCACGCCTCTTTGACCCAGAAGTTAGGGTTACTAACCACTGCGCTACCGAGGCAATCAAAAAAAGGATTAATTCTAGAATGGACATGATGACTGGATAAAAAATTGATATAATAAATCTCTTAGTTAGATTATTAAAAAATATTGGGTACGTATATTTTTTTTTGTCAACCAAACAATAAATGACAAAGATAAACTTTGTCAAAATTCAGGAGTGGGGGGATTATAACGTCGTTTTTCTGTTAAAATTATATACTTTTGTAGTCTAGTTGTGACGGTACGCGGAACGTCAAAGGGATCTTCATAAATTTTTGTTTAATAGATATTAGAAAAAATACCTACGTCTCTATTATTCATGATTGAATAAAAAAACGTTGGCCACATCTACATAGGTATACCGTCTTAGTATTGAGCAAATATACGCGGCAGCACGCTGGTGGATTGGTAGCATAAAAACATCAGAAACGGAATAATACTGTGCAAAAAAAAGTCCTACCATTAATATTATTCTGTGGCCAGAGTTTCAGTAAGATAAAAGCAGAAATATACCGCAATTTTGTGTTGTTGATTATGCTTTTTTGTTGTGGCAATATTCTGAATGACGAATTTAGATATTGTCACGTAGAATACCGGTTAGGAGTAGGTATTGTAGTGGCAACAAAATAACTTTTGCACGAACACTTGTGCCCAATTTCATCTGTTTATTTCTGATAAAACTATAAATTGTCTCTAGCTATATCTGTGTAATATTGAGGGTATATCTCTACATTTTATAAATAGGTTTGCGTTTGTAGATACTCTGACAGATGTTAAGCAAATTGTTTATTATGTACTAGGTAATAGTAAACGTAAATGACAAGACCGCTTTTAACCGGACATTTTGAAAATCCATAAGAGCAGCCTATGTCCACCAGTGAACATCCTATGGCTGATAATGACGGTGGCAGACATTGATCATAAAGCGACACTTATTTTTGACCGACGAACTACCGGAGGAGGTATTCAATTCGACGCATATTTTTTTTTAATGTATAACCACGCATGACTTTTTTCATAGTAGTCCGATTTCAATAATTATTTTTTTATTGAAAAGAATATACTTTGAAATTGATCTCATTTAAATTTTATCGAAATTGGCCGAGCCGTTTTTGAAAAATCAACAATAATGTGAAAAATGTTACATCGATCCGTGTATAATATTTGCGTTCTAGCGATGCGCCCCGGCTTCGCACAGGTGTATTATACATATAAACATTTTTCTTGAATTATTTTATCTATTAAAACAAACTGCATCAAAATCCGTTGCGTATTTTTAAAGATATAAGCATACATGGGGATAAACAGCGGAAAGCGACACTGTTTTATACTATGTAATAATTCTGTACACGGGTGAAGTCCGTCATGCTATTTTTTTGCAAAAAACAATTATTCAGCAGCTAAATTATGTAATTATTATATTATAGTTATAAAATAGAAGGTCCAAGCCAAGTTCTTGTAGATAAGACTGAATAACTGACTTCGCAAAACCTTTGCTAACTTTTATTTCATCTATTTTCCTGTTCTCGTAACCTTCAAGGTAATACTTTTCTTTTATATGATAACTAGTTTAGTCCTATGACTTCAGTCCTAAATTGGCCTGCTAAAAGAAACAACCACAAATATACAAGGTTATTGGTAATAAATTAGTGGCTTATTCTGTACATCAAAACAAACAACTTATATTCTACGACTTTTGTCAAAACCCAAAAAAACAGCTGCTGCATACATTTTGTCGATATCTTTTATGGAACAGCATTTTTTTGAAATTTGATAAAAGTCGTTGAACAGAAGTTGGTAGTTTTGATGTACAGAATAAGACCCTAAAAGGATGCTAGTTGATAACCTTTAACCCTGTATATAGATAAACGATTTAGGAATGATTTACCTAAGTACATTAGAGCGGGCCTTGACCGGGACGGGCCTGGAATGGGCCTGGCCGGTTCCAAACAGAGCACGGACGAGGCAAATTCCATACATTTTGTGTAGTTTCCTGTCCGGGCCCGGACGGGGCACAGACGGAGCCCTGAAGACTCAACACTACACTTAAATATATGTAGAGAACGTGCCTCGTCCGTGCTCTGTCCGAGCCCGTCCCGGACACAGCTCGCTCTAATATAAAACATGCTTAACTCTGTTTGTGTCACTGCTACTTGATTAAACTAATTTAGTTTCAGCGGACTAGCAAGTTGAAATGACAGTACTGTACTGTACCACCTTTTTTAATAGTCTACAGCAAGACGTAAGCTTATCCACGAAGAGTGATTAGGCCATATCCACCACGCTGGCCCACTGCAGATTGGGGGATTCACTAGCCATCGAATTTCTTCTACGGACGTATGCAGCTAGTCCAGCACGTGACCACGAAAACCCACGAAATGAACTCATTTCGACGTGTGAAAAAGTGACAGATAATATATACTTTGCCATAACGATGTCTCGTTTTGACACGTCAAAAGAAATATTACTTCGTGCGCATCCATGCCTCACAATTTTTTCCTTCACTGAAAAGCCATTGGTGGGAAATATCATTCCGTACAATAAATTCCAAAGAATTTATTGGTACAGGACAGCAATTTGAACCCACGACCTCACGATTGTAAGACGGGTGTCACTACCACTAGACCACCACGGCTTTTTCACGGCTTATAAAATGACAGTGGGCAGAGCATAATATACGAGTAGTACGTCCTTACCTATGTAGTTTGACCTATCAGATAGTGTTTAGTGTTTATTATATAGGTTATTTCTTATCAATTATCGTCCTTTTAGGGGCTTATTCTGTAAGTACATCAAAATGAACAACTTCTGTCAAAACTAAAAAAAAACCAGCTATTCCATACATTTGGTCACGTGTGAACGATATTTTTCTATGGAACACCAATTTTTTTGAGTTTAGACAAAAGTCGCAGAACAAAAGTTGTTAGTTTTGATGTACAGAATAAGCCCCTAAAAGGATGCTAATTGATTAGAAATAACCCTGTATATAACCGACAAACATACCGACACTATTTTATAAGTACGAAACAAAGAAAAAATATCCTAACACACGTGCCTTTGCCATTTCATATTCTCTTTCAAACGCTGTTTCGTTTCTAAAAACACTCAAAGAAAATACTAAGAGTTCCCGTCATTTCCAACTTACGGTTTTCTTTTACGGCACTACCTAAACCTCGATGTGGTCTAATGTCCTAAAGTGCTTTACTTTTTTCGATCAAATCCGGCTTGTTCCGTCTACTGCCATCTAAATTTCACTACCTACCGCTTACATACGACCTTTTTAACCTATTTCGTTACGTTTGACGGCTGCTACTTTGGATAGTGCGGGTAGTTTTAAAGTTACCGGATAGCGCATGAGATAGAGCATTTTTATTTTTATTCAGTGTGGGGGCGATGGGTCAGGCAATGGCGTACTTTGTGCGTTTCTCTCTCGTGCGTCTACCAGAGCAAGCCTAGCTTCTTAAAATTCCTCCAGCATATTGATATAGCCACCGGATTGTTTAAGCTCTTGCATAGTACCCCTTGGGGGCTAAAAACTTATTAAAGTGTATAAAATTGTACGCAAGTCATTCTCGTCCTATCTTACCAGATAATAGACAGATGAATGCCTACATAATAGTAGTTAATGCAACAAGGGGACAAAGTACTATCTTGTGTTGTGGGCGATATATTGGATCCTTAGCGCAGTGAGGGACTCTAGAGTTAACTCCAAAGCGTAGCCTAAGCAAAGAAAAGTAATTATATAAAGGCCCCAGTAAAACGAGGGGCTTAAGTTGCCCAAGACAGAGACAAACAAAAAATGCAAACTAAATCCGAAAGAAACAATGGAGAATTTAAATACTACATGGCCTACTTGATAGCCGTGGTCAGTTCGATTATTGAATAAAATCTCTTTGCAGTGTCCGTATTTGGTCTAATTAAGGAAATTTCCATACGAATTATGACGTTCCAAATTTAAATCACTTTACCCCTAAGGAATTTCATACAACATTATTGCCCTGCCATAGTCATCGAGATTGTATTAGGAAAACAACCAACAACAATCAACAATTTAACCGGTCATTTTGATGATCTAAACATACGAAGTAGCATGTAGTGTTTATACTCAATTTATTTACTAAGTACCCGCAATTTTATGTTTAATGAGTAGCCTATTTTCTAACTATTGTTAGCTTAAAGTTTTAAAAGGCGTCCCTAGCCTATAAGACGATGAATGTTAAATGTTAGTTAAGCCATGTAACGCTAAATATACATTGTAATTTTTACTTTTGATAAATAAAGTATTTTATACATCAAAATCAACCGGTCATTTTCGAGCATGAAAATTCTCTTATATGCAGTCTGTTTCATGGAATCAAATAAGATCAACAGTACTGATGGGAAAAAAACTTACGAGTTCTTTGAAAAAGAAAAAATCCAAAAAGCTGCCGGATAGTTGGTAGTTTGCTATTCCCAACACTATTTCACACTACACATCTATTGTTTCGTAAATTGTCTTTGACAGTTCCTCCTATACCCACAGGTTTTTGCATAATGCGAGAGCCACCAGATTGTTTAGCCTCTCGCGTAGTACCCCTCCGGGGCTATGAATTTATATGGCTTATGCGGGTAGACCCCTTTTTTGGAGTAAATAGGTATTAGGTTTTTTTGGGTCCTTAGATGTTGATGACAATGTTCGGGTGGAAATGAGGAGGTAAGAGGGTAGTGTTCTGGCGAAATGTTCGGCCTGTTACGCGTTATGTAAATTTTAGCTCAGGTCAAACCTAAGCGATAGGTGAGTCGCTGTATTTTTTGTTGTACATTATTTGTTACTTGTTGTTGTGGGCCTTTTCCACAATTGAGCCCTCCATGGGCCTGTTTTATGTGGTCAAACGGCTGTAGCTAGTTCAGCCACCCGGTGTTCTCCAGGAAGTCCAGCAGCTCGCCAACGCCGGCAGAGGCTGAACGGAGTGTCCTCTGTGCCCCGAGGAATTTCTCGCGTTGTTCCGCCACACTGCTGCATTCAAGCAGCATAAATGCGGTTGTTTCTTCTACCTCCATGCAACCTCTGCACAGAGGGCTCTCTAACACCAATTTTAAACAGGCGCTTGTTTAGAGAACAATGTTCCGTGACTACTCAGCCTATGAGTCGGAGTTTGTCTCGTATAAAGTTCAGCAGGCGTCGGGAGTATTTCGGATTTAATTCCGGGAAGGCTTCCTTAGTTACTACTACTTAATGTTGCACATTAAAAAATTAGTGGAAATAAGGGATTATAATTGACATGGTGCCTATTCTAGCTTAACATATTTAATTCATTAAATATTGAATCGAATAGTAGGTATTGGGTATTTGTCATCGACTTGGTAGGTTTTTGTTCTTTGTTTATAGATCTCCATTTTTTGCTTGGTAGCTCTTGTAGTAATTTTCTTGTGTACCTATCTACAATCTACATTTTTTAACAACGCATAGTATACTGTACTATACAGGCCGTTTTGAAAGTCCTCCACAAAAAATGCGATTGGGCGAATGGCCATATCGGCGTAGCATAATGAAACTGCTGTAAATAGCCAAAACCTAACATTTCACTAGCTAAAAAATCGAGGCATAGTTTATCGTACGAGAATGTTATTATGATGCGACGAAAATATAATATTTGTTTTATTGCTGTCCATTAATCTAGGTATATAAAGACTATAGTCCAAAAGTTCAGAAGTAATATTGCAATTGATTTTTTTTCGGTCATAAAGAATGTCGTAAGTAAATCACAAATCAAGTGGAGACCACGTACCGGCAAGTGCAGCGTCGGACGTCCACCCACAAGGCGGATGACCTCATTAAGACCTCAGGATCGCGCTGGATGCAAGCCGCTTCCAACCGGTCTTATTGGAGATCCATAGGGGAGGCCTATGTCCAGCAGTGGATGTCCTTTGGCTGATGGATGGATGATGAAACCACAAATGTTTGTATGACACAGGCTCAAGCCTATACAGGCTTGATACTGATTCATAAAATGCTGTAAGCAATTAATTATATGTATTTTTTTGTAAATAATTGACTGGCAGATAATGCTATTTAGCGTTAAGTCCTCTTTTTGTACAACTGGTGAGCAATTAAATGTTAAATAAATCAATAATCTAAGTTATAGTCGTTTCGTTTTCTTACCTCAACATTTACCACGTTGGCCGCTGCGTCAATTTTTTTTAAATACCTATGTAAAGTATTTCAGTGCCAAACAACTACGTATCGCTGTAATTCTGCGTATCGCTTATGCACAGGTATGACCATGCCAAACATAGTACTAGGTATTGTGACAATCTACCAAAAACTATTTTCGTTCGTAGATAGGTTCTGAGCTACTCTGTACATTTCTTTGCAAACCCGTATATTGCGTAGCTGTTCCTATGATATAATATAATCTTGTATTTTCCCGAACGTTTATTTTACTAAACATCCGGCTTACCTTTGATTATCTTGGAAATTTTTCTTCATTTAATTAACTTTAAAATAAAATTAAGGCAGCCATGTCATTATACAGTATCCACTTTTGTGTGAAAATCCGTAAGTTCCAAAGAATACATTACTATGGAACTGGGATTTGAACCCAAGATTTCACGACTGTGAGGTGAGCTATCACTATGTTTATATTACAGCTTACACAGTTTATTACTTTATATAAAATTCTAAAAAATGTAGGACTTATCAGTTAGTATAAACATCTACATACATTGATAAAAATAAATTTATGCTTAATTTGGTTTTTCAACAAAAATATCGCCAAATATAAAAATAAACCGTACTGTACTGTATCACCCATTTTTTAAATAGTCCACTGCAGGATGCAGGCCTACCTACTAAGGGTGATTGGGCCATATCCACCACGCTAGCCCATTGCGGGTTGGTGGATTCACATACGTCATCGAATTTCTTCTACGGACATATGTAGATTGCCTTACGATGTTATCCTTCACCGAAAAGCCAGTTGCCTGAAATTCCGGTCATCGATTTCAAAGAACTCATTGGTACGGGACCGGAATTTGAACCCACGATCTCACGATTGTAAGGCGGGTGTCACTACCTCTAGACAACTACGGCTTATATAAATAAAAAAAAACCGGACAAGTGCGAGTCAGACTCGCACATCGAGGATTCCGTACAAATGCAGAAAATTTCGCAAAATTGGGAAGTAATTTGTTAAAATCTCTATACTACCATCGACAAAAAAGTTTTTTTTTTTTCACTTTTCTCGTCATACATCGAAAATTAAACATTGTTAAATTTATTAAAAACCTGTTTTAGCATGACTGTGCTAACGAAGTTCTTTTATATGATACGATTTACTCACTTTGAATTTTGAACCCATATTTTGTGAATTTTGAGGCCCTGTTTTTTGTGATTTAAATAAAAATGTAGTTTTCAGATTTATTTCTATATGTGTACTCTGAGACAATGCTTCTCGCCAAATTTCATAGTTCTATGTCAACGGGAAATACCCTGTAGGTTTAGATTTTTGTGTGTGTCGAAATATACGGTTTTTACGACATAACCAGCTCTAACTTTTTTAAACGATAACTGAGAAGTTTTTCTTTTACACAACTGCAAGAGACCATAGATATATGTATACAGTTTAAATTTCAAATCGATATTTTTACGCGTTCTCGAGATTAACAGTCTTGACATACACGCAGACGGACATACGGACAACAAAGTGATCGTATTAGGGTTCCGTTTTTTCCGTTTGAGGTAGGCAACCCTAAAAATCGAATCAAATACTTTTTGAAGATGGTCAGTAAAATTATAAATCTAGCGAGTATTCAAAGCATTAGTTTTTATAACCCAAAAGTTTTAACAACACTTAGAAATAGAACAATAGAGCGTTTGTAGAGAACTTTACGCACTAGGTGTGTAAAAGGGTTGTTACAAAGGAACCGCGATCCCAGACCGCAGATAGTCGGTACCTGTGGAATTTTGTATGAAACTAGAACCAACATTGATGAGGGTTTTTAACCGACAAAATAACGGAGGAGGCTCTTAAGTCTACGAGTTTTTTTAAGTAAAATCGAATCTTCTAATGCGACTTCCAACAAGGTTGCGTTAAACGTTTAACGCTACCTTGGAGGGGTATGAAAGCACTGTTGCATCGAAGTTTCACTTCTTCAGGCACTATTTTTTTTTGTATGTATAACCACGCAAATTTGTATGTATAATTGACTGCCTCGGTGGCTCAGTGGTTAGTGACCCTAACTTCTGGATCAAAGAGGCGTGGGTTCAATCCCCACCCAGGGCAAATATTTATGTGATGAACATTACTGTTTGCTTTGTGTCTGGGTGTTATTTAGTTACTATCTATATAAGTATGTATTTAAAAATAAGTATATGTAGTATATCAGTCTCTGGCAGCCACATCACAAGCTTTGCTTAGTTTGGGGTCAGAGGCCGTGTGTAAGATATCCCGAAATATTTATTTAATAACTTTTTATTGAGTTTTCTGATTTCTATAACATTTTTTTATTAGTAGACCATACATCAGAAGTTAAATTATATTTTATCGATATCGGCTGAGCCATTTTTGATAAATCAACAATAATGTGAAAATTACTATATCGATCCGTGCGAACTATTCTAATACTGTACACTGTTGAAGTCAATTAGTTGTGCCATTTTTGGTGAAAAATAATTATGCAATAATTATCATAACTTAAATTCAATGTCGGTTGCATCCTATCCTACTAATATTATAAACGTGAAAGTTTGTGAGGATGGATGGATGTTTGTTACTCTTTCACGCAAAAACTACTGAACGGATTGAGAAGAAACTTTGAAATAATATAGCTTATATATCCAAATAACACATAAGCTATAAATTATAATGATACCTATATTGCGTATGCGGGTGATGCCGCGGGTAAAAACTAGAAATTTCACATAAATAATGATATTATTTATATCGACATTCAACTTAGTCGGTGATTGTCTTAAGTACAGCTGCTTGCTGGTGCATGCTCTTCATTGAAGAACTTTACAGTCCCATCTGCTAAAAGTTTTTTTTAACTGCTATGTGCCCTATCCACTGATATTTATACTTGCTGTAACCGCTGGGTAACCAAAGTTACCGTATGTCGGTAACTTTACTACAACTAGCTAGTTAAAAGTCGCCGGGTCATCCAGATTTATAAAAACGGTAAGTAAGTAAGTAAGTTCGTATAGGCCGGGTGGCTAGCCCTGGTGTCAGAGTTTTTAGGCCGCCTGAAGGCCTCTGACATGGCTAAACGATTAAAACAAACGGGACCTACAATTTAACGTGTCATCCGAGCCACGGTAGCGCTCAGTTGGAAAATGCCACCCGCGGTCACCCATCCAAATACTGACCGTGCGGAACATTGCTTAATTTCGGTGATCGCTGACAAACACCTAGTAAAAACGGTACTGTACAATATTAAACTAATATAGATTTATACATTCATGGAATATTTTCTCGACAAGCTATTTTTTCAATATATACGTACTTGAAATTCAGTATCCTACTATCCTACTAATATTATAAACGCGAAAGTTTGTGAGGATGGATGGATGTATGGATGTTTGTTACTCTTTCACGCAAAAACTACTGAACGGATTGAGATGAAACTTTGCAATAATATTAGCTTATATATCAGAATAACACACCCTACTAATAATTATAAACGCGAAAGTTTGTGAGGATGGATGGATGGATGGATGTATGGATGTTTGTTACTCTTTCACGCAAAAACTACTGAACAGATTGAGATGAAACTTTGCAATAATATAGCTTATATATCAGATTAACACATAGGCTATAAATTATAATGATATTGCGTCATAAATCAAAATATCATGCGGGCGAAGCCGCGGGTAAAATCTAGTAAAGAATATTTATTTCTAGAAGATGAAGATAGAATACTAGTAATAGTATTGCACCTAGAATTAGCACGAAATAAAACACAGAAAAGTAAAAGACCTAGAAATACAAATAAATAAACGGCATCCTACAAAGAAATCAAAGGCATTATGTCAGAGCTCTACAAGACGGTAGCTTGTTGATTCAAGTTTGCTCAAAAATCTCGTACAGTATCTACTGTAAATTTTACTGCATTTTTATTTACCCATCGTATTGTGCAGATTCTGCCTTAGACACGGTTTTATAGCTTCGTCCCGCGACTTGGATGGTCTGTGTTAAGTCAAGCGTTTTATACCCCTTGCGTTTGTTCTTGACTAGAAAATTTCAGTTGTCTGTACAAAACAAGATTATTTTTTGCAAAAAATAGCATGAACGACTTCACCTGTGTAGATAATTCGCAAATATTTCGCACGGATCGATGTAGCAATTTCACATTATTGTTGATTTATCAAAAATGGCTCAGCCGATTTCGATAAAATTTGAATACAACAAATTTCGAAGTATATTCTTTCCAATAAAAAAAGAATTATTGAAATTAGACGACTATGAAAAAAGTTATGCGTGGTTATACATAAAAAAATACGCGTCGAATTCCATAAATACAAAGCTTTTCGAATTTTAGATGTTTGTATCCTAAATGATGGTCTAGAGGAGCCATGGTGGTCTAGAGGTAGTGACACCCGCCTTATAATCGTGAGGTCGTGGGTTCGAATCCTCGGTCCCATACCAATGAGTTCTTTGGAATTTATGTACGGAATTTCACACCACTGGCTTTTCGGTGAAGGAAAACATCGTGATGCAACCTGCATACGTCCGTGGAAGAAATTCGATGGCGTATGTGAATCCACCAACCCGCACTGGGCCAGCGTGGTGGATATGGCCCAATCACCCTTCGTGGGTAGGCCTACGTCCTGCAGTGGACTACTAAAAAAAAGGCTGCTACAGGATCCTAAATGAAAAGTTCTCGAACAGAGACTACGTACATACAGAAAACATACAATTTAACATAAAGATTTTGTCATTTTACATGATATTTTATGGTAACGTTATTTTTTATTATTACGAAAAGCCCGCACATAATAGTTGTATAGTTAAGTTAACGTAATTTCATGAATCATGTACTCAATGAATGGAAAGTCAATAATTGAACGATTTTTCAAATGGAATTTATTGTTATACCTTTTGTCACCAAATGCTGCTTTGACTAAACAATTAAACGAATATTTACTGATAATTGTGTAGAAACAAGTGAAAAGTAATTTTCTTTATCACCGTGCATTTACGGTTGTATCCGCAGCTTTTTAGGGTTCCATAGTAAAACGAGAAACCCTTATAACTTCGTTTTGTCCGTCCGTCCGTCCTGATGCTACAAAGCCTTATAACTCCCACATTTATGAACCAAATTGCATGAAATTTGACAGGATAATAGTTTTGGTAAAGATCTCAATTTCGAATATACTTACTTAAATATTTCAAAACTGTTTATTTAAGGGGTAGCTCTCAAACATGTAAAGTGGAGATGAAACTTTTTTTTTCAACCCCACCCATCATGCGTTGAATAGGATTTTTAAAATGAATGTAAGGTTCCTAAAACCATTTTTTGTTACGTGTACGATATATGAGATACTAGTTTTTACCTGCGGCTTCGCCCGCATACGCAATATATCATTATAATTTATAGTCTATGTGTTATTCTGATATATACGCTATATTACTGCAAAGTTTAATCTCAATCCGTTCAGTAGTTTTTGCGTGATAGAGTAACAAACATCCATACATCCATCCATCCATCCTCACAAACTTTCGCGTTTATTGTTAGGATAGGTCGCACTTGCCAAGTTATTTCTAGAAAAATCACACACAGATGTAAAAAAATATTCCCTTTAAAATAATCATATTGCAAAAAAAAGATACTCCTACATTTCGATAAAACTCATAGATCTTTCCCTATCGCTGGTTTAGAAGTGACTTAGGTAAATCCAATAAAAATGTAGAGGTAGAGATTTGATAGGTAATCGGATGTTTAAGCCATTATAGGAGAATTTTAGGTATTTCTAGGGCATAAAGTAAAGTAAAGTGAAGTAATTTATTGGTCTTATAACATCTCGTCATATTGGGACTTGCCCAATATGACAATTTACAGTAATTGCTTAAGAACTACTTAAGTACATAAACTTAAAAATTCAATGGTACAATAATATGGCAACATTATTTTTAAAATATTACATTAGAATTAGAATAGAATTGACGTCAAAATTGAATTACTAAAACAATTGTTATAAACAATGGATTTAATTTTACAATAAAATAATAATTAACATAGCTATGTAGATAAAAATAATCACATAAAATATATCATCAAATACAAATGAATTATCTTGAAACATCAAAAATCCGAAAATTTTCAACCGGAAATGACATATATGACACACTAGCTGCCCGTCCCGGCTTTGCCCGGATATGATTGGCTATAAATGAACCATTATGATGAGTTAAAACCTACCCAAATCGCGAGAGTTTCCGTAGTCTTAAACTGTTCGAAGTTATGAAAAAGAGATAGTAGGTATTGGCATATATAAATAAAAGTGAGTTTGTATGTGTCGGGTGGCTGTACATAATATATAGCCCTGATTTCAGAAAATGACAATGATGAGAATGAAAGCGACGTTAAAATATTAGAGACCCACAGTCTATACATTCTACCAATGTAAGTTAGTTTCTTGATCTTGTCTTCACTCGAGAACTTTGAAAAACATTGGACATCAGTTCTGCGTCTACGAATTGTGTGCCCTACCTAAGGCCTCTTCAACTTACTAACCCAAAGAGCTGTCATGGAAGGAATCGAAGCGCTGGCATCCAACGTGTTCCGGACATCACGACCTGGGGCCTTATTATATAAGCGCTTTGACGTTCGGCTTCGCTTTTTCTCCTGCTCGCGCCAGCTACTCGCGCCACGAGAGCGAGCGGGAGGAAAACCGAAGCCGAACGTCAGAGCACTTACACAATAAGGCCCCAGATCTTAGATTCACGTGAAGACCTTCGCTACACTTGCCAATACATTGTCTACATTCGAGAACTTTAAGGTCCCATCGACAATTCGTTTCACATACTATGTGTAGGGGCGTAGCTACCGCAGTATCAGCCGTGTCAATAATACGGGGCTCCCGGGCTACAGGGGCTTTAACGTGTGTAGTAAAACCTAGTAAAATGTTATCCACAATGTCACTTAATCTCGTGCTTCCCGAAAAAAAAATCATCTCTTTTTTTCCCGGGTTAAGCATTCTTCCAAAAGTTGTCCTAGCAGGCAGAAATTTTATATCAACTGAAATCGTCTTCAGCTGGACTTAATTAGCTGATGTAGGTAATTATATTCTATTCATTATCAATTATCAATTTCCTGAAAAAAAAGCAAGAGAAGTGTATATTTCATTTGAATTGTTTGGCTAGCTCAATTTCTAGGAGGAAGTGACAACTTATAAATAACCGTCTTACCACAAAAGTTTTACGCAGGCTTTAGACAATGTTTAACAGTACAAATTGTACGGCTAAACAGTGTTTAAAGCGTGTTTAAATCTTTTGCGGTAAGGCGGTATATATTTATTTCAATTTAATGCAAGCATTTTTGTTTCTTTTGTGAGAAATGAGTGATTTGGGCCCCCCAACTATGTTTGATTCAGGGCTCCTCCAAGGCCCACTGCACTATACCTATTTACTGATAATAAAACATAAATCGACACACTAATGGCGGAGATATATAACTTTGGTGGTCTAGTGGTAGTAACGCCTGTCCTACAATCGTGAGGTCGTGGGTTCAAATCCCGGTCCCTTACCAATGAGTTCTTTGGACTTTATGTACGGAATTTCACACCACTGGCTTTTCGGTGAAGGAAAACATCGTGAGCCAACCTGCATACGTCCGTAGAAGAAATTCGATGGCGTATGTTAATCCACCAACCCGCACTGGGCCAGCGTGGTGGATATGGCCCAATCACCCTTCGTAGGTAGGCCTAAGTCCTGCAGTAGAGTATTAAAAGGCTGATACAGTACAGCTATGGATAAGAGCCTGTTTACACCTTGATTAGTGCAAGTGCAGGTAATTAGTAATCGCGACTAATTAGTGCAGGTGTGTAGTGCACTAGGTGTGTAGTTCAATTATTGTGTTATTAGCTGTTGCTGTCCAGACGTGATAAGTGGTAGGTACGCTGCGGGTGAGTGGCAAGGGAGGCTACTCGCAAATAAAATAGAACCCGCTTCTAATCTAAAGACGAAATCACTAGCAACAATTACAAAAGCATTGCCATTCAGCGTGGCAATGCTGCCAGAATGCTGGGCACGCTGCCAACTGGCAGTGGGCTTGAGCACTTGGATTATCTTTAGACCTTCAAGGGTCTGTGGATGATCCAATTGCTTTCTATGTAGTAGTAATGTAGTATTGTCATTATATTACAAAAGAAAACTTAAAGAATACTTTATCAGTAATATAAATAACCTAAGTAAATAAATATATTATTTTTCGTACAACTTTACACTTGTACAATAATACTTAGTTTGAGTTATATCGATGTTCATTTTACAATTTTTGCATCCTGCTGTATATTTTGATGTTTACGTCGTCGCTGCCGCTTTGAGCCGGCTTACTGGAACCGGTTTTGGTGTGAGCAGCGCCCAAGTCCTAGTAAAGCCGGCACAACTTCACTTGGCTGATAAGAAAATGTAATGAATCGATGCATGCTAATTTTACACTTTTAATCTGTTATTATTTGCATATTGTCAATATCCAAAATCTAATTCTGTTAGTTTATTTACCTAATACTATTTTTAGTTCACGCACTTTGTGACAGTCAGCGTGTGTGGGAATAACAGTGCCGTGACAAACTTACTGTAGTTTTACGGCATTTCATTGATTTGTTGTGATAACTGTGTATTTTAATGATGAATAAAAAAAATCTCTTCACTACGCAGGGTACTAAGTCCATCGGCATCCACAAGTGTTTACTACTAACCAATTATCACTTGCACTAATCACCTGCACTCGCACTAGTCAAAGTGTAAACAAGCCTTAAGCTACGATCGGAGTTCGAGATCAGAAATTGAAAAAAAATACAAACGTAATTTCATTCAATATTCGAAGACTAAACTCATACCTACCAATCACAAGTAACGGCACTTGCTTTCAGCATGTTGACGATAAATTTTTACGTTCTTAGGATCGTCAAAGAATATTATGAGCAACTTTGCTGTATCCTGAATATGCCAGTAAAAGCAGTATTCATTAAATAATAAATTTTTGAAGTATTCACTTTCTCATTCGCTTTTTAGTGGCAATACTTACCATCCAAGACTTATTTTGTTATGGGTATTTATACTTTCTTATTTCGATTAACCCATAACCGTCCACTGTACCCGCGTGTGTACAGCTTTATTGCAGCAAAACGAAGCAAATATCTTCGTTTTATAGACCGTGGTCCATCCATCCATCACCCATAAGAAGTCTACTGCTGGACACAGGCCTCCCCTATGGATCCCCTATGGATATGTATCTCCATTAAGACCGGTTGGAATCGGCTTGCACCCAGCGCGATCCTGCGCTCTTAATGACGTCAACCGTCTTGCTGCGCTTGCCGGTACGTGGTCTCCACTCGAGAACTTTTCGACCCCATCGGTCATCAGTCCTCCACGCTAGGTGCCCTGGCCATCGCCATTTCTACTTGCCAATCCGTTGGGCTATGTCGGTAACTTTGGTTCTTCTACCGATCTCCTCACTTCTGATTCAATCTCGCAGAGAGACTTCGAGTATAGCCCTCTCCATAGCTCGTTGAGCTACTTGGACCTTACTAATAAGGTCTGGAAGAAATCGCTTTTAGCGATAAGACCGCCTTTTGTGCCTTTTCTGTCTTTGTTTCTTTTGTTATGTTTTCTTGTTGGTGTCAATAAAGTGTTGTTGTTGTATTGTTGTATAATAAGGCCCATAGTGAGATACAAAGACGGTGATAAATAAAATGACATAAAAAAATAAAATCATCTATTAAAACTCTGTACACGCACGGGTACAGAAGTTGGTAATGGGTTAAAAACACCAAATATAAAGCCGTGCGACTTTATGTAAGGTTTTTTTCGGCAACCGTATCATAGGACATTCACTGAATAGGTGTACCGACGTGTATAATAGAGGGTGTTATTTTTTGTGCACATACTTTGCATTTTGCTTACATTGGTTTTACTCACTTAAGTACATAAATATTGTAATTACTTCAAGAGAAAGTATACAGATAAACGGAGTAATCAATGCCACACTACGTCTTAGTTCCTACGTGGCCGCGTCGTACCTACGCCCGAGACGTTTTGGTAGGCAGTTATTGTCTGAAGTGTAGGGTGCATGCAATATAATTTTCTTTGGAATAGTTTGACAAAAAATTGATGAAAAAAAGTCGATCTTTTTATGAGCGAAATATGTTCTATTAATGATATCTATTGCGCGATAATAATTTGTGCACTGAATAAAAAGTAATGCTGTATATAAAAGCAGGCAAGCGTTGGATGCAATCCCCTTTCACTCGAGCTTTTTGTGAATACATAGACGAAGCGAAGGTCCATACTTTGTATGTTACCCTAAATAAAGCTTTAAATATACGGTTAACAATTTACCAAATAAGCACCGTGTATGCTTAATTATTTTGGGATTCCAAAGGACTTGTTCACAAAATGTATGGAGGCTGGTATAATAATAACCAAAAATTCTAACCACAACACTCGTTGTATCTCGAGAAAGCTCATATTTTGCTGAGTCTATTACAACAGTAAAAAAAAATGACCCCTCCGATTTTTTTAAAATTAATTTTGAGTTTATTAGAAAATATAAATATACTAGCGGACCCGGCGAACTTCGTACCGCGAAAGTTAATGAATGTAGGTATCTAACCTTACAGAGATACCTACATAAAGATATTTTAAGTTTAATGGCTGTCATCCAAAATGTAGATGTCATTGAGCTATCTCACTTTTGTAAAGACGGTAATGATCTATAATCGGCAGATACGAAGATAAACTACTTTTAAGTTCGACAGGTGTCATCCAAAATGTAGATCTGGTTAAGCTATATCACTTTTGTAAAGACAGTAATGGTCTAAAATCGGCAGATACGAAGATAAACCACGTTTAAGTTCGATAGCTGTCATTCAAAATGTAGATCTGGTACAGCTATCTCACTTTCATAAAGATAGCATTGATCAAAAGTTGACAGTTACGGAGATAAACTACTTTTAAGTTCGATAGCTGTCATTCAAAATGTAGATCTGGTATAGCTATCTCACTTTCATAAAGATAGCATTGATCAAAAGTTGACAGTTAAGGAGATAAACTACTTTTAAGTTCGACAGCTGTCATACAAAATGTAGATCTGGTTAAGCTATATCACTTTTGTAAAGATAGTAATGGTCTAAAATCGGCAGATACGAAGATAAACCACGTTTAAGTTCGATAGCTGTCATTCAAAATGTAGATCTGGTACAGCTTTCTCACTTTCATAAAGATAGCATTGATCAAAAGTTGACAGTTACGGAGATAAACTACTTTTAAGTTCGATAGCTGTCATTCAAAATGTAGATCTGGTATAGCTATCTCACTTTCATAAAGATAGCATTGATCAAAAGTTGACAGTTACGGAGATAAACTACTTTTAAGTTCGATAGCTGTCATTCAAAATGTAGATCTGGTATAGCTATCTCACTTTCATAAAGATAGCATTGATCAAAAGTTGACAGTTACGGAGATAAACTACTTTTAAGTTCGACAGCTGTCATACAAAATGTAGATCTGGTTAAGCTATATCACTTTTGTAAAGACAGTAATGATCTAAAATCGGCAGATACGAAGATAAACTACTTTTAAGTTAGACAGCTGTCATCCAAAATGTAGATCTGGTTCAGCTATCTCACTTTCGTGAAGATAGCTTTGATCAAAAGTTGACAGTTACGGAGATAAACTACTTTTAAGTTCGACAGCTGTCATACAAAATGTAGATTTGGTATAGCTATCTCACTTTCGTAAAGATAGCATTAATCAAAATTTGACAGTTACGGAGATAAACTTCTTTTAAGTTCGACAGCTATCATACAAAATGTAGATCTGGTTGACCTATCTCACTTTTGTAAAGACAGTAAAGCTCGAAACATACTATCGGACGCGGCTTACGGATGCGACTGACAGCCGCGACCTAGACTATGAAAGTACACTGAGCCGTGCACACTATCGGACATCAGTCGCGGACATCACCTTTGGACGACCTTGAGCTTTCGGACGTCCGAGAGCGATCTGGCACATCGGATGTCTTAAGACTGTTGCTAAGTCGCTGCTGTCAGACGCGTCCGTCAGCCGCGTCCCATAGTATGTTTCCGGCTTAATGGTCTAAAATCGTTAGATACGAAGTAAGTAATAGTAAGTGCGCCACAAAAAATTAGCCCCAATTCAATGTGAAACGGTACACAAATATTGTAGCAAACAATCATTTCAAACCCAAAAAACAGCCAAGCTCAACTAATTTGTTTCGTCATCGTTATCATCTACAGCTTTCTTTGTCCCACTGTTAGGTAAAGGCCTCTCTCTTGCAGTGCCATCTGCCTCAGCTCTTTGCCGGTCGTGACCAGGCTCGACCGGCGGTATTGATGATATCGTCGAGATAGTCGACCTACCTTGCTGCCGCGCCGCACATAGCTGAGCGGTCTCATCTATTCAAGTACCCTAGTTGACCAGCTCGGTCACCACCGTCTTTCTTGCTCAAGAAGCGCTGGTCGAATTGGTTGCCACGTCAATGTGAACGATGTCATACGCGGGGCTTTTGCGACCGCCAATATAGCAGCCGTACTCGAACCGAATGGGTTTGCGCTTGGTGATGGCAAAAGGGGTATGAAGCTGGTCCCATGGAAGTGTAGACGGCCCATAGTATGAGACGCGACTTGCGTCGATAGTTTGGTGCCGTCACATCTTTCTGAGACTCAGAGAATGGCTGGAGCGTTGGCTGATTCGGAGCAGCACAAACGGCGCAAATATGCTAACCTCGGCAATGACATTGTGGCCGAGGTGGCCGGTCTTGTTGTCAAAAGTCTTTCTGAGCGTCTGGTGTACCCAACATGTGACCAAAATGCTGGTGTTTATTTGGCTAACGTAAAAGTATTGCCAATCAGCGTGCCAATGCTGCCAGCATGCTGAGCACGCTGCTAACTGGCAGTGGGCTTGAGTATTTGGATTATCTTTAAACCTTCAAGGGTCTGTGGATGATCCAATTGCTTGTTATGTAGTAGTTTATGAAGTTTTACATTATAAGTCCTGTATTTAGTGGTATTGCTCTATAAAAAAAGTCAAGGACCCTTGCACATTGCCACTGTCCAAACCTAACCTGACATCATAATACCTTATACTTATAAATGCTTCTGTTGATTAAGATAAGGTTAGAGTGTACGGGTTCCCGCCTTGTCGTGGCGGGGGAACTTAGTAGCCGAGGCTTATGGGCGGCGCGGGAATCCCAGATAGAGCCGCTTCTCTGGGTTTCTTCTGAGACTGCTCAGAAGGCGGCGCTCGATGTCTCCCGATTTTTTGGGTCTTTTCTCCCTTGGCAGCTTAGAAGTTTGCACTCGTGGTTGGGCCGCTTTTCAGGGCTTTTTAACTCAAGTAGCTGAGAGGCTGGCCGGTAAGTTGCGTGCCTCATGAGGAGTGCCGCAACTGAGCCGGGCTGCACTTTTATCACTGTTCAATCCTAACCAAACCAACAGAAATGTATGTTCGTGTCAAGGTCACAGTTCACAGTCAAGGTTAATAACCTTAGAGTCAAGATACTTATACTCATGCCATACTCCTCCTAAAAATCAACTCGCTCCGTTTCTTCGTATAGTATGGATTCTGTATTATAAAGGTAGAATAAAGAAACATGTTTAACCTCTAACGGTGGTATATTTAAAAATATTTTTAATGTCAGACAAAATGACGGCCCAGTATTAAACGTCATTGTAATATGTAGCATGGCACAGGGAAAAAACATTTTTTTCAATTTTAATGTCAGTTGTCATTGTCAATCCATACTATGTTTCCTCTTTGAGGAGCTACAATGGTGAAAAGACAATTTGTCTCTTTGATATGCTAAGCGTGACATTTATAAAAGTCTGCAGTCAATAAATGTCACCTGTCATCATATTATTACGTTTCGTCAATCCATATTAGACCTAATTATGAATGCGCTATCGTAAATTTAATAGGAATGTAAAAAGTGTTCTCTCTATCGAATGCCTAAAGTGAAAAAGAAACAGAAATATTTTAATTAGCTGTTATAATTACGATGATGCTTTCAAAATTGGGCCTATTAGTGTCGTTGTGATAGGTGACAGTTTCGCTAACGATTTTTTAAGGGAAAAGATGATATGAAAAAGATAAGATGAATAACTATTAAAAAATATAATAAAAAGGAACGGGATAAAAAGTACCCTATGTCCTTCTCCTGGCTCTAAACTACCTCCCTGTCAATTTTCAGCTAAATCGGTTTAGTCGTTCTTGAGTTATAAGTGGAGTAACTAACACGACTTTCTTTTATATATATAGATTTCCCTCAGTAGGTAGTTTATCTCTAGCAGCCCTGATTAAGTGACCTCCAAATAAAAATAAATAAGTTATATAAAAGCATTTTTACCAATTTGACACACTTTTTAAGTGATTTTTGTCACATTGTACCTACTAACTGGTCACACTGGTAGGTTATAATTTTTAATTATAGCAAATTAAGAGATGAATCAGGAAGAATCAGCTACGAATGCAAGTAAAATAACAGTAAAAGCACTTTATTATTGCTAAACTAGAAAAATAATAAGCTATATTGTTATTTTTCATACAATTTATTATTCGCATTTAAAAAAAATTAGAGGGGTGAAAAAATCTAAATTCAATATTTTTGGGAAGCACATATAACAAGGATCAAATGATGTATATATCATCTTGGTTCGATTTTTTTCTGAATAATATACCACTTGTGGACGTCACTACACCTACTACGTCACCTATGTAATTTGAATTTAGTTTAAGGCCGCCGTCACGCTGCCATGTCAAATTAAAAAATCAAGAGAGAACGTCGTTGAACAGTCAAGTGAGGCCGGTTTTTTATTCATGTGTGAGTGCATCAGAATTGCGCCGCCATAGTTCGACTGACAGGCCAGGGCGTAGTTTCATTGTACGGATGTGTGTGTGTGATTGTCTGTACAGGGCGAGGCGTAGTTTTTGTAGGCCTCACTTGTTTGTTCACAACATTATGTCTTCACTAGTTTTTACCCGCGGCTTCGCCCGCATACGCAATATATAATTACAATTTATATGTTATTCCTATGTGTTATTCTGATATATAAGCTATATTATTGTAAAGTTTCATCTCAATCCGTTCAGTAGTTTTTGCGTGAAAGAGTAACAAACATCCATACATCCATCCTCACAAACTTTCGCGTTTATAATATTAGTAGGATTTGGTCTGAGGCTGCCATATTTTATTTACAACTAGCGGACCCGGCGAACTTCGTACCGCGAAAGTTAATGAATGTAGGTATCTAACCTTACAGAGATACCTACATAAAGATATTTTAAGTTTAATGGCTGTCATCCAAAATGTAGATGTCATTGAGCTATCTCACTTTTGTAAAGACGGTAATGATCTATAATCGGCAGATACGAAGATAAACTACTTTTAAGTTCGACAGGTGTCATCCAAAATGTAGATCTGGTTAAGCTATATCACTTTTGTAAAGACAGTAATGGTCTAAAATCGGCAGATACGAAGATAAACCACGTTTAAGTTCGATAGCTGTCATTCAAAATGTAGATCTGGTACAGCTATCTCACTTTCATAAAGATAGCATTGATCAAAAGTTGACAGTTACGGAGATAAACTACTTTTAAGTTCGATAGCTGTCATTCAAAATGTAGATCTGGTATAGCTATCTCACTTTCATAAAGATAGCATTGATCAAAAGTTGACAGTTAAGGAGATAAACTACTTTTAAGTTCGACAGCTGTCATACAAAATGTAGATCTGGTTAAGCTATATCACTTTTGTAAAGATAGTAATGGTCTAAAATCGGCAGATACGAAGATAAACCACGTTTAAGTTCGATAGCTGTCATTCAAAATGTAGATCTGGTACAGCTTTCTCACTTTCATAAAGATAGCATTGATCAAAAGTTGACAGTTACGGAGATAAACTACTTTTAAGTTCGATAGCTGTCATTCAAAATGTAGATCTGGTATAGCTATCTCACTTTCATAAAGATAGCATTGATCAAAAGTTGACAGTTACGGAGATAAACTACTTTTAAGTTCGATAGCTGTCATTCAAA
This sequence comes from Hypomecis punctinalis, assembly GCA_949316475.1. Classification (NCBI taxonomy): domain Eukaryota; kingdom Metazoa; phylum Arthropoda; class Insecta; order Lepidoptera; family Geometridae; genus Hypomecis; species Hypomecis punctinalis. Next base: position 7,477,058 of record OX438820.1, on the reverse strand, counting down.
ATGTAGATCTGGTATAGCTATCTCACTTTCATAAAGATAGCATTGATCAAAAGTTGACAGTTACGGAGATAAACTACTTTTAAGTTCGACAGCTGTCATACAAAATGTAGATCTGGTTAAGCTATATCACTTTTGTAAAGACAGTAATGATCTAAAATCGGCAGATACGAAGATAAACTACTTTTAAGTTAGACAGCTGTCATCCAAAATGTAGATCTGGTTCAGCTATCTCACTTTCGTGAAGATAGCTTTGATCAAAAGTTGACAGTTACGGAGATAAACTACTTTTAAGTTCGACAGCTGTCATACAAAATGTAGATTTGGTATAGCTATCTCACTTTCGTAAAGATAGCATTAATCAAAATTTGACAGTTACGGAGATAAACTTCTTTTAAGTTCGACAGCTATCATACAAAATGTAGATCTGGTTGACCTATCTCACTTTTGTAAAGACAGTAAAGCTCGAAACATACTATCGGACGCGGCTTACGGATGCGACTGACAGCCGCGACCTAGACTATGAAAGTACACTGAGCCGTGCACACTATCGGACATCAGTCGCGGACATCACCTTTGGACGACCTTGAGCTTTCGGACGTCCGAGAGCGATCTGGCACATCGGATGTCTTAAGACTGTTGCTAAGTCGCTGCTGTCAGACGCGTCCGTCAGCCGCGTCCCATAGTATGTTTCCGGCTTAATGGTCTAAAATCGTTAGATACGAAGTAAGTAATAGTAAGTGCGCCACAAAAAATTAGCCCCAATTCAATGTGAAACGGTACACAAATATTGTAGCAAACAATCATTTCAAACCCAAAAAACAGCCAAGCTCAACTAATTTGTTTCGTCATCGTTATCATCTACAGCTTTCTTTGTCCCACTGTTAGGTAAAGGCCTCTCTCTTGCAGTGCCATCTGCCTCAGCTCTTTGCCGGTCGTGACCAGGCTCGACCGGCGGTATTGATGATATCGTCGAGATAGTCGACCTACCTTGCTGCCGCGCCGCACATAGCTGAGCGGTCTCATCTATTCAAGTACCCTAGTTGACCAGCTCGGTCACCACCGTCTTTCTTGCTCAAGAAGCGCTGGTCGAATTGGTTGCCACGTCAATGTGAACGATGTCATACGCGGGGCTTTTGCGACCGCCAATATAGCAGCCGTACTCGAACCGAATGGGTTTGCGCTTGGTGATGGCAAAAGGGGTATGAAGCTGGTCCCATGGAAGTGTAGACGGCCCATAGTATGAGACGCGACTTGCGTCGATAGTTTGGTGCCGTCACATCTTTCTGAGACTCAGAGAATGGCTGGAGCGTTGGCTGATTCGGAGCAGCACAAACGGCGCAAATATGCTAACCTCGGCAATGACATTGTGGCCGAGGTGGCCGGTCTTGTTGTCAAAAGTCTTTCTGAGCGTCTGGTGTACCCAACATGTGACCAAAATGCTGGTGTTTATTTGGCTAACGTAAAAGTATTGCCAATCAGCGTGCCAATGCTGCCAGCATGCTGAGCACGCTGCTAACTGGCAGTGGGCTTGAGTATTTGGATTATCTTTAAACCTTCAAGGGTCTGTGGATGATCCAATTGCTTGTTATGTAGTAGTTTATGAAGTTTTACATTATAAGTCCTGTATTTAGTGGTATTGCTCTATAAAAAAAGTCAAGGACCCTTGCACATTGCCACTGTCCAAACCTAACCTGACATCATAATACCTTATACTTATAAATGCTTCTGTTGATTAAGATAAGGTTAGAGTGTACGGGTTCCCGCCTTGTCGTGGCGGGGGAACTTAGTAGCCGAGGCTTATGGGCGGCGCGGGAATCCCAGATAGAGCCGCTTCTCTGGGTTTCTTCTGAGACTGCTCAGAAGGCGGCGCTCGATGTCTCCCGATTTTTTGGGTCTTTTCTCCCTTGGCAGCTTAGAAGTTTGCACTCGTGGTTGGGCCGCTTTTCAGGGCTTTTTAACTCAAGTAGCTGAGAGGCTGGCCGGTAAGTTGCGTGCCTCATGAGGAGTGCCGCAACTGAGCCGGGCTGCACTTTTATCACTGTTCAATCCTAACCAAACCAACAGAAATGTATGTTCGTGTCAAGGTCACAGTTCACAGTCAAGGTTAATAACCTTAGAGTCAAGATACTTATACTCATGCCATACTCCTCCTAAAAATCAACTCGCTCCGTTTCTTCGTATAGTATGGATTCTGTATTATAAAGGTAGAATAAAGAAACATGTTTAACCTCTAACGGTGGTATATTTAAAAATATTTTTAATGTCAGACAAAATGACGGCCCAGTATTAAACGTCATTGTAATATGTAGCATGGCACAGGGAAAAAACATTTTTTTCAATTTTAATGTCAGTTGTCATTGTCAATCCATACTATGTTTCCTCTTTGAGGAGCTACAATGGTGAAAAGACAATTTGTCTCTTTGATATGCTAAGCGTGACATTTATAAAAGTCTGCAGTCAATAAATGTCACCTGTCATCATATTATTACGTTTCGTCAATCCATATTAGACCTAATTATGAATGCGCTATCGTAAATTTAATAGGAATGTAAAAAGTGTTCTCTCTATCGAATGCCTAAAGTGAAAAAGAAACAGAAATATTTTAATTAGCTGTTATAATTACGATGATGCTTTCAAAATTGGGCCTATTAGTGTCGTTGTGATAGGTGACAGTTTCGCTAACGATTTTTTAAGGGAAAAGATGATATGAAAAAGATAAGATGAATAACTATTAAAAAATATAATAAAAAGGAACGGGATAAAAAGTACCCTATGTCCTTCTCCTGGCTCTAAACTACCTCCCTGTCAATTTTCAGCTAAATCGGTTTAGTCGTTCTTGAGTTATAAGTGGAGTAACTAACACGACTTTCTTTTATATATATAGATGACAGAGGTTAATAAGATCAGAAAATATGAAATTCCTTTTAATTTAAAGAAAATAATAGGAAAATCATTTTCCAACACAAGTAGCGCAAATAATTAAAACTGCACAAAGTAATGGCCTAAGCTCTATACAGGGTTATTTCTAATCAATTAGTATCCTCTTAGAGGCTTATTCTATACATCAAAACTGACAACTTTTGTTCTGCGACTTTTGTCAAAACTCAAAAAAAAATTGTCGCTCCATAGAAAAATATCGTTGCCCCGCGTCAAAATTTATGGAAAAGTTGTTTTTTTTTGAGTTTTGATAATAAAAGTTGTTAGTTCTGATGTACACAACAAGCCCCTACTGTACTGTATCAGCCTTTTTAATAGTCCACTGCAGGACGTAGGCCTACCCACGAAGGGTGATTGGGACATATTCTCCACGCTGGCCCAGGACGGGTTGGTGGATTCACATACGCCATCGAATTCATTCTACGGACGAACATCGTGAGGCAACCTGCATATGTATGCAGGTTGCCTCACGATGTTTTCCTTCACCGAAAATCAAGTGGTGTGAAATTCTGTACATAAATTCCAAAGAACTCTTTGGTACGGGACCGGGGATTTGAACCCACGACCTCACGATTGTAAGGCGGGTGTCACTACTGACCACCACGGCTGTAAGCTCTATACAGGGTTATTTCTAATCAATTAGTATTATCTTAGAGGCTTATTCTGTACATCAAAACTGTCATTTTTAGTTCTGCGAGTTTTGTCAAAACTTGAAAAAAAATGGTTGTTCCATAGAAAAATATCGTTCGCCCGCGACAAAATGTATGGAACAGCTGATTTTTTTTTCGAGTTTTGGCAAAAATTTCAGAACAAAAGTTGTTAGTTTTGATGTACACAATAAGCCCCTAAAAGGATGCTAATTGATTAGAAATAACCTTGTATATTATTGTGTTATCTATTTTAGGTATTTACTTATTCGATTCGAAACGCCATCTCCTTACCTATTTCATCTGCGATACTTACACTTACGCCTGAAGTCAAAGTGAATCCCGAAGTGAATGTCAAAGAGGGAGGAAGATTAAATTTCAGGTGAGCCCTTCATTTTATTTATTCACAAAGAAAGCGTGAGTTTTAACTTAACTCACTTGGACGTAGGATAACGTGGATACGGCTTAACCCGCCGTTTGTGACCTATATGTCTCAGAGACCGGGTGGACAGAAAAAGTCGAATAACTCTTTAATCCTTGATCAATGTGAGCTGGAATTTCGAGTAGCTGCTTAATTTTACGATTCTCATCACCGGGAAAACTTGCAATAGTAATGGAAAAGTGAAAGTTGGACTTTTGGCGTCCATCCAGTGCCTGAGACCGGGGTCACAAACTACGTAAGTCAAATGAACATAGCATTATTTTTAATTTTCAATGTTTTACATAGATTACTTTAATGCTTTTATTTCTATTAATTGTTTCATTGTATAACTATGCGATCCAAAAGGTTTTTAGTTGGTTTTCTCATTTTTGTTTTCAAAATATCTACTGAAAATACATTCGCTATGCAAAATTAACAATTGATGATCTCCTGATATTACAGGTTCATTTAAACCTAGTTAAATGTACAGAAGACACTTAAAACTAATTATTATCATCATCTTTATCATCATCACCTTTGTTTTAAAAGATCCTTTGGTGAAGTAAGTCCAATAAAAAGAACAACGCGCAGTAGGATCAGATGCGAACATTGGTCTACGTGTTCTTGCATTATTATTATTTTCTTACACTAAAAGCGAACATCTTACGCTATGTTTTCAAGCTTGTGGTCTCTATTTAAGACTTACAACCTATTGATTTCCAAAAGAACCATTAGTTTGAAGCAGTTTGCAAATATCGTATTTTTTGGCACTATCTCATCCTCTCTGCTGATCTTTTGGTGGTTTTCCTATGCTATGCTTACCAGTCGGTACTTTCTTATCAAGATTAAAATATTCCTTAAAATGTTTTACTACTTAAAATGCAAATTTGCAGCATATATTTGTATTTTGGGCGCGTAGCTACATCTTCGAAAAGAAATTGACCGTTGAAAAATACTGTACTGTAAAAAATGACAAATTTTAGGCATTTCGGTTTTGTTTCTATAAGCCCTAATAAATGACAATTCATTTCTATAATACCTATGTTAAATGACACACTGGCGACTTGTGTCGACACACTGGCGTCGTCTCACCTTCCTGTCACAACAATTGGGGCTGGCGCTGCCGCAGTTAAAGCCGAAAACCTCAAACGGCACAAATATGAGTCGTTGGACAGAATATACCTCTTTGTGCCGTTTGGGGTTGAGACTTTAGGTCCATGGGGGCCGGACGCCCTATCACTCTATAAAGACTTGGCCAGGCGGTTAGTAGAAGTGACGCGTGACCAGAATGCTGGCGTCTACTTTGGTCAAAAGCTCAGCATTGCCATTCAGCGAGGCAATGCTGCCAGCATTCTGGCCACGTTTCCTTCTACAAAGGGGCTTTTAGATTAAGTTTTATATGTTATAAATTTAGTTTTGTATATATATTAGTTTTAGTGATATTTGTATAAGTTTATTTTTAATTATGTAGATAGCTGTAAATAGTACGTTCTCCAATGTTATTTAAGTTTGTTGCAATAAAGTATGTTAAATGATAATAAAAGCATGTGTTTTTTAGACGTAATCATTTTAAATGGGATAAATGACTTGAATAAAAAAATATTGTACTTGAAAAACCCGGTGCGTGACACCGGGGTCACAAACGATGTTAGTCAAATTGACGTCACAAACGGCGGGTTAAGGACTAACACATTTGGGTAAAATCCTGTCTTTATCCTTACTAGTATTAGTAATCCGAAAGTTATTGGTTGGTTTGTATCTTCTCACGCAGCAACGGAGCCAGTTGATTTATGACATAGTTTGAAAAACGGAAAGTGCTATAGGCTACTTAACCCATTCTTCAATGGGTTAAGTAGCCTATGGCACTTTACTTACTTTAGCAACTAGTGTAACAGGGATAGAGATATGATTCTTTGATTACCTACCAACGATATTCGGGCGGTTAATGTGTCGCCATGCCTAGCAACGCAATTATTTGAGTCACCTTATCTTGACATTAAACATCATTGACTTAACCTTCTACCCGAAAGAAATAAAAAGTTCTTATGGACTAGCACAAAAATCAAAATATCACGCAGGCGAAGTCGCGAGCAAAAGCTACTACTGTTATAATAGGCATAATGACTAATAATTATAATTAGACCGTCAAATAGATTATAAAAAAATAAAAGACACGTGTTTTTTCTTTTATCAATTAACTAAAAATTGATGAAGATTTAGCTCGTTATAGTTCCGCGTGACGTCACGAGTCACTTATAAAGTCACGTACCTATAGATTTTCGACAGAGAAATAACGTCACGAACCGAACTTTGACAAGGTTTATGTTTGTCAATTATTGTTTGATTGACAAAAGAAAAAATCCGTGTCCAATATTTTTTAATAATGTGATTCGCGGACTAATTATAATACCTAATGTTTTTTACCCGCATCATGACTGTGTAAAAAAAATCATTAGAAAATACAGGGTGTTTTTTTTTCAGTGCACATACTTTGCATACGGAAAGTATAATAAACAAACAAATAAACTCCTACATTGGTTTTACTCACTCTGGTACGAAAATATTGAAATAACTTCAAGAGAAAGTATAAGTCCAGATAAACGGAGCAATCAATGTCACCCTACGTCTAAGTACCTACGTGGCCGCGTTGTATCTACGCCCGATACATTTTGGTAGGTAGTTATTGTCTGGAGTGTAGGGTGCTTGCAATATAATTTTCTTTGGAATAGTTTGACAAAAAATTGATGAAAGAATGTCGATCTTTTTATGAGCGAAATATGTTCTAATGATATATGTTGCAGCTCGTTGGAATGTTGTAGATATAGCACGATTAACTAGATCGTGATTTAGATGTTTTACGTGATATAGATAGCGCATACTATATAGATATGATTTACTATATAAGCTGTTATTATTATTGTTATTATTTTTTATTATTCTTTAATAAATTAGACATTCACATTGATAGAGAAATACTCTAGTGTGTTATTGTGTTCCTATTGCCATACCGGCAAAATATCTATTGCGCGATAATAATTTCTGCACTAGACCTCGTGTCAGAGATTTTAAGCCTCAGACTTGTCTAAACGGTAATAACAACCGGGACCTACAATTTAACGTGTCATCCGAGCAACGGTAAATTTAAATGTACCTCGTGGTCACCCATCCGAAGACTGACCGTCCCGAACGTTGCTTAACTCCAGTGATCGCTGACAATCTACGCCCTCACAACTCACAATACCATAGGATGTAGGTGTTTTCGTTATTATGATTATCTTTTACTACGGGGCTAACCCTGGAATCTCCTTTCAGAATTCTCTGAAAAAGTCAGTTGTCCGATATGAAAAGTTCGTCTTTGACAAAATGTATGGACCAACTGATTTATTTTTTCGGGTCTTTAGGGTTGGCTCCATAGTGAAATTTAGTCATAATGGCGAACAACTATCTATACAATACATCCTGAGTATTTTGAATGACCAACCTGTCACGCTCTATACTGTATGTTGTTTAGCAATTACATCCTGAGTATTTTGAATGACCAACCAGTCACCCTGTATACTGTTTAGCAACTACATCCTGAGTATTTCGAATGATAAACCAGTCTCCCTGTTTACTGTTTGGCAACTACATCCTAATTATTTTGAATGACCAACCAGTCACCCTGTATTCTGTATATTGCTTAGCAACTACATCCTGAGTATTTAGAATGACCAACCAGTCACCCTGTATACTGTTTTGCAACTACATTCTGAGTATTTTGAATGATCAACCAGTCATCCTGTATACTGTTTTGCAACTACATTCTGAGTATTTTGAATAATCAACCAGTCACCCTGTATAATGTTTGGCAACTACATTCTGAGTATTTAGAATGACCAACCAGTCACCCTGTATACTGTTTTGCAACTACATTCTGAGTATTTTGAATGATCAACCAGTCACCCTGTATAATGTTTAGCAACTACATCCTAAGTATTTTGAATGACCAACCAGTCACCTTGTATACTGTTTAGCAACTACATCCTGAGTATTTTGAATGATCAACCAGTCATCCTGTATACTGTATAATGTTTGGATATTAGTAGTCTCATTCTGAATAACTGTTTATTTTGGAAGTAGGTATTTTTATTGTAATTTTTATGCGTGGAAATAAATTATAAATATCATTTGTAGGAACATATCAATGGCTGGTTTTCGTTTGATTACATGTTGTTAAAAGATGACAAGCAGACCTAATATAAGATTGCGCAGTTTGGGGTCAGAGATCGTGTGCAAGGCCTTAGTAGGTTTATTTATTTATATTATTAACCGATTTCCAAGAAGGAAGAGGTTCTGTATTCTTCTTTATGTATTTTTTTTGTGTATGTTCATCAATATTTTCGCGAATTGGGAACCGAATTAAAAAAAAAATTTGAATGGGATATTTCTCGAGATAGTCTCGTTTAAATTTAAATGAAATCGGCAGTCGTTTTTAAAAATTAACAATAATGTAAAAATCTATACAACAATTCTAGCGAACTATTCGAATTTTATACACGATGGAAGTTGGTTTTGCCATTTTATTCTTGCTACGGTTTTCACGTTCTCATCTCTCGGTCATCTTGTTCAGGGTTGGAAATAAAAATTCAACGTACATAGGCCAAAGTTTCATTTTATTTAGAAAAGTATTTGTACAATTTACTAATATACAATGCATTACTCTCAACTTTCTCTATCTAATTTCTCACTCCATAAAAACAACGTTCCACTATTCCTAAAGTACAGTTAAGTAAGCTTATAGTACACCTTAAGTCATTTATAATAGCGTATTTACAAACCACGTTTAATCTATATATCACAGAAAAAATAATTACATTTCTAGCATAATAAATAGATTAAGAGGAAATATAATTTTCAATACACATGGCCGTATTTATTTATGTGAGAAACCTATAGATCAGGCATTTTAAACTGAGTCGATACGATTATTAAAAGAGGTTAGATGACGTAAAATATAATTATTTCGTCAGATAGATTTATCAACAAATATTACGACACGTAGGTATATTTTCTTTTGTCAATTAAATAAAAATTGAAAAGTGGTCTTTTCAATTTTACTTTTTTTAATACCTATACTCAATAAAATTTAACCTGATCTCTGGGACAGCTGTCAGAAAAATCATGCCCATGAAGACTTGAATTTCTTAATAGTACAGACAGTACCTGTCAATGTCATACTTTATGGGCATGCCGATTAGTGATGGGCGACGAATGATCGTGACCACAGAGTTTTAGATAGAGTTTTAATTAAAATATTGATAGTTTATACTAACAGATATTTTAAATAAAACTTGATTTTTCATTAATCTTTTTGTATATTTTAATATCATAACATTTTTTACATGGGTAATTAAATTAAACCCAATTATAATATGTAACATTAGCATCGATAATAGTGAAAAACGTCGATATATACTATTGTTACATTATTATGAGTATTTAATTAATATCATAACATTATTTACAGGTGTACATACTTGATCTTAAATGTAAGTAAATAAAATCCAATTTTTCACCTTCAACTACTCATTTGATTTAATTAGAACATTGTTTGAACATCGATTTTTTCCACCACTATCTCAACTCTAAAAATGTCAATCTTCTATGTCAATGTCACTGTCGCAGAGACCAAGTTAAATTTTATAGAGTATAATAATAGACCCGTTAAGCTCGAAACATACTATCGGACGCGGATGATGGATGCGAATGACAGCCGCGACTTAGCAATGTGCACAGTCCTATAACATCCGGTGTGCCAGATCGCTCTCGGACGTCGGAACGTTCAAGGTCGCCCAAAGGTGACGTCCGCGACTGATGTCCAATAGTGTGCACGGCTCAGTGTACTTTCATAGTCTAGATACCTATCAGTCGCGTCCGTAAGCCGCGTCCGATAGTATATTTCGAGCTTTAAAGTTCCGCGTAACGTCACGACTAGACTACAAAAGTATAGACTTTGACAGATAAGTGACGTCATTAGCCCTGACTTCCGAAATTGGACAAGGTTTATCTTTGACATTTATTGTTTGATTGACTAATGAAACAATAAAAAAATACGTGACCAACATTTTTTTAATAATCTAACTGACTAATTATAATAATCTAGTCATGTCTATTGTAGGTACATACAAGGTTATTTCTAATCAATTAGCATCCTTTTAGGGGCTTAATCTGTACATCAAAACTAACAACTTTTGTCAGAACTAAAAAAAATAAGCTGTTCCATACATTTTGTCGCGAGTGAACGACATTTTTCTATGGAACAACTCAGAGCAAATAAAAAACCCAAGAGAGAATGTTGTGAACAAACACGTGAAGCCAACCAAAACTACGCCTCGCCGTGTACAGACAATTACACACACATCCAGATATCTATGAAACTACACCTTGACTTGTCAGTCAAACTATGGCGGCGCAACAGCGACGCACTCACACAAGTATAAAAAGCCCGCTTCATTTGACTGTTCAACGACGTTCCCTCTGGTTTTTTTATTTGCTATGTGGAACAACAATTTTTTTTTTATTTAACGAAATTCGCAGAACAAATGTTGTTAGTTTTGATGTACTGAATAAGCCCCTAAGGATGCTAATTGATTAGAAATAACCCTGTATATTATAGTCTCACTCGCACTAGATTACAGAAAGCATTTGAGACGTCTTATTCCAAGTTTAATGATCCAATAACTTTATTAAGAATGCCTGTGCTATAGTTTCAACTAAATTGACATTGTAAAAACATGTTAAGTATTTTATGAAACAAAAATATTACCAATCGAATGCAAAACTGGCATTGTTATCGAATAAAATGTATTATTACATTTATTTAGTAGAGTAAATTACAGGCTTAAACTAAGTAAACAATTTAAAATAAAAGAATACAAATCAAACACTTAATATATTTTGATCATTCAAATGAAACCTATTTTTATGAGATATTTTTTTTTAATTTGGTTGTTGAAACAACAATGTAGATACTAATGAATTACAGACTACAAAAGTACTAATATTTGAAATGTTCACAAATTTATATAAATAATTATATTTTCAACCAAATGTCGTTTTAAGTTTAAACACGAAAACAGTATATACCTATTAAATAATGGAGCATGACCAAATTGAATGAGGACATTTTTAAATAAAGCATAACATGTTGCATCACAATAAACATAGGCACGGTAATGGTATCTCATTCCGGTGACATAGGTGATGTGAAAGTAAAGATTCCAAACACAACAAATTATTTGAAAAGATTTTAAAGGAGCCACGGTAACAGTACTCCGTCTTCATACAAACGGTCAGAACGTGAATCATAGCTACGTGCCTCGGAGTTTGGTATGCTCTCAGTATGCCAATCAGTCGCGGCGCGCCGTAGTGATGAACGAACGTGTGGATTCATTATACTAAAGAAAACACCGGTTTTTACTCACGTATAACATTGCGGCCCGACCGCTGGGAACCCAACCGGTTTCGGAGTAATTAGTACTCCTTCGTCAGGGAATACGCGCGCTCCCGTCGACTGGCGCACGCGCACTGAATTCAGTGAATGCGCGCGTATTCCTTGATGAAGAAGTACTAATTACTCCGGAACCGGTCGGGTTCCCGGTGGCTTCCTCTTTTATTCACATCGAATTCATTTTTGTAATAAATACAATAATTTTAGATTATAATAGATACTAATTAGAAAAAGACTCGAGAAGGTTATGAATAAGTAGATGAAAATAAAATACTGAAGGCGGGCTGCCCATAGCGCGTGACACGTTCTGCGTGGCTACGTGACGCTGCTGTAGGAATATATATTTCAAGGACAGGGTCGAGCCACAGTACTGTTAGATACTATTACCGTGACGTCCGTGACAGAGCCGTCAATTGCGATTGCCGACAACACGTGCAGTGGCTGATACAAACTAATAATGTAGCTGTGACCGAAGCAAATGAAGTTGGCCACAACTATAAGCTGCATCTAATTTCTTGGCAGCTTGGATGTTAGCTACTACAAGCTGCGCAGGACCCAAGCTTGATTAAAGCTCACTTTACAGCTGCACAAGGCTTTCGTTTTGCGCGTCTTGTAGCTGACTTCAGAGCCAGAAGTTTGCTTCAGGATATAGTTGTGGCCAACTTCATTTGGTTTGTCCACACCTAGATTACTAGTTGTATCACCCGAAGCACGTGCTGTCGGTACTTGCAGTTGGCTGCTTTAATATGTTTTTGAAATGCCACATACTATATTATTATAAGCAATTAATATTTAAATCTCTGGTTGAAAGGAGCCAAACGTGAATTATTATTATATTTAAATTGATCTTCTAATATATTTTCGTAAGTAACAGTGTTAGTCTGCCAGCATTTGCTATATTTGACGCCAGATTATTATTTCATTTTTTTAGGACCAGTCCTCATACAAATTTGTTCGTTCTCCTTTTACAAACAAAAAAGAAATCTATAGAAATTAGTATGCAGTGTAAGGTAAATCTAATCAGTCTTAGATTGAAAATTTAAAATGTTTTTTTTTCGACTATAGAATATTTTATTGAGCATCATAGTGATAAGCTGTATATTTTATTACTATTCAAGTGATATTAATCTTTATTACCGAGTTAAATTTAAAATAAAAAGAATTGCACCTTGAAAAAATAATGGAAGAACTGTGCTTGTATATTATCATGTAAATAATATTGCAATATTTATTTTAAAAATAATATTTTTTGATATTTTTTTACCACAAAGAAGAGATATGTAAGAGATATTAGAAATGGCACGATATTCTTTTTAACTTAATACTAAGTTTACTTAATTTTTTTTTTAAATTTTGCTTAAAAACATCTTGAAAATAAAATACTCCATAAGATTTTTGAGCCAGGTAAATAATAAAACGGTTTCAAGTCAATTTGCTTAATTTTTAAATGTTATGTTAATGTTTGATATTTTTATTAATAATTAAATTTAGTAACTTTAAATCGATGGGTTTGTATGATATTTTAGTTTGATACTTAGATGCTTTTTTTAAAAAGTTCCTAGACAAAAAAACTCAAAATTGTTTAAATTTATTTTATACTGATTAATTCTAAATTAATTTGAAGAGATTTTCTAGTTCTATTATTGTATCTATAAAATGTATAAAATATTTTAAAACAGTAAAAAGTCACCTAAAGTTCTATTTTTACAATTAACCTAACTATTAAAATAATTATTTTAACAACAGATTTTGATAAAACTGTTAGTTTTTACAACCCGGTCAGAATATCTGTGCACCTCGCTGGAATGCGGCGCGTCTCCCGCTTCCCCTGTCACCTCTCCGCGCACTCCCCGGTGCGACAGTACGGTTAGCATCTTCGTTGCCGATACACGTCCCGATAATTTTGATATTTTCGCTTTGTTGTTGTTTTGATTTTTAATATTTATTGTTAAGTTTAGACTACATGACGTCACGAGGTCAGGTGCACAGATATTGTGACCGAGTTGTACTAGTGATATTTTGTTAAATAAAAATAGCAACAAAGATATTAGTGCTAGAAGTACCTACCTAGTAAAATATTTCTTTAGTATTAATTAAGCTTTTATTTTGATAAAATTAATGACTAAGTTTAATTAAGCACATTAAAATATAAGCATAAGTCGATAACATTAAATTTCTGACTAAAATTTATATTTATTCAATAAATTTTATACAAGTGATCTTTACAAATATTTAACAAGAGTACAGTCTCAGTCAGACATTTTGAAATTGACAAATTTTACAAAATAACAATAGTACAATTAAATTGACAGGGTGATATTTAGGCCAAAATTATTGTTATTAATGCTATGATATCTCGTTAAATTTATTTTGATGTTTCTCTTACTATTAAGACTGAAAAAAGGTAATTTTTCACTATGGGCTCAGACTTTGTACAATGCTTTAAAATAAGCCTGAGTACATGTATGACAAAGGAATTCTGAAAAACGAAATTTAATATTTATTTACGTTACGAAAAACATTTTCTAAGTTTAGTTTTCTCTTAGAAATGTCATAATTATATGATCTGAAACTATATTCTACAGCTGTAGGCCATCATTAATGAAAATATTAGCAAAATCATTGTATGAAACAAATAACGACAATGTTCAGGTAAGGTACAGTGGTACAAGGTCATGACCCAAGCGCCATACATTTCCGAAATTTCTCCTTTCAAAAAAATTTGATTCATCTGCATAGTAATTGAAATCAAAATTTATTAGTGTTCATAATTCTAGTCCAATGAAATTGTGATTGTTATAATAACCTATAAAAAACTTTATTGACATTGATCAGTCAAAGAGGTAATTAAAAATTAAAAAGGTAATTAATTTATCTTAGTCATAATACACCATAGAATTAATAACAATTTAAACATAGACCAAAAATGGGAACTATGTAGTAGCATTAACTTCTTAAAAACTAAAATATTTAAATCTACACTATTTAAAACATTTTTTACAGTATTCAAATGCAAAATAGTCTTTCGAAATTTACCTAATGTTACACATGCGTTGCTAATGGTGATTGAAGACCGTTACCTGTAGAGAAAAAAAACAATTACTTTTTTTCGCAAGTTGACGCATATATGTTTTTTTTTAGTATGAGAGCGCATAACTTTTTACAGAGTAAACCCGATTTTGATAATTCATATTTCATTGGAAATTATATACCTGAAGTAAAGTCCCATTTACATTATATCAAAATTGATCAGTAAGTATTTGAAAAATCCACAATAATTAAAATAAAACTAAGATGACTGCCTCGGTGGCTCAGTGGTTAGTGACCCTAACTTCTGGGTCAAAAAGGCGTGGGATCGATCCCCACACAGGGCAAGTATTTATGTGATGAACATAGGTGTTTGCTCTGTGTCTGGGTGTTATTTAGTTACTATCTATTTAAGTATGTATTTAAAAATAAGTATAAGTATTATATCAGTCTCTGGCAGCCATATCACAAGCTTTGCTTAGTTTGAGGTCAGAGACCGTGTGTAAGACCGTGTCCTCCAATATTTATTTATAATTATAATATGGTGGATATTATCCACTAACCTGGCTTTTTCTGATTCGTGGTTTTCTTGATGGTGATGATGATGAAGATGTCCCAAATATTTATTTATTTATTGGCATACATCGATTCGAGCGAACTATACGAATTTTCTACGTAATTATATTGCAATATGTGTGTGTAAGAAGTCCCAAAATATAAAAAAAAAATAATGTTGAAATCGGTGGTGCTATTTATGGCAAAAAATAATTGTTTATACAAACACTAACCTTTTTTTGTAACAGTAGCGTTGCTTATAGTTCTATTTGAAGGTGCTAGGATGTAGTGTGCGCTTGGAGATTGCGGCGTTGCTGATGTCGTGGCCACACTCAACTGTTATAACACAAAAAATGTATTATTGAATAATTTGGTCTTATTGCAAATAAATATCTAAGTCTGGTAGGTTATATAATCAATTAGGATCTTCTTAAGGGCATATTGCGTACATCAAATAAACAACTTTTGTTCTAGAACTTTTCCCAAACGTAAACAAATTTTCCATTTTTTAAGGTGGAATTAGCAAAACTAAAAATAATCATTTTTTTTTATTTACCTTGTTTACATATTTACACAGTATTTTCTCTGAGGTACAAGTCGCGCATGCTTTTTACAGAGAGTTAATAATGTACAAGTATTTTTTTTTAACTTTGTATTGATGAAAAAAAATATAAATTTTTAGAAGTCGTAAAACAAAAGATGTTTATTTTGATGTACAGAAAATGCCCTTAAAAGGATGAAAATTGATTATCAGTAACCCTATACAGAATGTTTTTTTTCAGTGCACATATTTTGCATACAGAAAGTATAATAAACAAACAATTAAACCTACATTGGTTTTACTCACTTTAATACAAAATATTGAAATATCTTCAAGAGAAAGTATACAGATAAACGGAGTAATCTATATCACCCTACGTTTGAGTACCTACGCGGCCGCGTCGTACATACGCCCGAGACGTTTTGGTAGGTAATTATTGTCTAGAGTGTGTGCAATATAATTTTCTTTGGAATAGTTTGGCCCAGTGCGGGTTGGTGGATTCACATACGCCATCTAATTTCTTCTACGGACGTATGCAGGTTGCCTCACGATGTTTTCCTTCACCGAAAAGCCAGTGATGTGAAATTCCGTACATAAATTCTAAAGAACTCATTGGTACGGGACCGGGGATTTGAACCCACGACCTCACGATTGTAAGGCGGGTGTCACTACCTCTAGACCACCACAGCTATGCTGTATAGTGTATAGTTAACTATTTACTCATAAATTATTTGTATCTATAATACTCACTGTAGTAGGCTGCGCACTATCCGTAGACATAGTGGAGGTTGTAATTGGACTTGTGGCATTTTGAGGAGACGCCACGCTTGTTGGTGATGTGATGGAGTGGGACGAGTTACCTAAAGGAAGAAATATGCATTTTAATATTGTAGTACTGGATCACAGGTTCAGTGAGGTTTCAAGAATTTAACCTAATTTCAAGCACTATCAACCCAAATCATAAATTAAGGACGAAGGATCCAAAGACCCTGGACAACCCAAAAAAATAAATTAAAACACTTCACTTATACCTACATAACACAACTAAAAAACCGGACAAGTGGGAGTCAGGCTCGAATATAGAAGGTTCCGTACAAACACATTGTTAAAATAATTAAAAACCTGTTGTGGGATGTGCTAATGAAGTTATTTTATAGGATACCTTACATGATACGATTTACTTACTTCGAATTTTGAACCAATATTTTGTGAATTATGAGGTCCTATTTTTTGTAATTTAAATAAAAATGTACAGTTTTTAGATTTATTACTATATGTGTGCTCTGAGACAATGCTTCTCGCCAAATTTCATAGCTCTATGTCAACGGGAAGCACCTTGTAGATTTTGATTTTTGTGAGTGTCGAAATATGCGGTTTTTTACCACATAAACGGCTCTAACTTCTTTATATGATAACTGAGAAGTTTTTCTTTTACACAACTGTAAGAGATCATAGATATACGTGTACAATTTAAATTTCAACTCGATATCTTTACGCGTTTCCGAGATAAAGAGTCTTGACATACACACATACGGACAGATGGACAACAAAGTGATCCTATAAGGGTTCAGTTTTTCCTTTTCTTTCTTTGGTATCGTACTCGTATAAAAGAACTTCATTTTCAGGATTTGTACGGAACCCTCGATGTGCGAGCCTGACTCGTACTTGTCCAAGTTTTTTTTAGTCATGATGCCTATTATCATCTATACCAATATTATAAAGAGGAAATATTTGTTTGTTTGTAATGAATAGGCTCCGAAACTACTGGACCGATTTCAAAAATTCTTTCACCTTTGGAAAGCCACATTATCCCCGAGTAACATAGGCTATATTATATTTAAAAAAAAATAGGGATCCTTACTAAAACTCCAATAATGTAACATTAAGGTGTAAAAAAAGACCTGAAAAATTCCTTACGTCGCGTGCGCTGCGAAAACTATTGATGATGGAATAAAATAATGTACTACGACTTTGTAGAAAAAATATCGCGACAGCATATATCTAACTATTATAGTTAAGCCGTAATAACTGTTCTTTTATTCTTAAAAATTAATTGAAATACCGTCGCAGGAAAAGGATCTTAATTTGTATCTTGGTATTAATCCTTATCAAAATAAATTATTTCATATTCAAGACTGTTTCAATAGCTTTATGCAACTTTTTAAATTATTTAATTCAGACATTTTATTACAAAGATATTACGAGTTCAAAAATGTAATGTAAGTATTTTAAAAGTTTCGTTTCGCCGCTCACTCCGCTTGGCAATTCATGTACTTTGTACAATGTACATAATACAAAATTCACTTCGAGCAAATATCTATAGAGTCACAATCGTGAAAAAAGTGTCCGAGCCAAAATCCTGCCCAAGCTACGTAGTGGGCGCAGGCTTTTTAGTTAGTCGTAAGGCGATTCCAAGCCGACTACAACGCCGCGCGATGCCAAAGTGCTCTGTTACAGGCACTTATTAGGTGACATAACGTCGAGATTCGAGGAAACGGGTCATTGAGAATTGAGAAGGGTGCTTGGGCCATATCCACCACCAGTGCCAGGGCCCAGTGTGGGTTGGTGCAGATTGCCACACAATATTTTCCTTCGCCGAAAAGCCAATGATTTGAGTTCCAAAGAAACTCATTGATACAGGATCGGGATTTGAACCCACCACCTCACGATTGTAGGACAGGCGTTACTACCACTAGACCACCAAAGTTATATATCTCCGCCATTAGTGTGTCGATTTATGTTTTATTGGTAGTAAATAGGTATGCAGTGGCGTAGCGTGCCTTGGAGGAGCCCAGAATCAAACATAGTTGGGGAGCCCAAATCACACATTTCTCACAAAAGAAACAAATATGCTTGCATTAAATTAAAATAAATATATACCGCCTTACCGCAAAAGATTTAAACAATGTTTAGCCGTACAATTTGTACTGTTAAAACTTTAGTGGTAAGACGGTTATTTATAAGTTGTCACTTCCTCCTAGAAATTGAGCTATCCAAACAATTCAAATGAAATATACACTTTTCTTGCCTTTTTTTCAGGAAATTGATAATTGATAATGAATAGAATATAATTACCTATATCAGCTAAGTAAGTCTAGCTGAAGACGATTTCAGTTGTTATAAAATTTCTGCCTCTTAGGACAACTTTTGGAAGAATGCTTAACCCGGGAAAAAAAGAGATGATTTTTTTTCGGGAAGCACGAGATTAAGTGACATTGTGGATAACATTTTACTAGGTTTTGCTTACACACGTTAAGGCCCCTGTAGCCCGGGAGCCCCGTATTATTGACACGGCTGATACTGCGGTAGCTACGCCCCTACACATAGTATGTGAAACGAATTGTCGACCTTAAAGTTCTCGAATGTAGACAATGTATTGGCAAGTGTAGCGAAGGTCTTCACGTGAATCTAAGATCTGGTTGTCACGTCCGGAACACGTTGGATGCCAGCGCTTCGATTCCTTCCATCACAGCTCTTTGGGTTAGCAAGTTGAAGAGGCCTTAGGTAGGGCACACAATTCGTAGAAGTAGAACTGATGTCCAATGTTTTTCAAAATTCTCGAGTGAAGACAAGATCAAGAAACTAACTTACATGGGTAGAATGTATAGACTGTGGGTCTGTAATATTTTAACGTCGCTTTCATTCTCATCATTGTCATTTTCTGAAATCAGGGCTATATACGTATGTACAGCCACCCAACACATACGAACTCACTTTTATTTAGATATGCCAATACCTACTATCTCTTTTTCATAAACTTCGAACAGTTTAAGACTACGGAAACTCTCGCGATTTGGGTAGGTTTTAACTCATCATAATGGTTCATCCGGTATGTCTAGCATGTGTGTGGCGCATACCTATATTACGTGGTAAGTATATGTATAGCCAATCATACCCGGGCAAAGCCGGGACGGGCAGCTAGTGCTGAATATTTTGAGTAGCTGAAGTCTGATATTATTTTTGATATTCCTAGTTTCCGTTGGCTGGTGTCAATCTGATAAGAGTTTCCAGAGGAAGTAGTCCTCGAAGCAGGCGTTGGTTTACTTCTGAGGTAAGAGTTGCTGTAAATACATACGTGAGTATTAAGTGTAGGTATCGTTCTTACCTGAAGGTAGTATCACACTACTCCTCACAGAAGAGTAGGGTGGAGGGGCGGGGGTGGACGCTGGCTTGGCAGTATTTACAGTGAAACCGAGACCAGCGTTACTTCTGAGGTGAGGGTTTCCATACGTGGCTGCGTAGCGGACGTCCACCCCATGGATGAGTCCACCGTTTGGCACTCGCGTGTTAGATTGACCTGTTGAGAAAATATAGTTTTTCAGCTCGCTACAAGCTACTCGACTCGATAAAAGAAATTCAAAACATTACCTAAAGGTTTTAATACGGCGGAAGCCACGGTCTCTACTCACTGAGAAAAGGAAGAGATAAAGAAGAGAAGAAAAAGTTCTTCAAGATAATTACAGACACAAAAACTACCACCGCTAGACATAGAGTAGACGTTTACTATATATCTTCAATAACAATTTTCATAGCGAGCTTTAGCGCCTTTAGCGGTAACTTGCATCCAGATGACTAACAATTTTAATTAATCAAAAGTTTTTGTGTGGAGTCTTTTTTGTGGAATTTTTGACGCTACAAATGTCATCTTCACTCATAGTCTTCACAAGAAAATTGTACAGCTTCTTCAGTCATAATGTATGCAAACATCTCATTAGGTGGTTTTTAAAATATAATAAATGCGTGCTGAAATAGGTAAATGAAGACTGATTGATTTTAGACAAGTAAAGTAACTTAATAGTATGCAAAAATACATTTTATTACCTTCAGCATTAGGCAGTCCCAAGTTGTTGAGAGCGTTGCTGCTGTCTTGCCTTTTGGCTGCTCGCTGGAGGGAGTTATGCTGGGATCCGTTCCCAGGGTTGTACTGGACCGTGGATGATGTGTCTACGCTTCGGGGTAGACTGCCGTTTATGGACCTTAGAAAATATTAGTTCGGGTCAGATGGTTGAAGATATAGGCATTTTAAAATTTATTATTATGGCAGAACGAAATTTCAGTTCTTTAAATCAGAGAACATTGGATATTATTCTGGAAGTCTACATTTTTGGATTTTTTTGTCTATGTAATTACCAATTGTATCAAATGGTTAGGGTAAACATGGTGAGAAACACTGCTCTTCATGTGTCCAAAGAGAGTTCATTACTTACAAAATTCATACTATTTTGACCCAAATTGCACTAAAAACCGTTTTGAAGTAAGCGTGAAGTCTACAATGTAGTCGCGCGCATTTATGTTTTTGTCCATATTCCTATTCTTCCAAGTACCGTCTGTCCTAAATACTTATCCTAATAAATTTGAACCAAAATTGCCTAAACAATTGATTCAAATCGTCCTGAATATTTGGCCCTAATTGCCCCTCTTTAGATTGGGCGTGAGTTTATCCGCACTCACATTAGGAGACTGCATTCGCAGAGATGCCAGCGTATAGTCGTGCCCGTAGTGCACTTACGTTTACATATACATCTAGCCTATATACGTACGATATTTCTTTTTACCTTGGACATCCCTATCGAAACATCCTTTTCAAAATACTGTCTCAATTTGCCCTAAAAGTCTGATCCAAATTACTAAAGTTTTGTCCCAAATTACCCCACTTACCGATTGGGCGTGAGTTTATCAGCGCTCATCGTAGGTGACTGCACTCGCAGAGAGCCCGGCGTGTAGTCGTGACCGTAGTGAACGTACGTTTGGTAACCATTGCCGAACCCGTTAACTTGCTGTAAAAAAAATATTAGCTGAAAAATATGTAATTAGTGTAGCCTAATTAGGACCTTTGTTTTTAGGCAATTGCGATTTTAATCTACTATCTATTCGAGTGTATTTCCAGAATTATCAAACCATGAGATCAAAGAACGTCGTCATTGGTCCTTGACATGTTTTCTAAAAGCCTGATTGAAATCTTAATCCTACTGACTCGATCAGGTTTTGGTCTACCATTCATTCATTCATCTCGTGTTTTTTTTATGTTTTTTTTTTAACTATATACAAATTATTTACATGGTTTAGATGTTTTGGGCCGTGGTGGTCAAGAGGTAGTGACACCCGCCTTACAATCGTGAGGTGGCGGGTTCAAATCCCCGGTCCCGTACCAATGAGTTCTTTGGAATTTATGTACGGAATTTCACACCACTGGCTTTTCGGTGAAGGAAAACATCGTGAGGCAACCTGCATACGTCCGTAGAAGAAATTCGATGGCGTATGTGAATCCACCAACCCGCACTGGGCCAGCGTGGTGGATATGGCCCAATCACCCTTCGTGGGTAGGCCTACGTCCTGCAGTGGACTGTTAAAATAGGCTGGTACAGATGTTTTGGGACCAGCCCCCCGACCGCCTAAGCAATAGCAATCGTAATAGCAATCGTTTATGACTTCATTTTAGTCATTTGGCACCGCCTATGTGACGTTAGCCATCAAAGTTGTTCATTCAACGATTGCTTTCGCAATCCGCACAAAGAAATTTATGGCTAACGTCATATAGGCGGTGCCAAATGACTAAAATGAAGTCATAAACGATTGCTATTACGATTGCTATTGCTTAGGCGGTCGGGGGGCAGTATCTGGCGAACTCTACCGCGTCCTCGGTGGCCAGGTTCACATTTGGTCTACCTACTTTCCTTTTTCTTGTAAATTATGACACTGTTATTACCGTGTATATAATTTACAAAAAAAAATAACGTAAGCGAAAGTATAAGCAAAAAAAAGAAACAGCATTCTAAATACCAACTCGAAATTGTCAATATGAATGAAATAAGGTTATTTTCTTTTTCAAATTCCGGGTTGGCTTCTTAGTAAATCTTGTTCACCATGATAGTTTGAATTACCCGTTTTCGGTTTAGTTAGTTTTTTTTTTGATAACTCTGTACGTTATAGCTCTATCTGACCCGGCAAATTTCGTTTCACGTAATATCTTTATAAATTACAGCCTATGTGTTATTCTGATGTATATGCATTACTATTGCAAAGTTTTATAACAATCCATTTAGTAGTTTTTGCGTGAAAGTGTAACAAACATCCATATACACAAAATTTGGCGTTTATAACGTGAAGTGGGATAGTAGGATATATTCGCACCACATACAAGTTATTGATATTATTATCTTAACACAAGTTTCGAGCAAATATCTATAGAGTCACAATCGTGCAAAAAAGTGTCCGAGCCTAAACTCTGACCAAGCCAATTACGACGCCGCACGATGTCAGTGCTCGGATACAAGCACTAATTAGGTGACATAACGTCGAGTTTCGATAAAACGGGTCATTGTGGATTATTTAGTGTAAATATCTAAGTCGGTATGTATGACGGTGCTCAAACATTTCTTTAATACTGTTACTTATTTTATCCTCGATCATCAGAAGGGCGAAGAATCATTTATAACAGATACTAGTGCCATTTAATCTGTCAATTCTCTATCTAACTTATTTACCTCAAAACCTATAAATTAAAAAAAAATCATGTCTCTACATGTGATAATTTTGTAAAAATATTTTCTTGTTTTCACTTATTTATCAGTTATATAATATTTTAATTGCCTCTGCGCTAAATACGTTGTTAATTTTGATAAAAAATCATGGTGTGTAACTGAGCGTGACGCGTGTATGACGTCACCTGTCGGCGTCATTGGAAGATCAGCGCCGGTTGTTCGCAGCCAGCATTATGCTGAGATGGAGCCGACTTGTCGGAGAAATAAAATAATGTTTAGTTAGTGTATTAGTGTAGTGTATGGTTAAGATTATTTTAATTTTTTATAAACCTTTTTTTTTAATTTATGTTTCATAAATAAATTACTTACTTACTTAGGGACTGTGGCTCTGTAGATATTTGCTCGAAGAACACAAGATAATAATTCACAGAGATAAACAAATAGGTACTAAGTCTTCCAATAAAACTTACCTTATAACAGTCAGCATACGTTGGATCCGTATAGTCATTGCTATACCTATACGGCTGATATCCACTCTGGTTGATAGATGACAGAGGAACAGTCCCCGCCAGAGGAATCCCGCTTCCCAACTTAGCGTTCGAACATAAAGTACTGTCCGATCCCGTGTTCGAATAGTCCTAAAAAGGAAAGAAATCCATAATCAATTGTATAAATAAAATGACTAGTTACTTCATAGATAGGTTTTATAGAGCACACACATTCAGACAACACATTGGCGTAAATAGTGCTTCTAGCTGTCTCTTGTTATTTTTTCTCCCAGTAAATGTTACTGATATTTAAAATATTGTACCTACATAAATAGAAAGATGAATATATAGGTATTACTCAAAAATAAATAGAAAAAGTATTATTCAAAAATATTTTGGTAGCGATAAATAGGATAGGAGAATTTATCGAACGTACAAAGTTTATTATTATGATGAATCTATATTTTATAGGCTACTGAATAAATTCAGGGTTAAATTACATCATATTATCTTTATGGAGAGGATAAAATTACTGAATTGACAATCTCGACACGCCCTACATTATACATTGTAGTGTTTCGTCCTGATATACAGTTATTTTTTTTTCTCAACCTAAGCTGTCCCACTTCTGGACAAAGGTCTCCCCCATTTCCTTCTATTCATCGCGTTCTGTGGCCAAATCCCGCCAACCTTCCCGGAAAGAGTCAAGATCGTCACACCAACGTTATACAGTTATACGATAGCATATTATTATTTAAATGAAATCTACATAAACGCACGGGGCGTTCATTGTTTGTTCGAAATGTACATAGAAACATAGAAACATGCTGAATGCAGGGGCTGCATTTGTATTCGCTGATTTGACGATATCTCTATAGACAGCCTACCTATATCTTTGCAGTAGACGTCCTACAGCTCTTATTACACGATGCATTTGCCCTGCACGCACATAGGACGAACTCACAAAACTTTTTACACACCGAGATGTGAGTGAAATGCGCGACTATTCATAAATTATAAGTGTCTAGGAGAAAAATGCACTTGATATAAGGCTTGAACGGTCCTCGTATATACTCGTAATAAAGCTTCATGCGATGTCTATTAGAAAGGAAGTCGCAGGACAAAAACTATACAGGGAAAATTTATGGTCAAGTAATTTATGGCTAATTATGGTGGAGATGGACTAGCAGGTTTCTTGAAAAGGATTTAAAGAGATGTGATAATGAACTGTTGTGATGTTACGTACGTCTAAACAGAAACAATATTAATAAAGCCTTGTAATGAAGCTATTAGATTGACTGATTGGAGACTTTAACATATCGACGGTTGAAAGGCAATAATTACCAAGCGACATATTGGCAACTTTACACCAGAGCATTTAAAAGTTTTATTTTTTGGAAAAAAAATCGTATAAAATTTTCTATTACTCATTTCTACTCGGTTCTAATAGATTATAAATGAAATTTAAAAGCTTAATGAACTGTCATTTAAAAAAATATGATTTTTCTCAATAATTTAAGAGATAGTGTCGGTTAGTAAAATTTTGATCAAAATCACAAACAGGTAAAAATTACTAACCGAAAACAAATTTTTATCATAAAACATGTAAAATTAACTAAACCCCAATATTTTATGATTATATTTGAAGCAAAATGATGCATCCAGAATAAACAGATGTTTAACACATAGGTAAAATGATCGAAATAAAAAGATAAACCACTTTACTGCCAGGCAATTTCAACCATAGTCCTATTTAAATAAGGTAAGTGTAGGGCAAAAAGTCCTACACTTACCTTCCAAAAAGGAACAACCTAACAAAAATTCAGGTTTCATTAGAAACTTTTGCAAAAGTTTTCAACGGATATCGTCATCACCAATTCTTAAACAGCCCTTGTAGTTATCTACAATCACTCTCTACTGAGTATGAACCTCATCTGATGATGAATGAAAAAAAATGCTATCAAAAATATTGTCACAATAAAAACGACTTAAAATTAAAACTATAAAGTTGACATCGGTTTCTGGAAAACCTATCTAAATATTTATAATAAAAATCAACCATGTCAAATCATTACCTATTTTATTGTTAATTATTATTTCTATTAATTTGTCGTCGTCGTTGTCTTTGCAGACATTACACAGCTGGACTAAGGCCTCCCCTATAGATTTCCAATAAGACTGGCTGGAAACGGCTTGCTTCCAGCACGATGCTGCGGTCTTGATGAGATCTTCCGTTCATCTCGGAGGTGGACCCATAATCTAGATATCAAGACTACGCTTCGATTAGGCCCACAGTAAACGATCACGTTTCGGGAACACACAACTGTTGCAACTCTCGTCTTGAGGCACTGAGGTTTATCGGATGAAAAGACGTCATGTGGTTTTCCGAACGCTGCCTAGCCGAGTTGGATTCAGCGATTGACCTCCTTCTTGAAGTTGAATTTACCTAGCTGGACTACTTGTCCTTCTTTTTTCCAAAGAAATATTTTATGGATACCACCCCGCCGAGGGAGCAGGGTGGTTATGTGGGAGTTTCACTGATCGGTGTACCCACTACAAACCCCGCGGATGTTGCTGCCTATGTGCTGGAGCTGCGGGGATGCGTTCGCACTCGTTCGCGGCTCCTAGGACCTTGCCCTATTTAAGGGTGGATTTTCACCCTTCTTTCCTTAAGTGGCGCGGGGAAATACCGCACGCTCTTCCTAGCGTAGCCCTCGGGCTATGCTTTTCAGGCAACGAACTCCCTCGAATTCTTTGCCCAAGCCACCTGTTACAGGGTCGAAGGAGAGCGTGGAAAATCCTCCTCCGACGCCCAGTTCTTTGGCGGCGCATCGGGAGTTCAGAAAAGTTCTCCCTTTCGCGTTCCACCGTTTCCTTTGGACACAAGCGCAACATAACTTGTTCGCAAAAGGAAACGGCCGTCTCCCACGATCTCTCACAACCAAGCATTGACTGAATCAATGCTGGAAGCGAGAGATCAGTTCCTACACTTGCGACGAGCCTTCGGCGCTCATTTGCCCATGCTGAACACTCCTCCAAAGTGTGTTGCGCCAAATCCTCGTCGCAGCCGCAGTGGTGGCACTCTGTTGTCGGTTTTCTTCCGGCTATGCGGCACAAGTACTTTTCGAAGCATCCATGCCCAGAAAGCACCAGCGAATGTTGCACGAGCTGGAAGATAAGCTACCCATGCGCCCTGTCCAGCCAATCAACGAGGACGGGCTGTATAGCTTCGACGGTCCAGCTGCCAGCTGTATGCTTGGCCAGCTCCTCCTTCCACTCCTCGAGCATGCATACGAGTGCCGGATTCTGCCCGCGTTGGCGGAGCTCCGTGCGCCACGGGTATGTTCGCATGTGCCTTGTGTTTACTGATTTTAACGATTTACTGTGCTGTCTGAAAATATATTTATTTATTTATTTACCTCCACTTCTAAATCCCATTGAGGTGACCCAGCCAAAAGGCATGTCGCGTCACACGAAATAGTGCGATAACCTCTGACTACCCCGATGGCCATTGCGCGTTGTGGTCACTTCAGAAAAGTGTCCGTTTCTCGGTTTAGGGCGTCTGCCCATATAAGCCTGCACAAGGCCATTGACCACACCACTCCAAGATAAAAAAGACGACTAGCAGCAACTGGTTCCCCAAGATTAGGAAGAAGGCGTTTAAGAGACCCAGCCGCACCCATTATTCGAGGAACTAACTGGGCGAAATGCTCCCAAAAGTTCCACTTTTCATCGAGGTGTAGCCTTAGATACTTCATCGTAGGCTTCACCTTAATCGATTCACTCCCTAGTGATTCCAGCGCTAGCCGAGGGCCATGGAATACCAGGGCCTCTGACTTGTTCAGCGCTACTTGGAGTCCCAGTTTCACTATCCTTCTCGCCACCACCTGCACCGTTGCCATCGCAAGACTGGCAGCCTCTTCGTAGGTTCTCTACACAAACCCATGGCAGTGTATTAAATGCGTTGGCGATGTCTAGAGACACGCCACCAACACTTGACCATGAGCCACCCCCTCGTCCGAGAGGGCTTTGACACGTATAACAGCGTCGATTGTAGACCGGCCCGCCCGGAAACCAAATTGCTCGTCGGGCAAGTGTGGACCAATCCTATCAAGATACTGGATGAGGCAAGCAGCTATCACGCATTCGAACAGCTTGTCCACCTCATTCAGCAGTACTATAGGGCGGTACGCGGAGGGAGAGTCCGCAGGGCGCCCATCTTTCCTCAGAAGGACTAACCTATCCGTCTTCCGTAAATTTAGGAACTGCCCTGTCTCCAGACCGGCTGGACTACTTGCGGCATCGCTGGATAGACTCAAGCACAGCCCATGTCTTGACCGAATCAATGGCTATCTCAAAGTCCACATATGCTAAACACACTGAAACACACCAAATTACCAAGCTTCTATCTCGCTTCAATCTACTCGCTTTTTTCGATTTTTATGTACTTTTAACAATAGATTTAAATTAATGTAAAATATAAATTTAATAATCTAATATAATGTCATATCTAAAAATCTATAAATATAAAGTCATAAAATCTTAATAATGCAGTTACCGAGTACACAAACAAGCTACGAGATTAAGCACTTTGCACCATGCGCGTACGTATGCGTGTTGTCTAAGCGACAGTTCGGTGAAGACGTAATCGTTATTTTGTTACCAACAGCCACTTAGAATCTGATTTACAGTGCGGATAAGTGACAAAACAAAAAAGGTGCTGCATCGATAAGGTCACTTTTAGAGAAATCTCATATCAGAAATAGTTATCTAAGTAACATAAACTTTAAAAAAATCGGCGGGTAGAAAATTACTTAACGACAAAATATATCCTGTTTCAGGCAGGTAGATATTCACTACTTCATATTTTTGAATAAATTATATTTAGGTAAAAAGTACTAAATGACAAAGAAAGTCTATTGAAGGTGTGTTAAAAAGTCTTAAATTACGAGAGAGAAAAACAACAATCAGGTAAAAATTCTTAAGTGATGCTAATTCCTGGGCACTCGCAAGGCAGAAAATACTTTACGTTTGGATGTATAATTTAGAGTCAAGGCAAAAATTACTTAGTGTAAATTATAAAAATCTAATCCTTACTATGTGAAAAATATTCATAAATCATTAAAATTTTAGTCGCTTGGACGCCGAAAACTGTGAAAATGTGTCTTTTTTTAAGTTACCAAACGACAACAAACTTCGTCCTAGCGCCGTGAGAGTAAGACCAATCGACGCAGTTTTTTTTTCTGATTTCAGTGATATATATAACTCAATATCGCCCAAACTGTCGCTTGGTAATTTTTGCCTTTCAAGCGTCGATATGTTTTTTATTATTTATCATAAATTCCGGTTGTACCATATACGGAGTAGGTATGCATGGAACTGATGCTAGATAGCCTGAATCACCCTTTTTCGGTTCAGTCCGCCCTTTCAGAATAACCTGTACCTGTATCTACGGATTTTTATTCCTAGATAAATGCGTATGTTTTGTTTCTTTTGAAATATCATTCCATTTTGGTTTCACACGTAATAGTTTAATGTATAAAATCGTCGAATAATAGCCGCGCTCTTAAATTTTGAATGAATACCTTATTAACCCACTTTGATATTGATATTAAATAATTCACAATGACCCGTTTTCTTGAAACTCTACGTTATGTCACCTAATTATTAATTAGCGTTGTAGTCGGCCTGCAATCGCCTTACGACTAACTAAAAAGCCTGCCTACTATGTAGCATGGGCAGAATTTCGGCTCGGACACTTTTTTGCACGATTGTGACTCTATAGATATTTGCTCAAAGATTTATTACTAACTTAAATTTTATTTTAAGTCAAAACCGGCCAAATACTGTCATCTTTGCAACTTTTACTGACATTTTGGAACATCTACATACTCGTACATAATGTAGACTTTACTTACTTTGTTTCACGCTATCGTCGTCGATGTTATTGAAATGTCATATTTATTTAACACGTTTATAACCAATCCGTGACAGAACAGTAGTAAAATGTGTGCGACTTTTGTATCGAAAATATATGAGCTTTGAAGTCTGAATCATGATACGATAAAGTGTCTCTTACTTTATTTTATTAAAGTGTAAGCGAGACATGTCACTATATTGTAGAGTCACTTGTATTTTATTTGCAAGCTTTTATAAGTACTTTAGTAAGTATGAAGAAATCATTCTTGATTTTAGCATTCGAGGTTGGAATTAATTATCAATAATCATAATGACTAAAAAATATAATTAGTCCGTCAGATACATTTTCAAAAAATGTTAGACGTGTATTTATTTTCTTCAACTAAACAACAATTTTTATACTACATATAACGGGACTGAACTCACGTGTTGGGATAGTCGTAACTACTATAGTTTCGGTCGCATTCGGCGACCTTTCTCAAGTTGGCGAGTGCTAGTGCATTCATATCAGTGCATTGCGAGACGGCTCCGCGTGCTAGCACTCGCCAACATGAGAAAAGTCGCCGAATGCGACCGAAACTATAGTCGTTACGACTATCCCTACACGTGAGTTCAGTCCCGTTATATATAGTATAAAATGTGTGAAAACCACGTTAATTTCCATAGTAAACAACAATTGATTAAGATACGACCCGTTAAAGTTCCACGTGGCGTCACGAGTAGAATACAATAATATATATAGGATTTATAGGTCACAAGCCCCCACTCTCGAAATTTGTCAAGTTTTATCTTTGTCATTTATTGTTTAAATGACGAAATAAAAAAAATGTCTGAAATATTGTTAGATTAAATGTAACTCACGGACTAAGATTATAATAATGATTTTTTAACCAGTCATCATATATTGCATATGTAATATTACAACCAAAATGAAAAATATGATTATGTCTCTGCTTGGGCGCACCGTGTTGTGCTCCCCATCATTGCCAGTGCGGCGTTGCTGTCGACCACCTTGGTCACCACGCGGAATTCTGCTCTTCCGCTCTTTGTGCAGGAAAGATCCTGCACAAAGAGCGCAGGCAGAATTCCGCGCCACGCCAGCTTGAATGACGTCATCCGCCGGGCTCTAACTACCGCTAACTGCGCGGCTATCCTAGAGCCAAGTGGCCTCGCATGCAGCGATGGTAAGAGACCCGATGGGATGACCCTGATTCCTTGGAAGATGGGACGGCCTTTAGTATGGAACGCCACGTGTGTTGATACTATCGCTCCGTCCCATCTTCCAAGAACTCAGAATAGGGCTGGCGCTGCGGCTAAATATGCAGAAGGCCTCAAAAGTAACTAATATGCGAACATTGACAATGGATACATATTTGAACCTTTTGGGGTCGAAACTTTAGGATCGGGAGCAAAAAACATTTACAAAGATCTTTCATCACACCTGGTCGACGCAACACGTGACAAAAATACTGGCCTCTATTTTGCCCAAAGGATCAGTATTGCTATCCAACGTGGCAGTGGGGCCAGCATTTTGGGAACTGTGCCCGCTGGTAGTGGGCTTATAGATAAAAGTTTTCATCGTCATCTATACATACTCATTTTTTTAGTTCGTGTTTTTTTTTGTAATATATAGTTAAGTTTATGAAATGTTATTTAAGTTTTGTGTAAATAAATAGTGATTATCTATTGTTAATCTGTAACAATACCATTATATCGTGCCCAATCATTAAGTTTCTTAGTTATTTTAATACCAGAAAATTCTAGAATGAGCTAAGGAACAGGATCATAACAAGCAATAGATTATAATATGGTAGAGCGGCGAAACGAGCCTAAGTCCTCTAGTTCTTGATTTTCGTAGCTTTCTCTTCTATTTATCTACAATTAATATCATGTGTTCGTTATTACTTCTAAATCAAGGATCCAGCGGTCGTCCAGCGATGACTGGTAGACTTTAGAAGTTATGACGTCACAAAGATGGCCGCCGACCGATGTGGGTATTTGCTTATATATCGAGTTCTATTTCATCAAATAGCTCGTGATTGGTATCGTTTGATAGGTCTTTTAATGACCCATTATTGTTTCTTAGACATCTATCACGTAAGTATAGTCATTAAAAATATTTTTAAAATGTTGCTGTTTATAGTTTTATAAATATCTTTCCACTGGTTTTTCATAGACTCTTATAGGGTAGGCCTTTGTCAAGCAGTAGAGGTCCTATGAATGATCGACGGATGGAGTACTTTATACTCATAATTGAAAGAAAACCTAGTAAAGCAATGAATCCTAACTCGTTTTGAGGGCAGACGTATATTTACCCAATAGTAAATAAGCTATTATAACAAATACGCGCAGATACAAGATTATTTTTTGCAAAAATTAGCATGACCGACTTCACCCGTGTACAGAATTCGCGAATATTTCGCACGGATCGATGAACATTTTTCACATTATTGTTGATTTATCAAAAATGGCTAAGCCGATTTTGATAAAATTTAAAATGGGACCAATTTCGAAGTATACTCTTTCCAATAAAAAAAGAATTATTGAAATCGGAATACTGTAAAAAAAGTTATACGTGGTTATATTTATAAAAATATATATATATATGCGTCGCATTGTACACCTCCTCCGGTGGTTCGTCGGTCAATAAAAAATACTCACAATCTCACAGCTTCCGTTAGCCTGCCGCAACTCCAACTTCAAATCACTGATGTTAGAATTCCTATCATTCTCCTTGAACAACTCCTCTGCAGTCACAGTCACATCTGGTTTCTCTGTCACGTTTGTCTGTTTGTTCTTCCGCTGCTTCCTTTGGCAGAGGATGACGAGCATGATGACTGCTGCCACCATGATCGTGCCTGATGTCACGCCAAAGAGGATCAAGAGGAGGGGGAAGGTTTCTGAAACAAATAATTGTATATTAGACTTACAAAAATCTTTTTAAGAGATTCAAATCAAACTAATAGTAAGGAAGTAAGTTCGTATAGTGGCTAGCCCTGGTGTCAGAGATATTATGCCGCCTTAAGGCTTCTTTAACACCGCTGGCTTTTCGGTGAAGGAAAACATCGTGAGGCAACCTGCATATGTATGTCAGTAGAAGAAATTCGATGGCGTATGTGAATCCACCAACCCGCACTGGGCCAGCGTGGTGGATATGGCCCAAACACTCTTCGTGGGTAGGCCTATTTCCTGCAGTGGACTATTAAAAAGGCTGATACAGTACAGTACAGTAAGGCCTCTGAAATGGCTGAACTGTTAATACGGCCGGGGTCTACAATGTAACGTGTCATCCGAGCCACAGTAGCGCTCAATTGTAAATGCCACCCTCGGTCACCCATCCGAAGGTTGACCGTGCTGAACGTTGCTTAACTTCGATGATTGCTGACGAACACCTAGTCAAACTACGCTATGAGTGCTAATGATACAAGATGGAGACTTGCGAGAGCTGGCGCAATGCAGTTTCTACTCTAACAAAGATACTTTGAAGTAGCAAATCTATTGAATTTAAAAAGTGAATTGAATTTTTAAAATACTGATAATTGGGTTGGTTGGTTAAATTTAAAAAGGCGCAAGAAATACAAGTGCCACTTGTTCATCGAAAATATTATACTAATTGTAAGGTGTTATTGCAACACCTACAATTATTCTATAATAAAGTCTTGTTAAGTTTTACTAACGTACTTAAAAATAAAGAAAAACCATTATCCATGAGTATTAACAACTTTAACGACAACTCTTACATTTAGTCCAAATAAAAACACTAGAAAAATAATGTAACTGTAAATAATTCTGTATTTATACGCGTACATTTAAAACTTTGTTTATAAATGTGAAAAAGATTGTGAAAAAAAATATAAGAATTTAACTTTTTTAAAACAGAGTTGGTGAAACGAAGTTTGCCGGGTCAGCTAGTAAACTATATTATTATAAAGTAGCAAAACACACACAAACTACAAAATTTATTTTAGTTCCTATTATTCATCGCTTTGACTGTTGACCTCCTATACTAAACTGTAGTCAAATGACCATACTTTCCGAGCTCATAGCCAGTTTTTGAATCTTGTGAATATCTACGAAGCTGTAGGACTATTTCAAATAGTGTGACATCTATCCGGGACTTGCCTACTCTAATCTTTAAGACAAATTTGAAGTTTTAGATGTTGACATCTAAACTGTCTAGATTGACTGAGATCATAGTTTTCTTCAGCATTATCCTTATTTTATTTTGAAACTGGCTGACCCGGAGGACTTCGTTTTACGCGATGTCTTTATAATATACCCTATGTGTTATTCTGATGTATAAGCATTATTATAACAAAGTTGCATTTCAATCCGTTCAGCAGTTTTTGCGTGAAAGAGTAACAAACATCCATACATACTCACAAACTTTCGCGTTTATAATATTACTAGTTTTTACCCGCGGCTTCGCCAGCATGATATTTTGATTTTTGACGCATTATCATTATAATTTATAGCCCATGTGTTATTCTGATATAAAAGCTATATTATTGCAAAGTTTCATCTCAATCCGTTCAGTAGTTTTTGCGTGAAAGAGTAACAAACATCCATACATCCATCCATCCATCCTCACAAACTTCCGCGTTTATAATATTATATAAGTAGGATAACTCTGTGACGCAACTCCAAATTGCGTCGAAAAGCATTAAAAAGTACCGAACAAAACAAAGTACCTTAATTTAGTCAAATATTACCAAACCCAAACCCGGATATTACAATAAAAAATAAGTCTTTTTATATCCGGAAAAGGGTCCGCAAAGTCCGTCTTACATTAACACCGCTGAACACATAAAACATAATAAAATTGACCTAAAACCGGTGAAATTTATTATAAAAGAGGCGAAGACGGATAGCCCATGCTTATGTGTGCCCCATAAAGTTAAAATGGCTATACATTTACGATAATGTTCAGCCGTTGGTGAAGTAATAGCGGTTCGACACAGTACTAAGCGTAATGGCCATATCCTTAGCGATGTCAACTTGAAATTTTTCAACAAAAAACGTGGGCCTACCGTTTTTATGTGCGATAAATTTGACCGGCTCGTTTTAATGACAGGTTTCAGTTGAAATTGAGTGTTTTAGCGATAGTTCTGATTTATTTGAAACTAGTAAAATAGAGCGGGGCGTAAAATTTATGCTCAGGTAGTAAAAATGTATTGCCTGTTCATTAAATTTTAACTATTGCCATTCAGACAAGGTGAGCGGGCTACTCTCGGAGTCTCTGTGCAAGATCGAATCAGAAATAAGGAGATCCGTAGAAGGACCAACGTTACTTTGCGGGTTAGCAAGTTGAAATAGCAGTGGGCGGGGCGCATAATTCACAGAGGACTGATAAGAATTAATAAAAAAGTAAGAAGCTACATAAAAACAACAATAGCTTCCTTTTAGCATTCAAATGACACGATATTTGAAAGTGACATTTCTGTATATCTGCTTGGTTGCCTGGGAGAAATCGCTTAAAGCGATAAGGCCGCCAATTAGAGACCTATTGTTTGGTTTTTGTCCTTATAATCTGTTTTTTATGTAATGTGGGTGCTGTTTTTGTATACGCAAAATTTGATTAGAGTGCGTTTCACGAAACGTCCCACAGACGCGTCACTACAATCGCACGGCCGATCTGTCAGAATTAGTTTCGCTCCTTGCCGTAGAACTTTTTTTCGTGACATAGACTTGTTCGATGTTCGTCTCACTATGGATGTCCCGAAGTCATCTCCACGAGAGGAGTCCCACAGACGCATCCTCAAAATTGCAATGGCTGATCTGTCAAAAGGTGACGTCCACAAGTGGTATATTATTCAGAGAAAAATCGAACCAAGATGACATATAGATCATTTGAAAGCTTGTTTTATGGGCTTCCCAAAAATGTTTAATTTAGATTTTTTCACCCCTCCAATTTTTTTTTAAATGCGAAATATAAATTGTATGAAAAATAACAATACAGCTTATTATTTTTCTAATTTAGCAATAATAAAGTGCTTCTATCGTTATTTTACTTGCATTCGTAGCTGATTTTTTCACGTTCATATCTTAATTTGCTAAAATTAAAAGTTATAACCTACCAGTGTGACCAGTTAGTAGGTACAATGTGACAAAAAAACACTTAAAAAGTGTGACTACTTGATAAAAATGCTTTTATTTAACAATTTGGAGGTTACTTAATCAGGGTTGATAGAGATAAACTACCTATTGATCCAAATATATTTATTTATCCTAATAAATTCAAAATTAATTTTTAAAAAATCGGAGGGCTCTTTTTTGTTTTTAATTGTTGTAATAGACTCAGAAAAATATGAACTTTCTCGAAATGTAACAAGTGTTGTGGTTAGAATTTTTGATTATTATTATACCAGCCTCCATACATTTTGTGGACATGTCCTTTGTTTCATTTCCTGTCGTGCGACTTCTTTCGTGAAACGCACTCTAGACGTGAAACCGACCACATTAACCCTCTGAGACCCTAGTATGAGTTTGCCTAGAGTAAATACAAAAAAACAAACAGCTATGAATTTATTTGAGTGTAACTAATTACCAATACTCGTATTTTTAACGAAAATTAAGCGATAATCTTTCGGTAGTAAAAACAAAAATTGGCCGTCATAGCCCAAAAGTCTATGTCTACCACAAAAACATCTAAGATGAAGTAAATTATATATATAATATTCATAGTTGTTTGAAAATGTTACATAAGCCACAAAGCTTTTTAACAAAACGTTTCAAGTCGATGTTTTTAACATACAAAGAAAAACGTGTTTCAAAAATCTAGACAAAGGATCTTTTTTCCGATAATTTTATGCTAATGAAAGTTTTTGTTCTGACTTTATACATAACTTAAGGTTTTCTGAGCTTTAGGTTAAGTTAGCTTCGTCCGTGAAATATTATATGGAAAAAACCGGACAAGTGTGAGTCAGGCTTGCACATCGAGGGTTCCGTACAAACACGTTGTTAAAATAATAAAAAACCGGTTTTAGCATGTGCTAATGAAGTTATTTTATATGATACCTTACATGATACGATTTACTCAGTTTGAATTTTGAACCTAATTACCTATATTTTGTGAATTTTGAGGCCCTATTTTATTGTGATTCAAATAAAAATGTAAAGTTTTCAGATTTATTCCTATATGTGTACTCTGAGACAATGCTTCTCGCCAAATTTCATAGTTCTCTGTCAATGGGAAGTACCCTGTAGGTTTTGATTTTTGTGAGTGTCGAAATATGCGGATTTTTACGACATAAACGGCTTTAACTTTTTTAAACGATAACTGAAAAGTTTTTCTTTTAACCAACTGCAAAAAACTATAGATATACGTATACAATTTAAATTTCAACTCGATATTTTTACGCGTTCGCGAGATAAAGAGTCTTGACAGACACACAGAAGGACAGACGGACAACAAAGTGATCCTATAAGTTTTTATACTATATCTAACGGGACTAAACTCACGTGTACGGATAGTCGTAACGACTATAGTTTCGGTCGCATTCAGTCGGTTCGCATCGTATTAGGGTTCCGTTTTTCCGTTTGAGGTACGGAGCCCTAAAAATTACAATTAAAAGTTCATATTACATAATTCAAGATAAAAATGTTATTTATAGTGTTGGCCTGCAAAGTTTTTTTTATGAGACCAACTCCAAAACCGCAAAAACAAGAATAGCTGATTATACCTATTACAAGATTTTGAGATTGGTTTTATAGTAAGACTTTGTAGAATGACACAAGAAATTTTTTTATATTACAAGTAACCACTAACTCGCCTGGTGGTAAGCGACGTTGTGGTCGAAGGTGAAGGAAGTGTGAGGAAGATATCCACCTACTCTGATTTTGAAAAGCTTTAGGTTCTTATTGATATCATGTAGATTAATATCTCTCTCGAAACATGCAATTTGGCACGTATCCTGCGTAATTTTATCGTCTTTAGAAACTAGCTATAATCTAAAATACTCAAACCTTTTGGAAACTTAACTTTACCAAAATTAAAGCAACAATCAAACCAGTACTCCGGATCAGCCTAAAGCTTTTCCTTTAATGAAATCTCTGTTTACAAAGACTTTAAAACTCGTAACTCTTACTTTAAAACTGGTAACTCTAACTTTAAATCTCGTAACTCCAGACAGTGAACTCAATTTACGCATCACCCAGCCAATTTAGATACCGTCGTCCATCCCGAGATAGGAACAAAGAAGACATCAGATAAGAGGTCAAGAGGGGGTAACTGATCTTCGCTAACTCGTTGCCACACCCAAACCAATCAAAGGTTTGGGTGTGTTAGCGAGTTAGCCAAGACTAGTTCTCTCTTCTTGAGTTAAAGAGATAGATACATAACGTTTAACTATTCCGTTTAAATATTGTATTATAAATAAATTATTAATAAACTAATCCACTGTAAATTTTTGAATGGTGTGTATCCACCGGGAATTCATACGTTAGAACTTGTCGCTCGCGAGCATAGTTTTTTTTTATTTTTGTTACTGTAAAATGTCACAGTAACAAAAATAAAAAAAAACTATTTCATTTGTCAATCTCCAAGAGCTAAATTTGTCTACACTAAAATTTCTTACATTTTGAAGTAATATAACGTTATTTAAATCTTTCAATTTGGTGAAACACTTACAAATCGAAAAAAATACAGTTTTTTACTCATCTGTTCATCAAAACCAACTTTTTAGTAATGACGATCGTCAAACAGTGTTCGTGAAAGGCCGCCTAGCCACCGAAAATATATTTATTCCTTACAATACAACCTATCAAATACAAATTTATGCAACATACTAAAAATATAATATTAATGTTAAAATAGGAGTGCTTTGTCTAATGCGTTTTCACTGATTTTACTAAATATCGGAGAGCGTGCAATGCAACATAACCCTCTTAAAAAGACATCAGATAGAAGGTTTATATCTCGTTCCAATTTCCGTGATATCTTGAAAAGCAGTAAATTTAAAAAAACTCTCGTAAAGCGCGTCGTAAAATTAGGTACTTAATTCATAAGGTGATCATGGCTGCATGACGTTTTGTCGCATTTGGGTCGACCACTTTTGATTATGTCTCCGATGTCTTGGATATAAAATCGGATACAGAAATTCTTACTTTAGATTTTTATGAGCATTTTTAATATACTTAGGCTCATAATTGTTTTGTTGTGTTTAGAGTGGCGATACATATAATTTTCGTGCATCAGTGATATTGTTTAATTATGTTTTTTCACACTACTAGCTTTTCGGTGAAGGAAAATATCGTGAGGCAACCTGCATATGTTAGTAGAAGAAATTCGATGGCGTATGTGAATCCACCAACCCGCACCGGGCCAGCGTGGTGGATATGGCCCAATCCACCCTTCGTGGGCAGGCTTACGTCCTGCAGTGGATTATTAAAAAAGACTGATACAGTACAGTACAGTATGTTTTTGACGTGATATCGTCTTATAAAACGATGAACACCAGCTGCACGCACGAAAAAGTGTCACGTTCCGCGTGCATGAGAGAGAGAAAGAGAGAGAGAGCAGAACAAGCTATGGAGATATATTTTGATGATTCAAAAAAGATAAAGATATTTGTAGAGGCGTGATTGGTCTAAGCGTGCGGCTTGTTTCAGTTTTTTTTTTATTAGAATTGGTTCGGTTACAGACATTAAGCTTATAACTATGATACAATTTAAATTTTAGCCAAACTTTCTAAACCTAATGTCCAATGATAACCGTACACAGTTGTTACAACAATGTTTTGTTATGACGTTAACATTTAAAATTATTGTCCGTAAAATGAATCATTAAGAAATCTCATTAATCTCTCTCGTAACTAGGAAAGCAGTGGTCTGTGAAATCTGTGGTGGCATATTTTTAGGGCCCCGTACCCAAAGGGTAAAAACGGGACCCTATTACTAAGACTCCGCTGTCCGTCCGTCTGTCTGTCTGTCACCAGGCTGTATCTCATGAACCGTGAAAGCTAGACAGTTGATATTTTCACAGATTTTGTATTTCTTTTGCCGCTATAACAACTAACATTAAAAACAAAACAAAATAAATATTTTAGGAGGCTCCGATACAACAAACTT
Organism: Hypomecis punctinalis; assembly: GCA_949316475.1. Taxonomy (NCBI): domain Eukaryota; kingdom Metazoa; phylum Arthropoda; class Insecta; order Lepidoptera; family Geometridae; genus Hypomecis; species Hypomecis punctinalis. Next base: position 7,437,485 of record OX438820.1, on the reverse strand, counting down.
AATTTTTAGCTGTTTTTCGCTCGAAATTAATAACGGTAACAGGCAGACGCTTTCAATATTCACAGAATATTTAATTGTATGTTTACTTCAATGATTAATTATTAAATTAAAATAATATTAATATATTAAGGGGGGGGGGCAACATTGCAGTACGGAACCCTTCATGCGAGAGTTCGACTCGCACTTGACTGATTATTTCTAACGATGAGGTCGTAGATTCTTAGCCCGTTTCTGTATCAATGAATTCATTAGAATCGATGTATCAATTGACATAATTTCCATATCATTGAGTTCTATGGAAATTTTACATGGATAATCCATGGTTAGGCTTATTCGTAAATACTTAATTTTTTTTTAGAAAATCCGCCAACCAGTTCAATCGTTGCACATGAGTAGGACTATGTCTAGCAGTGAACTACTATAGACGCCCACCCACGAGGTGGATAGGTGACCTCATCAAGGCCGCAGGATCGCGGATATTGCGATGGATGCAAACCGCTTTCAACTGGTCTTTCAGATCCATAGAGTAGGCCTATGTCCAGCAGTGGATATATAACTATTAGATGGACAGAACTGTTACTTACTGTTAGGTTTTAGTACAATCTCCACCGCATCACTTCCATAGTCGTTGGATACGTTGCATTTGTACACTCCGAAGTGGCGTGACTGGCTTTCTCGGATGATCAGAGTCGAGTTGACGACTCCACCTGGATGCAAGTCTTCGAGGAAAGCGTAGTCCTGTCGACAAGAAAAAAAATTAGAATTATTTAAAATGCCCTCTTACAGTATTTGTATTAATTAGATTTTTGACCGACGAACCACTGGAGGAGGTATACAATTCGACGCGTATATATATTTTTTTATGTATAACCACGCATAACTTTTTACATAGTAGTCCGATTTCAAGAATTCTTTTTTATTGGAAAGAATATACTTCAAAATTGGTCCCATTTAAATTTTATTGAAATTGGCTGAGCCATTTTTGATAAATCAACAAAAATGTAAAAGATGCTACATCGATCCGTGCGAAATATTTGCGTGCTAGCGATGCGCCCCGGCTACGCACAGGTGTATTATGCATATAAACATTTCTCTTGAATTACTCTTATCTATTAAAACAAACTGCATCAAAATCCGTAGCGTAGTTTTAAATATATAAGCATACATGGGGACAGGCAGCGAAAAGCGACTTTGTTTTACTACTATTATTAGGTAATGATTCTGTACACGGGTGAAGTCGGTCATGCTATTTTTTGCAAAAAATAATTATGTATTATTGCAAGTTTTCAAAAGTCTTTCAGAGGGTCTGGTGGACGCGACGCGTGACCAAAATGCTGGTGTTTATTTGGCTCAACGCATAGGTATTGCCTTTCATCGTGGCAATGCTGCCAGCATGCTGGGCACGCTGCCGACTGGCACTAGGCTTGAGCATTTGGATAATTATCTTTAGACCTTCAAGGGTCTACGGATGATCCAATTGCTTTTTATGTGGTAGTATTGTAAGTAGTATTGTATTTTGTTGCAGTCATTAAATGCATTTTTACCCGGTAATAATAAGAATAAAAATTGCAATCATGCTGAAGATATTATTATAATTTATATTATATATATTATATTTATATTATATTATTTAATTATTATAATTTAATACCCTAAAATCTTAATCTACACTTAAGTTTTATTCGTCTGAGGCCTGCGAGTTTCATCTTCGAGCACAACGTCTCTTACTGCCAGGCGAGTTGGTAGTCAAGCGAAGACTTATTTCAAATAAAAAACCTGTCACATTTTGAAATGTCGATAACATTACGCCGTGTAGCCTATGCTAGGCGTAGAAACATACATGTAGTCCGTAAATTATTAAATTGTTTTTAGGGTTCCGTACCTCAAACGGAAAAAACGGAACCCTTATAGGATCACTTTGTTGTCCGTCTGTCCGTCTGTGTGTATGTCAAGACTCTTTATCTCGGGAACGCGTAAAGATATCGAGTTGATATTTAAACTGTATACGTATATTTATAGTCTCTTGCAGTTGTGTAAAAGAAAAACTTGTCAGTTATCGTTTAAAAAGTTAGAGCCGTTTATGTCGTACAAAACCGCATATTTTGACACTCACAAAAATTAAAAGCCACAGGGTACTTCCCGTTGACATAGCACTATGAAATTTGGCGAGAAGCATTGTCTCAGAGTACACGTATAGGAATAAATCTGAAAACTGTACATTTTTATTTAAATCACAAAAAATAGTGTAAATTTCAATGTATGACGAGAAAAGTGAAAAAACAAAACTTTTTTGTCGATGGTTATAGTACCTACCTACCTATAGAGATTTTAACAACTTACTTCCCAATTTTGTGAAAATTTCTGGATTTGTACAGAACCCTCGATGTGCGAGCCTGACTCGCACTTGTCCGGTTTATTTTTGTAGATAGTATAAACTAATCTATTCAAGATGGTTGTTAATATTTTTTGTGCATTATTTTTCACTAAAAATGGCATGTCAGTGAAAAGATTTCTCCTATGTCTACATTCTCTATATTCGCCACAATATTGATTTCCAGGAAGCAAGTGGGTTGCCAAATGTTATCATATTATGAAAAACAAAATCAACTTTTTTTTTTAATTGGAAAATTACAAACTACAGAACCCAGGGTCTGTGCCTTTTGTTAACTAAAATATTCAATTATTCGATTTTACTGTACAAAAAGATTTAGTACAATAGAGATGGGTTAGTTTAAATTTTAGCCTAAGTTAGTAGTTTCGGTGCATTGCGTGAATGCCACAAGCAAACCGGCGACCCGCAAGCAGCACCCGATCACGAGTGGGACGCATGTGTCAGCCATCGCTCTCCTCGGCCATATTTTAGGGAAGAGAACGACCCGACACACGACGCCGCCGCAAGAAAGAGCCATCGATGGCGAGAATGAATGCTCAGAATGCTCAAAATCTACTTCATATCATAAACTTCCCATAATGTTGTCTAGTCATGCCGATTAATTGAGACTATCTAGTAATGCAACACCACAAATTAACCATAAAATTGAGCTGAACTATTCTATTAATATTCGATTTCATTTACACGATCCATTCGCTTAGTCAATTTGGCAACGATACCCTATACAGAATAATATTCCAAATTCTATAATACAGCTGTATTATAGAATTTGGAATATTATTTTGCTAGCAATAGATTTTGGCGAATTTGATGATAGCGGAGTTACATTGTATCTATATTAACTAGTAATTATTGCAACAGTTTTAGGGAATTGATTATCTGGACGCGATTGTTCATATTAATTGATTGGAAAAATGTGGTGGTCTAGTGTAAGTAAGACCCACCTTACAATGATGAGGTCTTGGGCTCAAATATCAATACTGTATTAGTTAATTATTTGCCACTGTCAATGTGGTATGCAATGTAATGCTATGTGGTATGCAAGCCGCTATCCACCGGTCTTGTTTAAAATCTATTGGGAAGGCCAATTTCCAGCAGTAGACAGCCTACGAGTATGGCAGATGGATGGGTGAATACACCAAGCCGCACTGGATCACCATACTGACCCAGGTTATGGCCTAATCGCCCTTCGTGATAGTTTAATTTTTTTAACTATAACGATTCATGAGATACAGCCTACAGACGGACGGACAGACGGACGGACAACGGAGTCTTAGTAATAGGGTCTTGTTTTTACCTTTTAGGTACAGAACCCTAAAAACGTGCGGCACGAATAGGTACAGTGCACGATTGTTATCGTCTTGGCATATTTTTGACGATTATATACAATTTAATTTACCTAAATATATTACTTAAAGATGACTGCGATGCGTTCAGCTCCTACGACTCATTAATAAGCGTTTAGCCTTATGATGTATTCTCTGTTATGTGTACCATAGCGTAATGTATCCTTTACCTGGTCATGTAGAGCATCAATCTCTTTCCCGTCGAAAGTCCACACGATGTTATCGATCCTTGGTACGGAGAAGGCCGCGCACTCGATGTTCACTGTGTCGCCTTGTGATCCAAACTGCGTATCATTCGATATTATCTTGGGTGGACCTGTAACAATACAAATATAGTTTATATTTTGGTAGGTATCGGTAGGTATCCTTAGAAATAAAAGTTATGCTAAATGTGAAGATGATTATAGCTCCGGAGTAATAAATTGTATGAACATTATTATTTTTTGCGCTGAAGTTTAATTTAGCTAGTAAATAACAAGACTGGAAAAATTAAAATTGATAACACTAGAGAATTTAATAAGATATAACACTGAAAACCACATTTATTAAATCTGTGTTGAAACAATAAGTTACAGGTACAATATTAGTAAACGAACTTACATCCTTATCCATACTAATATTATAATTTGGAAAGTATGTTGTTTTGACACTTTTTATAACTAATGACACTTTTATTTAATTCGCAAGTGTGTTTGTTTGTTACCTTTTTTTACGCAAAAACGCATTATATCGTAGCAGAGTTACAAGTGACATAGCTACTTTTATCCCAAAAATTAAAAAAATCCCACAAGAACTTTTTAGAAACTTGTTTACTTTTTACACTAAAATTAAAATATCACAAATACTGAGGCGCTAGCAAAAGCTAGTAGCCTATAATTAATGACGATTCAATTTAACTCACACATCTCCCAAAATACCTCAGCATTTAAAAAAAAAACACAAAATTGCACTTTTAAATGCACTCATTGATACAAATCAATGGTCCGTAATTGAGCCTCACTTTTACAACTATCCTTTCCTACCTCCTACCGTTCCCTGACTCATCCATCTCTCAAAATACCTCAACATTCTTAAAAAAAACATCAATTCTATTTACCAATTTATACGAATCTGATGAAGAACGACCATAATTGTTTATAACCAGCAATATACTGAGTTGGGATCAGTTTCGTGGCAAAGCATTGGGTATGAATTGTTCTATTTTTTTTTTTGTTGTTTTCGTGTTTTGTTTCTGTGTACCTAATTGTTTTGTCCCGAATAAAATTTTCTGTATTTCTGTATTTCTGTATTCTGTATAATTGAGCCTCACTTTTACTACTATCCTTTCCTACCTCCTACCGTTCCCTGACTCACCCATCTCTCAAAATACCTCAACATTCTTTAAAAAACAAATTTTATTCACCAATTTATACGAATCTGATGAAAAACGTCCGAAATTGACCCTCACTTTTACTACTATCCTTTTCTACCACCTACCGTTCCCTGACTCACCCATCTCTCAAAATATTTCAACATTCTTTAAAACACAAATTTTATTCACCAATTTATACGAATCTGATGAAAAACGTCCGTAATTGAGCCTCGCTTTTACTACTATCCTTTCCTACTTCCCACCGTTCCCACTTTTCACAGTTCCTACATTTTACCGTTCCTACTTTTTACCGGAGTCGACCTAATTAAACCCGAGTACGATTATCCAAACACCACTAAAACTTCCTTCCATATTTTCCAGTTAATTAACCGTTCGGACTGACTACAGTAGTAACTGGCTTTATACAGTCCTCACAGTAGCTTAGTTCATGTATTTTTGATATCTATTGTTAAATTATTATGAAACCCTGAAACTACGATATAAATTGCAACACAAAAATATGTTGCTCGTTTTGGAAGTTTTAGATTGAACGTGGTTCATCCACCGTATGAGCGTAGCAAGAACACAACCCTTTCTAACCTAGGTTGTACGGCCCACTCTCGCTTGGTATTACAATTACAAATTATATAGTTGAACAAACTCTATAGATGTATCGTGCGAGCTCATGTATTACATTTAAGTATTGTCTCAACGAAGATGGTAATGTCACTTTCAATATTTAATATTCTGACTTAAGCTCCCTATTTTGAAATAAGCTTGATAATCATCCGATCGATCCCTGTGAGCCTTCTATGTTGGTTCGCCCTCATGAAGTGAAAAAAATTATTTCAACTTTAAAACTTCGAAAATCCCCGGGGCCCGATGACATCTCCAACTTAATGATTAAAAATCTCCCCCAGAAATGCATTGTCCTGTTGACAAAAATTTTCAATGCGTGCTTAATTCTATGCTATTTCCCTTCGCCCTGGAAAGTAGCAAAAGTCATAGCAGTACCAAAGCCTGGCAAAGAACCATCTGACCCGTCATCTTATCGACCTATTAGCCTCTTACCATGCTTAGGTAAGCTGTTCGAAAAAATCATTTATAAGCGACTGATGCTAACCTCTGACAACTTTTTCATCAATGAACAGTTTGGTTTCCGACAAGGACACTCTACAGTCCAACAACTAGCCCGGGTGGCCGAAACCGTGTCCCATAACCTCAATTCTAAACATTCTACGGGAATGTTTCTTTTAGATATTGAGAAGGCTTTTGACACAGTTTGGCACAAAGCACTCCTGCACAAGCAGATCTTACTTGGTCGTCCCATCCAGCTAGTCAAGTTGAATAGTTCCTACCTTTCGGACCGAAGTTTCAGAGTTCACGTTAACAAAAACTCATCTCTTCCAAAAACCGTTCCTGCAGGTGTCCCCCAAGGATCTATTGTAGGGCCCGTCATGTTTCTGGATTATATAAACGACATACCAATCCAACCGCGAACAAACATAGCTTGTTTTGCTGATGACACAGCTTCCTTCACCTCTTCTGCTGACGTAGATCTTGTCATAAGTCGTCTTCAGCTTTCTATTGACCTGCTTCAGGAGTACTTCAACAAATGGAAACTGAAGATCAACGAGTCTAAAACAGAAGCCATAATGTTCACCAGGAAACGCTCCCTACCATTACGGACATTAAAAATTGGCGGTTACACCATCCCCTGGAGCCGATCAGTAAAATACTTAGGTACTATCCTTGATAAAAAACTGAACTGGTCGGAAAACACGTCCAACCTGTGCATTAAAGGTACTAAGGCTCTAAATGCATTAAACCCTGTTTTAAATAGACGATCGTGTCTCAGCAGCCATACTAAATTACGGATATACCGCACCCTGGTTCGACCCTGTATCACTTACGCTTGTCCTGTTTGGAGCAGCACCTGCCGAACTAATATGAATAAACTTCAGGTTATCCAAAACAAAGCTTTGAAATATGCCTTTAAAACTCCATTCCTAACAAATCTAACCAAATTACACCGCAAAATAGGTCTTCCTAAAATTGACGCCTACGTTTACAACTTGTCAGAAAAATTTTACTTGTTCAGTAACCCATTAAATAAAAATCCCCTAATTAAAAATCTATGCAAAACACGAAATACTAACCTTACATTTATCGACAAATATAATCGGTACAAGTTACCACATCACTTATTCCTAGAGCGCTAAGAATAGACCGTGTCATACGCGCGTGTGTGCTCTGCCAGCGGGCGCCGCCGGCGCGCGCGCCACTCTCGCCCGTATTACCTGTCGGTATCGGGTGGGTGTGGCGCGCGCGGCACGCAGCGGCCCGCGGGCGCCACTCTCGACCGTATTACCTGTCGGTGTCGGGCGGGTGTGGAGTGCGCGGTCCGCGGCTGACCGCGCGTGCTCGTGTGTGTGACAAGTCCATGACAGAGTTCTTGTTGTTTGTTGTGAACTGCCAAGTGTTCTTTTGAAATGTATTATCGCGCCTACCTCCTTTGGTTAATTATTTACTAACTATCGAGTCAACATTAAAAATGTATTGTTTTACTAAAGCGTACATAAACTAATTTTCTTCCCTTCCGTGTCACGTCAGGAACAACAATATATTTACATGTTTACCTATTACGTAATAAATTCTTACATTATAAATGTTTATATGAGCCTGCGAGCTCGAAGAATATGTATCTGGTATAATCACTTCTATTGTACTACCAGGATTAATGTACACTGGTATTGTACTTATGTTTTGTTCAAAAATTATGGTAAATAAAGAATTTTTAAAACTGAAAAACTGAAACTGATAATCATCCACTGTCTAAGCGTACCAATCGTAAAATCCTTCCGTCGCTTGGTTTTACAATTACAAATTAATTGAACTGCCTCTTTACCTACATTTAAATCTATCATAAGATCGGATTCAAGACAAGACATTCTAATATATTCTTAAATTTTTCACTCCGTTTTAAGATCGATAACTGATGTACTGTGTGAGCGTTACGTAGCAAGGACACAACCCTCGCCAACCTAGTTTGTACGACCCGCCCTCGCTCGGTATTACAATTACAAATTAGTTGAACTAACTCGATAGATGTATGATACGAACCCGATGCGTATTTGACTACAATTACGTATGAGTATTTGTATTTGGCTGTAATGGCTCTAATATTAGGAGAGTTTGAAGAGGTTATGGAACTTGGTGTATGGGATATTGTTGTTGTAATTACTTTTATTCGACTTTTAGGGGTTGGTGGGAAACATGGAATTAGAACATGTTTTGTGTTTTTACTCCGAGTTGGTGTATAATATACCGACTCGTTTAGCTCTGAAAAAGGCAATATATAGAGATGTAAATGTAACTTTTACTGCAAAAATATGTTTATGTAATAAATCCACAATTTGTGAAATAAATTGGTGTTATACCTTGAATTTCTTCGAGCTTTAAGCTGAAAAACTCTTAACTGAGCTTTTCCCTTTCAATAAAATTGCTAAAGCGAATCTACCAATTAATAGAGCAAATTTGTAAAGTCCGTACTACATGGTAGAAAAAGCGGCCGAAACGAAGTTTAAACGGAAGTGGGTAGATAAGGCACACATAAGAGTGCGGAACAATAGAGACACATCACATCCGCTAAAGAAGACTAGTCAACCTTTCAAAGGTTGCAGATAACATATATGGGTATAGAAAAAAACCGGACAAGTGCAAGTCAGGCTCGCACATCGAGGGTTCCGTACAAACATATTGTTAAAATAATTAAAAGCCTGTTTTAGCATGTGCTAATGAAGTTATTTTATATGATACTCACTTTGAATTTTGAACCCATATTTTGTGAATTTTGAGGCCCTATTTTTATGTGATTTAAATATAATTGTACAGTTTTCAGATTTATTCCTATATGACCTATATGTGTACTCTGAGACAACGCTCTTCGCCAAATTTCATAGTTCTATGTCAACGGGAAGTACCCGGTAGGTTTTGATTTTTGTGAGCGTTAAAATATGCGTTTTTTTACGACATAAACGGGTCCAACTTTATTATACGGTAACTGAGAAGCTTTTTTTTACACAACTGCAAGAGTTCATAGGTTTACGTATATAGTTTAAATTTTAACTCGATATCTTTACGCGTTCCCGAGATAAAGAGTCTTGACATACACACAGACGGACAGACGGACAACAAGGTGATCCTATCAGGGTTCCTTTTTTGGCGTTTGAGGTACGGAACCCTAAAAATAAAACCACAAAATATCTGCTTCTATCTATTTTCATTCATTCATGAAATGGGAGAGGACGGATGACGACCAAAAAAAGTGTGGATGAATTGTGTAAAAGATGATAGAGAAAGGAGTTGATGATGAGATGACGTATGATAGAGTGAACTGGCGAAAGGAAACGTGCTGTGCCGAACCCACCTAGTGGGATAAGGGCAGGATTATGATGATCTAGTTTCATTGATATAAAGGAGAGCCCTTGTATCCAGCAGTGAACGCTCTTTAACATACAATATTATATTAAAATATAGGTACAATACAACAACACTTTATTGCCACCAGAAAAATAACGGAGTAACAAAGGAAACAAATTCAGAAAAGCACAAAAAGCTGTCTTATTGTTACAAGCTACTTTTTCCGTGTTTAGACGACAAGGACTGCGATGATGATAATGGTGTAATTACTTAGCCATGATTATAATGATGATAATGAAATTAAATCATGTATTAGGGAAGGTGGCCTAGTAGCTAAAGGGGTAGAAAATCCAGAATTAAACCACAAGAAGAAGAAATGAAGTAAGATTGATATTAGAACAAATATTCAAAGTTTTTTTTGGATTTGCACCCTTTAGATATAGGTTCTAAAACGCTCTTGAAAATTCTGTATGTAACTACGAAATTACTACTACATATTATTCTGTGGCCCATGGGCAGGTAGATACCGTTTCATAACTTCAAAGAAAACTCGAGTACCCTCATTTATATTTCACGAATAAAACGGTTCGTGGGACGTTTGTTTTAGTATCTACGGTCTATTTGAAGAGGTAACGTCGTATAAATAATATGTATAGAGGCGACGACTACATAATTTATTGCGTTATGATAATAGGAACAACTTGTTCAAAATTTTCCGTTCAAACAATTTGACTAGGACGTTTCTTTAAGCGTCCTAGTCAAATTAATATCTCGTTTGGCCTTTACCAAGCGAGATATTATTACTCGCTGTTAGAGATCGATGCATATTTTTCCCAGGGGTAAACAATAGCTAGACGGTACCTTTTAAAAGCAGTAAAACTATAGCGATAACCAGGTGCTAGTTTATTCCATACCGCCAAAGAATAACCTCTTATAATGTATGAAGTTTCTGAAAAAGGTTATCGTAAAGTTAATTGTTCTATTTTTCTATTGTTCTGTATTTCTACAAATTCTGTAACAATTTAGGAAGAGATAATAGAGTAAAGCCTTTCTAAAACTGTTATCTCAAAGGAAAAGCCGCCAGCGCAGCTGCGCTAATTGTTTTGTATTCATCAGCAGCTGTGAGAAGTTTTTGGGTAAAACACCACGGTCACGCGCACATTTAAAGTTTAGTTTAGATTCGGGACGAGTGCTGCCACCTGGGGCACCGTTGATAGAACGGAGCGCGAGTCCCACAAAAGCCCTTCTCTGGAGTGGCTTCCTGGTAGTCCGTTATACGCGCAAGCGCTGGCTGGTCGTTTAAATTCCGCATATTTGTGTCGCGTCCGTGTTTTTCGTGAAATTACGTATATTTGTTTGTGATATCGTAACCGCTAATTTAATTATTACTTTTGGACTTGTATCGTAGTATTAACATCTAATTCTTGTGACTATTTCAATTGTTTCTCCGTATTGTGTATAAAATATTTGTGCGTGCGTTATTAAACTGTGTAATTGAGAAAACTTGTGTTTTTAATACAATCACTTCGAATCCAAAAACCCGTGCGCCTGAATTACGATTCGCGTCGCTTATACATCTTCGAGCCGGATCTCGAAGTCGTGCGGTGTTAAAAACATGAGTGTTAAGAATGCAGTGATAACGCGAAGTAAAGCAAAGAAACAATTAGAAATGAGTGCGCAAAGAGGTGAAATTGCTGAAATAAGCATGCCTCGTGATATCATAAGCAGGCCGCCACAAGATACGCAGCATACATCAACACCTCCAACACCTTTACCAAGGACTTCCCTTTCTCGGCAAAGCACAAATGGTGAGCTTGCACGGGAAACTCAAAGTCAATGCTCTCGCTCAGCTCGTATCTCTTCAAAAGGTGAAAGGGAAGAAAAGGAGAAATTAAAAATAAAAGATCACCTCAAGATGATTTCATGGAAAAAACAATGTCTTAACGACTTAGAAATGCAGTTTTCAAACAGATTAAAGGAAATTAATAACTCATCATTGAGTCAACGTGGAGAAGACTGCGACGATAGTGAAACGGAACGAAATTCACGCACGGAAGAATGGGTCGATACTGTGTCTCGACATTCATCGTACGGCGGCGACCCGGCATATTGTGATGCAAATGCACTGAAACAGGTGCCTACATCGATTGCGCGAAATTACACGCATGAAAATAGTGCGACAGCTGCAAATCGCGAATCGGACGCATCCCGAGATGTGATTGAATTAAGAGCGCCGGCTGCGCTGGACTCTGCGCGTGTGTACAATAAAGTGATAGTGCATCGTGAGCTAAGTGTATCGCGAGACGTGTCGCCATCGGAGCGGCGCGTAGATAACGGCCCACGAAAGCATGTCGCTTGGCCAACACACGGGGAGCCAGCAACCACTGAGCCGGGGCCATTATCACGTCCAGCAGGAAAAGCATCGGCGGCTACCAAACCAGCCTTCATGGGTCCTGACTTACAGCAGATTACACCAGATCCTGTGGTGATGCACAAAAAGGAGTCAGGACAGTTGAATGGTGAAGGAAGGCGAAGAGAAGCTTCGCCAGAAGTGAGAGACCTAAAAATAAGTCAACGAACGTTAGAAGAGGTTCTCATAAATTTATCTCGTCCTATGCCCCGGCAAGCATATGATTTGCCACCTTTCGACGGAGACCCGGGGGATTGGATTTCCTTCAAAAATGCGTTTGAAGAAACGACGTCCAAGTATGGGTATAAAGCGCATGAAAATTTAGCTCGCCTCAGGGCAACCCTTAAAGGAGAAGCAAAAGATGCCGTGGACGACCTTTTACGGTCGGCTATAGACCCATTTGAAATCATGCGCGTCTTAGAAAATGAGTTTGGTCATCCCACTGAACTATTACAGTGCGCATTACGCAAGATAAGAAAACTACCAACGATGACGGAAAGCGGTCGTGAAATCAAGAAATTTTCGACAGCTGTGCGCAACTGTGTTTCGCTGCTAAAGCACATTCACGCTGAAGGATATATTAATAATCCGCAGATTTTTGGTGAGTTACTAGGAAAGCTCACACCAAGTCAACGAGCTCAGTATGGTGATTTTGCGATGAAGTTGGATAATGAGCCTGGCGTTGACTTGCGCATCTCACCATCGCTAGAAATTTTATCGAAATTTCTCGAGAAGTTGTCACAAGCCGCATCGTACTACGTACATGCAGATGTTAATTCTTCGACCACCGTGCCTGTGAAACATGATGCAGAATATCGCCGACATTCAAAACCGTCGCGTCAAGTGCACCACGTTAACGTGCAAAGCGATGTAACGGAAAAGTTCCGCCGCGACAACGGGTGTGTTTTATGTGATAAAAACCATTCGTTAGAAGAATGCAACAAGTTCTTGACTCGAAACGTTGCTCGAAGGTACGATATTTTGAAACGTTTCAAGAGATGTTATCTGTGTCTGCACCAAGGACACTATCGACGCGTGTGTCAAGCTAAGCAATGTGAAAAGTGCGGTCTTTCACATCACGTTCTGTTACACATAGATAACAATGGGAAGGTTGAGGAGGCGACAGAAAGTGTGACGAACTTAGGACAGCCTCAAGCTAAATCGTTGTTAAAAGTGATACCTGTAACGATAAAGGACATTAACGGTGAACGTAAAAATATTGTTTGTTACGCCTTGTTGGACGATGGTGCCACGGTGTCTTTAGTGGATAGCTCTCTGACTTACAACGTTTCGGGAGGTAAAGTGACGCCATTAGTGATACGTAGTGCGCGCGGACATGAGACATCGGACTTAAAATCTCGCGTTGTGACTGTAAACATTGAAGGACTTAATGGACAGTGTCATAAAGTGCAGTGCCGTACTATTCGTGAACTGAACCTGCCATCACAAACAGTGCCTGCAGCTGTGATGAAGAAAAACGCCCACCTTCGCAACCTGGGATGCGAGGAGATGCATGGGGCTAAGCCGCTGCTACTGCTGGGTCAGGACAACTGGGAGTTTCTCGTCAGCGAGGAAATTCGTCGAGGGAAATCCGGTAAGCCAGTTGCTTCACTGACTAAATTAGGATGGGTGGTTCACGGACCTATGATGGAAAATGCAATTGATAAATCGAGTAGTGAATCAGTAAACTGCATGGCGACTTTACTAGCCGATCGGCATGATATTGTTAAGACACAACTTGAGTCAGTAGCTTTAGATATCACTGAAGACCCGCGGAAACAACGTGACGTTGGAAAAATTGAGGAAATCGTAGACGTCACTAGTCAAAGCACTCCAGTCGGATATAGTTGCGAGGTAAGTTCGTTGAGGAAGTATGATTCACCATACGTACAAGAACAGATAGATAGCGAGGCGCTGGATAGACGCAGTAACAACAAAAACGCTTATTTAGAGAGCAGGAAATACGTCGCGAGTGTTGCAAAGGTGGAGCCCGGTGAAAAGAGTTCGGTAAGCGGTGATGGTTATACGCCAGGGAAGGGCGACGCTGAAAAACGCTATGGGGTCGTACATGGGGCTGATAGCGATCACGTCGACGTTCCTGACGGAGGAACTCTCGGGTATAACGCACACGCCGAGTCTGAAGATATCACCGACTCACCAAAGCCGCAAACGGATGGGCAAAAGATCGTGACGACAGAAGACGCTGCTCTAGGTATAGGTAAGCATAGAATAGAAACGGTCAAGCAGAATCCAGATAGTGGTCGTTTTACGCACGATCTCACTATCGAGGAAATACAAGAAGCAAAAAGAAAGACGTTTCATATTAAGACTAACGAGATTGGGCAACATCATAGGTGCGCCAGTGATGGCGAGATAAACAACACCGTCGTCTTACATCAGGTGAGTAGAAACGCAGATTTGGAATGTGAAATCGCCATTGTAAACTCACCTGTTTTATATGAATCTAGTTCAGATAAAAGTAAGATTTTGTTAAACATTGTAGGTCCAGAGAATCTAAATAAGCAAAGGTCAAGTGATAGTGACTGGCGCCGGTTTTCGTTGACGGAAACTCAGGCTGACGATACGACCAGCTTGTTCTCGCCTAACAATTGTAGTAAACGGTATACTGGCTCCACTCTCCTTCGTGATCCGCAGATACGGAGGACGTCACGTGCCGTCATCAATGCTACGGGTGAAGAGGCGGACCGCGCTCATCGGGCTGCTTCTACTACGTGCGCAGCTGACCCATCGGTTCGAGTCGAGTCGCACCGCTCTACACAAGCGTGTATGAAAACAGCACCGCTGCGACCGCGGTGCATTCTCATGCCTGTTGTCACTGACACGGGACAGGCAGAATGTGCAAAGTTACGGCCACCACGCGACGTCATCGGCGCGGCCGTAGGCGTTGAGCTATCACAACGGGAACCAGCTACGCTACGGACACAGCTACGAGACTTTGATCCTGCGCTCGGTTACAACTTGCTACATCGAGGAACAGAGCCACTAGCCGATGATAAAGTGATCAGCAGCGAAAGGCATCCTTCATTTACGGATTGCCGTTACTCGCTCAATACATCAGCCCTGCTTTACAAACAGGGTGATGCTGACAGCGGTGGCAAGGAGCAGCACTGGTTGATGAGTCGACAGTCGACAGATGGCTCCAGTGAAAGCCATATGAATCACTACGTGATGGAGCACTTTACACGCACCTCGAGAAACTACAGACAGCAACGTTTGCCCATCGAGCTCTACAGTGGTCGGCTGCGAAGACGCCGCCCGACTCTGCCACGACGAAACCGGTAGACTTGATGTAGGCTACGCGTGCCAGTGAGTGATAAAGTGAATTTGGACTTTGCACAAAGTGAAAATAAATAGTAGTGATTCACGTCAAGTAGTAATTAAGTGTGTAGTGTTATAGTAAGTTAGTCATACTTAGTTACGAAGCGGTGTACCATGGATTAATCCGTGTAGACAATTTTGTAACCTAGAATAAAGTTTCTTTTAGGCAATATTGTATCGTAGGTTCACGTAGCTTATAGACAGAATTGTAACTTAGTGAGTAGTTCCATATTTCTGTGTAGTATAAGCAATGTTTTAGCCTAGACTATAGACTAAGCCGTGACATTTCAACTGATGCGAGATTTCATGTACAGTAGTGTAATCGGTTGAACCCTTTTACAGGGGGGAAAGATGTTAGAGATCGATGCATATTTTTCCCAGGGGTAAACAATAGCTAGACGGTACCTTTTAAAAGCAGTAAAACTATAGCGATAACCAGGTGCTAGTTTATTCCATACCGCCAAAGAATAACCTCTTATAATGTATGAAGTTTCTGAAAAAGGTTATCGTAAAGTTAATTGTTCTATTTTTCTATTGTTCTGTATTTCTACAAATTCTGTAACAATTTAGGAAGAGATAATAGAGTAAAGCCTTTCTAAAACTGTTATCTCAAAGGAAAAGCCGCCAGCGCAGCTGCGCTAATTGTTTTGTATTCATCAGCAGCTGTGAGAAGTTTTTGGGTAAAACACCACGGTCACGCGCACATTTAAAGTTTAGTTTAGATTCGGGACGAGTGCTGCCACCTGGGGCACCGTTGATAGAACGGAGCGCGAGTCCCACAAAAGCCCTTCTCTGGAGTGGCTTCCTGGTAGTCCGTTATACGCGCAAGCGCTGGCTGGTCGTTTAAATTCCGCATATTTGTGTCGCGTCCGTGTTTTTCGTGAAATTACGTATATTTGTTTGTGATATCGTAACCGCTAATTTAATTATTACTTTTGGACTTGTATCGTAGTATTAACATCTAATTCTTGTGACTATTTCAATTGTTTCTCCGTATTGTGTATAAAATATTTGTGCGTGCGTTATTAAACTGTGTAATTGAGAAAACTTGTGTTTTTAATACAATCACTTCGAATCCAAAAACCCGTGCGCCTGAATTACGATTCGCGTCGCTTATACTCGCACTGTCAAAAACTTATCAGATTTCATGTAGAGTTAGTTGCTTGTAATTCTTCTAGTTCTAACTTTGCAATCTCTAAACTTTAGTCAAAATGTTATGGTTTGGCTTAATAATGTGCAGATGATGTTTGGAAAAATGTATTTAAAGATGTAAAATAACTAATGTAACTCAATATTAAAGAGCTTTTGGATTGTATCACTGAGCATTGTTATTTTAAATTTTTGCGATTTGACCAAATTATTAATTTGAAGACAGAAATTACAAAAAGAAAAAAAAGTAAAATTACTTTTAAGTATCAAAATCTCATAAATTCTGTACCATACCTGCCTTTCAATAGACCAGTTCAGCATAAGCTTACCCGTAAAAGGTGATCTCAAATATGCTAAAGCTGATTTTTAAATAATTTTTAAGTTTTTTTGGCATTGTCTCCCTGTAACTTAGTTTTTGGGGGCCCTTGGAATATATCACTGATTATTTGTTATTATTGCCCGCAACGAAAGGTTTTATTGTTTTACTATAATTAATTCTGATGTTCAAAAAAGATTTTCGAAAAATGCTTATCATAGAAGTGGTATTATCAGCCTTTGGATGGATAACAGCGGAGGGCATACTACTGAGCGCTACCGTAGCTCGTACGACACGTTATATTGTAGACCCCGGTTGCTTTAACCATTTAGTCATGTCAAAAGTCTTCAGGGGGCTTAAAAACTCTGACACCACCGGTCTATACGAACTTACCTATTTACTTTATGGACCTATGACAGACACATCTCTAGCTATTTACGTCTATGGGCGCAACTAAGAAACGTACCCTAACAAAAATACCTAACTAGGTCAGCGAAAGGCTACGTTGACAAGGTAAATACTGGGTGCTGGGACACTTGGCTTATTTCCAATGTGGACACCGATAATTTAAATAAAAAATTAAGTACCTAGCTAAAAAAACAAGAAAAAAAGAAAATTATCATTTGTATCGAAGCTGCGATTTCTGTCCCATTGTTTGAGACTGTGTCAGAAACCTATTCCACTTGCCACCATTGGATGGATGTGTGTTTGCATGTGTTTGACAGCGATCATAGAAGTTAAGCCACGTTCAGCACGGATTGATGACCGCGGGTGGCATTTACAACTGAGCGCTACCGTGGCTCGAATGACACGTCAAATTGAAGGCCTCAGTTCTTTTAGCCATTTAGCCATGTCAGAGGCCTTCAGGCAGGTTTTAAACTCTGAC
Source organism: Hypomecis punctinalis (assembly GCA_949316475.1). Classification (NCBI taxonomy): domain Eukaryota; kingdom Metazoa; phylum Arthropoda; class Insecta; order Lepidoptera; family Geometridae; genus Hypomecis; species Hypomecis punctinalis. Next base: position 7,419,874 of record OX438820.1, on the reverse strand, counting down.
ACCAGGTTAGCCAGCCTATACGAAATAACACTACCTAAACTATCGTTTTAATTTACATCGAAGTAGTAAAAAGCACTTTACCCGTACAAATATAAGAGTTGCAATTCCACAGAAACTATAAAACAAAGGCTTTACGTTTCTCTAAGTTAGGAAAACAAACGCACCCCTAATAATTAAAGAGAGCTCGAGATGTACGTTTCATTGGAGCGTTGTACCTACTTCAAACAACAATGTGGCCCAGCTCATATATTTTTCATGAATGAAAGCGTTTTGTTCTTGTAAGTATGGTCACAGTAAATGAATGTGTACAGTAGTACAGGAAAGACAACGGGGATGCTCTATTTAGATAGAAAAAAAAAACCGAACAAGAGGAGTCAGGCTCGCACACCGAGGGTTTCGTACAAATCAAGAAAATTTCACAAAATTGGGAAGTAAAATGTTAATCTATATCGATATTATACCTAACCATCGACAAAAAAGTTTTTTTTTGTTTCATTTTTCTCGTCATACATCGAAAATTACACATTGTTAAAATAATTAAAAACCTATTTTAGCATGTGCTACTGAAGTTCTTTTATATGATACCTTAGACATATGTTTTACTCACTCTGAATTTTGAACCCATATTTTGTGAATTTTGAGGCCCTATTTTTTGTGATGTAAATAAAAATGTACAGTTTTTAGATTTATTCCTATATATGTAGTCTGGAACAATGCTTCTCACCAAATTTCATAGTTCTAAGTCAACGGGAAGTGCCCTGTAGGTTTTGATTTTTGTGAGTGTTGAAATATACGGTTTTTTACGACATAAACGGCTCTAACGGCTCTATATTTCGGCTTTTGCGCAGCGTTCTGCGCATAGCTTCCCATCCGCCGATTTGTGTGGCGCTTAGTATAGTAGCATTACAGCAGTTAGCCAACTTCACATCCGACGACTTGTATAATTCTGCGAATATTGACTATCTGAATTTTGTTCGTGATAATATCAAAGATATTGAAAGTCTGTATGGTTGTTACACTGTGGCGCGGTGTTTCAGTATTTACGAGCATTCTGTGGCTGTGCGGGACGGGTCAGAGATGAAACAGTTTAATCTTTAGAGCTTATTATTTGGCCTATAAAGCATGAGGGCGTAATTATGTGGTTTTTGTACGCTTGTATTGTTATTTTCGAGTAAAATATTTAAATCCTACTAATATTATAAACGCGAAAGTTTGTGAGGATGGATAGATGGATGGATGTATGTATGGATGTTTGTTACTCTTTCACGCAAACACTACTGAACGTATTGAGATGAAACTTTGCAATAATATAGCTTATATATCAGAATAACACATGGGCTATAAATTATAATGATATTGTGTCAAAAATCAAAATATCATGCGCCGCGGGTAAAAACTAGTAGGCTATAATTTATAATGATATGGCGTGAAACGAAGTTCACCGGGTCAGCTAGTAATTCATAAATTATGAAATTTTGTAAAAGAAATAGTGTATTCACCGTATCTTAAATATCAAAAAACGTGATAACTAGAAGTAAATAGTACTTTATAGAAATAGTATTTGTTCTATGAAATATAAGACTATAATAATTACCTAATGTCGCTCTATTACGTTTTATTATTAATAATATCACATACTTATTTCAATAATACATAATTATACCAACTCAAAATAAGTACTATGTTATCTGAACGAGTTTTTACGATATTTTGACGCGTTCCACTTTAGAATATAGCCTTGGCCAAAAGTATTAGGCACCTTGTATTTTCACTCTATTTTCTAAACTAATATCACTCCTTTTTGACATTTTTAACAAAATTAGGTGTCAATTTAATCACATCAACAGAAATGAAAGCTTGTTTACTTGTTAGAGTCCAGAACACAAGTGACCAGACATTGACTGATAAGACCGAAAGAAAACCGAATCCTTTGTTTTCGGTCACCAGGTGTTTTATGACCTTAACAAAGAGCCGCTTGATATTCTAACAAGTTATTTATGACTCCGGTAACTCAATTAAGATAAGCAATTAGTTATTGGTTAAGTAGTAAACATGCATTTTGTTTTTTTAAAGGTGCCTAATACTTTTGGCCAAGGCTGTAAAACGGAGACATATCTACGGAAACTACTATATACTAAGCGCCACACAAATCAACGGATTATAATTTAGGCGCAGATGAAGAATATAATATGGGGCTTCTTAATCGATGATATTTTTTTTTAAACTTTTTCATTGATAAATTAAGGCCGAAGAAGTCTTCGCCCTTAAGTTTTCAATAGATATTTGACCGACAAACCACCGGAGGAGGTTTACAATTCGACGCGTATATATCTTTTTATGTATAACCACGCATAACTTTTTTTATAGTGGTCCGATTTCAATATTTTTTTTTATTGGAAAGAGTATACTTCGAAATTAGTCCCATTAAAATTTTATCGAAATCGGCTTAGCCATTTTTGATAAATCAACAATAATGTGAAAAATGCTCCATCGATCCGTGCGAAATATTCGCGAATTCTGTACACGGGTGAAGTCGGTCATGCTATTTTTTGCAAAAAAAATAACCCTTTAGGTATCCAATGAAATACAAACTCACCTTTGATATAAACTGATGCCTCAGCCTCGATCTCAGGGTAGCCATCGACACTGGCCTTGCAGAGGTACCGTCCAGAAGTGTGGGTGTCCACGTTCAGGGTCAGGTTTGGAGTTCTTCCGACGCGCTGTGAGCAAACAAATGTTAGTCATATATATATATATATGGCCTATATTACCAGTATACCTACTGCGTAAACTGGTAATATAGGCCAAATTAAACACCTTGGCGGCTATTACCTATTTACTTGGGATTTGAAGACATGCACATTGTACTTTAGCGGGAAGACAGAGTACCTAAGGCAAAGCGTTACGCATTCTGGCTGTTCGTATAAGGCAGTCATTCTCAAAGTGTGTTCCGCGGACACTTAGGGTTCCGCAAAGCCTCTGTAGGGGTTCTTCGAGAATACTGAATAAATGAGAAAAATAAAAACAAAAATAAATTTCAGTGACTCTGAAATATTCCAAGATGATATTTGAAGTATTGGGCCAATATTACTGGGCTGCACTTAAGGGAAGCTTCTATTGAGACATTTTACCGAAGAACCAAGTGCAAAACTTTTTTTAAAATTTTTTAAGGGCTTCATCTAATATTTTACTTTTCAAAAGGGAAACCCTTTTCACCGAAAAAGTTTGAGAACCACTGGTATAAGGAATATGAATTCGTAACGCATAGTTCTAACGCGCGGAATGTCCACCATAGTAGGGTGGCAATTTGGTTGCGTCTGTCTAGCCGTACGATGAAGAAGAGGAAAGGGGCAGGTGTGACCAGATTGTGCAACCCCTGGGCGCACTCTCCGAAGTATATCGAATGGAAAGCTGATAGACACTCCACATTACGTCAATACTCGAGACTTTGTAGATGCGTTGTAATGTTATTTTTAAGCTTTCACGATTTGAACACATTAAATTATTATTTACAACGGGACTAATCGCGCACTAAATTTCTATCCATCCATCCATCCATCAGCCAAAGGACGTCCACTGCTGAACATAGGCCTCCCCTATGGATCTCCAATAAGACCGGTTGGAAGCGGCTTGCATCCAGCGCGATCCTGCGGTCTTAATGAGGTCATCCGTCTACCTTGGGGGTGGATGTCCTACGCTGCGCTTGCCAGTACGTGGTCTCCACTCTATAACTTTTCGACTCCACCGGTCATCAGTCCTCCGCGCTACGACTATGTGCCCTGCCCATTGCCATTTCAACTTGCTAATCCGTTGGGCTATGTCGGTAACCTTGGTTCTTCTACGGATCTCCTCATTCCTGATTCGATCCCGCAGAGAGACTCCGAGCATAGCCCTCTCCATAGCTCGTTGGGCTACTTGGAGCTTACTAATAAGGCCCATAGTGAGAGACCACGTTTCTGTGCCATAAGTCATCACTGGCAACAAATTAACGAGATAAATAAATACCTCCTCATCCCGACGTTTCAACCGAGTTGCATCACGGGCAATCTACCCGTGTCCACGATCGAATCTTATTATATATGACGGAGTGAGACAGCATAGCTGGTTTTAGTTGAAAGCAATAGTGATGATTTTAAAGTGGGTATCACCCGAATGGGGTCGCACGTGGCAACACTGCATGCTTGTGTCGGAATGAAATAACTTTGACAGTTGACGTCATGCCATTCCGAGCGCGAGGCGGATTGCACCCGTGCAAATCCATTGACTTTGAAATCGGTTTCCATCCTCGATAATTCTTGTTAAATTGATTACGAAGTGATCCTATGTCAATAAAACCACCCGCTGCAGTAGTACAGAGTGTTTATTTTGGTGAGATGGACAACTGGAGACCGCCGGCGAGCTGTACCAATGAATGACCCACAAATAACGATGTCGGGTGATTGAGACGATCACTCTCAGACCCCGACATATATAATAATAATGCGTTGTAAGTTTTGATGTACAAAATAAGCCCCTAAAAGGATTCTAATTAATTAAGAATAACCCTGTATGCTATAGGGTTTATTATACTGTTATATATTATTACTAGTTTTAAACAACTAGTACGTAGATACATCTAGTTTGTTTGCCCTAGAACGGAAAGTGTGACGTAACATTGTTTCAATCCAATTTATGTAGTTTATTACTGACAAACAAACAGTACAAACTTTCAACGCACGGTCTGATGAATTTCAATTCCCTTAGCAACGAGCAGCTTATTGATTGAAGTTACGAATTGAATGTATAGCTTGTTAGAACTAAGTTATATAGGTTGAGTAATAGACAACGTGTTTGAAAAATTATCTAATTGAATATCTATTTAAAATCTAAATCTTAATTTTTATAATTCTGTACTGTATCTGTACCAGCCTTTTTAATAGTCCACTGCAGGACGTAGGCCTACCCACGAAGGGTGATTGGGCCATATCCACCACGCTGGCCCAGTGCGGGTTGGTGGATTAACATACGCCATCGAATTTCTTCTAAGGACGTACGCAGGTTGCCTCACAATGTTTTTCTTCACCGAAAAGCCAGTGGTGTGAAATTCAGTACTTCCAAGGAATTCATTGGTACGGGACCGGGATTTGAACCCACGACCTCACGATTGTAAGGCGGGTGCCATTACCACAAGACCACCACGGCTCACATTTTTTTTTAATAATTATAGTAGTATAATGATTTTAGGGTTCCGTACCCGTAAACGGTAAAAACGGTACCCTATTAATAAGACTCCGCTGTCCGTCCGTCTGTCTGTCTGTCACCAGGCTGTATCTCATGAACCGTGATAACTAGACAATTGAAATTTTGACAGATGCTGTATTTCTGTTGCCGCTATAACAAAAAATACTAATAACAAAATAAAATAAATACTTTAATTTATTGTCAGGTACAGTACGGTACCCTTCGTGCGCGAGTTCGACTTGCACTTGGCTGATTATCTATTTTCTTTTCAAACCTCACTTATTATTATTGTAGGTATAATATTATTGATTTTAGACTTTTGCTGTCTTTACAAAAGTAAGAGCATTTCACGTACTCTACATTTCAGATGACAGATGTCAAACGTCACTTTTGTGACGTTTGACATCTAATAAAAAAATATATATAAATAAAAAAGTGACTAATTATTACTGATAAAAACACAAGTTTAACAAAATAATACAATGAAGCGACATGACTTTTCCGCGTTCCCGCCAAAACCTCCCATAAAGATGTCTCATAAAGATAGTAATGGTCAAGAATCGTCGTCGGATGTAGATAAATCATTTTTAAGTTTGACAGCTGTCACTTCAACACCTGTCATGTACTCTAGTATGAATTCTATATGACAGCTGTAACTTTCATACCTGTCATATTCGACCTGAAGTTAGATCTGAAAAATCTACTATTAGACTGTTTGGTAGTATTATGGGAAGAAAATGTTACCCGTGGTAGTTACTGCTAGTAAAATCTTATTTTTCTTCTCAAGCCCGCTGCTAGTTTTACCCGTATTCAGTTTGCTGACAAAATTACTGTACACGGGGGTACAAATAAAAGTCTGATTTCTAGTAGGTATACAGTGATTTATTGGCATTGAACCGAGGATACACAAACAGTTTTTGAATCGAGGCACCTTAGATGGCGAGAAGCGAACAACATCGCGATTTAATTTTACCACTAGCGCCATCTAGGGAGTGCGTCGTATAACTCATAAAAGTATGATGTGCAATTTACGTGAACAATTACCTACCACGTTAATAGGGTAGTTGACTTGTATTGAATTAGTTAAAAGTATTAAAATTACTGAATTCTGCAATTAATTATGATTCGTAAACTGAAAAAGATAATTAGGGTTGGGTAATCCAGTTCAGAGATATAAGCTAGTAAATATTTTGGCAGGGATTAAAAGGGGATGCTGTATCCCTTTCCCATAAAGCATAACATAGTATGGCAAATATACGTAATTGATTTTTTGTTTCTCATGATTGCATAATTTAACTGAGATACTCGTAAGTTACTGATTGTAGTTATTCTTAAACAATTTATGTTGTTGAGTGCCTTTAAATGTTTGAAATTGAAAGTGAATTATTGTAATATTTAGATGACCTGTAACTAATTGTTATTAATAAAAAGTATGAGTATGAGTATATGACACTTACGGGCCGTGACGCCATATTCTGCCATAAGGCGCTCTTTGTCAAGCAAGAAAATAAAATTTTTGTAACTTCTTCATTTCTAAGTTGATTTAATTTTTGTTTTCAACTACCCTAGCCCACATGGTTACGCGCCTTACGTTGATCGTACTAGGAACGTGTCAGGCAAAATATATGATTTATAAATAAAGCCGTGTACTCACGATATTCTGGTCCTCTTCATAGTGCAGCCACCTGATTTCAGGAGTGGGGTAGCCGTCCACGTCACAGCTGAGAGTGACACTTGTCCCGATTTCCGCCTCGACGTCCTTCGGGTGGTTCCGGAACGATGGCGCGTCTGAATACGATTTATGATTTTAAATTCATTGTATTTACTTTGAAATATAAATTTATTTTAACCTACATATTTTATTTCGAGATAATAGGCATGGCGACTAGGTAAGAAATCATTATTATAATTAGTCCGTGACTCAAAAAATATTGAACACATATTTTTTCTTTTGTCAATTAAACAACAAATGACAAAGATAAACCTTGTTAAAGCTTGGGAGTGGGGGTCGTGACGTCATTTCTTACAGAAGTCTAGACATTTGTACGGCACTTGTGACGTCACGCGGAACTTTAACAGGCTATATCTTTATATTTTTTTTGTTTAATTGACAAAAGAAAAAACACGTGTCTAATATTTTTTGACATTTTATCAGACGGACTAATTATATTTTTTTAGTCATCATGGCTGTTCCAAGTTTGATCTCAGTATAGTGGTTGATTCAATTATAGATATACCAGTGTGCTACCAGTGATAACTTACAACACAAAAACGTGGTTTCTTGCTATGTGTCTTTATCATCATCATCATCATAATTTCAGCCATAGGACGTCCACTGCTGGACATAGGCCTCCCCTAATGATTTCCAATAAGACCGGTTGATAGCGATTTGTATCCAGCGCGATCCTGCGGTCCTAATAAGGTCATCCGTCCACCTTGTGGGTGGACGTCCTACGCTGCGCTCGCCGGTACGTGGTCTCCATTCGAGAACTTTTCGACCCCATCGGTCATCAGTTCTCCGCGCTATGTGCCCTGCCCATTGCCACTTCAACTTGCCAATCCGCTGGGCTATGTCGATAACCTTGGTTCTTCTACGGATCTCCTCATTTCTGATTCGATCTCGCAGAGGAACTCCGAGCATAGCCCTCTCCATGGCTCGTTGGGCTACTTGGAGCTTACTAATAAGGCCCATAGTGAGAGACCACGTTTCTGTGCCATAAGTCATCACTGGCAACACACACTGGTCGAAAACTTTCGACTTGAGGCACTGAGGTATGTCGGACGAAAATACGTTACGCAATTTTCCAAACGCTGCCCATCCGAGTTGGATTCGGCGATTGGCCTCTTTCTTGAAGTCTATGTGTCTTACTAATTAATAATTAATTAATTAAGCCGTGGTGGTCTAGTGGTAGTAACATCCGACATGCAATCGTGAGGTCGTGGGTTCAAATCCCGATCCCGTATCAATGAGTTTCTGTGGAACTTATGTACGCAATTTCACATCATTGGCTTTTCGGTGAAGGAAAACATCGTGAGGCAACCTGCATACGTCCGTAGAAGAAATTCGATGGCGTATGTGAATCCACCAACCCGCACTGGGCCAGCATGGATATGGCCCAATCACCCTTCGTGGGTAGGCCAACGTCCTGCAGTGGACTATTGAAAAGGCTGGTACAGTCTTATTAATAAAGATGGCTGCACGATCATTTTATGTAAAATATACAATAAATAAAATCATTTTATCCACTTTTAATGTTAGTTATCAATGTCAAAAATTCATACCTTGTTTCCACTTCTACAGTATAAATTGTCAAAATGACCATTTGTATCTTTGCCGTGCTAGGGGTGCAGGTTGGAGCGATAACCGCATTTTGTTTTTGACAACAGGATCGCGTCAAGCTGCTTTTAAGCTGACGCATTGATAAACTATTGTTTCGAAAATTCTCCCTTTACTCGGACAAATTTTACGCGGTCGCGCTCGACGAGATCGCGCCAGAGCGGCGGGCGGCAGTGAGTTTTTAATTATTTACTCATAATCGACACAGTAAAAAATAACTTCTCGGTCTATTTAATAGAATAGCGGTCTGGCTATTTTATTCGTAAAAATAATGGGCTGTTGTCGCTGATAATTCGGAGCATTCGATTTATCAAACTTTTTTTGGTGAGAAATTTGTAATTTTTTGTTTTTAATAAAACCGGTTACTTTTCAAAATGTTGTCCGGTTCATTAAATTTTTAAAGAATTTCTCTTATCTCTGATATTTTTTAAATTTGAATCAATACAATAAAATCGTCTTCTTACATTGCGCATTCAAAAGTAGTCGTTATCGTGTCTCTCGGCCCGATGCCTCGTTTTAATCGATTTTATTGGACATCTACGGCGGAACCCAGGTCTAGCAAAAATTGACAGACTTAACTTTTCTTATAGAAAAGACCCGTAATCAGCACAGATGCAATTTAATAGAGATCCTAATAACCTAACAACAACTTGTATAACTTAGTATTTATTCAGAGTATTTTATTCGAATAAAGCTTTTTAGGGTTCCGTACCCAAAGGGTAAAAACGGGACCCTATTACTAAGACTCCGCTGTCCGGCTCTCTGTCTGTCTCCAGGTTGTATCACATGAACGGTTAAAGTTAGAACGTTGAAATTTTCACAGATGATGTATTTCTGTTGCCGCTATAACAACAAAAAAACAGAAATAAATAAATGTTTAAGAGGGCTCCCATACAACAAACCTGAATTTTTAGCAGTTTTTCGATCGATATTAGTAACGGCAAAGAATATATAATAATACTACGTATAGAACGGCCACTCGTTACCCCCCACGCGTTTGAGTCTTCCTCACTTCCACCCCGCGTCAGGACTCGTGAAATTCACTCTGCGCGCGGGTTGCACAGGCCGGTGATTTCGACTACAAAAAATACAGACTTACAATGGGGAAGACGTGTGCTGTTTATGGCTGTTCTACAACAATTCGCGACAAGATATCATTTCATTATTTCCCTAAAGATATAATAAGGTACCTTATTTACTTTTAGTAGGTAGATAATATTGTTATAAAAATTATGTCATTCAAATTTAGTTCCTTTCTCTTGATAATTTGTTTCAAATAAAATAAATCGCTTACTTTTAGTTACAGTGCTGTCAAATTATTATGAATTCATTATACTTTATAAGCACTAGAATGATATTCATTTTTGTAAATTTATTTCGCATCTAGCTCACTTCCGCATGAAAGTATGGCGGATCGGTCGTAAAGTACGCCAAGATAATTCTGCGCGCGGCCAAAATTGGGAACTAATTCAATGCTGATAGAGAATTCGTAATGCTACCAACATAACGTACGTAGCGCCGCTACTTGCGCGCATAATCTCTCGTTCGCTCGTCGTGCTGATCACAGATAGAGTTGCCATGGGCGTGAAAATACTAGTTATCATCGTAACGCAACTGTTACAGAATATCGGTATTGATATGCAATGTATTGTTTCGCGTTAACACATACATACCTAGTAGATAAGTGCTAATTTGTATTTGTATATTTTCTGTAAATAAACGAACATGTATATAACATTGAGTTAATATGTACAGTCCTATAATTTGTAGTTATTTTTTCTACATAAATACTAATACTAAATATTTTTTCATACATAAAGAATTAGATTTTGTTAATCTCACAATAAATGACAAAGATAAACCTTGTCAAAGTTCGGGAATAGGGAGTTATACTTTTCTTTTTTATTTTTGCTTTTCGCGAAGATGATTTACATAAGACAAAATGTTTGGGACGTGCGTTGTACGGGCCCACGTCCGCGCCCGTCCTGAGCCCGCCCTGTCCTTAATCATACCTCAACGAGCTATATTATTATTCATTAACAATTTTTAAATCATTGTTTTGAATAAATATTTAGTGCTACTTAATTGACATCAGAAAAAAATCGTGTCAAATATTATTTAATAATTATCTATCTAACGGACTAATTATATTTTTTTGTCATCAAGCCAATTATACCTTTTACAAAAAAATCTTCTAGACATTCTCAAAAAATCTTTTTACTAAGATTTGTCTCAAAATATCAATATTTATTGAAAAAAACGACCTCTGCAAATATGCCTAAAATTCTAATATTATATTCTAAAAAGTCGACAGAGACACCGAAAAAATACCGTTTAAAATTCTAGATTCTCATCACACTGGCACAAGACATGCCAACAAGACAAGACATGACATACTGTACGTAGTATTATTATATCTTCTTTGATACATGTTAAGCTACTAAGAATATTGTGATAAACTTTTAGAACCTCCTTTTTTGCGTCAAGGGTTAAAAATATTTTTTGCAATTATTCGGAAACATTGCCAGAAACAGTTATAAAAACCAGAAACGATCCCGCAACCGCTATTTAACCAGTGAGGGGCCTCACTAGCGTAGGTGTATGAAATATGAAATTAGGGACTTCCCTCAGTTGGCCATCGGTCGGTGCGTTGAGCGCGTCATTTACTTAATCGTTAATTACTAAGTATATCTTTTGTTTAAATTATGGGATGATTTTACAAATATACATAATCGTGTGTGTGCGTATATGAACACGCACACACACGATTATGTATACTGGATACTTCAACAATATGTGAGAAAATTAAGGGAATTTCGTAACAGTGCCGTGTTTTGGTTATGTTCTACGTAGGTAAATGAGTGATTTCATCGAAATAAGTGTATGTACGATTGTATGTGAAACCTGCAGCGGCTAGTACATCGTATCAGTACTCACAAAACTTCTTGGTAAGTCAGAATTACAATTCATACGGTTGACATGGGTCGTTGACAACCATAGGCGTTCTACACACAAATACCCGTGTAGCGTTCGTGCGTATGTGTAGTGTCTGTGAATAAATGTACTGTTGTGTGCGTAAGACAGCAGATTTTGTATGAAGAATCGCGGAGTGTCCGGGCTGTGGTAACGGTGACAGGTATTTAACTAAATGATATGTGTACTCACAAATCATTTCACAATAACTATTTTATAACTATTTCACAATAACTATTTCAAAAATAAATAGTTAAATAAAAGTTAAAAAAATATTAATAACGGCAACAGGAAGATGCTTTAAATATGCACATAATATTAAGTCGTATATTCCCCACAAAAATAAATAATTAAAATAAAATAAAATATATTATTAAAAAGTGGACGGATGACGTGCTGGATGCAAGCCGCTTCCAACCGGTCTTATTGGAGATCCATAGGGGAGGCCTATACCCAGCAATGGACGTCCTTTGGCAGATGAATGGATGGATGGATGGAAAATATGTGTATATTAAGGGGGGCTTCCATACTGTACGAAACCCTTCGTGCCAGAGTCCGGCTCGCACTTGGCCGATTATTGTTCTTTACAGTGCGGCAGAACAAAGACAGTATGAGCAATACTAAATCAGAATCGTCTCAAGCGAGGTTATTAACATTATAATCACAATCATAATTCTTATTTAAAAGCGATTTGAAACGGCTTCTGTTATTTACGATCTATTTATCAAACTAAATATTTTTGTTTGAAAATAATAAGCTACTATATCTTGTGGTTATTATCTAAATGTCATAATAATTTAATATTTATACCTCACACCCTCGGGGATAAAACGGTTCGTTATAAAGTTTTTAATATTTATTTGGTTTGTGTGACTGCGGGCGTTGGATGTATTTATCAATGACGTAGAGTTAGAAAATTTATTTCCGTTTTACTTCAGTCATTAGACCTGTAATTATATTTTTATTAGGTTTTTTGGAGAGTACATAAGTAGTTTGATCAGCACCTCTATCATAAAAAGCAGGTTATAGGTCTTTCCACTATTTTCTCTCCTCAAAAAGCAAAGTATAATTTGACAGCTGACATTAAAAAAGCGAAGAAAATGGTTGCGGTACTAAAGCTGCTGTTTTTTTATGACGGGAATGACTTATCTGACTTTATTTACACAACTGTTTAGCTACCGAAGGACTGCTAGATACTTGGTTAAGCAATATTATTCATTTAGCATTAGCTAAGTTAGATTAAGCTAAACTTTAGGCGGCAACTACTAAAGTTTAGCTAAATGAAAAATAGCTAAACTGCTCAGTAAATTCATTTTTTTCAGTGTTAATTTAATATACTTTACTCTATTCTTTTATATTCTCTTATTTGGTAAAAAATAGTTCAGCTTACATGTAATCTCCAATGTCTCTGTTTCTTCGCTTTTCCCAACATCGTTGTAAACCGCGCATTTCACCGTGGCGTCGTGGTATTTTCTGCTAACGTTGTAGATTTTCTGCAAAATAATATAATTTAAGAATGGCACATATTATGGCTTTTCAGTGCAGAAAAAGAAAACTTTTAGGATCCACTGGGCCAGCGCAGCGCCTAATAAAGCTCTAACGTCTATATATAATTATGCCTATCTAGGCATATATGTTCAGTAATAGATCACAGTATAAAAAGCCGTGGAGGTCTAGTGGTAATGACAGTCGCCTTACAATCGTGAGGTCGTATGTTCAAATCCCGGTCCCATACCAATAATTCTTTGCAATTTATGTACAAATTATCACACCGCTGGAACTTCGGTGAATGGAAACATCGTGAAGAAACCTCCATACGTCCGTAGAAGAAATTTGATTGCAAATGTGAATCCACAAACCCGCACTGGATCAGCGTGGTAAATATGGCCCAATCTCCCTTCATATAGGTAGGCCTACGTGGACTATTTAAAAAGGCTGGTACAGGTACAGTTTCTACGGTTAGTTATCTTTCATTTGATCGTTAAACAAATTATAAAGCTACTACCGTTGGCGAAATTCCAATAAAATAATCCTATTTAAGTGGCACTTAAAGGCAAAACTCAAATGCAGTGGTTCTAAAGCCGATGAATCATTCATGTTCGTTACGCGGTAATGCGCCAAGTGGTGAGTGAATGAACGATGGAGTGATTTCGATTACGTCATTAATTTGAAGTGAATGAACTAATTAAGGATAGAAAGAATCAGCTATTCCATTGAAGTCACGGAATTGAAGTCGTTGAAGTTGGATTGATTTTTTATGTGGTGCCAGTGACATATTTATGGACAGATTGTCCTGGCGCAGGCTCATTAGGAGAGCCGACCCCACCTATACTCTATAAAATTTAACTTGATCTCTGCGACAGTGGCATTGACATAGAAGATTGTCATTTTTAGTGTTGAGATAGTGGTGGAAAAAATCGATTTTCAAACAATGTTGTAATGAAATCGAATGAGTAGTTGAAGGTGATAAATTGGATTTTATGTACTTACTATTATTTAAGATCAAGTATGTACACATGTAAATAATGTTATGATATCAATTAAATACTCATAATAATGTAACGATAGTATTTATCGACGTTTTTCACGTTTATTATCGATGCTAATGTAACATATAATTGGGTTTAATTTGATTACACATGTAAAAATGTTATGATATTAAAATATACAATCAAATTAATGATAAATTAAGTTTTATTTAAAATATCGTTAGTATAAACTATCGATATTTTAAATAAAATTCTATCTAAAACTCTGTGGTCACGATCATTAGTCGCCCATCACTAATCGGCATGCCCATAAAGTATGACATTGACAGGTACTGTCTGTACTATTAAGAAATTCAGGACTTCATAGGCGTGATTTTTCTGACAGCTGTCGCAGAGATCAAGTAAAAATTTTATGGAGTATAACGTAGGAATGAGCAAAGAAGAAGAAGAAGAAAAATGTGACATATTTATGTTGACATGTTATACATATACAGGGTTATCTAGAAGTAGGTGATATAGACCATCATTATGAACAACTTTTACTATGGAACCAATCCGGAATTTGAGAAAAAAAGCAGTTTCATACATTTTGCTAATTGCGAGTTGCAATTTTGTATGGCAAAGCTGTTTTTTTATTTCGAAATTCGGGTTAGTCCTATAGTAAAATTTGTTTATAGCAATGGTATTAATCACCCCTTTTTGGCTTAATACAAGGCAGACAGATAACCCTGTACATGAACCTAGTTTACTGCTTTAGAAGACTTTTAGGTACCAGCGAATCAGAATTTTTTGCCCCGGTGCTAACTAATATTTGTAAGTAAGTCACTTTTTACTTTACCTAGTGTTGATAAAGATTTAGAATATTCTAGAACATTACACTGTACTTAAATATAATTTTAAGGTTTGCCTACTATTTATTACCACACCAGACTGTGCTAGGAATGCATCTCACAAAAAAGGTTCCTTCCGCTATCATCCTTCGTGGGGATGCCCACGTTCTGCAACGGACTATTAAGCCGGAAACATACTATCGGAGACGGCTGACGGACGCGACTGACAGCCGCGACTTAGCAATGTGCACAATCTTAAAACATCCGGTGTTCCAGATCGCTATCGGACGTCCGAACGCTCAAGGTCGTCCGAAGGTGACGTCCGCGACTTATGTCCGATAGTGTGCACGGCTCAGTGTACTTTCATAGTCTTGATACCTATCAGTCGCGGCTGTCAGTCGCGTCCGTAAGCCGCGTCCGATAGTATGTAGGCTGGTACAGTACAGTATGCCCACTAGAGTCTAGTGGGCATACTGTACTGTACCAAAAGAACGGTATAGTGACTAGACCGTTCTTTTAAGGACCAATACCTTGTCATACACAGAGCGTTTGGGCACCGACAAAATATTCTGTTGATGGTACTTAGTTAGCGTTTTGCCTTATTTTCCGGGCACGACAAGTTCCTAGTACGGTCATGGTATACAGGGCTATAAAATAAAATAAAAATATACAGGGTTACTGGTAATAAATTAGCATTCTTTTAGGGGCTTATTCTGTACATCAAATCTAACATTTTTTGTTCTGCGACTTTTGTCAAAACAAAAAAAAAAAACAGTTCCATACATATTGTCGAGGGTGAACGATATTTTTCTATGGAGCAGCTGTTTTTTTATTTGTTTTGGCAAAAGTCGTTAAACAAAAAATATTAGTTTTGGTGTACAAAATAAGCCCTTAAAAGGATGTTAAATAAGACCTTGTATTGTATGAGTAAGCAGCCACTTTTATGCTTACCAGTTCAGTTGTGTTTCCGCTGATGAGTTCGTCGTTCATGAACCATTTGTAGGTCAGGTTTGAAGGGTTGGCGTCCGCATTGCACACTGAAAATGGAACAAGTATTACTCAAACATAATTAGAACATATTACCATATTATAAGTATCGTCAACTGCATGAGCTTCCATTTCCATTTCTAATAAGATCGATGGCAAGCGGCCTCTAACCTCTTCGTGCCGTTTGATCAGATCTTGGACGTACTATATTTTTTGTAGATATCCTATGATACAATTATGTTTTTAGGGTTCCGTACCTCAAAAGGAAAAAACGGAACCCTTATAGGATCACTTTGTTGTTCGTCTGTCTGTATGTCAAGGTTCTTTATCTCGGAAACGCGTAAAGATATCGAGTTGAAATTTAAACTATATACGTATAAGTATATCTAAGGTATCTTGCAGTTGTGACAAAGAAAAACCTCTTAGGTATCGCATAAAAAAGTTAGAGCTTTTTATGTCGCAAAAAACCGAATATTTCGACACTCACAAAAATCAAAACCTACAGGGTACTTCCCGTTGACATATAACTATAAAATTAAGTGAGAAGCATTGTCTCAGAGTACACCTATAGGAATAAATCTGAAAACTGTAGATTTTTATTTAAATCCCCAAAAAAAATAGGGCGTAGGTTCACAAAATATGGGTTCGAAATTCAAAGTGAATAAATTGTATCATGTTAGTCTTAATTAGCACATGCTAAAACAAGTTTTTAATTATTTTAGCAATGTGTACTTTTCGATAGATATCGAGAAAAGTTATTTTTTTTTATAGTATAGAGATTTTCACAACTTACTTCCCAATTTTGTGATTTTTTCTGGATTTGTACGGAACCCTCGGTGTGCAAGCCTGACTCGCATTTGTCCGGTTTTTTTCGTATTTAACTATGGGAAAGGTTGGAAAACTCTACAAATAGGAAATGGTTTTTTTTTTTATTACGAGAAGGAATATATTTGACCATCCTTTCGTAGACTTATAGTACTTCTTTAAAACTTTTGATGCCAATTACTATTTAAATAATAATCTAATTAGGATTATATTAGACCATCCTTTCGTAGGCTGATAGTAGATACTTCTTTACAAGTTTTTTTAATTATTAGTATGTATTTATTTAACTGTTGGTTTCAGATGTTTGTCTTTTTGACCGATGATACAGAGGAGGTACTCAATTCGACGCGTATATATTTTTTATGTACAACCACGCATAACTTTTTACGCTGTGGTCCGATTTTAAAAATTATTTTTGTATTTGATAGAACATACTTCAAAATTGGTCCCATACAAATTTTATTGAAATCGGCTGAGCCATTTTTAATAAATCAACAATAATGTGAACAACGTTACATTAATCGGTGCGAAATATTCGCGAATTCTGTACACGGTTAAGTCGCTCATGCAATTTTTTGCAAAAAATAATTATCATGTGTCCTGTAGCATGCTCGATACGGGATTCTAGAAAACGTCTAAAAGACTTTGTGGTGTTTACAATACAATACAAGAACACTTTATTGACACCACAAGTAGTAAAACATAAAAAAGAAGAAATAACGACAGAAGAATGGTACAAAAGGCGGTCTTATCGCTAAAAGGGATTTCTTCCAGACAACCTCTAAAAATCGTCTCTCGTTTAAATAACCGGACAAGAGCGAGTCAGGCTCGCACATCGAGGGTTCCGTACAAACACGTTGTTAAAATAATTAAAAACCTGTTTTAGCATGTGCTAATGAAGTTCTTTTATATGATACCTTACATGATACGATTTACTCACTTTAAATTCTGAGCCCATATTTTGTGAATTTTGAAGTCCTATTTTTTGTGATTTAAATAAAAATGTACAGTTTTCAGATTTATTTCTATATATGTACTCTGAGACAATGCTTCTCGCAAAATTTCCTAGTTCTATGTCAACGGGAAGTACCCTATAGGTTTTTATTTTTGTGAGTGTCGAAATATGCGGTTTTTTACGACATATACGACTGTAACTTTTTTAAACGATAACTGAGAAGTTTTTCTTTTACACAACTGCAAGAGACCATAGATACACGTATACAGTTTAAATTTCAACTTGATATCTTTACGCGTTCACGAGATAAAGAGTCTTGACATACACACAGACGGACAGACGGACAACAAAGTGATCCTATAAGGGTTCCGTTTTTTCCGTTTGAGATACGGAACCCTAAAAATTGTGAAAAAATATAAAAAAATAATGAACTATAGTTTTAATAATACAACCCAAAGCTTTCGCTAGTAAATATACAAAGAAACAAAAATGCCTAAACCCACTGAGACGCTCTTCGCAAACCTCTGTTCCAATATTTGCACAAGTTGTTACTGTTTGCTGTGTCCGACAGACACTTGGAGCTATCTTTACAATGGCATTGTAAATACTGAGAGAGATTCCGAACTAAGAGCGAAGCAAACTTCGTTCAACATAATTCATCATGCTATTCGATTTTAATGCTATTCGAAGCATATATAGTTCAACATTTACGTACCTATATTATGTACTAGCTGACCCGGCGAACTTTGTTTGTTTCACGCGATATCTTTATAAATTATAGCCTATTTATTATATACTACGGGACTAATCGCGAATTAAAATAAAATCACAGGAATTAACCAAGTACATACACCTAAAAACCAAAAAAGTAATCGTCGGTCTAAGCACAACAGTGCATCGATAGAAAACTAAGGCCAAAATCAGCAAAAATCCCAAAAATATTTGAATTTCACGCGCTGACCTAAGCATTGGGTCTTAACCCGCCGTTTGTGACGTCAATATGACTTACATCGTTTGTGACCCCGGTATCACGCACCAGGTTTTTCAAATACAATGTTTTTTTTATTCAAGCCATTTATCCCATTTCAAATGATTACGTCATAAAAACACATGTTTTTATTATCATTTAAATACATGAATTGTCATTTATTAGGTCTTATAGAAAAAAATCTGACAAAATTGCACATATTATTATTACATACTACGGGACTAATCGCGCACTAGAATTACAAGATAAATAAATACCTCGTAATTTTAGTGCGCGATTAGTCCCGTAGTATATAGTAACAATGTGTTCAAATCGCGAAAGTTTAAAAACAACATATAGCCTATTTGTTATTCCGATGTATAAGCATTATTATTGCAATGTTTCATCTCAATCTGTTGAGTAGTTGTTGCGTGAAAGAGTAACAAACATCACAAACTTTCGCGTTTAAACTTGTAGAATTAGTAGGATTAGAAGGAAGTAGGATTGTAATTGTGATTCTAATTTTAAAGGGTTTTGCCGGCGCGCAAAATTTTTTTTTTAGGGTTCCGTGCCTCAAAAGGAAAAACACGGAACGGAAACGGAACGGAAAAACACGGATAGGATCACTTTGTTGTCCGTCTGTTCGTCTATGCGGCCGTCCGTCTGTCCGTCTGTATGTTAAGACTCTCTATCTCAGGAACGCGTAAAGATAGTGAGTTGAAATTTAAATGGTTTACGTATATATATATATATAGTCTCTTGCAGTTGTGTAAAAGAAAAACTCCTCAGTTATTGTTTTAAAAAGTTAGAGCCGTTTATGTCGTAAAAAACCGCATATTTTGCACTCACAAAAATCAAAACCTACAGGGTACTTCCCGTTGACATAGAACTATGAAATTTGGCGAGAAGCATTGTCTCAAAGTATACATATAGGAATAAATCTGAAAACTGTACATTTTTATTTAAATCAAAAAAAATAGGGCCTCAAAATTCAAAAAAATATAAGTTCAAAATTCAAAGTGAGTAAATGGTATCATGTAAGGTATCATTTAAAAGAACTTCATTAGCACATGCTAAAACAGGTTTTTAATTATTTTAACATTTTCAGTAATTTTCGATGTATGACGAGGATAGTAAAAAAAACTTTTTATCGATGGTTATAGTATAGAGATATTAACGACTTACTTCCCAATTTTGTGAAATTTTCTTGAACTGTACAGTGCAGTTCAAAGAAAATCTGATCGCTCAAAGTAGGTCAAAATCGAGCTCAAAGGCGTTGGTTACAAGCAAGCAAACAAACATACAGGTGAAACTAATAAAAGCGTGTTAAAAATACACATATTCAAATCTATTTTTCTAAGAACCAGAAAGAAGAAAGTGTTTACAGAGATTAAATAAAAATTATTACAAATCAGTCTGCTAACAAGATTTACTATCAATTCATAATTCATTTATTCTGCTTCCATAAAGTACATGGTAGTAATAAATATTATTTGCAAAAAATAGCATGACCGACTTCACCCGTGTACACAATTCGCGAATATTTCGCACGTATCGATGTAGCATTTTTTATATTATTATTGATTTATCAAAAATGGCTCAGCTGATTTCTATGACATTTAAATGGGACCAATTTAGAAGTGTGAAGGCAAAAAGGACGCCAGATTAAGAGATGGGAAGATGATTTGCCTAAAGGATGGAGAAGACTAACTTGAGACAGAGACAAGTGGAAAAAACTAGGGGAGGCCTATGTCGAAGGACAACCTGACCAACTGGTTGCTGAGTAAATAATTTTTATTTAATTTACATTGGATTTAAGTTTAAAACTGTAATTTGTTTGGTCAGTGAATAAAGGCTTTTATTATATTATATTTATACTAACTTCTACCCGCGGCGCCGCCCGCGTGGAATTAGACATTTATGCTATCTCACAGGAACCTTTTATTTAAGTAGCCCATGTCACTTTTCGGCCCTCGAACTACTTATATATCTATGCCAAATATCAAGTCAATCTGTTGCTCCGTTGCTGCGTGAAAGAAGAACAAACTAACAATCTTTTCGGATTCATAATATTAAATATAGGTATATATAGGTACATAATATATTATCAGTATGATGATATAATCGATGAGCAGTCCAAGGACTACACAGATATTCGATCGACAGTAATTGTTTATTTTGACATTCTTGCAGCGCACGCTAGAGTAGCTCGCAGATGGCAGAATTTTCCTACTTACTCAACATTTATCGTTATATTTAGGAAAATTCACAAAGTATCTTAATAAATTGTAGCCTATGTGTTATTCTGATGTATAAGCTATATTATTGCAAAGTTTCATCTCAATCCGTTCAGTAGTTTTTGCGTGAAAGAGTAACAAAAATCCATACATCCATCCATCCTTTTTAAACTTTCGCGTTTATAATATTAGTAGGATTATAACTTAGAAGTGTACTCTTTTCAATCGAAAAAGAATTATCGAAATCGGACCACTGTATAAAAAGTTATGAGTGGTTACACATAAACAAAAAATATACGCGTCGAATTGAGTACCTCCTCCGGTCCGGTTCGTCGGTCAAAAATACAAAGAGCACAAAATACAAAGTACGATACGACGGGTATGGACTCCGTCGGGCGCAGCAAAATCAGAAGGCTCCATAATTAGGTCATATCATAATTAGGTAATTGAACTTACAAATAACAACATCTTGTCCTTCAGGGATCCTCCCGTTGACACCGGACTTGATTTGGATCTTCACTTTTGGCGCGTATTTCACCTGAGAACAAGAAATAACAGTTACACTCTATAAAATTTAACTTGATCTTTGCGACAGTTACATATGAGTTGAGATGGTGATGGAAAAAATCGATTCTCAAACAACGTTGTAATGAAATCGAATGAGTAGTTGAAGGTGAGAAATTGGATTTTATTTACTTACTATTATTTAAGATCAAGTATGTACACATGTAAATAATGTTATAATATTAATTAAATACTCATAATAATGTAACGATAGTATTTATCGACGTTTTTCACTATTATCGATGCTAATGTAACATATAATTGGGTTTAATTTAATTACACATGTGAAAAATGTTATAATATTCAAATATACAATAAAATTAATGACAAATTAAGTTTTATTTAAAATATCGTCAGTATAAACTATCGATAATTTAATTAAAACTCTATCTAAAACTCTGTGGTCACGATCATTTGTCGCCCATCACTAATCGACATGCCCATAAAGTATGACATGGACAGGTACTGTCTGTACTATTAAAAAATTCAGGACTTCATAGGCGTGATTTTTCTGACAGCTGTCGCAGAGATCAAGTTAAATTTTATAGAGTATAGTAAATACATTTGGTAACTTATGCCGCGTAGAGATAAATTTCGTAGTCCCTTTTCAAAGAAAAAACCTTAGCCAAAATGTGTTTATATATTTGGAAACTAAACGTAGATTTAAAGAAAAAGTAGGTAAGTGTCATGACAAAGAAGCGAAAACATTAGCAGAAATGTGGAAGTTGCTCCACTGCCATGAGCCCGAATTTTGAATGAATGAATTTGAAAATTAATTACTATGCCACAAAGAGAAACATAGATAGATAATTATTTATTAGCTTAACCAAATACAATACAAACACATAAAAAATTAAAACATTAAAAATTAGTTATACTAAATGGCGGCCTTATCGCTTCAAGCGATTTCTTCCAGGCAACCATGAACGGGCAGGAAATAGCGAATTAACTAAAAAAGCGGCCTTAACAGAAAATAATTTAAAAAAATAAACAATTTACACTAATAACAAACAAAAATTAGCAATACTAACACCTAACCAATAAATAAATAATATTTATTGAAATAAATATATATGCCTACCAGACACATAAACATACATGTATTACATAATACAAAAATAAACTTACTTATATAATTATATATTATTAATACTTACACTAATGTGGTATAGGTACGTGACATCATTAATGCGGCGCGTACCTTCCTAAGCTCAACAGATTACGATGTTTTCATCAAAATTGACGTAAAGAACGCTTTTAATAGTTTGGATAGGGGACTTTTGTTGGCTGAAATTCAAAAAGAAGTGCCAGAAATTTATAATTACTTGTGGCAATGTTATGGAGCCCCAACAAAACTATTATTCGGTGAAAAAGAAATTGCATCATGCGTTGGCTGCCAACAAGGTGACCCGCTTGGTCCTGCTATTTTCAGCTTGGGCATCAATCCTATTATTTCGGATTTAAATTCAAAATTTAATGTGTGGTATCTTGATGACGGTTCACTAGGCGGAAATGTTTCAGAAGTACTCGAGGATCTTAGCAGCATCATACAGCGCTTTAATTCAATTGGCCTATCGCTTAATTACAGTAAATGCGAAATTTTTTTTGGAGGTCAAACGACTGATGAATTTCGTTCCTCTATTTACCAAAAATTCGATTCCTTGTGTCCAAACATATTAGTACAAAGTAAAAATTCACTGACTTTATTAGGCGTTCCTTTATTTTTAGAAGCAATTCCGCCGGTAATATCCTCAAAACTAGATTTGTTCACTAAAAATTCAAATCTACTTTTCCAAATTAAACCACACATGGCTATTTACATACTTCGGCTTTGTGTTTTAACTCCAAAATTCATGTATTTACTGCGTTGCTCCCCAGTGTGGTATTTCCACGCAATAACTAATACAGCAGACACTCTTTTGAAAGAAACAATCACCAAAATTTTGAACCTGAACTTTGATAACAAATCCTGGGCACAGGCTACCCTCCCTATATCGTTTGGGGGTTTGGGTATACGTCGCATTTCAAGTGTGGCGCTACCTGCTTTCTTGGCTTCCTCTCGTGGCTCGCAAACTCTCATCGGCATGATCCTAAACAGCCCCATAGCCGATGTTCGAGTTGCTTGCCAAGAGGAAGCCATGGCGGCTTGGTCTGCGACATGCTCTGGTGACAATTTGCCTACTGATACAAAAATTCAAAATTTGTGGGACTTACCCATCATAAAAATTACCCATTCGGCCCTTTTGGAACAAGCAATTAATGACTCAGACCGAGCACGTCTTTTAGCAGTTTCGGAGTCAGAATCAGGTCACTGGCTCCGTGCTCTACCGTCTGACAATATAGGCACAGTATTAGATCCCAGTTGCCTACGCATTGCGGTGGGTCTGCGTCTAGGAGCCAAGTTGTGCGAGCCTCATAATTGCCAGTGTGGTCGAGGCGTGGACCAATTTGGACAACATGGGCTTTCATGTGTAAAGAGTGCAGGCCGACTTTATCGCCATCGGGCAATAAATGATTTAGTCAGGCGGGCACTCTCCACTGCTTCTGTGCCTTCGACTCTGGAACCGAGCGGAATGTCAAGGGATGACGGTAAGCGTCCTGATGGAGCCACACTAATACCATGGAGTCTCGGGCGAGCCTTAGTGTGGGACGCCACGTGTGTGGATACCCTGGCACCGTCATACCTTGGTGATTCCGCTCGCTGTGCTGGAACCGCGGCTGAGAAGGCACAGAGGAACAAACATCAAAAGTATTCCCAGCTTAACGCACACTACGAATTTGTTGCGTTAGCTGTGGAAACTTTGGGCCCGTGGTCATCCGACACAAAAAGCTTTTGTAAAGCTTTGTCAAAAAGGTTGGTCCTCGCCTCCGGAAACCCTAGAGCTGGCGCATACTTCGCTCAAAGCCTGAGCCTTGCGATTCAGCGAGGTAACGCGGCCAGTGTTCTGGGGACCTTCCCACACGCTGCTGGTCTGGACGGCGTGTTTGTTTTGTAAATATGTATTTTTATGTTTTTCTATATATCTTATTTCTTTATAATTATATTGTACATAATGTAGTTTAATGTGTAAATAGTAGTTAAAATTTTGTAACACATTAATGATGTCAGATACTTACACTTACTTAAATAAATAAATATATTATATAAAGTAAGCACAATCAATAATGTACCTAAGAAGACAGGTAATGCAATTTAACTCTTTGTTTGAAAACATTTAGTGATGGGGCGCGTCTGATATCCACCGGTAACTCATTCCATAATCTAACAGATTCCACAGTAAAAGATGAAGCGTAAAAGTTTGTCTTATGTTTAGGAAAGTCAAGTTTAAGAAACATTTTAATTTACTTCTAGTATAAATAGTCCTTTTTTTAAAACAAAAAGAAATGTAAGCCAAAATCGCGGTTAATAAGTCTGAAAACTATTATAATACAGGAAGAGAGATGTAGGTATACCAATTTGCCTCTGAGTGCCGGACTAGAATTTGGCGCTGCGCCACCTATGCTATGGAGTCTTTTAACTTTTTTAATAGATAAAATCTAAATCGGCTAGTTTTATTTAATATTTCCGGAAATCAAGGAAGAGGTTTATTACAAAGCAATTCACCCAAAAACCAATAGAACATAACTGTATCAACAAATCAAAGCATTCAAAACTCAATACGCATTCATATTTCAAAAAAACCTTTTAAATTCAACCATTCATTAAAAAACACACGCATCAAAAATTTAACAAAAAGGCCAATGAATATTTATTTGTACCGCGCACCCATTTTGGGATAAAAACGGCCAGGACATTATTCCGTGTACGAATGGCAACACAGTCTCGATATCAAAGCTATATTGTTGGCCATCTGATCGTAAAAAGTAATTGGGTTGCCAGTAAAAAGGGGTTTTATTTTACGACCGGAGAAAAATACATGATAAACATGCCTGCGAGCCGTCATAAGGGTGGATATAGGGATGCTAGATGTGGTAGGGTGTGATGGAAGCGATAGGGGTCATAGAGGGGTGCGATAGGTGATTTAGAGGTTGTAGAAGTGATGTATACCTACTTTTAGGTTAGTTGGAAACGTGTTGGAAAGTACTAGATTTCGTAGGGATGTCATAAAAGCTCTTTTCAGTTTTGAGTAGAGTTTTTTATGAATTATTTTAGAATGCAGTATTTTATATTTATTTTCAACAAATATAACTTTTTAACTAATAAGAAAAATAACAAGGATAACATTTAGAAATCACCGAGCATATTTTATATTTTGTAAAAATTATTAATTTTTCAATACAGCGAGTCATCATAATAGGGATAGGGATGCTAGATGTGGTAGGGTGCGATGGAAGCGACAGGGGTCATGTAGGGGTGCGATAGGTGATTAAGAGGTTGTAGAAGTGATGTATAACTACTTTTAGGTTAGTTGTAGGTTACTTAGAAACATTACACAATATACAAAGTATTGCAAAGAGTGTGCTAGAAGTAATTCAGATATTTGTACCAATATCAATTTGGTTTAAAAATGAAATTAATTAAATTATTATTATTATTTAAATTTGACCAAAATGCTGGTGTTTATTTGGCTCAACGTATAAGCATTGCCATTCAGCGTGGCAATGCTGCCAGCATGCTGGGCTCGCTGCCAACTGGCAGTGGGCTTGAGCACTTGGATTATCTTTAGACCGTCAAGGATCTGTGGATGATCCAATTGCTTTCTATGTAGTAGTAGTGTAGTATTGTCATTAATAATAAAAAAAAAATATTAAAAAAAAATTGGGTAAAAGATTTAAGTTAGCTGAAAAGTGCTAAACTTTGAAGTGATGTCATAATAGCTCGTTTAAAGTTTTTCATAACAGAAAAAAATATTTTATTTAGCTTTTATGACAGTAAGATTTTTTACGAATTGTTTTAGAATGCAGTACATTTTTTTAACCAATTACTAACTTAAATAAAATGTAGAAATCACCGAGCAAATTTTTGTTCATTTTATAAAAAAAAAATTCAAGTTTTTCAATTCAGCGTGTGTTCTTAAGTCATCGTAAGTGTAGATATAAGGATGCTAGATGTGGTAGGGTGCAATGGAAGCGATGGGGGTCATGTAGAGGTGCGATAGGTGATTTAAAAGTTGTAGAAGTGATGTATACCTACTGGTTAGGTTGTTGGTTAGTTGATGTTAGAAAGTACTAAATTTTGTAGGGATGTGACAAAGGCTTGTTTACATTTCTTTTTAATTTTCGGTAGGGATTTTTTTCACGAATTAGTTATAATATTAAATAAAAAATATATTAACCGTGGTGGCCTAGAGGTATTGACACTCGCCTTGCAATCGTGAGGTCGTGGGTTCAAATCCTGGTCCCGTACCAATGAGTTCTTTAGAATTTATATACGCAATTTAACACCACTGGCTTTTCGGTGAAGGAAAATATCGTGAGGCAACCTGCATGCGTCCGTAGTAGAAATTTGATGGCGTAATGTGAATCCACCAACCCGCACTGGGCCAGCGTGGTGGATATGGCCCAATCACCCCTTCGCGGGTAGGCCTACGTCCTGCAGTGGATTATTAAAAAAGGCTGGTACAGTCATAATATTTAGCAAAAATATGATTTAGAATGTAGTTTTTAAAACTTTTTTCTACAAGTACGAGTAAAATTTGTTTAAATGTATTTTTATTTTTAAATACCTATCTAAGAACGCTTGGGTTTTTAAAACAAATCTAGTGATACCTTAATTGTCGAGATACATTTACCCTTTTGGATAAGATACATGGGAATAAACCAATTTACAAACAAAGATACACGACTGTATGATACGCGGAAAAAATACCCTACGTTGGTAGTCGGGTAGAAAAAAGACGTCTCTACTATGACTTGTTGACTTTTTTAGAACAAATAGTAATTAGTTCCAAATTGCTTCATCACTATAAACAATAATTATCAACACAACGTAATTATGCCTATCAAACTTTCAGAGGCGTGATTATCATAATAAGGATACAATAGGTATATGAAAAGACCGTGACCTAAATTGGAAAGGATATGTTGAAACTAGATAAGCAATAATGTGCGGAAGTAGATTGATACTAGAAGTGACACGAAGTCCGATTACAGAGGCGCCATCGCAATTATAATAGCTAAATAGCATAGCTCTTAATAAATCTTGTTAGCTGTATATTTTTCACTTTAGACATTCGACAGAGAGAACGCTTTTTACGTTGGTGTTAAATTTACGCTGGCGCCTCTTTAATTGGGCTTACTGTAGGTACACTTAATTTTTCACTTATTTATGTTATTATTGGTTATCAAGTTTTACAATTGTCGGATGGCCGAGGGGTCTGTAGCAAAGTTTTCGAATGGAGACTAGGCATCAGCAAGCGTAGGATTTCTACCGACTAGATGGGTCGATATAATTAACACCGCAAGAACGCGCTAGATACAAGCCGTTTTCAACTATACTTATTAGAAATAATTCAGGGAGGCATATGTCCAGCAGTGGACATCCTACGGCAGATTATGATAATGATGACTATTTTATTACAACAGTAATTAAAAAGATAAGAGACAGATATTTCAAAGATAATATTTTTTTCAGTATGTAGAAGCATATACAAGGTGGAGGAATACAAGGTGTTATGTTTCTGTGTTTAAAATATAGGTATCTGTGTCAAAATTTAAACTGTGAAATTTCAAATACACTCGACACTTTTAAAGCAAAAAAAAACAATGGGTTCCTCTCTGAGAGTCTGGCAGAAGTGAAAACTTGCTCCCTCCGTCTTACGAATGTTCGATCAGGTCACGTGTCCTGAAGCGAGTTTAACATATTTACCCATCCCTAAAAATGAAAAAAGCCGCTAAAGAGGTTGACAATTTTAAAAATTTAAAATTACCAGTTACATTTTAAAGAAAAATAACATAAAAGCCTTATCAAACATGCGGGCTTATTCATCTCAGCTTTTGTTTTAAAAGCCAAACCCTGAAGGTTAAGGGCACCTTTACAAAATAATACCACAGACTACAAGTTTTGTTTAAAAAATATACCTCATTAGTGTAAAGCTTGATAAATGTGTGTCTTTGTATTTTAATAGCGTAATGTAGAGGGCGAAATGAAGTTAAAACTAATATTTGTAGTGGGTAAATTATTTGTGAAGTTCTATAGTAAAGAGAAAATATTTAACTAAAGTTTCGCGGTATTTGTGGTTGTTTGTTTATCAAATCAACTTTTTAATAGTCCACTGCTAAACATAAGCCTATCTACAAAGAGCGATCAGGTCATATTACAAAACTTACCAAGTGTGGGGTGGTTGATAGAAAAGTCAGTGGTGTAAAAATCCGCAGAAAAAAGAGATTCTTGGTACAGAATCGGGTTCAAATTCAGTTGTAACATGAACGTTTACCCACTAACCACCATAGTTCCATTGTTTGTTAGATACTATATTTTAAAACATAATATTTACCTATGTCTTTAAAAACCTATTGATTTTAAGGACTGATATTTAGAAAATACATTTACATTAGGTAAGTACGCGCTGGATGCTGGCCTTATAGGAAATCCATGAGGAATTCCTATGTCCAGCAGTAGACGTCCTACGTCTCATAGATAGGTAAGTGCGAGCTAGCATAACGTATCAATATTAGTTATGACAAAACTTATTTTACTTAAATTAGATAATTTAAAAAGAGTATTTCAATGATAATAGTGAAAAGTTTTTACTTAATTTTTGTATTGTTAATAATTACTTATGATCCACATCTGTAAATTAATTATATTATTTTAAAAAAAACTGTAACTGAAAAAGTAAACATTGCACGCCCGTTAAGAGTCTACTATTGACACTAATTAAGTATAATTAAGTAACATCTTTGAGCATGGTATTGCAATAAATAATTCTTATTCTTATTCTAGATAGATACTAATATGTAACTTATATTCTTCTTATCTAGGCTATCGAACCAGTAAACATACAAATAAAAAGCTTACGAGTAATCATAGAAATGGAACGGAACAAATAAATAAAACATAACAACAAATAATAAAATAAATGCCTCATCCAGTCATCCGACATCCGGGACCGGAATGGTAATTTCCTATACAAGCTTTTTGAGGACAATAATTTTTATAACTGTACACTAGAAACCGCATGGACTTATGTGCTTATAACTTACAGTGTAGATAGGTATTTTATTTTATATGTTTTTTATGCATTAATAATCTCTTAAGATTTTTAAAGAGTCTGTCCTCTTTATAAAATTGACTAGTTTTCACCCGCGGCTTCGTGCGCATGATATTTTGATTTTGGACGCAATATTATTATAATTTATAGCCTATGTGTTATTCTGATATATAAGCTATGTTATTGCAAAGTTTCATATCAATCCGTTCAGTAGTTTTTGCGTGAAAGAGTAACAAACATCCATCCATCCATCCTCACAAACTTTCGCGTTTATAATATTAGTAGGATTAGTAGGACTAGTTTTTACCCGCGGCTTCGCCCGCATACGCAATATATCATTATAATTTATAGCTTATGCGTTATTCTGATATATAATCTATATTATTGCAAAGTTTCATCTCAATCCGTTCTGTAGTTTTTGCGTGAAAGAGTAACAAACACTGAGGATGGATGGATGGATGCATGTATGGAATCCATCCATCCATCCTCACAAACTTTCGCGTTTATTATATTAGTAGGACGTAGGATTAACAAGCTGTAGTATTTTACGGGTAGTACACTTAAGTTAGTCATTGTAACTCACAGCGTAGTTTGAGTAGGTGTTCTTAGCGATCACCGCAGTTAAGCAACATTCGACACGGTCAGCTTCGGATGGGTGACCAGCTTTGAAATTTATAACTGAGCACTACCGTGGCTCGGATTATGCATTAAGTTGTGGGTTTTGGTTGTTTTAACCGTTTCGCTATGTTAGGAAGCACCTTTAAATTTTCCATATTCAGCTAACCATCATCATCATCACCAACCGTGAGACACCTAGGCACTACTGGGCATAGGCTTCCCCTATGAATTCTCTCTGATATAATCAGAAAAGAGGCTTACATACACCAATCATTTAACTTAAATAATGATAATGAAGCATCCTTCTTCATAACTGCAAAATTGGGTTAAAGCGTCCCCCAGACTGCAGCGTTCCCTACCAACCAATTACAGGTCTTGATTATTAGTGAAGGTTTAAACTTTTTTAAAAAGAGGGCAGCTGCCTTCTTTTGCCAACCACAGAAAAATAAAATGTAGCGACTTTCCAGTTTTTTAGGGCTGTTATAAAAGTGGGTATCGGCCTGCCTTGCACCTCCCGCCCATTTCCTTTATGCTCAAGGTCATTCAATTATTTCGAGCTCAATAATTGGTTGAATATACAGAGTAATCCAGAACTCGCATACTAAGCTGGAAGGAGGTGATTCAGGCCACGACTATGATCAACTTTATTATGGGATCAACTCATAATTCAAAAGATCAGAGAAAAAAGTCAGCTATTTCATACATCTTGTCAAATAAGAGTAACAATTTTGTATGGAACAGCTGATTTATTTTTATTGACATTGGGTTGGCTCCATAGTAAAAGTTGTACGTAATGAAGGTCTTAATCACTCTCTTCTAAGGTCAATTCAAGAAAAAGCTGAATTTCACACGAGCACAAGATACCAGAGGGATAATGTGGCCGATTTGATACGGTATGAGTTAGAATGAGACATGAAATATATCTCGATTCAATGTTTCGAGCAAATATCTTCAGAGCCCATTCACAAAGTGAGGGTAGTAAAAAAATGTCCGAGCACCGTCATACATACCGACCTAAATATTTACATTAAGTAATTTACAATGACCCGTTTTCTCGAATCTTGACCTATTAGTGCTTGTAACCGAGCACTTTTGCATCGCGCGGCGTTGTAGTTGGCTTACAATCGCCTTTCGAATAACTAAAAAGCCTGCCCGTGTGGCTTTTGGCTCGGACACTTTTTTGCACGATTGTGACTCTATAGATATTTGCTCCAAGCGATAAATAATAATAACAATAAATAAATAATAATAATAAATATTGTGGGACATCTCACACACGGTATCTGACCCCAAACTAAGCAAAGCTTGTGATATGGCTGCCAGAGACTGATATACTACATATACATATTTTAAATACATACTTATATAGATAGTACATAAATTACAATTTAATGTCAAATTACAATTAAATGTCAAATTACAATACATATAATTATTTGACAGTGAAAACAAGTAATAGTGATCGTCCATAGGTACATTTTTGTGGTTGAGGATTGCCTCAAGGGACAACCCCTGGTTGTAATAGCTTTTATTTATACATTCCCCATATCAAACTTGCGCGTATTAATTCTGAATTTGCCGTAAATATATAGTACTTCTGCAATATCCCCGTTCGTATTTTATTACGGTTTCATGTTTCTAATATTCCCAGTTATTAGTTCGGAATATCGTTTATTACGTTCACAGAATGTAATTTCAACGTTTGATTTATTGTCCTTTTTAGGGTTCCGTACCCAAAGGGTAAAAACGGCAACTATTACTATGACGCTGTCCGTCTGTCTGTCTGTCACCAGACTGTATTTCATGAACCGTGATAGCTAGAGAGATTATTGAGAGGCTAGACTGAAATTTTCACAGATGATACATTTTTGTTGCCACCATAGCAAAAAAATACTAAAAACAGAATAATATAAATATTTAAGCGTACTCATATAGGAATAAATCTGAAAATTGTACATTTTTATTTAAATCACTAAAAATAGGGCCTCTAAATTCATAAAATATGGGTTCAAAATTCAAAGTGAGTAAGTCGTGTAAGGTATCATATAAAAGAACTTCATTAGCACATGCTGAAACAGGTTTTAATTATTTTAACAATGTGTAAATTTACGATGGATGACAAGAAAAGTGATAAAAAAAATTGTGATGATTTTAGCATAGACATATTAACAACTTACTTCTCAATTTTCTGAAATGTTCTGGATTTGTACGGAACCCTCGGTGTGCGAGCCTGACTCGTACTTGTCCGGTTTTTTTCAGGAATAGGTATTATTAATTTAATAGTACTTATGTTTATTGGATTGTTTGCTACGTTTCCGTGTAATGCGAGGAACGGACAGTAGTTTGTCTTGATATTTTTTACATGGATATACTCTAAAAACTTTACTACTTTAGGACTATACCACTACTTTACTACCACTATACTGATTATACCGAAAACCAGGGGAGCCAAAGTAGTAAAATAATGACTGACTGATTATTTGTTACAGAAAATAAAACAAAATTACAAAAACCACGCTAGTTTCCATAGTAAAATAGTTTCTTGTAATAACGTGTACTTTTTCTACCTAATAAGTGCATTATCTTTATTAAATTTATAAAACGGAATATCAAATAAATTAGCCTTGTAGGTTTCTGCCTTACCAAGAGCTTTCTGCGGACCCTAGCACTTAGTTTGAGGACCACTGTTTCTTAGTAATATATAATTATATATATACAGGGTCATAGGTATTAAATGCAAAATCTTTCAAGGGTTTAGTACATTTAGACAAACAATTTTAGTTCTAGGACTTTCATATAAAAAGTTTGTCAACGCGCAGCAAAATGTATGGGGAAGCGAGTTTTTTTGCGAAATTTCAATAGTCGTAGTACAAAAGTTGTTTGTTGTTCTAAATTTACTAGACCCGCCTTTAAAAAGTTTTGCGTTTAATACCTGTGACCCTGTATACGTCTAGAAACTTCTCGAAATAATCAAGCTAATGAAATAGTGAAACCATAGACTAAAAAGTACCTCAAGGTGAAACTATAGATTGTCTGTATTAATGTCTTGGCTTAGATAACATACATACATAAGACAAACTCGTACTGATTTTAATAAATAACTAAATAAATATTTTGGGACATCTTACACACGGCCTCTGACCCCAAACTAAGCAATGCTTGTGATATGGCTGCCAGAGACTAATATACACATATACTTATGTTTAAATACATAATTATATATATAGTAACTAAATAACACCCAGACACAGAGCAAACACTTATGTCCATCACATAAATATTTGCCCTGGGTGGGGATCGAACCCACGCCTCTTTGACCTTGAAGTTAGGGTCACTAACTACGGAGCCACCGAGGCAGTAATAAATACCTATTATCTAAAATTAAAATTTATGATTATAGGGACTTGTAAATATCGATTTTATATATAAGTACCTTTTAGTATTTTTTGTAGAAACTAAAAAGCTAAAAACATATTAAACTTAGATACCTACTGACACAACTCATTGAGAATTCAGGATCAACAAGTATTTATTTATACTTACATAACTCTTTATATATAAGGTACAAAATCCGATCAACAATTACTAAATTTCATCTATGGGAGCAATAAGTAGTATTGTTGCTAGCTTTTTCACCCATCTAGGTAATCTATTTTTTATTGATCTACTGACTTTATAACTACCACTGCGATAGAACACCTTAATAATTCAGGTTATGATATTCCTGCTCACAAAATTACAATATTCAAGAAAAATACAGGCTCATTTTCACATAAAAGCCACAGCGAAACAAAAATGATCCCTAACGCTTGAAGCTAAAAAACAAAATCTCAACGACCAAACAACAAACCCCCTGAAAAATATCTTTGAAACGTGTTCAACCAAACATAAACAAATAAATAAACCCTCAGCTTTTTTGCGATAGGCATCTTTGCGATCGAAAAAAAAATATGGGAACATAAATAAAGAATGAACGCAGACACCCTTTTTGTTCAGTCTATAATTTCTTACCTCCCTGTATTTGAATGGGACGGTAGAGTATCGGTTTTACGGATCGATGTCTGTTTCATCCCACTTCTGAAGAATGGAGGTTATGTTTTTCTCACACAACACCTTTGGACGTAGTTGATTTAGGTCTACATTTAGAGCAAGAGTTTGAGTCTCCGGACAGTAAAATGTTTAGGTTATCGCACTTTCCTAGCAGTAGGAAAAGGACTCTTTTTGTCGCAAAATTCATGGATCTTTTGACTAATGACTGTCAAAATTGTCAAACATGTATTAAAATTTGATGTTTGAAATGGCCTTACTTATTTGTAACAAAATATAACAATTAACTACGTATTTTTCTAACTCGTGCCATATTATATCAGTGTGCTCTTTCGTGATATTTCGATCGACTACATTAGCTAAAAGATTTAAAGACTTTAGAGATACTGTACGTGTACATCCATCCATCAGACATAGGTCGTTTACTGCTGAACATAGGCCTCCCCTATAGATATCCAATAATACTTGCATTCAGGGTGATCCTGTCGTGTCAATGCCGTCTGCCGTGATAATGAGTCTAAATGAGAAATGCCGTCCACCTCGTGGGTGGACGTCATCACTGGCAACGTACACTGGTCGAACACTTTAGACTTGAGGCACTGAGGTATGTCGGACGAAGACGTTACCCAATTTTCCGAATAATGTACAAAACTGTAGTGTATTTACTGTATATATTTTCATTTTACTGCATGATCTGATCTCATTATCAGCCTTTTATAACCAAAATCGAACAAGAATTTCCAAAACCAAACCAGAATAATTTCTCGAATACGCGCGTAAACAATCGTATCCCATCATTCCGCGATACGCGCGGTGAATCTCAAGCTTAGGCCGAAGAAAAAAGGGTCTAACACGGGTTCGAGACTGGAATAAATAAACAGAAGCTGAACAATGTTAAATTGGCGCTGCGTGACGGCCTACCACTAGCTTAATTAGATACAGGGAAGTGAATTCACACGAGATGCTGAAAGTGCTTTGGCAAGGCCTTAACAGAAAATTGGAGAGATGGAAAACATTGTTACAGTGTGACCGCTATCAAAATATTTTGAGATACATTCGTTTATAAACTACCAGCAGTACCCAGCGCGCGTTGTTAGCGCCATCTGTCAAAAATTGGTCGCACTATCTCAGAAACCTTCTTTGGCTCATGCTCAACAACTTTGTTAAAGATCATCACATAATCAAATGCATAGTTTACGATTCTATAGAGGACATACAGACAAACATTCA
The DNA here is from genome assembly GCA_949316475.1 of Hypomecis punctinalis. Classification (NCBI taxonomy): domain Eukaryota; kingdom Metazoa; phylum Arthropoda; class Insecta; order Lepidoptera; family Geometridae; genus Hypomecis; species Hypomecis punctinalis. The sequence goes on along the minus strand of OX438820.1, from coordinate 7,384,442 downwards.
TTTTTTATATAGAAGACTAGCTGACCCGACAAACATCGTTTCACGCAATATCCTTATAAATTATATATATAGCCTACGTGTTATTTTGATGTATAAGCATTACTATTGCAAAGTTTCATCTCAATCCTTTTATTAGTTTTTGCGTGAAAGAGGAACAAACATCCATGCATACAAACTTTTGCGTTTATTACTAATGGTAAAATTGGTACGAACGAATAAGAATGACAAGTTGGGCAAAAAATTCAAGACTTGAACTATTTATTTTCTCTTTCTTACATGCATGGTAGGTACCAACGCAAACGTTAGTAACAAGGATATTGTGGTATTATATAGGTACATATGAGATGTTTTCAGATCAAGACTGTGGTCCCTACTTGTAAACTCAAGGTTTCCACGATACTTACGTCTAATTGGGCGACCAAATGAATGTCATCAATATAGCCAATTTAGACGTATCATCGGTGCGTGTGTATTTTTATATTACCACTAGCTGACTCGGCGAACTTTGTTTTACGAAATATATTTATAAATTACTGCTTATGTGCTATTCTGATGTATAAAGATTATTATTGCAAAGTTTCATCTCAATCCGTTCAGTAGTTTTTTCGTGAAGGAGTAACAAACATCCGCTTCGGCCGTTTAGGAAACCGGGGTTAGGAAACTGGTTTCCTAAATGGCTTTTTTATACTTTTAGGAAACTGATTTCCACATCCATACATACTCACAAACTTTCACGTTTATAAAATTAGTAGGATGATGAATAAACGAGTTAATGTAAAAACCACAGAATAGGCCCTATTACACAGGGCACAAAAGGAGCCTCTTCATACAAACCAAGACTTAGAAATGTGAAAAATACATTTTGTACCATAGACAACTTTAAGTGAACTTGCCAATTGAAATAAGGATTTCAAAATACATGATGAAAAGAATCGATTCCTAAACGCTACGCCAGGATAATGAAGACTATTTATTGGATTGGTGGATTTCTCTATTATTGGTTGATATTGGTCAGTCTCATTTCATTTTGTACGATTAGGTGTATATATTTAAGGTCGCTGGTAAAAACTTACCTCTATCTGTATACTGGCCGCTCTGTACGCTCTGTCAGCTGTGTTCTGTGCTTGACATGTGAAGGTTTGATTGTGATGTTCTTCTTTCGGAGTCATGTTGATAATTGACCTTAGGAAATAAAACACATTGAATTTAGGCTTCTACTGTGTAGCTATGTATTAGAGAAGGTTGTGATAAAATATTCGCAGTTAAGAACAGCTAGTAATACAATTTTCATTCTATCTCTGAAGCAATAAGTCATTTTTTTATTTTGCTATATGTTTTACTCTCAGACCAAATAAAAAATAAAAACAGCATGCGGTGAACAAACAAGTGAGGTCGACCAAAACTACGCCTCGCCGTGTACAGACAATTACACACATATCCACGTACAAGGAAACTACGCCTTGGCTTGTCAGTCGAACTATGGCGGCGCAACAGCGACGTACTCACACATGTATAAAATACCGGCCTCAATTGACTGTTCAACGAAGTTCCCTCTTGATTTTTTTATTTGCACTAAGGTTTTACTAGCTTACCCGGACTACTACGCAATATCTTTATAAATTATAGCTTATTTATTATTCTGATGTATAAGCGTAATGCTTAGTTAGTATTGCAAAGTTTTATCTCAATCCGTTCAGTAGTTTTTGCATGTTTGAAGAACAAACATCCATACATACAACTTTCTCGTTATAAACGCGAAAGTTGTACATATGTATCAAAGTCTTTCGCGTTTATAATATTAGTAGGATAAGTTTTTTTTTTACATATAAAATGTTTATTAAAGGTTTCTTTACCTATCGTAATTTCTTAAAGCTTACGGACATCTCCCACTTATCCATCAACTGTAGGACATCCACTGTTGGACATAGGTCTTTCTTATACATTTCCATAATCCGGGCGTGTCATTAGTTGAATGCAAATTAACGTGACTTACTTGTAGCTCGTATATTTTTAATACAAAAAAAACTGTTGCCTCACGATAATCGATTCCCTCAATCTCGAGCTTCAAAAACGTTTCTGCAAATTACGACTTTATACAAATTATATTAGAAATCATATTCACCTGGCAGTGAACCTCTGCCCATCCGGCATCGCCTCCACCGTATACGTGACTCCTTGCGTCAAAACACCAGCGTTGTTATCCACCCACGTGATCTGCAACAGAAATGGTTGGATGAATTTTCAACATGGACGTAGTATAGAGAGGACTAGGTTATAGGAAAGTAAGTTCAAAGTAGCTAGCCCTGGTGACAGAATTTTTAAACCGCCTGTAGACCTTTAAGTTAGTAGTCCAGTTAGGTAGGTCCGACTTCAAGAAAGAGGCCAATCGCCGAATCCAACTCGGTTGGGCAGCGTTTGGAAAATTGCGTAACGTCTTCTCGTTCGACATACCTCAGTGCCTCAAGTCGAAAGTTTTCGACCAGTGTGTGTTGCCAGTGATGACTTATGGCACATAAACGTGGTGTCTCACTATGGGCCTTATTAGTAAGCTCCAAGTAGCCCAACGAGCCACGGAGAGGGCTTTGCTCGGAGTTTCTCTGCGAGATCGAATCAGGAATGAGGAGATCCGTGGAAGAACCAAGGTTACTGACATAGCCCGGCGGATTGGCAAGTTGAAGTGGCAATGGGCAGGGCACATAGCGCGGAGAACTGATCTCCACTCGAGAACTTTTCGACCGATGGGGTCGAAAAGTTCTCGAGTGGAGACCACGTACCGGCAAGCGCAGCGTAGCGTCCACCTTGTGGGTGGACGGATGACCTTATTAGGACCGCAGGATCGCGCTGGATGCAAGCCACTATCAAGCGGTCTTATTGGAAATCATTAGGGGAGGCCTATGTCCAGCAGTGGACGTCCTATGGCTGATATGATGATGATGATGATGTAGACCTTTGATTAATTATTTAATTATTTAATGCAATTGACATCCTCATGCTGAAATGTTTGTCAATAATTGGTTATTTGTTCTGGATAATGATTGAGACTGATTGACATGTAAATGAAATATTTTATGAATAAATTAAAAGCATACAAAAAATTAGTTGAGACATAATAAATGTACGCGAACAATCTCAAAAATTTGGGCCGTTTTCTTTGTGACTGATGTTTATAATCAAAGTATAGGCCTCTGACTTGGGTAATCGTTTAAATAGAGCAACAGGGACTAGGCTATAAAACTGACATAATAATTATTGTTAATATTAAGTATTAATAATGAAGAATCTTTTATTGCTCCCACTAGGATTTCCTCTGTCGGAGATGCTATGGAACACACGTAGGTAGGTATACCTATTGACAAAACAGAAAGTTATGCTTCGATAATACTAAACTACTGTAATTTGTTTTTGCCTTATTTTTAATAAATGTCTTAATTGAAATGGATTATGTAATGCTTTTGATTACAAGAAATACATGAATTAAAAAAATAAACCGTCTTACCACAAAACTTTTACGCACCCTTTAGACAATTTTTAACAGAACAAATTGCACGGTTAAACAGCATCAAATTTAACGAGTTATTATTATATACTACGGGACTAATCGCGCACTAAATTTACGAGATAAATAAATACCTCCTAATCCCCCATGTGTGTGGGATGAGGAGGTATTTATTTATCTGAAATCACGCCTAATTTCAATTAGGACATCAGTGACTCAAGCATCAGACATCTAGAAGCTGATCCCTATTCCGACATTTAAATCTCATGATTTTTCAATCTAGAGAAATCTATTTACAAGCTTCAAGGTCGTCACGTAACAAATCAAAGTCCAATTTTGATCTAACTATAGCTTTCAGGAAGTCAAATTACACAGAAAGCCTATAATTTGTAGATAGCTCATACAAACTTCCACAACTAATCAAAGGAAATAATCGCGACCTTTTCAAATTATCTTCGTTAGCAAAACAATCAATAGAAAGATATTAATTTCGAGATTCTGAAATAACAATTTTCTTCTGCTTGTATAACGAATGGCTTTGGGCTTAGAATAATTTTCTTAGCAATATTGACACAGATTAATGACAGATGGATAACTTAGGAAATACAGAAATGAGTAGATGATTGCCACGCAAAATTTTATTGTGACATACTCGTAAACGAAATAACTAACTCCGTTATTTAGTTTTCAAACTTATATGAAGCAGGAAAAGATTTTTTTATACCGTTTAGGTTTGCGTTTGACTACATACTTCCTGATGTTGAGCAGATGCGGTCCAGGGTGTAGCACGCTTACCTAGAAGATACCTATTTACTCGGGATTTGAAGACACCCACGTTGTACTTAAGTGGGAAGACAGATCCAGGCAAAGCGTTCCACATTCTGGCTGTTCGTATGAAAAATGAGGATTCGAAACAGTTAGTTCTAAAGCGCGGAAATATATTTTGCTATTTAATTTGTGAAGGAACTGTAGCTTTTTAATAATTTTCAGGAATGGTTAAAATATGCTTCAATTACTTAAGATTTATTAAAAACATTAAGAAAGCGTTATGTACAATAATAGGCATAGGACATCCACTGCTGCACATAGGCATCTCTTATAGATCTCCGATAAGACCGGTTGGTAGCGGCTTGCATCCAGCACGATCCTGCGGTCTTAATGAGGTCATCTGCTCACCTTGTGGGTGGACGTCCTGTACTAGAAAGCCAGTACGTTGTCTCCATTCGATAACTTTTACATTTCAACCTGCCAATCCGCTGGGCTATGACAGTAACTTTGGTTTTTCTACGGATCTGCTCATTTCTGATTTGATTCGATCTCGTAAAGAGACACCGAACAATCCGAGCATAGCCCTCTATCCATAGCCTCATATCTTTTCCTCTCATGAGGTAATGGATAATAACATATAACAATAATAATAATATTGGATATAACAATAACAATCTTGGACAGCCCACGTATGCTTGTAGCTTATAAAGACTGTTTTTTTCCTAAAAAAATCTGATTGTTATTTGTATGAAGTTGGTAATCTCTCCTTCCCTAATCTGTGATATCAATCCGGATAAGGAGTAAATAATTGACTTGGGGTCCCGACCTTTTGTTTCGCAACCTCATTATTTTTGCGGGTTTCCTTTTCCAAAATAATCATTTTGGGGACAATTTATGAACTTTAATACCCTTGAAAGTTTGCTCGACGTAAGGTAACAGTAAAACTTTTTAGTGTGTCCGGATATAAAAAGTTATTTTTGTGTTATACTTAGCAATCTTTTAGAAAGAAAGTTATATTATCTCAATAATAACTATAACAGAATACGGCTAAAACTCACGTTATAATTATACGGTCAATCCGCAAGGAATCGGACCAGTTTCGGAGTATTTAGTACTCCATCCTCAAGGAATACGCGCGCCCCCGTCGACTGGCGCGCGCGCACTGATGAATTTTAATGAAGTGACATCTCAATAATATAAAAATATTTAGTTCGTGTTTGTCAGCAATCACCAAAGTTAAGCAATGTACGGTACGGTCAGTCTCCGGATGGGTGATCGCGGTTAGATTTACAACTGACCGCTACCTTGGCTCGGATGACACATTAAATTGTAGACCCGGTTGTATTAACCACTTAGTCATGTCAAAGGCCTTTATTCCGCTTAAAAACTGACATCAGGGCTAGCCACCCGGCCTATACGAACTTACTTCCTTTTATCGATGAAATACTGCACAAAAACAATGTGCTGCAATGAGTTAGGTAACTTATAACAACTATTTTTGATGACAAACCGATGAAGTGTCGAAATACTTCTGTTTGGATCCTAAATATGTAAAACGGCCTAACAATGACTAAACATTCAAATAAAAGACTATTTTTAATTTTGTCTACTACAAATTAATGTTAATAATGAGAATAAGTATGACAAGAATTAGTGAAAAGAATTTTTAGGCTTTCATTTCACATAATTACGATAAAACTGTACTCTGATAAAATAAACGCTAAAACAAAGCCATGTTTTTATGCGAATATATTTTCTTTCTATCTAATAATACTTTCTTGCTCTCACAAGTTAGTATCGTCCCCAAAATTTAATTCCAACTTCCCTAAAACCCACCTCATTCAGTTTAATTGCTTCACCCCTAAAAACAACAGTGTCAATTCGTTTCCCCTTTAGGTACATATAGAAGAGAAGGGTATTACAGATTGTGCAAAAAGAGAAGCGTCGTAGTTGAGGTCACCTGTGTGCCATTTTACTAAAATAATGAGGCAGTTTCTAAAAAAGAAAATGTTGTGATAAAAGTATCCAATAGATGGCGACAATAGTTTGAAATCGTCGATCCTTTGACTATGGAAATCCTACTGTCATTGTCAAGATGTCTTCTTCTTCTTTTTTATATTTTGGCGTTGCATTGTTGTGCATTTTCCAATATCAAGTATTAAGATTTTTAGTAATATTTTATCAAAATAGTCACGTCATAGTCTAATAAAGTCGCGGTCAAGTCCAAATGTAGTCCAAGTCATACCTCAGTAAAGTATTGGAGACTTTAATATAGGTTTCACTCTCACACCCTATTCCAGTTAATAATGACAGATCAATTTATATGACTATTACGCCATCTAGTAAGTTTTGAGAAACTATTTTTTTTTGGAAAACGCCTCATTAGTACCTAATTGTTACGTTGACAACACTACTCTATCATTGCTAGTACAAGTTAAAGTGTTTGAAACTTGGTAGACACTAATTCGGTTTTCATCAGTACTCGCGTCTACAAAGTACCTTGGCAGCTGATTAAAATCTTATTGTTAGTTCACCGTAACGCCACGAGGATTCTCTTATTGCACAAACTCTAGCAGGTTTCACGTAAACGTAAAGTTCTAAATGTAGTAAAAAAATATTTATTACAATACCTACATAATTAAAAAAGAAAGAATACTTATCCTAAAATCACTAAAACTTAAAATTAAAATATAACTAATATAAAAGTCCTATTGCAGAGGGTAACGTGGCCAGAATGCTGGCAGCACTAATTCAGTGAATAACAATACTCAGATTTTGGCCAAAGTAGATGCCGGAATTCTGGTCACGTGTGACTTCTACGAGACGCCTGACGAAGCCTTTGTATAAAAAGTGCGCGTCCGGCCCCACGGACCTAAAGTTACCTACGTACTCACTGTAGTAAATAATTTCTATTTACTATAGTACCAACTAAGAAAGCTCTATTTTCACAGCTGTGCCATCCTCAAATAACCTTTTAACCAACCCTTTGCCCAAAGCATTTCATCAGGCTAGCATGTACCCCAGAGTCCGGACACAATTAGGAGTTAAATTGAAAATGATGCTGCGACAATTTCCCCTCTGAGGGTGCAGCTTAGCTGGCTGAAATATTCGTTAGGTGAGATTAAAAGGTACTATTTTGGAGTGTTGGGGTAGTCAATTTCTTTAGCTGGATGATTTCAAGATTATCACCATAAAAAATTGTTCTTAAGACAAGTACTAATGTCTCCATAAATAAGAAAAGAATCCAAGAAAAGCAAATTCCACAGCTATGCTATACTACAAAAAGCTTCTGAACGATCCGTCCTTATTTTCTCTACGCGCCAAACACACAAGACGCTGTTTCCATCATCAAATTTGCTCCAACCCTTTATCCAAAGCATTTCATCAGGCTAGCATGTACCCCAGAGTCCGGACACAATTAGGAGTTAAATTGAAAATGATGCTGCGACAATTCCCCTCTGAGGATGCAGCTTAGCAGGCTGAAATATTCGTTAGGTGAGATTAAAGGGTGGAATGCTGGGGTCAATTAGCCGGAGTTTTGGGGTAATTGCCTTCTTTGCGTGACGATGTCGTTGGAAAATGTTAAATGAGTTTGCGGGGCTGCAGGCGCGGTCAAATTTTTACCGGCTTTGTTTTGCCACAATTTGTCTGACTCTAGACTAATTGAAAACATCATTATCGTTATATCAGCAATAGTCCGTTCCATAACCGCTGAGAATGGTCGTGACGACCTTTGATGAGTGAATTTATTTACCTAATAGGTTTTCTTTAAAAAATATCACTCTAGTCTCGTTTTTAAACGATAATATTAAAAAATATGTATTATTTTTACGACTTGTGCCAAATTCTTCAATAGATTTCAACTGGTCCAATCTCAGCGGTTATGGAACGGACTATAAAGGACTCTCACTACTTTACAGAGGCTTTCCATCTTGATTTCCAATGCAGTCTTATTTACCGTCTTATAAAGGTTATCACACTAATTGTAAATGAAACTAGGAGAACATAAAAAATAAAATAAAATTATAGCCCCAGCGTCTATAAATGACTGACACGACTGACATGGCTCAACATTTACTATAGAATCGAAAAAAAGCGTAAAAAATTAAGCTGTGTTGTATAAAAAATAAAATTTTGATAGATAGATAAACTATTGTTGGGACTAGCCCTAGACTAGCCCTGATGTCAGAGTTTTTAGACCGCCTAAAGGCCTCTGACATGATTAAACGGTTAAAACAACCGGGACCTACAATTTAACGTGTCATCCGAGCCACGGTAGCGCTCAGTTGGAAAATGCCACCTGCGGTCACCCATCCAAATACTGACCGTGCGCAACGTTGCTTAATAAATAAACAAAAAGAAGAAACAAAGATACACAAACAGTGTAACAATGAGCGGCCTTATCGCTGATAGCGAGATCTCTGCCAGGCGACCTTAGGATGGAGAGGACAGAAAGTGTATAAATAATGGACGGGGTGCGCATTAATAAAAAATATATTATTATGGAATAGTTGACTTTTTTCACGATTTTATGGTTAGTAGTTCCATTGTAATACTTTATGACTGCCTCGGTGGCTCAGTGGTTAGTGACCCTAACTTTTGGGTCAAAGAGGCGTAGGTTTGATCCTCACCCAGGGCACATATTTATGTGATGAACATAAGTGTTTGCTCTGTGTCTGGGTGTTATTTAGTTACTATCTATACAAGTATGTATTTAAAAAAAAAGTATATGTAGTAATCAGTCTCTGGCAGCCATATTAAACGCTTTGCTTAGTTTGGGGTCAGAGACCGTGTGTAAGATGTCCCAAAATATTTATTATTTATTAATAGTTGCCCATGTACCAGCCTTTTTTTTTAATAGTCCACTGCAGGACGTAGGCCTACCCACGAAGGGTGATTGGGCCATATCCACCATGCTGGCCCAGTGCGGGTTGGTGGATTCACATACGCCGTCGAATTTCTTCTACGGACATATGTAGGTTGCCTCACGATGTTTTCCTTCACCGAAAAGCCAATGATGTGAAATTCCGTACATAAATTCCAAAGAAACTCATTGGTACGGGATCGGGGTTTGAACCCACGACCTCACGATTGCAGGTCGGGTGTTACTACCACTAGACCACCACGGCTTGTAGTTGCCCATAATCATGATTAAACTAATATCCTAGTTAGAATATTTCCGTCGTCAAAAAGCGCCTTTTTTGCTAGAGAGCTTATAAATATTAAATTCAGTATTACATTGAAATTAAAATAAATACCGGATATTACCCGGATACACTACAGCCCTACAAACGAGGTCGGAAGGGCGTTTTTTCATGAATTCATTATGGAGAAAGCAATGAAAGGGGTAAGACAAATTATCCGCCATTATCGTATTGACAGTGATTTGTAGTCAATCCAAAATAGTGTTTATTTAATAGGGTATAGGATTGGGTTTACAACGAGTAGTTGGGCCATGAATAATTAGGATTCTGATAGATGTTCGTGAATTAGGTAATTAGGTAAATGGATGGTAGCCGAGTTTCTCTATCGATTTTCTACTTCTGTTTAATTGAGCGTGTCTGATTTATTTCTTGGAGAATAGAGGTTATGATGAAATAATTTGATATTATTTTTCTCGTAAATTTTTATTAATGACAATACTACACTACTACTACATAGAAAGCAATTGGATCATCCACAGACCCTTGAAGGTCTAAAGATAATACAAGTGCTCAAGCCCACTGCCAGTTGGCAGCGTGCCCAGCATGCTGGCAGCATTGCCATGCTGAATGGCAATGCTTATACGTTGAGCCAAATAAACACCAGCATTTTGGTTACGCGTCGCGTCCACCAGACGCTCAGAAAGACTTTTGAAAACGAGATGAGCTCCCGGTTTTTTACGTTGATAAACCATACAGGGCGTATGGTTAGTCTTAACGTGGTAGTTTTAGTCAGAAAATCACCAACTTAATTAAGTCGGTGGCTCTTTGTCAGCGTCCGAAATTCAAAGGTTTGAACATTTTTGTTTGGAATCTGACATATCCCAACCGCCCCCTTTATGTTTTTTTTATAAGTTTCCGCGCACAATGAAAGTAGTATATGGGTAGGGGACACTTCTAAAAACAATAGATGTTAGTACTATGATACCATATAGTAACACGTTCTCGAGATATTTTGATGTAAAGATCGCAAAGTTCTCGTACAGCGATATTTACATCCAAATATCTCGAGAACGAGACACTTTATGGTACCATACTAGGAAACATTTATTGTGTGTATAAGTGTCCCCTACTCATATATACTACTTTCACTGTGCGCGGAAACTTATAAAAAAAATCATACTGGCGGCGGGTGGATATGCCACAAATATTCAAACCCCTTTCTTGAGTTTTTGCCATTCACGGATAAAGTTCAAATAACCACCTTAAGTAGATTAATCTTCAAAAACTCATGCGTGATACAGTATTCTAAATCGACGTGTATTTTGAGCTTAAAATATGTATCATATCCTACTAATATTATAAACGTGAAAGTTTGTGAGGATTGATGGATGGATGTAGGCTATAAATTATAATTGCGTATGCGGGCGAAGCCGCGGGTAAAAACTAGTACATAAATAGAGATAACAAAGTGTCCAAGAAGTTTTCTTTGCAATAATTATTTTTCGAAAAAAATGGCCTGACCGACTTCAACCGTGTACAGAATTCGCGAATATTTCGCACGGATCGATGTAGCATATTCACATTATTGTTGATTTATCACAAATGGCTCAGCCGATTTCGATACAATTTAAATGGGACCAATTTTGAAGTTATATTATTTCCAATAAAAAAAAATTATCGGACTACTATGTAAAAAAAAATGCGTGGTTATAAATAAAAAAAAATATACGCGTCCGTTCTTTTCTATTTAAAAAATACTTAATAAAAAATAAATCTAAATATTAGGGACTATCTTATTAAGGGGTTACACAGCCTCTGATCCCAAACTAAGCAAAGCTTGTGATATGGCTGCCAGAGACTAATAAACCACATAAATTTACATATTTTTAAATGCTTACATACTTATACAGATAGTAACTAAATAACACCCAGACACAGAGCAAACACCTATGTTCATCACACAAATACTTGCCCTGGGTGGGGATCTAACTCACGCCTCTTTGACCTAGAAGTTAGGGTCACTAACAACTGAGACACCGAGGCAGTCTCTACAGCATTAATAATAAGCTTGTATACATTTTTGGTTGCGGTTTTACGACATAGTTGAAGGACGGATGGTCGATGGGGCCGTAAAGTTCTCGAATGAAGACCACGGAGCAGCAAGCGCAGCGTTGGATGTCTACCGACTAGGTGGACTGACGATATAATAAAGATTGCAGAAAATTCAGAACAAATTCGTTAGATATTTATATATGAAGCTGTATGGAGTTTATCTATATTATCCATTAATGTACCCCACTCTATTTGTTCTGCGTATGGTGGGGTACAATCAACTAAGGGTAAGGAGGGAATTTGCTTTAGTTTCATACTTATTTAAAGTACTGAGAGGGAAAGTTTAAAATGGTGACATATTAGCACATATACGCCTTTACGTCCCTGACAGGTATGGCGTATGGCGGCGGCTGCAGCCGCGGCTACTGAAGGTGCGCGCGCGCACACAAACCTGCTTGCGGAAGCGCCTCTGACGCGCGCACTGCGCACTATCAACCTCATCGCGGTCGACACGGACCTATTTACGTGTTCACTGAATGAATTCACAAAAATAGCTTTGTGTTAAGCTATAGGAGCTAAAATGTTTTTATGTTGATACATATATACCTACTATAAAATGTTTGAGTGTAATAATATTGGTAGAAATGTTTAACAATCATAATTAGTATAGCTACACTATCGCATTAGGCGATAGATCCTGTCAAGATAGTTGTATTGTGGAAAATAATAAATAAATAAATCTGGATGCAGGCCGCTTCCAACCGGCCTTATCCGATGGAGAGGCCTTGTGTCCAGCAGAGGAAGTCCTATGGCTGATGAATAGATGACATTTTTGGTGTATTATAAAGACCATTCAAGCTCAAAACCTGCCCTCAATGACCCTTTATAAATAAACCCCGATAAATAAAGACAAGCACAAAGAAATTCACACTGTCACGAGAAATAAAACGTGATTCGCGGGAAAATTGTGAAAAATATGAACAAGGCGAGGTAACGGCAAGCCTGCAAAATTCCATTTACACTGTGACATTGATTAATTATGAGACTGGTGTCGTAATTGAGAACCTGCTTGCTTTTGACGTATCTATCTTTAAATTATGTTTAAAAAAATTGGTTGATTAAATTTTAGTAGGAGATGAAGGAAACGCAAATGGTATAAATCCCGTTACCTTTGTAATTAAGTCGTTGGGTAGTAGCTATAACTTAATTTTACTATTGCATGTCCGCTAGGACAAACTGTTGAAATCAACCATTTGTTACACCTGTGTACCGACATAGGTTTAAGCAATAAAAAATTACTTTACTTTACTTTACTGAAAGAAGCCGCCAGTCGATCGTGCCTGTCTATCGTTTGTTCCACACTCTTGTACGCACGCTAGGTTCAAACGGAACGTGACACTTTGTTGTGCGTGCAGCCGGCGATCATGGATTTATAAAACGTTATAACGTCAAAATTTGGTCGATCGGTCGGTAATACATAGTATAAAACTCTCCTATCATTCAAATCAAATCAAGGGTTCTAATTCCGATTCCGTACCAATGACTTCTTTGAGGAAAACATTGTGAGGCAACCTGCGTACAATCCATAGAAGAAATTCGCGGGCGTATGTGAATCCACCAACCCGCACTGGGCCAGCGTGGTGGATATGTCGCAATCATTCTTCATGGGTAGACTTTTTTAGTAGTGGACTATCAAAAAAGATAATTTTTTGCAAAAATTAGCATGACCGACTTCACCCGTGTACAGAATTCGCGAATATTACGCACGGATCGATGTAGCATTTTTCACATTATTGTTGATTTATCAGAAATGGCTCAGCCGATTTCGATAAAATTTAAATGAAACCAATTTCAAGGTATATTATATCTAATAAAAAAGGAATTATTGAAATCGGACAACTACGAAAAAAGTTATGCGTGGTTATACATAAACAAAAAATATACGCGTCGAATTGTAGGGGAAGATGTGCATGAAAGAGCCAGGTCTTGAAGGAGCCACTCTAAATATTTCCGTTTATAATGTAATTTTAACCGGTTTCGTGTTTTTATTATGTGCCAATACTTATTATTTGTCACTCACAGGAGCTCATAGGAGCACGCCGAAAAAATCCGGACCATAAAGTAGGTTTTTTGTTTATAAACTTAGTGTTTTAACTAGTTTTCAGTGTAACTTACCCTTTAATAATTGTACAAATAATGTGACGCATTTATTTCGCCTTCATAATCAGATATTGTATTGAAACGGTGTCTTGCTTGATAAAATTTAAAGAAACATTCTTTAAATTTTATAGATTATTTATTTTTTGGCAACTTGTTATGAAAGAGCTACCTTAAAATGTTATGAAAGAGCCGGCCTCTGGTGATTTGACATATACCTAAACATTGCCCTAACATAGGAAATAACAGAATTTTTTCTATTGAACAAGAAGATTTACTAGCAGATTACTTAAAAACTGCGTCCAAAATGTACGGACTGACAAGACATCAGGCAAAAAAACTGGCATATGATTACGCTGTCGCTAACAAAATTTGCCCAAAAACGTGGGTAGTTGGTGAAATTGCTAGTGATGAGTGGTTAAGAGGATTTATGACTAGGCACAGCGATCTAAGAAGTAAACCAAAAAATACATTACTTTCTAGAGCCACAAGCATTACAAAACAAATGTCTCGACATTCTTTGAAAATGACTAGTTTAAGTTCCCGCCATATATATGATTTTAATACTGATGTAACAATGATGATGTTACATCAGTATTAAAAATCACTTTGGTTTCATTTCTTTTCTTTTTCAATTTGAAATTGTACGTATTTAGTTGTGGCTCTTTCATAAAATGTCGTGGCTCTTTCAATGCATGCATGTCTTGAAAGAGCTGAAATACGATATTTTTTTTATTGCAATTTTCTATATCTAAATGAAACTTTTATGCAACTAAGTTCTCTGTTACTTCTTCAGTAATACTAAAGGTGTTAGTGTGCACATATTTTATAGTTCTATTCGAATACTGAATAGAGTTAGGAGTCAAAATCTAAAACTGGCTCTTTCATGCACACCTTCCCACCTCCTCCGGTGGTTCGTCAGTCAAATACTGCAAAAAAACACATTAAAGATTCGATTCATACTACAATTTAAAATTAAACTTTTGTAAAGTAATTTCGTAAGTAAGATTCAGATGCGAACTCAAAAACTTTTTGAAAAATAATGGAGTCTCCTTAAATATTGCTCAAACGTCTTTTCGTATTTTAGACACTATTATTTCGAAGGCAAAATCGCGATGACAATGGATAACGGTGAGGCCACTTCAATTAGACTGTACCTGCCAGCGGTGCCTATAGCTGTAACGATAGTGTTATTAATGGAAATCATTCTGATACCATGCCATTGTTACAATTTGAAATTTAAAGCTCTTTTAATTTTGCGCCTAGAATTACAAAACGACCGCGTTGCCACTGATTACCTTTTACAACTACAACAATACTACATAGTTACTTGAACTAAAAATACCTACTTAAGGTGACGCATTGATAAACTATTATTTCGAAAATTCTCCCTTCACTCGGACAAATTTTACGCGGTCGCGCTCGGCAGGATCGCGCTAGATCGGCGGGCGGCAGTGAGTTTTTTACTAATTACTCATAATGTACCCATTAAAAAAATAACTTCTCGGTCTATAATATAGAATAGCGGTCTGGCTATTTTATTCGTAAAAAATAATGGGGTGTTGTCGCTGATAATTCTGAGCATTCGAATTATTAAACATTTTTTTTGATGTGAAATTTGTAAGTTTTTTTTTTTTAATAAAGCCGGTTACTTATCAAAATTTTGTCCGGTTCATTAAATTTCTCAAGTCTTTTCCTTGTCTATGATATTTTTTAAATTTGAATCAATATCATTCGTCCTCTCACATCGCGCATTCAAAAGTACTCGTTTTCGTGTTTCTCGGCCCTATGCCTCGTCTTAAAGTACCACAATTTAATAATTAAGCAATTGGATCATCCAGACTTTTGAAAGTCTAAAAGTAATAAATAAAAAGCAATTGGATCATCCACAGGTAGGCCTTTGAAAGTCCAAGTCTACTGCTAGTTGGTAGCGTGATCAGCATGCTGGCAAGATTGCCACGCTTAATGACAATGCTTATGCGCTGATTACCTAGCGATAGATACCAGATCATCTATTCACCAATCAGCTGTAGGATGTCGACTGCTGAATTCAGGCCTCCCCTATGGATTACAAAAGCTGCTTGTGTCTACGCGCATTCCTACGGTCTTCACCCATCAGCCGTAGGGCATCTAGTCGTCTACTTCTGGATACAGGCCCACCCTATGGATTACAAAAGCTGCTTGTGTCTACGCGCATTCCTACGGTCTTCACCCATCAGCCGTAGGGCATCTAGTCGTCTACTGCTGAATACAGGCCTCCCCTATGGATTACAAAAGCTGCTTGTGTCTACGCGCATTCCTACGGTCTTCACCCATCAGCCGTAGGGCATCTAGTCGTCTACTGCTGAATACAGGCCTCCCCTATGGATTACAAAAGCTGCTTGTGTCTACGCGCATTCCTACGGTCTTCACCCATCAGCCGTAGGGCATCTAGTCGTCTACTGCTGAATACAGGCCTCCCCTATGGATTACAAAAGCTGCTTGTGTCTACGCGCATTCCTACGGTCTTCACCCATCAGCCGTAGGGCATCTAGTCGTTGCTGGATACAGGCCCCCCCTATGGATTTCCAATAAGCCAAATAATTTTTTTACGAAAAATCCTTCAAGCCCAAAAATGAAATATGTTTATTAATATTAAATTCAACAGTCTTTAGAGATTTCATACCACAGACCAGTAATAGCTACTCTAACGCTCCAAAACTTCTTTGAAAAATGTACCAATGTCAACAGTAATAACGCGCTTGAAAACACAGGGACGCAATTTCCTGACAGCTCTAGGAAACCTGGAGAAAACAATCCGCCAAAAGATCTCAAGCCTGTGATATTGCAGAGCTTGCACATTGTCACAAAACTGCTGCTGTTTACTGCCGGACATAGGCTTTAATATGTATTTTTATTAATCCCGAGTGGAAGCGACTTGCAAACAGTGCATATCTGCGGTCTTAATTATTTCATATCTCCACTTAGTCGTTCTACATTTCAGTTCTACTACAGTACGTGACTTTTATTCGAGGTTTTTACAAATTTTTCGGCCATCCGTTTTTCAAACTATGTACGATGGTCCCAGCTATCAAAAATCAAGAAGATAAACATAATTAAATTATTTTTATCGTGCTTCACACACTAGGTGTACAGAAACATTTTTTTGTGATAGAACATTTCAAAAATTGACGCGTTCGCAGGATTTGAACCCACATCCGAACATGAAAATTCCGGACCAGATGCTTTGTCCAATTAAGCTAGAAATGCTGTCAGCGAAGGCGTCGAATAAGTAAAAGTGTTTTATCATTTTTACCAACTACTACATTGTTGTAAGCGCCATCTGTGAAAACTGCTTTAAACCAGTCAGTTATTTAATATAAAATTATTAGAACTTCTTACCATTAACGAGAAATGGCGCATTGCTTAATCAATGAAATGTTTTTTATCGTGCTTCACACACTAGGTGTATAGAAACTTTCTTTTTGTGATAAACATTTCAAATATTGACGCATTCGCAGGATAAAAATGATAAAACAAAAAAATCTAAAAATTATGAAACACTTTCACTAATTCGATGCCTTTGCAGACCGCGTTTCTAGTTTCATTGGACAAAGCATCTGGGCCGGAATCCCAGAGAGATGCAGGTTCAAATCCTGCGAACGCGTCAATTTTTGAAATGTTTATCACAAAAAGGAAGATAAACATATCTTTTACAAAAAAAAACCTTTAAATAAGTCTATCAACATGATTTAAAGATTTCATACCACAGTCCACTTATAGATACTCTAACGCTCCAAAACTTCTTTGAGAAATGTACCAATGTCAACAATAATAACACAACACAGCAGAAAACTCAGAAGTTTTTCCTGGCAGCCCTAGGAAACCTGGCGAAAACAATCTGCCAAAAGATCTCAAGCCCGTGACATTGCAGCTTGCACATTGTCACAAAAACGTTTCTAAAATGTCGCCAATGGAAGCAGGATTTTAGTACTATATAGCACAATACAGTAGTCCATATATTTTCCAATATTTGTTTTTTCGTACATTAAAATATGGCAGAAAAGAAAGCAAGTAAGTTTGTACAGGCGGGGTGGCTAGCCTAGTGTCAGAATTTTAAAGCCTCCCGAAGGCCTCTGGCATAGCTAAACGGTTAAAATAACCGGAATCTACAATTCAACTGTGTTATCCGATAGCCACGGTAGCGCTTAGTAATGCCACCTGCGACCTGACAATTAATTTTTGCCCGTAGTCCTACCAGAGTGCTTGGTAGGACCACGGGAAAAAATCTTACCCGTGGTCCTACTAGTAGTACATCTGGTAGAACCACGGGCAACAAAGTTGAAAACGGACCCTGCCAAACGTAGTTTAACTTCGTCGATCGCTTAGAGACACCTAGTCAAACTACATCATGAGTGCTACAAAAGAGCTGTACGTTGCGGTTGTTGTCGTTTCAGCCATAGGACATTCACTGCTGGACATAGGTCTTCCCTATAGTCCTCTAATATGACCGATTGGAAGCTGCTCTTTTATTTAAATATTCTATCACGCTAAGCTAACCGGTACGTGTTATTATTATATACTACGGGACTAATCGCGCACTAAAATTACGAGATAAATAAATACCTCATCATCCTGACGTTTCGACCGAGTTGCATCGACCGTGGTCACGGGTAGTTATATACTACGGGACTAATCGCATACTAAAACTACGAGATAAATAAATACCTCATCATCCCGACGTTTCGGCCGAGTTGCATCGATCATGCTCACGGGTAGATTCTCAAAAAAACTACATTCCGGTACGTGGTCTCTACTCGAGAACTTTACGGCCCCATCGGTCATCTGTTCTTCAAAATCTTTATCCTACTGTTAGCCGCACACAATTTTTTTATTTGCTCTGAGCCGCACACTAGTTTCTCCGAATCGAGTGATAGCGGTACAACACTAACGCGCGACGGACGCTACGCACAACACTAGCAACGCTACAGTTTGAACAGGAAATGTGCAATGGCGCGCGACCGTATCTGATACATATTAATATTACCCATTTAATAAGTCACAGAGTAGGTAATAGTGCATGGCGAATCTAAGTTTATGTTAATAACGATTGAAAATTGAATTTAAAAGTGTAACCCGTGCTTTAACAGAGTTTATAATAAGCCCTCGATCGACCTCTACCTAAATCCTAGGCGCATCTCCTTACACTACTCACTGCCATTTCAACTTACGGTCCGCTGAACTTTATCAGTAAAGGTGACGTCTACAAGTGGTATATTATTTAGAGAAAAATTGAACCAAGATGATATATACATCATTTGAAAGCTTGTTTTATGGGCTTTTCAAAAATATTTAATTTAGAATTTTTCATGCCTCCATTTTTTTAAATGTGAAAAATAAATTGTATGAAAAATAAAAATACAGCTTATTACTTTTACTAGTTTGGCGATGATAAAGTGCTTCTATCGTTATTTTACTTGCATTCGTAGCTGATTCTTACATATTCATCAGTTAATTTGCTAAAATTAAAAATTATAAGCTACCAGTGTGACCAGTTAGTAGGTACAATGTGACAAAAACACTTTAAAAGTGTTTTTTCTAATTGATAAAAATGCTTTTATTTAACAATTTGGAGGTTAATTAATCAGGGTTGCTAGAGATGAACTACCTATTGAGCCTATTATATTTATTTATCCTAATAAATTCAAAATTACTTTAAAAAAAATCGGAGTTCTCTTTTTTATTTTTAACTGTTGTAATAGACTCAGATAAATATGAACTTTCTCGAAATGTAACGAGTGTTGTGGTTAGAATTTTTGATAATTATTATACCAGCCTCCATACATTTTGTGGACATGTCCTTTACCTTTTCTATTCAATTCATTCATTACTCAAATATAGGTACTGCAATGTATAATTTTGAAAGTCAATGTTTACATGTTTTTACGTATATATGTGTCATTTCTGATGCAATCTTGCAGCGAGTATTTTCCATATGCCCATAGTGCTAAAACTAAGGTACTGTTCTTATTTCTATGACATTCTACACAATTCAGACACAAAGTACATCCTTACCTCAGCTGGCGGTTTTCCTCCGATCGAGACACACTCCAATCTGATATTTCTGTCCTCGGTGGTAGAGTAGAAGTTCCCTTGCAGGATCTTGGGCGGTTCTGGAGGAACTAGCACGGTGAGGCGCGCGTACCGCGACCGGATTGCTGGTTCACCTGGACGAAGGAAATTAAATATTTATTGTACGTCAAAATACATTTTATAAGAATAAGAAGAATAAGAAATATTTATTGGCCATAAAATAACATCAAACGTTACAGGCAAGTCATGGTTTACATTTATTGATGTCTTACTTACTAACATAATTATAATCTGGTACATGAAAATGAGGATTCTGAAAATGACATTGACATAAATTCACTTAATTTGTAAAATGGATTAATTTCAAAAAAAAATTTTATTGTATTTTTAAATCGCTCAAAATCTAACTTGGTTACATAATTTGGTAATTTATTATACATAGATATTTTATTGCTCAGTCCTTGTTTTTCTAATGTAACTAGCCTAGTGTAAGGCTTATCAAGCTTTTCCTTATTTCGTAGGTTGTATTGATGCCTATTTTGGTTTGTAGGTAAATCCAACTCGTGTATTTCCAGTAAGCAATTGTAAATGTAAAGAGATATCACTGTCATTATCTGATTACTTTTGAAATGGTTTTTTGCGGATTCGCGTTTTTTCAAACCATTAATTATTTATTTAGAAGCCGTGATGGTCGAGAGGTAGTGACACCCGCCCCACAATCGTGAGATGGTGGGTTCAAATCTCCGGTCCCGTACCAATGTGTTATTTGAAATTTGTGTACGGAATTTCACACCACTGGCTTTTCGGTGCAGGAAAACATCGTGAGCAATCTGCATACGTCCGTAGAAAAAATTCGATGGTGTATGTGAATCCATCAACCCGCATTGGGCCAGTGAGGTGGACCTGCAGTGAAATATTTAAAAAGGGCTGGTACAGTACCAGTACATAAAAATACATTTTTAGGGTTCCGTACCTCAAACGGAAAAAACGGAACCCTTATAGGATCACTTTGTTGTCCGTCTGTCCGTCTGTGTGTAAACACACACATAATATAATCCAGATAAATAGTCAAAATTTAACGCGTAAAGATATCGAGTTGAAATTTAAACTGTATACGTAGGTATATAAAATGAAATGAAATATACGTATACAGTTATCTCTTGCAGTTGTGTAAAAGAAAAACTTTTCAGTTATCGTTTAAAAAAGTTAGAACCGTTATGTCGTAAAAACTGCATGTTTCGATACTCACAAAAATCAAAACCTACAATTTCAATTTTAAATTCACTTTCAATTTCATAGTTCTACGAGAAGTACCCTTGCCGTTGACATAGAACTATGAAATTTGGCAAGAAGCATTGTCTTCGAGTACAATCGCGCAATGTATCGCGAGAAAAAGACAGCAGTTTTGATGACTAAAACCAGACAAGTACGAGTCAGGCTCGCACATCGAGGGTTCCGTACAAATCCAGAAAATTTCACAAAATTGGGAAGTTGTTAAAATCTCTACACTATAACAATCGACAAAGAAGTTTTTTTTCAGTTTTCTCGTTATACATCGAAAATTACACATTGTTAAAATAATTTTATCTTTGGACAATTTTAGAATTTACAATTTATTTTTTAATTACATATTTTACAAGTTTGAGACTAATCTACAGATTCCATAACTTTGTTTCTTTGAATATTTAAGTTGATTTATTTTTTAGGATTACTAACAATCGTTTTTGATGCGCAGTTAAATATAACTAGAAGCGAATTTGATTTATTTTACAGCTAATTGATAGTTTAGAAAGGGGAACAGGGAGGGTTGCGGCCAGCTTTAACTAGGTCACTCAAAAACAAGGTCATCGCATTATACTCGAACAATTAGGCTATTGATTTAACGACATATTATTCAGTGGCTTTCATGATCGTTCCTTTCAGCTATAGGAAACTGCTGGACATAGGCCTCTCCTATAGATCTCTATTAAGACCGGTTAGAAGCAGCTCGCATCCAACGCGATTCTGCGGTCATCCATCCTTGTAGGTGGACGTCCTACGCTGAGTTTTCTTATACGTAGTCATCACTCGAGAACTCTTAGATTCTATTAGTCATCAGTCCTCCGTGCAATGTACCCTGCCCAAGTGCCCACTGCCATTACAACTTGCCAATCCACTGGGCTAGGTCAGTAACTGGTTCTTCTATGGTTAACTCATTAACTAAGTAGTTAACTCATGTCTAATTCGATCTCGCAGAGAGACTCCGCACATAGTCTTCTTCATTGCTCATTGAGTTACTTGAAGCTTACTAAGATCCATAACGAGAGCTTTCATGATAATTCATCCATGAGCCAAAGGACGTCTACTGCTGGACATAGGCCTCCCCTATGGATCTCCAATAAATGGTTGGAAGCGGCTTGCATCCAGCGCGATCCTGCGGTCTTAATGAGGTCAGGGTCACCTGGTGGGTGGAGTCCTACGCCGCGCTTGCCGGTACGTAGTCTCCACTCGAGAACTTTTCGACTCCACCGGTCATCAGTCCTCCGCGCTATGTGGCCTGCTCATTGCCATTTCAACTTGCTTATCCGATCCGTGATAATAATAATAATAAAATATTATAAACTAGGCTTTGCCCGCGTCTTTTCCGGCATGACCTTTAGGTTTTATGATATCCCTTAGGAACTTGACATTTCCGAGATAAATTGTTCGATCCTATATCTACTTATATTCAAGCAAAATATCAAGTCTTTCCCTATAAATTGCAGCGTGAAAGAGTAACAAACCAACAAATACACTTTTTACCGACTTCCGAAAAGGAGGAGGTACTGTGTTCGTCTATATGTATTTTTTGTCTATGTTCATCGATATTTTTGCCAATTGTGACCCTATTTCAAAACATCTTTTATAGTTTGAAAGAATGTACTTTCAATGGGACTATCCATTTAAATTTTATCGAAATCGGCTGAGCCGTTTTTAACAAATCAATAAATATGTCACATCGATTCGTGAAAATTATTTGAATCTTGAACACGGTGGAAGTCGGTGTTGTATTTTTTTGCTAAAAATAATTATAATTAACTGGCTTTTACCTGCAGATACTTATAGGATCACTTTGTTTTCCGTCTGTCAGTCTGTGTGTATGTCAAGACTCTTTATCTCGGGAACGCGTAAAGATATCGAGTTGAAATGTAAACTATATACAATAATATAAAAGAAAAACTTCTCAGTTATCGTTTAAAACAGTTAGAGCCGTTTATGTCGTAAAAAACCGCATATTTCGACACTCACAAAAATCAAAACCTACAGGGTACTTCCCGTTGAAATAGAACTATGAAATTTGGCAAGAAGCATTGTCTCAGAGTACACATATAGGAATAAACCTGAAAACTGTACTTTTTTTATTAAAATCACTAAAATAGGGCCTCAAAATTCACAAAATATGGGTTCAAAATTAAAAGTGAGTAAATCGTATCATATCAGGTATAATTTAAAAGAACTTCACCAGCACATGCTAAAACAGGTATTTAATTATTTTAACAATGTAGAATTTTCAATGTATGTCGAGAAAAGTGGAAAAAAATTTTTTTTCTATGGTACCTATAGAGATTTTAACAACTTACTTCCTAATTTTGTGAAATTTTCTGGATTTGTACGGAACCCTCAATGTGCGAGCCTGACTCGCTCTTGTCCGTTTTTTTTGCTATAGGTCTACTCAATAGGAATATTACCTATATTCATTAATAATATTACTAAAGATTCATACTAGTACATCACAATTCAGGCTTGTCAATATTTAGTTTAAGTTTCACAAGATACTTGTGTTTAATTCTAAAATGTCCATTACGAAAGATTCTGTTTCAATTTAATTACAAACTCTCATTTCAAGTTTGAAGATCTGATTTAATATTGTGCGACGTAGGAGCTATGATTAGAAAATAAATGAAGTCCATTTAATTATGTAATGATAGACGTCTTACGTCTTCAATGAAGTATTTGAAATAACTGTAATTAGATATTTTATTAAATACTGATATCTACTTACTTAAAGTTAGCTTGTACAGTAAGTTGTCTTTTAATCACAAACTCATAGATTTTATTAGTGACAGTAAATATACAAATATTTATCATTACGACTGGGCGACACAACAAGTGACCAAAATGCTGACCTCTATTAATTCTGCCGCGCTTATGATAAACGCATCAACTCGATTTTTTTGTGATATGAGTTATATACATAATATGTATATAACTCATATCACAAAAAAATCGAGTATTATCTGAAATCAGGAAAACAAGATCTACAAACTTTTCTAAGTAACATTTCATAAATTATGCCTGTAACACGGTTTTTCAGATTTTATAAACGCATTAACTAAGACTTTAATAGCAATTTTACTAATGGAGAGTGCATTATCTATAGTTAGTACAAACAAGTATTCTAATAACGATAGGGTGACTAGTCATAAACGCTTTACCTTTTAGTTGATGCGTTATTGTAAGCAATCTTAAGGGTCAGCATGCTAATGATAATAGCATCAACCTGAGATAATGCTTTTATTATTAGGATTACACTACATGATTCAATTCCCGTATATAATAATGCGCACTAAATTTATAAGATAGTGCGTTTATGCTAAGTATCAAGTACAGTGCGTCGAGCGTTAGTGCGTTTATGGTACTGCGCGTTAGCTGTTAGCGGGGGATGGGAAGGGCATTTTGTGTTTCACCTCGCAGCCGTGGCGCTACAACCGAGCAGTACCCGCATTTGTTGTAGCAAAAAAATACGCGGTAAGCTTTTCCGAATACCCATTTAATTTAATATTTTCCTAACCAGATTGTTAAAATGTATTGTAAATGTAATCAGCTCCCTCGACTTATGTAAATGATGATAGATTTTCGTAAAGAGCCAACCACTCTTCAATAATCTAACAACAGTCTCACCGTGTTTGAACTTATTTTAATCAGTGCTTGACGCTGAGCAAAATGCAACAATGGGCGTTCAAAAATCATAATATAACAATGAGTAACTTTTTTTACTTTATTCCAATTTTAACTCCATCAAACATAAACTTTATTTAAAAAACAACTAACTAACATAGATTTCTATTCAGGATGTTTGTTTCCTTTACATTAATCAAAACTGTTTATTTGCTTGGTAAATTGTATTTTTATTTCAGGTAAACATGCGCAGAAGAGATAATATAATATGAGCTATGACTAAATTCAGCTATAAAGAGAAAGAGCCTGATTTACCAATGACTGAAAAGTTAGAAACTAGGGGTCCCCAGAGTATACCTTACAAGACAACTCAAACGGAACCAATCTCTACAGATATAGACAAATTATGGTCTCATTTACTTGACTTCACTGACTTTAAGCACATTTTTGATTTTAATAATGAATATGTTAGCTTCATACCAACTGTCTATGAGATCAATACCACACAGTTACTTCATCAAAGAAGAGCCATGCCAATATCATCACCTCGTATAATATGCATTTATATGTGCATTTGTTATTCTCAAACTCAAGTTATTTACTGTTATCTTAGTAGGTATCTTAGATGAAACTGTGCCATAGTTTAACATATTAACTAATATAAATGTGCCTTCTAACTGTATTTTTCATTCTTGCCTAGTATCATATGGGAGTAGGTATATTATTCTTATCTAGGGTAATTAAGATAACAGTTAAAGATTTATTATTATTTTATATACTACGGGCCTAATCGCGCTACTAACTAAAATTACGAGATAAATAAATAACTCCTCATCCCGACGTTTCGGCCGAGTTGCATCGACTGTGGTCACGGGTAGACTGGTCAAATCGCGAAAGTTAAAGATTTGTTTGGAAAAGTGTTTTTATTTGATTTTTTTTGCAAAGAGGCCCAAGTTTTGTCCTTTATAATTTTTTGATAATATTATTACCAAATACCTAAGTCTTCAACACTAAGTGTTTTCAAATAAATACTTTACAAAATTGATAGCATTGTATATTATCTATTATTTGCCTTTTCTGCAGTAAGAACAACTTGTAGATCTGAAATTTAGAAACCATATTGAATATAACCTTATCATTTGTGATAAAGTTGATGCGCTTATAGTGTGGAATAATGAAGGATTACGGTAACAATGACAACACAAAATTTTATTGTATTGTTTTACTAGGCATAAATGCATCAAGATAGTTAGTTAGTGCATTTTTGAGTAGTCAACGTGAATTCATAGAATTAGATGCTGCTTACGATAAGTACCTTTTTCCAATTATATTATGTTATATTATAGCATATATTTGATATATGTTTATATACATCAATTCTTGTCATTTTTTCCTTTACTATGGTACAAATTTCATATTCGTACCCCAAGTAGTTTTGAAGATAAAGGAAAAATAAAAATAAAATCTTTAGACGCCATTTTCTCGAAAAGTGTCAGATCCTAGTTAATGCGTTCTTCATAAGCACGGCAGTATTTTGCCCAAAGAATTAATCATTATTGCCACCACAGCAGGGATTGCCACCCAACGTGGTAATGGGGCCAGCATTATGGGCACTGCCCCTTGGAAGTGGGCTTTTAGATTAGGGTTTTCATCGTCATCAACACATATTCATTTTTTGGTTCAAGTTACTTTATTAATTTGCTAAGGTTTGTATCTATAGTAGTTGTAATACATAAATAATAATTATGGTTTAGTTCGTGACAAAATTTTAATGGCAAGAAATCGATTTGACAAACAAAAAAAAATGCACCGAAACCTAACCGTTCCTATAGAAAAGTTGGTTTTGCGATAGACAATTCAAAAAAAATTGTTATGACTACAGAATTTGATCATTCATGACGACAATGACCTTATTTTTGGATTTCCTTTTCCGAAATCAATAATTATATATACTGGGCAAAAAAGGGGTTTGTCAGCTGCATTAATGTCACTAATTCACTGTTAAGTTATTATCTTATGAAGGAATGCAACTGGGTTTTTTACAGAGCTTCCCAAACTAGATTTTTTCAAAGAGGTTTATTTCTTGCGGTAAACAGTGGATACTGTTTACCGCAAGAAATAAACCTCTTTGAAAAAATCTAGTTTGGGAAGCTCTGTAAAAAACCCAGTTGCATTCCTTCATAAGATAATAACTTAACAGTGAATTAGTGACATTAATGCAGCTGACAAACCCCTTTTTTGCCCAGTATATATAATTATTGATTTCGATTTGAACTAAGTCACTACCTACATAGTATAAAAGTCACTTCCCGCTGTCTGTCCCTATGCTTATATGCTAATATCTTTAAAACTACGCAACTGATTTGAATACGGTTTTTTAAATAGCTAAAGTAATTCAAAAGAAATGTTTATATGTATAATACACCTGTATAAAGTAGGGGCGGTAAAAATGATATAACATAAAACATCAGAAATTAAATTGTACCTCAAAATATTCCCACACAAACTACGAACTCGCAAAAACTTAATTAGCCAACTAATTTTCAACTCGTTAACTCAAATAAAATTATGTACTGGGAAATTAATATGCCTTAACACAATAAGTAAGCAAAGTTTGTCATTTCGCGGTTTCAACTTTGCGATAGTGCCCGGAGAGACAATGGGAATTTCGCTTCCCCTGGAAAAGTTGCACGGAGTTGGCAAAGTTGCACAGTTGGTAAAATTTGCACAGAGTTGTGAAAAGTTGCACAAAGTTGCAAAGTTGGGGCGCGCCGGCAAATTTGCCGCTGGCTGTTGTAGATTGGTGGAAAAATTTGAAACAGTTGAGATAAGGGAAGTAGGTGTTTTTCTAACAAAAACATCAGTCGAGTCAGTTCTATTTGTCTCTCTCTTTTTTCCCAATTCTTCAATTGAAATGTGCTGAGGGAACGTAATGACTAGAAAAACAACGCAATCGTTCAAGATATTCCAAAAAGGTGCTATGATTTACATTTTCTCGAGTTAGACAGTGACGTGGTTATTTTCTGACTTTTCTATGAGAATCGATAAGTGATGGCAGATTTTTGGTATAAAATGTCAAATTTCTGACTCAATAGATACATGATAGATACCTATAAATTTGATTTGAAAAAAAATCTGTGCTTATTACTTTTTCAACGAAACCTTTATACAGGGTTATTTCTAATCAATTAGCATCCTTCTAGAAGCTTATTCTGTACATAAAAATTAACAACTTTTGTTCTACGACTTTCGACAAAACTCAAAAAAAAGAAAATCAGCTGTTCCATACATTTTGTCTCGGATGAACTAATTTTTTCTATGGAACAACAAAATCTTTTTTTGAGTTTTGACAAAAGTCGTAGAACCAAGTTAGTTTTGATGTACAGAAAAAGCCCCTAGAAGGATGCTGATTGATTAGAAATAACCCTGTATAGGTGTATGTAAATACATTTAGAGAAAGCATATTATACGCACCATAATTTCCTACTAAAAAAGTGGAGGTAGAGGGTGTAAATATAGTATCCATAGGTATACATTTTTAGCTCAAAAGCACTGAAATGAAATGATCATGATCAATCCAAAATTGCCAATATTTATATTACTCTAGCTTAACCCTGAGCGCGTTGCTGGCGCCATCTGTCGAAAATTGGTCGCACCAACTCAGAAACTTTCTCTGGTTCTGTACTGTACTGTACTGTACCAGCCTTTTTAGTAGTCCACTGCAGGACGTAGGCCTACCCACGAAGGGTGATTGGGCCATATCCACCACGCGGGCCCAGTGCGGGTTGGTGGATTAACATACGCCATCGAATTTCTTCTACGGACGTATGCAGGTTGCCTCACGATGTTTTCCTTTACCGAAAAGCCTGTGGTGTGAAATTCCGTACATAAATTCCAAAGAAATCATTGGTACGGGACCGGAGATTCGAACCCACGACCTCACGATTGTAAGGCGGGTGTCACTACCTCTTGACCACCACGGCTCCCTTCTCTCTGGTTCATGCACAACAATTACTATTTTGCTAAAGATCATCACATGATCAAGTGTATAGTTTACCGATTCTATATAGGACATACTGACAAACATTAATTTCTGTATAAATAGATACATAGTATATTGAAAATCACTACAAAAATTTAGACATTATTACAAAATTTTATTAATTTTTCCTGTGTAAATTCCCAAAGAATGTCTTCGAGAACTCAGTTTCCTTTAAAAGCAACTTTATGTTTTGTTTCTTTAAAGCAACTTTGGTTTGTTTATTTATCTGAAAACTTTTGCGTTTGTTCCGTTTTTCGCAAACTTTTGCTTGTTCCTTTCATTAGGATTCAGTGTTTTGTTTAATTTTTTTCGGATGTTTTGCTTCCATAATTTAATAGATGCCTAAATTATTGTACTACTAGTTTTTACCCGTGGCTTCGCCCGCATACGCAAGATATAATTATAATTTATAGCCTATGTGCTATTCTGATATATAAGCTATATTATTGCAAAGTTTCATTTCAATCCGTTCATTAGTTTTTGTGTGAAAGAGTAACAAACATCCATACATCCATCCATCCATCCATCCTCACAAATTTTCACGTTTATAATATTAGTAGGATGAGTGTTTTCATTATGTTACTTTAGCGCTCATAGTGTAGTTTGACTAGGTGTTTGTTAGCGATCATCGAAGTTAAGCAACGTTCAGCACGGTCAGTCTTCGGTTGCGTGACCGTGGGTGGCATTTACAACTGAGTACTACCGTGGCTCGGATGCCACGTAATATATGAGATACTAATTTTTACCCGCGGCTTCGCCCGCATACTCAATATACACATATCATTATAATTTATAGCATATGTGTTATTCTGATATATAAGCTATATTATTGCAAAGTTCCATCTCAATCCGTTCAGTAGTTTTTGCGTGAAAGAGTAACAAACATCCATACATCCATCCATCCATCCATCCTCACAAACTTTCGCGTTTATAATATAATTATTAGTAGGAAAAAAGCCGTGGTGGTCAAGAGGTAGTGACACCCGCCTTAGAATCGTGAGGTCGTGGGTTCAAATCCCCGGTCCCGTACCAATGAGTTCTTTGGAATTTATGTACGGAATTTCACACCACTGGCTTTTCGGTGAAGGAAAACATCGTGAGGCAACCTGCGTACGTCCGTAGAAGAAATTCGAAAGCGTATGTGAATCCACCAACTCGCACTGGGCCAGCGTGGTGGATATGGCCCAATCACCCTTCGTGGGTAGGCCTACGTCCTGCAGTGGACTATGAAAAAGGCTGGTACAGTACAGTATTAGTAGGATTAAATTGTAGAACCCGGTTGTTTTAACTGTTTAGCCATGTGCCAGGCCTACATGTAGTTGAAAAAAAATGTGACACCAGGGCTAGCCAGCCGACTTATACGGATTTCCTTAGTTTTTTTGTTACTTTAGGGCTGGTTCCGTAATAGAAGGTAAGATATATTTTGACCAAAATGTAGAGTTTGTGAAGTTATGGCTTCTAGAGTTACTTAGGACACGTAAAGCTAGAAGCTTTGGCCTACAGAAGATATATTAAATGTTTAAGAGTGCGACCTTTAGTCTCGTTTTGGCAACTTTTTATTTGACAATGTTTTTCGTTGATTTTCTTAAACGGAAATCCTCGTTCCGAATTATAAAACCCGTAGCACTATACTGTACTGTACTGTATGAGCTTTTTTTAATAGTCCACTGCAGGGCGTAGGCCTACCCACGAAGGGTGTTTGGGGCATATCCACCACGCTGGCCCAGTGCGGGTTGGTGGATTCACGTACACCATCGAATTTCTTCTACTGACATATGCAGGTTGCCTCACGATGTTTTCCTTCACCGAAAAGCCAGCAGTGTTAAATTCCGTACATAAATTTCAAAGAACTCATTGGTACGGGACCGGGATTTGAACCCTTGACCTCACGACTGTAAGGCAGGTGTCACTACCACTAGACCACCACGGCTTCTAGACCCCACGGCTTCTAGACCCCACGGCTTCTTAGCTTCGTAGCTTTCTACTAAAAATTAAAGAAAACAAAATACTAGCGAAACCTACCCGTAATAACTACTTTTATCCCATTATATTTCCGTACAAATCTTATTTTATTTATTACTTTAATAACTACAAGGTACATTTTACCTCAGCTAAAATGCCTTCGTCAACTAACTAGGTACATGTTACGGGTTGTGTATCGCCCTCACAAACCACTAA
Source organism: Hypomecis punctinalis (assembly GCA_949316475.1). Lineage (NCBI taxonomy): Eukaryota > Metazoa > Arthropoda > Insecta > Lepidoptera > Geometridae > Hypomecis > Hypomecis punctinalis. Next base: position 7,353,616 of record OX438820.1, on the reverse strand, counting down.
ACCAGAAATTCAATCCAGAACATTCCATCAAAACAAGGCAGACCTTTCAGGAAATCATCAAACCTACACGTAATTTGTTCCCCCGAATCCGGGTTTTAGTCATCCCAGCTTATAATTGAGGGTAGAACTACAATGTTCATTAACTATCACACAGACGAAACTAAACCTTATATCCGTCGTATAAAGACTACAACTCTATCACGTAATCTTCGACCCATCTCTATTGATTTCGAACTGTTACATAAAATAGTCGTTATGCCTTCGAGATAAGGTTGTAGCGAATTTGAGATACGCCGTGAGTAAACTTCAATTAAAATTAATCAACAAAAGTGAATTAAACATTTATGTTATTTGAAATCCTTGGAGCAGGTAAATTGAGTTTGGTATGAACTTTCGCCTTCAGTGTAATGTGGCTATACTGTCATGTTTTCATTGTGATCTCAAAGGGGTATTGTGGCGTTTCGCCCCGCTGGCCGAACCGCTAGCGGGGCGAACACCCACATAGGACTCATAGAATACCATTCATACACCCCCACAGGACTGTGGTCTGTGGACTGTGTGGACTGTGGTCGTTACGACTATCCCTACACGTGAGTTTAGTCCCGTTATATATAGTATAAAATTTGTATTCTTATTATTAATTTGTTTTTGGATTGAATTTTGCTGACATTGTATTATTTAATTTATTAATTATTATTGAAATTGAATAATTTTATATTGTTAATCTATTACATCCAAAGATTACATAATTGTAATGAATGTATATCAGTTGACGTGTAAATTGACATTTTACCAATAAATGACTTATGACTTATGACTTAGGACTCATAGAATAATGCTCTCGATATAATACAATTGTTTTCTTTTCCATTGAATACTTAAATGTACAGATAAAAAAGTGAATCGCGGGACGCTTCGCCCAAGACTCTTTTTGAAGGTCCCCATTCGCCCCGCTCCAAACAATGCGGGGCGAATGGGGGCTTTCAAAAAGAGTCTTGCGGGGCGAAACGCCGAAATACCCTCCCAAAGGGGGTGTTGCAAACAAAAACCAACGTGATTATGAATATTAATATTGCAACTGAAGCTGAAAGGATAAATTTGACTTTATTAAAGTTTTTTACAGTTTAGTCTCCGAGCAAATATCTACAGAGCCACAGTCCCTAAGTGAAAGTAGTAAAAATGTCCGAGCGCCGTCATACATACCGACTTTGATATTTAAGTTAAATAATTCACAATGACCCATTTTATCGAATCTCCACGTTCTGCCATTTAATTAGTGATTGTAACCGAGCACTTTGGCATCGCGCGGCGTTGTAGTCGGCTTGCAATCGCCTTACAACTAACTAAAAAACCTGTCCACTACATAGCTTGGGCAAAGTTTTCGTTCGGACACTTGTTTTGCACGATTACGACTCTATATCATTATATTTGCTGGAAGAGTTTAGTAGATTAGAAAGCTGAAATGAAAATATCTAAAGAATATGACAACATTACTGAGACAAGGTAATTAGCATCAAAACAATAAGGTCGATTCTTTATCATCCTACTTCCTACAAATATTATAAACGCGAAAGTTTGTAAGGATGTATGGATGGATGTTTGTTACTCTTTCACGAAAAAACGAATGAACGGAGTGAGATGAAACTTTGCAATAATATAGCTAATATATCAGAATAACACATGGGCTATAAATTATAATCATTCCTACTATAATATTATAAACGAGAAAGTTTGTGAGGATGGATGGATGGATCCATACAGGATGTTTGTTACTCTTTCACGCAAAAACTACTGAACGGATTGAGATGAAACTTTGCAATAATATAGCTTAAATATCAGAATAACATATAGGCTATAAATCATAATGATATATTGATTATGCGGGCGAAGCCGCGGGTAAAAACTAGTAAGCTATAAAATATAATGATATTGGGTAAATTTTACATAACATACCGATATAAGTGTTAAGTAAGTAGGAAAAAATCTATCTGCTTCTAGAGTGCGCTTCAAGAAATGTCAAAAAAAAAACAACTGTCGAATCAAACAACAGTCAAATTGCTTTTTCTTTTAAATTTATTAAGGGTTTTAAGGTAGGGCCTCGGGTTTAAAAGACGGAAAGTGACTTAGTCTACTTTTTATCCCGGATAAATAAAGGGTTTTCATGGGATAGCACAAAAATCAAAATATCATGCGGGCGAAGCCGCGGGCAAAACCTAGTTTGATAATAAGCAGCAAAACAATAAATGCGTAGGTAATAATCAGATTAAGAAATGGTAACGCCACATCGACCCACGCGGATTTTTAACGTCATCTATCATTAGTGGTTTATTTTTACATCACAATTATAAGCGTTGGGCTTCATTTCTGGGCAACTCTGAGTAGATCTAATCTACCATGTGCAAAAAATACAAAAGGTACTATTTTATAAGCTAAAACTAATACAGCCTTGGCCAAAAGTATTAGGCACCTTTAAAAAATCTAAGTACATGTTTGCTTATCTTAAATGATTTACCGGAGTGTAAAAACTAGGTGCTTATCTTAAATGATTTACCGGGGTCGTAAATAACTTCTTAGAATATCAAACGGCTCTTTGTTAAGGTCATAAAACACCTGGTGACCGAAAACAAAGGATTCGGTTTTCTTTCGGTATTATCAGTCAATGTTTGGTCACTTGTGTTCTGGACTCTAACAAGTAAACAAGCTTTCATTTCTGTTGATGTGATTAAATTGACACCTAATTTTGTTAAAAATGCCAAAAAGGAGTAAAATTAGTTTAGAAGATAGAGGGAAAATACAGGGTGCCTAATATTTTTGGCCAAGGCTGTATACTACTTCTACTTAAAAATAAATTAATTGGATCATCCACAGACCCTAGAAGATCTAAAGATAATCAAAAATGATGTGCAAAATGATTTGGCAAAATATGATAATAGTATAGCTTCTTGTTAGGTTACTACTGACCGTAAAAGCCGTGGTGGTCAAGAGGTAGTGACACCCGCCTTACAATCGTGAGGTCGTGGGTTCGAATCCCCGGTCCCGTACCAATGAGTTCTTTGGAATTTATGTACGGAATTTCACACCACTGGCTTTTCGGTGAAGGAAAACACCGTGAGGCAACCTGCATACGTCCGTAGAAGAAATTGGATGGCGTATGTGAATCCACCAACCCGCACTGGGCCAGCGTGGTGGATATGGCCCAATCACCCTTCGTGGGTAGGCCTACGTCCTGCAGTGGACTACTAAAAAGGCTGGTACAGTACAGTACAGTACAGGTTACTACTGATAAATAAATAAATAAATAAATATTGGGAAACATCTTACACACGGTCTCTGACCCCAAACTAAGCAAAGCTTGTAATATGACTGCCAGAAACTGATACACTACATAATATACATATTTTAAATACATACTTATATAGAAATAGTATCTAACACCCAGACGCAAAGCAAACACTTATGTTCAATGTTCATCACATAAATGCTTGTCCTGGGTGGGGATCGAACCCACGCCTCTTTGATCCAGAAGTCAGGTTCACTAACCACTGAGCTGACTGAGCCACCGAGGCAGTCATGAGTGTGGCGTGGCGAGGCAGTGATGGCAGTGATGACTGAAGTAACCAATTTTAGCGGTGAAAGTTCAAAAACAAGTGCTACAAGTGAGTACATCATGTAAAACATGTTTTCATCACATCTATTCGAAAAGGACTACTTGGTTCGCCTTTAATTGGGCCCAAAGGTGGTGTTTTCTATAAGGAACTTTATAAGTGTGCCGGAATGATCTTTGCCGCGCACTTTTTGAATTTGGAAGTATTAGTGTTCAACGCCAAGAAAATGAATTAAAATAATGTAAATATAAGTTTTAATTTGTTTTATTATTAGATACCATTTAATTTCAATTTAGTTTAATTTTACTCTAAGTTTTATACAATAATAATATTAGGTACAATAAAATATGAGGCGCCTTTTATTTTCTCATCAATGTGATGAAAAGTAGAGTGTACCACTCGGGCGCAAAATATATTTCTGGCTCGGGCGGCGTACTTCCCTCCCTCGCTACGTTCAGGATTCTACTGAAGAATCCCTCAATTGGATTTGGATTCAAAAAAGCGCCCTCGCCGTAAAAAGATTATTTTGCTCCCATGTGATACAATCTACTATTACATTGCGTAAGGATCGCGGGGCTGAGGAATTTATTCATCACAAATTCGCAACGCCATGACATGGTAGCGCTCAGTTGTAAGTGCCACTCGCAGTCACCCATCCAAAGTCGTATCAAACGTTGCTTTACTTGGGTAATTGCTGACAAACACCTAGTCAAACTTCGCTATAGCGCTATATCCTATTCACCCTTTAAGCCAATTGCAAATACATTAGACAAATCCTACCCACAAACTAGCTCATATGAAAAATCACAAAATACTAATCACCAATTCCTCAGCTTTGATTAACGCTTCAATAAACCAAACGTTCCTGAAGACGTCCCAAAATTCAAAGAGCTAATCCAAACGACATAGAGACCCGAAGACGCATTCATCTAAACAGATCCTTTCAAAAGACTAGGAATCCAGGATCCTTTAGAAAACCTTATCCGTTTCAACAAAAAGGCTAAACACACAGATACTGCTAATACCTTTTGCTTAAAGGATACAAAGTCTGTCTTAAGCTCCGAGACAAAAGCTCAATCTACCTTGGACCGTCAGACTTAGATAAGGAAGTCTGAAGGCGACAGTGCAAGAGATCTTGCTGTTTTTACGATGGGGTGTATAGTTTGTGCTGAATAAAGTGTCCGGATATTCTATGCTTGCATTTTAGTTATTTGTTTGAGAAAATTTTCAAAGGAAGACTTGACTAATAGGTATCTACAATTTTAATGAAAAATGTATAAGCGTAGTTAATACGTGTTCATGATCATGATTCAGATCTATTTATTCTGTCAAATTAATGTCGTTTTCATAATTGTTTACCGCTATCAACCATAATTTACTGATTTTTATTTTATTCTAAGTGTGATTAATTGCAATAGTAAAAACTTTATGAATAAAACAATTATTAGGAGATTTCTTACACACGGTATCTTTTGAAACTGTCTTTGGCCTCTGACACTAAATTAAGCAAATATATTGAAATTTACCTGACTTGAAATTCTGAAAAAAAAAATATATATACAGGGTTATTTCTAATCAATTAGCATCCTTTTAGGGGCTTATTCTGTACATCAAAACTAACAACTTTTGTTCTACGACTTTCGTCAAAACTCGAAAAAAAAATCTACTGTTCCATACATTGTGTCGCGGGCGGGTGAACTATATTTTTCTATGGAAAAACAAAAAAATTTTTAAAGTTTTGACAACAGTCGTAGAACAAAAGTTCTTAGTTTTGATGCACAGAATAAGCCCCTAAAAGGATGCTAATTGATTAGAAATAACCCTGTATACTTATAGGTAACACAGATAGTAAAAAATTTGGACCTCAAAAATGATGTGAAAAACACGAGTTATATTTTCTTTCTGCGAATGTACAGACGAAATAGAAACGGTTAATTCCTACCACTAGAAAAACTTTGCAGTCCAATACACTGTTCCGTAGTACACTTCATAAACTCCCAAAAGCTGTACAGAATTCAAACAATGGCTATGTAAATTCATTTCTTAAACCTTTTTAACATTTGAATAGGGCAAGACGGATCATTGGTTCAACTGGTTCAAGTGGCTCATTCATGCATATCTTAAGATAGGCAGAATCTTAATGATGGGTATAATGGTTAAGGAAGTAATTGTGAAGGGTGCCTTTGAGACGATGGAAGACATGTTTGATGTATTATTGAATTTCATTGGTTATGTAACTTTCAAGCTGGGGAAGATGGTTGCGCCAATTTGTCGCGAACGCGGAGTTGGGTGCCTTTGTCAATAAAATTATTTTCATCACATTTATTCGAAAAGGACTACTTGGTTCGCTATACGTGCGCCCAAAGGAGGTGTTTTCATAAGGAACTTTATAAGTGCGACGGAATTATCTTTGCCGCGCACTTTTTGAATTAGGAACAAATAAGTGCGCCGGAATGATCTTTGCCGCGCACTTTTTGAATTTGGAAGTATTTGTAATGTTAGTGCCAAGAAAATGAATGAAAAGAATGTAAATATAAGTTTTCATTTGTTTTATTATTATATACCATTTAATATCAACTTAGTTACTCTACGTTTTATTAAATAATCATATTATAGTAAAGTATGAGTAAAATATTATAGTGAAATATTTTGTTTTCTCATAGAGGTGATGAAAAGTAGAGTGTACCACTCGGGCGCAAAATATATTTTTGGCTCGGGCGACGTACTTTGAATCCCTCGCTACGTTCAGGATTCTACTAAAGAATCCCTCGCTATGCTCGGGATTCTACTCTAGAATCCCTCACTTCGCTCTGGATTCAAAAAAAACGCCCGCGCAGTAAAAATATTATTTTGCTCCCAAATGATACAATCTACTATTTTATTATGTTATGATATAATTTGCAGTCGTTAAAAAAATATTTTTAGTGGTTATTAAACAGCCAAATCGCCATTTCAAAAAAAAACTTATGTTCATTCCTCAGTAGTGGATTATTTTTCATCTTCGACATTTGTGTGCAACCCCACGGGGGAAAAGTATTTTATGGTGCAAGAGTTTAGACTCAAAAAAAAGGTGGAGCAAAGTTAAAACTGCTGTCTGCCTCGTTGGTTCAGTGGTTAGTGACTCTGACTTCTGGGTCAAAGAGGCGTGGGTTCGGTCCCCACCCAGGGCAAGCATTTGTTGAACATAGGTGTTTGCTCTGTGTCTGGGTGTTATATAGGTACTGTCTATATAAGTATCTATATAGTATAAAATGTGTATAATTGTTTATGTAGTATATCAGTCTCTGGCAGCTTGTGATATACAAGCTTTGCTTAGTTTGGGGCCAGAGACTGTGTAAGATGTCCCCTAATATTTATTTATTATGGTATATTTTAAAATCTGGCAACAACAAGCAGAGGCGGACTAGCACATTGGGCCGCTATAGGCCAGTTAGTTCAGCCGCCCCCTTTTTTTTCTACCTTCTAGGATTCTCTCAAGGGTGAAAGGGAAGGATGTTATCAAGTAATTTTCGATGGTTACTAGGAAAGCCAGAAGTAAGGATTGAATACTAGCATAAACATATTGCGCGAGTGCAGCCAGCGGCCACAATCTTTTTTTTTACGTTTTGACGAGTCCTACGTTTTAATCCGACTGTCTACAAAGAGGAGTAAGGATTTTGGTAATTATGTAGATGATTGTAGAAACATATAGGTAAGTAGTATCAGGAATGTTTATACCTCTTCCTACACAGATTTAGCTGCTGCACTAATTTTGATAAGAGTGACCTACCTAACTTTCGTTCTCGGAGAACTGATTGGTTGGAATCTTATTAGAGTCCGATTCATTAAAGGAGCTCCGAAGATGCGGCACACAGTCGCATGGCCGATTGGTCATTAATTTCCATGGGGCTTTTTTGATGAAGAAGACACTAGATCAGGGTGACTCTAGTGAGATAGCAGTCTGCCGTTCAACATTATTTTTCAATTAATAATACAGATTTTTTGTAAAAATCTCTAATTGATAGATTGCGAGGTTCTTAGGTTAGGTTCAGTACTCCCTACTTCTTTGTAAATTATATTAAAGTATATTATTTATCACATTATTTTTGATTGCCGTTAGGGTGAGTTAACATTAAATAAGGAACGCTGGAACATATATAAACATCCGAAAAAACGGGCTCGGTATTTTTTTATAATCAAAAATTTTAGTAGGTATACCTACCTAATTAACTAATTATGATCTATTTAAATACCAATCTAGTTAAAGATCATGACTTTCTTTTGTGACTCCAAATTCAAAATGTTCTTTTTTTGAATTGCAATGGATTGCACATGTTGACCGTCGACCCGATGAAAACAAAAGATCATGGGTGCAAAACTTGGGGTAAGAAATTAAGAATGTAACTTTATGCTACAAATTAAGCAGATGACATCTCTCTGTGAAAGGTTCTTTCTCTAATTTCTGTCACATATTTTTGTAATTTTATACTATATACGATATTTATAGATACCCATAAAAATATTTGAAAATATATAGGCCACAATATACATACCCCCATGGTTTCCCATGGTTGATGAAGATGGCTTCAATACTACTTCAGACTATAAGTAATGTGTAATGCAAGTAAGGAGTTTAGAATTTCTGATCAAAAAGGTAATTAATTTTTTAATACATTAAAATCAGAAATCAGAAACACTTGTCAATGTTTCTGATATATTTTTTCAGCAATTTTGTCTGATTAAAATACAGATAAAATATATAAAGTATAGTGTGAAATTCAATAAAAAAATGTTAGAATTTGAAATCAACTCGCACTGATTTATTCGAATTAAGTTAGTTTAGTAGATATTTTTGAACATTTTTATTCTAGTAAAAAATAGAATTGTTAATAATAAAAGTTCAGATAATGATGAGAGTAAGATGGAAACTATTCGATTAATTTGAATTGCACCCATATTTACCATAATTGTGAGTTATAGGTATTAATCCAACGACAGTTTCAAAGAAACTGTCAATGTATAAACCTCTCAAATACACTCATAACTTGAGGTACACAAGGAACACAATTTTGAGCGAAGTTCATTGTTATTGATAACCGGACATATCGTAAAACATCCTAAAACAATAAGTTGTGAACTTGGAGAATTACACAATGCAACTTCCAAAAAAGATATTTTGTTGTATTAAAACTATTTCCGTACATGTGCATTCCTTGACCAGAATAATGTTTGGTCAACCGGGACGTAAACCCTATAATTTGTGGCATAAAAGCCATTTTACGTTTTCTCTGTGTAGAAGATAGGATTGTTCATTACCTCCCGCTGTTTGGGACGGTTGAACCGATAGCACTTTTTTGGCATATTTTTGTAGGATCAGTGTAGGTACGGTACGTGTAGGAGAAAACAATATATTTTAAAAACTGTTGTAATTTGTGAAAGCTGCGTTAGATGTGATGTGTTAAGATCTCGTAAGTACTGGCCGCCCCTAAAACCTAGCCGCTCTAGGCCTGGGCCTAGTCGGCCTTAAGGCAAATCCGGCACTGACAACAAGTCAACAACGAGCAATTGCTGTCAGTATTTAGTGCACGCTAAGCGAGATATAGAGACTGCTTAATACCTTAGTATGATGTGTACGGATGAATTTACAGTAATTGATTTTTTTAGTTAGTATAGTATAGATAGTTATTATAAGCTTATTTGGTACGCTATAAGACATTTTTATTTACTTTTTCATTTATGAACTTTTATTTGTAACGTTACTTCTCAAGAAAAACCATTCAAAGAAACAGAATCACAAGTCATAAAGAAAAAGACGGTAAAACAAAAGATTCTGTATAAAACTCAAAATTAATTAACTTATTCAATTCTTTGACATTTTTAATTAAACGAACCGAACAAAAATTACAAAGAGATCGCGAAGAGAAAATGCAAAACAGGAGACAGATTAAACGTAAAAAGGAAGAAAGAATGAACGGAAGGCAAGGGTAGAAAAATTAAAAACAAATTATGGTTCGACCTGGACCACAGAAATTGCTTTTTTTGAGAATAGGAAAAGCGGCTTTTACGCCTTTTTACGAGAATAATAGATTTTGTGAAATAACGTTGAAACCGTTTTAAATTTGGACGTCTTTATAATTTTCTTTTGGAAAAGTATCCACGATATTTTTAGTGGTTATAAAGTAATAAGTCACAAAATGAAACAACAAATTGTATTAAGTTGATATTGCAAACATAAATATACTATTTTTAATTGGATGGAAAAAGCTATATCTATAAAAAAAAACGGACAAGTGCGAGTCAGGCTCACACATTGAGGGTTCCGTACAAACACGTTGTTAAAATAATTAAAAACCTGTTTTAGCATGTGCTAATGAAGTTCTTTTATATGATACCTTACATGATACGATTTACTCACTTTGAATTTTGAACCCATATTTTGTGAATTTTGAGGCCCTATTTTTTGTGATTTAAATAAAAATGTACTGTTTTCAGATTTATTCCTATATGTGTACTCTAAGACAATGTTTCTCGCCAAATTTCATAGTTCTATGTCAACGGGAAGTACCCTGTAGGTTTTGATTTTTGTGAGTGTCGAAATATATAGTTTTTTACGATATAAACGACTTTTACCTTTTTATACGACAGCTGAAAAGTTTTTTCTTTTACACAACAGCAAGAGTTAATCGATATACGTATACAGTTTAAATTTCAACTTGATATCTTCACGCGTTCCCGAGATAAGGAGTCTTGACATTCACACAGACGGACAGACGTATAGACGGACAGACGGACAACAAAGTGATCCTTTAAGGGTTCCGTTTTAGGTACGGAACCCTAAAATTTACACCGAAATTATTTAATTAAACTCCGATTATATAAATAGAAGCCGTGGTGGTCTAGAGGTAGTGATACCCGCCTTGCAATCGTGAAGCCGTGGGTTTAAATCCCGATTCTGTAACAATCAGTTTTTTGGAATTTTTGTATGAAATTTCGTACTACTGTTTTTTTGGTGAAGAAAAACATCGTGAGGTAACTTGCATTCATCCGTAGAAGAAATTCGATGGCGAATGTGCATCTACTAACCCGCACTGCGCCAGCTTGGTGGATTTGGTCCAATCATCTTTCAATTTTTTTTCACCTCTTTGGTAGCTGGACTAATGTAGGCACACGTACCCGGTCCCAGGACGAGATGAGACTTTGCCCTCGACCTGCTAAAACTGCATTAATGCAAAAAAGTATCTTTTGTATGGCCCCCATAATATATACCAAAATTCCTAAAGACATAAAAGACTTGGACATTGGTATGTTTAAACATAAATTGAAGGGCTTGCTAGCCAAAAAATGTTATTATGAAATATGGGAATTCTTAAACGACAAAAATATTTTAAAGACAGTGATTAATTTCTGACAACAATATTAATATCTCGAACTCTTTTGTTTATATTCATTTCTGTTATTATTATTTTATTTTTTATTTTTTTGACATTGTATAGCTTATTAGTACCTATATTATATCTCTGTGACATTTTTTAGATTATATTTGACATTTTGATATTTTACATTTTAGACTACATTTGACATATTTTTATGCATTGTATTTAGCTGTTGTGTTTTTCATATTTGTACGCCACGACGGCAAGAACATGCGTTTTATAACTTTTGTAAGATCTGTATGCAACTTTGTATGTTGTCTACACTACCATGTGTCTAACAAATAAATAATCTTGAATCATCCTTCGTGGGTAGGCCTACGTCCTGCAGTGGACTATTAAAACAATCTGGTACAGACCCTTGAATATTCCAAATCTTATAAAGCCCACTGCCGCGTTACCACGCTGAATAGTAACGTGAATCTTTTTTTAAATTGATAATTGTTTGAAACATGACAAGCGCAAAATGAATCATTACATTTTATCAGATCGTTCGATGAAAAATCAAGAATTACGTCACGACCACCAAAAAATATTTAAAAACTCCCTCATTCCCTATAAAACCAACAAGCACTTGTTTGAACAAGCGTTCGATCGTAATTTTGTATATTGAATACTGATTTATTATTTCAAATTATACCAATACAGTACCTTTCAATTGCTCCCACAAATTTCATCCAAAAACTCTTATTTCTTTAGAAATAAGGTTCAAATTTGGCTCTTTTACCCAAATATGGTGAGAGTACTCAGTGTCTTGAGCGAAATTAGGGGTATTAGAACAATTTCGAGTATTCATTAAATCGGTAAACAGGGTATCGTTTTGTGTTTCTTAAGCAACAAAATGATTGTATTCCTCGGCTAAAATTACAATTCGTGTACTTTATGAAGCTTCTTTTGTTTAAATTTGAGTCTACGGAAGGGCTCAATTATATAAAATACGCGGAAGAGCAAAGTACACGAAATATTTATAAGAGTAAATAAAAGTATAAAGTAATAAGAATGGATTGAAGAGTTGCTTGTAATACAGGTTTACAGGATCTTAAAATAGTATGTTTAAGAGAAACTGCTAAATGTAATCCATCGGGATTTTGATACTGCTCTTATTTTTGAGGTTTAAACAAATACCTCCCTTAACGGTTAACAAATGTTTTTTTTAAACTTATTATTATATAGTACGGGACTAATCGCGCACTAAAATTACGAGATAAATAAATACCTCCTCATCCCGACGTTTCGGCCGAGTTGCATCGATGTCTACCCGTGACCACGGTCGATGGAACTCGGCGGAAACGTCGGGATGAGGAGGTATTTATTTATCTCGTAATTTTAGTGCGCGATTAGTCCCGTAGTATATAATAAAAATACCTCCCTTTTTAGTACATTAGTAAGTATAATTGATATGAAATTAGAGTGTGTCATATATACTTTTTATCAGGAAAAAAAGATCAAAAACCGCGGGTATAGCTTAGTCTTAGATAATAATAGAAAAATGATGAGTAAAAAAATTAATAATAACTAGCCCGTCAGCTAGATTATCAAAAAATATTAGACAAATATTTATTGTTTAGTCGTGTCCTATATTTTTTTACTAGATTTTACCCGCGGCTTCGCCCGCATACGCAATAGGTATATCATTATAATTTATAGCCTATGTGTTATTCTGATATATAAGCTATATTCTTGCAAAGTTTCATCTCAATCCGTTCAGTAGTTTTTACGTGAAAGAGTAACAAACATCCATACATCCATCCATCCATCCATCCATCCATCCTCACAAACTTTCACGTTTATAATATTAGTAGGAAGTAGGATAATGTAATGTACTTCAGTGAGTAATAAAAAGTTTGCTTACCTCTGGCTCCCGTGCTGACTTGACACTGGTATTTGGCATCATCATCCAGCGTGACGTCCCGGATGTCCAGGGAGTAGTCACCTGCAAGGGAGAATAGTTTTTAAAACAACATGAATAGAACAAAAAGTAAGTTTTATTAAGATCTGGCCACAGATTTTATTAAAACATACCTACTTTTAAAGACCTGGATATGGTCTTTGCATACTTGAAATACGCGTGATATTTATAACGCTTTCTATAAATAAAGGACATGTCCACAAAATGTATGGAGGCTGGTATAACAATAATCAAAAATTCGAACCGCAACACTCGTTACATTTCGAGAAAGTTCATATTTTTCTGAGTCTATTACATCAGTTAAAAATATAAAGGAGCCCTCCTATTTTTTAAAAAATAATTTTGAATTTATTAAGATAAATTTAAGTAACCTCCTAATTGTTAAATAAAAGCATTTTTACCAATTAGACACACTTTTTAAGTGTTTTTTGTCACATTGTACCCACTAACTTTAAAAAATTTAACTTTATAAATGTGGTAGAATCAGCTACGCCATTCGTAGCTGATTCTACCACATTTATAAGTAAAATAACGATAGAAGCACTTGATTATTGCTAAACTTGTAAAAATAAAAAGCTGTACTGTTATTTTTCATAAAATTTACTTTTCACATTTAAAAAAAACGAAGGGATGGAAAAATCTAAATTAAATATTGTTGAAAAGCCCATAAAACAAGCTTTCAAATGATGCATATATCATCATGGTTCAATTTTTCTCTGAATACTATATCGCCAAACTGATACCGATTTATTCTTTTCAAAACTCAGTGAAATAATTCGAAACTGTTTTATTTGCTTGTCTAATATTTGTAATTATTTTTAAGTGTTTAGAGATAAGTTATTTTAAGCTCAAAAACGTTTTGGTTTTTTAACTGTAAGTTTTTGAATGTTGTAATATAATAAAATAAAATAAAAATAAACAAAACCACTTGTGAACGTCACCTTTACAAAAGTTTCGTGACTTGCTATTACTTTTTTTTATTACAATTTTGATTTTGATGATGTAATTGATGATTTTGAATTTAAAATAGATTGACACCAAGTAATTGTTATAAAATGGAATCCGTAAATAATATTCATCTTTTGTCATGAATCTTATCATTGTAAATATTTTAGTATATTCAATCTAAAAATCATGTAAATAAAACAGCTGATGTATTTCTTTCTCTTAAATAATTTTTAATGCGTATTAAGTATTTGTTTTATGCGTATTCATAAATAAGGCGTCCAAAACCTACTAAATACATGTTTAGTGAACTTGGACGTAAACATTTGAAATAAAATATAGAAACCTTTCGATCGCATCACCATTCAAATAAAAACAAATCATGTTTGAATGTAAAGATAATTAAGCAAAAAAAAAAACAGTACAAATTAATCTGATGCACCGTAACTTAATTATATCGTAGAACATACTGTAGACGGTAGACTACGTACGTAGACAAGCCAAAGTCTACGATTGCCTACGGCACATTCAGGCACCTGTCCAGTTACCTCTTTAATAGCCCACTGCAAAACATAGAAGTACCCATAACAGGCGATTGAACCAATTTAATAGCCCACTGTCAAAACACAGGCATACGCGTAGTAAGGGGTTGGCTACAGACTACAGGCCATAACAACAAGCAATCTGGCTATATCCACCACGTTGATGTCAAAATGAGTATCTAATGATAGATACTCATTTAATATGGTGTCCTAATTAGAAATGAATTTCCATTAGGATTCTTGTATTATACACCTTACTATTTACCTTACTATATTTTGACTGCCACGGTAGTTCAGTGGTTCACGCCTCTTTAACACAGAAGTTATGGTCACTATAGTGACCATAACTTCTGTGTCAAAGAGGCGTGGGTTCGATCCCCACCCAGGGCAATACATAAGTGTTTGTTCTGTGTCTAGGTGCTATTTAGTTACTATCTATATAAGTATGTATTTAAAAATAAGTATATGGTTTAAGTATATCAGACTCTGGCAGCCATATCACAATCTTTGCTTAGTTTAGGTTCAGAGGCCGTGTGTAAGATGATTTTTTTTCCGTTGTTCCTCTTATTCTTCCTGCAACATAAGCTGGAGACATTGTCAAGCTGAACATTTGCTTACGCAGTTTTCTGTTTTATTAATGAACAGCCAATTTGATTGCCTCATGCAGTTTTCTGTGAGCATGAATATGACATGCATTTATAATTATACATATGTTACACAATAGAATAGGTACAGATAATATGTTACAAGGAATTATAACTTACGATAGTTTAATTAAAATTATAAAGCACTAAGTCTAAAGTTAAACACTTACTGTTATTACCACTACTAATCATACCTAGCATACAATATCTCTACAATTTTCTATTCTATTTTTTTCATTGTTTTTTATTAATTTTTGCTTGTCTTTTTTATTTTTTCTTTTATTTATTTATTTTTAATCCGAAAGTGTGTTTGTTGGTTTGTTCTTCTTATACGCAGCAACGGATTGACTTGATTTTTGACATGGACATATGTAGTTTAAAAGACAAAAAGTGTCATAAGCTACTTTTTATCCCAGCAAAAATAAATGTTACCATTGTATAGCACAAAAATTTACCTACAACTCGGCTAAAACCTAATCCTACAAATATTATAAATATCCGAAAAGTTTGTTGGTTTGTTCCTCTTTCACGCCGATACGGAGCAACGGATAGACTTGGCTTTTGGCATGTATATGACTGCCTCGTTGGCTCAGTGGTTAGTGACCCTAACTTCTGGGTCGAAGAGGCGTGGGTTCGATCCCCACCCAGGGCAAATATTTATGTGATGAACGTAAGTGTTTGTTCTGTGTCTGGGTCTTATTTGGTTACTATCTATGTAAGTATGTATTTAAAAATAAGTATATGCAGTATATCAGTCTCTGGCAGCCATATCACTAGCTTTGCTTAGTTTGGGGTCAGAGGCGGTAAGATGTCCCCAAAATATTTATATTTATTTATATAGTTTGAAAGACGAAGCGTGACGTAGGCTACTTTTTATTCCGGAAATAGGTTCCCTCGGGATAACACAAAAATCAAAATATGAATTAGGCGGAGCTGCGAGCCAAAGCTAGTTGTTTATAAATACGAGTTCGCTATCTGACGACTGTCAAAAGTGTCTCAATAGTATGTTAAATTAATTACCAATGCTGTCTATTAGTTGACAGTAATTAAAGGACTGTCTGTTTCAACTGCTTTGAAATTGATATCTAGAGGCGTCAAAGCCATTACGCCAATAAAATGAACTCTACAGGTCACTGGAGTCACCTTTTAACCACGCAAGGGTATGATAGATAGATCTAGATGAATTCTTTATGTTAACGCATATATACAGATAAAAAATATTAAAACAAAAGCGTACCCGCTACGTCATAATTAATAGTGCAAAATCAAGTCTGTTACGAGAAAAAATAGAAAACAGGACAATTGCGAGTCAGGCTCGCACACCGTAGGGTTCCGTACAAATCCAGAAAATTTCACAAAATTGGGAAGTATATACTACTAGTTTTTACCCGCAGCTTCGCCCGCATGATATTTTGATTTTTGACGCAATATCATTATAATTTATAGCCTATGTGTATTCTGATATATAAGCTATATTATTGCAAAGTTTCATCTCAATCCGTTCAGTAGTTTTTGCGTGAAAGAGTAACAAACATCCATACATCCATCCATCCATCCATCCATCCATCCATCCATCCATCCATCCATCCATCCGTCCATCCAACCATCCACCACAAACGTTCGCGTTTAATATTAGTAGGATAACCATCGACAAAACAGTTTTTTTTTTCACTTTTTCATCATACATCGAAAATTGCACATTGTTAAAATAATTAAAATATGTATAACTAGTAGTCCGCCCCGGACTTGGTCCTCGAGCTATTCCTATTCTATATCATAAATACCGGGACTACTGGGATTTTAAAAAAAATATAACAATATTTGTATTAAAGTTGGCGATTTATTTTAAACAAATGTTTAAAGACAAAGATATCATTCGGTGAAATGTTTAAAATAGTCATCCGCAACTCCCGCAGAAAGTGGCGCCGTTTTGCCTCTTTTTACCACGGCCCTCGTATCTTCGCAACCACTGAACAGAAGATGCTTATATTCGAACTTGAAAATTCTATAAATATAATCTACGTTCATGCTAAATTTCATAGAGATCGGTTGAGCGGTCGGCACTTGAGTTATCGTCCAATAAGATATACATACAAACATACACCCAAGTACCGGCTCGTCCCAGTAGACTCTGAGACATCATTTACCCTCGGTAAATTATGTAGTATATCAGTCTCTGGCTGAAGCTTGCTTAGTTTAGGGCCAGAGACCATGTGTAATTATATCCTCTGATATTTATTTATTTCATTTTCAAAGAAGATTATGAGCAAATGAAATGGATATTAGGATAACAATAAACCCGATTACAGAGGCGCCAGCGTAAATTTAATAGCAACGTAAAAAGCATTCTCTCTATCGAATGCCTAAAGTGAAAAAGAAACAGAACTATGCTATTTAGCTAATATAGTTACGCTGGCGCCTCTGTAATCGGGCTTAGTCTCTTGATCTTGAAAGTTTCCAATGATTTTATTCAACCATTAAACATTTTTAATGAGCACTTAATAGGCATTTAATTATTTTTTGGCTATTCGATCCTAGATTGTCAAAGTCTAGACTAAAGTCTGGATTATGTACACCCATTAAAGGTTGAAATATGAAGCTGACCTAAATGACCTGAGTTAAAAGGCTTTTCAATTACGCATTAAAAATAATTCACATTCGATACCACTAAGTACTATAGAAATATTTGGGTAATTATTTGAGGTTTGCACAGAGCGAATAGGTTTCAGGTATTTAGAGTGCTTGAAGTAGTGATTGATTTTACTAATTAAAATGTGTTTTAAATGTTTAATGTTCATGAAATAATTTAGGACAATATAGTTTTATTTTGAGAGACAGTTTCGGTTTGATTTTTGTAAGTCGGCTAGCCCTGGAGTCAGGTTTTAAGCCACCTGAAGGCCTTTTACATGGCTAAGCGGTTAGAACAACCAGGGTCCACAATTTAACGAGTCATCCGAGCCACGGTAGCGCTCCGTTGTAAAGGCCACCCGAGATCACCCTTCCGAAAACTGACCGTCCTTAACTTAGATGATTGCTAACAAACATCTAGACAAACTACGCTATGAGCGCTACGCTATTTTTGACCGACGAACCACCGGAGAAGGTATACAATTCGACACGTATATATATTTTTTTTAATGTAAAACCACGCATAACTTTTTTCGTAGTAGTCCGATTTTAATAATTATTTTTTATTGGAAAGAATATACTTCGAAATTGGTCCCATTAAAATATTAACGAAATCGGCTTAGCCATTTTTGATAAATGAACAATAATGTGAAAAATGCTACATCGATCCGTGCGAAATATTCGCGAATTCTGTACACGGGTGAAGTCTTACTATGGAAATTTACGTGGTTTTTCACAAATTTTATACTATATATAACGGGACTAAACTTACGTGTAGGGATAGTCGTAACGACTATATCTTCACCCGTTTTATACTATATATAACGGGACTAAACTCACGTGTAGAGATAGTCGTAACGACTACTATAGTTTCGGTCGCATTCGGCGACCTTTCTCAAGTTGGCGAGTGCTAGAGTGCATTGCGAGACGGCTCCGCGTGCTAGCACTCGCCAACTTAGGGATAGTCGTAACGACCGAAACTATAGTCGTAACGACTATCCCTACACGTGAGTTTAGTCCCGTTATATACAGTATAAAACGGGTGAAGTCGGTTATGTTAATTTTTGCAAAATTAATCTTGTTGTGTGATAACACGACTTTAGATATCAAAAAAATATTATGCGAGCAGTTCATTAAAAAAATCCTACTTTCCTCTCTCTAGATATTATAAAATGAAGTTGTTATTATAATATTAAGTATTTTCACCGATTATTTATTTAGATTTACTTATTTCTTTAAAACTACTCTTTGTAGGTTCTTCTCTGGAGAATTCACAACTGTAAATGTATTTATTTTCCCAAACGTTTATAAATAAGTGGTGACAACATCCTATTATTACAAAGTTGACTACTTTGTACAGATTGTTTTAATGTAATTACTAATTACAACAAAATACAATACTAATCACATAGGATTAAACTAAATACCCTACTAATACATAAAAAAATAGTTCATCCACAGACCCTTGAGTCTTAAGATAATCCACATGATCAAGCCCACTGCCAGTTGGCAGCGTGCCCAGCATGATGGCAGCATTGTCACGTTGTTGAGTCAAACTAACACCAGTTTTAATTTTAGCCTTGTAAATGATGATTTTTTTCAACTAGAATTTATCAAAAAAACTAACTTCATTACTAAATTTCTTTCAAGTTGCTACTACAAAAATATTTTACTTACTCACTTAATAAAAAAGACTAATTAGTATGTACAGTAAGTCTACTACTGCTATACTATACCAGCCTTTTAATAGTCCACTGCAGGACGTAGGCCTACCCAACAGGGGTAATTGGGCCATATCCACCACGCTGGCCAAGTGCGGGTTGGTGGATTCATATACGCCATCGAATTTCTTCTACGGACGTAGGCAGGTTGCCTCACGATGTTTTCCTTCACCGAAAAGCCAGTGGTGTGATATGCCGTACACAAATTCCAAGGAATTCATTGGTACGGGACCGGGTTTGAACCCACGACCTCACAATTGTAAGGCAGCTGTCATTACCACTAGGCCACCACAGCTGATAACACACTCACCTATTATTATAGCTTAACATTTCACCTATTCATCCTGACCCTTGACTTTTTCTCCCTCAAATATATCGCTCCATTCGTTGCCTTGTAAGACGTCCTACGCTATGTCCCGAGCGATATACGCACAAATAAAATAGATAAATATTGTACATGTAACGTATGCGAGAAGAAAGGAACGCAAAAAATATGATTCATTACATGCCATCTCCAAATGACGTGTAATATGGAGGGAATATACTATCAGGCATCTGTCCCACCTATAGCGAGTAAGCGAAAAGTTTTTTACTTAACATAATAAAATTATAAGGACTATTTCAAGTTGCTACGTGAAGATTTTGCGTAGGACGATGATGCGTAGAGTAATAGTTTAGCTAAATATTTTTAGTTAGTTACAATGTAAAATAGTAGTTTGTCTTCAGTCTACAAAACAAAAGAAATATTTAAATCTAGCTATATTATGTACATAGGTACTTGTGGTGACAACATGAGCGCACACTTTGACATAAATACCTATAAGTTATACCTATTTTCATTTTTAGGGTTCCGTACGTCAAAAGGCTCATGGTTATGGGGAAAGTCGATGGCAGGCGGTCGCGAGGTCGGAGCCCGTTGCGTTGGTCCGATCAGATCCGCACCACGCTGGACACGTCAATATACGAGGCGCTTCACGCCGCCGAGGATAGGGGACGATGGCGCAAGATTATTACAGATAAACTATTGGGAGGTGGTGGTCACGACTCTCAGACATGAGGAATTTGACTGGAGGAGGAGGACTTCAAAAGGAAAAAACCGAACCCTTATAGGGTCACTTTGTTATCCGTCTGTCCGTCTGTCCATCTGTCCGTCTGTATGTATGTCAAGACTCTTTATCTCGGGAACGCGTAAAATATCGTTAAACAAACGCGTAAAATTAAGTTATACCTATGGTCTCTTGCATTTGTGTAAAAGAAAATCTTAGTTATCATTTAAAAAGTTAGAGCCTTTTATTTCGTTAAAATCGCATATTTTGACACTCACAAAAATCAAAACCTACAGGGTACTTCCCGTTGACATAGAACTATGAAATTTGGCGAGTAGCATTGTCACAAAGTACACATATAATAATAAATCTGAAAACTGTCTATTTTAATTTAAATCACAAAAAAAATAGGGCCTAGATTCACAAAATATGGGTTGAAAATTCAAAGGGAATAAATCGTATCAAGTATTATAGTATAGAGATTTTAACAACCTCCTTCCCAATTTTGTGATATTTTCTGGATTTGTACGGAACCCTCGATGTGCGAGCCTGACTCGCACTTGTCCGGTTTTTTTCATTCCACTGCACATTTTTTGTGAATATCTTTGAAGACTTTTTTTACCTACGAATTCCTATAAGTAATATTATCCCAAATAATATTTTTCACTATTTTCCTTTATTTTCACAAATTAGCGGGAGCTATACATCACGCCTACCCAATAGCAATCGTTTATGACATCATTTTAGTCATTTGGCACCGCCTATGTGACGTTAGCCATCAAAGTTGTTCATTCAACGATTGTTTTCGCAATCCGCGCAAAGCAATTGATGGCTAACGTCACATAGGCGGTGCCAAATGACTAAAATGAAGTCATAAACGATTGCTATTACGATTGCTATTGCTTAGGCGGTCGGGGGGCAGGCATGCGCCACCCAAAATTTTCAGCAATACCAGTTTTCAACAAACTTGTATTTTTTTATAAATCAGATTTGTTCCTAGCTTATCTCTCGCCTCGCTTGACTGTAGTTGGACCACCGCCACATATGCCAGAGAGGAAAAAACGCCCTAGAGGGTAACGCCAACATTAATTAGGTTATACTAGAGGAAAATGTTTCGTTATTTTTGTCGTGACAATGTTTGACAAACGCTCAAAGGACGCATCCAACCACAAATATATTATATACAAATTTATAACTAGTTTTTACCCGCGGCTTCGCCCGCATGATATTTTGATTTTGGACGCAATATCATTATAATTTGTAGCCTATGTGTTATTCTGATATATAAGCTATATTATTGCAAAGTTTCATCTCAATCCGTTCAGTAGATTTTGCGTGAAAGAGTAACAAACATCCATAAATCCATCCATCCATCCATCCTCACAAACTTTCGCGTTTATAATATTAGTAGGAAGTAGGATTCTTTCATTTTCCAACCTCTGAACTATGTTCATGCCAAAAATCAAGTCTATCCGTTGCTCTGTTGCTGTGTGAAAGAGTAACAAACCAACAAAGATACTTTCGGATTTATCCTTATTTCCTTATCCTGACTAATGCTAATCCTACTTAAAATTATAAACGCGAAAGTTTGTGAGGATGGATGGATTGGTGGATGGATGTTTGTTACTCTTTCACGCAAAAACTAATCAACGGATTGAGATGAAACTTTGCAATAATACAGCTTATATATCAGAATAACACATACGCTATAAATTATAATGATATTGCGTCAAAAATAAAAATATCATGCGGGCGAAGCCGCGGGTAAAAACTAGTAATATTATAAATCCGAAAGGTTTGTTGGTTTGTTCCTCTTTCACGCCGCAACGGAGCAACGGATTAACTTGAATTTTGGCATGGATATAGTTAAAAGACCGGAAAGTGACATTTTTTTCATCCCGAAAAAATGAAAGGTTCCTGTGGGATAGCACAAAAGTCAAAAAACCACGCGGGCGGAGCCGCGGGCAAAAGCTAGTAATATTATAAATCCGAAAGTAAGTTCGTCGGTTTGTTCCTCCTTCACGCAGCAACGGAGCAAAGGATTGACTTTATTTTTGGCATGGACATAGTTTAAAAGAGGGAAAGTGACATAGGCTACCTACTACTTATTCCGAAGAATTCATAGTATAAAATAAAAGGTTCTTGTGGAGTAGCACAAAATCAAAATATCACGAGGGAGAAGCCGCGGAGCAAAAGCTGGTATACAGGGTTATTTCTAATCAATTAGCATCCTTTTAGGGGCTTATTCTGTGCATCAAAACTAACAACTTTTGTTCTACGACTTTCGTCAAAACTTAAAAAAAATATTTTGTTGTTCTTTCGATAAATATAGTTCACCCGCGACAAAATGTATGGAACAGCTGATGTTTCGACGAAAGTCGTAGAACAAAAGTAGTTAGTTTTGATGTACAGAATAAGCCCCTAGACGGATGCTAATTGATTAGAAATAACCCTGTATAATAAACTTAAAAAAAGGATACTATACAAAACATACATAAAATATTTAACAAAATAAAACCAAACCCAAAAACACTCAACTCCATAAACCCTAGAACACAACATCTAACGCGGGCAGTGATTTTATTTAATTAAAAAAAACGCAAAGCTTTTTTATGAGTAGTAAAGCGGTGACCCCATTCCTAATTAGATTATAAACTGCCCCTGTGCAGTGTGTTCCGTATTTCATCACGAATATGGCTCTTTCATGTTGCTTTTGTTCAAACTAAAAGGAACAAAGGGAATGTTATAATAAAATTATACTGCGTCTATTTTTTTATTATATTAAACTGGGTTGTACCTTCATCGTTTTTTAGAGAACGCAACAGAGGTATACTAGAATATTTTGGTGTAACTTATAATTATGGCCAACGTTTACTATTCGATCAATTCAGTAGAAAAAATAATCGACTAAGCGCGAGTCGGACTCGCGCACGAAGGATTCCGTACTATATGGAAACCCCCTTTAATATATTTTATTTTAATTTAAATATTTATTTTTGAAGGGAATATACAACTACGATTTGTCATCCTGTGAATATTTCAAGCATCTTCCTGTTCATCATCATCGTCATCACCAGCTTATATCGGCCCACTGCAAGGCATAAGCTTCCTCCCCCTTACGCCTACTATCCCTCTCCTGTGCTATTCTCATCCAGGTGTTGTTGTCTCATCTTCCTGTTGCCGTTATTAATATCGAGCAAAAAATCACGTTTCTTGTATTTTTTTTAAATATTTTGGGACATCTTACACACGGCCTCTGACCCCAAACTAAGCAAAGCTTGTGATATGGCTGCCAGAGACTGATATACTACATATACCTATTTTTAAATACATACTTATATAAATAGTAACTAAATAACACTCAGACACAGAGCAAACACTTATGTTTATCACATAAATATTTACCCTGGGTGGGGATCGAACCCACGCCTGTTTGATCCAGAAGTTAGGGTCACTACTGAGCCACCGAGGCAGTCAGTGTATGGGAGCCTCCCATTATTCTATTTAAATTTAAATATTTTTTTATTTATAGTATTTTTTGGTATAACAGCACCACAAATACATCATATGTAAAAGTTTATAGTTAAGTGTATAGTTCATAGTCTAAATTATTTTGCCGGAGGTTGGCGATGCTGCCCGCAACACAGTCTTTCTGACTACTGCAGGTAGTAGTTAGCCATTCATCATACTTTTCATATTATTAATCACATGTCTTAATTTATTCTTTATTAAAGAGAGATTTCATAACTAGGTGGACGGTGGATACTAAGTATTTCCCAAGGTATACCCAGGTGGACAAAGGTGAGTCGTTGTAAAAAAAAAACATTCCACGGTTCACCTAGGTGGTCTCGGGAGGTGGTCAGTGGGTAAGCACGGCATTAAAAGAACTGTAAGTTGGTACTATTGACAAGCATTTTACTTTGACCAAACATTAAGACTGCAACTCCAAAGGGTTCAAATCCTGCGGTAGCGACAAATTTTAGAATTTTTTATCACATCGAATAACTCTTTGAAATAAACCTAGTGTAGAAAGCACTTTAAATAAAAAAACATTTTCATAAAAAGAACCCCAAAACAACTCACCTTCCTCATCGCTCCCGATCATCTTATACCGGTCGTAGCCGCTCAGCTCCCTATGTAGTCCCAGTCCGAAGTCGTCCTTCGTCCACTGAAGCTGGCCTGCCTTGTTTTCCACCCTGCAGGGGAGGGTCACCCGAGATCCTACTACTGCCGTCTGTAGAGAAAACAGGGTTTTTTGTTAACATCATAAAGTAATTTAAAAAAAACACTTATCAGTAAAGATGTGGTCCCCACGGGGTCTATTTCTCAAAAATAAAAACTTATAATTACTGTTTAATTTACAATGTCTAATTTTTTTAAGTTTTGCAAAATTTTCTTTTATCTGTCCGAATGTCGACTTTTCTCTAAAGGTAGACGAAAGTAGGTAGACAATTAGGTTTCACATTTAATTTTGTATTGTCTTGGCGTTAGAGATTTTTGATTGCGGTATGTTTAGTAGTAGGAGGTAAAATTTGGCATAGGACAGGATTTATTTTATCAAAAATAACTCTATTAAATATAAAATAAATTAATATTTCTTATGTAACATTTGAAATAATTGATTACGTTTCTTTAAAAGATAAAATAAGTATTTACATAACAAGGCATCTGTTTTCAGACACTATATTTTCATTGCTTACATCTAGGTTTCATGTTCTATATGTTCTAGTAATCTACATTATACGATATAGCAAAAACCATACCTGATCCTGCGGCTCCATCGCAAACTTCTGCTCCTGATATCCAACACACACATCACACAAAAACACTGTACAAAAACACACACTAACACACAAAGTCCGCAGTAGTAGGAACAATGGGTTAACCCCCCTACTAGTTGTTCTCACTCGCTCACTCGACTTCATCTCACTTCACAGCATAACAAGGAGTATAATAATAAAAAGGATATCCGGAATTCTAAATTTGAATTCACATTTCAGAAGGAAGTCGGACATCCCCTCGCGGTCTATTTTTGAAAACTAAATTAAACTTCATGGGTTTATTTTTGGGTTATTTTAGTGCCATGATCTATGGTTCGACTGGTGCGCGTTGACGGATCTGAAACAAAAAAAAAAGATGTTAAAATGGGTATAGAAATAATTTACTGACGTGGCCCAGCAGATTAAGAAGTTAAAATGTGGGAGTTTTTGGCGGGAACGCGGAAAATCATTGTATTATTTTGTTAAACTTGTGTTTTTATCAGTTATGATTAGTAACAAAATGTGAGCTGATTTACGAGCATGAGTGTAGGCAAGTGATATGTGTCGTATCATGTCGTTCCGTGTTGTTACCAAAACTCCATAAACGCCCCAAGTAAAGTCCCCACTGCTTTACTGAAGCATGACTTGGATTGACTGCGACTTTATTGGACTATGACGTGACAATTTTGATAAAATAATTATCAAAAATTATTAAAACTTAATATTAGACACTGGCAAATGCACAAAAATGCGACGCCAAAACATAAAAGAAAAAGAAGTTAAAGTGAGTTGTACAATATGGCGGAAAATTAATGGTTAATGAGGCTCTTAAGGTTTTAAATGGAGACTAAGGATCGGCAAGCGCAGCGTAGAATGTCCGCCGACTAGGTAAACTAAGTTAGTAAGTAGCTTTCTCACAGTCTTACTGGAATTCTTTATGGGAGGCCTAGGTACAACAGTAGACGTCCTACGGCTGTTATAATAGTAATAAAAAATAATTTAGTACTGACAACGCGGTGTGAATAAATTTCATCATCAGTTCATTTGTACATTTTCGTTTTATCTTTAGCCTAATACAAGTAAGTACACTCTACTTTTTGTTAATACAGAAATGTGATGGTGAGATTAACATCAATGTCAATCAACACTAATATTCCCAAAAAAAATATGAGTAGGTAATTATGCCACCATTAGGAATGACATTTTTTGTACGGGAAGTAAAGTTGACACATTTCAACTAGCACTCAACGAGGTTTTTTGTGTCATACTCGTACTTGTTTTTAAAGGAAAAAGTTGAACCAAAATATTATTATCAATTTATAAATACAGGTGACTAATATGTGAAATATTTTATCGTTATAATTTATTGATGACGCGATGTATTTTAATTTTTATTATAAGTTTTCTAGATCCATTTTGGTAAGTCAATGGAAGTGCTGATAAAATGACTTGTTTAACCGATGTAAACTTACAAAGTAATAGGGTACCGTTTTTACTCTCTGGGCACGGAACTCTAAACGCGTTAACTACATTTATTAGTGCTTCATTTTTTACTTAAACACTAACCCAGCTTACCAGAGACGAAGTTGAACTGGAGCTTTTATTACCATGATACGTGTATTTGCTTCGCAAAAGCTGTCAAGGATTAATGACGAATAAGTTCAATATTATGTGTCATTTTTAGGGTTCCGTACCTCAAAAGGAAAAAACGGAACCCTTATAGGATCACTTTGTTGTCCGTCTGTCCGTCTGTGTGTATGTCAAGACTCTTTATCTCGGGAACGCGTAAAGATATCGAGTTGAAATTTAAACTATATACGTAAACCTATGAATTCTTGCAGGTGAGTAAAATGAAGCTTCTCAGTTACCGTATAAAAAAGTAAGAGCCGTTTATGTCGTAAAAAAGGCATATTTCAACGCTCACAAAAATCAAAACCTACAGGGTACTTCCCGTTGACATAGAACTATGAAATTTGGCGAAGAGCATTGTCTCAGAGTACACATATAGGAATAAATCTGAAAACTGTACATTTTTATTTAAATCACATAAAAATAGGGCCTCAAAATTCACAAAATATGGGTTCAAAATTCAAAGTGAGTAAATCGTATCATGTAAGATATCATATAAAATAACTTCATTAACACATGCTAAAACTGGTTTTTAATTATTTTAACAATATGTTTGTACGGAGCCCTCGTTGTTCGAGCCTGACTCGCACTTGTCTGGTTTTTCATTTAACAATCATATTGAAATTGTTTAATCTTAATGGAATTGACCCCTAGGGTGCTGTTTGTTTATCATCTACTAAATTGGTGGCCATATTTGCTTAAACATTTCAATGTACAAATTAGAAATACACACCCTGTAACACATATTTTTTAAAAATACCTATTACTTTTAATTCAAAACGATAACACTTTTATATTCTACAGTCAAGTATAACAATTTTTAAGTCCACGGTATGTTAAGAGCTTTTCTTTTTCGAGCTAAATATTGCTCTTCCTCGAAACACTACAATTTTGCAACTTAAACGAAACTCTGACTTTATAAAAAGTCGAACTTGTCCGCAAAGTAGTCATCTCGCGGTTAAGTTTCCAACTTGAACATGCCAAGTTTTGTATAAATTTTTATACTAGGTACTTGCTCTTGGCATAAATGGTTTGGCATAATCTATAAAAACATACAAGCAAACTGGTTAACCTAATTTCGCAATGTCTAACAACGAATGCTTTTGTAAATAAGATCATGACAGGCTTAACCCTGGTGTCAAAGTTTTTAAGTTCTGAAGTCTCTCACATGGCTAAACGATTAAAACAACCAAGACCCACAATTTAACGCATCATCCGATGTATGGTAGCGTTTAGTTGCCAATGCCACTAGCGGATACCCATCCAAAGACTAAAAGTGGCGAACTTTAGCAAACGCAAATATTATGCACGGATCGATGTAACATTTTTCACACTATTGTTTTATCATAAATGGCTCAGCCAATTTCGATAAAGTTTAAATGAGATCAATTTCGAAGTATACTCTTTCCAATAAAAAAAGAATTATTGAAATCGCACTGCTATGAAAAAAGTTGTGCGTGGTCATACATAAAAAAAAATATACGCGTCGAATTGTATACCTCCTCCGGTGGTTCGTCGGTCAAAAAATGGCACACGGGCGACCTCACCTACGACGCTTCTCTTATTGTACAAACCCTATGAGCCTTAAGCCGTGGTGGCTTAGAGGTGGTGACACCCGCCTTACAATCGTGAGGTCGTGGGTTCAAATCCCGGTCCCGTACCAATGAGTGCTTTGGAATTTATGTACGAAATTTCACACCACTGGCTTTTCGGTGAAGGAAAACATCGTGAGGCAACCTGCATATGTCCGTAGAAGAAATTCGATGGCGTATGTGAATCCACCAACCCGCACCGGGCCAGCGTGGTGGACATGGCCCAATCACCCTTCGTGGGTAGGCCTACGTCCTGCAGTGGACTATTAAAAAGGCTGATATAGTATGAGCCTTATAAACTGGTTGATCTAATTTTATCAAGTCTAACAACGATGCTTTTGTAGAAAATTATGTTTAAATATAGTAGGACTAGTTAAATTATGAGACACAGTCTTTCTTTCAAGTGGGGTGAAAAAAAGCAAATACTAATTCAAGTTTTTCAACTTGAGCCTTGAAATTAATAGTAGCAAATGACATAGAAAGCACTAATAGCCTGTTATTAAGTAGTCTATTTTGTCGAATCCCTTTTTTCATGCCTTAAACATGTCTAATAATCGGCCAAGTGCGAGTCGGACTCACGCACGAAGGGTTCCGTACAGTATGAAAGCTTTCCTTGATACATTTTTGACCGACGAACCACCGGAGGAGTTATACAATTCGACGCGTATGTTTATTTTTTATAAAACCACGCATAACTTTTTTATAGTAGTCCGATTTCAATATTTTTTTTATTAGAAAGAATATACTTTAATTGGTCCCATTTAAATTTTATCGAAATCGGCTAAGCCAGTTTTGATAAATCAACAATAATGTGAAAATGCTGCATCGATCCGTCCATAATATTTGCGTTCTAGCGATGCGCCCCGGCTTCGCACACGTGTATTATACATATAAACATTTCTATTGAATTACTCTATCTATGAAAACAAACTGCATGAAAATCCGTTGCGTAGTTTTAAAGATATAAGCATAAATGAGGACAGACAGCGGAAAGCGACTTATGTAATGATTCTGTACAAGGGTGAAGTCGGTCATGCTATTTTTTGGAAAAAATAATTATATTTTAAATATTTATCTTTGAAGGAAATATACAGGGTTATTTCTAATCAATTAGCATCCTCTCAGGTGCTTATTCTGTACGTCAAAACAACTTTTATACTGCGACTTTTGTCAAAACTAAAAAAAAAAATTGTTGTTCCAAAGAAAAATATTGCTCACCCACGACAAAATGTATGGAACAGTTGAATTTTTTTATGTTTGACAAAAATTGTAGAACTTTTGTAGTTTGATGTACAGAATAAGCCCCTAAAAGGATGCTAATTGATTATAATAACCCTGTATACGTGCAACTTAATATTCTGTGAATATTTAAAGCATCTTCCTTTTGCCGTCATTAATAACGACCTAAAAACCGCTTTTCTTGTATGGAAGCCCCCCTTAAATATTTATTTTATATTTATTCTGTGAATATTTCAAGCATATATAAGTAATAATGATTAACATTGAGTAAAAATTCAAGTTGTATGGGAGCCCATAATTTTTTTTTCTGTATTTAGTAATCATTGTTATAGCACCAATAGAAATACGTAATTTAAGAAAAATTTATCATTCTAACTATCATAGTTCATGAGATACATCGAAAGGCAGACGAACAGACGGACGGATAGCGGAGTAATATGGTCCCGTTTTTACCCTTTGGATACGGAACCCTAAAAAGGGCTAATAGCTAGTTTGGTTAGTCACTGTCATTTTGTCCTTCGTTTGAAAATATGGACACTTAAAACATGTTTTGAATTATTCATTACTACTGTTTATACTTAGTTTTACTATCTGCGTTCCCATGGAGTAGAAAAAATATAAGGCCAGCTACACATAGCGCTTAAATATAAGTTAAATATGATAATATAAGCATAGAATAAAACCAACTCTTTAAAAATATACGACTAGAGAAAAAGTAGGTATAGTATTGGTCATCATCATCATCATTATCATCATTTCAGCCATAGGACGTCCACTGCTGGACATAGGCCTCCCCTAATGATTTCCAATAAGACCGGTTGATAGCGGTTTGCATCCAGCGCGCTCCTGCGGTCCTAATAAGGTCATTCGTCCACCTTGTGGGTGGACGTCCTACGCTGCGCTTTCCGGTACGTCGTCTCCGATCGAGAACTTTTCGACCCCATCGGTCATCAGTTCTCCGCGCTATGTGCCCTTCCCATTGCCACTTCAACTTGCCAATCCGCTGGGCTGGCTGTAACCATGGTCCTTCTACGGATCTCCTCATTCCTGATTCGATCTCGCAGAGAAACTCCGAGCATAGCCCTCTCCACGGCTCGTTAGGCTACTTGGAGCTTACTAATAAGGCTCATAGTGAGAGACCACGTTTCTGTGCCATAAGTCATCACTGGCAACACACACTGGTCGAAAAGTACTAGAGTATTGGTAATTGATCTGAAATATTCTATTACTAACATTGTCAAAGATAAAACAAATATTTCGGCATATAAAATTGTAATTGTATAAACATGCCGTTGTCAGTTTCTAAGAAAAAATTTTCATATTAAGATCAACTATTATAATCTTGACTTTGTAATCAATTTATATATCAAAGTCGATGGCTTTTTTTCTCAGAAAAACAATCAAATAAAAAAAAAAACTACATTATTCATGTTATTGAAGCTTTGCTTTCTGTCGGATAATTTCTGTCGGATATTATAAGCAAAGCTATAATAACTAGTATTTTCAATATCAGTACATATTAGGTAAGTATGTACTTCTGTTTTGAGTACTTTTTTTGTTTGTTCTGTTCAGCCATAGGACGTCCACTGCTGGACATAGGCTTCCCCTAATGATTTCCAATAAGACCAGTTGATAGCGGTTTGCGTCCAGCGCGCTCCTGCGGTCCTAATAAGGTCATCCGTCCACCTTGTGGGTGGACGTCTTACGCTGCGCTTGCCGGTACGTGGTCTCCACTCGAGAACTTTTCGACCCCATCGGTCATCAGTTCTCCGCGCTATGTGCCCTTCCCATTGCCACTTCAATTTGCCAATCCGCTGGGCTGGCTGTAACCATGTTGTTGACTGTCACTAATTTTGACTGTTGATTGAAATTACATTAATATTTAACAAAAAAATCGAACACAGGGTGATTTAACAAATATATAACCAATCATTAGAAGTCCTGGCAGTCTAGAGGTAGTGACACCTACCATAGAATCGTGGGGTCGTGGTTTCAAATTCCGGTCCAGTACCAATAAGTTACCTATTGGAAATTTATGTACGGAATTTCACACCATTAGCTCGGTGAAGGAAAACATCGTGAGGCAACCCACATATGTCCGTAGAAGAAATGCGATGGTATGTGTTATGTCAATCCATCAACCCGCACTGGGCCAGCGTGGTCCAATCACCCTTCGTGGGTAGGCCTACGTTCTGCAGTGAACTATCAAAAGCTGATACAGTACAGTAATAACCAACTACAAGACACACATTACATAAGTTTCTTATTGACAAGTTTTATTACGCTATTAATGAATTTTTATAAGATATAAATTTATAAAATGTTGAAACAAATACTTTAAATATTTTCATAAATATTTGTACACCTGTAAAGGTAGAATATTTTAAACACTATTGTTCCTTTAACATCTACGTTGTATGACAATATTCTGACCTTAGAGCAAATAATCCACAGTGAGTGATCCACAGGGTAAAAACCGGCAGTGATCACAGAATCGTGCGAGGCAAACTGAATATCAACGTTAAACTCGAAAGGTCCCGCCTAATGAAGTCTACGCTCCGACCTACTCGTGCCCACATACAAAACCCCGAAAACTTTCAGCTCGAGCTCTCGAATCGCTTTGCTTGCCTGGATAACTTTGCGTCGGTGGACGAGATCAATAACGGGCTCGTAGAAACTGTCCAAACGGTGGGTTCTAAGTTCTTTAGACCCCGCCGTTCAGATAGACCTCAGAAATTCTCCGATCATACTCTAAATCTCATGGCCGAACGACGCTCGCTAAGACTGCAGTCTTCCGATGATGCAAAGTCATACAGGCGGCTCAATAGACAGATTTCAAAATCGGTGCGGTGCGACATTCGTCTCTTTAATACTAAACATGTTAAAGAGACAATAGAGCGGAACAAAGGCTCCAAAGTGTTCGCAAGGCATTTGTCTATTGGGCAAAGCCAGTTGACAAAGCTGAAGAGAGAAGATGGCAGTATAGCGTCAACCAAGGCAGAGGTATTGCAGGAGATCGAAAGGTTTTACGGACAGTTATACGCCTCGGTAGCAAAGCCTGTAAACAGCGCGGCCAAAGACCCAAGAGCCAAGCTAACCCGACACTTTACCGAAGACATCCCGGACATCAGCCTGTACGAGATTAGGATGGCCCTGAACCAACTTAAGAACAATAAGGCGCCGGGTGACGACGGAATTACTTCAGAGCTTCTGAAAGCGGGTGGAACGCCGGTACTAAATGTCCTTCAGAAGCTATTTAACACCGTCGTCCTCGAGGGCATAACGCCAGAAGCGTGGAACAGAAGCGTGGTGGTGTTGTTCTTCAAAAAAGGTGACAACACCTTATTGAAAAACTACAGACCCATCTCGCTTCTGAGCCATGTTTATAAGTTGTTTTCAAGGGTCATTACGAATCGTCTCGAACGCAGGCTTGATGACTTCCAGCCTCCCGAACAAGACGGTTTCCGGAAGGGCTTTGGCACCATGGACCACATACATACGCTGCGGCAGGTTATACAGAAGACCGAGGAGTATAACCTGCCACTTTGCTTGGCGTTTGTGGACTATGAGAAAGCCTTTGATTCGGTTGAGACATGGGCTGTGCTTGAGTCTCTTCAACGATGCCGTATTGACTATCGGTACATTGAAGTGCTGAAGTGTTTGTATAATAACGCCACTATGTCGGTTCGAGTACAGGAAGATAGCTCCAAAGCGATCCCTTTGAAGAGAGGCGTAAGACAGGGAGACGTAATATCTCCGAAACTGTTTACTACTACTCTGGAGAACGCCTTTAAGCTCCTGGAATGGAAAGGACTCGGCATCAACATCAATGGCGAAAACATCACTCACCTTCGATTTGCCGACGATATCGTGGTCATGGCAAAGTCGATGGAAGAACTCAGCACGATGCTCGAAGGCCTTAATCAAGTCTCTCAACAGGTGGGTCTTAAAATGAACATGGATAAGACAAAGGTCATGTGTAATTCTCATGTTGTACCCACCCCTATTTCAGTTGGGAACTCGGTTCTTGAAGTCGTTGACTCGTACGTCTACCTGGGACAAGTAGTCCAGTTAGGTAGGTCCGACTTCAAGAAAGAGGCCAATCGCCGAATCCAACTCGGTTGGGCAGCGTTTGGAAAATTGCGTAACGTCTTCTCGTCCGACATACCTCAGTGCCTCAAGTCGAAAGTTTTCGACCAGTGTGTGTTGCCAGTGATGACTTATGGCACAGAAACGTGGTCTCTCACTATGGGCCTTATTAGTAAGCTCCAAGTAGCCCAAAGAGCCATGGAGAGGGCTATGCTCGGAGTTTCTCTGCGAGATCGAATCAGGAATGAGGAGATCCGTAGAAGAACCAAGGTTACCGACATAGCCCAGCGAATCGGCAAGTTGAAGTGGCAATGGGCAGGGCACATAGCGCGGAGAACTGATGACCGATGGGGTCGAAAAGTTCTTGAGTGGAGACCACGTACCGGCAAGCGCAGCGTAGGACGTCCACCCACAAGGTGGACGGATGACCTTATTAGGACCGCAGGATCGCGCTGGATGCAAACCGCTATCAACCGGTCTTATTGGAAATCATTAGGGGAGGCCTATGTCCAGCAGTGGACGTTCTATGGCTGATATGATGATGATGATGATGAGAGCAAATAAAAAAATCAAGAGATAATGTTGTGAACAAACATGTGAAACCAACCAAAACTACGCCTTGCCGTGTACAGACAATTACACACACATCAAGGTAACTATGAAACTACGCCTTGGCTTGTCAGTCAAACTATGGCGGCGAAACAGCGACGCTCTCACACATGTATAAAAACCGGCTTCACTTGACTGTTCAACAACGTTCCCTCTGGATTTTTTTATTTGCTCTGAGATTCTGATAAATAAACATATTTTGTTTGATACTGTAGACCCATACAGAAGACTTCTGTCTGAGTATTGTACTCCCCGTCAAATATTTTTAGCACATTCCTTCCCGTACATGGGTTGTCTGGAAAAGATCGCTTCCAGCAATAAGACTGCCTAGTGTTGCACTACGTTAAGAATTTCACTGATGTATTTATTGTAAGTTTTATTTCGTATGTACAATAAAGAGTTAATTGTTTGTAGACCGGACGCATATTAGTTGAATAATTATTTTTTTGCAAAAAATAGCATGACCGACTTCACCCGTGTACAGAATCATTATTACATAGTATAAAACAAAGTCGCTTTTCGCTGTCTGTCCTTATGCTTATATCTTTAAAACTACGCAACGGTTTTTGATGCAGTTTGTTTTAATAGATTTCAAGAGAAATGTTTACATAATTATATATATAATACACTAATGCGAAGCCAGGGCGCATCGCTAGAACGCGAATATTATGGACGGATCGATGTAGCATTTTTACATTATTGTTGATTTATCAAAAATGGCCCAGCCAATTTCGATAAAATTTAAATGAGACCAATACCAAAGTATACTCTTTCTAATAAAAAAATAATGATTGAAATCGGACCACTATGAAAAAAGTTATGCGTGGTTATACATAAAAAAATATATACGCGTCGAATTGTATACCTCCTCCGGTGGTTCGTCGGTCAAAAACCATCGACACTTCTCATAATATTGGTGTGAACTAGCCTTTACACAGTCTCACATCATGGATTTTTTAAGTATCAGCTTATCTTTAAACTGCTAATACAGCTTATAGAAACATTGTACCCTTAACTAATTAAATTTAATCAATCGCTTCAAAGCACTTCTATTAATTATTAATAAATTAGATTCTTTTATGATAATTAATTGAAATATTATGACGAAAATTATGATTTTTGACGAGGAGACCAGTTCCCGTGAAAATTGACGATCTTCTTACATTGTAGATTAATTTGAAATTCCGATTATCGGGAATGCTTCAAAAGAAATTCGAGAATATCAGTTTCAATATCGATTTTGAATATTTTAAATTACTCACGGTGGTCGTTTGGATGTTTTCGACAATTATGCAAAGTGATGAGTTGTGCTTTTGACATAATTAGGCATTTAAGAGTCACATAAAATTAGTTCAGCTCTTTTACACTAGGTGTCTGCACCACAAAATATGTTTATAGTATGGAACTATAGAGTTTTTTTAAACGTAGATATACCTTAAAGCTTGTGGTAATTGCGATTTAGTGCCTTAGATGTGGAAAAATAGGATTTTGATGTGGGATTTAAAATTTAGAGTTAAAAAAATTACCTATGTAAATATAGATTGTATAGATAGTAGAACCAATAAATAGATAGTAAAACTAGTATTCCTTTGGTCTATAATAAATAAATAAATATTTTGGGACATCTTACACACGGCCTCTGACCCCAAACTAAGCAAAGCTTGTAATCTGGCTGCCAGAGACTGTTATACTACATATACTTCATTTTTTAAATACATACTTTTAAAGATAGTGACTAAATAACACCCAGACACAGAGCAAACACTTATATTCATCACATAAATATTTACCCTGGGAGGGGATCGAACCCACGCCCCTTTGATCCAGAAGTTAGGGTCACTAACCACTGCGCCACCGAGGCAATCGAAATATACAAACTTAGTCAAAATTTGGCAAGACGACTCATAATTTCAGAATGAATATTTAATTAGGAACCTATAATACAGGGTTACTGGTAATAAATTAGCTTCCTTTTGGAGCTTAATTCTGTACATCAAACTAACAACTTTTGTTCTGCAACTTTTGTTAAACCTAAAAAAAACAAACCAGCTATTTCATACATTTTGTCGAGGGCGAACGACATTTTTCTATGAAACAGTTTTTTTTTTGAGATTTGCTAAAATTCATTGAACAAAAGTTGTTGGCCCCTTAAGGAATGCTAATTGATTGCCAGTAACTCTGTATATCAATGAAATGATTTTAATTTTATAGTGCATCTCACACTAGGTTTATCTCAAAGAGTTATTTTTGTGGTAAACATTTCAAAAATAGGTCGCGGATGCAGGACGTTCGAGTCCTGTGTCCGCGACGAATTATTGAAATGTTTATTACAAAAATATCTCTGTATATCAACTTGAAACATTACTTTTACTTAGGAAGGAACTTATCCATTAGTAAGTATTATTTAGATTAAAATTATTGCTCTTATGTAGTCAAAACAAAAATTAATATTCTATGTGAACCGCCATCTTTTATCTGTAACAACTTTTTTAATTATCACAAATCTGAGATTATATCAAAATTATCTGTATCGTTTTATTTTATTACTGATAAAGTAAACGAATGGGATGTTAAGATATGAAACTAATTTATATAATTTGAAATGGTTATGGGAACGTTGGATAAAGACTTTATACTTATAACCATGTTTAGTTATAAGTATCACTTTGTAGAACTATTGATTTTATGGAAAATGTTTTTATGCCACAGTATTCTAACCTTTTGTAAGAAAAGGGCAGCAAGATAAATGACCTAGGCTAGCTCTAGTGTCAGAGAATTTAAGCCGTTTGAAGATCTCTTATAATCATGTTTAGTTATACATATCACTTTATAGAACTAATGATTTTATGGAAAATGTTTTTATGCCAGAGTATTTTAACCATTTGTGAGAAAAGGGCAGCAAGATAAATGACCTAGGCTAGCCCTAGTGTCAGAGAGTTTAAGCCGTTTGAAGATCTCTTATAATCATGTTTAGTTATACATATCACTTTATAGAACTAATGATTTTATGGAAAATGTTTTTATGCCAGATTATTTTAATCGTTTGTAAGGAAAGGGCAGCAAGATAAATGGCCTAGGCTAGCCCTAGTGTCAGAGAGTTTAAGCCGTTTGAAGATCTCTTATAATCATGTTTAGTTATACATATCACTTTATAGAACTAATGATTTTATGGAAAATGTTTTTATGCCAAAGTATTTTAACCGTTTGTAAGAAAAAGGCTGTAAGATAAATGGCCCAGGCTAGTCCTAGTGTCAGAGATTTTAAGCCGTTTAAAGATCTCTTATAATCATATCACTTTATAGAAGATTGCGATCTAGCGATGCGCCCCGGCTTCGCACAGGTGTATTATACCGGCATATAAACATTTATTTTGAATTACTCTATTTAATAAAACAATCTGCATCAAAATCCGTTGCGTAGTTTTAAAGATATAAGCATACATGAGGACAGACAGCGGGAAGCGACTTTGTTTTATAGGGTAGACGCACCGGTTGTGGCCACCTTAGTACCATTTGTGGCCACTTTGAATTTTAAGGATTAAAAAGACAATTCTATGTTAAATTATTATTTTTAAAGAAATTTTGAAACATTTAGATTCACACGAACAATATTTATGGTATAACATTGTTTATAATTATCATTTATGCAATAATTTTGACACCTAATGCCACAACCGGGTCAGTGGCCACAACCGGTACACCCACTATACTATGTAATAATTCTGTACACGGGTGAAGTCGATCATGTTATTTTTGGAAAAAAATAATTATCATCAATAGACTTATGGACTTGGTGGTCGTCCATGTCGAGATGATGATGATGGATAGGATAACATCTCGTAAAGGAGTACTCCACCGGGCGAGGTGTTGTGCCCAGGGATAGCTATTCGACAATGTTAATTTAGGTCTTGATATGGTTCGGCCGTCGTTGTAAATTTTGTTTGCGCGATGCAGACTCTGGCTTGTCATTGGCTGAGGCGCGGCGATACAGCTTGTGATTGGTTGCCGGACGGCGCGCGTAGCTAGCGCCATCTTGTAGCGAATGTAGTGAAGTTAGTCGCTACAGACTCGTGTCTACCAAGTAGTCAAGTACCTTGGCTGATGATTAAAATGTTATTGTTAGTTCACCGTAACGCCACCACGGTTCTCGTTTAGCACAAACTCTATGAGCGCCACTAAATGCGTGACAATGCAAGAATGCGAGTCGCGTGGCGCCACCACCAAATGGTTCAAAGATATAAATAGATAAAATCATTAGTCGAGATAATTAATTATTTAACTTTGTGTTGAGTGCGAAATCATAAATTTAGATATGGAACGACATATGAAGAGAAAATAGGAACGTATTTCACACTTGAGACGATGCTTGTTAAACTTTTCGTAACCTAATTTAAGGATATTGAGCGTAACTCTGACATAACTGTATATTTCTTCTTATTTTTTCAGCCATAGGACGAGCACTGTTGGACATAGGTCAGCTCTATAGATCGCCAATATCCAATCAATCCATAATAAGCAATCCTGCGATTTTATTAAGGTCATATAGCTGCCTCGTAGGTAAGTGTACGTCCTATGCTGCTTTTGCCGGTCATCATCATCATTTCAGCCATAGGACGTCCACTGCTGGACATAGGCCTCCCCTAATGATTTCCAATAAGACCGGTTGATAGCGGCTTGCATCCAGCGCGATCCTGCGGTCCTAATAAGGTCATCCGTCCACCTTGTGGGTGGACGTCCTACGCTGCGCTTGCCGGTACTTGGTCTCCACTCGAGAACTTTTCGACCATCGATCATCGGTCATCAGTTCTCCGCGCTATGTGTCCTAGCCATTGCCACTCCAACTTGCCAATCCGCTGGGCTATGCCGGTAACCTTGGTTCTTCTACGGATCTCCTCATTCCTGATTCGATCTCGCAGAGAAACTCCGAGTATAGCCCTCTCCATGGCTCGGCTTTTGCCGGTACGTGGTCTCTATTCGAAAACTTTACGGCTTGGCTTATCCACGCATCGATAACCTGACCAATATCACAAGAACACGCAAGATGTAAGCAGCATCAAACCCGTCTGTTGGACATATATTGGGAGATATATGTCCAGCAGTGGAGAATACCTACTGATGACATGATGGTGGTGCTAAATCCAATGTTGACATAGACATACATTTGACAGTGATAACCTCAGGGAGAGACTTCCATACATTTTTGATTGTCTTAACCACAGATAAATTTTAATTATAATAGTAATTTTAATTTTATTAGTAATTTTTAATGATATTTTTTTAATATGTTTCCGATTAATTTTATTGTATTTGTAATGTGACTGATTATGTGATTTTTAAACTTTTTTTATTGTTGAGTCTTTGATACTTGAATAAATGATTATTTAATTTTAATAACAGACCTATTACAACTAGAGATGGCGCTGTTGTCGCTTAAAGCAATTCTCGACCACAAAACTGTATGAAAAATCTGGCTCAGCGCTGTCAAAACTGTCAAATATTTATTGGAAATTGACACTACTGAGAGAAAAACAGCAATTAACCACTGAATCGAGATACTTATTATGTCTCTTGCTAACTCGTGCTGTATTAAATCATTGCATCT
This sequence comes from Hypomecis punctinalis, assembly GCA_949316475.1. Lineage (NCBI taxonomy): Eukaryota > Metazoa > Arthropoda > Insecta > Lepidoptera > Geometridae > Hypomecis > Hypomecis punctinalis. Next base: position 7,313,648 of record OX438820.1, on the reverse strand, counting down.
CTTTCTTTATTTTCTCGATCGACCACAATTATCCTTCTGGTATATCTGTGGTCTAACTGACATTGTTATCTGTCACAGAGTTACTAGAAGTCGATCGAGAAATTAAAGAAAGAGATGCATTGATCTAATATGGCATGAGTTAGAAAGAGATATGAAAATATCTCGATTCAGTGGCTATTTGCCGTGTTATTGTCACGATAGTGTCAAATTCTTGTCAATTCCAATACATATATTTGACAGTTGACAGCTAGTGATAGTGATTGTCCATACATTTTTGCGGTTGAGAATTGTCTCAAGCGATAAAAGCGATAACGCGCTTCTTAAGGTTCCGTACCTCAAAAGGAATAAACGGAACCCTTATAGGATCACTTGTTGTTCGTCTGTCCGTCTGTCAAGACTCTTTATCTCGGAAACGCGTTAAGATATCGAGTTGAAATTTACGTATATAACGTATATTTATAGTCTCGTGCAGTTGTGTAAAAGTAAAACTTCTCAAAAAAAAGTTAGAGCCGTTTATGTCGTAAAATAACGCATGTTTCGACACTCACAAAAATCGAAACTTACAGGGTACTTCTCGTTGGTATAGAACTATGAAAGTTGGCGAGAAGCATTGTCTCAGAGTACACATATAGGAATAAATCTGAAAACTGTACATTTTTATTTAAATAAAGAAAAATAGGGCCTCGAAATTCACAAAATATGGGTTCAAAATTTAAAGTGGAGTAAATCGTATCATGTAAGGTATCATATAAAAGAACTTCATTAGCACATGCTAAAACAGGTTTTTATATTTATAATTATTTTAACAATGTGAAATTTTCGATGTGTGGCGAAAAAAGTGAAAAAAGCAACTTTTTTATCAATGATTACAGTGGGGATGTTAACAACTTATTTCGCAATTTTGTGAAGTTTTCTGAATTTGTACGGAACCCTCGGTGTGCGAGCCTGACTCGCACTTTTTCGGTTTTTTTTGTAATAGCTCTGTATTATCTGTTATATTAATATATAGATATCTGCAGGTGTAAATTTCGCTCAAAACCTAGTTACAAGCTCGTTCAATCAACTTAAACCAGCAATAAACAAGCAAAAAAGTGACTTACAAAATTCCAGCCAATCACAACACAGAGAGAATAGCAACAGTTCGAAGATTAGTAACTTTCAAAATCTAGCCAATTGCAACACAGTTCGAAATTTAAACACTACTCGTAACTGTTGACGTCTACCGTGGGTGGTAACCGACACAGACTGACAGGGCTACGGCTTTCAGAGTGGTATTTTTAAACTACCCCCTTGTGAGTTCAGTTCCCGACTGAGTCATTACTAGATTAGGTATGCATTTAAATTTAGAACGCATTAAAGGAAAGGATGTGAGTCTTTTGTTAAATGCTTTGGGTACGGTTGAAACTTTTTTCAGATGAGTCAAAATGGAGGATTAAATTGTTATCAATTGGTGAATATGTTTTCTGTCTGTTATACTACTAGCCTTTTAATAGTCCACTGCAGGACGTAGGCCTACCCACGAATGGCAATTGGGCCATATCCACCACGCTGGCCAAGTGCGGGTTGGTGGATTAACATACGCCATCGAATTTCTTCTACGGACATATGCAGGTTGCCTCACGAAGTTTTACTTCACCGAAAAGCCAGTGGTGTGAAATTCCGTACATAAATTTGTATTTGAACCCACGACCTTACGATTGTAAGGCGAGTGTCACTACCACTAGACCACCACGGCTATCACGGCTGTCTGTTATAGTTATTTATTTATGCAAAACACATGTACAGAGAAACACAAATAGTATTTAAAGCTAAGGATTAATTTATTAATTCAAATACCATACATGTATACCCTGTGACATAATTTTATACAAATTGTACCAGACAGTGTTAACAGAAGAAAAAATAAACGAAATCGGAGACAGGATCTTAATAATCGCTACATTACAAGAAGATGTGTCTAAAAACTTATTTAAAACCTCGACTACGAGGGCTTTAATACTGTAAGTCACATGTTTAAATATAATTATGGAATATCGGGTGTTATCTACATATGTGAACCTCTCATTTTCAGGTATTCACTGCACGTACAATACAATATTTCTGCTATCTGTGAAACAGTTTCCTTGCGTGATTATGTTTAGTAGGTACGTGTAAAAGTAAAAGTAAAGTAAAAGGCTTACATCCTGTAGTGGACTATTAATAATTATTTTTTGCAAAAAATAGCATGACCGACTTCACCCGTGTACAGAATCATTACACAGTATAAAACAAAGTCGCTTTCCGCTGTCTGTCCGCATGGATGCTTATATCTTTAAAACTACGCAACGGATTTAGAGTTTGTTTTAATAGATAGAGTAATTCAAGAGAAATGTTTATTTGTATGATACACCTGTGCGAAGCCGGGGCGCATCGCTAGAACGCAAATATTTTGCACGGATCGATGTAACATTTTCACATAATTTTTTGATTTATCAAAAATGGCTAACCCAATTTCGAAGTAGGTATACTCTTTCCAATAAAAAAAGAATTATTGATTTCAGACTACCTACTATGAAAAAAGTTATGCGTGGTTATACATAAAAAAATATATACAGGGTTAATTCTAATCAAGTAACATCCTTTTAGGGGCTTATTCTGTACATCAAAACTAACAACTTTTGTTCTACAACATTTGTCACTCAAAAAAAAAAATCAGCTGTTCCATAGGTACATTTTGTCGCGGGTGAACGATATTTTTCTATGAAATAAAAAAAAAAGAATAAAAGTTGTTAGTTTTGATGTACATAATAAGCCCCTAAGAAGATGCTAATTGATTAGAAACAACCCTGTATACGCGTCGAATTGTATACCTCCTCCGGTGGTTCGTCGGTCAAAAAAGCTGGTACAATACAGATACTCGAATCGCATACAAACAGTCACCAAATTTTCCATTTCACCCAAAATTCCAAATTTAAACACAAGAAACATTCTTAAACTAAAACGTTCAGTAACTACTATCTCGATCTTCTCATAAAGCCTGATGGGGCCGTTTCTTCGCCTTAATCACCCATTAGGAGCGTTAACAAAACTCTAACGTTTCCAAAACTTGAGATGGACAAATCCTTATGATATTGTAGCTATTTAGATTACACTGTACATGAAATTATTTTTATAGTGCTTCACACACTAGGTGTATAGAAACTTTCTTTGTGTGATAAACATTTCAAAAATTGACGCGTTCGCAGGATTTGGACCTGCATCCTCTGGGACTCCGGCCCAGATGCTCTGTCCAATTAAGCTAAAACGCACTCTGGGAAGGCGCCGAATTAGTGAGTGTTTATCATTTTTACCAACTACTGCATTGTTGGAAGCGCCATTTGTGAGAACTGCTTTAAACCAGTCAGTCACTTAATGTGAAATTATTAGAACTTCTTACCATTAACGAGAAATGACGCATTGCTTAATCAATGAACCAAATTGATGTAGCATTTTTCACATTATTGTTGATTTATCAAAAATGGCTCAGCCGATTTAAAAAAAAAATAAATGAGACTAATTTCGAAGTATACTCTTTCCAATAAAAAAATAATTATTGAAATCGGACAACTACGAAAAAAGTTATGCGTGGCTATACATTAAAAAAAATACGAGTCAAATTGTATACCGACTGCGGTGGTTCTTCGGTCAATAAAATTGAAATGAGACTGCATCCATCAAGGTTTTTAGCGGGAAAGCGGAAAAATCATGTCGCCTCGTTGTAATATTTTGTTTAACTTGTTGTTTATCTTACTACAGTGACTATTTTGATAAAATACTTAATACTAGACACTGGCAAATGCACAACAATGCGAAGCCAAAACATAAAAGAAGAAGAAGACATCCATAAAATGTGCACTCTATACTTTTGACACAGAACATCGATTTTATTTATTCACAACGCTTCGAAGCAGCTTAAAATTGTTCTAAATTTAAACGCGGCCTCGCCATTGGAGCGTCCGGAAATGGAATGCATTCTGCTACACGTCTGACTTGTTTTTTTTTTCGTCTACCTTCTTTATTTTTCATTTAACAGTTGTGATTAAAGGCGGTTACTCCAATAAATGACTTTTAAACCGTTATGTGTTTATTTTGATAATGATTAAGTAGAACGTTCATTACGATCGGATGTTCAGGGTATAATTTTTGTAATTCTAGAGCTACAAACTGGTAGCCGATAGAGAAGTGATTTAGTTTTATTTTTATTCGAGTTTTTATTTTTATCGATTGGAATGATTAGAAAATACTACGTTTATAAACGCTTTGATAGAGTGGGTGATTCGATTGATGTTATTTTGTAATAGCTCTTAACAACAGACTGCTTTGGTTTTAACCGATGGCAAAATCATAATTTCAATACATGACTATCGCGGTTTTGACTGTACCAGCCTTTTTAATAGTCTACTGCAGGGCGTAGGCCTACCCACGAAGGGAAGTTGGGCCATATCCACCACGCTAGCCCAGTGCGGGTTGGTGGATTCACACCATCGAATTTCTTCTGCGGACGTATGCAGGTTGCCTCACGATGTTTCCTTCACCGAAAAGTCAATGGTGCCGAAAAATAAATTCCAAAGAACTCATTGGTGCAGGACCGGGATTTGAACTCACGACCTCACGATTGAAAGGCTAAACCTGTAGGCCGCCACGACTTTGTTTTAACCAATGGCAATTTCCTAAAATTTTAACACAATGAAGGGTTTATCATAAGCTAAAAGCGAGCGACTCAGATCAAAATTATAAATTACTTTTTTAAGGTGTATTCTATGGCATTTGCTATAGATTCGAGTACCAATTAGCGCGTAGACCCATCTCGCAAAGAAATCAAACCTTCTCCTTTTCATCCATGGTTACGAATCAAAAAGGAAATAATGCAAAAATATTATAGAGCTTAGGCCATCATCTTGTACAGTTTGAAATTACTTACATTTTTCGTTTCAGAAAATAATTTTTCTATTGTTTTCTTTAATAACAATCGTCACTTAAGTAATTTTACATATACGCTATCCTATTATTGTAAACTAGTTTTTACCCGCGGCTTCGCCCGCATGATATTTTGATTTTTGACGCAATATCATTATAATTTATAGCCTATGTGTTATTCTGATATATAAGCTATATTATTGCAAAGTTTCATCTCAATCCGTTTAGTAGTTTTTGCGTGAAAGAGTAACAACCATCCATACATCCATCCATCCATCCTCACAAACTTTCGCGTTTATAATATTAGTAGGAAGTAGGATAAGTAAGTTCGTATAGGCCGGGTGTCAGAGTTGTTAGGCCGCTTGAAGGCCTCTGACATAGCAAAACGGTTAAAACAACCGAGACCTACAATTTAATGTGTCATCCCAGGCATTGTAGCGCTCAATTGGAAAATACCACCCGCAGTCACCCATCCAAATACCGACAGTGCGGAACTTTGCTTAATTTCGGCAAAGAAAATATAATAATACTACATTTCGGTGATCGCTGACAATTACTTAATCAAACTACACTACGAACGCTATTACTATTATTATGACATTCTTATAGTATCCTACTAATATTATAAACGCGAAAGTTTGTGAGGATGGATGGATGGATGTTTGTTACTCATTCACGCAAAAACTACTGAACGGATTGAGATGAAACTTTGCAATAATATAGCTTATATATCAGAATAACACATAGGCTATAAATTATAATGATGTATTGCGTATGCGGGCGAAGCCGCGGGTAATCACTAGTCTATATATATCTTACTAATACATATTATAAACGCGAAAGTTTGTGAGGATGGATGGATGGATGTATGGATGTTTGTTACTCTTTCACGCAAAAACTACTAATTAGATTGAGATGAAACTTTGCAATAATATAGCTTATATATCAGAATAACACATAGGCTATAAATTATAATGATATATTGCGTATGCGGGCGAAGCCGCGGGTAAAAACTAGTCTATATATAATAACTAGTTTTTACCCGCGGCTTCGCCCGCATGATATATTGATTTTGACGCAATATCATTATAATTTATAGCCTATGTGTTATTCTGATATATAAGCTATATTATTGCAAAGTTTCATCTCAATCCGTTCAGTAGTTTTTGCGTGAATGAGTAACAATCATCCATACATCCATCCATCCATCCTCACAAACTTTCGCGTTTATACAAACATCCATACATCCATCCATCCATCCATCTATCCTCACAAACTTTCGCGTTTATAATATTAGTAGGATATATCAGAATAACACATATAACACATAACACATAAGCTATAAACGCGAAAGTTTGTGAGGATAGATGGATGGATGGATGGATGTATGGATGTTTGTTACTCTTTCACGCAAAAACTGCCGAACAGATTGAGATGAAACTTTGCAATAATATAGTTTATATATCAGAATAACACATAGGCTATAAATTATAATGATATATTACGTATGCGGGCGAAGCCGCGGGTTAAACTAGTCTATATATAATAACTAGTTTTACCCGCGGCTTCGCCCGCATGATATAATTATTTTTGACGCAATATCATTATAATTATATATCCTATGTGTTATTCTGATATATAAGCTATATTATTGCAAAGTTTCATCTCAATCCGTTCAGTAGTTTTTGCGTGAATGAGTAACAATCATCCATACATCCATCCATCCATCCTCACAAACTTTCGCGTTTATAATACTACTTGTTTTTACCCGCGGCTTCGCCCGCATGATATTTTTATTTTTGACGCAATATCATTCTAATTTATAGCTTATGTGTTATTCTGATATATAAACTATATTATTGCAAAGTTTCATCTTAATATGTTCAGTAGTTTTTGCGTGAAACAGTAACAAACGTCCATACATCTATCCATCCATCCATCCTCACAAACTTTCGCGTTTATAATATTAGTAGGATTAGTTGGATAGGATAATTATCATCCTTCAGCTTTTAGGGATATTGATAACACTAACTAAAATTATTTGTTAAATTTTCTGTGCGTGTGTCTATATAATTATATTTATATGCGCAACTAACACACCGAAACATCCAAGAACACCAACAAGGAATTATTAAAGTGATTAAACTATTTGTCTAACAAGAACCAAGACGCCGCATTACCGCAATTACGAAAATTATCCTTTATTGTTTGTATTAAAGTTTATTGTTTAACAATCATCTTATTATGGAAGCGTAATTTTTGGAGCGAAACGCTATCTTGTTTGTGACACACGGGGTTGGAGAATGGTGAACTACGAGTAATTATGTTTTAACCTATGGAACAACGGAGGACGCAATTTTTTTTAGGGTTCCGTACCTTAAACGGAAAAAACGGAACCCTTATAGGATCACTTTGTTGTCCGTCTGTCCGTCTGTGTATATGTAACTCTTTATCTCGGGAACGCGTAAAGATATCGAAATGAAATTTAAACTGTATAAAATCTCTCCATCTTAAGGTTGCCTGGTAGAGATTGCTATCAGCGATAAGGCCGCCCATTGTTACACTGTTTTTGTTTCTTCTTTGTGTTTATTTCTTGGTGTGCAATAAAACAATTTATCTATCTATCTATATTTGAACTGATCTCTGAACTGATCTGAACGGATTGAGATGAAACTTTGCAATAATATAGCTTATAAATCAGAATAACACATGGGCTATAAAGTATAATGATATTGCGTCAAAAATCAAGATATCATGCGGGCGAAGCCGCGGGTAAAAACTAGTTAAGAAAAAAACTAGTAAAGAAAAAAACAACAAAAGTAGGCAAACCACTCCAAGCTTCTGGCAAGTACATTTATTAAGTACACTACCGTACCGTATAAATAAAAACTTAACATACTTTTAAATATGATTTATTATTCGCCCAACAAATAAGCCGTGTGTTCGGAGGCTTTTTAACTTTTTTCGATCCTTCTGGGAACGGATGTTACACAGCATCCGTTTAATCGTACCATCAGATACAAATACCTATTTACACAAGCCTATACCATTTACATCTTATTTCCTAAGCAACAGAGGCGAAAATCGCTTGTACTAAAAGTCGAGATAGAAACGGTTTTGATAGTTGAACTGTATCTGCTTTTACATTTTCCAAAGGAAATAGAGTTTTAATTCTATTGCGATAGAAGCGAAATTGAGTTGAAAGTGAAATGGTATATGGTTGCTACGTTTCGAAAATTTAATAATAGGGTTGCTATCTTTTAGAATGATTTTGTTTTTATAGATTTCTTCGAAGTTTCGGTATGATATGTTTGGACACAATAATTCTGGTGATCAGACTTTGTTTCTGAGATTACGGTTGTCGACATATTGTACTTGTGGGAACTATTGTATCTGTGAATCTTGGCATGCGTAAAATGAAGCCGCGTTTTATAGGCATTCTTGAACAGAAATGTGGTAAAAATTGGAATATTCTGTTAACTTGGTGAGCTTGATGGTTTGGGTAGCTATTAGATATTACTTTGAGCACAAGGTCGGATCTCTGTCATAGTTATGGTTAGTGGTGGTAGCTGGTTTGGCTTCAGCCCAGCCAGCTAGCGCCCAGCTAAGTTAAAGTTAAAAAGAGCCGCTAATCTGAAAATATCTATAATTTTACCAAATCGAACAGATCGTAAGATTTGCAGCCCTGCGAATCTTGCAATTAAATCTAATATTTTAGGGGCTTATTAATCAAATATTTTATGATTTTTAATTTTATCCTACTATATTTTATATTTATTTATTTATCCTACTTAATATGTGTATTATAAACGCGAAAGTTTGTGAGGATGGATGTATGGATGTTTGTTACTCTTTCACGCAAAAACTACTGAACGGATTGAGATGAAACTTTGCAATAATATAGCTTAAATATCAGAATAACACATAGGCTATAAATTATAATGATATTGCGTCAAAAATCAAAATATCATGCGGGCGAAGCCGCGGGTAAAAACTAGTTAATATTATAAACGCGAAAGTTTGTGAGGATGGATGGATGGATGTATGGATGTTTGTTACTTTTTCACGCAAAAACTACTGAACGGATTGAGATAAAACTTTGCAATAATATAGCTTATATATCAGAATAACACATAGGCTATAAATTATAATGATATTGCGTCAAAAGTCAAAATATCATGCGGGCGAAGCCGCGGGTAAAAACTAGTTAATATTATAAACGCGAAAGTTTGTGAGGATGGATGGATGGATGTATGGATGTTTGTTACTCTTTCACGCATAAACTATTGAACAGATTGCGATAATATTTTGCAATAATGTAGCTTATATATCAGAATAACACATAGGCTATAAATTATAATGATATTGCGTCAAAAATCAAAATATCATGCGGGCGAAGCCGCGGGTAAAAACTAGTAGTTTTATAGGTTTGTCTCAAAGGGTTATTTTGTTGTCTTATTTTTCCTATAATTTGGGTAATTAGGTAGATCCCTAAATAGTACGCGTACTAGCCCAGGGCCCTCTATGCTCATGGCCCGGCCCTGTATGAGCATAATGTGTTAAATGTTCATGATCGCTACTTTGGGTCAGATGATACGTCAAATTGTAACCTGCGCTTAATTTGATATTTAATAATGTTATTTACATATTGATGTACCGTATGTATTTCAGTTCATATGACGAAGTATATGAATAGAAATTTAATTTTTAAAAACAAGATTGTTTCAATCGTTCTAAGCATATTTAGGATTAGCAAATTAAAATGGCAGTGGTCAGTGCACATAGTGCGAAGAACGCATGGCTGATGGAGTTGTAAAGTTATCGAATAGAGACCACGCTCCGGCGAGCGTGGCGTAGGACTTCCACCGACTAGGTGTGCCGATTATTTAATGAAGACCGCAGGAACGCACTAGATGCAAGCCGCTTTGAAGTGGGCTTATTGGAAGAGGCCAATGTCCAGCAGTAGACATCCTACGACTCATAATGATGATGAATGATGAACTTATTAATATAAAAACATGGCATGGCTATTATTGATAATAATACTTGCAGAAGTCTAATGGCAAAATTGTTACATTCGTTTGATACTTTGACACGAGGTCGATTATTTATTTGTCACTTGGTTGCTTCGAGCAAATGTCTATGGAGTCATAATCGTGCAAAAAAGTGTCCGAGCCAAAACCCTGCCCAAACACGTCGTGGGCAGCTTTTTAATTGGTCGAAAGGCGATTGCAAGCCGACTACTACGCCGCGCGACGCCAAAGTCCTCGGTAACACAAGCACTAATTAGGTGACATTACGTCTAGTCAAGATTCGAGAATATGAACCATTGTGTAAATATTTAGGTCGGTATGTATGACGGCGTTCGGACATTTTTTTTACTACTTTCACTTAAGGACGGTGGCTCTGTAGATATTTGCTCGAAGTTTGGTTGTTAGATTTATTTTTATACTTAACAATATACAATTGTGTACGGCAGTTTGGTTTATTTATACATAGTAATTTTCAAGAAAACCTTTTATTGGTAGGTAAGTATGTCAAGTCGTTCCAAGTAATATTAACTTGAAGAAATGGAATCGACAATTTCTTCGAATACTTGAACAAAGGCCTGTTTTTATTCGTAATTTCAGTTTATTATGAAAAACCGGACAAGTGCGAGTCAGGCTCGCACTCCGAGGGTACCGTACAAATCCAGAAAATTTCACATAATTGGGAAGTCTGTTGTTAAAATCTCTATACTACAATTAACGACAATTTTTTTTTTGTTTTTCACTTTTCTCGTCATACATTGAAAATTACACAGTTAAAATAATTAAAAACCTGTTTTAGCATGTGCTAATGAAGTTTTTTTTATATGATACATTATATGATACGATTTACACACTTTAAATTTTGAACCCATATTTTGTGAATCTAGAGGCCTTTCTTTGTGATTTAAATAAAAATGTGCAGTTTCATGTTTATTCTTATATGAGTACTTTGAAACATTGCTTCTCGCTAAATTTCATAGTTCTATGTCAACTAGAAGTACCCTGTAGGTTTTGATTTTTGTGAGTGTCGAAATATGCGGTTTTTACGACATAAACGGCTCTAACTGCACATAAATCAGCTCATAATCAAGGTAATACTACAATTTTTCACTAATTATCACTGATAAAAACACAAGTTTAACAAAATAATACAATGAGGCGACATGACTTTTCCGCGTTCCCGACAAAACTGCTATTGTATACTTATGTGTATTATTAATTTTCTATCATCCTATTGTACACGATTTTTGACGTATACTGTTGTACAAATAAAGAAATATGAGTACCTATGTTGTTCAGAAAGTTCTCGGATTTTTACATAAGTCCGCCAAAGTCTCGAAGATTGGAAGAAAGTTTCGGACTTTGATTTGTTAAGGTTTTTTTGTGAAATTACGATAAAGTGTTTTTGTGAACTTACTGAAAACATTTAAGTATTTTTGCTTCGTCAAGCAGTATTAATTTTTGTTAAGAATTTTACACCTGTAAAGCCTTAGGTTAGGTAGATTTTACTTATTTTACAAATCGAAACTGATTCATTACGACTGGTCGACGCAACACGTGACCAAAATGCTGGCCTCTATTTTGCCCAAAGGATCAGTATTGCTATCCAACGTGGCAATGGGGCCAGCATTTTGGGAACTGTGGCCGCTGATAGTGGGCTTTTAGATTAGGGTTTTTCATCGTCATCTATATACTCATTTTTTTAGTTCAAGTGGTTTTTTTTGTTGTTAATTTGTGTAACATTTAGAGTAATTGTAATGTTGTAATATATAGGAAAGTTTATTAAATGTTATTTAAGTTTTGCTAATAAAAAAGTATAAATACCTAAAAAAAATCAAATCTTTGTGGTAAGTATTTCTCAAGACAACATATATTCTGGAATATAATTTTACTCATAATTATGACCAACTTTCACTACGGGACTAACATCAAAATGACAAAAAAATATCTTTTGCATGCAATAACTTCGTCGACTTTTGATAAAACGTGTGAATGGATATAATAAACATCAATGGTTTTTTCGTGATTTGGGGTTATAGTATCTACTCTAAGAGAGATGCCAGACGGGCGGTGTCGCCGCGACATTGCACCGCGGCGTTACCGCCGCACCGCCGCGGTACAGCGGCGGTGCTGAGCGTCGTCGCGGCGACACCGCGGCACCCAGTGTTGCCAGTTGGTCTTTTCCAACAAAGCAAAAGGCTCTGTAGGTAATAAAAGTTGGTCTTAATCATAAAAACAACAATATCTTAAAATATCTAAATTTATTCTAGAGAAACTTCTTGAAAACTTATTTTCATAATGCAGTGCTTACAGTACCTATCAACATCGACAATGCTTACACCTAAATATTACTAACGGAAATGACTCAAAAAAAATGTAGCATAGTAGTTTGACTAGGTGTGTCTTAGCGTTCATCGAAATCGAGCAACGTTCAACACGGTCAGTCTATGTATGGGTGAGCGCGGGAAGCATTTACAACTGAGCACTGCCATAGCTTGGATGAAACATTATATTGTAGGTCCCGGTTGTTTTAACTGGATAGCCATGTCAGGGGTCTTCAGGAGGCTTAATAACTCTAACGCCAGGGCTAGCTACCCGGCCCATACGAACTTACTTCTTACCAGAAATTGACACCACACTTTATCCATGCCTAGTCACGTAGCGTTGCACCAAAATAAATTGAATCATAAGGAAAATAAATACATAACTCTTAAATCAACTATCGAATTCAATTTGGTACGACAATATCAACGTGGATGTAAACACGACCCCAAAATAAACATCCCTAACTGAATTCCCTTCCCAGCACAATATCCTAAACAAGGCATAAAGGAATTGTACAGTCACCATCAGTCACCCTACGGAATACACTTGGAAACAGTGCTGGAACTTAGTACAAAAATACATAATGTCAAAATACCTATAATAAACGGTACCTACATACAAACACAGCCCGGACACTCCGCGATTTACACACTACACAGTACTTACGCACACACGTGCGTTTGTGTGCGGAACGTCTATGGCTGTCAGCGATAACCACGACGTGACGACATGCCGCGTGAGTGAGACAATTGCGTATTCAATTTTGCAAAAATGAATATAAATCTAGTGCTTATAAAACTATAACAATTACTTAATTTGGAAGCATTTTAGCAATAAGTAACCGATCTACTTTATATGAAAGAAAATATGAAGAGAAAGTTACCAAATAATGTAAAATAAGTTCCTTTTACTTATCCTTAGACAAACATTAAAATGTATTATTTTGTTACGTATTATTGATATTCAACTATACTCAGCACAATTCTTCCTTATTGTCACAGTCTAGGTATTTTTATTACAAAATCTACCGGCCAGTGCAGCCCGTGCGCAGAGTACGCGATCGGTCCTTGAAACGCGGGGTGGAAGTGAGGAAGACTCAAACGGGTGGGGGGTTACGAGTAATTATATCTTCTTTGATACAAATACGAGTAATACTGACGAATATTTATGCCAAAGTTTTTTGTTTCAATTTCAAATATCTTTATTTACACTTTTGTAAATAATTACCTATGTGCATATAGAGTGTGCAAGAAGAGATCCGTCGTGGCGTCTCGGTGAACTAACAATCAAATTTTGATCAGCAGCCAAGGTACCGATTATACTTGGTAGACGCGAGTACTGATAAAAACCGAATTGGTGTCTACCAAGTATCAAGCACTTTTAGTTGTATGTACTAGCAATGACAGAGCAGTGTTGTCAACATAACAAAATTAGTAAAATGGCAGACGGTTGATCACTTGCAACGCTTCTCTTTTTGCACAATCTCTACTAGAGTCAGAGCACTAGTGCTTATCACCAGCAGTTGTCTTCGAAACGCACTATTACGAAGTAATTTTCAAATTATTGGATTGCCAAATATTAGGTATTATGGTAATCAGCAAGAAACCCACATAGATACCGTTTTCATTTCATCCGTACTGTACTGTACTGTACCAGCCTTTTTAATAGTCCACTGCAGGACATAGGCCTACCCAAGAAGGGTGTTTGGGCCATATCCACCACGCTGGCCCAGTGCGGGTTGGTGGATTCACATACGCCTTCGAATTTCCCGTAGGGACGTATGCAGGTTGCCTCACGATGTTTTCCTTCACCGAAAAGCCAGTGGTGTGAAATTCCGTACATAAATTCCAAAGAACTCATTGGTACGGGACCGGGGATTTGAACCCACGACCTCACGATTGTAAGGCGGGTGTCACTACCTCTAGACCACCACGGCTATTTCATCCGTGCTAGTCTGAAAAACAAACTAAGTTATTATAGCCATAGCTTTATGTAGATGCTAAGAAGGGTGGATTGCACCAAATTACTTTAACGTATTTTATTTTATGTGAAACATATTTGACGTAACTAGAGGTTTTACGACTGGTTAGGGTTAGGTTATCGTTAAAGAATTCGGTGCAATCCACCTTAACTGTGGTAACCTAGTAGTAAGCAAGCGTTCCCCATGCTAGTATTTAAAGCGTGAGTCGAAAATTCAAATTTGAATCCGTATCCATGTCTTTTTGAATAAATATGTGTATGGATTTATACATCACTGCGTTCATGGTAAAATAAAATACCGCGACGTAGTTTGCATATGTCTCCAGACAAAAAATCAACGAGTTGCGCGCCTGGAGTGCCGGCAGAAGTGAAAACCTGAACATATAAAGTTTTTACTATCATTTATGTGGTAACATACAATATTACACACACACGCAAGCGCACTACGCCGCTTAAACGAAACAGCAGGAGTAGGCATACATTTTCCCCGCGAAAGAAAGAAAAGGGTATACTACTTCCTTTCCTACGCCGCTCCTTAGCGGCGGTCTACTCTCTCTCCGTCTAACAAATTTTCGATTAAATCACGTGTCCTGACGCGAGTTAATTTTTTTTTACCGATCCCAAAAAGTGTACAACGCCGCCGAAGAAGTTTTCACTTCAAAATTCGATCGGCATATGTAACTAAATCAACCCGTACTAGAGTAAAACTTTAAAGTTTAATGTCTTGCGTGGACTTCTGTAAATTGATTACGTACCTATAATCCGCGCCACACAAGTCGACGTATGGGAAGCTAGGCGCAGAACGCTGCGCAAAAGGCAAAATATAAGTATGCGCAGGAGCCAGAGAGAGAAAACGCCGGGGCACACCCGCCCGCCTTATGACTCCTACGCACTCCCTATGCTCGTGCTCATCACTTCGCCGCTTACGTCGGCATTGTGCACACATGCGAAATAATTAGCGAATTTCGGCGAAGTGTCATCCGCGGCTAACTTCTCATCCGCCGATTTGTGTGGAGTATACAAATGGTTGTGTAAATTATTTTGCGTACGCTTGTACACAAAATAATATAGTACAAAATGTCAAATACTGTTTCCACGTACATTTCCAGGACGGATGTCAAAATTGACCCTCCGTAATGAAATTTCCTTCGTTCGTTGCTCAATCTACCTAATTTCGTCGCGATTGTACCGTATCGATCGACGTAAAGTTGAAATAGAATTTTAGGTAACAGCCCTCTGAGTGTTTAGAACTTGAATGCGGAAATTAAAGAAGTAATGACGTATTTCATTTAACATCTTAGGTCTTAAATGTACTGTCATAAAAGTCACGATAAGTGGGGAAGTCACAAAGCTATGTTATACTGAGCGCCACAGAAACTGAAAGATGGGAAGTTAGCCGCAGAGAGCTGCGCAAACGCCAAAATATAGA
Organism: Hypomecis punctinalis; assembly: GCA_949316475.1. Classification (NCBI taxonomy): domain Eukaryota; kingdom Metazoa; phylum Arthropoda; class Insecta; order Lepidoptera; family Geometridae; genus Hypomecis; species Hypomecis punctinalis. The sequence continues at coordinate 7,297,949 of OX438820.1, read as the reverse complement.
CGTTAGAGAGACGAGACGCCGGCGCACACCCGCCCACTAACCTCGTGCCTCCCGCGCTTCCTACGCCCGAGCTCACTACTTCGCAATTTGTATAGGCATTGTGCACACAAGCGCAATAATTAGCGAATCACGGCGAAGTGTCATCTGCGGCTAACTTCCCATCTTTCAATTTGTGTGGCGCTCAGTATACCGCTGTAGACATACCGTAAGATATGTCTATAGTAGAGTTTGTGCAAAAAAAGAAGCAATAATTTAAGTAATTTTACTAATTTTGTAACGTTGACAACACTGCTCTGTGATTGCTAGTACAACTAAAAGTGTTTGATACTTGGTAGACGCCATTTTGGTTTTCACTAGTAAACTCGCGTCTTTGACAACACTGCTCTGTGATTGCTAGTACAACTAAAAGTGTTTGATACTTGGTAGACGCCATTTTGGTTTTCACCAGTAAACTCGCGTCTATGACAACACTGCTCTGTGATTGCAAGTACAACTAAAAGTGTTTGATACTTGGTAGACGCCATTTTGGTTTTCACCAGTAAACTCGCGTCTATGACAATACTGCTCTGTGATTGCTAGTACAACTAAAAGTGTTTGATACTTGGTAGACGCCATTTTGGTTTTCACCAGTAAACTCGCGTCTATGACAACACTGCTCTGTGATTTCTAGTACAACTAAAAGTGTTTGATACTTGGTAGACGCCATTTTGGTTTTCACCAGTAAACTCGCGTCTATGACATCACTGCTCTGTGATTGCTAGTACAACTAAAAGTGTTTGATACTTGGTAGACGCCATTTTGGTTTTCACCAGTAAACTCGCGTCTATGACAACACTGCTCTGTGATTTCTAGTACAACTAAAAGTGTTTGATACTTGGTAGACGCCATTTTGGTTTTCACCAGTAAACTCGCGTCTATGACAACACTGCTCTGTGATTTCTAGTACAACTAAAAGTGTTTGATACTTGGTAGACGCCATTTTGGTTTTCACCAGTAAACTCGCGTCTATGACAATACTGCTCTGTGATTGCTAGTACAACTAAAAGTGTTTGATACTTGGCAGACGCCATTTTGGTTTTCACCAGTAAATTAGCGTCAATGACAACACTGCTCTGTGATTGCTAGTACAACTAAAAGTGTTTGATACTTGGTAGACGCCATTTTGGTTTTCACCAGTAAACTCGCGTCTAACAAGTAGTCGGTACCTTGGCTGCTGATTAAATAAATCATATTGTTGGTTCACCGTAACGCCGCGATGGTTTTCTTTTTGCTCAAACTCTAGTAATAAAGCTTCGTGTCCTTTACAAACATGTAAACCTTCGTAACAAAATGTCTACAAAACCTAAAAAAAATTAAAATCTCATCAACTTTCAACAAAACAACATGAATGCGCTGATTGTTAGTTCTGAATAATTAGGTAGTTCATCATCAAATTATTGAATAGGTACATAAAACTATCATCCATCCATCAGCTATAAAGCGTCCACTGCTGAACATAGGCTTCCCTTATGAATCACCAATCCTACTAATATTATAAACGCGGAAGTTTGTGAGGATGGATGGATGGATGGATGTATGGATGTTTGTTACTCTTTAACGCAAAAACTAATGAACGGATTGAGATGAAACATTGCAATAATATAGCTCATATATCAGAATAACACAAAGGCTATGAATTATAATGATATTGCGTCAGAAATCAAAATATCATGCGGGCGAAGCCGCGGGTAAAAACCAGTAAGACATAAAAGTATACATTTCTTTTACATCAAAGAAACAATTTGTTTACTTTAAAAAGAGCCGCTTAAAACCGGGCATCAAACGCGTCTCTAAGACACCAATTTATTTCCAACAAAACTTCTTTCGCGAAAACAAAGCAATTTAAAATAAAATCTGGCAAGTAGACAGAAAAGGCTATTTCGCTGTCCTAAGAGTTAGGACGCTCGAACGATCTCTAGTCAAACGTGTGTGCTCACTCACTCGAGCGGAGTGACGCGAGTGAATCGCGCTCTGTGTGAACACGCCTTTATAAATTTAAACACGCTTGAAATATACATTTTATTTCGAAACCATCTGTCGACGCGGCTTCACCCGTGTGATATTTTGATTTTTGTTCTATCTCTTAGGAACCTTTTACGAGTATGTTATGTAGGATAAAAAGTAGCCTGTGTCAATTTCCAACCTTTGAACAATAAGGAAAGCTGAAAATCAAGTCTATCCAATGCTTTGTTGCTGCGTGAAAGAGTAACAAATCTAACAAACACACTTTAGGATTTATAATACCTAATTGTATGTAATGATTCTTCTTTCTGCATAAAGTGAGTCAGCAAATAAATAATTTGCTTTGTGTCAAGTGAGTATTTAATTATTTCTTTAATCTGACTGCCTAAATAAATAAATAAAAAGTGCTGTTGTTTGTTATGAATTAGTAATTTTATTTTTATTAACTATCATGTATTTTTACATATGCTCGTCTAATGAATGATATAATAAGTATAATTATTTAATTATCTCTCGAGTGGAGTGACGCGAGTGGATCGCGCTTCGCTGTGTGAACTCTCCTTGTACATAACCCTCAAAAACGTCAAAGGGTGTTAAATGCAAACAAGATTTTGTCAAGTAGCAAATGTTTTTATTAACTCACACAGATCGATTGTACCTATGTTTCGCGAACGAAACGTTAGCGCGTTTTAGGCATGGTCAACGCCATCTAGTGATAGGTGATCGAACTACAAAACATAAATATTCGAACCATTTGAACCTTAACACTCCTTCAATTTAAACACGCTTGAAACATTCATTTTATTTGAAAACTATCCTTCGCCCGCTACTACGCTCACGTGATATTTCGATTATTGTGCAGTCCCGTAAGAATTTTTTATTTTTCCATGATAAAAATAGCATAATACTGTGTAATTTTCCAACCTTTTAAATATATCTTTGCCGAAAATCATGTCAATCCGTTGCTCTGTTGCTGTGTGAAAGAGTAACAAACCAACAAACACACTTTTGGATTTATAATACCTATTTGTCAGGATTTCTTTCTGCTTTCTGCAAAGTGAGTCTGCATATTAATATGTATAATGCACAATGCATTACACATATAGGTATTTAAATAATATATTATGTGTGTTTATTCACTCGAGCGGAGTGACGCGAGCGAATCGCGCCTCTCTATGTGAACACGCATTTATAAATTTAAACATGCTTGAAATATACATTTTATTTGGAAACTCTTTCTGCATCAAGTCAAATAAAGCAGGGTATAAACTGCATGTTTCAAAGTAAAGTAGACAGGGTTATATTTTTAGATTAAAAACATAATTATGCTGTGTTGCTATGATATCACACGATTTAAGTCTTTTCGTAAAATTCAGTCAATATAATGAGTCCAATGATATCCTGTGCATGTGCGTATTATGGTGCTGGAGGCGTATGTTGAAATCCCATGGACCGCACGTCGAACGAACGTGTCGATACTCAAGGAGCTCGGAATAATCACTAGGTTATCCACTACATGTTACCAGCGGATACTCACGTATTTCGGACACGTCGCACGCAGAAACCCGGATTGTCTGGAAAAACTAATGGTGGTTGGGCAGGTCGACGGGAAAAGACCACGCGGGCGTTCTCCTACCCGTTGGTCTGACCAAATAAAAACTCTTACTGGCCTGCCATTAAGAAAGCCATTAAGATCGCCAAGGATAGAACCGCATGGAAGAGCATGGTGCAGCAAGTGACGAATACTCCATAGTAGACACGACCTTCAGCAATGAAGATACCAATTAAGAAGAAAATGATATCCTAATATATATAAGGACCATGGGGGCCGGGAGCTCATCTTGTTTTCAAAAGTCTTTTGCGTCTGGTGGACGCGACGCGTAACCAAAATGCTGGTGTTTATTAACTTATATCCACTCATCGTATACCTAAGTATTGCCATTCAGCGTAGTAATACTGCTAGCATGCTGGGTATGCTACCAACTGCCAGCGGGTTGGATCATTTGGTTTAGGCCTTCAAGGGTCTAAAAAGCAATTGGATCATCCAATTGTTTTTCATTTAGTAGTAGTTTGTAGACAGATGGGCAAAGGTCTCAACGGAGTGGGTTCCTCTGTCCAGTCGACCCCGAGGCCGTCCTCCAACACGATGGCGCGACGAAATCGAGAGGTTTAAAAAGGATTGGACGGAGGTAGCACAGAACAGAAAGGAATGGAAGGAATTGGGGGAGACCCTTTCCCAGCAGTGGGACAGTACAGGTTAAATATTAAAAAAAAAGTAATTTGTAACATTGTTGAAGTTAATAAATGATATATTATCCTAGATAAATTTTCGTCGCCTATGAATAAATCACATACATAATAATATTTTTTTCTATAAACTGACTTCCTAAAGAGTGTAGTTGAGTGTGCGCATCGTCTTTGTTGGTTTGTTATTAATTCACGTAGGTACTTATGTTTATTTTAAAGTACTATTGATTTTTGATTAATGGCTAAACTATAATTTCCTACCTCAAATATATGATATCCATTTCAATTAACAGCGATACATTTTCTGGTGTAAACTAATTTCTCAATAAAATTGATCCACAGAATATTAAGAGAACAGAAGTCAAACTTCTTAGAATATCGTACTCTAGCAATGCCCACAGTCCTAAGCGTCGCTCATAGGCATGAAATCTCGGAATACTCAACTTTGACTTCGTCCGCTTACAAAATGTCGCTATGCAGGTTTCAAGTACTTTCAAAGGTAAGGAAAGTCAGCCTCTAAAAATGCGAATCAGGCTCGTACACGAAGGGTTCCGTACCATGTGAGTGCTTCCTTAGCTCCATTTCAAGCATCTACTTGTTGCCAATATTAATATCGAGTTGCACAATCTGGTCCCACTTGCCCCTTTCTTCTATCGTACGGCTAGACAGACGCGACCAAAGCGCCACCCTTTTTTGGTGGACATCCCACGCGTTAGAACCAAGCGTTTTGAGTCCACAGTCCTCATACGAACTGCCAGAATGTGGAAAGATTTGCCTGAGTCTGTCTTTCCTTTAAAGTACAATGTAGGTGTCTTCAAATCTCGAGTAAATAGGTATCTTCTAGGTAAGCGTTCTATATTCTAGGATGCATATCTGCTTAATATCAGGCAGTGTGTAGTCAAACGCAAACCTACTGGAAATAAAAAAAAAAAAAACTAGCAAAAAGCGGCGTCAATAATCAAGTTAGTTGTAAAAAATCCCCTCTTATATATTTATTTTAATCTGTTTTTAGTAATTGTTGTTATAGTGGCAACAAAAATATATTCCAACTGTCTATATAGCTCTATCAGTTCTTGTTATACAGCCTGGTAACAAACAAACCGACGGACAGACGGACGGACAATGGAGTCTCAGTTATAGGGTCCCGTTTTTACCTTTTGGGTACGAAATCCTAATAAGCTTGGATATGCATTGTAATGTGAAGCTAGTCTTCTGCAGTCTCAATGTTTCTTGATCGATCTACTTGATGTTTGACATTCCGGTACGTTTTGTGCTTGATTAGCATATTGATTGGATGTACCAAAACCGGACTCCCGCCGTCACGGCATCACAACATATCAATTGCTGTGCTCATGTCGGGATGACTTATAGACGGGGTTCGAACCGACTTACCTACAGAAGTGAACGAAGTTCCTAGAACACACAGCGGATCTCAAGCATGTGTTCGAGAAGCTGATATATGGCGGCATACTGGAAGAACGGTCGGTAGAAGGTCATAAGATCTTGGGTTCAAATCCCGATCCCAGGCCAATGGTTTCTGTAGAATTTTAGAATGAACTTGCACCAGTTGCATCTCTGGCTTTTTAGTTACTAAGGAAAATTTCGCGAGTACGAATTTGTCCGTAGTTGAAGTTTGTTGCCGAATATAAATACACCAACACACAGCGGTAGATATGGCCAAGTCACTCATTGTGGGTATGCCTATAATCGGAAGGAAATTAGTAAAAAGCAAGTACCTATTGCCAGTACACAGTAAAGTGAAGTGAGATTCTGCTCTGTTATTTGTATCTTATTTTGTTTCCTTGAATGAGTTGGTCTGACTATTTGAGATAAAAGCTCTTTTCTTTCCTAGCACCCGTGCTTACTAGGATCAACTATGTTGTTTCAAATTACGAAAGTTTACTTTCGCGATTTGAACACATTATTATTATATACTACGGGACTAATCGCGCACTAAAATTACGAGATAAATAAATACCTCCTCATCCCGACGTTTCGACCGAGGTGCATTTACCGTGGTCACGGGTAGACTGAGTAGACTGACGGGTGGAGGTATTTATTTATCTCGTAATTTTAGTGCGCTATTAGTCCCGTAGTATATAATAGGATCAACTAATTTTAAAAATAGGGTATTACAGACATTTTTGAAAAGTATCTCAGTTAGATTCTGTTGGTCAATAAAACCATTAAAAAAATTTAAAAAAAATATCCGACATCTGGGCCGGAGTCCCAGAGGATGCAGGTTCAAATCCTGCGAACGCGTCAATTTTTTAAATGTATATCAGAAAAAGAAAGTTTCTATACACATAGTGTGTGAAGCGTTCAAGCATCTACCTGTTACCGTTATTAATTTTGAGCGAAAAACGGCTAAAAATCAAATTTGTTGTATTGGAGCCCTTAAATATTTATTTTATTTTGTTTTTAGTATTTTTGGTATAGCGGCAACAGAAATACAGCATCTGAAAATTTCAACTGTCTAGTGTCTAGCTATCACGGTTCAAGAGATACAGTCTGGTGACCGACAGACAGACGGGCGGACAGCGGAGTCTTAGTAATAGGGTCCCGTTTTTACCATTTGGGTACGAAACCTTAAAAATATTCAGTCGAATCGAGAACCTCTTTTTTGAAGCCGGTTCAAAATAGTTAGTCAAGCCCTATTCTAATTGAACAGGAAATTTTATTCGTGGTTATTTTTTGTGGTTTCGTAGAGGCGTGACGAGATTTTACGTATGACTTGGCGTTAGGAATTCACTGGTTTGAAAACTAGATGTCGAAAGACTTAGTGGTCACTTTTTGAAGTTCAGTATATTTATATTTTTTATGTTTTATGACTCGGGTAACATGTCATCTTGTGAAAACTCCGGTAGTTTTAAAAGTTAAACAGAAAAAATTAAATAAAAAGAACCTATTTTTAAAACAAGCTTTTACTGAACAAGTATTCGCCAAGACGAATCAAACGGATCGAAACTCGATGGGTTTGCGTCGTTTCGTTACAGAGTTCCTAGGACCACCTTCCAGCTCCATCATCAGACTCTGGTTACCATTGAAAGACAAACTACTCGTCAAGACGATTCAAATGAGCCCAAACTCGATGAGGTTGTGTCATTTCATTGGAAAGTTCCTTAAAATCTTTGTTTTGAATATATATTTTTTTATAAATGTCCTTAATGCACTTAATGCCCTTAAACTTATTTGCCTACAACAAGATAGCGGAAATACACTAACTATTTATTCAAAACATAGATTTGAAGATGAATTTCCGCAAAGTAACGCCTGATTCAATCAACTATCTAAAGTTCCTTTAGCCACCTTCCAGTTTCATCATCAGTTCAGCACCATGTCATCATAATATTGCACTGGCACGCAATTTACATGTATATATATGTTTAGAATAATTATTGAATGTTATATAAGTTATGTAATTAAATAATTTCATTCATATACCTACGTATTTATGCAAAATTCAAGTTCAATTGGAAACCGGGAAGTGGATCAAAGGTGACGTCCACAAGTGGTATATTATTCAGAGAAAAATCGAACCAAGATGATATATACATCATTTGAAAGCTTGACATATTATTATGAGCTTCTCAAAAATATTTAGCAGTCAGTATTAAAACTCGTCATCGAAATTGTTCAAATTTTAATTTTATTCATAATCTATTCAGCTCTGGTGTTTAAGATTTAATTAATAATTAGGAAGCTAAGTTATTTGGCAATTATTACCAACGGCTGATAATAATCTAAATCGAAGTATTTAAAAAATATCGATTGAATAACACAAAATCTAATTTGAGCTTTTCATATGAATGGTCACCAACTAGTCGTATTTTAACGGCTTAAATGTTTTCTCATTCAAAAATTAAAAGGCTTCTGTTTATTATAACAGAGGTTATGGTTTAAGCGATAAGCAGTAAAACTGTTTTGGTTTGCTCTATAATTCTGTTCATAGGGAAAATAACAATAAAATTAAATTATTTAAGAAATAGCAAGATTTTTTTTGCTATCGACAAAGCTTATGATACGAGTACTTATCAACTCGAAGACTGTATTTATCTAGTGTTAATATTTTGTAATCTTCAATTTTACATTCAGGCGCAACGCGATACGTTTTAGAGCGCGCAGCCGGCGTTCATCGATTCATCTTTTGACGTTATCACGTCAAAAGATTTTTGGTTATCATGAATAGGTATTGAACCGTATAGGTAATATAATATATATAATCTGTATTGAATAATACGTAGGTACGCAACCCTAATTTGTTGTATAATTTATTGTTAACTAGCGATCCGCACAGGTGTATTATACATATAAACCATTATTTCGAATCACTATATTTAAAAAAGACCGCAACAAAATCCGTTACGTAGTTTTAAAGATATAAGCATACATAGATACAGACAGCGGGAAGTGACTTTGTTTTATACTATGTAGTGATGTTGTAAAACAATTAAGAATTATATCAAGGTTAGTAATTTGAAGCATCATGTCAAAATATAAGTAATTGAATTAAACCCCTAGATACAATACAGCATTGGCCAAAAGGTTTAGGCACCTTTAAAAAATCAAAATGCATGTTTACTACTTAACCAATAACTGAGTGCTTATCTTAAATGACTTACCGGGGTCATAAATAACTTCTTAGAATATCAAGCGGCTCTTTGTTAAGGTCATAAAACACCTGGTGACCGAAAACAAAGGATTCGGTTTTGTTTCGGTCTTATCAGTCAATGTTTGGTCACTTGTGTTCTGGACTCTAACAAGTAAACAAGCTTTCATTTCTGTTACTGTGATTAAATTGACACCTAATTTTGTTAAAAATGACAAAAAGGAGTAAAATTAGTTTAGAAGATAGAGTGAAAATACAGGGTGCCTAATACTTTTGGCCAAGGCTGTACGTAAGTATACCTATATATACACTGCTGACCACAACCATTAATTTATTTAGCGAACCACTTACATTTCTATAAATGAATAATTTAAACAGTTTCTCATTTATAAATAAATACCAACACTTCTGTTTGAACTGTACTCTAGATATTTTATTTAAAAATGTCATCGTTAAACCAAGTGGGAGGTCTGGACACAGGAAATGAGCTGATTTTGTAACACTCCATCTTGTGTCGATTGATAAGCCTTCTTATAGTATAAGGAAATGTGAGAAGATAAAAGAGTTTTATTTGAGAATGTACCATTTTGTTCAAGTTTTGTAATTAGGCGCCCATACCACATAATTTATTTTAAGTACTAACGCAACACCAATTTTACTTAACATCATTTTCAGACTCGTTAAAATATTTAGCTTTTGCCACATTAAAAAAAAAAACATGCGCGGAAGTTTATTTTTAGATTATAAGGCAGGGGGTTTTAGTTATTAAGACGAGGCATCGGGCCGAGAAACACGAAAACGAGTACTTTTGAATGCGCGATGTGAGAGGACGAATGATATTGATTCAAATTTAAAAAATCCTGTCTATTGTCTATTGTTTCTTTTTCACTTTAGGCATTCGACAGAGATAACGCTTTTTATGTTGCTATTAAATTTACGCTGGCACCTCTATAATCGGGATTTATGTAGGTACAAAACGGCTAATTTTTATATGAATGAATGATATGGTAATAGTTCATTATGATATAAGTGCGGTAAGTTGAAAATTACAGCCAAGGCGATATTGCTATAAGGAAGCAGAGGCTGTAATTTCCCAAGCGCACGTATGTCATACGACGTTTTATAACATATTTGCGAGTAAATTAATAAAACTTTGACTTTCTTAAACGAATAATTCATTAATTACTCATTAAAGCAGTTATAGAAATTTGAACAATTTTTAAAAGTGATTCTTACGGTGCCAGAATATTGACCACATTTCTGACATAAAAACTCTGCTAAGATTTTAAAAAGTATCATTCATTTTTAGACGGAGCACCTTAAAAAACCGTGCATGTTACTTTATTCAAAAAAAACTCGTGCGTTTTACATTTCAAAAACGCACAAAAGCGTAATGAATTTCATTAAGATATTGAAATTGGTGTAATTACAGCCACTTTACGAGCAAATATGTTAAAAAAACTATAATATACTGAGCGCCACACAAGTTTAAGGATGTGAAGTTAGCTACAAGCTGCGAAACAACCAATCAACGTGCGGCTTTATGTGAGCTTCAGTCAGGATTTGATATTGTGCAGCTTGTAGCTAGCTTTACATCTACCAACTTGTATGGCGCGGACTGTACCTAATAATGACTAGTACAAATAATATTTACGATGCGCTCAATATGTAATAAGTAAAAAACATAAAACTAGAGCTCGATCAACGTGTCTAACATCTGTAGTACAAGGGCAAATATAAGTTTCTTCCAGGCAACCAGGCAATATTAAAAAAGTCAATTTATTTTTAAATTCCTGAGTCACTATTTAAGTTTAAAAATCTTTAATTTATCAAATACGTCTATTTTTAGATCTACCTCTGTAAGTAACCAAAGATCGCAAGTCAAGTTTTACCCTTTGGGTGCGGAACCCTAAAAACGTCCTGTAGTTTACCGTACCAGCCTTTTTTAATAGTCCACTGCAGGACGTAAGCCTACCCACGAAGGGGTGATTGGGCCATATAAACCACGCTGGCCCAGTGCGGGTTGGTGGATTCACATTTCGCCATCGAATTTCTTCTACGGACGCATGCAGGTTGCCTCACGATGTTTTCCTTCACCGAAAAGTCAGTGGTGATAAATTCCGTACATAAATACCAAAGAACTCATTGGTACGGGACCAGGATTTGAACCCACGACCTCACGATTGCAAGGCGAGTGTCAATACCTCTAGGTCACCACGGCTTCTGTAGTTCTTTAATACCTCAAAATTGAATTCCCTCAGTTGTCTACTTAGTTCCCAATAAACGTTGTCACTATACAAATGCAATTAATTTCATTAATGGTGATCGGTCGTTATCGTTATAATTCCAAGGAAATTGGTTATTGCCCCGGTATCCGGCAGATAGTATCGTTTGTGACCGGGGATGGAAGCGCTGTTGAAATATCGATATAACTTTAATTTTATACGTACGAGAGCCGTGGTGGTCTAGTGGTAGTGATGCCCGCCTTACAATCGTGAGGTCGTGGTTTCAAATCCCGGTCCCGTACCAATGAGTTCTTTGGAATTTATGTACGGAACTTAACACCACTGGCTTTTCGGTGAAGAAAACATCGTGAGGCAACCTGCATACGTCCGTGGAAGAAATTCGATGGTGTATGTGAATCCACAAACCCGCACTGGGCCAGCGTAGTGGATATGGCCCAATCATCCTTCGTGGGTAGGCCTACGTCCTGCAGTGGACTATTAAAAGTACAGTTTATACGTAACTATAGTGCATTTGGCTTTAACTAGAAAGACGCCCCATTACCACCCATTGCGGTATCCCGTATAGTTTTAAAAATATTGTGTATTTAATTTTTTTTCGACAATTTCAAGGTTTGATGGAGAAAATTTAGTTATAAAGGTGTTTTGAGATTGGATGGCGGCTTAAAAAACTAGCCACTGTTGAACATATGACCTAGAAAACTCGAAAGGGACATGTCCACCGTGCTAGCTTTGTGTGGGATTCGCATACGGTAAATAATTTATTTTATAGATTTATGCAGGTTTATTCTCGTCATACCATCATCTGTAGGATGTCTTCTGTCTAATTTTAAATATAAGGTCTCCACTAACTATCATCAAAATGTTTATTGTCTGCAAACATACATATCAAAAAACCATGTTTTTGATGGAGCTGCATTTTTATGTTGTAAGTTTTATGGATTTGTATTTCGTTAATAATTTTTTCAATGATCATTATTATCACTATCACAACATAGTACAAAACAAAGTCGCTTCCTGCTGTCTGTCCTTATGTATGCTTATATCTTTAAAACTATGCAACGGATTTTGATGCGGTTTTAATAGCGTGATTCAAGAGGAAGGTTTATATGTATAATACAGCTGTGTGTAGCCGGGGCAGGTCGCTAGTAGACATATAAAATGAGTGACAGTGTTCGATTTTTTTTTTAATTTTTGTGTAAATAATATAGCAAACTCATCATCGTGTAGTATTGTGTTAAACTGTTTGTTTGTATTGCAAGCAGGCGCAATACAAACAAACAAACAATAACACTTTATTAGACAACCACATTACATAACAAACATATTACAGGGACAAAGCAATACAATTTATAGGTTTCTAACTGGCGGCTTTATCGCTTTAAGCGATTTCTTCCAGGCAACCAGTCAATATTGAAAAAAAGTCAATATATTTTTAAATTCTGAGTCACCATTTAAAAATCTTTAATTTATCAAATTTGGTTATTTAGAGAGGTAGAGCTAAAAATAGTAGCTCTATCTCTCTAAATAACCAAAGATCGCAAGTCAAGTCAACGCGCTCAATTCTCAACGGGCAGCATTTTCTTGCGATTTCACTTAATAACCTTGCGGTGGGATAGAAAAAGGAATCGACAAAACAGATCGGGTCCGTTTCCCATCAGGGAGACTCCTGGGACCGCAACTATTTAATGGACGTGCGAACGAGATGGTGGTCTTCGCTCTTGCTCTGTGGTTTCAGAGTAGAAAACGTCTAATATAATGCATAAAGAAAAATACTTGGTTATACTCACAGATATCTATAGAGAAAATATTGATAACACTATTGTCGATTTAGGCAATTCTCAACCGCAAAAATTTTTGGGCAATCACACCCACAGGTTATTACTGTCATACGTCGATTATGTTGATATGTATAATTATGTCAGATAGACTTAAAAAATGTGAATTAGAGAGAGATTAGTAGATTGTATCATATGGGAGCAAAATAATATTTTTACTGCGAGGGCGCTTTTTTGAATCCAGAGCGAAGTGAGGGATTCAAAGTACGTCGCCCGAGCCAAAAATATATTTTACGCCCGAGTGGTACACTTTACTTTTCATCACTTCTATGAGAAAATAAAAGGCGCCTCATATTTTATTGTAATATTATTATTTAATAAAACGTAGAGTAACAACTAAATTGAAATTAAATGGCATCTAGTAATAAAACAAATGGAAACTTATATTTACATTCTTTTCATTCATTTTCATGGCGCTGAACACTAACATTACAAATACTTCCAAATTCAAAAAGTGCGCGGCAAAGATGATTCCGTCGCACTTATAAAGTTCCTTATAGAAAACACCACATTTGGGCGCAGTTAAAGGCGAAACAAATAGTCTTTTTCGAATAGATGTGATGAAAAAAAGTTTTAGATGTTATGATTACTTTAAGGGTGTGACTGTGAATGCATAAGATAGATCAGATTATACCTACCTAGTACCTAACATTGTGCTTATCGCTAATATATTGTTTGCTGCGGAGGTCAACCTCGAAATTGCGTTGAAAAAATCAGCTGTGCCATACTTTTTACCGAAGTTCGGCGTTTTTCTTTTTGTATGATATAATTATGCGATCCTACTTATATCCTACTAATATTATAAACGCAAAAGTTTGTGAGTTTGTGAGGATGGAAGGATGTTTGTTACTCTTTCACGCAAAAACTACAGAACGGATTGAGACAAAACCTTGCAATAATATAGCTTATATATCAGAATAACACATAGGCTATAAATTATAATGATATTGCGAAAATGGTCCATAATATAATGATAAGTGTTAAGTAGGAAAAATTCTACTATATGCGAGCTATTCTAGAATGCACTTTCAGAAATGTCAAAAAAAAACAACTGTCGAATCGAACAACCGTCAAATCGTTTTTTTTCCACCTCCTTTATTACGTGTGGTAAGGTAGGGCCTCGGGTTTGATAGACGGAAAGTGACATAGTCTACATTTTATCCCGGATAAATAAAGGGTACCCATGGGATAGCACAAAAATCAAAAAATTAATGCGGACGAAGCCGCGGGTAAAAACTAGTTATTTAATAATTGCAAAAGTGTGTAAGGACGGATGGATGTTTGTTACTCTTTCACGCAAAAACTACTGAACGGATTGAGATGAAACCTTGCAATACTATAGCTTATAATATATCAGAATAACACATAGGCTATAAATTATAATGACAGTGCGTAAATTTTCCATAATCTAACGATAAGTGTTAATAAGTAGGATATGCTATATGCGAGCTATTCTAGAAGCTATTCAAAAAATTTCAAAAAAAAACACTGTCGAATCGAACAACCGTCTTTCTATCTAATGGTTGAATAGTGTTAGTGCTGCACGGTTTCGACCAAAAACATTGAACTGTTTTTTTTTTAACTCTCCAATATTTCAAAAATAGAACCTTAATAGCACAGCTTAATAGGAATGATGACTAAAAAAAAATAATTCGTCAAATGGATTATTAAAAATATTTACATGTATTTTTTTATTTTGTCCATTAAACAAAATTGATGAAAATATGGCCTGTTAAAGTTCCGCATGACGTCACAGGTGCCATACAAATGTATAGACTTTCATGAGACGTGACGTCACGATCCCCACTCCCAAACTTTGACGAGGTTACAATTTGTTGTTTTATTGACGAGAAAAAATACGTGTATACTCATTATAATGATGATTTTTTTAGTCAGTCATTATGCGTATTCAATTCGATTCAATTCAATTCATTTATTTCGCATAACACGGGTGTTACAATGTTCATGTGTTGTAGTCAATAAATATAAAGATCGCCATGTCTTAACCAGTATGGTATGCAAAATTTCAAAATATAGGTACATTGTTAATAATTCATTAAATTAGTAATATCAAAACTGTATGGTTATGAAAAAATAAATGAAGTCACATAATTGTAAGGCCCGTTGCACAACTACCCCAGAGCCCACCTTGCGTCAAACACTTCTTAAAACAAAATAAACAGCGTCGCAGGCAGAGTTAGAAAACCTGACACTAGTAAAAAGTGGCTGCGACCGGTCCCGTATCCGCTGGCTGCACCTGTCGTGTGCAACGACCTTACGTTGGGAAACCTTACTCTGACGGGATGGTTTTTATCTCGGAATACTGGTGAACTGATATTATCGAATACTGTATTAAGTTAGTATAAAGTGATTGTATACTACGGGGTTAGTCCAGGTTTATACGTAAATAGAAACTACAGCTGTTTCCGTATGGCTCCATATGAAATGAAATATGTTTATTTGACAAAAATTGTTACATAGCTGTTGGATGATATGCCATAAGGGAAATTACAGACAAAAGTTTTTGGACTTAACTGCGGGTTCCAAACTCGGCTAGGCCTGTTTTTTGGTAACCCAAGTGAAGTTAAGAATTGCCGAAGTATACAGTGTGCGCGCTCTTGTTTACAGTATTTCTGTGGCGGAAACGAGGAAGAACTAACCAAAATATATGGAGCCACACGCGAATGCGAAAGTTTAAGTAAACTACGCAAAACCTAGACTAAGGGCTCTGGTGGCCCATCAGATTGGCAAGTTGAAATTACAGTAGGCAGGATACATAGCGCGGAGAACTGATGACCGATGGGGTCTGAAGTTCTCGAGTGGAGGCCACGTACCGGCAAGCGCTGCGTAGGAAGTCCACCCATCAGGTGGACTGATGACCTTATTAATTAAGGATGCGCTGGATGCTAGTCGCTACGTAACGGTCTTATTGGATATCCATAAGGGAGACCTATGTCCAGCAGCAGACGTTCTATGGCTTATGGATGCATGGATAATCCTAAATGATCCTAGTGTAAGAGACCGCCTATGAAACGCGTTCGGTTAAGCGGTCAACCCTGTGAAACGTTGATTAATCTTGATTTTCTTTAAGTGACACCTAATTGAATTGAGATTACTACATTGGTAAGCTAGCGTAGGACGTCCACCAACACGGTGAATCGATAATCAAGACTACACGATCACGCTGGATGCAAGCGACTAATGCGTGGTCTTATTGGAAATCTAGAGTAGAGATAATGATAGCAATGATGAAATTGTATTTATTTATAATTATAATTATAATATCGTCCAGCGAGATAATGCGGCCATCATTTTGTTGCAGAGATTGTCTGGAAGAAATAGCTTTCAGCAATAAGACCGCATTTTGTACCTTCTGTCGTTTTTTCTATGAAGAACAGATGACTGTTATGTTTTTATTTCTTGTGGTGTCAATTAAGTGTTCTTATGTTGTTGTATTGTTTTTATTTCTTGTGGTGTCAATGAAGTGTTCTTATGTTGTTGTATTGTTTTTATTTCTTGTGGTGTCAATTAAGTGTTCTTATGTTGTTGTATTGGTTGATTAAATAGGTACTAGTTAATTTACACAAGTAAACCTCGCGACAAGCTTTTATGATCATATAAATTGTGTACAATGAGGTTATAAGTTGATAGGTAAAATTTTAAAGGAAAATCTTGTTTTCTTTTCTTAGGGCAATTAAATAACAGCTTTTTATCAAAAATATTTTTTTGCCATTCACCTCTATCCTTGTTACCAGCTGCACGTTTGTTAATTGCACTGTAATATTGAGCACCAGAACTGAACATTAAACCCAGTTTCGAATAAGCAACATTATTGGCAGGAGAAGCGTAATTTGCCATAATTATCTTAAGCTTGTTAAGGCTACAGATACATCAAAGCTGATATACAGTAAAAACACTTATTTCTGTGGTTGATCAAGATAATAAAACTATCCTTATCTTTTAAGAATACGACGCATGATACGTCTAATTTCTCTTGAAAATTTGGGAAACATAATAACGAACCTTTCCAATACAAACAATAAAGTTTCCATACTCTCATAGGGTCACATTTACGAGTTTAACTATGTATAAATATCATGCCACTTAAGAACCACATGTAATAATTACACGTGTTGCAATAAATAAATTGTAGGTTCTGCAGAAAATCCTATAGAGTGCGCTGCAGAAGAATTCTGCAGAAAACTCTACTATGGCTTCCCTATAAAAGTTTAAATTACGTTTTCCGTTCTGTATCAACCTGATATTAAAGCAAAAGTGCAAAATTGAGGCCATTGTAAAAAAACCAAAGCGCTGTCAACGCTTTGCATTCTTATGGTAATAACTGCGAGCATGATAAATAGACTATATGAATAATAATAGAGATGAGTTTATTTTCAATTTAGTTCTTTGTTTAATTTCGAAGATAATAGCTTGATAAGTTTCATCTATACGTGATTATGTATCTAGTTGAATATCATACCGATTACTTTTATTTATGCTTACCTTAATTATGTTTGCTCGAAATTACTAACGTAAGAGTACGTATATCATATACTTAAATCGATTGAACTATTCATAAACAATCTAATAGCAGTTCATTAGCAATGTTTTCTTAAAAATTCGCCAACATTTTCAAATATTATATTTTTTAATATTACGTTTTTCCAACTTACCTACCTACTCAATTCATTATGCTCAACACTATTTTCGAATATTCGAACCTATGTCCGGACGCTGAGGCATGCGGGACTATAGTACTTCTGTGGAATATCCTCTGAATTTGCAGATAGATTAGCTTTGAGCTCCATTTAAACGAAAAGTTGGTTTCGATGGTTGCTTTTTACAAAACTTTTGGCCACTAGGGTCAATCCGGCCTCACAAGCTGGGTTCTTGGCAGATATCTAACGATTTAGCAGGAGCTACTGTTTTGACTTCGAATATTCGAAAATAGTGTTATTGAAATATTTGACTATTAGGGATATTCCAACGTACACCGTAACCTGAACTCAATAGTAGATACCATTCGTATACAATCGAATACTAGTCTATTCGAATAAATAATTCCTTCAAATTCACCAAAGATTTTGAATATTCCAAAATATATGTTTCACCATCCAAAGTATTCCAACGTATGTACATCGTAAAGTTAAATTGCTGCTACCATTCATAAACAATCGTAAACCGGGCCATTCGAATAAATAAATAATTCATTTAGATTCGCCAATATTTTCGAATATTCGATGTTAAAGTTTTGAATATCAAGGATTATTCCTAAAATACCACCTAGCGTACATAGTAACTTCAACTCAATACCACCAACATACATTCATAAACAATGGAATATCAATATAACAAGATTATTTTTTTCAAAAAATAGCATGACCGACTTCACCCGTTTACAGAATTCGCGAATATTTCGAACGGATCCAAGAGCATTTTTCACATTATTGTTGATATATCAAAAATGGCTCAGCCGATTTCAATAAAATTTAAATGAGACCGAATTCGAAGTATACTCTTTCCAATCAAAAAAAGAATTATTGAAATAGGACTACTATAAAAAAAGATATGCGTAAAATAAATTAAAAAAAAAAAATTACGCGTCTAATGAAGTACCTCCTCCGGTGGTTCGTCGGTCAAAAAAACATATTTCTGACAGTCAAGGATTATTCCAATATACCACCCAACGCACTCGTACATCGTAACCTTAACTCGCTACCATTCATAAACAATCGAATACCGGTCCATTCCAGAATGTATAATACCTTTACGCTCGCCAGTAATAAAAGTTTAATTTTATACGGGACACAGGTGCAAAGTAAAGCGTGAGAACAAGTAAAGGTTAACTCTTTATGCGCTCGTGTGAAAGATGCTGTTCAACATGATTGTAGTGAGCTTGAGTTGATGAGAATTACGGTAAGGTTTATAGAGAAAACAACAGTAAGTTATAGAATCGGTGTAACTGTACTAACTATAACTAAGTAGGTAAGTACTTGTCTTTTGACATGGTTATTTTAAGTTATTTTAAACTTTCGCGATTTGAACACATTATTATATACTACGGGGCTAACCGCGCACTAAAATTACGAGATAAATAAATACCTCATCATCCCGACGTTTCGGCTGAATTGCATCGACCGTCACGGGTAGGTTTAGTGCGCGATTAGACCCGTAGTATAATATAATAATAATTATTATTATGTGTCGTTTTTAAACTTTCGCGATTATTTTAAATACGATGTCGAGAGTATTATTATGGCTTATTATGACTTATTTCTCCAACAACTTTTGTTCTGCGACTTTTGACAAAAGTAAAAAAAAAAATCATCTGTTCCATACATTTTGTCAAGAGTGAACGATATCTTTCTATGGAACAGCTGATTTTTTTGTGAGATTTGACAAAAGTCGTTGAACAAAAGTTGTTAGTTTTGATGTACAAAATAATCCCCTAAAAGGATGCAAATTGATTAGAAATAACCCTGTATAGTATATTAAGTGTGTATTTCATGATGCCAATTTTCAATATGATAGATTTTATTAATGATAAACACCTTGAAATGGCGACGTGTATGAGGCATATAGGACGAAAATATGTGAAAAATATAATTAAAATGTTAGGTAGTTTTAATAGTAGAACCAACAGAATTCGGTGGTTTAAATTTAGTAAATATTTTAAAATAACGACGACGAATATATTTTATAGATAAAGATATATAATTAAGATAAGCAGAAAACTTTAACAAAAAAAATACAGTTATAAATAAAGTGAATAACGGCACAGAAAATCGCATATCGAATTCCAAAAGGCGTTAAAATGAGTTACTAAAATGGTTATGTGGCGGTGTTTAGTGTTGAAATGTTTCTTTTATTGTGCTATTTGACAGCTTTGATTATAAGTAATTAAGTGTGCATGTTTAATTTACCTAATACTTTTACTGCTACCATGTAAAAATTCAATTTGTCTTAAAGTATGAATTAACTTGTATAAATAGGCTTAAAATTACATCCAATTGCAAAGAAATGACGGATGGTGACAAAATATTTTTATAATATCATTCAAATGCTATACTAATACAATTTACAGCATATCTAATATATAAACAAATAAACTATCACATTTTGTATTGACTAGACAATTTTATTTATAGCAAGTTCAGTAAAAGAACAAAAAATGAAACAAAATAAAACCTAACCTTGTAACCTGGTAGGTACCTATCAAGCGGTTTCATTTGCAAAAGTGAACAATATCGCCAGAAGCTCGATTGTTTTTGATGTAAAAGTCGCACAATGCTCCATCTGTCTCGTTTATCATAAAACAAAGTACCTTTATCCACCCACCGATAAGACGCGTAGCAAATAAAATGAACAGTCACGTGCGTTTCCACAGACAGAATTAAATAAATATATAAACATCTGTAGTATGTACTCAAACGCAAACCTGTCATAAAGTAAAAAACGCAAACCTATAACAAATTGCTTTCGGTAAAATCGGTTAACGGACAATAGTCTTACGTAATAACATCATATGAAAACATTGCTGAATCAACAACAGACAAAGCTGAACGAAAGGCTGTTCGTGCTTTTCTATCGTTATTCCATGTTCTCGCCTGCACGCTCGGCTCAGGCGGAACGTGACACTTTTTCGTGTGTGCAGCAAGCGTTCATCGGTATATTAGACGTTATCACGTCAAAAAAAAGCTGACAATTCTCCATTTGTCTTTATAAGTCCGCCAATGTAAAGTAGAAAAAGTTATTCGAAATTAAAATTAAATAAGATTGGGACAATTTTGTTAAGGGTTATCGGAAGCTTCCAATATTATTTTACTATTACAATTATAATTCAGCACTATTTACTACTAATATGATATTTAATATAGTATCGTCTTTATGCTTTGATGTCCTAAATAAAGAAGTTACCGGAAGTTTGATTAGGTGTAAGAAAAAAAAATCTACCACAATAAGGTGTCTAACAAGGTAGTTTAATGTGTCCCAAGCTATTAATGATATATAAGCATCTAAAATATTATAGTATCTGATATGTCTCATAGTCTGGAAAACATATATTTAGAGAACAGACAGATGTCTCTATAAATACCTCCTACCGAATATTAAATATGCTGCCTAAGTAATACAGACAACCTGAGTGATAAATGCATGTTTTATTCGCATTTAATTGTTCAGTTCCGAATGACGGAGCCCATTTTGCTTTACTCAGAGTGCTCAAAGGAAAGCTGTGGAGACAAACCGCGAGTGAAAAAAAGAAAACATTGAAAAACCTGCCTGAGCTGAGTACATTACGCGTGGCAACCCTATTACACTACAAAGGGTTGTATATCGCTTTTTCCTTTCAGGCAAAATTGGCACTTAGTTCCGGAGCGTAAAATCCAAAATGGCAGTTTCGCGAACTGATTCGTTCGCGTGGCTGTCAACTCAATTCCCCAGAGTCGTACTGTTGTAAGTGCAAAAGATTTTGCAAAGAGATTTGAACTGTATGACAAAATGGAATAAGGTGTAGTGTGTTGTTGTGGGATTAGCACAGTTTATAGGCTGCAATGTTTTGTGATCCAAGCCGTCATTTTGCTACCAGTTTTGTACGGAGTGCGTTAAACCTTACTGCAAAAGACGCTTTCAAACAGTAGTCAATTCCAATAAGTTTACGAAATTCTTAAGTACAAGATTTAAATTTTAACTAAAGGAATTTTATCTTAACTGTGTAAATAAAACTTTAAATAAAGAATACAAGATAAGATGGTAAGATGTGTCTTTTTGTTTGATATACCTCAGTGCCTTAAGTCGAAAGAGTTCCAGCAAAACTTCCATTTCTCAAAGTCACAATGATGATAAATATTTTATGCTGGGTCGCAGTGTACATTACTTACAGAAGAATCTTTTACTGCATCCCAGTATATAAAGTAACCATAAAGTATCACTCACGACTAGACTTACACATGTTACACAAGTAGGTACGGTTAAGGGGATGAAGGGGGAAATTATCATTACTAACTCCAAATTGGTTCGTGCGAGCTTTTACGACTTAAAAGTATCAAACAAAAATGTATTTCTGTTATGACAATTACGATCCATAGTGCATCTCAGTATGCATTACATACAGAGACATCTTACTGGATCGTAGTATACGTCACTTACGACTAGACTAACACATGTATTTACACCTATAAAAATGATGTGAGGGGAAATCATCAAACGCAAGTTTTTTTGACTGATGGTATTAAGTATTTCTGCAATCACTATGAAGATCCTATACTGCGACTCAGTATATATAAATATATATATCACTTATAAAATATTTTATATTGTATCTCTGTATACGTCACTAGGCTTACACATTTATTATAAAATGGGGATATTAGGGGAAATAATTACTATCAACCCAAATTCTTTTTGTAAGATTTTTGAATGAAAAGTATTGAATAGAAATGCATTTCTGTAAGAACCATGAATACTGCGTCTCAGTTTATATCACTTACAGAACATCTTACATTGCGTTGAAGTATACGTCACCGATATCTATATTTACAAGTACTATAAAGGGGATATAGGGGAAAATCATCACTACGCACCCACATTGTTTTTTAAGTTGTTTTGACTGTAAGTAAGTTCAGCAATCACCATGAATATCCTATAATACGTCTCAGTATACGTCACTTACAGAACATCTTATACTGCGTTGCAATATACGTCACTTACGACTAGACTTATATATATTTTATAAAGGGATATAGGAGGAAATCATCACTATGCACCTACATTGTTTTTTTAAGTTTTTTGACTGTCAGTATTTCTGCAATCATCATGAAGATTCTATACTGCGTCTCAGTATATATCACTTACAGAACATCTTATACTGCGTTGCAGTATACGTCACTTACGACTAGACTTACACAAGTACTATAAAGGGGATGTAGGGGGAAATCATCACTACGAACCCAAATTGGTTCGTGCGAGTTTTTACGACTGAGTACGGAACACTAAATTTTACGAGAGCGAATGAAAGTGGTGGATTACTGGATTTACTGGCGGAGGGGATGGTTAACACCTAGGTTTGAGTGTATAGCTTAATGGATTAAGTTTTTGAAACTTGAGCTTTAATATCAGCAGTTTAAAGTTTATTTTGGTCTTAGTGTTGTAGGTTCAGTTATAGTAAACGATGTTAAAAATATTACAAATTAAAAATAAAAAATATTAAAATTTAAGAACTAAATATGTATGTCCTTTTTTGGATTTACTGGCGAAGGGGATGGTCGACACCTAAGTATGAGTGTGTAGTGAATTAAGTTTTTAAAAATAGCTTATAGAACCTATTTTGAGTTTTAATGCTGTTAGTGAGTAGTGATGTTAAAAATATTTCAATGCCCAAAGTAAAGTTTGAGAACTAAAAATGTCATATTTTAGATGTTGTTTTTGTTTCTATAGACCTACAAAATGTATTTTTCAGGATTTACTGGCAGAGGAGATGATTAAAACCTATGTTTGAGTGTAGAGCTTAATAACATGATTGATTCTGAAGATGATTCATGATTGGTGATGAAATTGACTCACATGATATAGGTTCACAAATTAACAATTGTTTGCCGAAGGATATCACTAGCTCAGTAAGCGATAATATATTTAAAACAAAACTAAAGAACTAGCTCGTGAAAAGGCATTTTATACAACTGAATAATTTTTTGCTTGCTCTAATAAATTGATTAATTCTAATTAATAGTAATGGACTTTTAAAGGAATTATGTGATTTGACATTATTATTTGATATTCTTAACGTTATTATTTGATACTCACAAAGACTTTAATAATACGTACCCGGTAAAATCTTTTATCAACATTGTAGGTATGAACATCCACAAAAAATCTAACGTTTCTATTTTTTAAACTGGTCATTGAGTTTTTGTCACTCAAATTATTTTTGTCATTGTAGATTCAAAGAAAATTAGGTACAAGTCAATAACCACAGCAAATATGACAGTGCAATTTTTTGTTAGCTTTACGTTTTAAAGTTGTATTACCTAAGGAAAACGGAGATATTTCGATCCGTAAGAAGTGATCTCCAGCTGTTTCTTTTTGAAATTGATAAGGAAAGAGGCATGTACCTATAATTCTAAAAAGATCCGTAAATACAAAAATCTAATTATGTCGAGAAATCCAGCAGCTTGCACATAACAAATTTTATTTCCGGATTTTATAACAGAGGTTTTACATAGTCTATATTTCGCGTTCGCATGTGGCTTCATACATTTCGGTTAGTTCTTACTCGTTTCCGCCAGGGGCGCTGTGCAAAATGTAGACCACACAGAAACTGCTGTAGTTTCAATTTAAACACGAAGAACGGTGAAACAATGGGGTTGTAAAGTTCTCAAGTTTTGATAACGAACCGGGAATAGTTACGAAGGAAATCCTTGAAAATGCTATGAAAAATGTATATCCAGCCGAAGACGTCGTACGGTTCATAAATGATGATGAGGACGGGGTAGATTGATAAACAGTCGTAAACGTTTCAGCCATAGAAGGTCCACGGCTGGGCATATGCTTCCCTTATAGATCTCCAATAAGACCAGTTGGAAGCAGCTTGCACCTAACACAATCCTACGGTCTTAATAAGGCCATCCGTCCACCTTGTAAATGGACGTTCCACGCTGCGCTTGCCGGTACGTGGTCTCCACTCGAGTTTTTTTTTAACAAATATCGGCCACACATGGTAAGCAGTAAGTATGATTATATAACCGACTAACTATGATTATATATACCGTTAATTCACAGACTTATAATGTCCTAATTACGACTTTAATATGTTTATTCGACAGATTCATCCCACTTATAAGAAATAAGAATGATTCACAGATATCGGTAAAGTATATAAACCTGCATATTTACGATCCGATAAAAAACACAAACCGATTATAATCCGGTTTCCGCGTGTTAAAGAATAACAACAATTATTTATTTATTTTGGAGATCCGTCGCAATGAAAGAAAATCCTTTCTCTACATAGACGTAATTGAGAACTTTAGAGACTTGAAGAAATAATATACCTATGTGAATTATTTTCTCAGACCAAGATAGCTATTAATGTTGAAAGGTTTTATTTAGAAAATAATTCACAGAGGTACCTAAAAATACGGCTTACATATAATATTATAATACTTCATGTTTATGAAACACTCTTCCTTAAATGATGATATATTACTCGTACCTGAAACAAAAAACAATAAAATTAAATGTCATCAATAAATTATCGAAATAAGTTGCGTAAAAGTTAAAAAATAATGGCTCCATATGAAAACAGAGTTAATCATCTGTTTTTGTTTTTATCAAGACAAACTAACAAGAATTACATTAAAATTAAGTTACCTAAAAATATTTTTATAGCTTTGACTTATGCAAAATTTCGAAAAAATCTCTAAAATATTTTCAAATTTTTAACCAACAATACGTATTCACTTTGCTGCAAAGTCTTGAGCATCGGCGTAAGGTGGCGTGTTTGTCGGCCTTTTTTGTTGAACAATCTGGTCCCACCTGCCCCTTTCTTCTATCGTACGGCTAGACAAACGCAACCAAAGCGCCACCCTTTTATGGTGGACATTCCGCGCGTTAGAACAAAGCGTTTCGAATCCTCATTCCTCATACGAACAGCCAGAATGTGGAACGCTTTGCCTGGGTCTGTCTTCCCGCTAAACTACAACGTGGGTGTCTTCAAATCCCGAGTAAATAGGTATATTCTAGGTAAGCGTGCTACATCCTAGATCGCATGTCTGCTCAACATCAGGCAGTTGTAGTCAAACGCAAACCTACAAGGAATAAAAAAAATCGTAAGAAAATTCTAAGGAATAAAATACTTTTCTTACTTAAAAAAATCCAATTTTATACGGAACACTCGCATAACAAGCCAGCCCATTTTTTCGCGCAGCCCACGCGTTGTCGATACCATAATCAAAATTTACCGCGCGCCACGGATCTCGAATAAATTCGCGTTATATTTGCGAACGGGTTTCACGCCCGATACTTGAAGAAAGGCGGTTATACTAGTCCTGCTAGTGTTGGGGCAATTTTTGACCGACGCGACGCACCGGAAGAGTTACTCAATTCGACGCCTATAATAATGCATATTTTTTTTTATTGGAAAGAGTATACTTCGAAATTGGTCCCATTTAAATTTTATCGAAATCGGCTGAGCCATCGTGAATGGGTTTCACGTCCTATACTTGAAGAAAGGCGGTTATACTAGTCCTGCTACTGTACTGTACTGTACCAGCCTTTTTTTAATAGTCCACTGCAGGACGTAGGTCTACCCACGCAGGGTGATTGGGCAATATCCACCACGTCTTTACGTTTACTCGCATCCAAGAGAGGTTGTCTGGAAGAAATCGCTTTTAGCGATAAGACCGCCTTTTGTGTTTTTTCTGTCCATGTTTCTTTTAGTATGTTTTCTTGTTGGTGTCAATAAAAGTGTTGTTGTATTGTATTGTATGGCCCTAACTAAGGGATAGTCAATGTAACGGTCGTTCTACAGTAGAAAAGTTTTAGAATGTCTTTATGGGTACATATTATACATACTGTACTGTACCAGCCTTTATTTTTTTAATAGTCCACTGCAGGACGTAGGCCTAAGAAGGGTGATTGGGCCATATCCACCACGCTGGCCCAGTGCGGGTTGGTGGATTCACATACGCCATCGAATTTCTCCTACGGACGTATGCAGGTTGCCTCACGAAGTTTTCCTTCACCGAAAAACCAGTGGTGTGAAATTCCGTACATAAATTCCAAAGAACTCATTGGTACGGGACCGGGGATTCGAACCCACGACCTCACGATTGTAAGGCAGGTGCCACTACCTCTTGACCACCACGGCTTACTTTAGTCCTGCTAATGATGGAGTAATTTTTGACCGACAAACCGGAGGAGGTATTCAATTCGACGCGTTTATACATTTTTTGATTTCAATAATTTTCTTTTTTCGTTGGAAAGATTAATTAAGATAAGATTTTTTCTCTTTTTTTGTATATATATATATACTCCAAAATTGGTCTCATTTAAATTTTATCGAAATCGGCTAAGCCATTTTTGATAAATCAACAATAATGTGAAAAATGTTACATCGATCCGTGCGAAATATTCGCGAATTCTGTACACGGGTGAAGTCGGTCTGCTATTTTTTGCAAAAATAATCTTGTGAAAGTTAATTATGACATGACAGAAATGTTTTTGAAGTGATAACTTCTTTAGTGGCGTTGTGCTCTTTTGGGATGGGTAAAAAATACTAAACAAGACCCGCGTAAATGATGGGAAATACATAAGAGGACGGAAGAGTAGACCACCGGCGCGGCGTACCTAATATCCCCCTCTTTTTCTTGGGGAATATGTGTGCCTGCTCTTTCTGTTATGTTTATGCGGCGCAGGGCGCTTGTGCGAGTGTGGTGTTGTAATTTACCACATAAATGATAGTACTTTTATACTTATAAATAAATCAATGAGGCGTTTTCTTAAAAAAAATGAATCTTAGTAATGAAAGTTTCCAATAGCTGGCGATAATAGTTTGAAATCGTCGATCCTTTGGCTATGGAAATCGTACTGTCATTGTCAAGATATTTTCTTCTTCTTTTTTTATGTTTTGGCGTCGCATTGTTGTGAATTTGCCAGTGTCAAGTATTAAGTTTGAATAATTTTTGGTAATATTTTGTCAAAATAGTTACTTTCGTAGTCACGTCATAGCCCAATAAAATCGCGGTCAAGTCCAAACATAGTCCAAGTCATACCTCAGTAAAACATTGAAGACTACTATAGGCTTCTCTCTCTCACCCTATTCCAGTTGACAGTGACAGATCAATTTTTATGACTATAAGGCCAGGCAAGTTTTGTGTTGGTTTTGTGAAACTTTTTTTTTTTGGAAAACTCCGCATTCGTGCGAAATTAATCCCTAACCATTCCAAAATATTCAAAAATACAAAACGTTAATGTTCAATTTTTCACTTCTGCCAGCATGCCCGGAGTGCAAATCGATGTTTTTTTTCGTTCTTTACTAAACCACCTACGCCAACATAGACCTACGCTAACATAGACATACACAGCACGGGTGACTGGGACATCTACTACGCTTTCCCTACACAGACACACTCTTACTACTCATGCCATCTTTCTTCATTAGACAATTTCACGTTTCCTTACAATTTTTACCAAAAGCCAGTGTTGTATCTTTTCGTAAATTCCATAGAAATCATTGACACAAAACCAGGATTTGAACCTACGAGCTTGTAAGGCAAGCAATCTATAACTGAGCCACTACGATTTAGAGGCTTTATTTTATGTGCTGCAGTCAGTTTACAAAAAATAGTCTAATTAATTATTTTGCAAAATTCACATTACATAACAAAACAAATTGTAAGTTAAATTTTTACCCACATCCAAAAACGAGGAGGTACTATGTTTGTCGGTATGTTTTTGTTTGTCTATATTCATCGGTTTTTTGTCAATTTTGAACGGATTTAAAAATCTTTAAATAAGATTTAAAGCAACAATAATGTACAATTGTACACGGATGTCAAATCGATTTGTGCAAACTATTAGAATAGGTTATTCGAGAACATTGAAAATATACTATTGATTGTGGTAATCCTTACAGATAATAAAAGGCTGGAAGGCTGAATAAGACATATTTCACTTTATTTCAACTAAAGTATGTATACTATTCGCAAATGGCACGAAATGAAATACGATATTTTTTTTAATATTGTATCTGTGACGAAAACGCTCTATGGGTGGCAACTCTGGTGGCGTCACATGCTAGTAAGCGAGAATTTTCATTTGACTGTTGACTAGTGTAATTTGTGTTTTCGGAGAAAAATTATTGGATCTAAAAGTTACTTTTAAAGTATTTTTTGTATTTTTTTAGATGCAAACTAGCGTCTTCACTAGTATCAACTAACGTTATTTACTAGTGTGTGACGTCACAGACCAGCGCCATTACAGAATGTCGTTTTGGCGGGATCTAATTTATTTACACAAAACTTAAGTAACATTTCATAAACCTATACCTAACTATATACATATTACAAAAAAAAAAAACTTGAACTAAAAAAACGAGTATGTATAGATGACGATGAAAACCCTAATCTAAAAGCCCACTACCAGTGGGCAAAGTTCCCAAAATGCTGGCCAGCGGGATTTTGAATACTTGATTTTCATTGTTAATACAATTTAGGCCTTCAGGCGGCCTAAAAACTCTGCCACCAGGGCTAGCCACCCGGCCTATACGAACTTACTTACTTACTTTATTGTTAATAGGTACAGTAGATCTCTCAGAAATATAAATGTAGTGTGCTAATTATGTACTAACGAATAATTTAAAACAATTTCCAAAAACTAGTCAAATAGCCTATTTAACCCTAAGTTGGTGGTGCCATTATTTGCAAAAAAAAAAAAAAATATTCCACAATCAAATTCATCACCCTCATGTCATGTCATACGGCCATCACTACGAAATGCAAATCGCATATTCGTGCATACACCGTAAACTGTTAAAATCAATTCCGCGCGGTGTAATTACGCTAATTTATACTAAAAACAACTTCGAAAGGTATTCTGTGGAAGGCATTGTTCAAACATTTTAAAATTTTAACGTAGGTATTAAAAAATTGCGCAAAAAGCGCGCGAAAAAACTTGCTTTCATCGGCCGCTGAGACGAAAGGACACGAAAGTAGTTGCTGCTATGGAATGTTTACGGTTGACAGGCTAGGTGTTTGACTACAACTGATGCAGGTATTTTGAGACATAAATGTATATCCAAGCAGTAGTTTTTTTTCTATAAAACACTAGCTTTTGCCGCGACTTCCCACAGGTTCCTCAATTTTATATTTAATTAAATATAATATATTTTTTATGTATAACCACGCATTACTTTTTTTGTAGTTGTCCGATTTTAATAATTATTTTTATTGGAAAGAGTATACTTTGAAATTGGTCTAATATAAATTTTATCGAAATTGGCTGAGCCGTTTTTGATAAATCAACAATAATGTGAAAAATTAAACATCGATCCGTTCATAATATTTGCGTTCTAGCGATGCGCCCTGGCGTTGCACAGGTGTATTATACATATAAACATTTCTCTTGAATTACTCTATCTATTGAAATTGATGTAGTTTCATCAAAATCTGTTGCGTAGTTTTAAAGATATAAGCATGCATGGGGACAGACAGCGGAAAGCAACTTTGTTTTATACTATGTAATGATTTTGTACACTGGTGAAGTCGGTCATGCTATTTTTTGCAAAAAATGATTGTTTTTTAAATTAATAAAGATTATGGCATTATGTATATGATGTATGGTTAGGAATTTGTAGTAACTTTCTTTCATTATTTTATTTTTTACGTTTACACCGTCCTTGTCGTCTTTACGTTTTCTCGCATCCAAGAGAGGTTGTCTGGAAGATATCGCTTTTAGCGATAAGACCGCTTTTGTGTTTTTTCTGTCCATGTTTCTTTTGGTATGTTTTCTTGTTAGTGTCAAAGTGTTGTTGTATTGTATTGTATGTATTCAAGCCAATAGGTACAACTAATCGTATCGGAGGCCCTAACTAAGGGATAGCCAATGTAACGGGCGTTCTACACTAGAAAAGTTTTAGTATGTCTTTATACCCATATTATACATACTGTACTGTACCAGCCTTTTTTTTCAATAGTCCACTGCAGGACGTATGCCTACCCACGAAGGGTGATTGGGCCATATCCACCACGCTGGCCCAGTGCGGGTTGGTGGATTCATACACGCCATCAAATTTCTTCTACGGACGTATGCAGGTTGCCTCACGATGTTTTCCTTCACCGAAAAGCCAATGATGTGAAATTCCGTACATAAGTTCCAAAGAAACTCATTGGTACGGGATCGGGATTTGAACCCACGACCTCACGATTGCAGATCAGGTGTTACTACCACTAGACCACCACGGCTTCACTTATTATACATAATTATAACAAATCCATATCTATGCAATGCTTTAAGAAATAGGTACTACTTCCAAATTGAAAGCTTTTGTCGACTAGTTTACTATTTTTTTTTTATTATATGAGGCAGTAACTTTGCTATTTTTTTTCTTTTAAGTGCATTGTCGGCTTTTTATACTGCCAAATTATAAATCCACTATAAAAGATAATATCCGGTGTGTGAGTCACCAGCCATAGAAATACCAGCGCACCCACACACTTCAATTTGGAGAACCCAGTTGAATGAGGAATCACATATCTACGGTCTAACGCAAAAGCGCCATAGGTATACAACGGTTTGTTTTTGGTTTGATTATTACAAGTAAGCAAAGAACGATATGACGTTTGTATTTAACAAAATTTAAATAAATGTAAGAGTTCGATAAAATAAACTATTATATTTTTGTGAATTAATTTGGGATTGCTGTTTTTTTTTAAACCGCTAGATGAAATAATTTCCATGATATTCCACAGCTTTAGCAGAACTAAATATATTTGAGGCACTTGTATTGTTATTAATTTCTCGACTCATAATAATAAATTTTAAATCCACCACAAATTTAAAAGCCTTCATTAAAATATCCAGCAAAATTTGTTTGTTTTCGTTATAAATTAAATTTTTTGAGCTATTAAAAGTTGTACAAGACGACACTTTTGCATTTATTGCTGGATAAAATGACACTTTTTCGTATTTTTAAAAGAGTCCACTAGACCGTAAAGATACATTACACAATTTAAGAATATACACAATATTATGAACGTCAAACTTAATATCGAAATTTAAATATTTTATACTATAAACACATTTAAGGATAGACTGGACCTTTGGATAAAGAAGGAAATAAAAAAATTGTCAGATAAATACTAATTTAATTCGACTATAGGCTATCAGTATACACTGCTCGACTAGAAACAAATAAATATTTTTTTCCACAAAATACCTAAAAAATCAGTTACAACGCTTCCTCTCGCGGCGTCAGTGATTCTCCAAGATGCGCCTTTTTACCCAATACGACAATACGACGACAAAATCCGTTGTCCAATTATATTCCTATGCATGGAGAATACAGAAAGGACGGCAATGACCGCGATCCGACGTGTGCGCGAAAGTAACTCTTTTACCTGTACTTTCACAGTACCCAAAATAGCTTGGTAAAAATGTGAAAATTGTATTTCTGCAGATACAAAACTAAAGAATATTTATTTATATAAATTATATTTTGCAAAAAATCGCGACACCGACTCCCACCGTGTACAGAATTCGAATAATTTTTACAAATCGACGCGACATCTATGTACAATTTTGCTATTTTTTTTGGGTTCCGTACCTTAAACGGAAAAAACGGAACCCTTATAGGATCACTTTGTTGTCCGTCTGTCCGTCTGTGTGTATGTCAAGACTCTTTATATATTTATAAATAAATACCTCCTCATCCCGACGTTTCGGCCGAGTTGGATGAGGAGATATTTATTTATCTCGTAATTTTAGTGCGCGATTAGTCCCGTAGTATATAATAATAATGAACTCACTAAGTTCTCAAATTGGGACTACACACTAGCAAGCGTAGTTAAATTGTATGTGCCATAGCCCTCTTTTGTTTCAAATGGCTGCCAAAATGTTTGAGCGAAAAGTTTCAAAGTGGTCTATTTTAAATGCTACGCAGGATAAGGTGAAACTTATAAGAATCTTAAACGACAAGCATGTAAATAAATCATCTTCTAAAATATTTTAAGCTAATCTCTGAATCCAAAGCAACATCTCAATTTAGCAGGAAAAAATACTATAAATAAAATTAAATTCACCCATGAATCATAAGTTAATCATTTCAACGAAAACTTTACTAATAGCAAAGAAGATATAATAATACTACGTACTAATAGTCTAAGATCCCGCTATAAAACGACCTTCTAAAATCCAACTAATATTATTAACGCGAAAGTTTGTAAGGATGGATGTTTGTTACTCTTTCACGCAAAAACTACTGAACGGATTGAGATTAAACTTTGCAATAATATAGCTTAAATATCAGTATAATACAAATATATGATATTGCGTAAATTTTCCAAAAAATAACGATAACTGTTAATTAAGTAGGAAAAAACCGGACAAGTGCGAGTCAGGCTCGCACACCAAGGGTTCCGTACAAATCCAAAAAATTTCACAAAATTGAGAAGTAAGTTGTTAAAATCTCTATACTATAACCATCGACTGTAAAGTTTTTTTTTTTCACTTTTCTCGTCATACATCTAAAATTACTGAAAATGTTAAAACAATTAAAAACCTGTTTGAGCATGTGCTAATGAAGTTTTTTTATATGATACCTTACATGATACGATTTGCTCACTATGAATTTTGAACCCATATTTTGTGAATTTCGAGGCCCTATTTTCTTGTGATTTAAAAAAAAAATGTACAGTTCTCAGATTTATTCCTATATGTGTACTCTGAGATGATGCTTCTCGTAAAATTTCATAGTTCTATGTCAACGGGAAGTACCCTGTAGGTTTTGATTTTTGTGAGTACGAAATATGCTGTTTTTTACGATATAAACGGCTCTTACTTTTTTATACGATAACTGAAAAGTTTTTCTTTTACACAACTGCAAGAATTCATCGATATACGTATACAGTTTAAATTTCAACTCGATATCTTTACGCGTTCCCGAGATAAAGAGTCTTGACATACACACAGACGGACAGATGGACAGACGGACAACAAAGTGATCCTATAAGGGTTCCGTTTTTTCCTTTTAAGGTACGGAACCCTAAAAAATATGTTATCTGCGAGCTGTTCTAGAGTGAACTTCAAGAAATGTCAAAAAAAAAAACAACTGTCGAATCGAACAACCGTCAAATCGTTTTTTTCCACCTTCTTTATTAAGGATGGTAAGGTAGGGCCTTGGGTTCGAGAGACGGAAAGTGACGTAGGTAGTCTACTTTTTATCGCAGATAAATAAAGAGTTTCCATAGGATAGCACAAAAATCAAAATATCTCGCGGGGAAGCCGCGGGTAAAAGCTAGTGCGTCAATAAGTACATAGAATGCCAATGTGTTGTCCAAAAAAATTCAGTCCTGCATAGATCCTGTACTATAAAAACTTCAAACGGCCGGAAATATTCACATTCTTGTCACAGTTTTGGCGAGATAACACTATCTACAATTTTTAAAATATAGTCCATAAAACCGTGCCATGCAATATTGGTATTTATAGCCTTACGTAACTATACAACTATCGATAAAAACCGATTGCTCGAACCGCAAAAAGTGTATCGTAAATTTTGTTTTATATTATACTGGGCCGGGGTTCTGTGGGTGTTGGGAAAAATGGAACGCTTTTGACAGATTTAGATTCTTTGTTCTTTGTGGTTAACAACTATCTATAGGTATAGGCAGTAGGTAATACTAGTATACTAAGCGCCACACATCTCGGCGGATAAGAAGTTAGCCGCAGATGACACTTCCCGTTATTCGCTAATTATTGCGCATTTGTGGACGGGCGTAGGGAGCGCGCGGGAGGCATGAGGTTGGCGGGCGGGTGTGCCCCGGCGTCTTGCCTTTCTGGTTCCCGCGCATACCTATATTTCGGCTTTGCGCAGCGTTCTGCGCATAGCTTCCCATCCGCCGATTTGTGTGGCGCTTTTTGTTTGTAGCAGAGTATTAAAATCCATTAGTACCTACCTACTTTTATAATTGTACACGTATCGCTTTTTATGAGAGTTACTCGTATATAATTATTATTAAAGTGTTTTTGGCTTTTTTTATTTATAAAAATAATTTAAAAATAAACACTTAAATAAAAATACTATTCTTTGAAAGATTATGATAGTAGCCACTACATAAATTAAGTATATTAAATGTACAATGTATCGTACAGAAATTAATTATTACTCTTGTGACTTGTGTTCTATGTACTTTAGCACCAATAAAGATCTGTATTTGTAAATACGCAACATCTGTATCTGTTAAATATTTAGTGACACAGTTCAAACTCACTTTTCTGTCTTTATTTAGTCACATTTTTCAAACTTATGCACTACAAAGAAATTGCACATCGATGTGCAACAGACGCGACGACGTGGACGCATTATAATAAAATTGTTACTGAACTTATTGCAATCATACTAATATTATAAATCCGAAAAGTTTGTTGGTTTGTTCCCCTTTCACACAGCAACGGAGCAACGGATTGACTTGATTTTTGGCATGGATATAGTTCAAGGGCCGAAAAGTGATATAGGCTACTTTTTATCCCGGAAAAAATAAAAGGTTCCTGTGGGATAGCACAAAAGTCAAAATACCACGCCGGCGGAGCCGCGGGCAAAAACTAGTAATAATATATTTAAAACTTAAAATCAATCAAATCAAATTATTTATGACAAGATATTTTAAAACCTAAACATTTTGGCCAAGTTAACATTTCGAACCCGAGCTATTTTAGACCGACGAAACGGAGGAGGTAGTCAATTCGATGCGTATATATATTTTAATGTATAACCACGCGTAACTATTTACCTAGTGGTCCAATTCTGATAATCCTTTTTTTATTACGAAGAGTATATCCTAATACTTTGAAATTGGTCCCATTTAAATTTTATCGAAATCGGCTAAGCCATTTTTGATAAATCAACAACAATGTGAAAAATGCTTTATCGATCCGTGCGAACTATTCGCGAATTCTGTACACAGTTGAAGTTGGTCATGCCATTTTTGCAAAAAATAATTAAGTACAATAACTTATCACAAAAAATATAACAACGGAACCTAAACTTCCGCGTGTCCAGTACGCACTTGTTTTTTTACATACGAGCCTGAACGTTACCCGAAATGGTTGGACGATAACTCACTTATATAGGCAATAAACGTCAAAGTAGTACTCCAAACTATCTGATGCGGTGGCGTATGTACGCGTATCTATTTATTTTGTTGTTCCGCGGCAATTTTCAGTTTGGGTGTTTCTGACATCTTGTCGTCAGATTTTTACCGACTCCCAAAAAGGAAGAGGTACTACGTTCGTCCTTATGGTGTTTTGAGTGTGTTAATCGATATTTTGAAAAAATGACCAAAGAAACGTATTGTGAGAGATTGAGAACGGTAAAATCCACCTCTAACCAATTGTTAGATGTCGTAAAACAAAATACATCAGTTTTGATGTACAGAATATGCCTATACCCTGTACAGACGTGTAGAAGCGACATACAAACAAGCTAGAGTCGTCTTCTTTCTTTGTGAAGGAAATTTAATTTTCTAGGACTACTCTTTGAGCACTCGCAATGGAGAACGGCATCTCAGCACCCTCACAGTAGCTGAGTAGAAGGTCGACTTCTGTCGAGTTAATATTAGGGGACATCTTACACACGTATCTGACCCCAAACTAAGCAACGGTTGTGATATGGCTGCCAGAGACTGATAAACCACAATACCATCCAGATCACAGAGCAAACACCTATATTAATCAGAAAAATACTTGACCTGGGTGGGATCGAACCTAGGTACGTCTGGCACAGTAGTTAGGGTCACTATCCACTGGTCCATCGAAGTAGTCGATAAATTATTCTTAGCGCATAGTTACTTAATGTACATTTTACTATGGAAATTTACGTGGTTTTCACACATTTTATACTATATATAACGGGACTAAACTCACGTGCAGCTCAGTGCTAGCACGCGGAGCCGTCTCGCAATGTACTCGATGTGCATTGCGAGACGGCTCTGCGTGCTAGCACTCGCCAACTTGAGAAAGGGTCGCAGAATGCGACCGAAACTATAGTCGTTACGACTATCCCTACACGTGAGTTTAGTCCCGTTATATATAGCATAAAAATACTTAATGTACATAATTTAAGGCAACACTTTTCACTTACCCCGCAATACTAACTTCGAGCTTTAATTCAGTCCCAAATTACCAATTCTAAATTTATAGCTATTCCCAATTTCAAAGTAAATCAATTCTTTAAACTTTACGACCCTTTCGCAAAAGATTTATTTTAGAGATAAGTTTATTAGAGAGAAGATAAATTTTAACGCTGCGTAATTTTCTGTAAATGGGGTTAAGATATTTCAAACAAAATAAATAGGTTAGTAAATAAGTTAAATGCCAGTATAGGCTGAATTATAGTTTTTGGCGGCTGAGATGTTACTTGCAAGTGGCGGCTGAGATGTTACTTGCAAGATGACTTGTATACGATGTGAAGTTAAGTTTTTTTTTTTTTATTTCGAATATGTTCGCGTTTGACTACACACTGTAGTAGCTACAGCTATTATGGTGCTCGTGTCGCCTCATGGAGGATTTTTTTTTTGCCAAATTTCATAGTTCTATGTCAACGGGAAGTACCCTGTAGGTTTTGATTTTTGTGAGTGTCGAAATATACGGTTTTTTACGACATAGACGGCTCTAACTCTTTTCTACGATAACTGAGAAGTATGATTTTTTCACAACAGCAAGAAACCATAGATGTGCGTATATGGTTTAAATTTCAACTGGTTAACTTCACACGTTATCGAGATAAAAGGTATTGACATACAAACAGGCGGACAGACGGACAACAAAGTGATCCTATAAGGGTTCCGTTTTATTCCTTTTGAGGTACAGAACCCTAAAAATGGTTGTGAGTTGTGTTTATGATGAGTAGGTATTGCAATTTAAAATAAAACAAAGGTCCAAAATAAACGCCCATAAAATCTCAAACTAAAATATTCCAAAATGCATTAAACTCAGCTGCGGTCAGACGATACGAAACCGGTTTAAATTTAAAAGCGAATTTCAATAAATTTCGACACAAATATTTGCGTGGGTGACAATAAAAATATATCTCATGTGTCCGTGCATTAAAAATTGCTGAACGAAATGATATTAATTTTGATTTTTGATAGTTTTTAAAAATTGGCAATTTGCGTTATTGCTTTTGTGTCAAAAATGAAATGATAGCCAATTGTCTCAGCTTGAATAGTAGATTGTCATCTCATAATGGAGCAAAATAATATTTTTACGGCGAGGGCGCTTTTTTGAATCCAGAGCGAACTGAAGGATTCTAGAGTAGAATCCCGAGCGTAGTGAGGGATTCTTTAGTAGAATCCTGAACGTAGCGAGGGATTCAAAGTACGTTGCCCGAGCCAAAAATATATTTTGCACCCGAGTGGTACACTCTACTTTTCATCACCTCTATGAGAAAACAAAAGGCGCCTCAAATTTTACTATAATATCATTGTTTAATAAAACGTAGATTAACAACTAAATTGAAATTAAATGGTATCTAATAATAAAATAAATGAAAACTTATGTTTACATTCTTTTCATTCATTTTCTTGTCGCACTAACGTTACAAATACTTCCAAATTCAAAAAGTGCGCGGCAAAGATTATTCCGTCGCACTTATAAAGTGCCTAATATAAAACACTTCCTTTGGGCGCAGTTAAAGGCGAACCAAGTAGTCCTTTTCGA
Organism: Hypomecis punctinalis; assembly: GCA_949316475.1. NCBI lineage: Eukaryota > Metazoa > Arthropoda > Insecta > Lepidoptera > Geometridae > Hypomecis > Hypomecis punctinalis. The sequence goes on along the minus strand of OX438820.1, from coordinate 7,259,583 downwards.
ATAGATGTGATGAAAAAATATTTACTAAACTTTTGCTTTTGTGCTTAACTAATCGAATACATGAAATTGAATTAGTAAGAAAGCACTCGTTTTAGAAGTGTAAGATCATTGTTTCAAATTCCAGTTTCGAAGAAATTAGCTTTTTACCGCCTTACCATTGAAACAAACTCTAAACTTGGTTAACTGTGCAATTTGTACTGTTAAAAATTGTCTAAAGCGTGTTTAAATCTTTTGTGGTAGAACGAAGATAGTTTCCATTGTTCGTGATTTAAAGTAAACCAATCAAGACTGCAGAAAAACGTTGGACGCAAGACGTTTTCAACCGGTTTTGTATGAAAACCATAGTCTCGACAAAACATTTCTTCTTACATGATATCAAAATGCTAAATCTCGTGCATAAAATATTTTTTTTAAAACCAGTATAATGCAAAAGCTAGTACATTATTACACACTAAATCACTATTAGCGTCACAGAATAATGGATGGTAATGTAAAACATGTTAAGGCTTTCGGCTATTGTCATATTTTTGCAATAAAAATGCCTAGAGCCTTAGGTCATGGTAGAGTGTAATAAACTAAGTGTTGCATATTTTCTAAATTAAGGTTTTTTGGCAGTTTATTTTAAGTACAATGCTATGTTACTTAAGTGTTTAAAAATGTGTACATAATTTTACGTACGGCTAAATAGACGGGACCAAACTCTTTGACGATAGACATTCTGCGCGTTAAAACCAAGCGTTTTAAATCACATCATTGGCTTTTCGGTGAAGGAAAACATCGTGAGGAAACCTGCGTACGTCCTTAGAAGAAATTCGATGGCGTATGTGAATCCCCCAACCCGCACTGGGCCAGCGTGGTGGATGTGGCCCAATCACCCTTGGTGGGTAGGCCTACGTCCTGTAGTGGACTAAGGCTATTACAGTACAGTTTTAACTCCACATTCCTCATACGAACAGACAAAATGTGGAACTCTTTGCCTAAGTTTGTCTTCGCGCTAAAGTACAACGTGGATTTCTTCAAATCCCGAGTAAATTTGTATCTTCTAGGTAAGAGTGTAGATACCCCAGACCGCATATCTGCTTAACATGAGGGAGTGTGTAGTCTAACGCAAGCCTATACCAACGAAATAAAAAAAAGCGGCACTGACCTATTGGAATCAGTAAGCCCGTTTGCTTGTTTTCTATTTTATCATATAAAACATTCTCTACAAGTGAATTCATGTTTAATAACTAATATGGCAGATTACACAATTTATTATTACCAATGACCATCACGAAATAATGGATGATAATGTAAAACATGGCCATTGTCATTCTTTCCCAATAAAAATGCCCAAAAGCTTAGGTCATGGTAGGTGTGACAAATGACTATTGTATAAAATATTGATGGTGACTAGATATTGAATTCTTTGGTAGAAAGTGGGTAAATCCCAATTCCTTGCAATTGTGTTGCGTAAGTAAGAGGAGCCAGTCAGTATGGGCCGTGTGACCCGTACTAATGATTTCTTCAAGAATTATGTACGGAATTTCACACCACTGCACTGACCTTTTGTGAAGGAAAATATCTTGAGACAACCCGTGAATGTCCGAAGAAAAATTCGATGGCGTCAAGTGGAGGGAGCCAGTTAATCCGCTAACCGGCCCTGGACCATTGCCCTTCGTGGGTAGGTCTACGTCTTGCAGTAGACGGACTTGGACTTGCGGTACAGTATGGGCCTTATGAGCAAGCTCGAAGCAGTCCAACGAGCTTGTAAGTGAGCTATGCTAGGTTTTTTTAAGTTGATCTTCAATAGTAATAAGATACGTACAAGAATCAAAGGGTAACCAAAATATGGACACGGATTTACGGATCTCTTCAATTCTGATTCGATGACGCAGACAGACTCCAAGTATAAACCTCTCCATAGTTTGTTGGGCTACTTTGTGTTTATTATAAGGTAAAAGGTATGGCAAAAGATCAAGACAATGGAGTAGGGAAGAGTGAATAGGTATCTTCTAGGTCTACATAACTTAACTAATCTAGGTTTAATCTAATCATAACCTTCTAATAATTCATAGTTTTAAAAACACTATAAAAACACTTTAGTTTAGTGCTTATCATCCGGCTTCATCATCAGACCTTGAAACCTTATCGTGGCCAAAGTTCATTACAAGACTTTTCTATAAAATCCAAAACAGCTATGATACTATTTTCCATCATGAAGTTCCAGTTCATATCTTCCGGCTCCATTATCAGATCAGTTCGACAGTACTATATTATTGTCTTGTCATCAGAACTACATCATTATCATCATTTCAGCCATAGGACGTCCACTGCTGGACATAGGCCTCCCCTAATGATTTCCAATAAGACCGGTTGATAGCGGCTTGCATCCAGCGCGATCCTGCGGTCTTAATAAGGTCATCCGTCCACCTTGTGGGTGGACGTCCTACGCTGCGCTTGCCGGTACGTGGTCTCCACTCGAGAACTTTTCGACCCCATCGGTCATCAGTTCTCCGCGCTATTTGCCCTGCCCATTGCCACAACTTGCCAATCCGATGGGCTATGTCGGTAACCTTGGTTCTTCTACGGATCTCCTCATTCCTGATTCGATCTCGCAGAGAAACTCCGAGCATAGCCCTCTCCATGGCTCGTTGGGCTACTTGGAGCTTACTAATAAGGCCCATAGTGAGAGACCACGTTTCTGTGCCATACGCAACACACACTTGACAGGACTGGACACGCACAGAACTACATACAGCTGCCAATTTTTATTACGCTATGACCCTTGAAAGATTGTTAAATTAGTTACCTTAGATTCCATTACATAGATACATATAGGTCGACCTAGTAAAAGCGTGTTAAAAACGTCCATCAAGTATCTATAGGATAAAACGTAAAATCACGGTGAAAGTAGTTGTCACCCCGAAACAAGTAATCAATCCACTTTTGTATGGCTTTTCTAATAAAACCACATCATTAGGCTCGTGGAACATCAATCTGCACGTATTTACCCCGATTAAAGCTGGCTCAGGTAATTGCTACGCAGTATAGTAAAAGCAGTAGGTCAATTTCCGTTCAATTCTTCTTTGCATCAACACTAACTATACCGTGTTGAAGCGGAACCTTTTCTAACGGATACTATTCGCGCTTACAGGACTTATTTTCGGAATAAAAAGTGACCCGCGACGCTTTTCTAAATTAGCTAAGTCTACTCTTTATTTACATTTTGGCATGCTTTTTATGTTAATATGGAGAAGCCACTGGCTCCTGAGACACAGTCTTAGACTAGTCCAGGAGCCTATGGATCATGTATTGCTGTAACACGTTTATGGATGTAAGTCTGTCAAGCTATATTTATTGTAAATAAATAAATAAATTTGAAATAAATTTAAATTACGTCAAAATAAATGATTTGTTTGTTTGTTGTTTGTTTGCTTTCCAATATTTAAAGTATTTTTTTTATTTATTAAAACATCCTAACAAACAAAAGAACACACAAATGCTAAAACAGTTTTGGCCATGGATGTATTATACAAAATTTTTTTGACGGTGCGCGCCTTTACAATAATATACCCTCGGATATAAAAAATACTACTTCGTTTAACATATTTAAAAAGAAACTTGCCGAGTGTATTATTGCCGACAATTCATAGTTTTAACTTATAAGTAAAATCTGTAATTTAATATGTATGTTTGTTATCATGTTCATTTGTATTTTTCTTTTCCACTTGTTTTTATATTGTAGTCGATGGGTATGCGTGTGTGAAATGTTCTAGAAGTTGTTAATTTTTGTATTATTTAAAAATTGTTATCTCAGCGACGACGAACTGTGATTTATAATTACTTATATTTAGTTGTGTTCTCGTGGAAGTGATGTAATATCTTTAATTGAGAATAAATATTTTTAAACTTAAACCTAAAATCCTTGCTTAAAGGCTTCAATTGTCAGCTTTGCGACTTATTCAAAACTTCTGAATTACATTTTTATGTTATCGTCTTACAGCTGTTTTCATATGGATTGAAAAGTAACACACCTAGACCCACAAACAACAGAAAAATCAGATAATATTGGAGCAAAACATACATAAAAGATTCCTCTTTTTTATGGATTGCAAATGTTTCTTTATCTGAGGGGGTAATAAGTAAAATTTCGAGAAATAACTTTCTGCACCTGTTTTTACACTGTGGTTTGTAAGTTAACCACACCCAACCTGTACAATGTACCTGGTGATGTTATTAACCTAACGCCCAGTCTACCTACTTTCTAGGTCCATGTTGTGATGGCTACCACCACAATAAATTGATTGAAAATGTTCCAAACTCTACCTATCTAGTTAGTGGTTGATTAATATTACAAGGTTACTCAGGAAGGGTGTGCTAAGTCGAAACGGGGCGATCCCAACTAGTATTATGAACGACTATGACTATGGCCTAAACTAAAATTTAAAAAAAATCAGGTATAAAATAAAATTACAACTCGGAATTAACCTTATACTAAAACAACTGTTGAAACAACTGTTTTTGACTTGTTTTATTTTCTTTCTTTACCTATCTTGCTCCGTTCAAAGGTTGCTCGGACGAACTCACTTTCAGTATTAAGGCCGCCGGTTGTTTCACGTGTTATGGGTCTATTTTCACTATTATTTGTGTAAATCAATACAGAATTTATCTATTTATCAATATTTTTTGAACTTTTATTGACTTGTAAACGTGATGTTTTCAATAAATGAATTTGGTTCAAATTTTTGATTTACGAAAAAACGTAGGGAGTGCTCAAGTCGACGGGTATATTATATGTATACAGGGTTACAGGCTAAGTTGAGCTATTCCCGTTAAGCGTGTGTAGTTTACTACGTATCTGACTGATTTGACTATGAAACACCATATCCTAAATCTCACAGTTTTCGAGATATTTGAATTCAAATACTTTTTATAAAAGATTAATTTTACGGACAATATTGGGTAGTGAGGTCATAAAACATTATTTTACATGTAAAAATCAAATAAAAATAATAATACGACTTACAAGTTTCAAAATATCTGAGCTGATAGCCGAAAATTGGGAATTTTATATATACCTACTAATTTCTAATATACTATTTTTTTTTTAATTTAGGATAGTGTATTTCATAGTCAAATTAGTCAGAAACAAAGTAAACTACACACCCTTAACGGAAATAGGTCGACTCACCCTGTAACCCTGTATATATTTTTTATGTAGAACCACGCAAAACTTTTTACACAGTGATACGATTTTGATAATCCTTTTACTGGAAAGGTACTTTGAAGTTGGTCCCTTTTCAATTTTATTAAAATCGGCTGAGCCATTTTTGATAAAATATACAATAATTGCTATATCGATCCGTGCGAACTATTCGTGAATTTTGTACACGGTTGAAGTCGACCATGTCATTTATTGCGAAAAATAATTATACACTAGATGAGAACCCGGCTTCGCTCGGGTGAAATGTGACTCATAATACACACACACACACAACATAATTTTACTGTTACTCGATCACCACCTTTACAAAAAGCCCTTCGCTGCATCAATTTTTCACAATTATGACAATGATTACCAAATGCAAGGAGCATAGATGAAGGATAGGTCTTCGCTCCGAGCGAAGCAAAGCAAGGAGTTTAAGCTGATAACAAAATGATGAAGGTATCATAAAGCAAAACAATGATGAAAGACCGATGAAAGACATTCATTTTAAGAAATAGGTACTTTCGGCATGATGGGTGTAAACAACATCCCACAGTAATTGCTCAAAATTAAAATTGCTCAAAACTAATTTTTGGCGGGAACGCGGAAAAATCATGTCGCCTCATTATACTACTATTTTGTTAATCTTTTGTTTTTATTAGTAATGATTAGTGAAATACTTTGATATTTCGTTGATTATGAGCTTTTTTACGTGCATAAGTGTAGGCAAATGATATAATGTGACGTATCATGTGTTGTAACCAAAACTCCATAGACGTCTCTAGTAAAGTCTCCGCTGCTTTACTGAGGTATGACTTGAACTATGTTTGGACTTGACCGTGACTTTTATGGACTTTAACGTGACTACGACAGTGACTATGTTGATAAAATATTATCAAAAATTATTATAACTTAATACTTGACACTGGCAAATGCACAACAATGCGACGCCAAAACATAAAATAAGATATTTGACAGTAGTCAATTATCATGTCATTTGAGTATCAAGATCAGTGATGCCAATTTAGCACATTTTGATCTTGCTTAGCATATTTATTTGCAATTTAGCATACACCATATTTTTGGCATGTAAAATAATTATACAATAAAAGTTTATTACCTTGAAAATGTATTTCAGCAATATCGTTTTTAACGCTACCACATTCAAATGCCGAAATTGAACGGGTTTCTTTTAGTCAAATGAATGTTTTAAAAACTAAGCTACGCAATTATTTGTCGGTAAAAAATTTAAAATGTTATTTTATACTTATAAGATTCGATTTAAAAAGGGCAACGAAAAACTGCTACTCTTAAGCCGGAAACTATACTATCGGACGCAGCTGACGGACGCGACTGACAGCCGAGACTTAGCAATGTGCACAGTCTTAAAACATCCGGCTCGCCAGATCACTCTAGGACATCCGAACGCTCAAGGTCGTCCGAAGGTGACGTCTGCGACTTATGTCCGATAGTGTACACGGCTCAGTGTACTTTCATGTTTCCAGCTTTACGCAGTTCCAGATAATGCACTGCGCTCTGTAGGTACCAAGGAGGTCTATACAGTATGAGCAGTGACGCTAGCTCGTCTTCAAGCACTTTAATTGTCGATGAAGACCAAGATACTTACATTTTATTCGATAGCATATAATTAGTTCATAGTCGATTAAAACATATATTTTGTTAATTAACAATAATTTTACTTTTTTTGTTCCGTTTCATTTGATATATGTAGAAAAATGTTATCACAATTTTTAGTATATTTATTTTGCCACAATTTTAACACCATTTTAGCATAGTCTTTATTTGTGCTATTGGCAACACTGCTCAAGATATGTCATCCGGTGTCATTATGGAGACCGTGTTTTTATTTGTCAACACCGTTATAATTTATTAAAATACTCGATAATCCGAATTTTCCGGATATATGTTGTCGACTCGAAATCATTATTTTTTTATGTTTTATCATTCAGATAAAGTTTCGATCGAGTCTACAGTACCCCTTGACGAAATTATTAATATAGATAATCATATATTTTTTTATATACAGGGTTATTTTTAATCAATTAGCATCCTTCTAGGGGCTTATTCTGTACATCAAAATTAACAACTTTTGTTCTACGACTTTCGTCAAAATTTTGTTGTTCCATAGAAAAAATTAGTTCACCCGCGACAAAATGTATGGAACAGCTGTATTTTTTTCTTGAGTTTTAACGAAAGTCGTAGAACAAAAGTTGTTAGTTTTTATTTACTGAATAAGCCCCTAGAAGGATGCTAATTGATTACGAATAACCCTGTATAACGAACGGTGCATTATGTGAAAAATTGGCACGGCATGAAAACTGTAAATTAAACAAAAAGACAGACAAGAACTTTCAAATCTGTAACTTTTTCTCCGTTTCGTAACAGATGAAGTTATTTAAGCCCAGATGGCGTCCCCATTAGCTGCTTCAAACAATGCCCGAGCAATCTGGGTCCCATAACAAAGTTACCTTTTATGAGGCCCCATAAACAGTTCGCCATCTTAAACCCATTCTGAGCAATCAGTATTCTTCAAAGCATTGCGGAATAGACCGTTAGCGCAGTGGAAAGCAGTTGCTAAGATTCGCGAGAGATTATCGCGGGGTGGTGCTTGGCCACTTTGGGTTACCTGTTTATTCTAAATTGGACAGTTTTGATGGGGAGGCAAATACGGCTCAGCTTCCTTTTTAAAGCCGTATTTTTGAATATGAAAGAACACGTTTTTTTATACGGCCTTTTATCGAACTTTCCTATGAATTTTTACTAAAATACGGCTTTTTTGAGGTTGGCATAAATAAAATAAAATTAAAATAGTCTTTAATTCCCATATTTCAAAAAATAGTCTACAAAGAACATGTCAAAAAATAGGTATTTGTCACATTAACAATAGTATAAATAATTGCATGTCAAAAAGAAAAAAATATATTACTATTCCATTATTATTATTTGATTGGTTTATAGTTAAGTCATAGCAAAATTTAGACATGTCAAGTTTTCTTCTGGGATCATCCAGTTTTGGATTTAGGCCTCCTCCAACTCTTGCTCCTGTTTTGGGCAGTGCGGGTCCATATTTTGCCGGCCACTGCCTCGGTATCATCTTTCCATCTTCTATGTGATCGCCCTTTACACCTTTTTTGGTCTCTCGGTATCCAGTGTAGTATTTTTTCACTCCAGCGGTTGTCTTTTACTCTTGCCGTATGTCCGGCCCATTTCCATTTAAGTTTTGCAGCTGCACGGAGAGCATCTATGATTTTAGTCTTTTGTCTGATAGCCTCTGCACTTTGTCACTCAGTTTCAAGCCCAGCATACTTCGCTCTGCGAGTGCGTAACGAGTAACGAGGTTAACACAGCCACTCTAAAATGTACCAGGAACAACACTTCTCTGTCTTTAAAATACCAAAATTCTTTGGATTTTCAAGCCCTATGAAAAATGTGAGACCTCAGCTACTGCCATCAACACCGTACACCGCAGTTATGAAGCAACGGACCCGTCCGCCCACACACCCCGTCGCCTTTTGGGGCCACAAATTAGATTGCTGGATTTCGGCTTGTATAATCTTTGTTGAGATTTGTTGTTGTTGTTTTGGTCTTTGCCATTGCGTTCTATCATCGAAGGAAATTCCGGGATCAGTAGCCTTGCGATGTCGGGTGAAATTGCAAAAAGTATCCATTGAACCTTTTAGGATTATTGGACCTGACCTGGTTTGAAACAACGTTTCTGATCCACATGACCAGGAAATAGAACAGACTGACTGTCAGTTTTTAGGGTTCATACCCAAAGGGTAAAAACGGGACCCTATTACTAAGAGTCCGCTGTCCGTCCGTCTGTCTGTCACCAGGTTTTATCTCATGAACCGTGATAGCTAGAACGTTAAAATTTTCACAGATGATTAATTCTGTTGCCGCTATATAAAAAATACTAAAAACAGATTAAAAATAAATAAAAATACAATATAATTTTTAGCCATGTTTCGCTCGATATTGATAATGGTAATAACGGTGAATATTTCAAACGCCTATCGCTTGAAATATTCACAGAATATTTAGTTGTATATTCACAACAAAAATAAATAATTAAATTATGGGGCCTTAATAATTAAGCCGTGGTGGTCTAGAGCTGCAGCTAGTGACACCCGCCTTACAAACGTGAGGTCGTGAGTTCAAATCCCCGGTCTCGTACCTATGAGTTCTTTGGAATTTATGTACGGAATTTCACACCACTGGCTTTTCGGTGAAGGAAAACATCGTGAGGCAACCTGCATACGTCCGTAGAAGAAATTCGATGGCGTATGTGAATCCACCAACCCGCACTGGGCTAGCGTGGTGGATATGGCCTAATCACCCCTCGTGGGTAGGCCTACGTCCTGCAGTGAGCTATTAAAAAGGCTGATACAGTGCAGTACAAGGGGGCTCCCATTATGGTACGAAAACCTTCGTGCGTGAGGCCGTATTCTTGTTTCCTAGATACTTTGTGGAGCTTCTCATAGTTAGATTGAATTTGTAACTAGATCTGCGTGCTTCATCTACAAACCACATTGTTGTTTATTAACGAGGAACATTCAAACAACAAGGAAATTCTGGGATCAGCGATTTGCGAGGTTGAGTGAAATTGCAATTAGTATCAATAGGCCCAAGCCAGTTTGACTTAACGTTTCTGATATGTATTGCTACATGGTCATTTGGCCTGGGAATAGAACAGACTGACAGCTTTTCTGCTTCCTTAAAAATAATTGTAAAGATTTTCCTATATTGAATGTGTTACTAGATCGGCGTAGTTCATGATCGACCACAATGTTGGTTATTGGCGATAAAAAACGATGGACACATTGAGCTAGTCTTGTAGTTCAGTGAATAAGAATAAGAACTCATAAGTACTAGACCGGTATTTGAACCTACGATCTCACAATCGTAAGGCGGTTGTTAACATTTAACCAATTTGGCTGGCTGGGAGACCTATACAATGGTATAAAAACTGCTCTAGACGTTTTTCAACTCCGTTGTTAAATAATTAATTCATATTTTTTGTGTAATGACAAGCCAAGTTGGTTAATTGCTAGTTAAGTGCTAATTTACGAATAACTTTTCAAATACAAGCTTTTAAAATCGTGGATATCATGTAGCAGCAGAGTGCTAGCCAAGACAAGTAAAACAAACCTAAATACGACGGGTTTATCTTGTTTAATACAAGAGTTCCTATGGCCATTTTCCGACTTCATCATCAGATCAGCTCCATAGTATCACACACAATTTCAGCTCAATCGGAAGCTGGAAAGTTGCTGAAATTTAGATTGCAAGATTCCACCCGAACTTACAAACATCCATTGCAAGTTAAATAAAAGTTTGTAAAAAAGCAATATACAGCGTTGTTGTAGGTAAGTTTTATAGCAATAACGTTTACCTATCTGTCAACCTACATCGCAGTAACTACCCACTGGCTATGAAGCCCTGGACGATAAAGCAGACTTTTCCTATATGTAAACATATTAAATATGTATTCACTCGCCTTCGAGAAAATAGATATCTTCTAGATACATAGATGTTTGCTCGAAGTCACGCGCACGATTCGTGGTCGCGCTCACACTCACACGTGCTCGCACACACACACACACACACTGACGCACACACGTGGTAGCACATACAATACAAACAAATACACACATACATACACATACACACACCCACACCCCCACACAAACACACACACACATACACACACATCACACACACACATCACACACACACACATCACACACACACACACACACACACACATCACACACACACACATCACACACACACACACACACACACACACACACACACACACACACACACACACACACACACACACACACACACACACACACACACACACACACACACAAAAGATCTAAAACAATGAGATAGATGCAGCTACGGATGATGATGACATATATTATTTACAGCGAGACAGAGGCAGGTACAGATGATGATGATATAATATATATTATTACTATTATATATACAGTTAAAAAAGCAATACCATAGCGTTGCTGTAGGTAAGTTTTATAGCAATAACGGTTACCTATCTGTCAACCTACGTCGCAGTAACTACCCACTGGCTATAAAGCCCCGGGCGATAAAGCAGACTTTTCCCATTTTTCTAAACTTTACGAGTGTGCTTTTTAAGCGGATAGGTCTTTTTATTACAGCTAATGTACTGTTTAATTAATATGTTCACCGGAAGAAGAGGATAGATGATCTGGTTAATGCTGTAGTAAGAGCTGGATGCAAACTGCTTCCTATAAGTTTTTATTGGAAGTCGATGCATCTGTCCAATAAATGTAATACGACGGCTGAAATGATGATAAATGCGAATGATTTTTTTCGAATTTCGAAATCGGCTGAGCCATTTTTGATAAATCAACAATAATGTGAAAAATGCAACATCGATCCGAGCGAAATATTCGCGGATTCTGTACACGGGTGAAGTCAGTCATGCTATTTTTTGCAATAAAATAATCTTGTTTATCACTTAATTTATGTCCAATATATCCATCCATAATAATCATTCGTATAGGCCGGGTGGCTAACCCTGGTGTCAGAGTTTTTAGGCCTCCTGAAAGCTTCTGACATGGCTAAATGGTTATAGCAACCGGGACCTACAACTTAACGTGTCATCCGAGCCACGGTAGCGCTCAGTTGGAAAATTCGCGGTCACCCATCCAAATACTGACCGTGCGGAACGTTGCTTAATTTCGGTGATCGCTGACACACACCTAGTCAAACTACTACACGTTACGAGAGCTACTACGACAATAATACGTACAATTCGGCCTACACACGGTAACTTTATATCTAGGTATCAGGGATGACGATGATGATAATGTGAAATAAAGCACCTGGCCTCTTCATAAAAAAGACTATCTATCTTCAAAAAGATTCTCGCAAAACAATTTACCATAAACAACAATCTCGAATTTCTGTGAGAAAATTTTACAGTCGTGTTAACGTTTTCACAGCAAAAAAGTCTTTATTGTTATAGGAATATCGCCCATTTTCGATTATGCACAATCAAAAGCTTTCCGTGACCGATAAGTGGCGGCTCAAGTTGCACTTAATATAGTAATTCCGTGCGATAAGCATAATGCATAGTAAAGTGCAGAATTGTTTTCGCTCTACTGGATACAATAGAGGGCGTTGTAGCGTAAGGTTAGGTTCGTCGTGCACCGTACTGTTTGGTTGGATTGACCAATGACCAGAGCATATATATTATGTAAGTTCTCATATAAACTTAGGTATGAAAAGAAGTACATAAAAGTATAATTAGATATTTTCAACCGTAGAACGCTAATTACATAGCATATTATATTCCCTTAAAAAATAGTAAGGCCAATTGTTCTTTGGTCTGTCATTTGTGTTTGTGTTCATTATAAGTGGCATACGCTTTAATTTTCGAGATACGGTCTACATTCTAGAATTATCTAAATTTACTAGCCGTAATGTCAATCTTGCGTCCTACATACTGCTCGATACCATTTTAACTAATACAGGCTATGTAGTGTTTTTCGGTGCATTTTTACTGCTTTCTATCAACTTGTAAATAGTCTACTGCTGGACGTAGGACCTACTCACGAAGTATGATTGGGCCATATCCACCACGCTGGTCCAGTACGAGTTGGTAGATTTACAAACGCCATCGAGTTTATTTTAGAACGTTTGAAGATTGCCTAACGATGTTTTCTTTTACTCTAACTTTGATAAGGTCAAAACATTTTAAGTCTTACTCTCGACCAGTATATCGACCACTACAATCATGGAATCGAATAGTCTAGTGCGCGCTCACCACACACGATTCCTTGATTTACGAGTACGAGCTGACGAAAGGAAATATCTTAACAAGTTGTTTTATCTTAAACAGCTTATAAGGAAATGTGATCGTAAAATCTTTTGTGAAATAAAGAGGACAAGCATCCGTCGGATATGTGCGAGACATTTGAAGTGAAAGAGAGAAAGTGATACGTCTCGGTGCGAAGGATTTCCGTTAGATTGGAATTATTTATTACAGGTCATCTGGCATTAAATTATTATGATCATTGACACGATTTAATTTAATTCAACGCCGTAAAAGTCGGTAAATTTAAACACTTCACAAATATGGCGGGTTCGCAATTGAGCGATCTAGCTTAATCGGATAAAGCGTCAGGGCCGGAATCCCATAGAGGTGCAGGTTCAAATCCTGCGATTGCGGCTGTTTTATATTAATAACATTTCTTTATTATCATCATATTATTATCAGCTGTAGGAGTGGGACGTTCACTGCTGGACATAGGTCTCACTGTTTCAATAAAACTGTGGAAAAGCGGTTAGTTAGCATGCAGCGCGTTCTTTAGGTTTTAGTTTTTTATCAGGTTGTCTGTCCAACCAGTCAAGTATTCACAGTCTTTTACCTACTGCGCTTGCGGATATGTTTTGTAGTCTCAATTCATGAATTTTTGTGGTATTTTTGGAGATATAGGAGAGGCCTGTGAACGTTCTATGACAACGATGACTACTCTAAATAGGTATGACGTCAGGTGGACTATCAAAAAATATTAGACACGTATTTTTTGTTTTATCAATTAAACAAAAAATGATGAAGATATAGCCTGTTATAGTTCCGCGTGACGTCACAAGTGCCATACAAATTAATGTATAGACTTCTGTGAGAGAGATGACGTCATGACAAAACTTTGACAAGTTTCATCTTTGTTAATTGTTGCTAGATTAACAGAATAAAAAACACGTGTCTAATATTTTTTGATATTCTAACTCTCGGAATGATTATAAAAATGTTTTTTTTATCATGCCTATTGTATGTATAATTCCTGTAAAATGCTACTGTCTATTATAATGACTACCTGAGCACAAAAACCACAGACAAAAACCAATAAAAATACTTTCACCGCCTTTCCCAGAAACTCCAATCCACCGTCAACATCCGCTCCACTCAAAAAACCACTTGTTAAAAAAACATCTGATACCCGTAAGGCCCGTAACAGATCACGATGAAAAAAGGAATCGTCAAAGGACCAAAACAAAGAGGGCTACCAATGGTTCCCACTAAAAAACAAAATCAAATAGGGCTTCGAATTAAAGTTCGATTGGTTGCGCTGAATTAAAATTTTGAAACCGGGAAAGTTGTAATAATTTTTTTGTGTTTGTTGGAAGTTGTTTTCATCATCATCATTTCAGCCATAGGACGTCCACTGCTAGACATAGGCCTCCCCTAATGATTTCCAATAAGACCGGTTGATAGCGGCTTGCATCCAGTGCGATCCTGCGGTCCTATCATCCGTCCAACTTGTGGGTGGACGTCCTACTCTGCGCTTGCCGGTACGTGGTCTCCACTCGAGAACTTTTCGACCCTATCGGTCATCAGTTCTCCGCGCTATGTGCCCTGCCCATTGCCACTTCAATTTTCCAATCCGCTGGGCTATGTCGGTAACCTTGGTTCTACTACGGATCTCCTCATTCCTGATTCGATCTCGTAGAGAAACTCCGAGCATAGCTCTCTCCATAGCTCGTTGGGCTACTTGGAGCTTACTAACAAGGCCCATAGTGAAAGAAATTGAAGTTGTTTTAGTAAAGATTAAATTTTACACACTCAGACTAAAAAAAAATCGAAACAGAATGTTGAGAAACAAACAAGTGAGGCCGGTAAGACTACGCCTCGCCGTGTATAGACACTATTACACACACAAACACGTACCGCGAAACTACGCCGTGGCTCGTCAGTTGAACTACGGCGACGCAACACCGACGCACTCACCATCCTGCGTTCGCTTCAGATTTTTGAGATGCTTAACACAAAGATAACTCTTTGAGATAAAATCTAGTGTGGAAAGCACTCAAAATAAAATCATAACATATGTCTAGACTCCTTAATATGTCTAGATAAATAATAAATTAACATCTTATAATACGCAAAGCAGTAGGTGTACGTATTTCCATACGCACACACGCTGTGTAACGATTTACCACATTAGGGAGTCCTAATATAATACCCCCGAAATGAATCCGGTCCTTTGTCACGCGATGAGCCTTCTGACATTTGACTGCTATTACATTTATTTTTGTAACGTTTGTCACCTTCACGTTTCAGCGCTAAGTAGAAATCGGTGTAAGACATTTTTGGTCTAGTTCAGTAAGTATGTACAAAATACAAATACAAAAAATACTGGACAAGTGCGAGTCAGGCTCGCACACCGAGGGTTCCGTACAAATCCAGAAAATTTCACAAAATTGGTAAGTAAGTTAATACTATAACCATCGACAAAAAAGTTTTATTTTTCACTTTCCTCGTCATACATCGAAAATTACACATTGTTAAAATAATTAAAAACTTATTTTAGCATGTGCTAATGAAGCTCTTTTATATGATGATACCTTACATGATATGATTTTATATTCACTTTGAATTTTGAACCCATATTTTGTGAATTTTGAGGCCCTATTTTTTGTGATTTAAATAAAAATGTACAGTTTTCAGAAATATTCCTATATGTGTACTCTGAGACAATACTTCTCGCCAAATTTCATAGTTCTATGTCAACGGGAAGTACCCTGTAGGTTTTGATTTATGTGAATGCAAATTTTTTACGACATAAACGGCTCTAACTTTTTTATACGATAACTGAGAAGTTTTTGTTTTACATAACCGCAAGAAACTATAGTATACACTTTAAATTTCAACTTGATATCTTTACGCGTTCCCGAGATAAAGAGTCTTGACATACACACAGACGGACAGACGGACAACAAAGTGATCCTATAAGGGTTCCGTTTTTTTCGTTTGAGGTACGGAACCCTAAAATATTACGAGTTTATGAATCTATAAGCCCACAAAGGTACAAAGAACAAGCGAATATCGCCTTAACGTTCTTCCAGGGTGGCATTCCTTATATTCGGTAATCAGCTGAAAGGTTATATTAAGTAACAATCTAATTTAAATCCTATTTAGGCAGTTCAATTGTGTTAAGATGTTTTACGATAGTAAATGATCAGAAAAAAATCAAACTGCAACAAAAACTAGATTCTCTATTCGATTTCCGTTTTACTTTTTAAAAATAACGAAGTTATTATGCAATTGATGATTACTTCAAAGATATTTTCTCCCAGATTAAGCTTACGCGTATTTATAAAGATCGTAAAATTCCATACCATATAAAATTGCACAGATTAAAAAAGGAAACAGATAACATAAATGACGTATTGTTCGTACGATCTGGACCGTCACTTCATCAGCCATCAATAGAATAAATAGAAAAAAGGGTATAATTGATATGGTCAGCAGAAATAAAAGTTTTGATTTCGTATCTAAATACATACATATTTGTTGTATCTGTAATTAGTCCCCAATGAAAACAATCAATTAATTGATTCGATTCTCAAATAGTAAGTGAGTTTAACAAAAAAATTGTTATTACTTAGTCAAAACATTGTTACACAAACAGAAATTCGGGTTGTTTAAAAATGCGGTTATTGGTGCTCAATATTAAAACTAAAATACAAATAAATAATCTAGCTCATCAAACAAAAAAAAATATTTTCCAACTTTTGATCTGATTACATAAAGTCTTGCAAAATTTATTTTTATTTAGTTTTGACCCGCGGCTTCGCCCGCATGATATTTTAATTTTTAACGCAATATCATAATAATTTTTAGCCTATGTGTTATTCTGATATATAAGTTATATTATTGCAAAGTTTCATTTCAATCCGTTCATTAGTTTTTGCGTGAAAGAGTAATAAACATCCATACATACATCCATCCATCCATCCATCCTCACAAACTTTCGCGTTTATAATATTAAGTAGGATAGGATTTTGTACCTATATTTTTGTTGGCTTGCCGAAAGATTCAGCACGGTTTTAAATGTGACGAGTACTTACCAATAAATAAAGCAAAAATAAAGCCAGCGAACCTTTTCAATAGATCCCGTAGGAAAAACTGGTCGCGATCACGTTTGACCGTTCGAGCGTGAACTCTTCGAGTGACCGTAGTACCTCCCTCATTAAGAACAGTGTAAAACAGTAATGTAGTAATATTCATTTTTTTAACATATTTGTTTGTAAGTTAAATGTTAATAAGTTTGTCGATTTTATCTAATCTAAGTATACTCAATACCCACTAACGCATCCAACCTGAATAAAATTAGCACAATCGAGGTGAATAACATGCAAGAAGAAAAGCCTATGCTCAGTTGTGGGCGATTATATACAGGTAATTTAACAATACTAATTAAAAATTAGTGTATAAACACTAATCCGCAAACCATTCAAACGTTGTGGTACGAGAAAACGATTTTATATTCGATAGTTGATTGAATAAGACGTTTTAGTTTGCGGAAATTCATCTTCAAATCTTTGTTTTGAATTAATGTTAAGTGTATTTCCGCTATCTTATTGTAGGAAAATAAGTTTAAGAGCATTAGAAAACACAATTATTAATATTACAATAATTATACAATTAAAAACTTAATTTTAGAAGATAGACAAAATAATAATAAATATCACTACACTCTATTATATACTTTTTACAAATATTTTTTTTTCAATGCCCTTAAACTTATTTGCCTACAAGATTTGATTTTATTTTTGACCGACGAACCACCGGAGGAACCACGCATAACTTTTTTCGTAGTAGTCCGATTTCAATAATTATTTTTTATTGGAAAGAAATTGGTATCATTTAAATGTTATCGAAATCGGCTCAGCCATTTTTGATAAATCAACAATAATGTGAAAAATGCTACATCGATCCGTGCGAAATATTCGCGAATTCTGTACACGGGTGAAGTCGGTCATGCTAATTTTTGCAAAAAATAAACTTGTCTATCAATCAAAACAAAACGGCTCTATTTTACTACATTTTAAAATAGAGCCCTAGTTGTAAAATCATGGAAGCTTAAATACTCAATATACCTCTACCGTAGATCCAGTTTTTGTGGGATCCCTTGCCGGTCTAATCGACCAACAGGTGCGTCGCTACTGTCGTTTATTTTGAAGGCATCCCGTACAAAATAACAAATAAAATAAAATTGGTTTTGATAATCAAGATTCAAGGTCAAAAGCCTGGGTGTTGGGGGTTTTGACTTCAGATTTTGGGACTTTTTTATCTGACCTCCAAAAAGAAGAAAAGTTGTAAGTACTGTACTGTACCAGCCTTTTTAATAGTCCACTGCAGGACGTAGGTCTACCCACGACGGGTGATTGGGCCATATCCACCACGCTGGCCCAGGGCGGGTTGGTGGATTCACATACGCCATCGAATTTCTTCTACGGACGTATGTAGGTTGCCTTACGATGTTTTCCTTCACCGAAATGCCAGTGGTGTAAAATTCCGTACATAAATTTCAAAGAACTCATTGGTGCGGGACCGGGATTTGAACCCACGACCTCACGATTGTAAGGCGGTCGTTTATGATTCCATAGTTTTTCCTTTTAGAATAAGCTACTTTTCAAAACTTAATTTTACGGAAAATATAAGTCGTATTAGAAAAATAAAAATACGTGTATGTTATTATGCAACATTCTTTCAGAAAATAAATAAATATAATTATGTTAAAAATTTGAAATGTTGTCAATTAACGACACCATAGGCTAATACGTATTAAAATAACTCCCGATTATGAACCAATTTACGAGTTTATTTTCAACATTCAAAATATTTGTTAACAGTAGCAAATACCTGCTGTTACATTAAAAAAAAGTTATCTGTCAACTAGATTAGATATAGCTATAGAGAAGGCTTATGTCGGAGTTTTGGCGGGAACGCGGAAAAGTCATGTCGCCTCATTGTATTATTTTGTTAAACTTGTGTTTTTATCAGTGATAATTAGTGAAACATTGTGGTATTTCGTTGATTATGAGCTGATTTCTTGCATGAGTGTAGGCAACTGATGTAATGTGACGTATCATGTCATTCCGAGTTGTTACCAAAAATCCATAGACGTCTCTAGTAAAGTCTCCACTGCTTTACTGAGGTATGACTTGGGCTATGTTTGGACTTGACCGCGACTTTATTGGACAATGACTATTTTGATAAAATATCAAATATTATTAAAACGTAATACTTGATACTGGCAAATGCACAACAATGCGACGCCAAACTAAAGAAGAAGGCTGTCCTGCGGTAAAGTCATCAAAATTCTAACCAGCACCCAGTTTTTGTAGGATCCCTTACCGGTAATCAGCGACTTGGCATTTTTTCTGTATTATAAAGGTACAATCGACCAGCAGGTGCTTCGCTACTGTCGTTTATTTTGAAGGCACTCGATACAAAATAAGAAATAAAATCGATTTTGATTATCAAGGTCGAGAACCTGGGGTTTGATTTTTAAGTTGGGTTTTTTAGGAACTCCAAAAAGGAGGACACTTTATATTCAACTGTGTCATATTATTTTATATGGTATAGATTTATGCTTAACAATAATGTGTACTCAACATAGCCCAACAAATTGGCAAGTTGAAATAGCAATGGGTAAGACACATAGCTCAGAAGACTGCTGACCGATGGGTAGAAAAGTTTCTGAGTGGAGACCACGTCACGTCAAGCGTAGAGTAGGACGTCCGGCCACAAAGCAAACAGATGACCTTGTTAGGCCTGCAGGATCGAACTGGATGCAAGCCGCTTCCAATCGGTCTTATTGGAGATTCATGGGGTAGGCCTATGTCTAGCAGCGGACGTACTATGGATGGATGTTATGTACAATATCTCTATCGATACTGAGTCAAAACGTAATCCCTTATGTATTTACATGAGGACAATAACTCTGCTACCATACCTATTAAAGATTTATAGAGCACGCCTAAGTAAACTATAGATAAAATCATCATCTTTAGTAACTTATTCAAACCCACCAGTCACATAGCATACAGGGTGTTTTTTTTTTCAGTTCACATACTTTGCATACAGAAAGTATAAATTAAACAATCAATTAAACCCCTACATTGGTTTTACTCACTTTAGTACAAAAATATTGAAATAACTTCAAGAGAAAGTATACAGATAAACGGAGTAATCAATGTCACCCTACGTCTAAGTACCTACGTAGCTACGCCCGAGTCGTTTTGGTAGGTAGTTATTGTTTGGAGTGTAAGATGCATGCAATATAATTTTCTTTGGAAAAGTCTGACAAAAAATTGATGAAATAATTATTTTTTGCAAAAAATAGCATGACTGACTCACCCGTGTACAGAATCATTTCATAGTATAAAACAAAGTCGCTTTCCGCTGTCTGTCCCCATGTATGCTTATATCTTTAAAACTACTCAACGGATTTTGATGCAGTTTGTTTAAATAGATAGAGTAATTCAAGAGAAATGTTTATATGTATAATACACCTGTGCGAAGCCGGGGCGCATCGCTAGAACGCAAATATTATGCGCGGATCGATGTAACATGTTTCACATTATTGTAGATTTATCAAAAATGGCTCAGCCGATGTCGATAAAATTTAAATGGGACCAATTTTAAAGTATATTCTTTCCAATAAAAAAAAGAATTATTGAAATCGGACCATCATAAAAAAAGTTATGCGTGGTTATACATTAAAAAAATAATTCGAATTGTATACCTCCTCCGGTGGCTCGTCTGTCAAAAAAGTCGTTCTTTTTATGAGCGAAATATGTTCTATTAATGATATCTATTGCACGATAAAAAATTGTGCCCTGAATAAAAAGTCATGCTGTATATCGGAAATATACCGCATTAGATACTATTTCTTTGTACATTTTTTCCTATTTACCATTCCCATTTTATAAGCCCCATTGGCATTGATATGTCTTACATGATGATGAATGAGGCTCACTTTCTATTTAACTATAAAAAAACAGGCTAATGTCTTTACTAAATCACATTAACTATAACATTTCACCATAAACTAAAAAACACAATAAAACTCTATTAAAATTGCTCCAAAAAAGTGGTGCGAATTCTCACCGCCCACCTTTTAACAACAAAAGGTGAAGTGCCGACGGCTGCCGGTTTTCTTTATCTGTTATCTACTGTTATCTCTCCATTAATCTTGAAACAAAAAGGCTACAAACAGTGTAGGTATAAAACCATATAGGTAGCATTCGGATCAAGACGACCGCGACGAGAGACCACGACCCGAGACCGCGACAGGCAACCGGTTGTAGGTCGCAGGGCGACAGCTACCTACGAATCTACGCGACACGAGTCGTGCGACCCATACGAAACTCAGTATGCTTCCCAAATATTGTCCCTTACAGTATTATCTTTATAAGCTTGAAGCCTCGTATCGAATAAAGGTGCGTTTTTACTAACTAATTATATTAAAATTTCGTCTTCGTGCGAAGAAAGCACGGCCATTTTGCATCTGTCGCGCCACGGCACTGCCTTGTGAGCGACCGAGTCGCGCGACGCAAGGCGTCGGCAGGCCACGCCCACACGTCGCGCGACTCGGTTGCTTGCATCCGTCAGCACTTCCTATTAATTCATATAAAGCAGTGGGTCGCGGTCGCCGGTCGCGGTCTCGAGTCGCGGTCTCGCGTCGCGGTCGTCTTGATCCGAATGCTACCTTAAGAGTTGAGTTGGTGTAGAGTTCTTTATATGCTGATTCAAACTACTTGGTCGCTTACTTAGCTACAAGCGGCGAAAACCAAATCCTGAATGAAGCTCCCTTAAGAGTGCGCCTAATGCCATGAAAAGAAAAACAGATTTTACCCGCGCATCTTGCATCGCCCGCTATCATCTATGCTGCTCTGTTTAGAGTTGAAAATCGAATGACACAGTTCACGATGATTTTGGCTTCGAACGCCAGCTTACATTTTTAGGTGACATTTTATTTATTTATTCAAAATTTAAGTATATAAAATATAAGTAAAATATATAAATATAATATATTAAAAAAACTAATCGATTACTCTACTAAAACATTATTCTGGCTACGTAATTTGTCAAAAATGATGTGGCGTTGTCGCTGATAATTTCGAGCATTTGAAAAAAAATGGTTTTTTTTATGATGCGAAGTTTTAATTTTTTTTATGGTAACTATATTATTATTTTCCGAAATTCTACGCAATTACTCTGCTACTATAGGTTCTATCCTTTCCTATAATATTTTTTAATATGGATATTTATGTTCGTTATCTTTACACCACGTCTTTAAACAGTCGATTTTGGCATTAGGCGCCCCCTTAACTGCTACGCAATGGTTCACAGTAGCTTGTAACTAACATCACATCCGCTAAAAAGTTACATTTGGCTTATAGTTTATAGCCTTATACATTTTTTTTTAATGTATGCCAATGAAAAATTATAAGTACATATTTACAATCCGAAATCGTTTCAATCGGTGAATCGTTTCGGAAAATTACGTAATAACACAGATAGGCAATTCTAATTGTCTGTAATTGTTAATACTAATTATTACTAATTGTAGTAATAAAATTTTCTCTTTTATAAGCCTGTAATATGTATAAGCCTGTATATAAGAACGGTAAAAGAAAAAAACAAGAAATAAGCAAAACGAAAGCACAAATTTACAAATCGCAAAATAATTGTATTATTGCCAATTGCAAAATATCACAATCATTTCATAAAGCTTTCATACTTAATTTCTAAAACAAATAAAAATGTGTCGTTGTGTTAAATAAATATTAAAATAAAGAACGTATACCTATAGTCAATAGCCAAAAACATTTATTTCCGTAGGAACACATATGAGAACACTTGGACACGTCGATGTACAGAAAAGAATAAAATAATTAAAATAATCACGCAAACAGAAAACATAAACTAAACTATATAACTACGAGTACATAATGTCATAGGTATGAGTTCTTAAAATGACTACATGTTTCTAAATCAGACCAAAATCACGAAATGCTTCGTATATCACGAATAAGGCGAATATAGCGTGTTCCCATTAAGTGCCGACAGACATACATGCACACTACCATTTTACAATACAATGGCTATAACCCTCTTTCTACTTCTCACCTACAAAACGTTATGCCTACCTATTAGTTATACACTTTACATGGATATTGCAGTATGGGGCTTCACTATTACTACATATTATGAAATAATTATTTTTTGCAAAAAATAGCATGACCGACTTCACCCGTGTACAGAATCATTACATAGTATAAAACAAAGTCGCTTTCCGCTGTCTGTCCCCACGTATGCTTATATCTTTAAAACTACGCGGATAACGGATAAACGGATTTTGATGCAGTTTGTTTCAATAGAAATATTTATATGTTTAAAACATCTGTGCAAAACCGGGGCGCATCGCTAGAACGCAAATATTATGCACGGATTGATGTAACATTTTTTACATTATTGTTGATTTATCAAAAATGGCTCAGCTTTTTAATTGCTTTTTATTTAATATACCATTTGATTTTTTTCTGTGTTAGCAAACCACTCAAACAAAAAAAATCCGAAAAGCAAAAAAAGGATTCCTAGGGGATCTCTAGAAGATTCCCAATGAAAATCTTTCTTTAAATTATTTACTAAATTATTCAATTTTTTTTTATTACTAATAAGTTTATTTAGATTTTTTAAATTAAACTACATAATATAATCTAAATTTTTAAATGTTGGTTTAACAGGCAGTATGTAGTCAAACGCAAACCTACAAGGAATAAAAAAAAAAAAAAAACTGTCAGTCTGTCGTCACAGGGTATAGAGCCCATACTGACTTTACATATCGTTCAACTATTAAGGCCTATTGTTATGCAAAAGTATAATAGTAAAATTTTGCCATTAAAATGTCTTGTTAGCCGCTAGCTTAAAGCCGCCTTAATTGCTCCTGAGTACTTTCAGTCATTAAAAAGCAGCACATTATTGCCTCGTAGACGAAAAGTTTTGAAAGCTTTGGTCGGCAATGACGAATACGATATAGGTTTGTTGGAAAGGGCGCATTACGTTTAAAGGAGGTCATTTTCATTATTATTACCGGGAAAAATATGGAGGCTGGTAGCCAATCCGCTGGGATATGTCGGTCACTTTGGTAAAAGAACCAAAGTCCACCGACACAGCTAAGCAGATTCACAAGTTGAAGTGGTAGTGGGTAGGGCACAGAACTTGGAGGACTGAAGACCGATGAAGCTAAAATGATCTCGAGTAGAGACCACGTACCGGCAAGCGCAGCGTAAGACGTCCATCTACGAGGTGGACAGCTGATATAATCCAGACCGCAGGATCTCGCTGAATGCAAGCCGCCTCCAACCGGTCTTATTGGAGATCTATAGGGAAGGCCTATGTCCAGCAGTGGACGTCATATAGCTGATGGAGGTACTTCGCGGCAAATAGTATCTAAGACTAAAACCGTGTTTGTATAGTAACGAGAGTCGGACCTTATATAATCATTATTTTTCTCAAAAAATTGCAACATTGACTTCCACCGAAAATTCGAACAATTTACACGAATAAATGTAAGATCCATGTATATTTTTGTTGACCTATCAAAAGCGGCTCAGCCATATCACCTATCTATAAAGGTGACGTCCACAAGTGGTATATTATTCAGAGAAAAATCGAAACAAAATGATATATACATGATTTAAAAGCTTGTTATATGGGCTTCACAAAAATATTTAATTTAGATTTTTTCACCCCTCCAATTTTTTTTTAAATGCGAAAAATAAATTGTATGAAAAATATCAATACAGCTTATTATTTTTTCTAGTTTAGCAATAATAAAGTGCTTCTATCGTTATTTTACTTGTATTCGTAGCTGATTCTTCCACAATCATCTCTTAATTTGCTAACATTAAAAAATATAACCTACCAGTGTGACCAGTTAGTGGGTAAAATGTGACAAAAAATCACTTAAAAAGTGTGTCTAATTGGTAAAAATGCTTTTATTTAACAATTTGGAGGTTACTTAATCAGGGCTGCTAGAGATAAACTACCTATTGAGCGAAATATATTTATTTTTTCTAATAAATTAAATATTGATTTTAAAAAAATCGGAGGGGTCTTTTTTGTTTTTAACTGTTGTAATAGACTCAGAAAAATATTAACTTTCTCGAAATGTAACGAGTGTTGTGGTTCGTTTTTTTGATTATTATTATACCAGCCTCCATACATTTTGTGGACATGTCCTTTAAATGGGACCACCTCAGAAGTATACTCTTTCGAACTAAATAAATATTTTTTTAAATCGGTTCCCAATTGGCGACAATATCGATGAACATACACAAAAAAATACATACTACAGACGAACATAGTACCTTCCTTTTCTTTCTCCCTTTTTGGAAGTCGGTAAAAAGGAGTTTATATTATTATTATATACTACGGGACTAATCGCGCACTAAAATTACGAGATAAATAAATACCTCCTCATGCCGACGTTTCGGTCGAGACGAGTCACGGGTAGACTGACTCGTGACCACGGTCGATGCAACTCGGCCGAAACGTTGGAATAAGGAAGTATTTATTAATTTATCCCGTAATTTTAGTGCGCGATTAGTCCCGTAGTATACAGGGTTATTTCTAATCAATTAGCATCCTTTTAGGGGCTTATCCTGTGCACCAAAACTAACAACTTTTGTTCTACGACTTTTGTCAAAACTCAAAAAAATTTTTTGTTGTTCCATAGTATAATATAGTTCACCCGCCACAAAATGTATGGAACAGCTGATATTTATTTTTTTAGTTTTGACGAAATTCGTAGAACAAAAGTTGTCAGTTTTGATGTACAGAATAAGCCCCTAGAAGGGTGCTAATTGATTAGAAATAACCCTGTATAGTAGTAATGTGTTCAAATCGCAAAGTTTAATAACAAAAAGAGTTTAGCCAAAAATGTTATGTTTACAATTATGTTCTGCGTTATGCGTACTGTAATGTTATGTTACAATTATAAGTGTTATGTTATGTCGTTCGCAATTACGAAACCTCGAGACGGCTCAGCATGTTTTGAGACAATATTCAAGTGTTGTGATTATGCTAATGAGATTCCTGCGTTATAATTATTCTAAATAATATCAATTATGCGAACCGTATTACATTTTGTCGAGATAAATATGAAGGTAAACTTTTCTATTCATATCTTATCTGTAAAAAAAACGTACAGTACAAATAAAAAAATAGTAATGAATACAATAATTGAGTTGATAAATGGCAACCATCAGTTATCGCGTAAAAATTATTGATCTTGGTTTTAATGAAATAAATACAGGGTTATACAGAACTAGTGTACTAAGCCCAAAGGAGGCGATCTACGAGTATACTACCTTTGTGAATAACTTTAACGCACGTTATCTTTAAGGGACTTTATCGAATAACAGATCCAGGTTAAATAATTTATTTTGGGTAGTTAC
The DNA here is from genome assembly GCA_949316475.1 of Hypomecis punctinalis. Lineage (NCBI taxonomy): Eukaryota > Metazoa > Arthropoda > Insecta > Lepidoptera > Geometridae > Hypomecis > Hypomecis punctinalis. The sequence goes on along the minus strand of OX438820.1, from coordinate 7,233,056 downwards.
GCAAACAGATTTGAACACAAATCTACTAACCTATTATCAAAAGTTATTATAATATTATTAATATTTACCGTTTTACCGTTTACGTGGTCACGGGTAGACTGAGTCTATCCGTGACCACGGTCGATACAACTCGGCCGAAACGTCGGGATGATGAGGTATTTATTTATCTCGTAATTTTAATGCGCGATTAGTCCCGTACTTATACACTTTACATGGATATTGCAGTATGGAGCTTCACTATTACTACATATATTATTATTATCATTTTTTGCAAAAAATAGCATGACCGACTTCACCCGTGTACAGAATCATTACATAGTATAAAACAAAGTCGCTTTCCGCTGTCTGTCCCCATGTATGCTTATATCTAAAACTACGCAACGGATTTTGATGCAGTTTGTTTTAGTAGATAGAGTAATTCAAGAGAAATGTTTATATGTATCATACACCTGTGTGAAGCCGGGGCGCATCGCTAGAACGCAAATATTATGCACAGATCGATGTAACATTTTTCACATTATTGTTGATTTATCAAAAATGGCTGAGCCAATTTCGATGAAATTTAAATGGGGCCAATTTCGAAGTATATTCTATCCAATAAAAAAAAATTATTGATATCAGAGTACTATGAAAAAAGTTATGCGTGGTTATACATAAAAAAAATATCAATATACGCGTCTAATTGTATTCATCCTCCGGTGGTTCGTCGGTCAAAAATGTCGCGTCATGATTAACTCAACTATAAATTTTGAAAATGAAGTATGATAATCATGGATTCTTATCAATTGTTTGACACAGAGCTCACGTGTTAATATTATTACATATAAAGCAAAATTGCTGTTTCAGGGTGTCTTCCCGTCCGTCTGTGTATTTCCTTATATCTTCCAAACTACAGATATTCAAATGCAGTTTTTAACATATTTTAGAATATTTATTCTGAACGGTTTAAAGCTATAATTCATTTGTAATCGAGCAAATCAAGATTGGCATCTAGTTTCTATACTCTATAAAATTTAACTTGATCTCTGCGACAGCTGTCAGAAAAATCACGCCTATGAAGTCCTGAATTTCTTAATAGTACAGACAGTACCTGTCAATGTCATACTTTGTGGGCATGCCGATTAGTGATGGGCGACGAATGATCGTGACCACAGAGTTTCAGATAGAGTTTTAATTAAAATATCGATAGTTTATACTGACAATATTTTAAATAAAACTTGATTTATCATTAATTTCATTGTATATTGTAATATTATAACATATTTTACAAATGTAATTAAAGTAAACCCAATTATATGTTACATTAGCATCGATAATAGTGAAAAACGTCGAAAAATACTTCTTAAAATTATTATATTTTATTATAATTTATTTATAAAGTATCATAACATTATTTACATGTGTACATACTTGATCTTAAATAATAGTAAGTAAATGAAATCCAATTTCTCACCTTCAACAACTCATTCGATTTCATTACAATATTGTTTGTAAATCGATTTTTTCCACCACTATCGCAACTCTAAAAATGTCAATCTTCTACTGTCGCAGGGATCAAGTTAAATTTTATAGAGTATAATAAGACCTGTAGTAAGCTTGAATCCAGCTTGAGTTTTCGACTAAATTTTGACCGACGATACGGAGGAGGTACTCAATTCGACACGTTTATATATTGTGTTTTTTATGTGTTTATGTGTATTGTTTTACGCATAACCTTTTACGTAGTATGTAATCCGATTTCAATAATTCTTATTTTATTAGAAAGAGTATACTTCGAAATTGGTCCCATTAAAATTTTATCGAAATCGACTGAGCCATTTTTGATATATCAACAATAATGTGAAATTGCTACATGGATCCGAGCGAACTATTCGCGAATTCTAGACACGGTTGAAATCGGTCATGCCATTTTTCGAAAAAAAAAATTATATTACTGTCAGCTGTAGGACGTCCATTACATACAGACTCTATAGATTTCCAAGACTAGTTTGAAGCGGTTTACTTCCAGTGTAATTATGTCAATATGTTAATCATGTCGCCAATCTACCTTACGATGTGAAAGTCCTATAGCCAATGCATGGTCTCCATTTTTGATGTAAATAAGGGGAATTTGGAAGTAGATGTTGGCGGCCCTGATTCTGCCATTCCAGTCTATGATAAAAAAAAACCTTCGAAAATACGCCGTGTAAACAAAATTCTAACCAAAAAAGGAAATTTACAAAAATTAATTTCTCGAAAAATTTTCGTCTTCGCAGTTCTAAACTTTATGAAAATCGATTGTAATAAAGTATTTTACCACTTAAAAAACAAAACAATACCAAAGCCATCGGTACGTTTTAAAAGGCGAGCCTAAAATAATTTAACTTTTCACCTATAAATAATATAATCATAACGTAATCAAGCTTTTAAATATAGCTATTTTACATGTTAAGTTCTATGTGACCGATTTTTTAGATCGTACAATATTATTATTTATTAGAAAAGACTCTACCATCAAGTTACGTTTTCCCGATGTTTTATTATACTAAAATCCAAAGCTCGATTTAAAAACTAAAGGTTATAGGGAGTCAAAATAAACGTAGCAAAAGCTACGAACTGAAAAATGCCTGAAGCGCGTAGCAAACATTTTTAACTACGAGCTACAAAGTTTTCAGGTTCGTAGCTACTTAAAAATAGATCCATCATACAAGCCATGTTAGCCAAAACGCCTACTCAAAATATCCAACCAACCTTCAAACAGTCACGAAACCGAAAAATAATCCGTCACTGGCACATTCAATCCAAACGTCAAAACACAACACTTAAAATTCGAACACTTTGCAGTTCCAAGCACAAAAATTCGTTTGTTTATTTTGTCACCAGTCACACGCACTGCGGGGCTTAGTTTTTATTTTTTTAAATAATTGACGTTCGAAATTGGAATGCCGCGTGATTGGCGCGGCGGTTGGCGCGGACGCGGCGGCGGTCGGTGCCCGTTCACAACTGAGGGTGTTCGTAAGCTCACTTGCCCCGGCCAGGCTACGAGGCAAAGAGTAGCCGACGGTATAGAGTAGCGTGGCGAAGTGCAAAGTTGCCTAAAGTTTGGTTTATCGTTTTTCAATTGGTATTCATTGTCAAGTAATCAACTATCAATCAATCAATAATCATCAATACCTACTGGTTTTAGCTTCGTCTTTCACTTATTTATGTTTTAATTTATGAGTAAGTAAATACCTATGAAATTTCTATTACACAAAGTTTAATTTAGTTAATTTTAGTTTCATTGCACAATAATTACTTAAAAAATGTAATTATTAATTATATTATATTCATCCATCCATCAATTATAGAACTTCCATTTCTGGACATAGGTCTCCCATATGAATCTAAAATAAACCAGTTAAAGGCGGCTTGCATCAAGCAATGAAGCAGCATTATTACGAGTATTTTACGTATAATGGCACAACATAATTTGGCTCAATAATTTTATAAGTTAAGCTTTAATTTATGAAAATAGGTTTAAAGAGCTTGTTTTGAGTAAATGTAAAACGAAACTTAAAGTAAGCTCTAAAAATTATTATGAATAATTATAATTATAAATATTGTTATATTGAATAATTATACTGTAATTAAAATCAATCAATTACAAGCTTATTTAATGAAATCAATTTTGAAAAATTACAATCTTATTTAAGTGACGTTCGTTTTACAATGCACAATAAAATCGACAAAACTATGAATAGTGATTAAGGAAATATAAAATAATTTATAACTTAGGTATACATAAGCCGTGCACAAAAAAAGACATCAAAAAAAATATTCATACCAATTGATTCAAAAATAACAGTGTAGGGATCTCGCTTTACATTTTATAAGCTCACAGTAAGTATAAAACTATGATTCCAAGCATATTTTAGAAATAGCATTTGCCTCTCAGAGTTGCACAGCCCCGAGAAAATTCAATCGAACCTAATTAGCCATCTGACAATTTTCCAGCCTACCTACTCTTTGACTCGACAACGACCTTAATCTGAAATCCCTTTTCAACTCCTCGTGCCTCTCATTATTGATCTCTTTCACTCCTCGCTACCGGTGCAATAATATTTCCGCCCCTTTCCCACAAACGCTTAACACATCGCGTCCTCTCCCTCTCGCATCACTGCAGAGCCTCAAAACGAGGTAGAGCTTCCATACTATCAAAGTGTGCGTACGGAATAAGAAATTTTTCCCTTACACTAGCCACAGACTAATAAAGCTAGCTTCATTTCAGATACGACACTGGCAGTTTTTCCTATAAGCTCTTCGCATTTAATTAGCATGTGTCTTTTTGTAGCGAAATGTGAGGCAAAGTGAGAGCGAATGGATGACTTATAAATTTCTTTTGAGAAGGAAGCATTTGAAAAAGGATGTAGGCGTATCTTATTTTTTAGGAACAAATTTTAGTATTCTTGTACGCGTCTGGGCGCTACAGTTGAATAATACATTTTAGATACAGTTAAAGAAAATATTTTCTAAAGGATCAGAGGTTGTATGCGGGAACAATTGCTGTACAAACCAGTTTATTTGCACGGGCGTAATGTAGGGGTATCTAATGGGGTATTTCCCCCTCATTGAGAAATAATGTACAATGCTGTCTGGTTGAGAGTGGGTTATGATTTATGTGGCTCATTTGGCTTTGGGGCTACTCAGTGACTGAATAAATCAAACCTTATGATGTTTTGTTTTGAAAGTACATATTATTAGATATATTAGTGAAAAATTTTTGTAGATTGAATCATTTATAAACAATTCCAATACAGCTGACGAAACTTTTTTTATTGATTGATTAGTGTTTAAATTTTTTCAACTATTTCCACAATTACTGTTACATTTAAAACGAAATATATGTGAAGAATTCAAAATATAAATGACATTACCAACCATTTTTGATAAAAAAAAACTTTCTCAGTGCTTATTTTTGAAAAGTAAATTGTTAGTAGATATTAATGCAAATTTAGTCTCAAATAAAATTAAATTAGGAAACGATATAAAATTTAACTGTGGACCCTGAAAGTTTATCTTTATTACGTCCCTGTGCAGTTTCACCGACATTAAACCAACAATCGCTCGTACTTGCGTGCTCTTTGTTTCTGAATCTGTAATTCAAAAACTCGGTTATTAAATTAAATTATAAGATAACTAGTATAATAATTTATAATACCTGTATTAAATTTCCACTTTTTCGAGACATTTAATAGGTTAATACATTTAACTAAAATGCAATCCTATACCTGCACCGACCTTTTCATAGTCCACTGCTGAACATAAGTTTACTCACGAAAAGTGATTGTGAAACGTTCACCACGCTGACCCAGTGCGGATCGGTAGATTAAAATCGCATTTTGATAAAGTCGTCAGTCTATATTTATCCTGTATGTGATTCCACCAAGTTTGTTAGTGACCAATACTGAATACTATGGGCCTTATTAATAAGCTCCAAGTAGCCACAACGAGGGCTATGCTCGGAGTCTCTCTGCGAGATCGAATCAGAAATGAGGAGATCCGTAATAGAACCCAAGTTACCGTCATAGCCCAGCGGATTGGCAAGTTGAAATAGCATCGAGCAGGGCACATAGCGCAGAGGACTGATGACTTTCGAGTGGAGACCACGTACCAGTAAGCGCAGCGTAGGACGTTCACCCACAAGTGGACGGATGACCGCAGGATCACGCTGGATGCAAGCCGCTATCAACCGGTCTTATTGGAGATTTGTAGAGGAGGCCTGTGTCCAGCAGTGGAAGTCCTATGGCTGGTGGATGGAGAGATACTGATCAATAAAGATTTGTTAGTCATAACGATGCATGTACAATTTTGATATCTTAGAATATTTATATCGTCTAGACTTCTAGAGCAGCTATTCTTAACCTTTTTGAGTCCGCGGACCCCTAGAAAATAAGTGCAATTTCAAGAACTCCCTAAATATTAGTAATTCTACAAAAAATCTTCGTATCTGTTGAACTGAATCTTGATAAGCCTATATCTCGACTCGCTTTTGTCAGATTTCGTTCATACTTACAAATTGTGCGTGGAGCGCGGGCAATACCGAGGGGCGCAGGTTTTTAGCAAATTCGACCTTACGAGTATGAGGCTTGAAAGCCAAATGTTCTACAGTAGAACTACCGGGAAAATGTTGTCCCGGTAGTCCTACCGTAGAAGTACTGGGAAAATTTTGTACCGGTAGTTCTACTAGTAGAACTAATAGCAGAACTTACAGGAACGACCCAGGGGAAGGTTTAATTTTGAAATTTGTCGGCCTTTATTTGCTAATTCAAATTTTCGTATCTAAGACGGCGGACCCCCATACACATACTCGCGGACCCCCAGTCGTTAAGAAACGCTGGTCTAGAGATACGTACTTACATATGAACTATTGAGGTGTACGTTTACACCTCCTAATCCCCACTTAACCCATTATTATAAAACTAAAATAGGTCCCTGTATAGCAGCGTGTACTAGCTGCTCTTTGGTCTGATTCATTAACTTAATCACACGTATTGTATAGTGTTAAATTGAATGCTTGGAAATAAATAATTTAACTATACTTATTAATATCATTTTATTTGCTTTAGACTTATTAATATTTACGAGGGTAGTGACGATGTTGAATATTTTTCGGTGACGAATAACTGATATTTTCTCTGCTCCTACGTGTTACGTTTTTGTCTATGTGAACAGTGCCGTAAGGCTTTCAGAACTGGGAATGTTTGGAATAATATAAATGCATTAGAACGTTTTAAGTGTAATTTTTTTTGATGATGATCCCAAACTAAGCAGGGCTTGCGATATGGCTGCCAAGGACTGTTATACTACATATACTTATTTTATTAATTACATATTACATACTTATAGAGATCGTAACTAAATAACACCCAGACACAGAGCAAACACAGTTCATCACATAAATATTTGCCCTGGGTGGGGATCGAACCCACGCCTATTTGACCCTGAAGTTAGGTTCACTATCCACTGAGCCACCGAGGCAGTCAATAAAAAATATTAAAATAATATATGTTTTATCCAGCCCCTTACAATAAAGCCTGAGTACGTCCCTTTAAAGTAGCGTGTACTAGCTGCTCTTTGTTCTGATTCAGTTATTTAGACTCGTATAGTGTTGAATTGATTAATTGGAAAATTGCTTGGTTTCCCTTTGTATTAATTTTCTGAGGTAATTGATTGATGTGAATCCACAGAGTGAATAGGTTGGAATAATACTATTATACTGATTGTGATAAGAATCGATTGTTTGTGGGTTATCAAATTTAATTGCTTTTAATAAATTGAGGTATTTGTAAGTAAAGTCTTTGTTGTTTAAATGTTATTGTCCAACGCGATCCTGCGGTCTTGATACGGTCATGCGTCTACCTTGTGGGCAGACGCTCTTCGCTGCGCTTGCCATTACGTGGTCTCCACTCGAGAACTTTTTGACCCCATCGGTCATCAGTCCTCCATGTGCCCACTGCCATTCCGGTCCACGCCAGTAACTTTGGTTCTTCTATGAGACCCATAGATTCATTCTTGATTCGATCTCGCAGAGAAGATTTACTCCGAGCATAGTCCTCTCCATAGATCGTTGGGCTCCTTGGAGCTTACTAATAAGGCTCATAGTGAGAGACCTCGTTTCTGTGCCATAAGTCATCACTAGCAACACACACTGGTCGAAAACTTTCGACTTCAGGCACTGAGATATGTCGGATGAGAAGACGTTTCGCAATTTTGCAAACGCTACCCAACAGAGTGTCCAAAACGGCATAAGTACGAGTAGTAAAGAGACCAACTCTAAATTACTACAAATAGGAAATTCTTACAAGAATTCCAAATACCTACATGATTCAAAACTGTACTGTACTGTAACAACCTTTTTAATAGTCCACTGCAGGACATCGGCCTACCCACGAAGAGTGATTGGGCCATATCCACCACGCTGGCCCAATGCGGGTTGGTGGATTCACTTACAGCATCGAATTCCTTCTACGGACATGTACAGGTTACTTCACGATGTTTTCCTTCACCGAAAAGCCAGTGGTGTGAAATTCCGTACATAAATTCCAAAGAACGCATTGGTACGGGACCGGGATTTGAACCCACGACCTCGCGATTGTAAGACGGGTGCCACTACCTCTAGACCACCACGGCTTTATTGAAAACGGCAAATTCTAAAAAGATCTAACATCTTTGGGTAAAATAAAGTCAGTTCATACTCGTACTTGTTGTTTACTACAACCACTTTGAACAAAATACAAATTGCTTTTTAGTCAACAAGAAATATTAATAACCAAAGAAAAATACCGCATCGACTGCAAAACGTCAATCCATTCCCATGATATTGAAATTACTTGACACAAATATATGCAAAGACACTTATTACGGCAAATGACTGGAAGGTATGTCTCTAAAGGTGTTCTCACACGGGCGGTTGCAATTATGAGCCAAATTATAAAAAAGAGATAATGTGAAAATGTATTGAGCTTAGTACATTACCTTGTACAGTATTTATATCTATGCTTTATTTATTTTGGAACATGATAATCCTATTATTTCATTTAATAACAATTTCCATTTAAAGGATTTTCATATTTTCGTATCTTATTATCTTTTGACATTGCTTGTAAAATATGGCGGCGCGGCGTGATGGCAGCCTTGAATAAAAATCAAATTGGAAAATATGAAATCTAACAATAGCTAAACATTACCGCTGTTTCTTTTTATGAACCTTTTTTATCATTTTTGAACGCTTTTAAGGCTACTGTACAAAGTCTGGACCATATTTGCAAGATCTTCTTTACAACAATGTTTCTGTATAAGGTTACACCGCTATACTAAAAAGTAAGTTAGTATAGGCCGGGTGGCTAGCCCTGGTATCAGAGTTTTTAGGCCGCCTGTAAGCCTCTGACATGGCTAAATGGTTAAAACAACCGGGACCTACAATTTAACGTGTCATCCGAGCCACGGTAGCGCTCAGTTGGAAAATGCCACCCGCGGTCACCCGTGCAAATACTGACCGTGCGGAACGTTGCTTAATTTCGGTGATCGCAGACAAACACCTAGTCAGACTACGCTACGAGCGCTACACAACGAGTACTTCTCATTTTAAAATATGATACAGCGGAAGTAAAAAATGTTTTTTACCCATCTTGAGGACGAAACTAGGAAAATTATCTGGTCCTGGTGAACTATTTGTTTTAGCTTTACCGCTATACTGATAGAGACGTACAGTTTCCGAATGTTCTCTAAGTGTAGGCTTAATCAAACGTAATGGCGGCCGTGAAGTTAGTTACAAGCTGTGTTAATCTCTATGCACCGCTTACATAATTATGAGTATTGCTACTACGCCACAACTTGCCTCGATTTCATAGAAGCGATTAATTTTCACTCGGCTTCCCTATAAGCAGAAATGGCAGTAGGCAGGACACATAGCGCGGATGACTGATGACTGCTGGTGACCGTTGATGGTTCGAAAAGTTCTTGAGTGGATACTACGTACCGGCAAGCGCAGTGTAGGACGTCCACAGACTGGATGGACGAATTTCAACCTTGTTAGAGATCTATTAGAAGACGTATGCCCTAAAGTGGACTTACGATAGCTGAAATGATGATGATTTCTCACAAGTTGCCCGTGTAAGAGCAGCTTCGTGACTTGCATGTATTCTATGACTAGTGTGGTTTACGAAGAGACTCGTACGTATTCTGCGCGCGATCTGCATGCTGAAGCAATTTTATCGTAATTTTAGTTTGACAGCCTTGCAGCGATATCACGCTGTATAACAGTTACTAATCTTTAAATTTGTTTATGTTAGTAACCTCAAAGCCGTGAAGCCGTGGTGGCCTTGAGGTAGTGAGGTCGTGGGTTCAAATCCCGGTCCCGTACCAATGAGTTCTTTGTAATTTATGTACGGAATTTCATACAATTGGCTTTTCGGTGAAGGAAAACATCGTGAGGCAACCTGCATACGTCCGTAGAAGAAATTCGATGGCGTATGCGAATCCACTAACCCGCACTGGGCCAGCGTGGTGGATATGGCCCAATCACCCTTCGTGGGTAGGCCTAAGTGCTGCAGTGGATTATTAAAAAGGCTGATACAGTACAGTACAGTAACCTCAAATAATCGAATTAAAGGTATGATATAAACTAGTGGGCAAAAACTGCATAGATATTTAAAAAAATAAACAGTCCGAAAGCAGTAGTCAACTACAGACTTCAAAAAAAATGTAGCAGGAAACGAGCTGTGGTTGGCTATTACAGAGAAAACCATCAGACATAAAAATTTAAAAAGAAGTCGTAGTCAGAAACTTGCATGGGTTTTCAAAACCATTTTGGTCGATGTTGTTTTTAAACTTTCGCGATTTGAACACATTATTATTACGGGACTCATTGCGCACTAAAATTACGAGATAAATAAATACCTCCTCATCCCGACGTTTCGGCCGAGTTGCATCGACAGTGGTCATGGGTAGACCCGTCAAGTCAACCCGGCCAGCGTGCAACTCGGTCGAAAAAAAAAAACCGTACAAGTGCAAGTCAGGCGAGGGTTCCGTACAAATCCAGAAAATTTCACAAAATTGGGAAGTACGTTGTTAAAATCTTTATATTCATCATCGTCAACAAAAGTTTTTTTTTTACTTTTCTCGTCATTCATCGAAAATTGTTAAATTAATTAAAAACCTGTTTTAGCGTGTGCTAATAAAGCTCTTTTATATGATACCTTACATGATACGATTTACGCACTATGTTTATATCAGTTTTCAGATTTATTCCTATATGTGTACTCTGAGACAATGCTTCTCGCCAAATTTCATAGAACTATGTCAACGGGAAGTACCCTGTAGGTTTTGATTTTTGTGAGTGTCGAAATATGCGGTTTTTTAAGACATAAATGGCTCTAACTTTTTTAAACTATAACTGAGAAGTTTTTCTTTTATACAACTTCAAGAGACAATAAACAAACAACAAACAAATAACTCTTTATTGTACACACAAAATAAACTAACAATAAATACATTTCAATTCTTAAGATGGTGCAACACTAGGCGGCCTTATCACTGGAAGCGATCTCTTCCAGGCAACCCATCGATATACGTATACAGTTTAAATTTCTACTCGATATCTTAACACGATCCCGAGATAAAGAGTCTTGACACATACACAGACGGACAGACGGACAGACGGACAACAAAGTGATCCTATAAGGTTTCCGTTTTTTCCTTTTGAGGTACGGAACGCTAAAAAAAATAAAAATCGCCGACGATAAAAAATCCTTACTAATATTATAAATGCGAAAGTAACTCTGTCTGTCTGTCTGTCTGTCTATCTGTCTGTCTGTCTGTCGCGCTTTCACGCCTAAACTACTGAACCGATCTTAATGAAATTTGGTACACAGATAGCCTAGAGCCTGAGAAAGGACATAGGCTACATTTTATCCCAAAAATTGCACAATTCCCGTAGGATAGGACAAAATCTATCGTTAGCGAAACTGTCACCTATCACAACGACGCTAAAAGGCCCAATTTTGAAGGCACCATCTTAATTATAACAGTTAATTAGACTATTTCTGTTTCTTTTTACTTTGGGCATTCGATAGAGAGAACACTTTTTGCGTTGCTATTAAATTTACGATGGCGCGTTCATAATTGGGTTGATTGAGCCTAATATGGATTGACAAAACGTAATTAGATGACAGGTGACGTACATTGACTGCAGACTTTTGTAAATGTCTCGCTTAGCATAGCAAGGGGACAAATTGTCTTTCCACCATTATAGCTCCTCGAAGAGGAAATAAAGTATGGATTAACAATGACAACTGACATTAAAATTGGACAAAATAGTTTTCCCTTTGCCATGCTACATATTACAATGACGTTTAAACCTAGGTCGTCATTTCGTCTGACATTAAAAATATTTTTATATACCACCATTAGAGGTTAAACATATTTCTTTATTCTACCTTTATGGTACAAAATCCATGCTAATATATTAAGAAACGGATCGACTTGAAACTAAGGTTATATCAACCTTGATTCTGAATTGTGACCGTAACACGAACATAAATTTCTGTTGGTTTGGTTAAGATTGAACAGTGATAAAAGTGCAGCCCGGCTCAGCTGCGGCACTCCTCATGAGGCACGCAACTTGCCGGCCAGCTTCTCAGCTGCTATAGTTAAAAACCCGAGAAAAGCGGCCCAACCTCGAGTGCAAACTTCTAAACTGCCTAGGGGGAAAAGACCAGAAAGAATCGGGAGACCTCGAGCGCCGCCTTCTCAGCTATCTCAGAAAAAACCCAGAGAAGCGGCTCTACCTGGGTTTCCCGCGCCGCCTATAAGCCTCGGCTACTAAGTTCCCCCGCTATGGGAATTGGGCGGGTACACTGACACTAACCTTATCATAATCAACAGAAGCATTAATAAGTATAAGGTATTTATTTTGATGTCGGGTTAGGTTTGAACAGTAACAACAAGGTGCAAGGTACTTGATTTTTTTATTTAGCAAGTGCCTTTATTAACTACCACTAAATACAAGACTTACAATGTAAAACTTCATAAACTACTACATATTAAGCAATTGGATCATCCACAGACCCTTGAAGGCCTAAATATATTCTTAATGCTCGAGCCCACTGCCAGTTAGCAGCGTGCCCAGCATGCTGGCAGCATTGCCAATCAGCTTGGCGATGCTGCTTATACGTTGAGCATAATAAACACCAGCATTTTGGTCACGCGGCGGGTACACCAGACGCACAGAAAGACTTTTGAAAACAAGATGATCTCTCGGCCAACACGCGCACAATGTCTCAATTTCAAACGGCTCAAATATATAACCACTGCCGAGGTTAGCATATTTACGCCGTATGTGCTGCTCCGCTGAATCGGCCACCGCTCCACCCCTACTCTGAGTCTCAGAAAGATGTAACGGCGCCAAAGTATCAACGCAAGTCGCGTTCCATACTAAGGGCCAGCTTCCAGCAACACTTCCATAGGACCAGCTTCATACCGTCAGGCCTTTTGCCATCACCACGCGCAAACCCATTCGGTTCGAGTACGGCTGCGATATCGGCGGTCGCAAAAATCGTTCACAATGGTATGGCAACCAATTACCAGCGCTTCTTGAGCAAAAAAGACGGTGGTTACCGAGCTGGTCAACTAGAGTACTTGAATAGGTGAGAGCGCTCAGCTATGTGCGGCGCGGCAGCAAGGTGGGTCGATTATCTTGACGATATCATTAATACCGCCGGTCGAGCCTGGTCACGACCGACAAAGAGCCGAAGCAGATGGCACTGCAAGAGAGAGGCCTATACCCAACAGTGGGACAAAGAAAGCTGCGGATGATAACGATGACGAAACAAATTAGTTGAGATTGGCTGTTTCTTGGGTTTGAAATGATTATTTTTACAATATTTGTGTACCGTTTCACATTAAATTAGGGCTAAAATTTTGTGGCGCACTTACTATTTTTGTTACCATATTTTTTTGACAAGTTTAAATTATATCGCGGGCGAAGCCGCGGGTAAAAGCTAGTATTATAATATTTATATAGCCTTTGTATGAACCAAGTTTTGTCGAGCTTCTTTTAAAATGCGACCGGTAGACGAAACTCAACATCCGAACAGAGGATCATCAACTTGAAGCACGGATTTTCACTTCTCTTCGGTTAAAAAAGGCTCGAGATTAGAAACTGACTTTATTTATAGCGTGTTACCTGATCTTGCACCTCTTATCCCAGTGTCTTCTATCTCTTTCACACGTCGCCTAATTTAATACATCTATCTCTCTCTACCGGCACGCTTATGTTCGTATATCCATCTTCTTCATTCAGGTTCAAAACCTGATTGAGAACCAGTTTTTTCACATTTTTATAAAAATAAACTCTGGAAGCAAAGTTACCTTGGTTTCTTTTTATATGTAATTTCTTCGCGTTCAAAATGCATTAAAGATAAAATATGATGTTATGTTATTTAATTGTTTATGACTCTTTTACGATTAATTTTATTACGTAGGTCTGTACTAGCTGCCCGTCTCGGATTCGCCCCGGTACAGATACGTTTTAAAAATATAATAAACAAACGCGAATATTGATTGGGATATATACTAACCAAGGTCCTCATTGATTCACCCCGCATTGTTTGGAGCGTGGCGAATGAGGACCTTCAAAACGAGTCTTGGGCGATTCGCCCCGCGGGCCGAACAGCTTGCGGGGCGAACCGCCGCAATACCCCTATCTATCTTTCAATTTGTATCAAACTGCACATAGTGTGCAGTTCAAAATTGGTTAAGTTTAGGAGTCCATCGCTGACAAACAACGTGACGCGTAGGTAATTTATATACTTACATTAAGATGTTCTTACTTATGTAATGATTACATCTGGCATTTACAAGAAGCGCTACCGTGATTCGGATTAGGCTTTTATTTATTTGATTTTTTATCAGAATGGGTGATGGTTTATCTGGTCTATAGATGGGTTAACAAGGGCGGCATTTTCAACTAAGTACTACCGCGATTCAAATATGTCCCGATTGTTCTAACCGCATAGCTATGTCAGAGGTCAGACGGCATAAAATACTTCAAATACGACTGACCGTTCAGCACGGTTGCTTGCACGTAGCTTAACCATAGTGATCGGAAAGAAACATCTTTAAACTATTTTATGAAGAAAAAAGCAACATGTAGACGTAAGTACGTAACAGAACAGGTAAAGTGCAGTAACCTTCACCTGCATTATCCGTGAGAATGGAAGCACGCCCACCTTTGCACAACCTTTATACAGTTATACACGAATAAAGGGCAGAAGTACAACTACTAAGTGTTATAATAAGAACATAAACATAAACATATTTATTTCCAAATAACACATGTGCAGAACATTCTTATAATAGTAGGTACTTAATTTTAACAAAACAGGTAAATTTTAATGTAGGTATAACAATGTAATTTTATGCACCCTGGATTTCGCACTAGGCTAGCCTGTGTCGCGAAATCCAGTGTCATTCGTTTTTGTGAATTTAGGTATGAATGAATGAATGAAAAACTTTGAATAGATAAAGATTCTAATAGACAGTACATATATAATACTTACATATAACACAAGAAAATTATAACCGAACTACCGGTGGCAACTGACATGTATAATATAGGTATGTAGTGAATGTAGTATATGTGTGTGTGTGTGTGTGTGTGTGTGTGGGGGTGTGTGTGTGTATTTGATGTAAGACGAGTGACGTATCTGCGTAGCGTCAGCGTCATGAGAGTTGGGCTCGCAAATACCTCACCGAGTGTGAGCGAGATCGTATTCATGTTTGGCTTCTTGCTTTTGGCTTCACCTTCATAGTTATGCTCAAATATGACGCGTTTGGATTTATAGCGGCAGAACGGAATCAGAGACAAAATAAAGGCCCGGAAGGTCTCCAGTTAGCTTACTGGTTTGATTAGATTTTCTATATCATTGTAACCCATGGATTTCAAGTAGTTGGATATTTTTAGCTTGCACACATACCTGGAATCACTTAAAATATTCAGTTTTTTGTCAAGGTCTTGGTAAACGTAAGGGCCCCTAAACGCAAATGAACGTTCTGCAAACTGGCTTCTTATCATTGGCAGTTTCCAGGCCCGACGGCGTGAGAGCTGCAATGGATCTGACATAGTGAATGGTGCAGTTTTATGGTACCTAAGTGCAATAGCCAAGATATATAGCCCTCTCGTGTTGACATGGTTCAGTTCTTGATACAGAGTGTCACTGGGGTGTCTAAACGGCTTCCGGTATGCTACTTTGAGCGCTGCTCGTTGAGCACGTTCTAGTTTTAAAAGTAGAGTTTTACCTGCAGAGCCCCAGCACACTATTCCATAACTTAGTATAGACTGGCAGAGAGCTAAATAAACAGTCCTAATAATTTTAACGTCAGCTATCGCACCTAACTTCTTGAAAATATGTAAGAGTTTACGTACACGACCAGATAGACCATTTATTTGTTGAGACCAGTTAAGTTTATTATCAATAATAATTCCCAGATATTTTATGTGTTCGACTTCTTCGATTTCAGAGCAAGAACATGTATTGGAATTTAGGTTGCCACATTGATGCAGTCGAAGATTTGTTAGATATCCAGGGCCAGTGCGATCAGATACTCGGAATGTCACATACTTAGTCTTACTAGCATTAATCGTGAGTAAATTCTTCTGTAACCAACTTGCAATAACTGCCAGACCCTTTTGAGCTATTTCTATGGTCTCTTCCCAGTTACTCCCACAAAAAATCAGAGCGGTGTCATCAGCATAAGCTAAGATCCTAGTATGACTTAGACTGAGGTCACAGAGGTCATTTATGTAAGCTAGGAAGAGAGTAGGGCCTAGCACGCTACCCTGTGGGACTCCGAATTCAATACTAGCGTAACCACTTTGGTTGTCACCAATACGCACTGTCTGATTACGCCCACTTAAGTACGACGTAAACCATTGCAATGGGAGTCCACGGATACCCAGTTTCTCGAGCTTTTTAAGTAGGATTGGCCGAGACACCGTATCGAATGCCTTGGCCAAATCCAAAAAAACTGCCAAGCATTTATCTCCCCCATCAACGTTATCTGTCACAAAATTGACCAGATCTACCACGGCATCTTCTGATGATTTATTACGGCGAAAGCCATATTGGTTTGGCGATAATAGACCGTTGCCTTCCAAGTATCCCAAAAGCCTTGTGTTTATAACTTTTTCCAAAACTTTCGAAAGTGTTGGAAGGAGGGAAATAGGTCTGTAATTTGAGACAGAAGATTTGTCACCTGTTTTATAGATAGGAACAACCGTAGCAGTCTTGAGAACATCCGGGACAGTACCTGAAGTCATACTTAGGTTACAGATGTGTGCAATCGGTTCAGCTATGATGGTCTTAGATATTTTTAATGTTTTATTGCTTATTCCGTGCCAACCTGATGAAGATGTTGTTTTTAGGCTAGACAATATTTTAAGAACTTCTATTTCATCTGTTGGAGACAGAAAGAAAGAATCGACTGGCACTCTTTCGCTAGTGGGTATCATGTTTACTAATTCATTCTCAGTGGTATGTAGGTCTTGTAAGATATCATCAGCCAGTTTCTTTCCAACTTGAGAGAAGAAACTGTTTACTTCGTTTAAAGAATCTAGTTTAATTGGTTGGTTACCCAAAAGTTCTAAAGATTCATTTTGAGAAGAACTAAAGTTACAGATATTTTTGATAGTCCTCCAGAGTTTTTTACTATCCCCACTAGATTCTTGAATAGAGTTACGCTCGTGTTCTTGTTTCAAATTTCTTAAAATAGTTTTGCAATAATTAGAAGATAGAGACATTTCGGTCTATAACTGCAAGCCTCTCCACTAAACAATTCTATTATGTATATACTTCGGCACTAATCGCGCACTACCTGTGATCACTATAGATGCAACTAGGTCGAAACGTCGGGATGATGAGGTATTTATTCATCTCGTAATTTTAGTGAGCGTTTAGTCCTGTAGTATATAATAGTAATGTTTTTAAATCGCGAAAATTTTACAATATAAACGATTCTACTTTATAAAAACTTTCTCTTTGTGATAAACATTTCAAAAATTGACGCGCTTGCAGGATTTGAACCTGCATCTCTCTGGGATTCCGGCCCAGATGTTTTGTCTGCGAAGGCGTCGAATTAATGAAAGTGTTAATAATTTTTACCAACCACTACATGATGCCAAAGAGATGCAAATCCTAAATTTTTGAAATGTTTATCACAAAAAGAAAGTTTCTATACACCTAGTGTGTGAAGCACGATAAAAATCATTTCATTGATTAAGCAATGCGTCATTTCTCGTTAATGGTAAGAAGTTCTAATAATTTCACATTAAGTGAATTACTAGTTTAAAGCAGTTTTCACAAATGGCGCTTCCAACAATGTAGTAGTTGGTAAAAATGATAAACACTTTCACTAATTCGTCGCCTTCGCAGACAGCGTTTTAGCTTAGTTGGACAAAGCATCTGGGCCGGAATCCCAGAGAGATGCAGGTTCAAATCCTGCGAACGCGTAAATTTTTGAAATGTTTATCACAAAAAGAAAGTTTCTATACACCTAGTGTGTGAAGCACGATAAAAATCATTTCATCGATTCTATTTTATGTAGTATTTACCTGTAATGAAGCCATGGTGGTCTAGTGGTAATGAAACCTGCCTAACAATCGTGAGGTTGTGGGTTCTAACCCATTCCCGTACCAATAGCTTTTCGGTGAAGAAAAACATCGTCTGCATATTATGTCTAAGGAAAAAAATCCATGGCGTATGTGAATCTACCAACCTCTACTGAGCCAGTGTGGTGGATATAGCCCAATCACCCTTCGCGGGTAGGCCTACGTTCTGCAGTGGACTATTAATAAGGCTGGTACAGTACCTTTAATCGAACGTATTGCAAAGTAATAACTGAAATTCACACGGGTAAAAATCAGCTATTAACAAACATAATTTTAATATCGTTCCTGATTCGATCTAGAACAATACCCACTAGCATTTCAATATGAAAGGTGACGTCCACAAGTGGTATTTTATTCAGAGAAAAATCGAACCAAGATGATATATACATCATTTGAAAGCTTGTTTTATGGGCTTCCTAAAAATATTTCAATTAGATTTTTCCACACCTCCAATTTTTTTAAAATGCGAAATATAAATTGTGTTAAAAGTAACAATACAGCTTATTACTTTTTCTAGTTTAGCAATGATAAAGTGCTTCTATCGTTATTTTACTTGCATTCGTAGCTGATTCTTTCACATTCATCGCTTAATTTGCTAAAATTAAAAATTATAACCTATCAGTTTGACCAGTTAGTAAGTACAATGTGACAAACAAACACTTTAAAAGTGCGTCTGATGGGTAAAAATGCTTTTATTTAACAATTTGTAGGTTACTTAATCAGGGTTGATAGAGATAAACTACTTATTGAGCCAAATATATTTATTTATCTTAATAAATTCAAAATTAATTTTTTAAAAATCGGAGGGCTCTTTTTTGTTTTTAACTGTTGTAATAGTAAATAGACTCAGAAAAATATGAACTTTCTCGAAATGTAACGAGTGTTGTGGTTAGAATTTTTGATTATTATTATACCAGCCTCCATACTTTTTGTAGACATATCCTTTACCTACAATAACAAAATTGGTTGCCTGCAAAGTCAGTTTACGGATAATTATTTTAAATGATATCGTCGTAAGAAAACATTTTACAATCAACAACTGGAACAAACCGAACTTTTATACGTCGTACGATCGCACCTCTCGCTTGCTCGCTTGTACCGCGCTCTCGCTTGCACATTCGGCCCAGGCAGAACGAGACTATTGACTACTTTTTAGAAGTTTCTATCACGATCATAATTTAGCATCTGCGTTAATATATTCTGTGTTATAGCTGCAGCTAACCTATAGCGAATTTATTGCTCATGAACGGAACGAGGTGTGCAAAGAAGGCTTTACTAGTTGAAAAACCTGCCAAATGCGTGTAGTGACATGCTGTTTTGTTACTGCATCAAATAAACTAAATAAAATACTAATTGTGTTTGTGTTTACCCGACTGCCATGGAAGGGTATTGTTTTTGCGCGTATTTTTTGTACAAATGTTTTGATTGCATATTTTTGATTATTACAATAAAAGAATCATGACAAAAATGGTGCAATAAACGATTGATTGATTGATTGGTCCATCAGATAGAATAAAAAAAATATTAGACACGTATTTTTTCTCTTTTCAATTAAACAAAAATTGACATATATATAGCACGTTAAAGTCTCGCGTGACGTCACGAGTGCTATACAAAGGTACAGATTACGTCGCACTAGTGACGTTACGAGCCCCCATTTCCGAAATTGACAAGCTCTATCTTCGTAATTTATTGTTTGATTGACAAAAAATACGTGTACAATATTAGGGTTCCGTACCTCAAACGGAAAAAAGGGACCCGTATAGGATCACATTGTAGTCCGTCTGTCCGTCTGTGTGTATGTCAAGACTCTTTATCTCGGGAACGCGTAAAGATATCGAGTTGAAATTTAAACTTTATACGTATATCTTTGGTCTCTTGCAGTTGTGTAAAAGAAAATCTTCAAAGTTATCGTTTAAAAAAATTAGAACCGTTTATGTCGTAAAAAAACCGTATATTTCGACACTCAAAACCTACAGGGTACTTTCCGTTGATATAGAACTATTAAATTTGGCAAGAAGAATTGTCTCAGAGTACACATATAGGAATAAATCTAAAAACTGTACATTTTTATTTAAGTCACTAAAAATAGGACCTCAAAATTCACAAAATATGGGTTCAAAATTCAAAGTGCATCGTATCATTGTATGATACCTTACGTGCAATCGTATCATGTAAAATAATTAAAAACAGGTTTTTGACTATTTTAACAATGAGTAATTTTCGATGTATTACGAGAAAAGTGTAAAAAAAAATTTTTGTCGATGGTTATAAAATAGAGATTTTAACAACTTACTTCCCAATTTTGTGAAATTTTCTGGATTTGTACCGAACCTTCGGTGTGCAAGTTGACTCGCACTTCTCCGGTTTTTTTTTTATAATCTAACTAACGGACTAATTATATTTCTTTTTACCCTGTCATCGTGGCTATTGACGTATGCATGTTTGAAAAAATAAATGAGTATGAGTGGGAATATGAAATAGATTAAATTAAATACCCATAATACCTTGTAATCAAGCTATTCATTTATCTAGTACCCCACCAAAGAACGCCAACCACAGACGCGAATAGAAGCTCCCAGAACCGTCTGGCAAATGTATCTAAAGATCTCTTTGAGTGTCCGTGCAGTGCCTTGGATGCATATCTACCTTGATAATGTCGCTGTACAGTACAAGATACACTGCAAGACATAAAATGTACACTTTTGATTTGTTTTTTTTTAGGTTCAAATAGCCAGTTCTTTGGTCTTACCAAAGAGTGAAATGAAAAGTGCACTAGTGTCCGTGCAGTGCCTTGAATGCATATTCGATAATGTCGCTGTACAGTGCAAGATACACTGCAAGACATAAAAAGTACACTTTTGATTTGTTTTTTTTTTAGGTTCAAATAGCCAGTTCTTTGGTTATACCAAAGAGTGAAATGAAAAGTGCACTAGTGTCCGTGCAGTGCCTAGGATGCATATTTGATAATGTCGCTGTACAGTGCAAGATACACTGCAAGACATAAAAAGTGCACTTTTGATTTGTTTTTTTTAGGTTCAAATAGCCAGTTCTTTGGTCTTACCAAAGAGTGAAATGAAAAGTGCACTAGTGTCCGTGCAGTGCCCTGGATACATATTTGATAATGTCACTCTACAGTGCAAGATACACTACAAGACATAAAAAGTGCACTTTTGATTTGTTTTTTTTTAGGTTCAAATAGCCAGTTCTCTGGTCTTACCAAAGAATGCAATGAAAAGTGCACTCTAGATTAGATTTTTTGGGTTTGAGTATCTGTGTAGTGCTTTGAATGCATATCTACAATGATAATGTCGGTGTACAGACTGTGATACACTGCTAGACATAAAACGTGCACTTTTAATTTGTTTTTTAGTTTCAAATATCCGAAGCGTGAAATGAAAAATGTTCTTTCGATTTGTTTTTCTTTTTTAAATTTTGAGTGTCCGTGGAGTGCCTTGAATTCATATCTACCCTTGTAAGGTAGCTGTACAGTGCGGGAAATGAAAAGTGTATTTTTGTACATAAAACGCGGTCACATTAACTAGACAATTGACCATGTGACGTTATTTTGGCGCTCAATCACGGTGTGCAAAAAAACCGACCAAGTGCGAGTCAGACTCCCTCACGAAAGGTTCCGAACCATCTTATATAAAAGATAAGTTTCTACATGTTTATTAAGATCGAGTAAAAATTGCTTAAAAATTAATGCGATCCGTCGAGTTAATGTGACCGCGTTATACATATCTTCTTTATTTACAAGTCAATAATCGGAATCACCCTTCGTGGGTAGGCCTACGTCCTGCAGTGGACTATTAAAAAAAAGGCTGGTACAGTACAGTACAATCGGAATTAACTATTCATTGTTTCTGACGCCGTTATTTGTACGTACTATCTGGTATTTGCATCCAATTTTGTTGGGTCATGTTTTTTTTTATTTCGATTAACTTGCCTTTCGTGTCGCGATGAAGAATAGTCCACTAAAGAAAAAAAAACCGGACAAGTGCGAGTCAGGCTTGCACACCAAGGGTTCCGTACAAATCCAGTAAATTTCACAAAGTTGGGAAGTAAGTTGTTAAAATCTCTATACTATAATTATCATAGACAAAAGTTTTTTTTTCACTTTTTTCATTATAAATTAAAAATTAGATATTGTTAAAATAATTAAAAATCTGTTTTAGTATGTGCTAATGAAGTTATGAATTATGATATTTTTTTGTGATTTAAATAAAAATGTACAGTTTTCAGATTTGTTCCTATATGTGTACTCTGAGACAATGCTTTTCGCCAAATTTCATACTTCTATGTCAACAGGGTGTACCCTGTAGGTTTTGATTTTTGTGAGTGTCGAAATATGCGGTTTTTTACGACATAAACGGTTCTAACTTTTTTATACGGTAATTAAGAAGTTTTTCTTTTACACAACTGCAAGATACCATAGATATACGTATACAGTTTAAATTTCAGCTCGATGTCTTTACGCGTTCTCGAGATAAAGAGTCTTGACAGACGGACAGACGGACAGACAGACAAACGGACAACAATGATCTTATAAGGGTTCCGTTTTTTACATTTGAGGTACGGAACCTTAAAAAAATCATCAAAATTGATTCACGCTTGACGGAGTAAGCGCACCATGTTGTCTATTTTAAAACCTTTTTTTCGAAGTCGTTCAAAAAAAGGGTAAAGGATTACACAAAAAAATAGGTTTTTATCGTAAAAAGATCCAATAACGTTGTCCTGCACTGTATTCAAGTTAGTTCGCAAGTTGCATCACACTGTACTGTGCGGGCTGTCAAAGGAATCGGCGGGAAGGCGAGGCTCCAAGAATTTACCCTTCACTTAGAAAGGATCTTTGTATAATTTGCTTAACATTATCCACAACTGATGACTAATATGACTTTAGCATTTTTCAATAGAGATCATGTAGGTACTATCAAGCGTAGTTTACCTATCAATTGTCAATTTCTACCAAAGCTAGTTAAGTACTCGTAATCATATTAACAATAAGTACCAACTTAAATTAAAAACTATTCACCATAATAGGTGATATCTACCCTCAGAATACAAATCAAACAACCCACTGAAAATTTCCTACGGAAATGCGCGAGATAATAATAAATAAGTTCAATAAGCATTTTATCTCGGGTTTATCAATTTAATTCTTTCAAAGGGTTTACAACATAAAGTTATGTAGGTTTAAAGTTCAAAGGCTACAATAACTTAGACGGATTTTCAGGTAGTTTGCTCTTTTATAGTCTTAGTGTATTACGAGTATGTAAAATTGATAACTGACACGACTGGAAGGTACGCAGGATTGCGCATGCGCAGTATAAGAAGGCCAACCATAAATTATAATTTATCAAATAAATAAATAAAATAAAAAAATGAGTCAAATCTACTACCATCGCTGGCGGTTGTGCGGTTTGATGAATTTACGTACGCTATCGAATTTTATTAATTTTTTTACAAACATTAAGTATGTTGCCTCACGATTTTTTTCTGCACTGAAAATCCCTTGGTGTGTAAATCATAAATTTTAAAGAACTCAGTGGCAAAGAGATTGGCAGAGCTCACGTATGTAAGGGAGTGTTCTCTTAAAAGACTTACATGACCTATTATTATGAGCACAATTTATGCTTAGTAAATCAAATTTTGGTGGCTCAATAAGTACGATATGGGAACAAAATCAAAGAAAACTGTTATGAACAGTGAAAATAAACACTCAATATCCGATCGAGTCGTAATTGGACCACGAAATGCTATAAAAAAGAAAATGGCCGCCAGCTGTCATCACCTACGCAATAATCCGCCATTTTGTAAATTCCTCGCGTGCTCAAAATGGCCGTGCGTTAGGGATACGTGTTTTCGTAAAATCAGAAACCGTATGGATGTTTTCTTGCCGTGTGCCTGGCGGTAGGTATTTTTGCAAACTCTGCTCTACATGTATGTAAATAAGTACCAGACTTTTGATATTTATTGAACCCTCAAACCAATAGTGCTAAATATTATTAGATTTTGGATTGAAAAGCAATGTTACTGAATCAATTTCAAAATTAATGACCTATATAATTATTTTAGAGTACCTACTCTTACTCTACCCTTTGAGTTGGTATAGCTTATTAATCAATGATACAAAATTTTGGGTTGAGTATGTAGAAAGAGATAAACGTTATGACGTTACGGTGGAATAACATTAATATTTTAATCAGCAGCCAAGGTACCGACTATACTTGGTAGATGCGAGTACTGATGGAAATGGAATTGGTGTCTGCCAAGAATCAAACAGTTTTAGTTGTACTAGCAATGACAGAGCAGTGTTGTCAACGTAACAAAATTAGTGAAATGGCACACGGGCGACCTGCGACGCCTCATTTTGTATTAACTCAAATATAGTAAACGTCTATCATGGAAATGTGTGACACCTCACACCAGTGCTGACTGCAGCTGGTATAGGACGTCCACCCTAAAAATAAAGAGATGATCTCATCAACATGCAAGATGCAAAGCATTTAATATTATGCTGATCGAAAATTTATTGCACCTTTAGTGTTATTAGTGGACATCTACGTATTAATGATGATAATATTATATTATTAAATCATGTAAAACTCTCCATACTGCTACTACTTTCCGTTATTATTCTTCTAAATGTGACAATAAATGTCAAACGGCAATCGTTACTTGTAAAAATAATGGTACCTTTTGCTGTATACGTGTTCGGAACAGTAATTAGAGGGTCACTCTTTGTTGCTTTTGGGGTTCCGCACATATTGTTTTCGTAACACTTGTGCAATTAAAACGTAAGGTAATTTACCTTTTCAAAGTTCTTTATTTAGACACCTTTTTGTACGCAAGACAAGGATTAAATATTTACTAAAACGAGATATGCAAAGCCTATATTAGTTGGCAATAATCTCGGACAGCAGTTTTCTATTGATTTAGATGCAAAATTTGCTAACGGATTAATTGCCCCAAGCATTCATGCTCTTTCTTGCGGAGGCATCATGTATCGGGTCGTTTAGGGAAGAGTTCTCAAATATGGTCGAGGAGAACGATGGCTGGCACATGTGTCACACTCGTGATCGGGCGCTGATTGCGGGTCGCTGGTCTGCTCGTGGCATTCACGCAGTGAATCAACTAACTTACTTAGGCTAAAATTTGAAAAACCTACTAACTTTCTTTGTACAGTATAATCAAACAATTGTAATTATAGGTAACAAAAGGCACAGACCCAGGAGTCTATATTAGTAAATTAAAAAAAAACAGATTCATTTTTTGAAAATAACCTCATACTACGTTTATATTTTTTCATCAATAACGCATAAACAATTTTGTACAACAATTCGCCGCAGTTTAATTCGTCAAATAGTCAAATGTGATGTGAAATTAATTGACATCAGTGATCACCCGCAAGTGATGTTGCTGCTCGAAACATTTGTCTTCTATTTTTTTATTGTTAATTTTCTACTGTTAGCCATCAGTAATAGTTAGAACATAAGTTATTTCGTATCAAAATTGAATTTACTGAAATCTAGAATCAATAGGGCTCGATTCATGACAACGCACGCCTAATCAATGTACGGAACCATTAGAATCTAATTAGGCTCACGCTTCAGGTCGCCTATTTGCCAATAGAGGTTTCATTGGGAGATCCAGGTTAATTACCTACTATGCTCAGTAATACTTTATGCCTAGATTTCACTAGAAACTGTACCGTTATTTGACTAGGTAAGTATTTGTCGACGACCACCGAAGCAATTTAACGTTCGGCACGGTCAGTCTACGGATGGGTGACCGCGAGTGGCATTTACAACTGAGCGCTACCGCGGCTGGATCTTTTCATGATACGAAACCGGCAAGTTGAAATGGCAGTGGGCTGACACATAGCATTGAGGACTGATGACGGATGGGATCGGTGCATGCATCATCACTACATAGTATAAAACAAAGTCGCTTTCCGCTCTCTGTCCCTATAAGATAAATAAATTAATTAAATAGTGGGGACATCTTACACACGGTCTCTGACCCCAAACTAAGCAAAGCTTGTCATATGGCTGCCAGAGACTGATATACTACATATACATATTTTAAGTACATACTTATATAGATAGTACCTAAATAACACCCAGACACAGAGCAAACACCTATGTTCATCACATAAATACTTGGGTGGGGATCGAACCCACGCCTCTTTGATCCAGAAGTTAGGTTCAGTAACCACTGAGCCACCGGGGCAGTCAATATATATGCTTATATCTTTAAAACTACACTAATACGTTATCCCAACTTATGTTTGTAGTATACATATTGGAGAACTGATGCCGACATTAAATGTACAAGTAGTACTAGTAACCCGTAATTATAAAAGCAATAAGAAAAAAGACTACATCATACAATTATTAGGAATTCATTCAAGATATTTTGACATTAGACTAGTCAAAATAGATAGGTATTCAAACTATGATGACATTGATAATTAATGTCGAAATCGCTCAAATTGTTATAACGTTATACTAAAATGATGTTTTAGAAAATTAAATTGTGCATAACTACTGTATTGTACTAAGTAAATATGTTATTTTTTAAAATTATGTCGACGACTTTATATTTAGAAAGCCAAATATGTCATTTTATTTAGTGCTGGCGTCAGCTCTCCACCCAGAAAACAACGTAAGGAAAACTGAAAATAAGGAAGGAAAAACGGTACGTAAGTTAAAAAAACTGTTATACGAGTATCTTCACAGAAAGAAATTTCTACAGTCGCTATTAAAAGTGATTATCTACAATTTAGCTACTAATATTTACTAGTGATCAATTTAGTGAGTGATTTTTTTAAATTATTTAATCATGTCTAAAACTTGATTATTGTTTTTAAAGATTGAAACAGATAGCGCGCAGCATAAAGACCGTTCAGGTAAGTAAAAATCAACACAGGATAGTTGACTACACAGATTTCCGCACCACAGCACATAATTGACTAAAATTCTAAGTTGACTAAATATTTAAAAAGCCAAACTTTTTTTGGAATCAATTGTTTTAAATATCGTATCTTAGGAAAGAAAAGCCCTACCTAACGCATAGGGGCTCGTAGCAATAATCGTTTTCTATCTCACTCGATCGTCTAATATGAGTGGCTTAATCACAGTAGGACAGAACGAAGCCGTTGATAGGTGTACTTAATTTTATAGTCCTGGTCTGCGAAACAAACAACCATTATAAAAATTTCAATGCACAATTCAGAGTTGTTTACTTTTTTCGTATTGCTTTTATAATTGCGGGTTACTAGTACTAGTTATGGGTCATTTAATGTCGGCGTCAGCTCTCCAATATGTATACTACAAACATAAGTCGGGATAACGTATTAATGTAGAAAATATAATTAATTCACATAAGAAAGACTGTTACAATTAAGATGGACATGTTCATTATTTGTAACAGGTGCATATTTTAATTACCATTTAAGTAATTTGCTGACTGAGATTAAATCTCGAAAAGATTATTAAAGGTTATTACAATGAATGACAATATTCAATTTATAATTTTCTTTTACTTTATGATGGCTTCGAAAATATTTGCTACATAAATACTATAACTTTTAGTTTACAATATTCTTAATTATTTTGCATTAAATGTCTCCACTTATCTGTTCATTTGGTGGGGCGCTATAATGATTAAATTTTTTCAGTAAAATTTGCACTTCATGGCATTACCAATTTAATTTAAAATCGAGCGACACCCCTGGTGGGGCAGATTCCACTGGTCTAAAAAGTGAGTGGAATTTGCCCCACCAAGATGAGACGAGTGGGGCAGATTCCACTCGAAAAAATGATGGAATGGAATCTGCCCCACCAGTGGGGCGCTTTGGTGGGGCAGAGTGGAAGCACTCACACAAGTGCCGGCTCGACCCAGTAGACTCAAAGACATCTCTTACGCTCGGTCAAAAACCAAACTACTGGAGACAAAAAAAAAACCGTCAAACAGGTTGTGATGGACCTTAATATAGGAGATATTTTTTTGATCCCTAGCTACTTCAATTTGGCGAATTTCAACATAAGTCAATTCAATTCTCTATCGAACTGCATTCATAAGTCGTTTTTGTAAAAAATGTAAGCTAGTAGTTGTTAGTACTTCCCCGTCGTTATGTGCCTACACACTGCCACTTCAACGTACCTATTCGCTGGGCTATGTCTATAGATTCCACACAAAAAGGTACCCAAAGCTCTGTTGCAACGATACCACCCAAATACTTCAAAAACATATCTTTTATTCACTTGAACTTCGCCATGCGAAGTGATAAGGAAAAAATTCAAATAAAATAGTGCATAATAAAATTATTTATATCAAATAATTACATCTGGAGAGCTTCCTGTGAAGTAACAAGCGGATATGATAAAATACGAACTCTGATACGATAAGAACGGGCTATTCTGAACCGTACTACCTTGAAATATGAGTGTTATTTAGCATACAGTGTACGAGCTTGAGTACTTGAATGGCAGCACTTGAACGTAAAGATATAAAATAATTGCTTTGATTAAAATAGATCATGGAGCTGGATGGTTATAAATCAAAATGTTGTACGTGGTTTGAACATATTTTTTTAAAGAGGTCCTTACATTTATAAGTGCAACGAGCTATGGAGAGCGCTATGCTCGGAGTCTTCATGCGAAATTGAATCAGAAACAAGTTCATTTTTTGCAAAAATTAGCATGACCGACTTCACCCGTGTTCAGCATCATTACATAGTATAAAACAAAGTCGCTTTCCGCTGTCTGTCCCCATGTATGCTTATATCTTTAAAACTACGCAACGGATTTTGATTCAGTTTGTTTTAATAGATAGAGTAATTCAAGAGAAATGTTTATATGTATAATACACCTGTGCGAAGCCGGAGCGCATCGCTAGAACGCAAATATTATGCACGGATCGATGTAACATTTTTTACATTATTGTTGATTTATCAAAAATGGCTCAGCCTATTTCAATAAAATTTAAATGGGATCAATTTCGAAGTATATTCTTTTCAATAAAAAAAGAATTATTGAAATCGGACTACTATTATGCGTGGTTACACATACAAAAAATGTATAGGCGCCGAATTGTATAGCTCCTCCGGTGGTTCGTCGGTCAATGAGGAGATATCCGAAGAAGAACCTAAGTTACCGACAGCGGATTGGCAAATTGAAGTGGCAGTAGGCAGTGCACATAGCACGGAGGACTGATGACCGATGGGGTCGAAAAGTTCTCGAATGGGGACCACGTACCGTCGAGCGCAGCGTAGGACATCCGCACCCACAAGGCGGATCACTTCATTAAGACGCAGGATCACGCTGAATGCAAGCCGTTACCAACCGGTCTTATTGGAGATATTTATTGGAGGCCTATTTTCTTTTATTAGCGATTAACACATGTCACAGTATTCTACTAAGTAATTGTCTCATACAATATGTGTGAAATCACTCGTACAACTCCATATGTTATTGATGAAAAATAACTTAGGTATTATAAAAATATAACTTTTAAAAAACTCAAGCATTTGAGATCCTGGATATCATGTAGCAGCAGAGTGCTAGCCAAGACAAGTAAAACGAGCCCAAACACGACGGGTATATCTTGTTTAGTACAGGAGTTCCTATGGCCACCTTCCGACTCCATCATCAAACCAGCTCCGTGGTACCTTATTATGGCATTGTCAATGTGTCACGCGATATACATATGGGAACAAAATTTCAGCTGATTCTGACCCCGGGATGTTGGTCAAATTTTACATGCAAAATTCCACCCGAACTTACATAGGTACTTAATTACATAAGTACATCCATAGCAAGTTAAATACAAGCTTGTAAAAATGTATTCGATAAAACGGACCTGTACATAAAATGGAGACCTTGTGTGAACCGCCCGTAATATAATTATTTTATATCAGTAAAGCAAGTTCGTATAGGCCGGGTGACTAGCCCCTATGTCATGGTTTTCAAGCCGCCCAATTTAAGAGTGCGCCTAATGCCACGAAAAAAAAAACAGATTTCACCAGCGCTTCTTGTATCGCCCGCTATCATCTATGCTGCTTTGTTTAGAGTCGAAAATCGCGTGACACAGTTCACGATGATTTTGGCTTCGAGCGCCAGCTTACATTTTTAGGTGACATTTTATTTATTTATTTAAAATTTAACTGCTACGTAATTTTTCAAAAATGATGTGGTGTTGTCGCTGATAATTTCGAGCATTTGAAAAAAAAGTTTTTTTTGATGCGAGGTTTTAATTTTTTTCTAAGTAACTATATAATTTTCCATAATTCTACGCGATTACTCTGCTACTATTGGTTTTTTCCTTTCCTATAGTATTTTTTTAATATGGATATTTATGTTCGTTACCTTTACACCACGTCTTTAAGAATACACCTTTCGCTTGATTTTGGCATTAGGCGCCCCCTTAACGTGTCATCAGAGCCACGATAGCGCTTATACGTAAATGTTACCCGCGGTCTCCTATCCGAAGAATGACCGTGCTTAACGGTACTTAACTTCGATAATCGCTAACGAACACCTAGTCAAACTAAGTATTGTAAGTAGGTATAGCTACAGTCAGTATATAACATAACTTAGGTAGGTATAACATATATAGGTATAACAGTAAAAATCCTGTAAATAAATACTTGTTATAAAGGACACGGCCACAAAATTTAAGGAGGCTGGTATAATAATAATCAAAAATCTAACCTAACTCGTTACGTCTCGAGAAAGTATATGTTTTTCTGAGTCTATTACATCAGTTAATATTTAATTTTGCAAAAAATAGCATGACCGACTTTACCCGTGTACAGAATCATTACATAGTATAAAACAAATTCGCTTTCCGCTGTCTGTCCCCATGTGTGCTTATATCTTTAAAACTACGCAACGGATTTTGATGGAGTTTGTTTTAATAGATAGAGTAATTCAAGAGAATTACTTCATTAAAACTAGCGTGAGGATTCATTATTAAAATTTATATGAACACCGGATACAACTCACGATTATTTGAGCGGTCGAACCGCTATGCGTCCGACCGGTTTCAGAGTAGTTAGTACTCTTTCTTCAGGGAATACGCGCGCCCCCGACAACGGACGCCCGCGCACTGGAGTCAGCGACGGCCGTGAGCTGGGCGGCGGCTCGCGCCTCCCGCGCTACTGCCCTCGCCGCTCGCGCCTCCGCAGCGCGCGATCGGCGAGGGCAGACCTTCCGCGTCGCGAGTATGAAGAAGCAGAAGAAAACCATCCAGCACCCGTAACGAGTAGCCGATCGCGCGCTGCGGAGGCGCGAGCGGCGAGGGCAGTAGCGCGGGAGGCGGGAGCCGCCGCCCAGCTCACGGCCGTCGCTGACTCCAGTGCGCGGGCGTCCGTTGTCGGGGGCGCGCGTATTCCCTGAAGAAATGATCCCCTCTATGATTTTTTTAAATTAATTTTTGGATAATTAGGATAAATACATTATTTTACAGAAAAGGTCGATTGCTGGGAACAAGCAACATTGAAATCGCTCAAATAAAAGCATTTTTTTAATTCTCTAATATTAGCAAAATATGAGATAATGATGAAAGAATCCGGTAATAATACAAGTAATTGACGACAAAAGCACATTATTATTGCTAAACTACAAAAAATTGTAAACTGTATTTTAATTTTTCATAGAATTTATTTTTCACATTAAAAAAATGGAGGGATACAAAAATATAAATAAAATATTTTTAGAAGCTTATAATACAAGCTTTAAATAACGGATAAATAAATAAATAAATTCTTTATTCGACCAAAACAAAGTTTACATAATCATCATCATCATCAATTCAGCCATAGGACGTCCACTGCTGGACATAGGCCTCCCCTAATGATTTCCAATAAGACCGGTTGATAGCGGCTTGCATCCAGCGCGATCCTGCGGTCCTAATAAGGTCATCCGTCCACCTTGTGGGTGGACGTCCTACGCTGCGCTTGCCGGTACGTGGTCTCCACTCGAGAACTTTTCGACCTCATCGGTCATCAGTTCTCCGAGCTATGTGCCCTGCCCATTGCCACTTCAACTTGCCAATCCGCTGGGCTATGTCGGTAACCTTGGTTTTTCTACGGATCTCCTCATTCCTGATTCGATCTCGCAGAGAAACTCCGAGCATAGCCCTCTCCATGGCTCGTTGGGCTACTTGGAGCTTACTAATAAGGCCCATAGTGAGAGACCACGTTTCTGTGCCATAAGTCAGGCCCCCCCCCCCCCTATATGCAATTTACCAGCTATAACATACTTGAAATCTTAAGTTTCAAAAACAAGATGAATAAAATCTAAACGTGTAGGTACCCATACATCCTACTTCCTACTAATATTATAAACGTGAAAGTTTGTGAGGATGGATGGATGGATGGATGTATGGATGTTTGTTACTCTTTCACGCAAAAACTACTGAACGGATTGAGATGAAACTTTGCAATAATATAGCTTATAAAGAAATATTATAAACGTGAAAGTTTGTGAGGATGGATGGATGGATGTATGGATGTTTGTTACTCTTTCACGCAAAAACTACTGAACGGATTGAGATGAAACTTTGCAATAATATAGCTTATAAGGAAATATTATAAACGTGAAAGTTTGTGAGGATGGATGGATGGAGGATGGATGGAGGATGGATGTATAGATGTATGGATGTTTGTTACTCTTTCACGCAAAAACTACTGAACGGATTGAGATGAAATTTTGCAATAATATAGCTTATATATCAGAATAACACATAGGCTATAAATTATAATGATATATTGCGTATGCGGGCGAAGCCGCGGGTAAAAACTAGTACATAATATTATTATCATCTTGGTTAGATTTTTCTACGAATAATATACCACTTGTGGACGTCTCTTTTCAATATAAATATAGACAGAGATATTCGTAACATAAATCAGTGGCTTCTAAAATATTGGCTGCGTATCGAATTTTAGATTGAATTTGCAGTAAAGATTTCTCATTTCAAGGTCATTAAAATCTTAAAACAAAGCAATTTAGACGTGTCTGGCTGTCGCTAACATTGGAACGTAACATGACGTAAACGAAACTCAGCTCCTTAGATAAATTAAGATGCTATTCCTGCACTGCGAACCGCAAGCTTCATTTTTATTAAATTCATGCCTTATTTAAAAAAAAAAAAACGGACAAGTGCGAGTAACACCGAGAGTTCCGTACAAATCCAGATAATTTCACATAATTGGGAAGTAAGTTGTTAAAATCTCTATACTGTAACCATCGACAAAAAAGTTTTTTTTTTCACTTTTCTCGTCATACATCGAAAACTACATATTGTTAAAATAAATATAACCCTGTTTGAGCATGTGGTAATGAAGTTCTTTTATATGATACGTTACATGATACGATTTACTTACTTTGAATTTTGAACCATATTTTGTGAATCTTGAGGCCCTATGTTTTTGTGATTTAAATAAAAATGTACAGTTTTCAGATTTATTCCTATATGTGTACAACGGGAAATACCCGCTGTAGGTTTTGATTTTTGTGAGTGTCAAAATATGCGGTTTTTACGACATAAGCGGCTCTTACTTTTTCAAACGATAATTGCGAAGTTTTTATTTAACACAACTGCAAGGGACTATAGATATACGTATACAGTTTAAATTTCAACTCGATATCTTTACGCGTTCCCGAGATAAAGTCTTGACAGACGGACAGACGGGCAGACGGACAACAAAGTGATCCTATAAGGGTTCTGTTATTTCCGTTTGAGGTACGGAACCCTAAAAATATTGATATTCTGATTGCAGTTTCTTTCTTTGGTCCTATGTTTTGAAGTTCACTAATACAGTGATGTTCCTATAGATTTTACTTTTCTATATACGTACCGTGTTATGTACCTGTGGTTAGCAACGCTCGTTGTTAGTTGACGATTTCGGGCGGTAATTTTCTAGTGTTTTATACAGGGTTATTTGTAATCAATTAGCATCCTTCTAGGGGCTAATTCTGTACAAACATTTTGTTCTACGAATTTCGTCAAAAGTAAAAAAAAAATGTAGTTCCATAGAAAAATTTATTTCACCCGTGACAAAATGTATGGGAGAGCTGATTTTGTATTTTTAGTTTTGACAAAAGTCGTAGATCAAATGTTGTTAGTTTTGCTGTACAGAATAAGCCCCTTGAAGGATGTTAATTGATTGGAAATAACCCTGTATAACTCACGCAAACAATAAGTTTATGTACTAATTTACTCAAACTCTTTTATTTTTATGTTAATAACGCTTGAAAATTGCATAAAACCTCAAATTTACAGCCATTTGTCATGTTCTATTATTGTTTAATGTAGTTTAAACTACCTACTTGAAAGCTTAGTGAATCCTCACCCATCTAACTCTCTATTAGGTGTTTACCGATTTTGTACTTTTTTCTATGTAAGAATTGACTAGATCCAAATAGGATCCAATAAGATCCAAATAGGATCCAATAAGATCCAATTTAAATGGAGGGTTGAGTTTTTTTTTTATTTAACTTGTACTATCCCACTGCTGGGCAAAGGTCTCCCCCAATTCCTTCTACTTTTGCTGTTCTGTGCTTTCTTCGTCCAATCCTTTTTAAACCTCTCGTTTTAATTTAATTCTAATTTCTAAGTTTTTAAATTTAATTTTATACAGTTTTTAAGTTTGCGACTAACAATCCTAGTGAAATAGCACCTTAAGCTGAACGTCGCAAAACTGAAATAACAACGATTAATATTACAAGGTCAGTGCTGAAGTAGTGATTACTTTCTTCGTTATTTCCAGGGATTGTATCGATAAATTGTCTCTTTGTGATTTAAATTTTTAACAAGACTTCATCTAAATGTTCAGTTGTACATAGGTCATCACACTCATCACTTTCGTAGCGCTCATAGCGTGGTTTGACTCAGTCGTTTTTAGCAAGTTCGGCGCGGCAATACAGAGTTCAATAAGTAACAATCACTTTCTAGACTTTCCAGGGTATGTGGATAATCCAATTGCTTTATATGTAGTAGTCGACTGCCTCGGTGGCTCTAGTAACCCTGACTCCTGGATCTAAGAGGCATGGGTTCGATCCCCACCCAGGGCACCCATGCACGTGATGAACATTTGTGTTTGCTCTGTGTCTGGGTGTTATTTAGGTACTACATATGTATGAATTTAACAAATATGTATATGTATATCAGTAGCTTAATTCACGTCGCACGTCAGTATTGATGACCGCGGTGCATTTCCACTGAGCGCTCTTTGGGATGGTTGACGGGGTGGCATTTTCAACTGAGGCTACGTGGCTCGGATACACGTTAAATTGTAGGTCCCGGTTGTTTTAACCGTTTAACCAAGTCAGAGGCCTTCAGGCGGCCTAAAAACTCTGACACCAGGGCTAGCCACCCGGCCTATACGAACTTACTTACTTACTTAGTAGCATAGGGTATATAGGCAGCCATAGGGTCAGAGGCCGTGTGTAAGATGTCCCCTTATATATATTTATATATTTATTTATAATAAAGGTACTTTTGCCCACTAAAAAACTTCCTAGAATATGTTCGACATCGTAATCTATAAATCGTACCATTTACTCATAATAACTTTCTTCTTTTATACTCTCTTTTTCTGAGAATGTTGTTGAATGAGAATGCTTGGCCTAATATACCAAATTTCACTTCCTCCCCAGAAAGCCCAAAGCCAACCGCAGCCGAGTCTGATTGTCTCGTATTCCATCTAATGAACCCATTTATTCGATAAACGCTGCGTGTGTGCTCGACACACGGGCGTTACGGTTAGACAATTATTTTTTAGTCAAAAAATGGCTTAACTTTTGAGCAAATATCTACAGAGCCACAGTCCTTAAGTGAAAGTAGTAAAAATGACCGAGCGCCGTCATACATACCGACATATTTACATTAAGTCATTCACAATGACCCGTTTTCTCGAATCTTGACGTTATGTCACCTAATTAGTGTTTGTATACGAGCACTTTGGCATCGCGCGGCAGAAAAATCAACGCAGGAGATTAGCTAGCTACTTACTAATTTACTAGATTAGTTAGCTACTGCGAACAGCAGTGCTAGTGTTGTGACAAGTGCAGTGATAGAGTGAACAGTTAGTAACTACATAACAACATTCATTTCTTTTTTCACACATCCTTTGTCACTTCCCTGCCTAAAAAAGCTAAAAGTAAGCGTAGTTAAGCGTAGTACCAGGTTTAACTAATGAATCTGGTACTATAAAATAAATTATTTCAAAAGTTTAAGCAAGGTTTTTTTCTTCAGGTTCCTCAGTTTTACTGTCTGTATGGCAGTTCAATTTCAAGGAATTGCCGTTTCAATCGGCTCCGAGGTTTTATTTTAATATCGCCACTCATTCGAGTGACGCGGCGCTGTCTCGTCGTGAGCTTTATTGACGACGCAGTAAGTGACTCTTTACTGCTGCCTGGCTCATACTGCTTACTGTCTCAACGTACAGTGATAGAGACTTTAGCATTAGTAATAAGGTAATATCACCGTGAGTAACACATTTGCTAACTCTTGCTTTCCACGTCTCTATGCAGCAGGGTTGAATGTAAACTTACACGACGCAATTGAAATCTCTCATACTCACACACTACTGGATCAAGATACAGTGACACAGGCTGTGAATCCGTAACATATAATTTTTTCACTCAGTTGCGAGTAAAGAAATTTAGATATAAAATCCTTAGATCCTTTAACCTTATGATCCGTATGTCAGTCCAATTTCAAGGAATTGCCGTTTCAATCGGCTCCGAGGTTTTATTTTTATTTCGCCACTCATTACGAGTGACGCGGCACTGTCTCGTCGTGAGCTTTATTGACGACGCAGTAAGTGACGCTTTACTGCTGCCTGGCTCAACGTATTTTCGACTTTTTTGATACTGACACTTTGACTAAAATAAACTATACTGCATAAAAGATAGCCTGATCTCTGCGACAGTGACATTGACATAGAAGATTGGCATTTTTAGAGTTGGGATAGTGGTGGAAAAAATCGATTATCAAACAATGCTGTAATGGAATCGAATGAGTAGTTGTAGGTGAGAAATTGAATTTTATTTACTTACTATTATTTAAGATCAAGTATCTATACACAAGTAAATAATGTTATAATATTAATTTAATAAATTATAATAAAACATAATAATGTTGCGTTAGTATTCATCGTCGTTTTTCACTATTATCGATGCTAATGTAACATATAATTGGGTTTAATTTAATTACACATGTAAATAATATTGTTATAATATTAAAATATACAATAAAATTAATGATAAATTAAGTTTTATTTAAAATATCCTAAGTATAACCTATCGATATTTTAAATAAAACTCTATCTAAAACTCTGTGGTCACGATCATTCGTCGCCCATCACTAATCGACATACCCATAAAGTATCACCTTGTAGGGTACTGTCTGTACTATTAAGAAATTCAGGACTTCATAGGCGTGATTTTTCTGACAGCTGTCGCAGAGATCAAGCTATATTTTATAGAGTATAGTAGTTCTCCAAAAAGTGGACTTCGCCAGACATTATTTAATCAACTGAATTTTCATAGCAGTTACACGACTAATTAGTCATTAAATATTATCGAAATCAGCTGATAAATAGAGCGAAAGTAATTTAATCGTCTTTAATCCAAAAATCGCCGAAGACAAAAAATAAATACACTCGTATAAACCTGTGTGCCAAGTTTCATTGATATTTGTTGAAAAATGCAACCTGTAGACAAAAATCAACATCCTGATAGAAGAAAACAAAGACCTTCGCATCGTTTCGGCCAATCAAATACTGTGTTTAAAAAATAAGCCGTATAGGGCTGGTGTTAGACATTTAGACGCCTAAAGGCCTCCAGGGCCAGCAACTGAACGAGTCATCCGAGGCACGGCAGAGCTCAGTCGTAAATGCACCCGCTCACCCATCCTATGACTGACCGTACAGAATGTTGTTTGACTCCGATGATCACCATGAAACATGTGTTGTTTTTAAACTTTCGCGATTTGAACACATTATTATTATATACTTACTACGGGACTAATCGCGCACTGAAATTACGAGATAAATAAATACCTGCTCATACTGACGTTTTGATCGAGTTGCATCAACCGTGATCACGGGTAGACTGGTAGAGTATACCCGTATACCCGTAGTATATAATAATAACACTATGAAACATCTGAAAGAAACACCTAATCAAACTTTAACCTATTATCTGTTTAATTAGCGAATTCTAAGAAATTTATTTCGACTAACTTCTTGAAATGAAAACTGAATATTGGACTCATCACAAAATAATGAGCCTTACCTCTAGCCATCAATATAGAAAGGAAAGAAAAAATGCCAAGGAGATGCCTCTAGCCCATGTCGTCAAATACCTACTCATATATTCGTACAACAATAATCTAAACTTTAGTTATAAAGGTGACGTCCACAAGTGGTATATTATTCAGAGAAAAATCAAACCAAGATGATATATACATAATTTGAAAGCTTGTTTTATGGGTTTCCCAAAAATAATTATTTAATTTTGATTTTTTCACCCCTCCATTTTTTTTTAAATGCGAAAAATAAATTGTATGAAAAATAACAATACAGCTTATTACTTTTTCTAGTTTAACAATGATGAAGTGCTTCTATCGTTATTTTACTTGCATTCTTAGCTGATTCTTCCACATTCATCGCTTAATTTGCTAAAATTAAAAATTATAACCTACGAGTGTGACCAGTTAGTAGGTACAATGTGACAAACAAACATTAAGACAAATGACAAATAAAAATTAATTTAAAAAAAATCCGAGGGCTCTTTTGTTTTTAACTGTTGTAATAGACTCAGAAAAATATGAACTTTCTCGAAATGTAACGAGTGTTCTGGTTAGAATGTTTGATTATTATTATACCAGCCTCCACATACATTTTGTGGACATGTCCTTTATATCGTCAGAGTTACAATATCTTTTTGAAGAAAGACAGTTAAAACAGTACCTCACTGTTCTGTAAAGCCAGTAGTAGTATGTATGTATTTTCCTACAAAATATTTCGGGTTTAGATACTAGAGATACAGTTGTTTAAGCAGCGTAGGGCTTTTCTACTGTTATTTTTCTACCTCTGTCAACGCCTACATATTTTATGAATAATTTACCTTACCTGATTCCCAGTGTAAAGGTTAATTCTTGGGTTATATGAATTTATTTTCTTTCGTAAGTAGAACAAGTAGGAAAGATGCAATATTGCACTAGTAAATATATTTTTAAGATGCACCTCAGCTTAATAACATGCACTGCTGGATATAGGCCTCCCCGATGGATTTCTAATTAGACCTGTTAGAAGCAGCTTGCATGTGTTCTAGCGGTCGTGGCCAAATCATCCGTCCACCTAGTTCACGTCCTGGAACGTTCTACGCTACGCTTACAGGTATATGGTCTCTATTCAAGATTGTAAGGCTCTCGATTGAAGATCACCTCATCGGTTCGTTGAATTATATGTACTGCCCACTGCCACTTCAACTTGCTAATTTTCTGAGCTATGTCGGTAAATTTGGTTCGACTGGAGATTGGAAGTACCTACCTAAGTAAGAAAGCTTTTTATTTTATTTTAGGCGCAATTACGTGGATATATTAAAGAAACAGACTTTCTTGTATTGTTACACTAGTTTTTACTCGCGGCATCGCCCGCATACGCAATATATCATTATAATTTCATTATTTATAACCTATGTGTTATTGTAATGTATAAGCTATATTATTGCAAAGTTTCATTTCATCCGTTCAGTAGTTTTTGCGCAAAAGAGTAACAAACATCTATCCATCCATCCATCCATCCTCACAAATTTTCACGTTTATAATATTATATTATTGCGAAATTTCATTTCAATCCGTTCTGTAGTTTTTGCGTGAAAGAGTAACAAACATACATACATCCATCCATCCATCCATCCTCACAAACTTTCACGTTTATAATATTATATTATTGCAAAATTTCATTTCAATCCGTACAGTAGTTTTTGCGTGAAAGAGTAACAAACATCCATACATCCATCCATCCATCCATCCTCACAAACTTTCACGTTTATAATATTATAGCTTTATATAAGTAGTATAATATTATTGCAAAGTTTCATTTAATTCCGTTCAGTAGTTTTTGCGTGAAAGAGTCAGACATCTATCCATCCATCCTCACAAACTTTCACGTTTATAATATTAGTAGGATTATATTCGAAGTAGAATATTATTATTTTTTTCACCGTCGATTGATAAATAATTAAGCGGGGAGTTTTAAGGTTGAAAGGTTGAAGAAGGCATGGGTGTTAATTTTGACCCGGTAGTTCTACGGTAGGACTACCGGGATTTTTTCCCAGTAGTTCTACTAGTAGAACTAATAGTAGAACTTTCGGGAACGACCCTTTTTTCAGGGGTATTCAAACTTTTATATTCTTAAACAGTTAACTTGTTACATATGTACAATGTACGTAAATGTATGTATCTTATTTTATTTACAGATATTTATAACCACTTATAGCTCAGTGCTCTCTTGACCATTGGCGGTCAACCACAGAAATACCGACGACAGTACAATACGGCAACCACAAATCTCACAAGACGGGACATGTCGTAGAGTTACTCCTAACCTAGACTTCTCCTTACATTGTACTAATAACGCCAATATTATGATAAATAAATATTTTGGGACATCTTACACACGGCCTCTGACCCCAAACCAAGCGAAGCTTGTGAAATGGCTGCCAGAGACTGATATACTACATATCATCATCATTTTAGCCATAGGACGTCCACTGCTGGACATAGGCCTCCCTAATAATTTCCAAAAAGACCGGTTAATAGCGGTTTGCCTCCAGCGCGATCCTGCGGTCCTAATAACGTCATCCGTCCACCTTGTGGGTGGACGTCCTACGCTGCGCTTGCCGGTACGTGGTCTCCACTCGAGATTTTTTCGACCCCATCGGTCATCAGTTCTCCGCGCTATGTGCCCTGCCCATTGCCACTTCAACTTGCCAATCCGCTGGGCTATGTCGGTAACCTTGGTTCTTCTACGGATCTCCTCATTCGTGATTCGATCTCGCAGAGAAACTCCGAGCATAGCCCTCTCCATGGCTCTACATACTACATATACTTATTTTTAAATACATACTTATATAGATAGTAACTAAATAACACCCAGACACAGAGAAAACACTTATGTGTATTACATAAATATTTGCTCTGGGTGGGGATCGAACCCACGCCTCTTTGATCCAGATGTTAGGGTCACTAACCCCTGAGCCACCGAGGCAGTCAAAGTCACCGTCGTCTGTGCCGCCGTCAGTGAGCGCGCATGCAAACCGCCGTGGTTGCGGTTGACCGCAGCCCGCGCGAGCGGTAGCCAAACAACCGCACACACCGCGGGCGCCGAGAGATCTGCTTTATTTTGTTAGATATAATGTATAGCTGCATTCTACAGACGCTGCGGGCCTGCAACCGCTACGTGAGTCCTTAGCATCTCTAATAACAAATGAAGGTTGAAGAAATTAAATAAAAAAATCACTTGATGCACTGAGATAAGTTGGACCTAGCGAGGAGCTAACATCGCACAGAACGGTGTTCATAATCACAATTACACGTAATACACATAATGACACAGTACTCACAATTATTAGTCAAGAGCGTAACAAATTACTTATTTGTATTTACCAACATACCTATATCCCTGCATTCCGCGATGTATGTTTAGTAAACATGTAGGTTTACTTAGGTACATTAAGATTACAATACTTACATAATTCAAATTTATTTATAATTTTTATTTTTCAATTGAATATATTCGATGAGAGAATGGCAGAAAACACCTCATGCAAAACGCTATTACAGGACATATCGCTTCCACATCAGATAAGAATAAAAAGTGTGTAGTGCGCCGGGTATAGTAATTATAATTATTATCTTTCTGACAAAACCGACTTCCATCGTGTAAAAAATTCTCATAGTTTGGTCGAATTGTATTAATTTTTTTCATTATTGTTTATTTATCTCATAGGTACGGGACCGGGATTTGAACCCACCTCACGATTGTAAGGCGGTTCAAATCCCGGTCCCGTGCCTATGAGTTCTTTGGAATTTATGTACAGAATTTCACACCACTGGCTTTTCGGCGAAGGAAAACATCGTGAGGCAACCTGCATATGTCCATAGAAGAAATTCGATGGCGTATGTGAATCCATCAACCAGCACTGGGTCAGCGTGGTGGATATGGCCCAATCACCCTTCGTGGGTAGGCCTACGTCCTGCAGTGGACTATTAAAAAGGCTGATACAGTATAGTACAGTTGATTTTATCAATAACGGCTCAGGCGATTTCGAAAAAAACAAACAGGACCTTTACCCTATTGAACTAAAAAATATTTTTTGATTTAGTTCACAATTGGCGATAATATCGGTGAAAATACACAAAAAAAACATGTAAACGATCATAGGACCTCCTTTCTTTTGGAAGTCGGTTAAAAAGAAAGCCTCTCTCAATAACTCTATGGCGGCATTCGATACTGTTGTGACTCCAGCGATATGGAAACGTCCACATTCCTACAGATCAAGATCCAACTTGAACTTAATGCCGCAGTAGCTTGGTAGGAGAACGTTCACCTTCCTAGCGTGGGGCTTGGGTTCAATTCCGGTCCCGTAAAAAAGAGATCTTCGAATTTTTTGTGTGGAATTTCACATCACTGATTTTTCTTTACTGAATTGTATTATTATAAAATGTACTGCCATGTTTTTAATTATTTGCAATCGACTCCAAAAAATTGAGTTTTTTTATATAAACTGTTTTAAGGGTTCCGTACCTCAAACGGAAAAAAACGGAACCCATATAGGATCACTTTGTTGTCCGTCTGTCCGTCTGTCTGTCTGTGTGTATGTCAAGACTCTTTACCTCGGGAACGCGTCAAGATATCGAGTTGAAATTTAAACTAAATACGTATATATTCTATGATTTCTTGCAGTTGTGTTAAAGAAAAACTTCTCAGTTATCGTTTGAAAAAGTTAGAGCCGTTAATGTCGTAAAAAACCGCATATTTTGCACCCCCATATATCAAAACCTACAGGGTACTTCCCGTTGACGCAGAACTATGAAATTTGGCGAGAAGCATTGTCACAGAGTACACATATAAGAATAAAACTGAATATTTTTATTTCAATCACAAAAAAATAGGCCCTCAAAATTCACAAAATATGGGTTCAAAATTTCAAGTGAGTAAATCTTATCATGTAAGGTTGATACCTTACATGATAAGATTTAGATGTGCTAAAACAGGTTTTTAATTATTTTAACAACGTGTTTGCACGGAACTCTTGATGTGAAAGCCTGACTCGCACTTGTCCGATTTGTTTTGTATTTATCTACTCGTATGTGAAGAAATTATTCCGCTAATTTAATTAATGATTTGTTTATTATATTGCATTTCTTCAGAGGTTTACCATTAAAATTTTACCTTTTGAAACCAGTTGAGTGTTTTTTGGAAATCTTAAAAGGGTAAACAATTATTTGAATATTTTATGTAGATTCCAAAGATTGAAGTTATTTGTGCCTTTTTGGGTGGAAAACAATTATTTTCAAAATTTATATATATTTTATATCTTTTTAATAGTCAGATGCAAAGAAACGAAAATAAATTCCTTTCAAAGCAAAATTGTTTAGCTTTTTAATTTCCAATTTCTAAGTATTAATATACTCATGTTCTAGAAAACCGGCGCTGTTCAAAGGAATACGTTCTTTTACTAGTTCTGTAAAGAATTTAGTTCTTGGAATACTCGATGAAGCTTTTCGATGTGCAAGTGATGATATTTCGTCGTACTCAGTAAACTACTGACTAATTGGTTGGCTGTTCATATCCATTCGAGCATATTCATTGCTTTTTAGGGTTCCGTACCTCAAACGGAAAAAACGGAACCCTTATAGGATA
The DNA here is from genome assembly GCA_949316475.1 of Hypomecis punctinalis. Lineage (NCBI taxonomy): Eukaryota > Metazoa > Arthropoda > Insecta > Lepidoptera > Geometridae > Hypomecis > Hypomecis punctinalis. Next base: position 7,188,915 of record OX438820.1, on the reverse strand, counting down.
ACTTTGTTATCCGTCTGTCCGTCAGTCCGTCTGTGTGTATGTCAAGAGTCTTTATCTCGGGAACGCGTAAAGATATCGAGTTGAAATTTAAACTGTATACGTATATCTATGGTCTCTTGCAGTTGTGTAAAAAAAAAAACTTCTCAGTTATCGTTTAAAAAAGTTAGAGCCGTTTATGTCGTAAAAAACAGCATATTTCGCACTCACAAAAATCAAAACCTACAGAGTACTTTCTGTTGACATAGAACTATGAAATTTGGCGAGAAGCATTGTCTCAGATTACACATATTATAGGAATAAATCTGAAAACTGTACATTTTCATTTAAGTAACAAAAAAATAGGGCCTCAAAATTCACAAAATATGGGTTCAAAAATTCAAACTGAGTAAATCGTATCATGTAAGGTATCATATAAAAGAACTTCATTAGAACATGCTAAAACAGGTTTTTAATTATTTTAACAATGTTTAATTTTCGATGTATGACGAGAAATAAAAAAAACTTTTTGTCGATCGTTATAGTATAGAGATTTTGACAACTTACTTCCCAATATTGCGAAATTTTCTGGATTTGTACGGAACCCTCGATGTGCGAGCCTGACTCGCATTTGTCCGGTTTTTTAACAGAATCTAGTACTTAACATATTTATGCAACTTGCTGAGATAGTTAAGTGAATTAGCGAGTTGGAATAGCAGTGAGTAGGGCACATACCACGTAGACTCGATGGCTGACGGGTGGCTGATATGATGCACTCATATGCAATAAACTATTACTGATTCCGATTCATGTATCTCTATAACGTCATTGTATGTACATATTGTAATTTTTAGGGTTCTGTACCTCAAAAGGAAAAAACGGAACCCTTATAGGATCACTTTGTTGTCCGTCGGTTCGTCGGTCCGTCTGTCTGTCCGTCTGTGTCTCAAGACCTTCCATCTCTAGGACGCGTAAATATATCGAGTTGAAATTAAAATCTTATACGCAGATATATAGCCTCTTGCAGCTGTAAAAACATCAAACTTCTTGGTTATAGTAAAGATGCAGTGACAGAGAAAGATGTCACAAAAATATATGAGTGCACTACTTGACATCGACATTCGCTTGTGCGAATAACGCTAGTTCGACAAAACCGAACTGCGACACACCATAGTTCGCTCGCACGCTCAGTCGATACACTGAAGCTCGATATCACTCTAGCGCGACACTGAAGATATAAATAAGATAATTTAAGCGTTACGATGTAACAAACAAACTTAACTATTATCTGCCAAACTAAACATAAAAATTATTGATAAACATATATTTCGACACTCACAAAGGAATCAAAATGAGTAATTCTCATTGATGTGAACAATAAAATTTGGCATGGAGCATCGTCATAAATCTATAGGAATAAATCTGAAAGTGCACATTTTTATTTAAGTAATTCACGAAACTATAGGACCTAAATTCAAGATTCAAAATTTTAATGGGAGTAAATCGTATCATGGGGTATCATATGAAAGAACTTTTCTGGCAGAAGCTAAAACAGGTATTTAACTATTACTACGACATTCAGATATTAGATGAGAAAGAATGAGAAAAAAAAACATACTTTATTTTCCCCATTTTGTACGTTTTAAATAACAACTAACGCCATTGCGTAAGAATTCGAACCCAGCCCGGGTAGCACGGCAAGGGGAAAAAAACTATTTATCCACTTTTAATGTTAACTGTCATTGTCAATCCATACATTTTTCCTCTTCCAGGGGATATAATGGTGGAAAGACTATTTGTCCCTATGCCATGCTTCCCATGTTGCTGCACCCTAAGATTACTAAGTAAACTTATTTCTCTGTTTATTTCGATTTTTAAATATTTGCACGGAACCCTCGGTGAGTTAGCCTGACTCGCACTTGTCCGGTTTTATTAGTTACTGTATCTCTACCAGATTCATTATCAATTACATCAGAATAAAACCTATTTAACTCGCAATTTTATTTTCAAGAACCATCTACATTACACACAAAAATTTTTATCCGTTTCTAAAGACCCTAAAATTATAATATGTAATAATACATTGGTACTAAGTACTTAAGTCACTTCGCCAAAAAGTATGAAGACAAAGCATTTAAAACTAGCAGTCGCTTTGTCATGTCGAAAGTTTTCGACCAGTGTGTGTTGCAAGTGATGACTTATGGCACAGAAACGTGGTCTCTCGCTATGGGCCTTATTAGTAAGCTCCAAGTAGCCCAACGAGCTATGGAGAGGGCTATACTCGGAGTCTCTCTGGGAGATCGAATCAGGAATGAGGAGATCCGTAGAAGAACCAAACCGACAAAGCCCAGCGGATTGGCAAGTTGAAATGGCAATGAGCTGGGAACATAGCTCGAAGGACTGTTGACCGATGGGGTCGAAAAGTTTTCGAGCGGAGACCACGTACCAGCAAGCGTAGCATAGGATGCCCACCCACAAGGTGAACGGATCATTAAGACCGCAGGATCGCGCTGGATGCAAGTCGCTACCGGTCTTATTGGAGATATGTAGGGGAGGCCTATGTCCAGCAGTGAACGTCCTATGGCTGAAACGAACGAGTCGGCTAGTAGATAATCCACCAAAGTGAAAAAAGTATTATCAAAAACTAAAAACTTTTTTTACATTTCAAGTGCTATTGGTAATCGAGAGTTCCCTGAATATAAGCGCGGCAAACTCCGTCCAAGTTCACCGAAATTTTGTACACGTTAATAACGCGGTGGTGATTTACGAAATTTTAGGCTATCAGTTAATAAATTTACTTATAGTGACTTTCACTTAACTTACAAATACCAGTTGGAGGCTTTGGAGTCCATTGAAAGGCGAGCCAGGAGGCTGATAGGCAACGAAACCTTGACTGAGTCGAAGCTGTAAAGTCTCGAGCATCGACGTAGGGTGGCGTGTCTGTCAGCCTACTATCGGATACACTTCGGTGAGTGCGCCCAGGAGTTGCACAATCTAGTCCCACCTGCCCCTTTCTTCTATCGTACGGCTAGACAGACGCGATCAAAGCGCCACCTGGTGGACATCCCACGCGTTAGAACCAAGCGTTTTGAGTCCACATTCCTCATACGAACTGCCAGAATGTGGAACGCTTTGCCTGAGTCTGTCTTACCGTTACAGTACAATGTAGGTGTCTTCAAATCTCGAGTAAATAGGTATCTTATAGGTAAGCGTGCTACATCCAAGACCGATATCTGCTTAACATCAAGCAGTGTGTAGTCAAACGCAAACCTATTTGAAATAAAAAAAATAAAATTTTCAGTAGATAACCGAGTCTCTATCGTCGCCATCGTTTAGATTAGAGATACGAAAAACTACCATATTTATTTTTAGAGACATGAAAGTACTATATTGAGATTTTTGCATAATGATTACCTATTTCTAATTACCATAACATTTTATAACAATATATAATGTAGATAACTGTGTCTCTATTGTTGTTATCGATTAGATTAAAAATATGAAAAACCACCTCATTTATTTTTAGAGACATGAAAGTACTAGATTTAGACTTTTTGCATAATGATTACCTATTTCTAATTACCATAACATTGTATAACAATACATAGTGTAGATAACTGTGTCTCTATTGTTGTTATCGATTAGATTAAAAATATGAAAAACCGCCATATCTATTTTTAGAGACATGAAAGTACTAGATTGAGATTTTCTGCATAATGATCCGAGTCTGCGCAGACCGCCCACGTCACGGTCTGACGTCCTGACGTCTCCACTTATAGAACCTAAGTTTATTTTTATTTATATTTGTAGTATAATTCTTGTTATTCATGGCATTTTGCGCCCCGGCCGGGCCAAATGCAGTTTCCCAATACGTTAATGTGTCGCAGGGGGACATGATTCAGTGCCTAGAGTGTTCCCAAGTGCGATTTTTTAAAGGACAGAAAGGCCTCAAAATTCACCGTACGCGGTGCCATAAAAATAGCCAAATTACACTTTCGGCCCCTATTGCAGGCTCTGATGGAGCCAGCAGCAGTCCCGTGAGCGCTGCTGCTCCTTCCAAACCGCTTTGGGAGGTTCTTAGCTCACTCAAAAGTTCTCTACCTGTTTTAAAACGCATCCCGCGTGGTGCACGTTTTTCGGTTGCGCAGTGTTTATCTGCTGCTATTCGGAATGTTATTTCTAAAAATTCTTTAGTCGCCTGGGAACACCTCTTGACTTTTCCCTACGTTGTGCTTTACGTACATTCGGACCCAACAAACAAAAAATCCCTTACCACTAGGGTAAAGGAAAATTGCGTAAAGTACAGCGCATTGGAAGAGAACTCTTTAGATTTTGAAAGCATTATTCCGCCAACAAGGCAGAATAAACCAAATTCTAAAAAAACAGACGATTCGGTTACCATTAAAATAGTAGAGAGCAAAATTAGTGATGGCGATATCAAAGGCGCCGCACGAGTCCTGTTCTCCAGCGACACTATTGCCCCCCACACACCCGATACGGTCCAGTCACTCCGTGACAAGCATCCGCCGGCAGCATGTCTCCACCTGCCTGAGCCACCACACCCTGATGACGTTGTCATTGAAGTGTCAGCTCAGGAGATTGCAGCGGCCGTTTCTTCTTTTCGGAGCGGCTCAGCCGGAGGCCTAGATGGTCTCTCGCCTCAACATCTAAAAGATCTTCTATCTTTTAGCTCTGGTGAGGTGGCTGAGTCTCTCTTGAGAGAATTAACGGGTTTGGCAAATCTCATGTTATCTGGGCAGGTCAATGATGACGTTATCGAAGTCTTGTATGGCGCTAACCTATGCGCACTTGTCAAAAAAGATGGTGGCATCAGACCTATTGCTGTTGGCACCACATATCGTCGTCTCGCAGCCAAAGCCGGTTGTGGAAAAAAGGTTGCTGTTTTGAGTAGCCTTTTTCAACCAATACAGCTTGGCTTTGGTTCGCGGGGTGGATGTGAGGCTGCTGTTCATTCGCTTCGTACTTTTCTCGGTCAAAATTGTGGAGAGGTGTTGCTTAAGGTGGATGTCAAAAATGCTTTCAATTCGGTTAATCGAGACGCCTTGTTGGCACAGGTCAAAGACAAAATTCCCGATCTTTTCAATTTTCTTTGGCAATGCTACGGCAAACCCACTAAATTAATTTACAAAAATGATGTTTTGCTATCTTCCGTTGGCTGTCAACAAGGTGACCCTCTCGGACCAGCCATTTTCAGCCTGGCCATTCATCCAATTGTTCAACGTCTCCAATCTAAACTCAACGTTTGGTATCTGGATGACGGGACTTTGGGTGGCGATGCGAGCACAGTCCTACGTGATTTGGAAATTCTTATTGACGAGTTTCGTCAAATTGGTTTGGAGCTAAATTTTTCGAAATGCGAACTTTTCGTTTGCGACTCATGTCCGGATAAAGATTTGATACTTAACAAATTTAATGATTTGGCACCTAACATCAAATCGGTAGACAAGTGTTCTCTTCGCCTTCTAGGTTCGCCGATATTAGATGAGTCTTTTCCGCCTTTCGTTCAAGAAAAAATTCAAAACTTTTTGAGTGCCTCTGATAGGCTACTCAAAATTAACGCCCACATGGCTTTTACCATTATAAGATGTTGTCTGTTTGTTCCAAAATTTATGTACGCTTTACGATGTAGTCCATTGTGGAAACACAATGAGCTCCTTTTGAGCTTAGACGATGTTGTAAAGCAGTCCCTAGTATCGGTTTTGAATATTGACATGAGTGAAAGGGCGTGGCTACAAGCCTCCTTGCCTGTTAGGCTTGGAGGGTTAGGGGTCCGCCAAATTTCAAGTGTTGCTTTACCAGCTTTCTTGTCCTCCATTCATAGTACTCAGAACTTGATTGAAAAAATCCTCGCACCTTCTTTAGGCCATTCTGGCGTAGATGTAGCTCATTTGAATGAGGCAACGAATGCTTGGAGGGTCGCTTGCCCAAATACCGAGCTTCCAAAGACTTTATCGTCGCAGAGACTGTGAGATCGGCCGATCTGCGAACTAGCACGGAAATCTCTTCTAGACACGTGTCCTAGCGTCGCGGATCGCGCTCGTATCCTTGCAGTCTCTGTATGGGAGTCCGGTCTTTGGTTGCAAGCATTGCCCTCTTTCAATACTGGTAACCTTTTAGACCCAACTGCATTTCGTCTAGCTGTCAGCTTACGCTTGGGTGCAAGGTGTTGTGAAGCCCATCGCTGTCAGTGTGGTACTGCAGTTGACCAGCTCGGTCACCACGGTCTATCTTGCTCAAGAAGCGCTGGTCGGATTGGACGCCACGCCAGCCTTAACGATGTCATACGCAGGGCTTTTGTCACCGCCAATATCGCAGCCGTACTCGAACCGAGTGGGTTGGCGCGTGGTGATGGCAAAAGGCCTGACGGCATGACGCTGGTCCCATGGAAGTGTGGACGGCCCTTAGTATGGGACGCAACTTGCGTCGATACTTTGGCACCGTCACATCTTCCTGAGACTCAGAGTAGGGCTGGAGCGGCGGCCAATTCGGCTGAGCAGCACAAGCGGCGCAAATATGCTAACCTCGGCAGTGGTTACATATTTGAGCCATTTGGAGTTGAGACTTTGGGTCCGTGGGGGCCGGGAGCTCATCTCGTTTTCAAAAGTCTTTCTGAGCGTCTGGTGGACGCGACGCGTGACCAAAATGCTGGTGTTTATTTGGCTCAACGTATAAGCATTGCCATTCAGCGTGGCAATGCTGCCAGCATGCTGGGCACGCTGCCAACTGGCAGTGGGCTTGAGCACTTGGATTATCTTTAGACTTTCAAGGGTCTGTGGATGATCCAATTGCTTTCTATGTAGTAGTAATGTAGTATTGTCATTATATTAAAAAAAAAAAAAGTTTTTCATAATGATTACCTTTACCTATTCCTAATTACCATAACATTTTATAACAATACATAATGTAGATAACTGCGTATCTTTTGTTGTTATCGATTAGATTAAAAATATGAAAAACCACCTTATTTAGTTTTAGAGACATGAAAGTACTAGATTGATATTTATCACTAAGGGATTACTTATTCCTAATTACCATAATAAATGTTATGGTACAATACATAGTATTACAGTCAGGTCAAGATCAAAAAAGTATAAAGTCCAAGCTTTAAAAACTAACTTCAAAGTGCTAGGTAATCGAGATTTCCCCCAAATTATTACCCCCACCTAATTACCCCGAACATAACCGCGGCAAACTCCGTCCAAGTTCACCGAAATCCTGATCGCGTCGATACGGGAGCGGTAATTTGTGAAATTACTCTTTTCCTGTGCGCTGCGTGTTACGTGACCTTTTTGTTTGTCACTGTGCTCTGTGGTTTTCTCGTATTTAGGCTTACACCCACTAGTGCCGACAAAAATTGCTTTTTAAGGATCCAATCGTGCTGTTTTGTCAACTTAGTTGTTACTATTACTTACCTCCAAGCTTCGAAAGTGGTTTCTCTTTTGATTTTCTAGAGTTTTAGATGGTTCTCTATAAATGAAGATCTGAATAGAGCCCTTAGGAAAACCTTTCAACATTGAGTTACCAACAAAAAGTGCTTTTGAGATCTATCTTAATTATTTTTTAAAGAAAAGAGTCTTCTTCCTAAAGTATCTATATCATAAAAACAAAAAAAAATGCCAAGTCAATGGTATCAGAGTTGATTTTGATTTGGCCGTCAGCTCATTTGAAAGACGCTGAAATATTTTACAATATTCTCAGAACTACGATAATAAGTAGCTTTAATAACGTTATTATTGCTCCTATATACCTAATACTGGACATAGGCGTATTTTATAAAATTCACGCTGGTTATTTAGGTACTATTGCATCTGAGATAGAATTACTGTTGGGCATCCGACTCCGACAATTCATTCCATTTCTCGCGTTCTGTAGCCAAATTCTGCCAACCTTTCTGGAAAGTGTCAATTCGTCGAACTAGCGAATAAAATAAAAGTTTTTTTTTACCTGAAAGTGTTTGAATTTAAAGTATTAATGTCTAGAGTATTTTAGAGACTTACAAATAATTTTTCAGCAATCTCATTTTTGGGAATCGCAGTAAAAATATTTCTTTAAATAAACGAAAGCGAAATAGGGTTAAGTGGATACACTAACGAGCTATAGAGAAGCTATACACGAAGTTTCTGTTCAAGATTGATTCAGCTATAAAGCGATCTCTAGTTAGACGAGCCAAAGTTTCCGTAATAGTCTGGCGTATTAGCTCGTTGAAGTGGCATTAGTGCATAACGTGCATAAAAAGCATACAGGATTAATCAATCATAGGCTAGTGTTCTAAGTCTGCGTGATTTATCTTCGACTACAACGCCGCTTACCATCCGACACATGGTGGTCAAGCACGGTCATATTCGCGTTAAAAAATTGGCATCGCAAACTTCTAGCAAACCGAGGATCACAAAACTTAGTGTCACTTGTCCATTGTCTTTTTTTAATGACAAGTGCCTTCATTAACTCATTTACGACTTAACATACCTAATGTGAGACTTGAAATAACTGCGTTTACCTCTCATTTATAACTCTTTACTGAATGGAATTGTATTCTTAGCGACTGTGTTAACTTGCAAGAAGACATCAATAGAGTGTATGAATAGAGCGTGAGGAACAAGATGTATTTTAATTTCAGTAAATGTAATGTAATGACATTCGATCGAAAAAGAGATCCCATTCATTTTGATTATAAGTTAGACATTGCGACCATACATCGAGCAAATGTCGTGAAAGACCTGGGAGTGACGTTTGACCGCGGCTTGACTTTCCACGAGCACGTGTCTGATCTCGCGATAGAGGCGTACCGGCGACTCGGGTTTGTACTTCGAAATGCAAAGGATTTTGAAAACCCGGAAGTCATGAAAACCCTTTATAGCGCATTAGTTAGAAGCAAGCTGGAGTCGGGTGCATGTGTCTGGAATCCTCATCACGTCACGTATACGCGATTGCTGGAGAAAGTCCAAAAAGCTTTCTTAAGGGCACTGTACAAAAAGCGATATGGATACTATCCTTTCCTGTACGCGACTAAGTTTTTGCTAGGCCACCTCGGCTATAACTCATTAGAAGTGAGGAGAACACTAGAGCAGCTCACTATATGCGTCAAGGTGCTCAGAGGAGCAGTAGACTCTATTGAGCTACATGACATACTGTGTGTACTGTTTGTGCCGGATAAACCCGGGGTCCCGCTGAATAGGAGAGGCCGGTTGCCGAAGTTGTTTTACGTAGAACAATGCCGCACTAGGGCTCGCATAATGTCGCCGTTAGTTCGCGCTCGCAACCACTTCAACGCGCTCTTGACCTCCAATACTGATTTTGACATATTTTTTGATAATTGGAAAACTGTTATATCTGTTCTTATGACCTATTGTGAAAACCTCACCGACCAGTGGGACAAAAGTAATAGTAATAAAAGCTCGATTGACATTGTAGAAATTAATGATGTAACTATAGTTTGATTATTGAAGTTTGACATTTTATTTACCATTTATTTTGACATTTTATAATTTTATTTGGCATGTATTGTTGCTATTATTAATTTTATTTTCTATTGACTTCTCAATTAATTTGATGACTTATGTTTTAATTGTACCTATTTGTTTTTTATAAATCTGATCTAGTTAATGTGAGATGAATGTAAATGTTTGAAAAATCGTTTTTATCTCAATAAAATAATTTAATTTAATTTAATTTGACTTACCTTATTATAAATTTTGTAGAGAGTTGAAAAAGTGTTTAGCGAGCAATAGTTTTTATTCATTAAAAGAGTTTTTAAACAACGCATCTTGCCGCCTACATATTTATCATGACAAATATTAAAAATTGATTATTTAGTTGTAGTTTTCAAATTGGCGTCATATTATTAATTGTAAATTTGAACAAATGTGTATATTTGCATACCTTGTATTAGGTTGTTATTGGTAGATGATGTAAAAAAAATAATTTATTGCAACAAACTTAAATAACATTGGAGAACGTACTATTTACAGCTATCTACATAATTAAAAATAAACTTATACAAATATCACTAAAACTAATATATATACAAAACTAAATTTATAACATATAAAACTTAATCTAAAAGCCCCTTTGAAGTAGATGATGTTATATTTAAGACCTTTATTGTTACCCGTTAACTTGCAAATAAAGAATTGAATTGAAATTGAAATATAACTACCTACACTACAACACTACTTACATAGGCTAAAACTACATAGGTATATACTGCTTGAAAATCAATTGAATCATACACAAACTGAACGACCGACTGACGAATTGAAGGTCTGAAGATAATTGTCTATAGATAGATAGATAGATAGATAATAATTTATTTTCAATAGGGATAATTACATACATTCGTATACAAAAATATACAAAGAGCAACACCCTACGAATCGTCAAAATAACCATTGAATTGAATTATTCGCCATGATATTACAATAAATTAATTAAAATTCCGAATTCCGAATTATATCCCACAAGATAAGATAAGATAACTTTATTGATATTAATAGAACCTAATAATTATTACAAACAATATTGCATAATATTGATTCATTAACAAGCTCGTCATGTGTAACATTTTTACTAATAATGAGTAGATACAGAAATGCAGTGTTATCTTAAAAAATATTTTCACAAAAAAGAATAATAATATGAAATTCATTGACAAAATACGCATTATGTTAATAATTACGTGGGTTGATCAGTAAGTACCCGTGTTCGAAATGAAAACACATTTATTTATTTTTTTAATTTATTCTATTTTTCAACGTAGTCTCTTGCGAGGCTTATGAACTTTTCCCAACGTTTCTTCCATTTTTTTAACCCCTCCAAAAAATAAGATTTCTTAAACTCTGCAAAATACGCTTCTGTTTTGGCTATAACCTCTTCATTTGAGTAGAATCTTTTTCCTCCGAGCCAGGTTTTCATGTTGGGGAATAGGAAAAAGTCACACGGAGCTAAATCAGGCGAGTAAGGGGAATGTGGAAGCAATTCGTAGCGCAAGTCTTGCAATTCAGCCGCCACGATGTGAGATGAGTGCGCCGATGCATTGTCGTGGTGAAAGATCACCTTTTTTTGGACAAATGGGGCCGTGTCTCGTTCAATTTCTCATCGATTCTTTCGAATAACTCACTGTAGTACTGCCCTGTAATTGTTTTCCCTTTCTGGAAATAATCGATTAGAATTATTCCTTTAGAATCCCAAAATATCGTAGCCATAACTTTTCCGACTGAGGGAACGGTCTTAGCCTTCTTTGGAACAGATTCACCCCGAAAAATCCATTGCTTAGATTGTCTTTTCGTCTCTGGCGTGTAGTAATGAATCCAGGTTTCATCGACGGTCACGACTCGACGAAGAAACTCCTGCGGGTTTTGATTAAAACGGTCCAAACACTGCTTTGACATCGTTACTCGTACCCGTTTGTTGTCCGGTGTTAGCAATCGCGGCACCCATCGCGCCGACACCTTTCTCACACCAATTTTATCGTTTATAATTTTTATTATTGTGCCGTATGAGACGCCTACTTCTTCAGCTACTTCGCGGACTTTCGTTCGGCGATCAGCGAGAATGATATCGTGGACTTTTTTGACGAGTTCGTCAGTAACCACGTCTGACGGACGTCCTGGCCGATCCTCGTCAAAAACAGACGTACGACCACGTTTAAATTCATTGAACCAATATCTCATGGTTGTCATAGATTATGAAGAGTCCCCATAGACAGCATCCAACTTCGCTTTTATTTGTTCGCAAGTTTTTCAGCCCAAAAATAAGAAACGAATTACGGATCGGTATTATTCCTTTTCCATTTTGCTTAGAAACACAAGCCACCATAAACACAAACAGCTCTCATAAAAAACCTAGCCAATGAAATAATCTCAAATTAAGCAAGATGACATGTTAAAGACTATAAAACAAGATGGTAACGTCAATTTTACTTATCAATGCCATCTATTGTCAAACACGGGTACTTACTGATCAACCCAGGTATGTAAATCAAATAATTCAAAAAAAAAATAGACTAAAAAAAAAAGTAGTTAGTAAAAAAAAAATCGCAGTAAAGGGTCGTTCGCTTCGTCAAAATTTAATTTCAAGGTGGACTGACTAAAATTTTAAACACACTAAACGTGTCCATGTGTGTCCCGTAATAATACAGTTGCTGTAATGATGTCGATGATATTTCAGAATATTCATCAATGGCAACAAAAAAACAAACGGGCTGCACTCCGGGAGTGCCGACAGAAGTAAAAACTTGCTCTCTCTGTCTTACGAATTTTCAATCAGGTCACGTGACCTGATGCGAGTTTAACATTTTTGTCCATCCCAAAAACTGCACAACGCCGTATTTTTGAAGTAAAAACTTCTTTTTTACTTCAAAAATGCAGTAATTTTGTTTGACAATTTTTATTGTCCATATAGAGTATGTGCAAAATAAGAACGCCGTCTTTGATGAAGGGGGGATTCTTGACTAAAATTTCGGTGGGGTAAATATTTGAACAATTAATTTCAAATAGTAATTAGTGTTTAATAGTAATTAACCAGACGCACGAGGCGCGACGAACTGAGTTCGCACGACATACACTGGACCACCAACGCAGTAGATCGCGCAGTCTGGAAGGAGGGAAGGGATGCCTTTGCCCAGTAGTGGGACAATACAGGCTTAAAATAATTAGTATATAATAATAATTAGTGTTTAGTCTAGTATCAGTTACTCTTGTTTTTGTGTGTTCTATGGTACCTACTCAGATACTTTAAAAAACACAATAAGAGGGTATTGTGTCAGAAACATTTAATAAATGTTGATACACAACCGAATAAATCCCGAATAATCGCGCGCAGTGGGTAACATCAGCCCTTCAAAGGTCACCCCAAAACGGCGGGTAATCATGGATGTAGGCGACTTCGGTAACTTCGGCGGGTTTGCTCAATTAGTGGTACGTAATGTTTTGTTGCGGTCACGCGACTCTGTCTTCTGGAGGACTCATGTCCACTTTGCGGGCAAAACTTTGATTTGTTTTGTTTTGTCTTTGTTTTATTATTCCTGATGAAATGGCTAGATTTTTGGTGGACAAGCATTTCGACAGAAAATCTGAACCAAATATTCAAATCTGCCGGCCAGTATCAGATAAAAAGACTGAATGAACTGAAGAATGTCTGATGACAAGCAGATACTAAGTATGAATGAAAGTTTTCATCAAAAACATTTTGAAATAAAATGTGGCCAAGACGATTAGGTACAAAAATATCAGATCTCATGTATTACCAAGCTCCTTGATACACACCCTAACATCCCTTGCAATTAGCTTCACTTGGCTCGTCTTGGCGTGAGCGCTACCGTGCAACCAAATAAATTGAAAAGTATAACAATAGTAATTTATGTTTGGTTTGACCATGTTAAACGCAATCTCGATACACAAACCTGTCAAAAATAATCATTACTCACAACCATCTTTTTGTCACTTCTGGTTAGTCCCTCTCTCTTACTGTGCCATCTGTCTCAGACCTATGCCATTCGTGTTCGAGTTTCTGTGATTTCAATTACCTCATCGAGCCATTTTGCAGTTGGATGACCAATGGTCCTCTTACCTTGCGGCCATCATTCTACAACAGCCTTACTCCATATATATTTATATATAAAGACGACCTCAAAACTTTCACTAAACAAACATACCAAAAATTATTACTACGCCGAACGGCAATGCTTAATCAATCGCCCTTTACGAGTCACAGTTAAATTTGAACTGGGAGACAAAGCCAGAATAGTAATTTTGAATTTCCCGTTATTCCCGTGAATGTTCCGCTGAAAACTATGCACGTTGGCGCTACCTCTTTATTGACTTCACTGCCGGGAGTCATCATAGTGGAAATTTATTCCAGCTGCCAATGTGTTAATTTTGAATCTCGTTTAACTAACTACCCTTGCCGTTTTACCTACATAGTTATTTATTACCTATGAAAACAGAAGAAGAATATGTTTGATCACCTTGTACGACATGAAAATCTAAAGTAAAATATAACGTAAGGAAAAGTAGAACGAAAAAGAGGAAGGGAAGCAGTGGTGGCCTAGAGGTATTGACACTCGCCTTGCAATCGTGAGGTCGTGGGTTCAAATCCTGGTCCCGTACCAATGAGTTCTTTGAAATTTATGTACGAAATTTAACACTACTGGCTTTTCGGTGAAGGAAAACATCGTGAGGCAACCTGCATGCGTCCGTAGAAGAAATTCGATGGCGTCATGTGAATCCACCAACCCGCACTGGGCCAGCGTGGTGGATATGGTCCAATCACCCCTTCGTGGGTAGGCCTACGTCCTACGACTATTAAAAAAGACTGGACAAGATGTCATGTCGTAAAGGGAGGTGAAGACACTGCCTATGGACCGCGAGACGTGGAAATTGTTACACCGACAAGAGCCACGCTCTTAAATTCTGAATGAAACTAAGCTGGCCACCTCTGCCTTCCTAGTCATAGGTGCGTATTCAAGCGAAAATCGAGGACTCAAACTAAAAAGCAGCAGCAAAAGGACTAAAAATAAAACATCAAGAAGATAAATTAGATGAGATCTGGATCTAAAAATACCACATGCTCAAATTGCACATCTTTATCATATTGGCCATAAATAGGGAGGTTTTTCACCAGTTCACCTAACTTAGTAGTGTCGTATGGAAGATCTATAGATAAGGGTATAAAATGTTCTTTTTTGTATAGGATCTGTTTCTTCGTCTAATGTGGATGTGTTGGTTGTTTTAAGAATCAGATCGAAGAAAAGTTTGCACTAGTTTTACTTAAATAGGTGGCCGGCGGCGTGCAAAAAACATTCCGAAGTGACTTATTCCGGTCTGCTCTAATACAGGCAAAAATAAATTTGTCTACTTACCGGCAAAATCTACACTGTGTCTCAGCTAACATCGGAAATTGCATGGTTTGCATCCTCGATAAACTGAATAGTAACCGAATTCATTCGAAGCTGGTATCCCCATGCCATCGCCCGTGGCTGCCGGTCGAATTCCTATTAGTCTAGTTATCATTAATATCAGCTGAAACTAAACTTCCAGTTATTGACAACTTTTAGCCGCTCTTTGACGTGCAATGTCTTCGACATTAAAATTGCAGTTTTAAAATAGACAACTTTTTGAAGTTTCCCTCTTTTTCAGTTTACCTTTTCTAGGTACATCCACATATTTTCTTAAGAATAGCCTTGTTTAGTACATGTTGTTGCATAAAATTTTATATTTTAATTATATGTATATGAAAGAATTAACTTTTTAGATTCAAATGTTACGACAAGAAGTCGTCGATTTTAAAAGCGTTTAAAAAAGTCGAAGACTTTTTTATGATGAACAACAACTTTAGAACAAAATAGAAATATGTATGTAATAATAAACCACGGATCGTTTCATACAAACCAGTAGACAAAACATAAGGCATGACTAATTACGTTTCTAATTTCAATCAATTTCTTGCTATTAGATATCATTAATCTAATCAATAATGAGACCGATCATACGCCACAAAAACCTTTTGTACTATTTACCGGTAATAAAAACAATAGACATTCCGACAAACCTTCAAAATCACACAAAAAACCAATTAAAACTTTTCTTGGACCTTATTTTGTAGACAGTAAAGATTAGAATTGAGAAAACAGGTCAGATAGAAATGAAAAACGTAAGCCAGTAGGATGTTGATACTAAACAAAAGATGCCATTAGATAACATCGCCTCACTTAATAAATCAATGTTAAAAATTATATTGATTCCAACAGCAAGCCACAGAGCAGAAAAATTAAATCCGTAGAATTTCGTTCTGTTTCTTTTAAAATGTTTTGTGATAGATAGTTTTCAGGCTGTGTCATAATTGATAGTGGGTCATAAATATAAAGATATTTAATTATAGCAGATAAAAAAGATATTGTTAGTGCCTTAGGTAGTAAGGTAGCAGAAAAGGTATCATTTGTAATGTGATAATAGGATGGTAGCACATTCTCACGGAAAGTTACAAGTAACAATCATCGTACGAGTTATTTTTGATAACTACCGATCAGTGATAGCAGTGTTTGATAAGAAATCTGGGATTGTAAGGAAGATCTTCTCTTTTGAAATATACATATTGAGTTGTTAGTGGTATTCATATCCCAAGTAGCAAAATAGATCTAATAACTGTCTTCAAGACTACATTTCAGCACTCCAATAACAATTTTATAGAGTACTACAACCCTGGATTTGGGCGCACTTATTGGAGTACAAGTTCTTGTTACGCTCCCGTAAAGAGCTAACAGGATGCTAATTAGTTTAATTACTGTCTTGCACGAATATTTTGAAGCACTAAAGTTCCTTTAATTGTCTTGTTGATGATTGCTACAGGTGTTAGTACTCCTGTTATTATCTTCTTCCAGTTCGTTTAAAGTGTAATTGTATTAATAATGTGCTAATAACGTTTTAAGTTATTTGTAAAAAAAAATACATGCTGGATACTGCAGACCAATTAGTTTTTGTTATTTTATTGGGTGTAGTGTTTCTATTAGGAAAGTAATTTTAGTTATTGTTTTATTTTAATGACATACACGTAGCTTACCTAGAATTAAGTGAGCATGCGATTAACACTTGGCAAATCTATTTTTACTGCAAAAGTATATCATCTTTGGGCTGATTTTTTAGCGCGCTTACAGAAATAGAATGTTAAGTCTATGGTAAAATTATGATCAAGCACTTGATTATTCTTATTTGATTATTCAATCGCCATGTTTAAAAAATGCTCTCTGTCATGACATTTATAAGAGTGTTAAAAGCAAAAACGCGCTACATTTACTCTTAGATAAGATTAATTCACCACCATGTTGAATCATATTAGAGTTCCCTATTGATAATTATGAAACGCTTGAAACGCTAAACAGAAAGCCAAACATTTTTTATTTAATTTGTTTTCGTTATTGTTATTTGTGGTGTTAAAAAAAAGAAAGAGATTTTCAGACGTGGTCGCCTAGTCATGTATCAATAATAATTCCTGTAAGGTGCTCTGAAAGCTTTGAATTTTAACACTGTCCAATGAATTATTATTCATTTTTATTACAATAAATGAATATAGTTATTTAAACATTTCAATACAATTCACTTATTATTATTCCTTTCATATTTACAAAATAGTCAAGTTCCTTGATGTGGGCTGTTTTTTGACTAAAAATGAATTGCGCCTACTTATACTTATAAATATGCAATGGCCTTGGATGCGTACACACTTTGTTTTATCTGCTAGCTGCAAAAGATGTGGATTATTTCTTTCTATTAACAATGTTCATTATAGACCTTTAGACTTCGTATGTTCTCATGAAAACATAGAGTTACTATTGAACTTTGAAATATTTTGGTGTCCCGACTGTTCTCTGTACAGTATGTATGACCATTACTGCTTGCCCTGTACTAATCCGAAAGGAAGTGATCGAGACAATCATTATGATAAACTTTTACTATGGGCCAACCCAGAATTTGAGGAAAAAATCAGCTGTTCCATGTAACATTGCAACTCGGAATCGACAAAATGTATGACACACCTGATTTTTTTTTATCGAAATCCGGGTTGGCCCTAAGTAAACATTTATTATAGGTACAGTTACTCTGAATCACCTCTTTTTGGCTTGTTATATCAGGCCTGGATAACTACTACATAATTTGAGAAATTTTTGGTACAAAAAAAACTACTTGGTAAAGCGTCATTAATTCTTGTATTTAAAATCACAGAAAGATCATTGTACGCTAAGTGATATATATTGTGTTTAATAACCCACATTTTAACTCTTTTTCGCAATCGTATGTTTTTTTCATAATCTAGTTTTTCGATATCTGATTCATATTCACTTTCATCACTATTATATCATCCGCACGCTCATCGTCACTTACATCAATGACATTTACGAGTATATCACTTTCGGAATGTACTGAACCCTCAGGTAAATTGTTAGTTTCTGCCTTTTCAAAACTTGCTTGAAAATGGCTTTTACGTTACTAATTCAGTGTGTATTTTATGCACAGTTATTTTATAAGCTCCACTTCTTTTGAAACGCTTCCATTTTTGTAAATCCATTGTAATCAATATAATGAAATTGTCTCAAATCGAGCGACATGAATAACTGATAAATATACTTCATAGTAATAGCCCAGCGCTTTAAATTATTATTTACTCTTATAAGTGTCTCTCTTAAGACCACATGACGCTTCATACTTACAATGATCTCAACTAATTCTATTATAAAATCTGTGAATCTTACACAATGTCTCTGTAAAACTAAATTGCTACGACATCGCTTCATACTTATAATGATCTTAACTAAGTCTGTTATAAAATCTGAGAATCTTACACAATGTCATTGTAAAACTAAATTGCTATATATTTGTAATGATCTCAGACAAGTACATTATAAATTATGGAAATCTAACACAATGCCATTATAAGACTATAATTTTCGTAGGACTATTGAAACTTCGTCAATGCAGTTATTAGATCATATATCTTGTAACTATCCTATAAAGTAGTGTACTAGTAAACTACAAGCCATTTATATGAGTGAATATGATCTTGAGAGCATAAATGCTTGGACAACGCTATTATTAGCATAAAAATTATGGAAGTCTTCAGGAAAACCTTTATAAGAGCTTTTTTAGTTTAATTTTACCTATTGTATTTTGTTATAAGATTCCCTTGCTAGTTGGGATCAGTTTTCTGTATTTTATCTGTATAGATTGCAAGTAGTACAAATAAAACAAGCACTGGATAAAGTTTGCGTTGTATAGTTTTTTAACCAACAAACCACCGGAGGAGGTAGGTATACAATTCGACGCGTATATTTTATATGTAAAACCACGCATAGCTTTTTTCGTAGTAGTCAGATTTCAATAATTATTTTTTTGTTGGAAAGAATATACTTCGAAATTGGTTCCATTTAAATTTAATGGAAATTGGCTGAGCTATTTTTGATAAATCAACAATATTGTGAAAAATGTAACATCGATCCGTGCAAAATATTCGCGAATTCTGTACACGGGTGAAGTCGGTCATGCTATTTATTGCCAAAAAATATTATGTAACTATTATACATATATAAAATAATGAATATTAAAATAATGTTCACAATTTAGTATTGTTTCAGTTAAAGTCAGCATAAAACCTATTTCTCAAACAGTTGACGAAAATGTATTATGAAGCGAATTTTTCGCATAAATTCAGGATTAGTCACAAATAAATGAATGAAATGTTATCCCAGAATACTTTTATTCATCCATCTATCAACCATATGACAATGAAAAATGAAAATGAAATTTATTGGCTTTAACAAACGTTTCTTATCAATAATATTAACACCAGTCATTAAATACTGCATAGGATATGCATAAATATAGATAGGACGTCCACTGCTGGACATAGGCCTATCCTATAGATTTCTAATAAGACCAGTTGGAAGTAGACCAGGATGGACTTCCATTCAGCGCAATCCTACGGACAATGTCATCTGTCCACCTAGTGGGACGTCTTTTGTTGTACTTGCTGGTATTTATTTACAAAAAAACACATCGTATATACTATCTAAGAGTTGCAAGTCTGTCCATTTTCGGAGGATTCATTTTGGAGAGTGTGCATCTGAGTTTCACGACCTTATCCTACCATCCTCTTTTTATTACAGGACAAGTAGGAGGACGCCACATTACCACCAATGCACTGTCGATTTCCTTCGATACGTACGAAGCAGTTTGACTCAACATTTCTGATTCGTACCGCCAGGGAATGGAAGAGTCTTCCAGCTTTCCTGTTTCCTAAGAGATATAATCTAAAGCTTTTCAAGATCAGAGTGAATAGGTATCTTCTAGGTCTGCGCGCTTCATTTTCGACTACATCGTCGCTTACCATTGGCGAGTTGGTGGTCAAGAGCGGACTAATTCGCGAAAAAAAAACATTCTCCGAACAGTACCGTAGAATGGGGTTACTTTAAATTGCGGGGCGACATTGATCGAAACTTCTTTTAGAAACTTAAGTGCAATTGAGAAAACGGAACGCACTAGCCCACATTTTTTTTTCGTGTTGGCAACACTGATCATCAGCCATCTTTCCCTTAGAAGCATAGGCGAGTGCGGCGGCTTGTTTTGCATAAAATAATTGAAAAGGTGAGTAACTACATATTAAATAATACTACATATTGTAATATCTTTTTTTAGCCTGCAAAGCTTTGTCCGTAACTAATTCGCTCTGTGTATAGGCATAATGCAATTTATATTCGGTTAGTTTTAACTTTAATTTGTGAACTATAAAAAAATATTGTGATTTTCTAACCTCAAAATTTGCTTGTGTTATTGGCAAAAAATTAACGCGGGGTGAATTTGATCAGCAGGCAGGGTGAGATTGATCGGTGATAAAAGTAACCCTACGTTTTAAAGTAATGGTGTGGTTAACTACTTTTGTCCGATTCTTATGATTCTTTACATATTATTATTAATCTATTGCTGCGTCAGAAACATCATGCCGCGAGATTACAAAAAAAAAACCCGGAACGAGAAGATATATAAACTACAGTGATGAATTATTAAATGAAGCTTTGTCAAGAGTAGTGACAGGAGCTATATCTTTACGGGCTGCATCCAGAGGATAAGATATTTCCCTTTGGAACTCTGAACAGTAAATAAAAAGGAAACTGTGATAATAATTTCATTTCTTCCCAAACCAAAGTCTTTAAATGAGGAAGAACCAACCTCTTAAGTAGACTTCTCGTTTGATGTAGACATTCTAGAGTTAAAGTGATGATATCATATTGGTTATTGTTTTTTTATAAATTTATCAAGTTTTATAATAAGCGACAATCAGGTGTCGAAATACTGCCCAATTAATATAGGGAATGTTGATTATTGTTTAGTCAGTAGACATTGTACTTAATAATTTAATTTAAAAATAAGAAAAGAACTGATTAGAATACGACTTTCTGTGATTTGATAGCTAAACTATTGCTTACGAGTATTTCTAAGTAAAAACAAATTATATTCCTAAGTCGTAAAATAAACACTGATTAGAGTAAAATCTGTTTTATTTAGGTATATGATCAAAGTTACCCTAAAGCATAAAAATGCTTATAAAATGAAAAACTACCGGTCGATATTTTTGATTATTTTTTTCCGTAGTATCGTTTCGGGTCTACTTTCGAATTCTATAGTAAAAACATGGGTGATCAAAGTATCCCCACTCACGGTTTAACTTTGATCGCTTACATTTTAATTTATTTTTCTTAATTTATTAAAATTTTGCATGTTAAAATTAGCTTATTCAAATCTACACAAAAAACCGATTATTATGCTTTTAAATAATAATAATCTCGCTAAAAATGAGAATGTTACAGTCATTTAAAGTTAAAAATTGATCAAAGTATCCCCAGTTTACGGTACACCTAGCGGTAAGCCTCGAGTTGTTTATAATATAATACTAGCGACCCGCCCAAGTAAATTATACATATAAATCTTCCTCTTGAATCACTCTATCTACATATTAAAAAGAAGTCGTGGTGGCTTAGAGGTAGTGACACCCGCCTTACAATTGTGAGGTCGTGGGTTCGGATCCCCGGTCCCGTACCAATGAGTTCTTTGTAATTTATGTACGGAATTTCACACCACTGGCTTTTCGGTGAAGGAAAACATCGTGAGGCAACCTGCGTACGTCCTTAGAAGAAATTCGATGGGGTATGTGAATCCACCAACCCGCACTGGGCCAGCGTGGTGGATATGGCCCAATCACCCTTCGTGGGTAGGCCTACGTCCTGCAGTGGACTATTAAAAAGGCTGGTACAGTACAGTACATATTAAAAAAACGCATCGAAATCCGCTACATAGTTTTAAAGATTTTGGCATAAATCGGGACAGACAGCGGGAAGCGACTTTGTTTCATGCTATGTAGTAAAGAACGAAACCTGTACATAAAATTTCATCAAGATTCGTTGAAAACTGCAACCTATAGAGGAAAATAAACGTCGAGACAGACGGAATCAAAATCGTCGAGTTGAAGCAGAAACCTTCGCTTCACTTCGGTAAACGAAACTCGCTTAAAACCTAATTAAATACCTAATTATAAAATTAAACCTCATATTCATAATAAATTATAGGTACGAGTACCTAATAGAAATGTACAAAGACTTATCAAAACGCTGGCCTCTACTTTGCCCAGAGGATTAGCATTGCTATCCAACGTGGCAATGAGGCCAGCATCTTGGGAACTGTGCCCGCTGGCAGGCTTTTAGATTAGGACTTCATCATCATCTATATATATATATATATATATATTCATGTTTAGTTTAAGTGTTTAATAATACCTATGTTTTTGTTTGTACATACTCGTAGTTATAGTAATTTCGTAGTTGTAATTTATTTTGTAGTTTTTTATAGAACGTTTTGTTTATGAAATGTTATTTAAGTTTTGTTGCAATTACACATTGAAAATATTTTTAAGTACAAAAAAGAAATAGGTACCTTATTTTCAGCCACAAAAACTTGAAATAGATCCACACTCCGTTTTTTTCGCATCTTAAGCGAGTTTTATATGAAAAGATATGAGAATGAATGCCAGTAACACTGAATAACTCGTGATTTAAGGGCGCGGGCGCCGTTTGTGACCTTAATCTCAGTCTTAAATTACTGAAAATATGCTTATTGTGGTTTATAGCTCTTTTTCTGGTAATGTTTTGTTTATTTTACGGTTTTGTTTTTGGAATTTTTGCTCATAAATTTTACAATTAACAGATATAAAAGTTTTTGAAGAAACAAAAGTTAGTTGAGAGCTAATCGCATTAAGTGCTAGTGCGTGGAATACTGTGATACTCTACCAGATTTTTTATTTTACTTTTATATTACTAGCTTTTGTCCTAGATTTTTATTTTTTAGTTAAAAAGTATCACCACCTTATAACGTATGAACTATATTAATGCCAAAACTCAAATCTATTCATTGCTCTGTTGCTGCGTAAAAGAGTAGCAAACCAACAAACACAAAGTAATATTTATAATATTAGTAAGAATACTAATATTTATTTATTTACTAAGCGTTATCAGCTGCTTCCTATAGATTCTTTATAAATAGATATTAGATTCTAAAAAAAATTTCCTGGGTTAAGAGGAGCGTATGACTAATGACCCATATCCCTGCCAAAAATTAAGTCAACCCGTTGTTCTGTTGTTGCGTCACATCAGCACAAAAAAACCGGACAAGTACAAGTCAGGCTCGCACACCGAAGGTTCCGTACAAATCCAGAAAATTTCACAAAATTGGGAAGAACGTTGTTAAAATCTCTATACTCATCATCATCATCGACAAAAGTTTTTTTTTACTTTTCTCGTCATTCATCGAATATTGTTAAAATAATTAAAAACCTGTTTTAGCATGTGCCAATGAAGCTCTTATATATTATGATACCTAACATGATACGATTTACGCACTTTGAATTTTAAACCCATATTTTGTGAATTTTGAAGTCCTATTTTTTGTGATTTAAATAAAAATGTACAGTTTTCAGATTTATTCCTATATGTGTACTCTGAGACAATGCTTCTCGCCAAATTTCATAGTTCTACGTCACCGGAAAGTACCCTGTAGGTTTTGATTTTTGTGAGTGCGAAATATGCGTTTTTTTACGACATAAACGGCTCTAACTTTTTTAAACAATATCTGAAAAGTTTTTCTTTTACACAACTGCAACAAATCATAGATATACGTATACAGTTTAATTTTCAACTTGATATCTTTACGCGTTCCCGAGATAAAGAGTCTTGACATACACACAGACGGACAGACGGACATACGGACAGACGGACAACAAAGTGATCCTATAAGGGTTCCGTTTTTCCCTTTGAGGTACGGAACCCTAAAAAACAGACGAATTGAGACGCTCCTTCTTTTTTAGAAGTCGGTTGAAAAGTATTCAGACTCTATACTTTAGATTTTGCCATCTTCTCACAAAATGACCATCATTAAGAGCACACAATTATTTTTTTACACGGAGTAATGGACTTGTAATCTATGCAGCACAGACGAGTGTCATTAAACTAGATTCAACAAAATGGTGCAGGAGGTGGTGTTTGCATTTTGTAAGATGTATTAAGTAGTAATAAATCTGTACAGACAAATAGAAGAGATTCTGGTCACTTAAAATATAAATCTTATGAGATAAATCAATACCAATCCAAAATGAAATAGTATTTAACAGCTACATCTCCATATACCTATTATGACTGCCCCACATGGACCCTAAAAAAACATCTTGACAAATAAAAAAATCGTGTCACGTTGTTTGTCCGCGATGAACTCCTCAACTACTGAATCGATTTTCATTTAATTTTGCGCACTGAGTGCAGTTTGATCCAATTTGAGAGATAGGATAATTTATATCTCAATTTTTTTATCACAATTTTTTTTTGTGCGGCAGAACGTTTGTCGTTTCAGCTAGTCATTCTAATAATTTTAAGTGTGCCAAAACAATATGGAAAGATATACATAAAGAGGTATAACAAATAAAACTGCTTTATAAAATGAGGCCAAAAAAATCAAAGAAACGGAAAATGACAAAAACGCAAAATATCAGTTATGTAATAAAAGGCGCTGGGCAGGCCATATGATGAGATACAGAAAGTGGAATAAAATAAGTTGAATGGTACCCCAGAGATAGAAAAATTTTTTTTTTCGATTTTCTTCTACATTGAAGCGAGACCAGTCCCCCATCTGCCGAGCACATCTCAATGCGCTAATGTCTTCACAACCACAAGTTGACGTATTTGCTGACAGATAGCCCGTTTTTGTTAATAGCTCTTTACTGTATAGTGAAAACCACTCCATTTTGGAATAGTTTGTACGTAATTTAATTAACTACTTACTATAATTATGTATAAGTTTGTATACAATTAATTACAATTTATTAGACAATCTTTAGACCTTGTTTCTTCTAAAGATGTGCCATAACAGCATTGTAAACATAGTACCTATATTTTGATATATTAAGTAATAGTTTTAAACTATTTTATGTGTGTAATTAAGTCTAAAATAAGTAACGTATTGGTTCTGATTGTAAAGCCTTTTTAAATTAAGTAAGCAAGCAATAGTATCACATTTGCATCCGCTTTAATATCCGCATGGATTTTATGCGGATGACGATGCAGATGTCCAAATCGATCCGAGAGGTCCGCAAATGCGGATGTGAATATTCGTAACATTGCATCACAACCTGGTTTGAACCACAATGAAATTGTTGGATTCACTTACACTTATGTATACACCGTCGATTTTCTTATACCTACAAGCTATATGCAGGTTTTCTCACAGTGTTTTTTCTTCACCGAAAAACCAGAAGCTAAAATCTTTTTTTTTTCAGTAAGTGCAAGTTGCAACTTTACTATTATTACTCGCTCATGTGTTACTGTAGAAGTATTAATTTAAAAATGAACAAAAACTTTTACATATGAAGATGTCTTTCTCTTTCAGACTAAATAACTACTTGACCTTAGGAAAATAGCTCGCACCCTCTCCGACCATTTCATTTGCAAATAGAAAAAGCTGTAA
Source organism: Hypomecis punctinalis (assembly GCA_949316475.1). Classification (NCBI taxonomy): domain Eukaryota; kingdom Metazoa; phylum Arthropoda; class Insecta; order Lepidoptera; family Geometridae; genus Hypomecis; species Hypomecis punctinalis. The sequence goes on along the minus strand of OX438820.1, from coordinate 7,163,374 downwards.
TGCCTTAATATTCGCCGCGGAGAAAACCCAGATCCAGTAAATGTAGTAAGTACATGTTATTTCGTAAAAACAGGGTAAGACACGTGTTAATGGAGACAGAATGTTGTTTTTCTTGTAATATGTAGCACTTTCTCTGAAGACTCTGTACTCAAAGTAAATTATTAAAGTTTATTTAGTAAAGTGAATTTTTATTATTCCTTAAAGTAATATATACGTTTAGATACGTTGTTTTCATAATAACATCAGCTAAAGGGTGTCTACTACTTGGATATGCTTACTAAGTGAAAATGGTGTGCATCATTTCAAGTACAAATTGAAAAATAGTCTCGTCAAGGGAACAATCTGTGAATTTGATATATTGTTGATTGAATCAGGCTTTTTTTTTTGCGGAAGTTCAATTTCAAAACTTTGTTTCGAATAAATATTTAGTGTATTTCCTTATTTAGTATTTTGTGTTTTGACGTAGGTTTAGTTTTAGATATTAAATTATTTGAATCCCTAAACTTATTTGCCTACATAACAAAAACATAGCGGAAATACACTTAATCTTTATTCAAAGCAAAGGTTAGTTTATTATTGTAAATTCGTATTTATTATCTATTTAGTAAAATAACATGTAATCTATAAGTTTATCAATTATTGACTTTGACTTTGCATTCAGCACGTTTCTATGATTTTTAACACAGATGAAGGATAGGTCTTCGCTCGTTTAGCGGAGCGAAGACCTATCCTTCATCTTTGATTTTTAATTCATTCATTCTGTTCACCTTGTGACAAGACGCCCTTTACTGCGCTTGTTGACACGTCGTATCTACTCGAGAACTTTTTGCTCCATTGGTGATCACTTCGTGCTATTGCACTGCCATTTCGACTTGCGAATCTGTTATACCCGTTACTTCAATTCTTCGTTTCTTCCTATTCTTAATACGATCTCGTGGATAGATATCAAGCATTGCTCTCTCCATAACTCTTTGGGTTACTTGGAGCCTATAACAGTACTATATTTTTTTTGCAAAAAATCGCAACACCGACTTCCACCGTGTACAGAATTCGAATAATTTGCACGAATCAAAAATTGGTCTATTAAAAACGGCTCAGCTTATTTCGATAAAATTTAAATAGGACCATCTCGGATGTATAATTGTATTTTCTTTCTAGCTAAAAACTATTTTAAAATCGGTTTGCAATTGGAAAAAATATCGATTAACATACACAAAAAAATACATACAGATGAACATAGTACCTCCTCCTTCAAAGAAGTCGTAATAAATGACATTGACTTTGTATTCAGCACGTTTCTATGATTTTAATAAATTAATCTTTTTACCTTGTGGAAAGACGTCCTATACTGCGCTTGCTGATACGCAGTATCCACTTGAGAGCTTTTTGGCCCCATTGGTCATCACTACGTGCTTAACATTAACGTGCCTTAAATTGCTACTACAATTTCGACTTGCAAATCTGCTGTGTCCGTTAGTTAAATTCTTCGAATTTCCCATTCTCAATTCAATCGCGCAGAGAGACATCGAGCATAGCCCTCGCCATAATTAATTTGACTGCCTCGGTGGCTCAGTGGTTAGTGACCCTAACTTCTGGATCAAAGAGGCGTGGGTTCGATCCCCACCCAGGGCAAATATTTGTGTGATGAACATAAGTGTTTGCTCTGTGTCTGGGTGTTATTTAGTTACTATCTATATAAGTATGTATTTAAAAATAAGTATATGTAGTATATCAGTCTCTGGCATCCATATCACAAGCTTTGCTTAGTTTGGGGTCAGAGGTTGTGTGTAAGAAGTCCCAAAGTCCCAAAATATTTATTTATTATTTAAATATTAATTGAGCTCATCAATATGAAATGTAAGAAAAAATGCCAAGTCGATGGTTGGTTCACTTGGAGCTTAAAAATAGAAAAAATAGAATCCTATTGTAAGAGACCACGTTTTAGTAGAGTAAGTATTTTTTTAAAAGCTGCCAGCCGAGCGCCTGATTTTTCTTTACTTTCGTCTCCTCTAAATCCAAAGACAATATTTCTCCTCTCTCCCCTGTCAACGGCTGGTCCAGGATCGTCTGAAAACACAAAATTCCAATGAAAACTTTTCAAATAACGGCTTTAAACAAACGCTGTTAGAGAGTTCCGGTGATCTTAGCAGATCGACGGCTTTCGATAGGGAGCGGACTGGGGTAGATAAGTAAATATGAAATGAAATGAAATATGAAATGAAATAATATTTATTCGACACCAAAATACGACATATAAAGATTAAACATTATAAAACCAAAATTGTAAAACAATAAAGGAGTTAATAGACAGAAATGTCGAAAAGGGCTCATCTCAGCATTAATGCTGAGTGCAGGTAGATACCTTACACTCAGCGCTGGTTTTCAGATGAGCCCGTTGTCGAGGGTATAAACAAAATACTAATAATAAATAATCGTCGAAAAGTAGGTATGGACAAATAGTACAGAAATTACAGAAAAATATCATATCAAGAAATCAAACAAAGCAACTAGTTCGCATTGAAATTAATAGAAATACTTCTTAATAAAATACAAAATCATGCAAAATCAAATTTACATAAAGGTGATACAATATATTATATAACCATCCTTAGCAAAAAAACACGCGTAAAAATACATTTGAAGTAGCATTAAGTAATAGAAGCATTTGATAATAAAATAAATACAAAAAAATATCCACACCATAAAATAAAAACTCTGTTAAAAAAAAAACAATATCTAACAGCAAGTAAGTAAGGAACAGAAGATGGCCAAGAAGAAAGAGAAAGCTTGGGGTCAAATAAAGGATTGATCGTACAAATAAAGAAAGTAAAGACAGTGATGTAATCGTATATCATCCACCCATCAGGCGTAGGACGTCCGATTCTTGACGTGGGCCTCATCTATGCATTTCCTATAAGACCAATTGGTAGCGGCTTGCATCTAGCACGATCCTGCGGTTTTGATGAGATCATCCGTGGGTGGACGTCCAACGCTGCGCTTGCCGACCCCATTGGTCATCAGTCTTTCGCGCTATGTGCCCTGCCCAATGCCATTTCAACTTGCCCATCCGCTGAGCTATGTCGGTAACTTTGGTTATTCTACGAATATCCTCATTCCTGATTCGATCTCGCAAAAAGACTCCGAGCATAGCCCTCTCCATAGCTCGTTGGGCTACTCGGAGCTTATTATTAAGGTCCATACTAAAATAACACGTTTCAGTGCCATAAATCATCACTGGCAACACTGGTCGAACACTTTCGACTTAAGACACTGAGCTTGCTATTTACTCTTCCAAAAATTAGTTTTATTGCTTATCGTTGTAGTCAACAAAATCACTTGACATAAAAAAAAATGTATCAAACACAAAGTGCTTCCAATTTTTTTTTTTTTTTTTTTTTTTTTTAATTTAAAATATAATGACAATACTACATAGAAAGCAATTGGATCATCCACAGACCTTTGAAGGTCTAAAGATAATCCAAGTGCTCAAGCCCACTGCCAGTTGGCAGCGTGCCCAGCATGCTGGCAGCATTGCCACGCTGAATGGCAATGCTTATACGTTGAGCCAAATAAACACCAGCATTTTGGTCACGCGTCGCGTCCACCAGACGCTCAGAAAGACTTTTGAAAACAAGATGAGCTCCCGGCCCAATTCCAATTGATCTTACTTTAGATCTATAACTATTTTTTTTTCTAAATTGGCAAGTGCCTTTATTAACTTCAACAAAATACAATACATTTGCTAAGACTACGTAATTAAACTCCTACAACATACAAAGCAATTGGATCAACCAAATAGCCTTGTAGGTCTAAAGATAATTCAAACGCTCAAGCTCACTGCCAGTTGGCAGCGTGCCCAGCTGGCATCATAGGTTCATAGGCATTGCCATTCAGCGTGGCAGTTTGATATGCGTTGAGCCAAATATACACCAGCATTTTGGTCACGCATCGAGTCCACCAAATGCTCAGGAAGAGTTTCGAAAACAAGATTGGCTCCCGGCCCCCACGGGACCCAATGTCCCTATAAATATACCTATCTCTAGCAGCGAATGTCCTATGGGTGGACTCTAACAATAACAAATCACACAGGTTTCCCCTTAAAATCGTGTAAAAAGTCACACAAGACTGCAGTACAAAACCCCACATGTAGAGTAAGGAACGTTTCCGTCCCCGATACAAACTTTATCCTATTTGAAAGTTCCCACTTTAAAGTCCGCCCCTGTGCTCGCAGAAATTCGAGCCTCTAAAAGAAAACTTAGATTGGACTTTTGTGAGGCTTTCCCGTTTTAGTCTAGGAGATGATGATGGAAACTATTACGCGTGGAGAAATATTTTAGCCTAAAGTAAGTAAGATCTTATATACTGGGGTGACTAGACGTAGTGTCAGATTTTATGGGCCGCCTGAAGGCCTGAATTTTAAACCTGAATTAATGGTATTATGGTAACTAGAAATAAAGTAGTTAAAAATACTAAGGTATAAATTGATGTAGTGTAACACATTATTTACTGATAACTTAATAGGTACATAGCCGTGGTGGTCTAATGGCATTGTTACCTGCCTTACAATATTGAGGTCGTGGGTTGAAATCTTGGTCTCGTTCTAATGAATTACATATTTGAAATTTATGTACAGCATTTCACGCTTCTGGCTTTTATGTGAAGGAAAACATCGAGAGGCAACCTGCATAGTGCATACGTCCATAGAAGTACGTAATCGAACTTTCATGGACGTATGCACTATGCAGGTAGTTGTGAATCCACCAACCAGCACTGGGCCAGCGTGGTGGATATGGCCCAATCACCCTTTGTGGGTCCTACGTCCTGCAGTGGACTATTAAAAGGCTGAGCTATTAGAAATTGACCTCTATTTAGATTATTTTGACATGTATAAATTCTCTGTACTTAGGTACATAAATGAAAATTGTTAAATACCTAATAACTCGTCATGCAGTCTGGCAATGCTGTAATAATGCTGAAAAAATGAAATTAATTAAATAATGAGAATTTATTAAATAAAACACCGGTTTTCACGCACGTATGATATACGGCCGGGTCGCTGGGAAACCCGACCGGTTTCGGAGTAAAATTAGTACTCCTTCATCAGGGAATACGCGCGCTCCCGTCGACTGGCGCACGCGCACTGATTAATGAAGTAATAAGAATTTGATAACTCTTTACAAACTCTAGAGATAATAGCACAAGTATTCGTAAGTACTGTGTGTATTTGTCTACTTCTGGCAAGTAATTATTATCACCATTGTCTCTCAGTCTATCTCAATTTTGTTGCTTAGGCAACGTTGACGAAATCAGATTTTCTACCAAGCCTAGTTATTTTAATAGAGTAATTGTGATCCTTAAAATAATAGTTTTTTTTTAAGTCAACGGTTTGGATTAAGTTACTTATCGTTCCTTTTAGAATCACGAAAAAAGATATTCTCATTCTAGAAATTTTCTTACAGCTAACAATGCGCCTAAGAGTAAGAACAGGTAGTCATCTTTATTTAATTAGACATAGAATTAGACTTTTAACTTTGTCATATTAATTTGATTTGATTTAATAATAATAAATAAAGCTGCCAGTAACGTTGCACGCCTTGCATAGGCAAGTTTGTATTGAGTCATGATAATATTATACTCGTATCTAAACCACCTCTGTAACATGCAAACTGCAATAAAAATTTTGACTTTGACTTTTGAAATTTGTTGCTGCTTGTTTGAATATATGTGACTGTGTGTGTGTGTGTGTGTGTGTGTGTGTGTGTGTGTGTGTGTGTGTGTGTGTGTGTGTGTGTGTGTGTGTGTGTGTGTGTGAGGGTGTGAGGGTGTGAGGGTGTGAGGGTGTGAGGGTATATGTGTGAGTGTGTGAGTGTGTGTGTGTGTGTGTGTGAGTGTGTGTGTGTGTGTGTGTGTGTGTGTGTGTTTGTGTGTGAAGAGAGAGAGAGTTAGTGGATACCACTTACCAGCAAGCGCAGTGTAGAACTTCTACTCACAAGGATGGATGACCTCATTAAATCACAAGATCGCTCTGGATGCAAGCAGCTTTATTCGATTTTACTTGAGTAAGAGATCTACAGCCCAGGGTTATTAAGAACGGTGGCGTACTAAGCTGAAGGGAGGTGGCTTAGACTATTACTATGAACAGCTCTTACTATGGGGCCAAGCCGGAATTCAGCAACGTTCCGCTCGGCCAGTATTTGGATGGGTGACCGCGGGTGGCATTTTCCAACTAAGCGCTACCGTGGCTCGGACGACTCGTTAAATTGTAGGTCCCGGTTGTTTTAACCGTTAAGCCATATCAGAGGCCTTCAGGCAGACTAAAAACTCTGACACCAGGGCTAGCCACCCGGCCTGTATAAACTTAGTTTTTAGCCGGAATTCGAGAAAAAAACAGCTGTGTTTCATACATTTTGTCCGAGTTGCAATTTTGTGAGGATCAGCCATTAAGTACCTAACCAAAAGGAGTCGACATTGAGAAGCGTACCCCTCTGCCAAAAGTACGCGACCGGCGGTCATGCTTTTTATATAAATATATCGGTCTGGTTGCGCTTGTGTTGCGTTAATCTTCAGCTAGTGTTAGTTAATTACATTTGTGTGCATGTAAACTTGCTCATATTTTGGTTTGTGTGCGTTTCTTCACCCCCCACTGACTTGGCAGACTTCTAGGCGTGTCGAATCCCTTTGGTTAGGTACTTAATGGGATCAGCTGATTGTTGCTTTTAAAGTTTCGCGATTTGAAGACATTATTATTATATACTACGGGACTAATCGCGCACTAAAATTACGAGATAAATAAATACCTCCTCATCCCGACGTTTCGGCCGAGTTGCTAAGGTGCGAGGTGGACTAATGAGTCCACCCGTGACTACGGTCGATACAACTCGGCCAAAACGTCGGTATGAGGAGGTATTTATTTATCTCGTAATTTTAGTGCGCGATTAGTCCCGCAGTATATAATAACAGCTGATTGTTTTTGAGTTGGCTCTATTGTAAAATATATGCACCCCATTTCGACTTAGCTTGGCTTAAGGCAAGCAGATAACTATGTGTAATGTTTATTGACACTAATTTTTGTTTTACCGACTTCCAAAAAGAAGGAGGTACTACGTTTATCTGTATGTTTTTTTATTTGTGTATGTTCATCGATATTTTCGCCAATTATTAGACCGATTCAAAAAATATTTTAAGTTTGAAAGAGTTTATACTTTCGAGGTTGTCTCATTCAAATTTTATCGAATTTGGCTCAGCCGTTTTTGATAAATCAACATTAAAAAATAAAAGAAATAAATAAAATGAGCCTTTATTGCTGAGTTTACAATTTTGTTTCCTTAACTAATTACTGACGGTCGTATTATAATTTTCCCCAGCTAGTCCTTCGACAAAGGCCTTAAAAAAATCAACAATAATGTCACATCAATTCGTGCAAACTATTCGAATTCTGTACATGGCGTAAGTCGGTGTTGCGATTTTTCGCAAAAAATAATAAAACGTAAGTAAAATAAAACGCATATAAATAAAGAACGATGACAATATGATACTTACTTATCATCAGGCTCAGACCAAATAAAAAATAAAGACAGAACGTTGTAAACTAACAAGTGAGACCGACCAAAACTACGCCTCGCCATGTACAGACAATAACACACTGTACTGTACTGTACCAGCCTTTTTAATAGTCCACTATGTGATACTTACTTATCATCAGGCTCAGACCAAATAAAAAATAAAGACAGAACGTTGTAAACTAACAAGTGAGACCGACCAAAACTACGCCTCGCCATGTACAGACAATAACACACTGTACTGTACTGTACCAGCCTTTTTAATAGTCCACTGCAGGACGTAGGCCTACCCACGAAGGGTAAGCACAATAACACACACATCCACGTAACTACGAAACTACGCCTTGACTTGTCAGTCAAACTATGGCGGCGCAACGCCGACGCACTCACACATGTAAAAAAAACCGGCCTCACTTGACTGTTCAACGGCGTTCTCTCTAGATTTTTTTATTTGCTCTGAGTGATTAGGTTTACAAAACTATACTGTATAAAATTTAACTTGATCTCTGCGACAGCTGTCAGAAAAAACACGCTTATGAAGTCCTGAATTTCTTAATAGTACAGACAGTACCTGTCAATGTCATACTTTGTGGGCATACCGATTAGTGATGGGCGACGAATGATCGTGACCACAGAGTTTTAGATAGAGTTTTAATTAAAATATCGATAGTTTATACTGACGATATTTTAAATAAAAGTTAATTTATCATTAATTTTATTGTATATTTTAATTTCATAACAGTTTTACATGTGTACATACTTGATCTTAAATAATAGTAAGTAAATAAAAAACAATTTCTCACATTCAACTACTCATTCGATTTCATTACAAGATTGTTTGAAAATCGATTTTTTCCACCACTATCTCAACTCTAAAAATGACAATCTTCTATGTCAATGTCACTATCGCAGAGATCAAGTTAAATTTTATAGAGTATAAGTACGAACTATTTACTTGTTTACGAATTGTCAAATATAATACCAATTTCGTATTCACTGAATTCGCACTTCACATTGCTAATTCACACCACGTAGAGTCTCCAATTAATTGACATTAAATTCATGAAATAAAGTGATAAAACTTAATTAACTTGTTAAAATTAAAATAATGGGTTAAATTCGTGTTCTATTGCTTTGTTATGTAGCGCTCATAGCGTAGTTTGACTAGGTGTTATTCAGCGATCATCAAAGTTAAGCAACGTTCGGCACTGTCAGTTTTGGGATGGGTGACCGCGGGTGGAATTTCCAACTGAGTGCTACCGTGGCTCGGATAACATGTAAGAGGCTAGGCAGACACGACCAGGGCCACCCTTTTATGGTGGACATTCCGCGCGTTAGAACAAAGCGTTTCGAATCCTCATTCCTCATACGAACAGCCAGAATGTGGAACGCTTTGCGTCGGTCTGTCTTCCCGCTAAAGTACAACGTGGGTGTCATCAAATCCCGAGTAAATAGGTATCTTCTAGGTAAGCGTGCTACATCCTAGACCGCATATCTGCTCAACATCAGGCAGTTTGTAGTCAAACGCAAACCTACAAGGAATAAAAAAAGAAGGTAAGTCTCAGAGGTCTTCGGGCGGCATAAAAATAACTATGACACCAGGGCTGGCACTATACGAACCCACTTATTGTTATTATTAAAAGGATAAACCGTTTTATTTGAAGTCAGATCAGCTCATATGTGATATGTGAATAAACATTTTTTTTAAATAAATATGGTTAAAAAAAAATATTTTTAACATAATTGATTGTATAGTGGCTGTAATTACACCAATTTCAATATCGTAATGTATTTCATTACGCACTTGTGAGTTATTATAATGTAAAACGCACGAGTTTTTTTTTAATAAAGTAACATGCACGTTTTTTAAGATGCTCCGTCTAAAAGTGAACGATACTTTTTAAAATCTTAGCAAAGAGTTTTTATGTCAGAAAAGTGGTCAATATTCTGGAAACGTAACAATCACTTTTAAAAATTGTTCAAATTTCTATAACTGCTTTAACAAGTCATTAAAGATTTAATTTTAAGAAAGTTAGAATTTTATTAATTTCCTCGCAAATATGTTATAAAACGTCGTATGACTTATGTACGTGCGCTTTGTTAAAATTACAGCCTCTGCTTCCTTATAGCAATATCGCCTCGGCTGTAATTTTCAACTTACCGCTCTTACATCATAATGTACTATTTCAATATAAGCAGATAATAATAATGAACGAAAAATATTAATACTATTGCAAAAAAATCGTGGGGTGCTCGATTTACGAAAAATTATGGCATAAAAATTATTTTACAATTTTTAGTTTGATATGCTATTACAGCGTGTTTTTTTAAACCTTATTTTTTTCACATTTTAGTAGGTATTCATCATAATCATTTGACTGTCTCGGTGGCTCAGTGGTTAGTGACCCTAACTTCTGGATCAAAGAGGCGTGGGTTCGATCCCCACCCTTGGCAAATATTTATGTGATGAGCATAAGTGTTTGCTCTGTTTCTGGGTGTTGTTTAGTTACTATATATATAAGTTTGTATTTAAAAAATAAGTATATGTAGTATATCAGTCTCTGGCAGCCATATCACAAGCTTTGCTTAGTTTGGGGTCAGAGGCCGTGTGTAAGATGTCCCAAAAATAATAAATAAATATATTTATACATATTTTTAAATATATTTAACATTTTGTGGCAATGGTCAATTTTTTTATGAATGCATTGTCATCGGTCCTTGATTGGTATGCAAAGTTTGAAGAAAATCCGATCGCACATAGTAGGTCAAAATCGAGCTCAAAGGGGTTGGTTACAAGCAAGCAAGCAAACATACAGGTGAAACTAATAAAAGCGTGTTAAAAATGGCATGACCGACTTCAACTGTAGACAGAATTCGCGAACAGTTCGCACGGATTGATGAAGTATTTTTGACCGACGAACCACCGGAGGAGGTATACAATTCGACGCGTATATATATATAATATACATATTTTTATGTATAACCACGAATAACTTTTTTCATAGTGGTCCGATTTTAATAATTATTTTTTTATTGGAAACAGTATACTTCGAAATTGGTTCCATTTAAATTTTATTGAAATCGGCTGAGCTATTTTTGATAAATCAACAATAATGTAAAAATGCTACATCGATCCGTGCGATTATTTGCGAATTCTGTACACGGGTGAAGTCGGTCATAATTAATAATTATGACCGACACTAATTTTACAAAAAATAATCTTGTTCACATTATTATTGATTTATCAAAAATGGCTCTGCCGAATTCGATAAAATTTAAATGAGACCAATTTTAAAGTATACTCTTTCCAATAAAAACGAGTTATCAAAAAACGGACATATATGTACAAAGCTATTCGTATTAAAAATATACGCGTAGAATTGAGTACCTCCTCCGTTTCGTCGGTCAAAAACTGCAGGAGCTTCTTACAGACATAGTTTGTAGATTAACAAGTTGAAATAGCAGTAGGCAGGGTACATAAATCATAACAGAGCAGAGATAAGCATTTATTTAAAACAAAGATTCAAATAACCGTATCAAAAGTTACACGCACCAATTACTAAAATTTGTCACCACGATTTTAAGGCCCATTATTGCAATAATCGCATTTTCCTTCCGGTGCCATCGGGGCTCTCGTCCCACTTCTATGACGAGAAAACAACAGCTATCAGATTTTATATCGCTTGAAAATATTACTATACTCTATAAAATTTAACTTGATCTCTGCGACAGCTGTCAGAAAAATCACGCCTATGAAGTACTGAATTTCTTAAAAGTACAGACAGTACCTGTCAATGTCAAACTTTGTGGGCATGCCGATTAGTGATGGGCGACGAATGATCGTGACCACAGAGTTTTAGATAGAGTTTTAATTAAAAAATCGATAGTATATACTGACGATATTTTAAATAAAACTTGATTTATCATTAATTTTATTGTATATTTTAATATCATAACATTTTTTACATGTGTAATTAAAGTAAACCCAATTATATGTTACATTAGCATTGATAATAGTGAAAAACGTCGATAAATACTATCATTACAATATTATGTGTATATAATTAATATCATAACATTATTTACATGTGTACATACTTGATCTTAAATAATAGTAAGTAAATGAAATCCAATTTCTCACCTTCAACTTCTCATTCGATTTCATTACAACATTGTTTGAAAATCGATTTTTTCCACCATTTTCCCAACTCTAAAAATGTCAATCTTCTACTGTCGCAGAGATCAAGTTAAATTTTATAGAGTATAAAACGGAAAGATTAAAACAAAGAGAATCAAATAGGTAGTGATAAAGACAAGATAAATTCTGTGACAGGTAGACTACGTATTTGGATAGACTAAAAAGTACGTATTTGTATAATTTTTAGCATTCAGATTTGCTGTAATTAATGCCTTCTTCTTTTACATATTTATTTCTGGAACATATTTGATGTTAATTAAATTATTTTTATCGTGCTTCACACACTAGGTGTATAGAAACTTTCTTATTGTGATAAACATTTCAAAAATTGACGCGTTCGCAGGATTTGAACCTGCATCCTCTGGGACTCCGGCCCAGATGCTTTGTCCAATTAACCTAAATCGCGCTCTGCGAAGGCGCCGAATTAGTATATTTGAAGTTCACAAATTAAAAACAAAATTAGGTAGCGTTAGCCCTAGACAAAAGACAGTAAATACCTAAGTAAGTTTGTATTGGCCGGGTAGCCAGCTAGCCCTGGTGTCAGATTTTTAGGCCGGCTGAAGACCTCTAACATGGCTTAGCAGTTAAAACAACCGCTAAGCCATAAAAGACAGTGGTTTTAGTTTTCTACTATGCTTAAAGTCAGTGGTGTTATAAGTTCTCTGTATTTGCCAACCTCATATCACATAAATAAAGTCACTCACTGTAAAGTTTTCTTTTTCGTTCGGTAATTCAGTTTTACAAAATCTGTATCGCAAGGATCTTAATCTTAAGAAAAATTAGAAAGACACAAAAAAAAACAAATTCATAAATCGATTCTAAATTTCTTTTAGTCATGTAGCGCATCAGTCTAGTGAAATTTAACTTAGCAAAAGAAGTAATAACACTTTTGCGCACTGCTTTTTCGATCGCAGCTTTACCTAACTCTACTCGCTTGAGATGGTGAGACAGATACCTAAACGATGGTGCATAAACTTGCAAAATAACAAGGTGCGAGGGCAATCGACCTCAAAATAGAGAGCGATGGTGGAACTAATCTCGTGTCTAAAGTGTTTACGGAAATTTCGCGTAGTCGAGTGGAAAATTGGGTGTCTCATAACGTGTTAACGTCAATCTATCGGTGAATAAAGTGTTTAGTGGGTATTTGAGGCCTTTTAACAGTAATGTTTCTGATACGGTTTTTGCCGTATTATACGGCTTTCAGGCTCCGAAAAAAGGCAAATACAGCTCGGCTGCCCCTATAAAGCCGTATAAAATACGGTCTTTTTAAATTTTCTTCATACATTTTCACTAAAATACGGCTTTTTTGAGGTTGGCGAACGGCACTCTAAAATTTACTAGGAACAACACTGGGACTTTAATGCTTATATGAATATCTATAGTTGACATACCAATGATATACAGAGTGAAAATAAAATAAATTAATTCTTTATTTCGAATATTAAAAAAAAAAACAGTAATTAATACATTTCTATTAATTCATTAGCTAGTATAAGATAAAATTAATTTATATATCAGTTGCCGAACTAGGCCAGTGGCCTGTGTTTCGGCTTACAGCGCACTCCCTTATTGCATTTACTTCCAGCATAAAAAAACCGGACAAGAGCGAGTCAGGCTCGCACATCGAGGGTTCCGTAAAAATCCAGAAAATTTCACAAAATCGGGAGTAAGTTGTTAAAATCTCTCCATCGACAATAAGTTTTTTTTTTCACTTTTCTTGTCATACCTCAAAAATTACACATTGTTAACATAATTAAAAACCTGTTTTAGCATGTGCTAATGAAGTTCTTTTACATGATTTCTCACATGATACGATTTACTCACATTGAATTTTGAACCCATATTTCGTGAATTTTGAGGCCCTAATTTTTGTGAGTACGACGTACGTCGAGACGTATGTTGTTTATTACGACATAAACGGCTCTAACTTTTTTAAACAATAACTGAGAAATTTTTCTTTTACACGACTGCAAGAGACCATAAATATTCGTTTACAGTTTAAATTTCAACTCGATATCTTTACGCGTTCCCGAGATAAAGAGTCTTGATATACGCACAGACGGACAACAAAGTGATCATAATATAACGGTTCCGTTTTTTCCATTTGAGGTAAGGAACCCTAAAAATAGTTTAGAATTTAAATTACAAATAAAATATAGATCGTGTTTTTATATATTAATTTAGATATAAATAAATATAGAATTTTGTATCATTTATAAAATTATTATGTACAAGTAAGCATGCAAATGTAACCTACACTAAATAACATTAATTACCAATATTACTATATATACAACAAAATATAGATTAGAATAACTAGCTGATCACTCGACATACTCTAAATCCTAGAGTAAGAACTGTAATGGTACATCCTATGGCTCGGCTGAAGCCCCTGATAACCCACCACTGGACATAAGCCTCCCTTTCTTTATATCATTTACCTTATTATCCGTCCCTTGCCTACTGCATTTATTTGTTCTGTATCGCGTGATGTCATCATCGAATTCGTATTTTTTTTTTTGTTTTGATAATATCATCGACCATTGCATTCTCCAATCTGAAATAATAGTCAGCGGAAAGGGCGCACATCAAAGCAATGACCGCTCTTCAACAAAACCTGCTCCGGGAGGTAACTCTAGCCAGAGAAGACATAGCTGAGATGAGAAAGGAGTCACAAGCTATCAGAGACTGGCAGAGCTTTGAAACGAGAGAGCCACATCAACAAATAAAGGCGACGGCAGATGCGGTTAGGACTCTCAGCAGTCAAATAAAATGCGTTTCAGAGGAGAAAAGCATAGATCTGGAGCCTCTGAGGAGAGACTACAACGGCTTAAAATCCGGGGTGGAAATTCTTCAGAGGCAAATAGATGAACTTAGAAGGGAAACGCATTCGGAAAAAGAAAAGACCGCCGAGATTCTGAACCGAAATGCAGAAGCACTTTCAAGCCTACTCTCGATCCCTCCTCCACCTCCCCCCCAGTACCCGGACTCTCTCAAAGAGCTTAAAAAAACACTTAAAGACCACCTAAAAAAAAGTCACCAAACCACACATCCACCCCAGCTCCCTGTCCAAATAAATATTGAGGAGCACATGCTGCCCATAACTGAACGGCTCGAAGCCGTGTCGTCGGAGCTCCGGACGATGCGGCAAGAAAAATTGTCTCAGTCCCCACCAGCCCTCAGCATCGGTACAGAATTGTCACAGGCAGAACAAGGTAAACCACTCAGTTCCACCTACGCCAAAGCAACTGCAAAACCACCGGCTCTAAAACCTAATCATACCTTGATAGTGACGGCTTCAAATACAACAGAAACGACCACCGCCGACAATCTCATTGACAGGATAAGAGTAGCGCTGAACACCAAGAAATCTGGAGCGAAGGTTGACCAAGTACGCAAAGCCAGAAATAAAAAAGTTATTCTGAGTTGCGGAACGGAGGAAGACCTAAATCTAGTACGAAGTCGTGTTCAGCGAGACGCATCTCTGAATGTGGAGACCGCGAAAGCGGGGAACCCACTTATTATAATTCGAGACGTCCTGTCCTATCACAAAGACTCGGATATAGTGGAGAACATCTTGGCGCAGAACAAACACTTGCTGCAAGACGTTGATTTGAAGGAGAGCACTGTCAGGGTGAGATATAGGAAAAAGGCGCGTAATCCACATGAATGTCATCCTGTGCTGGAGGTTTCACCTCGCATTCATAGATCGCTCATAGAAGCCGGTAAAGTCTATATTGGACTCCAGAGGAGGCCAGTAACGGACCATTCCCCTTTGGTGCAATGCACTAAGTGTCTGGGCTTCGGGCACACAAAAGCGATCTGCCGGGAGAGGGATGAACTCTGCAGTCATTGCGGTAGATCCCACTCCTGGGCTCAATGCAAGCCTAGAAAGGATAACCTGCCGCCGAGATGCAGAAATTGCGCAACCGCGCATCCCAACAGCTCTAATAAGGACTTAGCTCACAATGCATTCAGCAGCGAATGTCCTGAACGAGTGAAATGGGATGCTATAGCGCGATCTCGAATCTCGTACTGCTGAGGGCACTCTAGTGGTACCAAACTCAGTCCCCCAAAGAGTAGCAGTGAAACCAGATTTGCGCTTCATCCAGGCAAACCTGCATCGCTCACAGATAGCAACAGCCGAACTCCTGAAAGTCGCAAAGGAAAGAAACGTTTCAGTCGCCCTAGTTCAAGAGCCGTACGTTGGCAACAAGGGAGTTATGAAACAGTATCCTGGTACCCGCGTTATTCAGTGCAGTTTGGACAGGAAAAAGCCTGTAAAGGCAGCAGTAATCGTTTTTGGTGACAAGCTGGAGGTAATTCACGACCCCCAGCTTGTCACTGAGACTGAAGCCGCTGTTTTGCTGGCCAACGAAAACCTGAAGCTGGGAGTGATTTCTGTCTACTTGGAGGGAGACCAACTCGTTGAACCGTACCTAAACAGGATAAAGGCTTTTAGCGAAAAACTAGCGACCAAAGATCTAATAGTCGCCGGTGACGTAAATGCCTGGTCCCATTGGTGGGGAAGCACATCGGAAAACAGCAGAGGAGAAGCCGTCCACTCTTTCTTCGATGAGATGGGCCTACACATACTCAACACAGGTGATACACCAACCTTCGAAGTCGTCAGAAGAGGTAAGCTCTGCACGAGTATAGTAGATGTTACCACGTGCAGCTTGCCACTTCTGGGGAAAATAGAGGGCTGGCGCGTAGACAGGAATCTCACAACATCGGATCATAATGCAATAACGTTTACTTTGCGTCTAGAGAAGGCCCTTGAATACATAAAGCCAGTTACTACACGCAAGTACAATACCAAGAAAGGAAAATGGTCGGATTTCATGTCATGCCTGAGGACCTCACTTGAGGATAAAAAAATATCACCAGAGTCAGTTAGGGAATGTAAAAGCCCAGATGAACTAGAGTCAATGATTACGAGTTACACTGAAAGTATCCACGAAGCCTGTACACACACCATCCCACTTATAGGCCCACGCAAAGGGAACCCAACTCCCCCGTGGTATACAAAAACACTCGATGATCTTAAGAAAGAAGTTCTTAGAAGAAAGAGACGGATCAAGAACGCCGCCCCCGACAGAGTCCAGTATGTAGTCAACCAATATCAAATTGCACGTCAAGACTACAAGGAACAAGCCGAAAAAGCGTATACAGAGAACTGGAAGGAGCTCTGCACGAATCAGGAGAAAGAGAGCATGTGGGACAAGATCTACAGGGTAATCCGAAAAACCTCGGAGAGGCAAGAAGACTTGCTTCTGCGTGACACGGAGGGCAACACCCTATCCTCACAGCACTCTGCAGAGCTACTAGCCAGAACTTTCTATCCCGACGACTCTGCAAGCACAGATCTACCGTGCCATGCAGAATTGCGGGGACGGACAAGAGAAACACCGGAGAACCTACCGGAAAATGACCCTCCATTTACGTCGGCAGAATTGGAATCAGTGTTACGAACACTGAATCCGAAAAAAAGCCCCTGGAATAGATGGGCTCACTGCCGATATATGCGCCGCAGCTATACGGGCTGAAAGAGAAATATTCCTAGCAATCGCAAACAAGTGCTTATCGCTGGGACATTTCCCAAAGCAGTGGAAAGTAGCGCATGTGGTCATTTTACGTAAGCCCGGTAAGACAGATTACACACATCCGAAATCTTACCGTCCTATAGGTCTCTTGCCTGTCGCCGGAAAAATCGTCGAAAAGCTTTTGGTGGCCCGATTCCAATGGCATCTCCTCCCAACCATCAGTCAGAAACAGTACGGCTTCATGCCCCAACGGGGAACTGAAGATGCCCTTTATGACCTGGTAGAGCACATGAAAACAGGAGTGAACAACAAAAATTTAGTACTCCTAGTCTCCCTGGACATAGAGGGCGCTTTTGACAATGCATGGTGGCCCGCCCTAAAAGACCAATTAGCGAAGAAGAGGTGTCCGACTAACCTCTATGAGATGGCAAACTCATACCTCCTAGACCGAAAGGTCGTAGTCAACTATGCTAGAGCGGCATGCGAGAGGGAAACAACCAAAGGATGTGTCCAAGGCTCAATCAGTGGACCTACCTTTTGGAATGTAATTCTAGACTCATTGCTGCAGCTGTTGGAGGCAGAGGGAGTTTACTGTCAAGCCTTCGCGGACGACGTCGTCCTCGTGTTTACAAGTCAGTCATCATCATGTCTTTGTTTCTACTTTTTCTATGGAGCATGACCAGCATCCCCCCTACCCCCTAAGAAATAGCAATCGTAATAGCAATCGTTTATGACTTCATTTTAGTCATTCGGCACCGCCTATGTGACGTTAGCCATCAATTGCTGTGTGCGGATTGCGAAAGCAATCGTTGACTGAACAACTTTGATGGCTAACGTCACATAGGCGGTGCCAAATGACTAAAATTAAGTCATAAACGATTGCTATTGCTTAGGCGGTAGGGGGGTAAGGTGGCTGCGCGCTACCGCTTCATCTGAAGAGGTATGTACCTATTTTAGCAATATATGTATCTGAGAATTTCTTTCTTTCTTCTTTTGCCAATTCTTCATTTATTTTTCGAATTCAATCTGTATATTAAAACGAAAAATAAATCTCTTCGAACAAATCAATAATGAGCTCGAAAGTATTTTTTACTTCCATCTAATTTAATAATGCACATATTATTTATGTAACAGGTAAATATAGTATTTTCGAGCAATGGCGTCTGTAAAATTACTAGCTCCAAAATCAGGAATTCCACACAGCTTCCGTTCCTGACTGAGGTATGATAGTGTGGAGTAGGCTTTAAGGTATTTCGTTATAAAATTATTATGTTAATCTAAATAAATAATACAAAAACATTCTTTAAAATCAAATATTTGTAAAAGAGTGAAAAAAAGAGTTAAAATGAATTGCTTATTTTGGTTGCCAAATTATTTTAGGTTGTTGTTAATAGTTTTTTCTGCCTTTATTAAGTACTACTAATAACAACACTACTGACTTAGGCTAAAACTACATACTGCATAAAAAGCAATTGGATTGACAATACACCAACTACGACAAAATAGAATACTACTTATTCAGGCTAAAACTAGATACTGAAGCGTAGGTCAACACATGTTTGATGTGTCGCAACACCTACTGCGAATCTAGGTTACACGCGCATCTTAAATTACGTTGTGCTGATGTAAAATAAGTTTTCTTTGAAATAAGATATTATAATTAATGATTAAACCAACGCAGCTGAAACGTTCAACATCTGTTTATTATAACATCCCCGAACCTCCAAGGTTACAATACTACATAAAAAGCAATTGGATTGTCCATAGACCAATTACAACAAAATACAGTACTATTTACATAGGCTAAAACTACAAAATATATAAAAAGCAATTGGATCATCACTCTTGAAGGTCTAAAGATAATCCAAATCCTCAAATCCACTGCCAGCTGGCCGCGTGCCCAGCTTGCTGGGTACATACTGTACATAGAATTATGATAACTAACATTTATTAATACGCTGTCTGGACATTCAAACCTCTCGAATTGGAAAACTACTCGTATTGGTATTGGATAGGCAAGGTCTACGTCCTCCAATAAAATTTTAAGTTTTGACATTACTCGGTTGTTTCTTATCTGTTTTTTGGTTTTAACTCTTTTTCATTATTGTTGGCGCAAGAATCCGCTGTCTCAAATTTTCTTATTGAAAATCTATAGGGGAAGTCAATATTTACCAGTAGACGTTCTAAGGCTGTCATAAAAGTTTTGCACAAAGACGTACTTACAGTTTTTTTTCAATCGACCGATTAAATATTCCTTCTCCATACTAGCCTGACCGTAACCACCAATCTATAGGTAACCAACGGTTCAGATATCACCAAAAAAATAACGAGCGGCTCGAAATGAAAGGCTTCGGTGTCAGGTTAGCGTATTATATTTATTACTGTCTATTTTTATATAACCTTGAGACTAAAAAATTGAGATTGTGTCTACTGTGTAGCATACCCTGGTGTTCGAGGTTTTAAGGTGCCTGAAAGCCTCGTACCTTATAGATGTATTTTTAATACACATGGTAATCTGCTTGCATGCTGCTTAGCTGAAAGTGTATGATTAAAATTAACATTGTGAACAACTTTTGCTATGGCGCCAAGCCCGGAATTCGAAAAAAGAAATCAACTGTTCCATACAAAATTGTAACTTGGAATCGACAAAATGTACGAAAGAGATGATTTTTATCGAGTTCCGCGTAGGCTCCATAGTAAAAAGTGTTAATAATAATGGTTTGAATCACCGCCTTTTGGCATAGTACCTATCTACAAAGTTTTCCAATCACTATATACTGTCAATGTCTATACAAGTTTTTGACGTCACTATGACCATGCTTATTGTAGATCTTTTAACGGGCTCTAAAAGTAAAACCTCTAAATTCCATGACTTAGCGAATTTCTTTGCAAGTTCCAATAGAAACGAATGGAATATTTGCTAAGAAAGCTTTGAGAAATTAACCTTGTAAGAATGGTGTCTTTATTTTGTTGAAGGGTTCTGTCGCATAAATACAGGGTTATTTCTAATCTAAATTTAAATTTCTAAATTTAAATTTCTAATCAATCTAATCAATCAGCATCCTAAAAGGATGCTGATTGATTAGAAATAATACATAATAATACATACGCCAGAAATGCTATTAGGCTAAAAATTCGTGGGAAGACACGAAGTAGAGCACTAGCTCTAATAGAAAAGTAAATTATTATACAGGGTTATTTCTAATCAATTAGCATCCTTTGAGGGGCTTCTTCTGTACATCAAAGCTAACAACTTTTGGTCCGCAACCTTTGTCAAAACTCAAAAAAAATCAGCTGTTCCATACATTTTATCGCGGGAAAACGATATTTTCTATGGAAAAACATTTTCTTTTTTAGTTTTGATAAAAGTCGCAGAACAAAAGTTGTTAGTTTTGATGTACAAAATAAGCCCCTAAAAGGATGCTGATTGATTAGAAATAACCCTGTATTTATGCGACAGAACCCTTCAACAAAATAATGACACCATTCTTACAAGGTTAATTTTTCAAAGCTTTCTTAGCAAATATTCCATTCGTTTCTATTGGAACTTGCAAAGAAATTCGCTAAGTCATGGAATTTAGAGGTTTTACTTTTAGAGCCCGTTAAAAGATCTACAAAAAGCATGGTCATAGTGACGTCAAAAACTTGTATAGACATTGACAGTGAAAATTAAGGTGGTACTAATAGGTATATAGTTGACTGCTTCGGTGGCTCAGTGGTTAGTGACCCTAACTTCTGGATCAAAGAGGCGTGGGTTCGATCCCCACCCAGGGCAAAAATTTATGTGATGAACATAAGTATTTGCTGTGTCTGGGTGTTAAATAACACCCAGACACAGAGCAAATACTTATGTTCATCACATAAATTTTTAAATCGAATGTCAAATCATCGTCAATAGTCACAAAACCGACCAAGAGAGAGTCTATTAGTATATTTTTCAATCTTTCTGAGAGATTTTCTTAATATTTGTTTCCGTAAGAACCTTGTACAGAGTATTAGAAAACTACAAAAAAAATAAGCCAAATCGGTCAAGCCGTTGTTATGTCGTGACAACGGAAAACGGGTTTCATTTTTATATATATAGATTTATTAATAACGGCTCAGCTGATTTCGATAAAACTTAAAAGAAACTACCTCGGAAGTATACCCTTTCGAACTAAGATTTTTATTTTTGATTCGGTTCTCATTTGACGAAAATATCAATGAACATACACAAAAAATAAAAAATACATACAGACGAAAATAGAACCTACTCCTTTTTGGAAGTCCGTAAAAATAACTCTGAATTCACTTGGAGGGAGCCTCTGATTCGACTAACAATAGTTGACGTAAGTTGATGGAACGTTGTAATAGGTATCACTATCACAACTTACAGCCTTGGCCAAAAGTATTAGGCACCTTTAAAAAATCAAAATGCATGTTTACTACTTAACCATACTTAACATATTTGAGCCTTTTGGAGTTGAGACTTTGGGTCCGTGGGGGCCGGGAGCTCATCTTGTTTTCAAAAGTCTTTCTGAGCGTCTGGTGGACGCGACGCGTGACCAAAATGCTGGTGTTTATTTGGCTCAACGTATAAGCATTGCCATTCAGCGTGGCAATGCTGCCAGCATGCTGGGCACGCTGCCAACTGGCAGTGGGCTTGAGCACTTGGATTATCTTTAGACCTTCAAGGGTCTGTGGATGATCCAATTGCTTTCTATGTAGTGTAGTATTGTCATTATATTTAAAAAATATTTAAAAAAAAAAAAAAAAAAAAAAAACCAATAACTAAGTGCTTATCTTAAATGACTTACCGGGGTCATAAATAACTTTTTAGAATATCAAGCGGCTTGGGCTCTTTGTTAGGTCAGAAAAGAAAGGATTCGGTTTTCTTTCGGTCGTATCAGTCAATGTTTGGTCACTTGTGTTCTGGACTCTATCAAGTAAACAAGCTTTCATTTCTGTTGATGTGATTAAATTGACACCTAATTTTGTTAAAAATGCCATAATGGAGTGAAATTAATTTAAAAGATAGAGTGAAAATATAGGGTGCCTAACACTTTTGGCCAAAGATGTAGTATAATACAAAGTCGCTTCCCGCTGTCTGTCTGTCCCTATGTATGCTTATATCTTTATAACTACGCAACGGATTTTGGTGCGGACTTTTTAAATAGATACAGTGATTTGACACCTATGCGAAGCCGGGGCAGGTCGCTAGTAGAACAATGTTGTTTTCCGTACGCGTAGCACCGTCATAGTAAGGCACGTTATACAGCCTTGGCCAAAAGTATTAGGCACCTATAAAAAATCAAAATGCATGTTTACTACTTAACCAATAACTGAGTGTTTATCTTAAATGACTTACCGGGGTCATAAATAACTTCTTAGAATGTCAAGCGGCTCTTTGTTTAGGTCATAAAACACCTGGTGACCGAAAACTAAGGATTCGATTTTTATCGGTTCTCATCAGTAAGCCCGATTACAGAGGCGCCGCCAGCGTAAATTAAATAGCAGCGTAAAAAGCGTTCTCTCTATCGAACGCCTAAAATAAAAAAGAAACATAAATATAATAGCATATTTCTGTTTCTTTTTCACTTTAGGTGCTAATATAGTTACGCTGGCGCCTCTGTAATCGGGCTTATTGTTTGGTCACTTGTGTTCTGGACTCTAACAAGTAAACAAGCTTTCATTTCTGTTGATGTGATTAAATTGACACCTAATTTTGTTAAAATGCCAAAAAGGAGTGAAATTAGTTTAGAAAATAGAGTAAAAATACAGGACGCCTAATACTTTTGGCCAAGGCTGTAGTGAACAACCACCTTGAGATAAAAAAGCCCTATGCCGCGGGCTATACAAAAATCTCTCTTCTAAAAACCACCAAAAACCTTTCTGAATACCTGAGCCTTTTCTAAAAGTTACCTTGGGGGTAAATAATTATTATTTAGTACTCGAATCACGTCCCCATGGCTTTACGAAAGCCGAGCCACGTGTGAATATCTACGGAATATAAATGATATTTTCTTATGTACGTTTTCTTTTGGATGACGGAAATTTGTAGGTACCGTGTTTTACTTATTCTGTGTCGTGTGTGATTTTTGTTGATGTGATTTTATTGTAAGACGTATACGGGATGTTTTTTTAGGGTTCCGTACCTCAAACGGAAAAAACGGAACCCTTATAAGATCACTTTGTTGTCCGTCTGTCCGTCTACCCATCTGTCCATCTGTCCGTCTGTGTGTATATCAATATCAGTGAATATAATTATCTCGGGAACGCGTAAAGATATCGAGTTGAAAATTAAACTATATACGTATATCTATGGTCCCTTGCAGTTGTGTAAGAGAAAAACTTCTCAGTTATCTTTAAAAAAAGTTAGAGCCGTTTGTATCGTAAAAAAACGCAAATTTCGACACTCACAAAAATCAAAACCTACAGGGTTGACATAGAACTATGAAATTTGGCAAGGAGCATTGTCTTAGAGTTCACATGAAGGAATAAATCTGAAAACAGTACATTTTTATTCAAATCATAAAAAATAGGGCCTCAAAATTCACAAAATATGGGTTCAATATTCAAAATGAGTAAATCGTATCATGTAAGGTATCATATAAAAGGACTTCATTAGCACATGCTAAAACAGGTTTTTAATTATTTTAACAATGTGTAATTTTCCATGTATGACGAGAAAAGTGAAAAAAAAAAAACTTATTTGTCGATGGTTAGAGATTTTAACAACTTACTTCCCAATTTTGTGAAATTTTCTGGATTTGTACGGAACCCTCGGTGTGCGATATATGTACGAAATAATATGTACGTGTAAAAGCCTTTTAATATTCAACTGCAAGACCTAGGCCTAGTGGAAACGTGCCTGTAGCCCTGACATTAGGCGCAGTGGTGGAACGTCCAGGGTTTTTGGTGGGTATACCGCAGTGCGGGGACCCCACATAACCACCCGTCTGCCCGCAAGATGTGGTGGTATCTATTAAATATTTTCCCTGGTAAAAAAGGCCTACCCATGAAAGGCGATTAATCCATATCTACCACCCTAACCCAGTGCGGGTTGATAGATTCACATACGCCTTCAAATTCTATGGACGTATGCAGGTTGCCTCACGATATTTTCCTTCACCTAAAGCCCATTGGTGTGAAAATCCGCAGGTTCCTGTAAAGTTAAAAAAAAAAAATCTTTTTTGGGATTGGGATTTGAATTTACAACCTCATATTGCATTTTTAGGTACAATATCACATAGCCCGGATGCATCCCAAAGCAATCGGATAAAAATCGGAAATAAATTCTAAGTAATTAATTGTTACGGGACCGGGATTTGATCCCACGACCTCACAATTGTAAGGCGGGTGTCATTACCACTAGACCACCACGGCTACCGTAGCCGTGGTGGTTCTGACCTCTGTTATTAATCAATCAACAGTTTGGAAAATAATAAAAAATCCCAAAAACATTTTGTTGAAACTTTAATTATGCTTGTAAGAGACATTGTTAACATGGTCTTTTACACAGAGGTAATTATATTTTTGGTTACCTATTTGTAAATTGTTCACTAAATTATGCAATAATAATTCCGGTTATTAATTATTCTCTGACGCATTTGTGATTGAAAATTATGGTAGGTAGTTTTTAAGAACTATTATTTTGCAATAAATAAAAAAAATATCAGAAGAGAATTTAGATTAAACAAAAAATAATAATTCTGTGATGCTGTTGAATTTATTTACAATGTTATTGTGTAAGTCATTTGGAAATAAATAGATGTATCAAAAAACTCTTACCAACCCGCACGTCGTGGTGGAATTAATACGAATTAGGCCAGTGTGGTGGATATGGCCCAATCACCCTATGTGACAGGCCTACGTCCTGCAGTGGACTATTAAAAAGGTTGGACAATACAGTACTTAAACTCTGAAATATCGAACATATATCAGAAATATTCTAAAAACAAGATGTATGAAGTGTGTCAAACAAATTGAAACCTTAATGTTGAAGGAATAGATACCAACTTATACTCTATAAAATTTAACTTGATTTCTGCGACAGTGACATTGACATAGAAGATTGACATTTTTAGTGTTGAGATAGTGGTGGAAAAATCGATTTTCAAACAATGTTGTAATG
The DNA here is from genome assembly GCA_949316475.1 of Hypomecis punctinalis. Taxonomy (NCBI): domain Eukaryota; kingdom Metazoa; phylum Arthropoda; class Insecta; order Lepidoptera; family Geometridae; genus Hypomecis; species Hypomecis punctinalis. The sequence continues at coordinate 7,137,958 of OX438820.1, read as the reverse complement.
AAATCGAATGAGTAGTTGAAGGTGAGAAATTGGATTTTATTTACTAACTATTATTTAAGATCAAGTATGTACGCATGTAAATAATGTTATGATATTAATTAAATACTCATAATAATGTAACGATAGTATTTATCGACGTTTTTCACTATTATCGATGCTAATGTAACATATAATTGGTTTTAATTTAATTACACATGTAAAAAATGTTATGATATTAAAATATACAGTAAAATTAATGATAAATTAAGTTTTATTTAAAATATCGTTAGTATAAACTATCGATATTTTAAATAAAACTCAATCTAAAACTCTGTGGTCACGATCATTCGTCGCCCATCACTAATCGGCATGCCCATAAAGTATGACATTGACAGGTACTGTCTCTACTATTGAGAAATTCAGGACTTCCTAGGCGTGATATTTCTGACAGCTGTCGCAGAGATCAAGTTAAATTTTATAGAGTATAGTAGGTATAAAAAGTGTTTTTGAAGTCGAGTGGGTAGTCGGATTATTTGTTTGTTTAGTTTTGAAATATATATTGCTTTATCACGATTTTTTGGTTGTTTATATTTATGTACTGAGTGTGACGACGATATTTTAAAATGTTAATTAAGTTATTTTTATCATGTAATACAGAAATGTCTTGAATGATAAATAAAATTCTTTAAACCTAAATATTCTGCCGTCTAGAACGACATTCGGTAAACAAAGTACCTATACATGAAATTATAACATTCAACTATTTTCGCGATTATCTTTTTGTTATTTATTAAGTTTTTATCTGTGAGCACAGTCCCTAAGTGAAAGTAGTAAAAAATGTCCGAGCGCCATCATACATCCGACTTAGATAATAATTCACAATATCGGACGGAGTTGTAATCGGCTTGCAATCACCTTACAACTAACTAAAAAGCCTGCCCACTACGTTGCTTGGGCAGAGTTTTGGCTCGGACACTTTTCTTGCACGATTGTGACTCTGTCGATATTTGCTCGAAGGTTTTTATCCATTCAGGTGAATCGATGATTAATATGTTGTTTCAGTATTGCTTACTTCTACAGCTATTGTAAACTACCCAGTAGAATCCATCAATATTCCAGTAAGATGTAAAGGTGTGTAGAGTAACAGTTATTTTTACCGACTTCCAAAAAGGAGGAGGTACTATATTCGTCTGTATTTTTTTTAATCTTTATTTTAGAAGGGTTTTGTCAACAATGACAATGTCACCCCGTAAGATTACACTAATTACATTCACTGTTGTTATATCTAACACTAATTACCACAAGCGTATTCGTAACTGGGAATAAAGCTGCAACAGTATCCCAGCCTCCCCCGAACCAGGAGAAGCCAAGATACCACTTCATTAAAACTACCGCGAGTATTAATCATAACTATAACAGAATACAGTGCGCGCGCGCCAGTCGACGGGGGTGCGCGTATTCCCTGAGGATGGAGTACTAAATACTCCGAAACTGGTCGGATTCCTTGCGGATCGACCGTATAATTATAACGTGAGTTTTAGCCGTATTCTGTTATAGTTAAGCCAAGATACTGCTACAGACACCTAGATTGCAGTCATTTCGCTTTAACATATTCCGCTGGACTCCGTACCGGATAGATTCCGTCAACACATGATGTTCATCCTTGACCGAACCGCAGGTACAGCAAAGTGGCGAGTCCACTTTTACCTACGAGTATATTCGCCTGTATTAATTTTTACAGAAGAGGTAATTTTTCACTGTAATTTCAGGTTGGTTCCAACTACCATTTGCAATACACATACCCACATACAGGTATTGCGGACCAGGGACCCCTATTATATGGAATCTCAGACACGGTATCAATGGAATTAACAAACTTGATGAAGCTTGCAAGTTACATGACTTAGAGTACTGTAATTATTTGGCTCCAAAGAAACGCTGTTTAGCAGATTTGAAGCTGTTAAAGGCTGCTGAAAAACTGTCAGTTTCGTCCAACTGGCTGGAAGGAATAGCAGCTAGGATTGTCATAATAGTTCTGCATGTGCATATGAGGTTTAGGTATGTGATGACAGGTGTCAAATGTTGGTGATGTTTAAGTTATAGTTATTAATACTTTCGCGATTTGAACACATTATTATACACTACGGGACTAATCACGCACTAAGTAAGTAAGTTCGTATAGGCCGGGTGGCTAGCCCTGGTGTCAGTATGATAAAAGTATGATGTAATCTGCGATGTTTACGTGATCACGCTTCTGGGGTGCTCTATTGTTTTGCGTTTTTTTGGTGCCTTTTGTTTCCCGGTTTATGTTTTTTTTTGTGTGTAAGTAACGAAATGTTCATGTGTTGTTGCCTGATTCAGAAATCAGCCATATGTAGACAGATAATTTAAATTAAATCAGGCAAGTAACATTTCGTTACTTCATTATAAATTTTCAATTGTAAGAAAACTTGCTAATGATGCAGATGTTTCCTTTACTTTAGTAGTAGCTTATCAATGTGAAGCCTAAGTAAATAAAATAAAAAAAATAAAAATAGATAGATAGATAGATAAACACTTTATTGTTAACACTAAAATACAATTCAGAAAAAATACACAGAAAGAAAAAAAAACAAGCGACATAAAATAGTGCAACAAAGGGTGGCCTTATTGCTTATAGCAATCTCTTCCAGGTTCCAAATAAATCAAGGTAATTCTAAAACAGGTCCACTAAACTTATAATAACGGCAGTGCCTACAAAAATCGTATTGTACATATCGCTACTACGAGTATCGTGAAAGCAGTTAGAGTTATATAGTAGTTATAACTTGAAGTTGACTAAAACTTGTTCGTAATGATGAATCTATACTCTTCTGACTGAAAGAACCCAACTTTTCAATGCAACACTGTACAGAGTTATAAAAGCACCACAGAAAAAAACTTATTTTGGTCGTCAACAGAAAGTCTGACCAATATATTCTTACGACATTCAAAATCCACATTAATATCTCCGACACGGGACCTTACAATTTGAATATTAGACCTATCATTAGCCAAACAGCCACGGGCGAAGTTCGAAAAGTAAGTTTTAATTATGGCTTGGAAGCCACAGGTTACGTTTTAATGTCTCTGTTTTATATAAATCTTGTAATAGGGTGTTTTCTAGGTCATTCTTACTCTTACGTGATGTTTATGTTAAGCATAAAAGAAATCCTACTAATATTATAAACGCGAAAGTTTGTGAGGATGGATGGATGGATGGATGGATAAATGGATGGATGGTTGGATGGATGGATGTATGGATGTTTGTTACTCTTTCACGCAAAATCTACTGAACGTCCTACTAATATTATAAACGCGAAAGTTTGTGAGGATGGATGGATGGATGGATGGATAAATGGATGGATGGATGGATGGATGGATGTTTGTTACTCTTTCACGCAAAATCTACTGAACGGATTGAGATGAAACTTTGCAATAATATAGCTTATACATCAGAATAACACATAGACTACAATTTATAAAGATATTTTGTGAATTGTCCAAAACATAACGATAAATGTTGAGTAAGTAGGAAAATTCTGCCATCTGCGAGCTACTCTAGCGTGCGCTGCAAGAATTTCAAAATAAACAACTGCTGTCGATCGAATATCTGTCAAATCAATCGATGAGCAGTCCTTGGATATCATCATACTGATAATATATTATGTACCTATATATACCTATATATAATATTATAAATCCGAAAAGTTTGTTAGTTTGTTCTTCTTTCACTCAGCAACGGAGCAACGAACTGATGACGCGTATCGTAGTGAGTAGAGAGCGCGCGGGAGGCATGAGGTTGGCGGGTGGGTGTGCCCCGCGTCTCGTTTCTCTGGCTCCCAGACGCCGGGGCGTATGCCTATATTTCGGATTTTGCGCAGCGCTCTGCGCATAACTTCCCATCCGTCGATTTGTATGACGCTCAGTATAGAAGAACTAAATTTACCGATATAGCCCAGCAGATTAACAAGGCAAATGGCATTTTGTGGGGCATAGTACCTCAGAATAAATGACAGGCACGCAAAGCCAACGGCCGTGACGTTTCCGAATGGAAACCAAGAACCGACAAGCGTAGCGGAGGACATCTACCAAGGTGGACAAAAGATCGCAAAGAAGCGAGCGTGAAATGTAATTGGGGAGACGGTAAAGTGCAGTGGTGTTTTGTGACGTTTAACTATTACCCACCTACTTCGATTAAAATAACCTTACTTCTTTTAGAAAAAAAAAGTAAATTCAAAAGAAATAAAAAAAAAAATTGCCGCTTCACATTTTTCATAATTCATTTTTTTTTTTAATTTAGGTAGGTAATTTAATTTCTGTTTTTGATTTTATGATATATATGACTTTCAAGGATCTGTGAGTGGTCTAATTGCATGTTATGTAGTAGTAATTATTTTGAATACGAGTACCTACGTAGTAACGTAAGGCCGCCCTTGTACCACCTAATTTAAAAAAAATTGTACTTTGTTATTTAAGAGTTATCTTTGTGATAAGCATTTCAAAAATCTGAAGCGAACGCCCGACGCTCTAACCAACTGAGCCAGCCCGCCTCAGTTGGTTAGAGCGTCGGGCTAGTGATCCGAAGGGGCAGGTTCAAATCGATTGTGTACGATAAAGTTATATTGTATTGTAGTTTTAGCATAAGTACGAAAGTATTGTATTCTGTTGTTGATAAGGAAGACGAAAAATTTCTTCGGACATAAAATATGAGTAATCGAACCAAAGACTACAAAAACTAAAACGCGGTCATTAAACATTAAGAATGGATGTTTTGTAGTCATCTAATAACGTTCCACTCTACAATTATCTCTGGTTTCAATCTCCAACCAAAACTGTATCGACTGTATGCTCTTAGGCGGATTATATGACATTTTCCTCGGATTTTGGTTAAGGCGATGCTATTTCATTGGCAAGCTGGATTTTAGGCCCGATTGTTATAACCGTTTAGTCATCAGGGCTAGTGTACCTATACTTAATTATTTCTCTTTATTCAATAGCATTCACAGGCTTGGCCTGGTGCTTTATTTGGCATCGATGGAGCCTAAGCCAACATTGAGAGGCCTCTTTTACAATTTTGAAATATAAAAACAGCAGTATGTTTAAAAAGGATAGCGTGAAATGGAAACTGTGGCATATAAAAATTGGTTGGAAGCGGTCTGGATTCTGTACGTTCCTACGGCACGGCTACATAATTCATGCGGCATCGCAAGTAGACGAGCGCTCGCATCATGCTTTTCAATTCTCTCAAATTAGATATTTGCACTTAAATTAACATGTACAACGTGTCCTCCCCTTAACTCCTGGTACGAGGTACCAGCTATGGGCGCCGCATCAGATCGATCAAGAGTCTAATACGCGTTAACGGGCTATGCTCGGTGATACCATCAGTACTGGAGCTAGGAAATGGTGGATACGGCTTTTGAAATGCAACAGGGATTGAACAACCTCTTTGTTAGTGTTGTAATTTCATGTGAACCACTATGTGGGTGTGATCCATATCACAAATCCCTAAGAATTATTTATATTAAAACGGGAATCCCGGACGACCGCATGTTTCTTACATTTTGTGTTCTGGGGGCATATTTTTGAATTTCGCACACCTGGGAACGTATGTATACGGAACTTTGACAGTGATAGCTCTAAAACCATTTACCATATTTCTTTATTATGTTTTTTTCTTAATTAACGCCCATTTCACGATTTTTCCCTTTGCTATCCATCGTTTCTTTTAAAATTGCCATGTCCAGTACTGAAGGACATGTCCACAAAATGTATGGAGGCTGGTATAATAATAATCAAAAATTCTAACCACCACACTCGTTACATTTCGAGAAAGTTCATATTTTTCTGAGTCTATCACAACAGTTAAAAACAAAAAAAAAGCCCTCCGATTTTTTTAAAATTAATTCTGAAGTTATTAGAAAAAATAATTATATTTGGCTCAATAGGTAGTTTACCTCTAGCAGCCCCGATTAAGTAACCTCCAAATTGTTAAATAAAAGCATTTTTACCAATTAAACACACTTTTTAAGTGATTTTTTGTCACATTGTACCTACTAACTGGTCACACTGGTAGGTTATAATTTTTAATTTTAGCAAATTAAGAGATGAATGTGGAAGAATCAGCTACGAATGCAAGTAAAATAACTATATAAGCACTTTATCACTGCTAAACTAGAAAAATAATAAGCTGTATTGTTATTTTTCATACAATTTATTCTTCGCATTTAAAAAAATCGGAGGAGTGAAAAAATCTAAATTAAATATTTTAAGGAAGCCCATATAACAAGCTTTCAAATGATGTATATATCATCTTGGTTCGATTTTTCTCTGAATAATGTACCACTCGTGGACGTCACCTTTGGCATGAAATGGATAATTTCGAGAAAAAAAAAGGTGTCCGTAAAGATAAGTATACCAACGTTCCAAGGCGTGCCAAGTTCAAAAATAGGGCCCCTGTCCCCCGTATCACACAAAATGTCGTGAGTCGTGCGTCGTCCGAGCTCCGTAAAGGCCCCGTCCGGGCCTGTCCCGTGCATGTCCAGTTCTAATATAAATCCCTAAATTTAGGCTTTTTAACACGTCCTTGGGGCGTGGTGGTAAGTATCTATAAAGGATTTTCCCTAGACAAAAAATACTTACTGAAATTCGGCAACCAAACCGTAGTAAGGTGAAATGCCTTCTCCTCTTCTGAAATCCCAAAATTTAGGCTTTTTATTAACACGTCCTTGGGGCGTGGTGGTAAGTATCTATAAAGGATTTTCCCTAGACAAAAAATACCTACTGAAATTCGGCAACCAAACCGTAGTAAGGTGAAATGCCTTCTCTACCACTCTGTTTACTTTAGCACATCCGCGGCTGCCGTCGAGTAGCAGACTCGTCCGACAACTTGACAAATTGTTTTTTATTTTCCGAAGTCCCTCATTTGTGGTCAGTTGGATATTCGAGAGCGTTTGGCGTTTCGTCATCAGGAATCGCTGTGGGGTTTTGAACTCTATTAGCAACTATATAAAAACTGAGTTTCCTTATCAGGATAATATTTTTTGACATCGCCGACCTGACGACCTCATTATGACCGCGAGATCGCGCTGGATGCAAGCCGCTTCCAACTGGTCTTGTTGAAGATTTGTAAGGGAGGCCTATGTCCAGCAGTGGGCATTCTATGTCTGAAAGTAGGTATCTTGACAAAGACTTTATTTTAGCTTACTGGTGTTTTTCTTTGTAGTAGTGTTTACTACTTTCTAGATTGCATCTCATAGTTCGTAGAATGGGATAGCTGATAGGGCCGTGAAGTTCTCTAAAATAAACTGTGCGCAGCGTAGGACGTCCGGCGGTAAGGTGGGCCGGTGATCTAACCAAGACTGCAGAATCGCGCTGGGTTCATGGCTCTTCCAATCGGTCAAGTAATTAATTTCGCGTAAGCGCTTGAAGGTCTTTGAAATATTGGGAATCAATATGAGAAGCCTATAACCAGCAGTGGACGTGCTATGTCTTATAATAATTATCATAATAATATCGCAGGGGCTTTGTGGCGAGCCGTCGGTGAGTGGCGACACCGCGAACCCGCGGTGTCGCGAACCTGATTCCCTGGGGCTAAATGAGACCCCAGACTCCTCTCTTGCCTTAACCGGCCGGCTTGGAGTAGAAACCGCAAGAGCTAAGAACTTAAGCTCCAGGGTGGAAGTGTTAAAGGGCATAACGCCGCGACTAGCGTCTAGTGAAAGCGCAGCACACCTCTCGACACCCTGAGCCGTCCACACTAATGTTGCCCCTCCGGCGCCAAATTACGGTAGCCTTTATGGGGGGCCCATCCAGTGGATGGCAAGTCACCACCCGCCTAAATATTTTGAAATGAGGCATCACTTGGCGGGTGCTGCACCTCATTCCATAGAGCAGCTTATAATTATGTAATAATTCATTAAAATAGCCTAAGAAGTACCTATTCCCCGCCTTTACAATAGTTTCCGTCTTCTTATCACCCAAAAACTGTATTTTTTTACTTAATAATTGTAAAAGGGCCCCTTGGTGTTGATTTCGGCCCCATCAATGCCCTTTAAAGATCCGGGGCAACCCGTGAGTTGTAAAACACATAAAAATCATAATAATAATAAATATTTTGGGACATCTTACACATCTGACCCTAAACTAAGCAAAGCTTGTGATATGGCTGCCGGAGACTGATATACTACATATACTTATTTTTAAATACATACTTATATAGATAGTAACTAAATAACACGTAGACACAGAGCAAACCCTTATTCTCATCACATAAATAGGTATTTGCTCTGGGTGGGGATCGAACCCACGCCTCTTTGATCCAGAAGTTAGGGTCACTAACCACTGAGCCACCGAGGCAGTCAAAAATTAACCACTTATGATGAAAATTAACCACTTTCTAATGGCAAGATTTTGTATTACTTAGACGTATGACTGTGTGCTTGATAATTTAATTATGACCGCTACACTAATACCAAAGTAGTTTTTATATGCACCTGCTTCCTAATTTTAAACTACAAATGCCCGAAGGTTTTTTAACCGGTTTATTAAAATTGCATCAATCATAACATTACCGGAGTCTATCCTTTATTTTATCATTCTAATAATTAAAAGATACATAAAAAGCGCTATTTAACCTTCAATTATTATGTCAACAACATTTTCTTTTGAACCTTGTGTTGTACTGAGCGCTAGGCGCTGAGAGTAAAATATCTCATTACAATGAAATGTTATCAAGCTAGCTTTTTCGTTAGGAATTTTTCTTTACGTAATTTGTAATTCATAAATTTTCTTTGACTTTGGGCTACAAAAAAAGCTAAAGGAGATGTCCACAAAATGTATGGAGGCTGGTATAATAATAATCAAAAATTCTAAACACAACACTCGTTACATTTCGAGAAAGTTCATATTTTTCTGAGTCTATTACATCAGTCAAAAACAAGAAAGAGCTCTCCGTATTTTTTAAATTAATTTTAATTTTTAAAGTAGCAAGTAGCATAGCTTAGCATCGCTTCTTAAATCTCCCGCACTGGAACACAGTTCCACCAGCCTACAGCCCCAGGGAAAGCACGTGTTACATATTTGTTTTTTGTATAAGAATAACTCAATTTCCGAGTAACGTAGAGTACTGTGTTGTAATACCACTTTGTATATTAACAAAAAAGTCGTGACGGCATAAAAGAAATGTAAATAAGTACTCACTTGACATTTACATTGGTTTTGACGCATTTTCTGACTTTTGTTTAGCAATTGACGATAATTGGCTAAGAAAATAGCAAGTTTTTTTAATGATTTGTTTTTTTTTACTCAGCGTAAAAAGAAGATTTACAAAAAGGGAGGAAGATGGTTGTATCTGAGAATAGGTCGAAGTAGCTCCAAAGACGATGATGGTATTGCATTTTAGTTAAAATTCGCTAAGTCTTATTTCTTTGCAATAAGCTCAAAATAATTATTAGAAAGAAAAAAGAAAGTTTATTTTTTAACTAAGTAAGAAATCGGTACAAATTGTCCACGAAATAACATTATCGTTAGATTCATTCACATCAGTTGGATTAAAAGCGGGCCCCTAAACTCGGCTAAGCCGGTCTCTTGGTGGCCCATTCCAAATTAATTGCCAAGAGCTGAATTGGCGCGATTATAGACTGTTATCATACCATATCTACTTCTTCTCTATCTAATTGATCTACATATAATTGACATAAAATTTTGATAAGTGAAATTTAGAAACATTAAACAAAACATACTAGGTATGACAAAGACCAAGCATATTACTAAATAAAATTATAATATACTTACATAGTTGATTAAGACATTGCTTTGCTCTAAATGAAGGCTAAAAGAAAACATACTACCTGAATTGATTTTAGTTTTAACATTATTTACTATCAACAGCACAATCATACAATTTGGAGTGATGATGTGTGTGTTGTTGGGTGGGTGGGTGTGTATGTGTGACTTTAGAATTCAATGTTTTGATGTACTATATATTTTTTTTTGTATTTTGATGTATTTTCTTTTGATGTATGTACTGTATCAGCATTTTTAATAGTCCACTGACGGACGTAGTCCTACCCACGAAGGATGTTAGGGCCATATCCACCACGCTGGCTCAGTGCGGGTTGGTGTATTCACATACGCCATCAAATTTCTTCTAATGACATATGCAGGTTGCCTCACGATGTTTTCTTTTACCGAAAAGCCAGCGGTGTTAAATTCCGTGCATAAATTCCAAAGAACTCATTGGTACGGGACCGGGATTTGAACCCACGACCTCACGATTGTAAGGCGGGTGTCACTACCACTAGACCACCACTGCTTCTTTTAATGTAATTCGTTAATGTTTTGATGTATTCCCTATAAGCCACAGAAGAGAAATTTCTGCTGTTCTGTGCTATAAACTTGAAAAAAAAAACAAAATTTTTGTTAAATTCTATTTTTGGGCTTGGAAGGTTTAATGGTATTAGTAAAAGTAGGTATATAAATATGAGTGCATGAGTGTACCAGATTGACCTCTAATAAAGAGAGATGGCGAGACATCGCGATGCGTATTACATCTGCTTCTACCACCACAAATACTACGTGATGACCACGACCGCTCTGTTAAGAGCGCAACGACTAAGAAGAAGAAGAAAAGTATAGATCTAATCGTACAACTTGGCGGCAGTGATCTTAGCTATAAATAAATAATTTTTGGGGGTAGGGTTGTTGAGGATGTGATTGTGAGGAAGAGGAGGTGGAAGAGGAATAGTCACGCGCAAATTTAGAGGATGCGGATGAGGAAGAGGATATTTTTTGAGGAAGAGGATGCTGATGAGGGAGCGAAAGAGGAAACGGATGAGGTAGAGGATGATAGGAAATTATAAATACTAGCGGACCCAACTCAACCCAAACAAACAAGCAAGAAACAGCGCGGGTGGTGGGAGGTGAGATCTCGCTCGCCCATTCGGCCCGGTATCGCGCGTGCGTTGCCATGGAATCGCGACGCACATGCGCAGTGAAATCCCTTATAAATTCCTCTTAAATTTTGAGGAAGCGATAGCGGAAGAGGATTTTTTTATTTTGATATCTGAGGATGCGGTAACGGTTGAGGTACCCAAAATATTGCGGAACTTCCGCATTATGAGGAGGCGGAAGAGGAATCCTCAGCAACCCTAATTGGGGGACATCTTACACACGGTCTCTGACCCCAAACTAAGCAAAGTTTGTGATATGGCTGCCAGAGACTGATATACTACATATACATATTTTAATTACATACTTATATAGATAGTATCTAAATACACCTAGACACAAAGAAAACACCTATGTTCACCACAAAAATGCTTGCCCTGGGTGGAGATCGAACCTACGCCCCTTTGATCCAGGAGTCAGGTTCACTAACCACTGAGCCACCGAGGCAGTCAAAGCTTCAGATAACTCAATTCACGCGCAACTGTTAACTGAGCTTCACCCAGGATTGGGCTATCCGTACCATGTATGATTTGGCATAACGTCAGTTATCAATGGTACAAATCATTGATAAGTACTGTTGACAGCAAATCAGTTTTACCTCACTACGGCAGAGCCAAAACAAAAGGTTGTAAGTTTAGCAGTTTGGCTGGTTTGGGTAGCGCTGGAGGGGGAAATGTACAAAACATCCTAATCTATGTGGTATGTCATTGCAGGACTTATCGCTTCCAAACCGAATAACATATCAAGTAGGACACGAGCACATAATTATTGCTAAACAGTTGCCACCAAGTCGTACTAGTAATGACTTGACTACCAAAATGTAACAAACATTATCTAAATGGCAAATTCTGCTAGTTCTCTAAACAGTTAGACCTCGTGGCACATTCTTTTAACTGAATCCTCATAATTGTACTTATATCTCGACTCGTTCTGGGCCAATTTGGTTCATAGTCGCTTATTAGGATTTAGATACTAAACGACCTTGCCAAATGTTATCGAAATCGGCTAATAAATAGTGTGACAAATCTATGTTTTGAATAAATATTTAGTGTATTTCCGCTATCTTGTTGTAGGCAAATAAGTTTAAGGGCATTAAGTGCATTAAGGACATTTAAGAAAAAAAAATTACTAACAATTACTAATATTACAATAATTATACATTTAAAAACTCAATTTTACAAAATAGATATAATACAGAGTGTAGTGCAGTGAGAATAAGGGTGTTATTTATTAGTGAAGTGTTTTCAATATTTTGTCATATTATTTTTAAAAGATTTTTATAATATTTATTTGTTGTTAACGGATTATTAATACAGTATATAGTTAAACATATTTTGTTGTTGAGTGTAGTGAAAATAAGTGATATTTATTATTATTTTATCTATTTTGTAAAATCGAGTTTTTAAATGTATAATTATTGTAACATTAGTAATTGTTTATATTTTTTTTTTCATAAATGTCCTTAATGCACTTAATGCCCTTAAACTTATTTGCCTACAACAAGATAACGGAAATACACTAAATATTTATTCAAAACATAGATTTGAAGATGAATTTCCGCAAAGTGACGCCCGATTCAATCAACTAATAGTGCGTCAGCCCAAAATCACCGACAACAAAAACATTATATTAATATTATATACAAATAAAGACAAAGCTTTCAAAGCTCAAAAGAAGTGTATTCGAGCAATTATAGGACTAAAACGGACCGACTCATGTAAAGGATATTTCCAGCAACTTCAAATCTTAACCATGCCTTCGATGTACATTTATGAGGTTGCAATTTTTGCAAAAACGCACCTACATTTATTTAAACCCAAACAGTTCCATGCGCTGCGCTTCCAACAAATGGAAAAACATTCAGGAAATCTATGTCTTCTGGAATGCAAAACACATCTATCCAGTACAAGTGTCTTTGGAATGCTACCAATAATTTTCAATAAAATCCCAACAAATATAAGGATTGAGAGTGACATTGATGTCTTCAAGACAATGCTTAGAACACTATTACTTAAAAAAGCTTATTATTCAATTGACGAATTCTTGAAAGATAAAGACTTTACTTGAGTTGTTATTCATGACTATATTTGTATTCTATTGACATTGCATCTAATAATAAAATTAACAATAATGAGATACTATACTTTGACATGTGTATTTATATCGTTTTTATGATTTCAATGAAATAATATGTACTAATTTCTTTACTTAAGATGATGGTAATACATAATATTACCTGCTTGCATGCTATGTGGGTCAGGCCGTAGATTTTGCCACAAATAGCGAAAAGATTGCGCATAATTCTTCGCTATCCTGTCGCGAACAATGACGAAAGATAATGATGAACAATTGTTAGGATGGTGATACACATATGATATTATTTGCAAATGATTACCTCTGAGGTTCGTGTCCAGTGACTACTCACTAAGTCATCCTAGAGGGTTAGTTGCATAGTTTGAAATGCTCAGAATATTATCTTCTAATAATATTTCATAATTAATTTCTTTGACCGGCACTTTCAGGTTTAGCTCATAATGAATGATGTCCTTTATTCTTTCGAAATCTACTGTTTGGACGACTACTAGTGAGTTAATATTATAATTATTAGTCTCGCGAAGATATATAGTAATTTAAATTAATGTTACACCCTACGTGACTACTACTACGTGTATACTATTTATTGAATGTTACAAAAACGAACATTATACCTACCTATTTTGTTTTTTTTTCAGTACAGACTTTTGATCTCATTCAAGTTTTGCAAAACATGTCAACAGTAAAAAATAACTGCACCTAGTGTGTACTCAGTGTTATTTGTGGTGAAGAATAGTTGATAGCGAAGAAATAGCGAACGACCTGTTTTCATAGCGAAGGTGATAGCGAAAATCGATCATAACTCAACAAATAAGACATATTATCATGCCACCTTAACGTTGGAAGATCACGTACAACTTACTTAATCGTGCACTAAAACAATGATAGATTCCAAATAAAAACTTTTCATTTAATCTCAAAAAATTCACTTCGTAAAACACGTGACACTTTCTACTTCGCACGGGTTATGACAGCGAACTGACAAAACTGTGGCCACTACGAGCTTAATGATTAAAGAGTACATTACTTAGGTGTTGTCGCGACTTAATTTAAATCTCACTGTGCTTCTAGAATAATGAAACGAGAAGATAATGGTTGCGAAATAAAAATATCGTAAATAATCAGTTTTCGAAAGTTTTTAATAAATCTGCGTTTTATTATGATTTTTTCTTAAACAACACGTAAAGATATTAAAACCGTGGATAATTGACTATAATTTTATAACGTCAAATCAAACAGATTATTAAAAAGTGTTATAGTTTTTATTTTATCGATGTGCAAAGTTCACTCCCACCGAAGCGGATTTGCGTTTTTTATGAAAATTTAGTCATTTTTTGCAGATAAACATACTATAACTTTCATAATTTATAAATTTATTCCATTATTTTTACTGGCCCCTATTAACCGATCCTTACGACACACGATGATGACATTCAGAAATAAATTAAAAGTAATTTACTATAAGAAAAAAGAGGCGGAGAGTTAAGGGACCTAAAAAGTGGCAAAATCTACGGCCTGACCCATGTAGCTGATGTAGCGTACCTACTTACCAATAAGATCACAATGTAAATTGTTTTACCTACTTCGTAAGTAATAAATAAATAAAAAATGAAATTATTATAAAAACCGTGTACAAAGTTTCGTCCAGATTTGTTGAAAATTGCGACCTGTAGACCAACATCTGGACAGACGATAGCAACACTGCCGTGTTAATCGAAGACCTCCGCTCCGTTATGGTGATCACCAAGGATTCAAGTATTTTATTCCACCCCGCTAGTAAGAAGAAAACGCATGATGAATTCGTGTGTCGACGTCTGCTGTCTAAAAATAACTTTCTGTTTCCGGTTGTTAAAAAACATTCAGCCAAAATGTATGCTAACAACTTGATGCGACTTTACTTTGACCAGGATTTCGTGTGAAACTGCCATAAACAGAAACTAGCGGTGGTGCTAAAACTCGAAAGTTGAAGTTGGAGCTCTGACTATTTGTCGGTTTAGTTACAACTTTGGCCGATTGTCACACCATAGCAAGCAAAAGTAATTTTAGATAAATTAGAGAGAGAGAGATTTAACCATAATCCAAGGTTTATTGTTAAAAGTTAAGGCAGCATAAGCATAATAAGCATGTAAGCGTCGGCATAGTATACATATTTATACTTGTTAAGTGCGCTTATATAGGAGAGTCGTAGTGTGAATAATCAATTAGCATCCTTTTAGGGGCTTATTCTGTACATCAAATCTGACAACTTTTCTACGACTTTTATCAAGACTTAAAAAAATGCATGGAACAGCTGTTCTTTTTTTAGTTTTGACAAAAGTCACAGAGCAAAAGTAGTTAGCTTTGATGAATAGAATAAGCATCTAAAAGGATGCTAATTGATTAGGTATACTACATAAAAGTGGCGTGCCGCCTGCGCCCTGCATGCCCACGCCTCGACGACGCTTTAATTTTTGATCGTATGATAGACGCCGAACGAAAAAAAAACCGGACAAGTGCGAGTCAGGCTCGTACATCGAGGGTTCCGTACAAACATTATTGTCAAAAATAATTAAAAACCTGTTTTAGTTTGTGCTAATGAAGTTATTTTATATGATACCTTACATGATATGATTTACTCACTTTGAATTTTGAACCCATATTTTGTTAATTTTGAGGCCCTATTTTTATGAGTTTTAAATAAAAATGTACAGTTTTCAGATTTATTCCTACATGTATACTTTGAAACAATGCTTTTCGCCAAATTTCATAGTTCTATGTCAACGGGAAGTACCCGGTAGGTTTTGATTTTTGTGAGCGTTAAATATGCGTTTTTTTACGACATAAACGGCTCTAACTTTTTTATATGGTTACTGAGAAGCTTTTTTTTACACAACTGCAAGAGTTCATAGGTTTACGTATACAGTTTAAATTTCAACTCAATATCTTTACGCGTTCCCGAGATAAAGAGTCTTGACATACACACAGACGGACAGACGGACAACAAAGTGATCCTATAAGGGTTCCGTTTTTTCCTTTTGAGGTACGGAACCCTAAAAAAATCAGGAATGAGAAGATCCATAGAAGAACCAAATAAACCAACATAGCCTTGTAAATTGACAAGTTAAAATGGCAGTAAGCTTCCAACTGGTGCTATGGGTAATAATATAGGGAAAGCTTATATAAATTACACCAGTCGACGTACTATGGCTTATGGAAGGAAGCAAACCCGACATAGCTATGTAAATTGGCAAATCGAAACGGCATTGAGCTTCCAACTGGTCTTATTGGTAATCTATAGGGAAAGCTCATGTCCACCATTGGATGAATATAGCTGTTGGATGGATGGCTAAACCGTGCCGTGCAACAAGCCGTGGTGGTCAAGAGGTAGTGACACCCGCCTTACAATCGTGAGTGAGGTCGTGGGTTCGAATCCCCGGTCCCGTACCAATGAGTTCTTTGGAATTTATGTACGGAATTTTTCACCGGCTTTTCGGTGAAGGAAAACATCCTGAGGCAACCTGTGTACGTCCGTAGAAGAAATTCGATGGCGTATGTGAATCCATTAACCCGCACTGGGCCAGCGTGGTGGATATGGCCCAATCACCCTTCGTGGGTAGGCCTACGTCCTGCAGTGGACTATTAAAAAGGCTGGTACAGTACAGTACAGGATGGCTAAATTACTAATACAGGCGTTACTCAGTATTACCCTGTGTTATTTTATAAAAATTTTCAATAAATAAGTTTGCTGACATTTTCATCAAAATTGCTATTTTTTCCGGTTTGCTTGTGCATGTTACATATAAGTGTAAGACGCGACAGGATAATTCGCGCAGACAAAAGTTCCCGTGCTAAACAAGCACACTATATTTACGGTGCTGCGGCTCTATAAACGCAGTCCGTGCAAATTACACCGCGGATGGCTGTCTGGGCTTTGCAGTACATGAACTCTTCTGCTAAACACTTTGCTGCTACTTTTATACGCTTACTACGCATTATAATTAGCAGTCCTGTACTCGGAGGACGCTGGTAGCCAGTAGCACAGCTTAATCGCAAGTACAGGCTCCGACCACATAAAAAAATCAAAACAGTATGTTGAGAAACCAAAAGACCAGCTACGCCGCGCTTTGTACAGACACAATTAAGACACACACAAACATACTAGTAAAGTCTCATAAAGCGGTATACGTCAAAATTCACAAGTTGGAATGTCAAAATGGTTGAAATTCCACTTAGTCTTTTACGACGTGATCGGAATTTCAAATCTTTGATCATTTTACTTTCCTACTTTTTACCTTTTTGAATTTAAACAGTCGAGATAGCTCAATACTAATTTGTAAAACCCATGGAGGAGACTGGAGAGCGCGTGGGCCCCGTTTTTGTTGAAACAATAGGTCACCGATTTTAAGCGGGGGTAGAGGTATGCTCCGCTGGCTGTAATTGGCTGACGCTAAAATGACGCAATGACAACAGTTCTTGTAGTGGTGCCAAAAATGTTACTAGCAAAATATCGATATCGATATTTTTGACTTGGTTCTACTTTGAATAAAATATCGTATCGCAACAACACATTTTTTTAACTATTGACACGATACTGGATCAAAATATATCGTATCGAAACCACACAATCGTATCGTCTCAACAAAGAGCGGCTTTAGAAAATATTATTTCTGTGTACATTGCCACTTACAGTTTGGCCGACGTACTCGTAAATAAGTATTGTTTATGTATCTAAAACAATAAACTTTGAATACGATACCGGATCGATCCAAAATATCGTATCGAAACAAGCGGATCGATACCTGGATACTGCGATGCGATCCATTGCAATCCAAAGTATCGATACAAAGCATCTGGATCGAGCATCCCTAGTCGGTTGTCAACTAAAGCGCCTATCGATGGTGAGCGAGGCCGTCACGCGCATTTTCTTCACTGTTTAATATGCTCCTTGGTAAAATCCTTTGAAATTACGATCGATACGAAAGTTCAGGAGTAAATAGTAAAAAGCATATGCATCTTTTTCTAACACCTTTTAAATTTCATATTTAAAATGGAACAAAGTGATGTATATATCTTGCTTTAGTATAGTTTCTATTACTTAAGTCCTTATTCTGAGAGTAAAACCTTAGTAATACTAGAGAGAGAAGCTTATAAAATAAACCCTATCCTCTGTTTTACACAGCATAACATCTAATTAACTTCGTTCCGCTCAATTGTGACTAGAATGTATTCTGTTGTGGAGGGATAGACCAATTACTAGTATGATTATGTTTCTCATTAAAATGGACAGAGGGAAGGGGTCAGAGAAGGGGGTGGGGGAGGTATCGTTTACGAAGGCTTTTAATTTAGTTAACGACAGGAAAGGTTAAAGAGGGTGAAAGGTGTCGAAATAAGGTTTTTGCTAAAAATACGTTTTAATTCTGTTACGAAAATTTTTCTTGTAACTTTTGGTATATTTTAATATTTTTAGACCGAATTACTAAATTTAAACAAAACTGAATGCGATGAGATCAGCTAACCACTTTACACATTTAAATAAAATCTAGTTTTACAGCACTATATGAAAAACAGACCATAGCCATAAAGTTCCCGAGTGGAAACCACATATCGGCAAGCACAGCGTAGAACGTCCACCCACAAGGTGGACGGGTGACCCCATTAAGTGAGTAGGATCGCGCCAGATCCTGCTTACTTAATGGGGTCACCCGCTTGGGGCAAACCGCTTCCAACTGGCCTTACTGGAGATAGTCTTGGCCTAGGTCAAGCAGTAGACCCCTACGGCTGGTGAATGGATAAAAAAAACAGAAGAGAGGCTTATACATCAAGTGGATCATCATCATTGTCATGTTACTCGTAGAACATCCACTTTTTGGCAAAGGCCTCCTTAATCGATTTTTAATAATATATTGTATTCGGCTTGCACCAAAGCTTCCTGCTAATTTTTATACGCTGCGATCGCCGGTGCGTGGTCTCCATTCGAGAACTTTACGACTCCACTTAGACTTAATTTAATTCAATCATTTGTTCATCAAATAGTTACAGTTTTAATTAAGTAAAGAACAGGTTACTCACGCTACTGTTTAGTAGAGAACTGCTACTATAGTTTCAATCGCATTTGGCAATCTTTTTCAAGGTTGGAGTACTAGCACGCGGGCTCGCATAGCACTCAATGTACAAGTACTCCAACCTTGAGAAAGATCGCCAAATGCTATTGAAACTATAGTAGCAGTTTTCTACTAAAATATAGCGTGAAGAACACCTGTACTTTACTTAATTAAAATGTGCGAAATCCACGCTAGTTTCCATAGTGAAATAATTACATGAAAGCACACTTTCGAATGTTATAATATACCATAACATTGATCATAGTATTTTTTTTTTGTGTACCTAATGATACTGATTTGGTAAAATTTAAAAATTGTGCTTATTTATTTATAGTAAAAATTTAATTAAGTTGAACTTTTAAAAATTGTAACTAGACGATTCCAAGTGCCTGTATTGTGTCTACGGAATAAAGAAATTTTGACTTTTGACTTGACTTTTTGACTTAAAAAACCCCAATTAAACGAGTATTGCGGTGTTTCGCCCCGCAAGCGGTTGGGCCCGCGGGGCGAATCGCCCAAGACTCTTTTTCGACCGCTTTGCCCGCTCCAAGGAGAGGGCCGAACGGGGACCTTCAAAAAGAGTCTTGGGCGATTTGCCCCGCGGGCCTAACCGCTTGCGGGGCGAAACGCCGCAAGACAAGACTAAGACTCTTTTTGAAGGTCCCCATTCGGCCCGCTTCTTGGAGCGGGCAAAGCGGTCGAAAAAGAGTTTTGGGCGATTCGCCCCGCGGGCCTAACCGCTTGCGGGGCGAAACGCCGCAATACTCAATTAAACTTTAAGAAATAAACAAAAATATACAAAACACAGTGTTCTAATTCATCATTTAACAAAACCGTTCTAAAATACTGTTACGAAGTACCAAATACAATTGATTTAAGCGTTTGTCTAAACATCCCGTCGCTAATGTGGAAATCGTGACTTACGATACCATCAGTATTTGAGTAGTGTAGCTATTCTAAAATAACTAGCTGTTTTTGGCGGGTTTTCTTACTATTTTGAACGAAATCAAAACCAATCGTTCAATTGGTTTTTTAATTCAACAATTATGCTTCGGTGGCTCAGTGGTTAGTTAAGTAGCAGAACAAAAGTTGTTACTTTTGATTCTGTACATCAAAAGTAACAACTTTTGTTCTGCTACTTTTGTCAAAACTCAAAAAAAGATGTTCCATAGAAAAATATCTTTCACCGGCGACCAAATGTACTTATCTATAAATAGTTTCATTTTACTATTATTATCTGTGGCAAAGGTGGCGGCAGCTTTAAAAAAAATGATGCCTACATGCTTAAAATTTAATTTTACTTATCTGTAATTGAAAATGATTTTAATTTGAAATGACTGAAAATAGCAATAAATATTTTATGACTGCAGGAACGCGCTGGGTGCAGGCAGCTTCCAACCGGCCTTATTGGAAATCCATGGGGGAGGCTTATGTCCAGCAGTGGACACCCTACGGCTGATAATATTGTCTCCATATTATTATAGCTTTTGCCATACTTATTCGAAGAAGAAAATATCTTTGTTGGTAAAAGTTCCGTTAAGTAAAAACAAACATACAAACATGCCTGTTTGTATATTATCATCAGTATTATTTTATGTGTGCCAGAATCAATATCAAGATTAGAATTTAATAATTAAGATATGTGTTTTTTATTTTAATTGATAGCATAGCGAGATTTCAATCTCACTTCCGTGGAAATGCATGTGCTCTTTTGGACACGACGAAGCTTTGGAATTTATATTCTGGCTTATACAATGGTATCATATTATTTTTTCCTTAAGGTGAGTTACACGCACCTATCTTTGTAAGGTACTAGAGTCTGGCTAACGAAAGTTGTTAATGACAAAGCGCGGCAAATTTAAAAAAATATTAGTATGGCAGCCCTAAACTGAGAGGGAATCACTTTCTCTCACTCACACGATGTAGCATTGTTACCATACTGCGATATTGATTTTTCCAAATTTTTAGGGGAATCGCAAATAAATCTTTTTTTAAGCTTTAACTTGTCGTGTAGGAGTTTTATATTCATTACGTTAATTATTTTTTGTTTTTTGACGTTATTATTATGCCAAATTGAGGCTTCGCATTGCTCTCCAAACGATCCAAATGATTTCAACGCGTGCCTATCTACTTCGTTACGATGAAAATTATAATAATATAATGAATAATTTTGTTCAGTTTAGTACATAAAGTTTGAAAAAGTTTTTAATACAAGGTAAAATACCCCAATTTAAAGGTAAATCCACGATGGTAGTAGCACCGTGTGCTGTCATTTAAAAAGTTTGCGAATTGTCACACTACAATTTAGATTTAAATTTAGCTAATAAGATTTACCTTGTTTTGCTTCACCCTATAAAACAGGGTCTTCAAGTAGACGTAAGCATATATAATTATTAAGTTCTATATGTTAATACTCTCTTGTTGGTGCAAATAAATGTTCTGATTCTGATTCTGAAATTCCAGTATCAACTTTCGTTAGCCAGACTAACATTTAAACAGTAAAAGAAGACTTCGTAAAGAATCGGGTTTTTTGAAGTAAAAACGTCTTAAGCGGCGTAATGCGCTTTTTGGGATGGATAAAAAATGTAAAACTCCCGTCAAGACACGTGAACTGATCGAAAATTTGTAAGATGGACGGAGAGTTGACAGCTGCGCTGGCGCGGCGTAGGAGAGGAATTAATATCCTCCTGTTATTCTACCGCACGGCGAAAAGGTATGCCTGCACCTTCTGTTTAGTTTAAGAGTGCGCCTAATGCCATGAAAAAAAAACAGATTTCTACCGCGCTTCTTGCATCGCCCGCTATCATCTATGCTGCTTTGTTAAGAGTCGAAAATCGCATGACACAGTTCTCGATGATTTTGACTTCGAGCGCCAGCTTAAATATTTAGGCGACATTTTATTTATTTATTCAAAATTTAAGCATATATAAAAAACTAATCGATTACTCTACTAGAAAATTAGTCTGGCTACGTAATTTGTCAAAAATAATGTGGTGTTGTCGCTGATAATGCTCGAAATCAAATCAAATGTGATAAAAAAGTTTTATTTATAATGCGAAGTTTTAATTTTTTTCTAAAGTAACCATATTACTTTCCAATATTCTTCGCGATTACTCTGCTACTATAGGTATTTTCCTTTCCTATAGTATTTTTTAATATGGATATTTATGTTCGTTACCTTTACCTACACCACGTCTTTAAAAATACATCTTTCGCTTAATTTTGGCATTAGGCGTCCCCTTAAGCGGCGCAGGAGGGCTTGCGCGAGCGTGTGTGATATTGTAGGTATTTTACTATACAAATTATAAATGATAAGATAGTACCATTATCTATATTAATAATTTCGTCAAGGGGTACGGTAGACTCGATTGAAACCTTTCCTAAATGAGAAAACATAAAAAAATAACGATTTCGAGTCGACAACATATATCCGGAAAATTCGGATTATCGAGTATTTTAGTAAATTATAACGGTTCTGACAAACAAATCGCAGTCTCCATATTGTCAGACACATGACATATCTTGAGCAGTCATTCTTCTTCTTATTTTATGTTTTGGCGTCGCATTGTTGTGCATTTGCCAGTGTCAAGTATTAAGTTATAATAATTTTTGATAATATCTATATTAATAATTTCGTCAAGGGGTACGGTAGACTCGATTGAAACTTTATCTGAATGATAAAACATAAAAAAATAATGATTTCGAGTCGACAACATGTATCCGGAAAATTCGGATTATCGAGTATTTTAATAAATTATAACGGTGCTGACAAACAAAAACACGGTGTCCATATTGACACCGGATGACGGTTGACATAAATTGAAAAGTGTTGCCAACACCACAAATAAAGAATCTGCTAAAATGGTGTTAAAATTGTGACAAAATAATGCTATATAAACATGCTAAAAATTGTGATAACATTTTTCAATATGAAATGAAACGTAACATAATTATAAAATTATTATTAATTAACAAGATATGTGTTTTAATCGACTATGACCTATTATTATGTTATCAAATAAAATGTAAGTATCTTGGTCTTCATCGACCACTAATGGTCCCCTTGGTACCTACAGAGCGTAGTGCGTTCTCTGGAACTGCGTAAGACTAGCAGCATTTCCTTGCCCTTTTTAAGTCGAATCTTATAAGTATAAAATAGCATTTAAAGTTTTTACCGACAAACAATTGCGTAGCATAATTTTTAATAGGTACATTCATTTGACTAAGAGAAACCCGTTCAATTTCGTCATTCGAAAGGGGTAGCGTTAAAAACGATATTGCTGACATAAATCTGCAATTCTGCATGTAATTTTAATGGTAAAATACTTATTGTACAATTATTTTACATGACAAAAATATGACGTATGTTAAATTGCAAATAAATATGCTAAACAAGATGAAAATATGCTAAATTTAGCATAAAAATGCTAAATTGGCATAAAAATGCTAAATTGGCATCACTGATCTTGAGCAGTCAAGTTTTTTATGTTTTGGCGTCGCATTTTGGTGCATTTGCCAGTGTCAAGTATTAAGTTTTAATAATTTTTGATAATATTGTATCAAAATAGTCACTGTCACGTTAAGGTCCAACCTTTAGTTAGTACCACAGATATCTAATACAAAGGATACAGGCTACATAAAGTACATCATAATATATCACCAACCGGCCTTTTTAGAAATCTATGAGCCTTATGTCCAGCTGTGGACGTCCTACGGCTGATAGATAGATAGATAATCATAGAAAATATAATACTTGCCATACCTAATCTTTAAAGTTGACATTGCCTTTCTTTTCGTTTTATCAGAATGTTATAGATACATTTTTAGTAGGTACTTATTCATTTAGTTTTGAGCAATTACTTTGGGATATTGTTTACGCCCATCATTCCGAAATTACCTATTTTTTAATATAGGTATGTCTTTCATAATTGTTTTGCTTGACCTTCATCATTTTGTTATCAGCCTAATCTCCTTGCCATAGATGAAGGATAAGTTTTCGCTCAGAGCGAAGCGATCCTTCCTTCATCTATGCTCCTTGCATTTGGTAATCATTGTCATGATTGTAAAAAATTGATGCAGCGAAAAGCTCTTCGTAAAGATGGTGATCAAGTAAAATTATGATGAGTGTGTGTGTATTTTAAGTCATATTTCGCCCGAGCGAAGCCGGGTTGTCATCTAGTACTGATAAATAAAGCAATTCGTGCGAAATTATTTCGTAACCATTCCAAAATATTCAAAAATGTACAATGTTAATGTTCAAGTTTTCACTTCTGCCAGCACTCCCGGAGAGGATTTCCCGTTTTTATTTGTTAGAGATTTCTCTAAAGATGCAGATCTATATAACGATAAAAGTATCATACCTGCCACGAGCCACAAGTATCAATCTCGCAAAGAGAATCGCGCTGAAACCCTTTTCATAGCTCGTTTAGCTCAGAGTCGTCTTGCCCCAATTTGCCATTAAATCTTGGCTTCGGCCTGTTCGAGAATGGGGATGATTTCAACCGGTTTTACAAGAAATATAAAAAAAATATACAATGGATGACTAATATAATGAAATCATAAAAGCATCTGCCCCAATTCGTTATTTTATTTCGGCTTCAGCCCACTTATTAACGAGGGTGGTTCAGGGTTACCTAGGTGGGCCAAGATTTTTTATTTACAGGGCGAGGCAAAGTGGTTATTCTTCACACAAAGTACTTATTGTATGGTATCAGTAACAGTCGCAAGCATCTTTTTGTGTTTAATTTGTCCCGTCACACACGCGATGCACATTCCAGACCGTAACTGTGCTGATAATGAAGTCCCACGGAAACCGGGCCGGGTGTTTAAACATGTTTTGAGGCGTGGGATGTCGGTAGGCTAGCGTGGATGTGGTATTTAGGAATATAGTAAGACTCTCAACTGCTTTTTATAAGACTCTCAACACCTCATTTATTTATGATACACATTACATTCCATATCAACAGGTATAATATAATATTAATGTTGTATAATAGGTCCTTTTAATATTGTTCTTTGACTTGTCATTGAATACATCCATCCATCCATCAGCCGTAGAACATCCACTGCTTGACATAGGTCTCCCTATATATCTCCAATAAGACCGGTTGGTAGCGGCTTGAATCCATCGCGATCCTGTGGTCTTATGAGATCATCCGTCCACCTTGTGGGGTGGACGTCCAATACTCGTACTACATGTACTCTGTGCTTGCCGTAATTATGAATAAATAACATCTATGTGTAGATTATTTGCTTATTACTAAGCCAAAGGGAGGTGATCAAAACCATCATCATGAACTACTTTTACCGTCGGACAGACCCATAATTAGAGAAAATAAAATTGATTTTTTCATAAATCTTCCGATATCGAGTTGATATTTTACATGAAACAGCGGTTTCTTTTACAAATTACGGTAAAGTCCATAGTAAAAGTTCAAAAAGTTTGCGATTAGATGAAGTTTTACGGCTGATAAAATGATAATGATTCATAACAAAGAGTCACTTCATTGAAACTAGCATGAGTATTCATAATAGTTTTAAGAAAATACGGCTAAACTCACGTACTATAACTAAATACGGTCGATCCGCAGTCAACGAGAGCGCGCCTATTCCCTGAAGATGGAGTACTGAATACTCCAAAACCGGTCGGGTTCCCAACGGCTCGACCGTATTTAGTTAGTAAGCGAGTTTAGCCGTATTTTCTCATAATATTTAGTACCTAAAATGATCTCCTTTCTAGCTAAGTAGGTAGGTTTGACCCGTTAGGTTACACATAAGTATGAGTAGGCCCAGTTTTATCATAAAATGACACCTCCATTATTATCTTTCGTAGCTCCATGTATTTATGTTAAAACAATTGTACGCCTATTTAGAACGTATGCAGTTCATTTGACCTTGCATTGTACCAAGTAATAGCTATTGTCAGCTCCCCTAGTAACTGTAGTGTCTGTGGCCTGGTTGGTTGCAGTTGAGACAATGGAAGATAATCATCTCAAAATTAAACCTACTTCGATACGTTTATTGAAATTAATTAGTAAATAAAATTATAGTTTTAATTTTCGAGGTTACGACCATGGCTTGTTTGATGACATTTCGTAATTAAAATAAGTTAGTCACTACTTCATTCATTGTTCATAATATCCAGAACTTCTTATTCAAAGCACATCACTTATTATTTTTTTGAGAATATTACAGTTTAAGTTGTAGCACCGCGCATCGTCGCGCCGTCGCATCGCTGCAAAGCGCGCCCGTGCGCACACTACGCCCTCTGCCGTGGAATGCCTGCACTACGAGCCGCGCGCGTTTCTTTATAGTGTGCGAGCAGCGCGAGCAATATTGTGCGACAGAGAAGACAAATCGTTTTTGCATAAATATAGCATTAGAACATAACGTCACTCTCCAATACAAGCTCAAACTGATCTTTTATTTTCTGCTGTAGTCTAGTCCTCCATAAAGTCATCGACAGCATTTTTTTATGGTTTAAGTATTTTTACCATGAATAACATTCAACCTTTAAAAGAATAGGTACAAAAAAATAGAATAAACACGGAAAATTGAGTAGCGGCATAGCATGTTATGATTGTGCTTTATCATATTTATTTTGTCGAAGGATTATAATCTAGGATTGCCTCTTAGTTCAAAAGCGCCTAATCCCGACTAATGGTGCTCGAGGAATAAAGGAAATATTAAAGAAAAGTACCTTTATAGATATTTTGTATTTACGTTAAAGGGACTTTATTTCATATCGCTCCCTGATTCATGACATCAAAACACACAAATGTGAATTATGGTGAGATATAAATATCAAACATTGGTTTGTCATAAAATTATAACGTTTTGTAGGTAGCGTACTCATTAATATTTTTCAAACGTGAGTTTTTTGGTCTGCCTTTTAGGAGTCCGATAGTTTTATTAATTTTCTGCAACTATTTAAAAACTACTGAACTTTTTTTTTTTTTTAATATTTGATAATTTTAATTATTTTGCAATATTCCTCCACAGATAGTGGTCTCTCACTATGGGCCTTATTAGTAAGCTCCAAGTAGCCCAACGAGCTATGGAGAGGGCTATGCTCGGAGTCTCTCTGCGGGCTCGAATCAGGAATGAGGAGATCCGTAGAAAAACCAAAGTTACCGACATAGCCCAACGGATTAGCAAGTTGAAATGGCAATGGGCAGGGCACATAGCGCGGAGGGCTGATGGCCAGTGGAGTCGAAAAGTTCTCGAGTGGAGACCACGTACCGGCAAGCGCAGCGTAGGACGTCCACCCACAAGGTGGACAGATGACCTCATTAAGACCGCAGGATCGCGCTGGATGCAAGCCGCTATCAACCGGTCTTATTGGAGATCCATAGGGGAGGCCTATGTCCAGCAGTGGACGTCCTTTGGCTGATGGATGGATGGGTGATTCCACAGATTGTAAAATAAAACTCAAACAAATTGGCCCACAAACAACGGAAAGTTATAAACATCTGTAAAAAGTACAGTGGAATTGAGAACCTTCTCCTCTTTTGGAAGTTAGGTTGAAAATTCTAAAGACCCAAGTGGAACCCTGTTAAGATGGTCCGTTATTTGAACTTTTATAGAACGTGATCGTTAATGAAATGTAACTGTCGGATAACAATGACTTTACCTGTATGGATATAAGAGCTGTAACCGCTTGCTTTTTATCAGCTACCGTTTTTGTTTTAAATACTGAGGCATTAATAGTAGATTGTATCATAAGGGAGAAAAATAATATTTTTACGGCGAGGGCGCTTTTTTGAATCCAGAGGGAAGTGAGGGGTTCTAGAGTAGAATCCCGAGCGTAGCGAGGGATTCAAAGTACGCCGCCCGAGCCAAAAATATATTTTGCGCCCGAGTGGTACACTCTACTTTACATCACCTCTATGAGAAAATAAAAGGCGCCTAATATTTATTATTATTTAATATCACGTAGAGTAACAACTAAATTGAAATTAAGTGGTATCTAATAATAAAACAAATAAAAACTTTAGTATATTTACATTCATGTTCTTGGCGCTGAACACTAACATTACAAATACTTCCAAATTCAAAGATCATTCCGTCGCACTTATTTGTTCCAAATTCAAAAAGTGCGCGGCAAAGAGAATTCCGGCGCACTTACAAAGTTCCTTATAGAAAACACCAACTTTGGGCGCACTTAAAGGCGAACCAAGTAGTCCTTTTCGAATCGATGTGATGAAAAAAGTATTATAATTAGCTCGTGGAGAACCCTGTTTGGCGGTCTAGTGATAGTAACACCCGCTTTGCAACGTGAGGTCGTGGATTTAAATCCCGATCCCGTACCAATGAGTTTCTTTGGAACTCAAGTACAAAATTTCACACCATTTGCTTTTCGGTGAAGGCAAACATCGTGAGGCAACCTGCAAACGTCCGTAATACGTATGTAATATGTGAATCCACCAACCCGCACTGGACCAGTGTGGTGGATATGGCCCAGTCACCCTTCGTGGGTAGGCTTACGTCCTGCAGTGGACTATTAAGAGTGTTCTTTAGCTGACCAATATTTTTAAAGAGCCTTATATACATTCTATATTTTATACGCTAGTAAACACCATTTTATAACATATTTGCTCGTAAAGTGGCTGTAATTACACCAATATCAATATCGTAATGTATTTCATTACGCAGTTGTGCGTTTTTGTAATGTAAAACGCACGAGTTTTTTTTTAAATAAAGTAAAATGCACGGTTTTTTAAGATGCTCCGTCTTAATATGAACGATACTTTTCAAAATCTTAGCAAAGAGTTTTTATGTCAGAAAAGTGGTCATAAATTAACTTTGGGAGATAAAAATTATTTCGCGCAGTTTTTCTTTTCGCTGTATTGTTTTTATTTGAAAATGTCGTCCAGTAGTGATGAATTTACTTTCACTTAAGAGAGTGAGAGAGAGACTGGGAAAATTGTAACTAATAATAATAACTTGACAACATTAAAAATGCTAACTGGTAACGTAACAATCACTTTTAAAAATTGTTCAAATTTCTATAACTGTTTTAACAAGTAGGTAATTAAAGATTTATTCGTTTAAGAAAGTCAGAGTTTTATTAATTTCCTCTCAGAGTTTTATTAATTTCCTCGCAAAAATGTTATAAAACGTCGTATGACATACGTGCGCTTTGAATATTACAGCCTCTGCTTCCTTATAGCAATATCGCCTCGGCTGTAATTTTCAACTTACCGCACTTATATCATAATGTACTATTAAACAATTGAAAAATATAAGAATTAAGAACTCAAATGGTGAAGAAAAGAAGTTCTTCACTTTTTGCGTATATTTTATTGATAATGCTGTACTGTACTGTATTAGCCTTTCCACTGCAGGACGTAGGTCTATCTAGGAAGAGTGATTGGACCATATCCACCACGCTGGTCCAGTGCATGTTGGTTGGTTGGTGGATTCACATACGCCAACGAATTTCATCTACGGACGTATCCAGATTGCCTCGCGCACGATGTTTTCCTTCACCGAAAAGTCAGTGGTGTCCAATGAATTCTTTGGTACGGGACCGATTTTGAACCCAAAACCTTACGATTGTAAGGCAGGTATCATTACCACTAGATCACCACGACTACTAATATAATAATAATTATTTGTTATTTATTTTAACCACATCAGTATATTACGATTCTAAATAAAATTGTTTAAGCGCATTTTTACGCGATGCTAGCATGTTTTTAGTCAACACTATACCTATTCGTACTATTATAGGCCGAAACAAACTTGTCGGCGGCTGTGATGTTGCTTACAAGCTACAAGTAACCTAACATTACAGTCGGCAAGAAGTTAAATTCGATCTATATCATCTTTCAGTATTATATTTAGAGATATAATTGTATCAAAAGCTGTGGTTTGGACTATCTATCTATATCCTACTAATCCTATCCTACTAATATTATAAACGCGAATGTTTGTGAGGATGGATGGATGGATGGATGGATGGATGGATGGATGTATGGATGTTTGTTACTCTTTCACGCAAAAACTACTGAACGGATTGAGATGAAACTTTGCAGTAATATAGCTTATATATCAGAATAACACATAAGCTATAAATTATAATGATATTTCGTAAATGTTTCATAATATAACGATAAGTGTTAAGTAAGTAGGAAAAATTCTGCTATCTACGAGCGATTCTAGAGTGCGCTTTAAGAAATGTCAAAAAAACAACTGTCGAATCGAATAACCGTCAGATCGTTTTTTTCTTCCACCTCCTTTATTACGGGTGGTAAGGTAGGGCCTCGGGTTTGAAAGACGGAAAGTGACATAGTCTACTTTTAATTCGGATAAATAAAGGGTTCCCATGGGATAGCACAAAAATCAAAATATCATGCTGGCGAAGCCGCGGGTAAAAACTAGTTATGTATATAAGACTAGTCCATAGATATGTCACAACTAGATAGCTTTCTGTATGATACCCACAACACGGGCCTCGAGTCTAGTGTGGGACCAAAAGATAGTTATTGCGCTTTAGAATCCCGGGGCCCTATTTTTCAAATTTGATCGCCTAGGAACTTAAACTTATGATTACGGACGATTTTTTTCTCGAAATTTTCATTAAATTTTACATTTCACGAAAAACTTCAGTACTGGACATGGCAATTTTAAAAGAAACCAGAGAGTACAAAGGGGGAAATCGTGAAACAAATATGGCGAATGGTTTTCGAATTGTCACTGTCAAAGTTACGAGTAGGTATATAGCTGAGGAAAAATGGAGGCCCTGAAACTAATTATCTTTCCAAAATCAACTGTTATTCGTGTATTCATGTTATTTAATTCTGACTCAAGACTTTAATCTGTCTCATTTTATCCAACGTAGCCACACCGTCCCAAATTCCATAGCTCCAAGACTGGAACTCGAAAAGTTTTCTCTACTAAACCAACTAACCTAACTCCAATTAATTAACCGAATAATGAGCGTGGTCCGCTGAATTTCCTACGTGATCCCTAGCTTAGTTTTAAAATAACCATGGTAGTCTAGTGATAGTAATGTCCGCGACAATCGTGAGGTCGTGGGGTTGCAAATTTTGGTCTCGTACTAATGAAGTTCCTTAGAACTTAAGTACGGAATTTCGCACCACTGGTTTTTCGGTGCAGTAAAACATGATGAGGCAACTTGCATGCATCCGTAGAAGAAATTTGATAGTCTATGTGAATCCACCAACCCGCACTGGCCCAGCGTGGTAAGTATGACCCAAATTTTTCGTGGGTCAGCCTATATTCAGCAGTGGACTGTTAAAAAGCCCGGTACAGTATTGTACTGTACTGAAGTGTACTGTATCAAGCCTTTTTAACACATTGCAGGACGTAGGCCTATCCACGAAGGGTGGTTGGGCCATATCCACCTCGTTGGCTCAGTGCGGCTTGGTGGATTTACACACGCCATCGAATTTCTTCTACGGACATATGCAGGTTGCCTCACGACGTTTTCCTTCACCGAAAAGCCAGTGGTGTGAAATTCCGTACATAAATTCCAAAGAACTCAGTACGGGACTGGGATTTGAACCCGCCTCACGATTGTAAGGCGGGTGTACTACCTCCAGACCACACGGCGTTGTACAGTACACAAAACTTGTCAATTGAAGGTCGAAAAGTTTTCTCGACCAAACTGAGTAACCTAACTCCAATTAATTAACCGAATAATGAGCGGGTTCCGCAGAATTCAGTACGTGATGCGACGTTAACTGGGCGCTTTTAAAATTGTAAATTGTTTGCCCAACCTGATTTTAGATTTAGAAAATTAGTTGAGGTGAAAAAGTTAGACGAAATATGTTTTTAACGCAAATAAGTCGGCCCTTGACCACCTTGCCTAATTTTAAGCGACGATATGGTCTTATTGGAGATTCATAGGGGAGGCCTATGTCCAGCAGTGGATGTCCTTCGGCTGAAGGATGGATGGATGGTCAAAGATGAAACACGCAGACTTAGAAGATACCTATTCAGTATGATTTTGAAAAGTTTTAAATCATAGGTATCTCCTAGGAAACATAAAAGCTGTTCTATTCCCTTGCGGTATAAATCAGAAATTTTGAGCCAAAACCCTTTGTACTGTCATGATTTTTAATCGTTGCATAAAATTTTAATCTGGTTTTTAAATAGGTATATATGTCGAATGATATTTTCTAGTACCTACTTGTAAGTGTAACATTTATCTGGTTTATGATTGGCCGATTTAACAACCAGCCGCATTTTAACCAATAAGAACTACCGGCGTAGTTTTAAAACATCCAATCAGGAAACGAGAAAAGAAACTGAAGAGATGTAAAAATATTAACCCTTTAAGTGAGATCATTGTCGATTTGCGCCTCGAGGCGAAGAAAGCACATATTCAGGCAATCCAATCCTACTAAAATTATAAACGCGAAAGTTTGTGAGGATGGATGGATGGATGGGTGGATGGATGTTTGTTACTCTTTCACGCAAAAACTACCGAACGGATTGAGATGAAACTTTGCAATAATATAGCATATCAGAATAACACATCCCACTAATATTATAAACGCGAAAGTTTGTGAGGATGGATGGATGGATGTATGTATGGATGTTTGTTACTCTTTCACGCAAAAACTACCGAACGGATTGAGATAAAACTTTGCAATAATATAGCTTATAATATCAAAATAACACATAGGCTAAAAATTATAATGATATATTGCGTATGCAGGCGAAGCCGCGGGTAAAAACTAGTTTGTGATAATTATTTAAGAAACTAATGTGAAATAGTTTATGGTGACCAAATACACATCATAATGGACTTATTAGTTTGATTTATAATAGTACGTATCGAAAAAAAATCGACAATAAAGTGGTTGATCAGTTGTAGGGCGTACACAGCTGGACATAGACCTCTCCTGTAATTAGATTGGTTGACGCGGCGAGTATTAAGCGTTTTGAAATAATAAATTAATCAAATCATTTACACTGCACTTCATATTACTTGATTGCTAGTTGGGACTTTAAGAGGATTCTGAATCTACCAGTGTTTTCGCGTTTTCTGTAGAACATCGAGAAAAATTACGCGGTACATTTTTTATAAAATTTTCGTTTCGAGAGAAAACTCTTAAATTATAACTTAAATTAAATTGTAACAAAATGTTGTTTTTGGTTTCAATCACTTGAGTAAGAAATATTACCCGCTCGTACTTTTTTCGTCGTGTTTTTTATACCTACAAAAATAAGTACTGTACTGTACCAGCCTTTTTAATAGTCAACTGCAGGACGTAGGCCTACCCACGAAGGGTGTTTGGGCCATATCCACCACGCTGCCCCAACGCGGGTTGGTGGATTCACATACGCCATCGAATTTCTTCTACGGACGTATGCAGGTTGCCTCACGATGTTTTCCTTCACCGAAAAGCCAGTGGTGTTAAAAAAATAAGTACTATACAGGGTTATTTCTAATCAATTAGCATCCTTTTAGGGGCTTGTTCTGTACATAAAAACTAACAACTTTTGTTCGACGACTTTTGTCAAAACTAAAAAAAACAACTGTTCCATACATTTTGTCGCGGGTGAACGATATTTTTCTATGGAACAACATTTTTTTTTTTGAGTTTTGACAAAAGTCATGGATCAAAAGTTGTTAGTTTTGACGTTAACCCGGTCAATTTAGACATTCGAAGTTACATAAAGTCCCAACAAGCTGAATTTCTGTGAAATTGTTCAAAACATAACTATAAACAATGTCTAGAAGTTCCCCATCATTCCCCTGTAAGGAAAAAATTTTATTCAAGGTCAAAGGTCAAAAAAATGAGTTT
The DNA here is from genome assembly GCA_949316475.1 of Hypomecis punctinalis. NCBI lineage: Eukaryota > Metazoa > Arthropoda > Insecta > Lepidoptera > Geometridae > Hypomecis > Hypomecis punctinalis. Next base: position 7,104,051 of record OX438820.1, on the reverse strand, counting down.
TTCGCGATTTTCAGCAAAACGGTAAGTTTTATCATAAAAGTACTACAGACAAAAATTGTAGATCACAAAATTACCTATAAAAAATGTATCAATACTTTTTTTCTTACGAGCCACCGTTTCTGAGATATAACGATTCAAAGAGTTATAAAAGTTGTTATCGTCATAATATGCACACGTTTCCACGCCACCTATGAGGTAGTGTACTTAGCGCGTTTTTTAACGTGGTTTACCCAGTAGGCCTACTCCACGGGTCAGTTCAATGTTTGATGTAAATGATGATCCTGTTTAATGTAAAACTATTGCATAATAACGGAAATTTTCAAAGACTGGGAAAGATAAAAGCGATGTAAATTAAAAAAAAAGTGTTGAAGTTTATTCGTCTTATTCGTCAGTTTCAAATTCTTGTTCTTCTTCTTGTTCTTCTTCTCCTGCTTCTTCTTCATCTTCATTTTGGATGCAAGTAAATTGCGTACTCGTATCGCATGATACTGCGTCGGAGTCAAACGAATCCTCCATTGTTTGTGATTCAATATTAAAGCACGACCGGCCTTGACAATTTGTGCACGCCAACGAACAAGACAGTCCAACTTTTTTGCAACCACATTTAGCACTGCATCCTTTTTTGCAGTTGCAAAAAATAGTGTTCAGCAGTTTTTCCGGCGCAGGTGGATGTAAAATTTGAACTGTCTCTAATATATTGTTGACCAACTTCCAACCCCAGTCTGTAGGGTCTAGCTGATAACCAAGCCACACTTGAACTTGGTAATATACTCGAAAAAGATGTTGGTGAGCAGCAACTGAAGTTGGAGGAAGACAAGCTAATTGAACTTGTTTTTTATTTTTAGTATTTTTAACGAAACATGCATATCGACGCTTATACAGGTAGTTTTTTTAGGAGCTCCGTACATAGAAAAAAGAAAGCGGATGCCGTTGGTAATAACTTCTTGTTGAGTTGAATTACTCTTTTTAAAAACTTCAGCACATTGAATTAAATCTTGTTTTTCAAACATTAATTTCAATTTATTTAAATTACATGAACTTGTTCGTTAAACTTATGTATATTTTATATTGTAAGTATAAGTTACAATGACCGATAGAAAAATATTTATATATATATATATATTATATAAAATATAACAACTCTAGATGTATATACGTGGCGTACTCAATTACTCATGCATAATATGACGATAATAACTTTTTGAATCGTTATATCTCAGAAACGATGGCTCGTAAGAAAAAAAGTATCGAGACATTTTTTATAGATAATTTTATAATCTACAATTTTTGTCTGGGGTACTTTTATGATAAAACTTGCTGTTTTGCTGAAAATCGCGAAAAACTCATTTTTTTGAACTTTGACCTTGAATATTTTTTTTTCCTTAAAGGGGAATGATGGGGAACTTCTAGACATTGTTTACAATTATATTTTGAACAATTTCACTGAAATTCAGCTTGTTGGGACTTTATGTAACTTCACTCTCATTTTTTGGTCTAAATTGACCGGGTTACGTACAGAATAAGCATTTCATTTCATTGATTTCTCAACATAGATACAATTATATGTATACTTGTTAACTTTTTTTTTTATTTCAAATAGGTTTGCGTTTGACTACACACTGCCTGATGTTAAGCAAATATGCGGTCTAGGATGTAGCACGCTTACCTAGAAGATACCTATTTACTCAATGTGAATGTCAAAAAAAATACATAATAAGGTTACATTAGAAATAAAGAATTAATAAACATAACATTGAACAGGGGGAACCCCTGACGGGAAGCTTATTGATTAGAAATAACCCTGTATACTAGTTTTATTCAAGATTTCGTGGATTTTTTTTGAATGCTGAAAAATAAGTTGCCCTTATGTTGTAGAAGTTTGTCAGTAAACATAGTAGTACAAAACTCCAAACATTCGATTGTGCAATCCGTCAAGTGCGAGACGAATAGCCGCAGTGTGTCAGCGCGCGACCTAAATCTCTAAGAAATCTACACCTACGCAGATTATACAAGGCTTTTGGTGAGCTTGTTTACTACTCTGTTGGATTAGAGTGGATGTCATTTTAGAATAAGAATTTCATTACAATACGCATGATGACTGGGTAAAAAATAGTAGATTGTAGGGGAAGTACGTCCAAAACGACATACTGTTTTCTATTTCTTTAATAATTTCTTTATGTTTATGTCTGGGACCACGAAATTTTATGCACAGGAAATTTGACAATTTATCTATATACTTAACTAACAAAAATAAGAATTTATAATAATTAACTGAAAAATAATTCGTTTTGAACAGTGGTCTATGAAAAACCATTTTGTCCATACTATACGGACAAAATGGAATAGTCGTAATGGACAAAATGGCATACACCTTTATTAAACGCATACTGCTTATTAAAGCTATTGGTTATTTTAGACAAGTCTCCAGATTCACCTGAGCCCTAAGAATCTAATTCATGTTATTTAACTAAGCTTCTCCAGGGTTTGAGAGGGAAAATAGATGATGATGGGATTCGATGTCAAAATTGTCTGTAAATGTTCAATTTTTGGTTTTCTTTTGCCCTAACCACTTCCTTTTGAGGCAGGTGATAGTAATTAATAACATTAGTATTAGTTTAAAAAGATCTTACAATTTAGCCACTTTTATAACATTAAATTGGGATCATATTCTATCATATGGGAGCAAAATAATGTTTATACAGCGAGGACGCTTTTTTGAATCCAGAGCAAAGTGAGGGATTCTTTAGTAGAATCCTGAACGTAGCGAGGGATTCAAAGTACGTCACCCGAGCCAAAAATATATTTTGCGCCCGAGTGGTACACTCTACTTTTCATCACCTCTATGAGAAAATAAAAGGCGCCTCATATTTTATTGTAATATTATTATTTAATAAAACATAGAGTAACAACTAAATTGCAATTAAATGGTATCTAATAATAAAACAAATTAAAACTTATAATTTACATTTTTTTCATTCATTTTCTTGGCGCTGAAAACTAACATTACAAATATAATTATTATATACTACGGGACTAATCGCGCACTAAAATTACGAGATAAAGAAATACCTCATCATCCCGACGTTTCGGCCGAGTTGCATCGACCGTGGTCACGGGTAGACTGTGTATCTACCCGTGACCGCGAAACGTCGGGTTGATGAGGTATTTATTTATCTCGTAATTTTAGTGCGCGATTAGTCCCGTCGTATATAATAATTATGTGTTCAAATCGCGAAAGTTTAAAAACAACATAACATTACAAATACTTCCAAATTCTAAAAGTGCGCGGCAAATATCATTCCGACGCACTTATTTGTTCCAAATTCAAAAAGTGCGCGACAAAGATAATTTCCCCGCACTTAAAAAGTTCCTTATAGAAAACACCTCCTTTGGGCGCACTTAAAGGTGAACCAAGTACTTAGTCCTTTTCGAATAGATGTGATGAAAAAATATTATTACGAGTATAGTAAGTCCTTGAGTTAGATTATTGAAAAATATTGAACACGTATTTTTTCTTTTGTCAATTAAACAACAAATGACAAAGATAATCCTTGTCAAAGATTGAGAGTGGGGGTCGTGATATCACCTCTCTTACAGAAGTCTATACATTTTTGTGGCACTTGTGACGTCACGCTGAACTTTGACGGGCTATATCTTCATCGATTTGTGTTTTATTGATAAAAGAAAAAATGTGTGTGTAATATTTTTTTAATAGTCTAACTGACGGACTAATTATAGTTTTAGTAATCATGCTCATTGTTGAATGCATCGGACATTACTTTGCGGAAGTTCATCTTTAATATTTTGAAAAAAAAAAACATTTATTGTGTTTCCTCTCTCTTGTGCTGTAGGCATATAAGTTTAAGGGGTTCTTTTTTACTATGGAAATCAACGTGGTTTTCACACATTTTATACTATATATAACGGGACTGAACTCACGTGTAGGGATAGTCGTAACGACTATAGTTTCGGTCGCATTCGGCGACTTTTCTCAAGTTGGCGAGTGCTAGCACGCGAAGCCGTCTCGCAATGCACTGATGGGGTGCATTGCGAGACGGCTCCGCGTGCTAGCACTCATCAATTTAAGGGTTCTATTTAATAAATTAATTTGAAATCTGAAACAAAATTTATAATTCATCCTGTACCTGAAATATGATTAGGTATTTTTTTTTTAAATCGAGTAATTTTGATAAAAAATTTCGTCGCTTTGGTGGTGAACAGAAGTCAACCCACATTTTTAGTAAAATTAGTTACATACCTACATAGATAATTACCAATTAATACCAATACCAATACCAAAACGGGGATTCAATAGGCCTATTTTCGTTAAACGACTCAATTTTCATCAAAATCGGACCAACGGTTCAGAAGATATTATAAAAAATATATTTTGTAGTTGACCCTTGTCCCTTAATTGCCCATTATCTCAAAAGTTCATTTTGTGGGTTAGCTCTCTTCACCACCAAAGCCACGATTTTGATTCATCCGTTAAAAATAGAACAAATCATAAGTTTTACAAATAATATTACAAAAGAAGTGAAAATAATTAATCGATAAATAATAGCATCCTAATTCTTACTGTACCCTATTCGACACGTGTTTATCTAAACGAGGCATCCTCAGGACGTGTAAACTCTTCGAGCTCACTCTTCGTCTATTTTTCGCGCTAAAACGATTTTTTTATTATAACATTGGCATGAAAATATTATGCCCAAATAAACTGTTGATGATTATAATAAAAGGCTTATCCACACAATGATATCCCTATCTTAGTTCTGTCTTAGACGACGCTAATCTGCCGGCGCGGCGCCACCTCGAACTCTTGCGCAACTGGTTACCAAATTTGAAATATTGAACAGTTTTATAACACTAAAAAACCTAATATGGTTTGTTAGTGTGCTATTGTTCAGTGAGTCAACTTTTTAGGGTACTCCAATGGTGTGTTAGAAACGTTAGAGCAAAATAAAAAACCGTAATTTTAAGAAAAAATATTTTTTTAGGTAGTTTAAGTATCATCCATCTATCAGCCAAAGAACGTCCACTGCTGGACATAGGCCTCCCTTATGGATCTCCAATAAGACCGGTTAGAAGCAGCTTGCATCCAGCGTGATCCTGTGGTTTTAATGAGGTCATCTGTCCACCTTGTGGGTGGACGTCCTACGCTGCGCTTGCCGGTACGTGGTCTCCAGTCGAGAACTTTTCGACTCCACCGGTCATCAGTCCTCCGCGCTATGTGCCCTGCCCATTGCCATTTCAACTTGCTAATCCGTTGGGATATGTCGGTAACATTGGTTTTTCTACGGATCTCCTCATTCCTGATTCGATCCCGCAGAGAGACTCCGAGCATAGCCCTCTCCATAGCTCGTTGGGCTACTTGGAGCTTACTAATAAGGCCCATAGTTAGAGACCACGTTTCTGTGCCATAAGTCATCACTGGCAACACACAAAGCAAAGTTTAAGTATAATGATAATTTAAACTAAGTATCTACCTCCCTGACTAACTCTCTCTCTCTGTTAGAGATAATTTAGGTCTCTTTAAGAGAGAGAGTGAGACCTATATACCCAGCAGTGTGATAGAGAAGTCTTCGGATGATGATGATGATGACGTATCTATTTAGCTAAGTAACTTAGTCCAACGAATTAGCAAGTTGAAATGGCAGTGTGCAAGACACGCACCACAGAAGACGAGTTTTTGAGTTTAGATTACGAGAGTACCACCAGAGTAAATTTCATCAAGACTATTGACTTGGCTTTTTTTTTACATTTCATATTGATAATTAAGACTCATTTTTTGCGATGTTTGGTTTAGTTCCAGAGTACTGTACCTGTACTGTATCAGCCTTTTTAGTAGTCCACTGCAGGACGTAGGCCTACCCACGAAGGGTGATTGGGCCATATCCACCACGCGGGCCCAGTGCGGGTTGGTGGATTCACATACGCCAACGAATTTCTTCTACGGACGTATGTAAGTTCCCTCACGATGATATCCTTCACCGAAAAACCTGTGGTGTGAAATTCCGTACATAAATTCCAAAGAACTCATTGGTACGGGACCGGGTATTCGAACCCACGACCTCACGATTTTGTAAGTAACTACCTCTTGACCACCACGGCTTTTCCAGTAGTAGTTGTTCCAGAGTAAACGTAGAGTATTTCTGATGAATTCGATTTTGGTATAGTTTGGTAAAAAAGATGTCTGGTGGTTTATTGCAAAGGCTGTATCTTCTTTTAGAGAATAGTAAATTACATTTCAATTGACGCAAACAATTCCTCTATTGTCGATTATTGTTGATTTTTCAAAAACCAACAAGCTATTTTGAAGAAAAATTATACCCATGAAATTAATTACGAGTACCCTTTCCAACAAAAGAATTATCGAAATCGGACGACTTTGTAAAAAGTTATGGGTATTAAGTAAAAGTACCAAAATGCAACACGTGACCAAAATACTGGCCTCTATTTTGCCCATAGGATCAGTATTGATATCCAACGAAATGTTACTTAAGTTTTGTGTAAATAAATTATCCTTCACAGGAGGAAAATATAAGATTAAAAAAAAAAAAGTAAAAGTTATTATACGTAATTTCTCTTTCTTTTTCTTGAGGTGCCAGCTCCTACCGGAGGTCAGCTATCATTAGGGCTATGCGGACTTTGGAAACAGCTGCACGGAATAGTGATCTTGTGCTCAGATTGAACCACGAACGAAGATTTTTGAGCCACGAAGTTCGCCTTCTTCCGGGAGGTCGTTTTCCCTGGATCTTTTCTTGCATGATTAACTGGAGCAGGTCATATTTGCCATTACGCATGATGTGTTCAAGGTACTGCAGCTTGCGCTTTTTAATTGTATTCAAAATTTCCACCTTCTTGTTGACCATCTGCAAAACTCTCTCATTGGACACTCTGTCTGTCCATGATATTTTCAAAATTCTTCTGTACACCCACATTTACGTAATATATTCATACAAAAATATACTCAAGTTCCAAGCGTCGACTTGAACCACTCCACCGTTTTGTTGGTTGTAAAATAACTACTGAACCTCGATAAAATCATATTTTTTAAGGTAACAAAATTAGACAGAATGAGATTAATGCTCTTCATAATTTTATTGTTTCGACGACCAGCATAATAGGGCCACCCACATTATTGCTAAATCCAAAACTTCAGTGATAAATGTGAACAAAAATACTATCAAGTCGTATCATAAATTTTATTTTTAGATAGTAAATTTTTACTTTTTTGTAAGACGTTGCCTTAAGTGTTACAGATTTGTTCTAATACTAAATTAAATCAAATTTGAACCAAACTCTACTAATGCGGTGCGAAGCTGAAGCTCGGTTATGAAACGTTTTAAGATCACTTTTACTTAAAAAAAAAACCACGTGGACAAGTGCGAGTCAGGGACTGGTTTAAAGCAGTGCTCACAAATGGCGCTTCCAACAATGTAGTAGTTGGTTAAAATGATAAAAACTTTCACTAATTCGGCGCCTTCGCAGAGAGCATTTTAGCTTAATTGGACAAAGCATCTGGGCCGGAGTCCCAGAGGATGCAGGTTCAAATCCTGCGAACGCGTCAATTTTTGAAATGTTTATCACAAAAAGAACGCCTCTTTTTTCCAAAAGATTTGAATTATGAAGCCGTCGACATTACGAAAACCAAATGTATCTTAAGATGCCTTTAACACCCTTCCCCACCGCAAGACGTTGCGGTCCGCATTCGCAATAATTTTTCATCACGTATAATTAGACAGTTGGAAACAGTCGTAAACGGCATTACGACGCAGGTTTCCGGCTTCTGAGTAATAAAAACTTGTTTTTATGCCTCTAGGGGCTTTGGTTAGTTATTTTTATTTCTGTAATTAATAGTCTAGACTAAAGCTTTAAATACTGAGAGTGCAGAAGTCGAGGATTAGGCAAAGCGTGCTTTAGCTACGCATACATTGATCGTGGTTACGGACACGAAATGTTAGAATATGCCATTTAATTTTTAAGTTAACATAATTTCTGTGAGTGTTTAAGTATTTAAAATATATATTCTCCATCTCCACCTCCAGATCTCCAATAAAATAATAATATGAAATACGACTCGCAAATAACAATGTCCTTAGGTCTTAATCGGATCATTTGTCATTGTTGTAATTGTCACGTTATTGTTTATAAATTAAACAAAGACCACAAAATGAAGATGTAATGCTAAAGTTTTGAGTTACTGAAGTAGAATTTTAGATAAAACTTTAGCAACACTTTTTTGCATAAGCAACACCTCTTTTGAACGCGCAAATGGCGCCGCGCTTTATTGCTAAAATTCACTAAAATTACGTTTCGCCATGTCAGAGGCCTTCAGGCAGCCTAAAAACTCTGACACCAGAGCTAGCCATCCGCCTTATGCGAACTTACTTTCTAAAATTATGTACCTACCTAAGATTCTGTACTTTCGATGGTTTGTGTTAAGGTCTCGTTAATGAAAGTTAAAGGTGCCTTAAGTAGCCAGGTAAAGTAATTGTACCTAGGGCCTTAAATAAAACTGAAAGTAATGACTTTATCCTATGTCTTATTTAGCTTTAAAGAGCTTTTTTTCAACTATTTTATGAAACAAATTAGATAAGAAAAAAATATTTTACGATAATACAGAGTTTATATGCCATGTTCGCGAAAAATAATATAATGCCACCACCCTTTTTAAATCCTAGGCGTGAACCCAGACATTCGAGACGCGAATTTTCACAAATAAGACTTCCAAAAGAAACTTGTATCGGAATCTATAGCCGCGCGAATTCAATATGAAAATTGACAATTCGATATTTTGCTCTACCCTCCTTTGCTAAGAAATTGAATTTTTGAACGTACAACCGCATATTGGCCTTTTGAGCGTATTGCTTCCGTCTTCGGCTAGGTTTTGGATACTTATTTGGATTTTATTTGGTTCAGTATTTTAAATACTAATAAAAAGGAACTATGATTATCTCCTCGTGTAATAATAGTACATTATGGTACAAATATGTAATGTTGGTGATTTCCGCTGAGGCGCCATTGAGACTCGAGCCGTAGGCGAGGGTCTTAAGAGAGCCGAGGACGGTAATCATCAATACACACGTGTAGCATACGACGTTTTTCAACACACTTGTGAATAAAATGATACTAAATAGTAGATTGTATCATATGGGAGTAAATAATATTTTTACGGCGAGGGCGCTTTTTTGAGCTTTCGCTTCCAGAGCGAAGTGAGGGATTCTTTAGTAGAATCCTGAAAGTAGCGAGGGATTCAAAGTACGTCGCCCGAGCCAAAAATATATTTTGCGCCCGAGTGGTACACTGTAGAGTGTGATGATAAGTAGTTTTCATCACCTCTATGAGAAAACAAAAGGCGCCTCATATTTTACTATAGTATTATTATTTAATTCAACGTAGAGTAACAACTAAATTGAAATTACATGGTATCTAATAATAAAACAAATGAAAACTTATATTTACATTCTTTTCATTCATTTTCTTGGCGCTGAACACTAACATTACAAATACTTCCAAATTCAAAAAGTGCGCGGCAAAGATCATTCCGACGCACTTATTTGTTCCAAATTCAAAAAGTGCGCGGCAAAGATAATTCCGTCGCACTTATAAAGTTCCTTATAGAAAATACCTCCTTTGGGCGCACTTAAAGGCGAACCAAGTAGTCCTTTTCGAATATATGTGATGAAAAAATATTTTTAACAGTGAAAATGAGTTGTGCAAAATGTTTCGAAATGGCGGGAAAAATTAATCAGTTTTCCTATGCGCGCGCAGTGGCAATCGGCCATAGACTAAAAGAATAAGGATTCTTTTTTTTTTGCTTTTCGCGGATAGAGTTTTAGGCACGTACAAAATGGGGAAATTCAAGTTTTCTTTATTGATTACAGAGAAAACAAAAGTTATATTTTTGAGTGAAAGTTTTATTTATCAAACACAATACAAGTTGAAATTATCTATTTAAATACGAAGTTGCATGAAATGAGCAAGCAATAGGTACATTAATTTATTTGTAGCTACTATTGAACACAATCTTTTTGTACCGAAACAGTAACTCAACCAATAAAAAAAAACTATATGTGTATAACTCTGTACTGTACTGTACCAGCCTTTTTAATAGTCCACTGCAGGACGTAAGCCTACCCACGAAGGGTGATTGGGCCATATCCACCACGCTGGCCCATTGCGGGTTGGTGGATTCACATACGCCATCGAATTTCTTCTACGGACGTATGCAGGTTGCCTCACGATGTTTTCCTTCACCGAAAAGCCAATGATGTGAAATTCCGTACATAAGTTCCAAAGAAACTCATTGGTACGGGATTGGTATTTGAACCCACGAACGTCGACGATTGCAGGTCGGGTGTTACTACCACTAGACCACCACGACTTCTATATAACTATACTAGCTGACCCGGCCACGCGTTGCTGTGGCTAAATAAATTAAAATTGCGACTATAATTTGAGATTTAAACTATCCTATCTCTCAAGTTGGATCGAACTGCACATGGTGTGCGAATTTTATTATAATCGGTTAAGTGGTTTAGGAGTCCATTGAGGACAAACATTGTGACACGAGATTTATATATATTAAGATAACTCAGTTGTCAATAATAGCAATGAAAAAATCACAGTTTGATTACAGGTGTGAAATTGCGATGAAATTAGAGCCACACTATGAACAAGTGTTGAAAATATGATCATCTCTCGTGTAATAAATGGTGAACTGTCGTCAGATTAATGTATGCTGACAAATTGTAATGAATATGTGCAGATATGTATTACGAGGCCGGGTTTTTTTATATTTTTAATTCTATTGCATGTTCTTTATGAACGTAATGGTTGAAACTGTACCTTACCTATAATATAACCATTGTACACAGTCAAGCAATAAAGTATTATTCTATTCTATTCTCGGCTCAATTAAAAAAAAATACATCAGCTCTACCATACAAAATTATGACTCAAAATCAACAAAATGTATAAATCAGATTTTTCCTGGAAAGATGACGTCGTTAAGACCGCAAAAATGCACTAAATGCAAGCTGCTTCCATGTTGTCTTCAAATCAGTGTTTGCAACACAGATTCCAAATATGCTGACATAAATCCTCCATTTTCCGGTAGGTCCTTTGGCATTTCTCTTGTCCGCTCCCGCAATTCTGCATGACACGGTAGATCTGTGCTCACAGAGTCGCCAGGATAGAAAGTTCTGACCAGTAGCTCTGCAGAGTGCTGCAGGGACAGGGTGTTGCCTTCGGTATCGCGCAGAAGCAGGTCTTCTTGCCTCTCCGAGGTTTTACGGATCATCCTGTAGATCTTGTCCCACATGCTCTCTTTCTCCTGATTCCTGCAGAGCTCTTTCCAGTCCTCTACAATCGCTTTTTCGGCTTGTTCCTTGTAGTCTTGACGAGTTATTTGGTATTGGTCGACTACATACTGAACTCTGTCGGGGGCGGAGTTCTTGATCCGTCTCTCCCTTCTAAGAACTTCCTTCTTCAGATCATCGAGTGTTTTTGAGTACCACGGGGGAACTGGGTTTCCTTTGCGCGGACCTATATCTATCAGTGGGTGTCGTAAAGCAGAGAAGAAAAAGATGAATATGGTATAGTTTTTATGCACTGGATTCACTGACTACAATTACGTGTCACTCAACTACGTTCTAATAGAGTTATAACATTTTTTGCAAATTCGATGGCGTATGTGAATCCACCAACCCGCACTGGGCCAGCGTGGTGGCTATGGCCCAATCACCCTTCGTGGGTAGGTCTACGTCCTGCAGTGGACTATTAAAAAGGCTGTTACAGTACAGTACACTCAACTATCACTGTTTATGTTTAACAACTTCTGCAGGCAAAGGATAATGCCGTGTTGGGGTAACATTGTCTAACAATGTTATTAAGTGTTAAATAATGCTGACTTTTTTAAAAAGTAAGACAACGTTGCTCTATTTATACGCGGCAAACATAGACTACCTAATAATAATTAACATTCTGCTGTTGGATATTGCATAATAGCACGATCGACTTTAACCGTGTACAAAATTCGCGAATATTTCGCACGATTTCGATGTAGCATTTTTCACATTATTGTTGATTTATCAAAAATTGCTCAGCCGATTTTAATAAAATTTAAATGGGACCAACTTCAAAGTATATTCTTTCCAATAAAAAAAGAATTATCGAACTACTATGTAAAAAGTTATGCGTGGTTAGGTTATACATGAAAAAAGCCGTGGTGGCCTAGAGGTAGTGACACCCGCCTTGCAATCGTGAGGTCGTGAGTTTAAATCCCGGTCCTGTACCAATGAGTTCTTTGGAAGTTATGTACGGAATTTCACACCACTGGCTTTTCGGTGAAGGAAAACATCGTGAGGCAACCTGCATACTTCCGTAGAAGAAATTCGATGGCGTATGCGAATCCACCAACCCGCAATGGGCCAGCATGGTGGATATGGCCCAATCACCCTTCGTGGGTAGGCTTACGTCCTGCAGTGGACTATTAAAAGGCTGATACAGTATACAGTACAGTATACATGAAAAAATAAAAACATATACGCGTCGTATTGAGTACCCCCTGCCCCTTGAGTACGTTTGAAAAAAAGGGTCAAGATTAAGTGAGCCTTTCACTTGTAACTCGGAAACTATAAACAAAATTAAGCAGCTATTTTAACGAACTTGCCTTACAAAGTAGTTGTAATCATTAGCTCGAAAGCTACTTCACCCGATTCTAGACTTCTTCGTTAAAATTCCCCTCTAGTAGACACTGAGCTACCTACTGAAAAATGCATTAAATGCAAGCTGCTTCCATGTTGTCTTCAAATCAGTGTTGGCAACACAGATCCCAAATATGCTGACGTAGATCCTCCATTTTCCGGTAGGTCCTTTGGCATTTCTCTTGTCCGCTCCCGCAATTCTGCATGACACGGTAGATCTGTGCTCACAGAGTCGCCAGGATAAAAAGTTCTGACCAGTAGCTCTGCAGAGTGCTGCAGGGACAGGGTGTTGCCTTCGGTATCGCGCAGAAGCAGGTCTTCTTGCCTCTCCGAGGTTTTACGAATCATCCTGTAGATCTTGTCCCACATCCTCTCATTCTCCTGATTCGTGCAGAGCTCTTTCCAGTCCTCTACAATCGCTTTTTCGGCTTGTTCCTTGTAGTCTTGACGAGTTATTTGGTATTGGTCGACTACATACTGAACTCTGTCGGGGGCGGAGTTCTTGATCCGTCTCTCCCTTCTAAGAACTTCCTTCTTCAGATCATCGAGTGTTTTTGTGTACCACGGGGGAACTGGGTTTCCTTTGCGCGGGCCTATATCTATCAGTGGGTGTCGTATGGCAGAGAAGAAAAAGATGAATATAGTATAGTTTTATGCAGTGGATTCACTGACTACAAATACGTGTCACTCAACTACGTTCTGATAGAGTTATAACAATTTTTTGCAAATTCGATGGCGTATGTGAATCCACCAACCCGCACTGGGCCAGCGTGGTGGCTATGGCCCAATCACCCTTCGTGGGTAGGTCTACGTCCTGCAGTGGACTATTAACCCTTTCAGGACCATAAGACTATGGGAGATATTAGATTCAGTTGAGCTATTTAGAACGATTCTTTAGACGTTAAAAAACATATTTTTAAAACAAAATAAAAAAAATACTTTTTGGTTTATTAGGAAATTATTGGGACAAATGTGTCCCTATGGTCGCCAAGAGATACTTTTCTCCTAAAATTTAGACTTAAGAATTACTAAGTTTACATAAGATTTAGGGAGTTATTTCAGCAAAATTCCTTTGTTATTATTGTAGTAAGGTTGTTTTCTAAAAGAAAAATAATACATTATTATAAATACTATACCAGTGATACTCAAATTTTTTTCACTGGTGAAAACGAAACAATTTCTTTCACTGGTGTAGCAGAAGAGGCCTTTACATATCACAAAAGTATTATTTGTGAAGATTTCGATCTTGGTTTTGGCACAGTTTACACATCTTTTTTCTGATGATTCTGATCTTTCTATAGGGTGCGAGGCCAATGGCTGTTTCACGGATTTGCGCACTGTACTGTTTGTCATCTTGGGGACCCTTCGTTCCCTGACCGTTCGTTCCCTGAACTGCAAGCTGGATAACAGGCTTCCTTCCAAATTTTTTTGAACGTGCAGCTTAGTGTAGACGGTATGTGCGTTATTTACTGTCATGTTATGTCAATCAGATCGAAAAATAGTCGAAGATAACACTTTACTTTTGATCTTCGATTTACTTCATAGCACACTTTGCGTTGATCCATAAGATCAACACCACCCATATTTTTATTGTAGTTTGTCACAATCCTAGTCAAAACGAGTCAATGTATCGGCTTCAGCTTCTTGACGTATTGTCAACTATCCAAACTTGTAATCGACCTCACGAAAAACATTTGGGTGGTATGTGCGGCTCCACTTGAAAACCGGTGGATTATTGCAATGGAATTCGGTGACGGGCTCTACTATTGACGGTGAAGGTTCAGGCAAGACAGTCTTGTAGATTCCTGAAGTGAAAACGATGTAACTTCAACCTCAACATCTAAAACTTCTTGGTCAATGGTCATCATCCTGTGTCAGGAGATTTCAGTCTTCTTCGTCAAGCAGCAAGTCATCTTCATCGTCATTATTATCACCCAATAAATTTTGAAAAATGTCATCTTCTCTGAGTTCAAATACTCCACGTCCCTTATGAGACATATCCGTCACCAAAATGAATAAAAATTAGGGTACTTGACAAAAAAACATCACTACAGTAAGAAAACTTTTCCATACAAAAAATACCTCTTTACGGCCATAGGGACACCGCCGTCCCTTCGTGTTTACTATCACTTATCAAGGTACTAGACATAAATATCGGTTATCTTATCTTACAGAGGGGCCAAGAAATAACTCGGACACTTCGACCCATTGGGATCTATTGTGGTCCCCTAGATAACTTACTCCTCCCCAGTCTCGTCGAAAATTGTTCTCATGAGTTTTACAACGAGACTAGGAGATACGAGCCTATAGTCTTCTGGTTTTGGATATCCGACGCCTAGGAGACTCATTCGCTTACTAGCCATTGCATCGCATGTGCACAGAAGGTGCTCCATGCGTTCCGTATGTTCCCCACACAACCTGCACATGGGTGTCGCGGTTAGACCCATCTTCATGAGCATGTCGTTGGTACCAAAGTGCCCAGTAAAGGCCCCAAGCAGGTAGCGGATTTGTCCCCTGCTCATGTTCCAAATGCATTCCCGGGCTTTAAACGTAGAGCCTAGGAACTTCTTGGAGTGTTGTAGACCGGTATTAGACAGCCAATAAGTTCGCTGTCTGTGATCTGCAAACTCCCTAAATGCGGCTTTCACGAGACACGTTGAAATGCCTACACATGGCTCTGGACCCACAAAATCATTTGCTGAGCCCTCTCTTGCCAGTTCATCGGCCACTTCGTTACCATGGAATCCTTTGTGCCCAGGGACCCACATCAGTCTTACCCTGTTGTGCCTCCCAAGCCTGTTTAGGGTCTGGATAGCATCCAGAATAAGTCCGGAGTCCACTTTGTAGGATGCCATGGCTTTGATTGCAGCCTGACTGTCACTAAGAATATATATGGATTTACCACTGGTTCCTCTATCTATATTCTCTTGAGCGCAGGATATTATGGCATATGTTTCTGCTTGGAATACAGTTGCCATCTTCCCTAAGCTTTTGCTACATTTGTAGCCTTTTGCGTATATGCCCGCTCCTGTACCTGATTCCATTTTGGATCCATCAGTGTACCACACCAGACTATCTTGCTCTGGTGGATCAAGTCCCTTCGTCCAGTCCTCTATTGTAGGGATTTGGACCTAAAAAGATCTTTCAAACACAAACACAGTTTGCATTTTATCGGATAACATGCTTGTTACCCGATCTAGGCCTTCGTTTTCGTCGAACGTTGTATGGTTAGTCTTTGGCTTAGAGGCATCCCATATTCCTGCAACAGCAAGACGATGTAGTGTCTTCCTTGCCTCGAGTTCAACCATCATATGCAGTGGAGGGATATTGAGGTATCTCTCAATCGCTGCCGTAGGTGTTGTCCTGAAAGCACCCGTGATGCCAAGACACACTGTTCTTTGTAACCTGGTGAGTGGCGCTTTGCACGAGGCAAGCTTTGTTCTAGGCCACCACACTATGCTGCCGTATGTAATATTAGGTATTATCATTGTCCGGTACAGCCATCGTATCACTTTGGGCTTTAGCCCCCAAGTTTTGCGGTAGGTGGAACGACACATGCCGAACACTCGTAAGGCCTTAGTCGTAATATTTTCCACATGAGTTTTCCACCTGAGTTCTTTATCAAGCGTTACACCCAAATATTTAACTTCGGTGGACCAAGGCAGTTTTATTCCATTGAGGGAGAGCTCTTCTAGGTTACCCAGTTGTCTCTTCCTCGTGAATGGAATAATTACTGCTTTGCTTGGGTTGATAGAGAGGTGATTCTTTGTACACCATTCCTCCGTCATCCTCAATGCCTGTTGTAATAATCCAGAGACTATGTTCGGGAATTTACCATTGACCATTATAGCTATGTCATCTGCATAGCCTACTGTGTAGAATGGTCCGGTATTGAGTTTGGTAAGTAGCGAGTCTACTACCAAGCACCACAATAATGGTGACAGCACTCCGCCTTGCGGGCAACCTCTTGTTGTTTTTGCACTAAGTCTGTCACCCATCAGTTCCGATCTGACTATTCTGCTTCTCAGCATGTAGTCAATCCAGTTGCACATGGTATCGTTGATGCCATGCTCCTTTGCAGAAATGCGTATGGACTCAAATGTTGTCTTGTCGAAGGCTCCCTCTATGTCGAGGAAAGCCCCGACACAGATTTCTTGTCCCTCTAGCGCAGCCTCGGCTCGACTCGCAACATAGTGCAATGCCGTTTCCGTAGATTTGCCAGGGCTGTAGGCGCATTGTAGTTTATGCAGAGGGAGTACTTTCAGTGGTCCCTCTCTTAAGTACCTGTCTACCAGTTTCTCCAGAGTTTTCAAGAGAAAAGATGATAGACTGATTGGCCTATAAGCTTTAGCTTCTTCATAAGTCGGTCTACCTGCCTTCGGTATAAAGGTGACTTTGACTTCCCTCCATGCCTTGGGTACATACCCAAAGGCTATGCAGGCTCTGTAGAGCTTAATCAAATGAGGTATCAAAACAGATGCCCCTTCTTGCAATAGTATTGGGTAGATGCCATCCGGACCCGGGGATTTGAGAGGCTGGAAGCCTGCTATGGCCAGCTTCAGTTTATTTTCATCTACCACTTTCTTTGCCGTGAGCCAGTTATTTTTGGACGTGTGCCTTGTGAGTTCGTCCCTTGTGACTGGTTCCTCTTCATTGCTGTCGCGCAGTATACATTCTGGGAAGTGGGTCCTAAACATCACGCCCAGAGTGTCCTGTCCAGTTTCCGTGAGATACCCATTCTCATCCTTTACAGATGATAGTGGGTTTGTCTTAGTCATGGACATTGCTTTGCACAACCTCATTCCATTTGGCAGAGTTTCGATGGAGGTGCAATGCTGTCGCCAGTTAGTTCTGTTGGCCTTGCGTACCGCCGTATTATACCTCGTTAGCATGCTGTGATAGCCAGAAAAATCTTTCCTGGCTTTTGCATCATTAAAGGCCTGTCGTGTTTCCTTACGTATTTTAGCTAGTTCAGGAGTCCACCATGGTACCTTTTTACAAAAGGCCTTTTTCTCTGGGCAGTTATCTTCCCATGCACCGATGGTGCCCATCTTGATTCTGTCCGCTTCAAATTCTATATCTAGTATGGAATTAAGCTTACCTTTAGGGCTCCCTAGGTTTACTTTTAGGTCCCTCCTGTACGAGTCCCAATTAAATATCGGTTAGTTAATTACATAAAACGATAATTCACTAACCAGGCAAGGTTTATTTCACATTCTAAAATAATAATGAAAACTTTTACCCTAAAAATTACTTTTACAAAATATGAGATTAGTGCGCCAAGTGATATGTCAGTTTTCAATGAACATAAACAAAAAATGGTGTCTCATACGCTGTATTTTCAGCTATAATAATGCAAAAGATACATTAAAAAATAAATGTATAGTAAAATCGTATGCAATGGAATAGTTATAAGATAGTTTTTTTTTATTTTTTGGCTTGGGACGCATATGTCCCCATGGTCGTCAAAGGGTTAAAAAGGCTGTTACAGTACAGTACAGTACACTAAACTATCACTGTTTATTTTTAACAACTTCTGCAGGCAAAGGATAATTCCGTGTTGGGGTAATATTGTCTAACAATGTTATTAAGTGTTAGATAATGCTGACTGTTTTTAAAAGTAAAACAACGTTGCTCTATACATGGCAAACTTACTACCTAATAATAATTAACCTTCTGGTGGACGCGACACGTGACCAAAATGCTGGTGTTTATTTGGCTCAACGTATAAGCATTGCCATTCAGCGTGGCAATGCTGCCAGCATGCTGGGCATGCTGCCAACTGGCAGTGGGCTTGAGCACTTGGATTATCTTTAGACCTTCAAGGGTCTGTGGATGATCCAATTGCTTTCTATGTAATAGTAGTGTAGTATTGTCATCTTCTGCTGTTGGATATTGCATATTGCTGAATAACATTTATATGGGTATGTTAATCTACAATAACATTTTTTTTTGTTAAAAATAGCACGATCGACTTTAACCGTGTACAAAATTCGCAAATATTTCTCACGATTTCGATGTAGCATTTTTCACATTATTGTTGATTTATCAAAAATTGCTCAGCCGATTTTAATAAAATTTAAATGGGACCAACTTCAAAGTATATTCTTTCCAATAAAAAAAGAATTATCGAACTACTATGTAAAAAGTTATGCGTGGTTAGGTTATACATGAAAAAAGCCGTGGTGGCCTAGAGGTAGTGACACCCGCCTTGCAATCGTGAGGTCGTGAGTTTAAATCCCGGTCCTGTACCAATGAGTTCTTTGGAAGTTATGTACGGAATTTCACACCACTGGCTTTTCGGTGAAGGAAAACATCGTGAGGCAACCTGCATACTTCCGTAGAAGAAATTCGATGGCGTATGCGAATCCACCAACCCGCAATGGGCCAGCATGGTGGATATGGCCCAATCACCCTTCGTGGGTAGGCTTACGTCCTGCAGTGGACTATTAAAAGGCTGATACAGTATACAGTACAGTATACATGAAAAAATAAAAACATATACGCGTCGTATTGAGTACCCCCTGCCCCTTGAGTACGTTTGAAAAAAGGGTCAAGATTAAGTGAGCCTTTCACTTGTAACTCGGAAACTATAAACAAAATTAAGCAGCTATTTTAACGAACTTGCCTTACAAAGTAATTGTAATCATTAGCTCGAAAGCTACTTCACCCGATTCTAGACTTCTTCGTTAAAATTCCCCTCTAGTAGACACTGAGCTACCTACTGAAGCGCTCTAGACTATTTTGTTGCAAGTGCAGTTGCTTGCACCGTATTTAGTTTAAAGATAGTAGGTACCGTATGTATGTACAAAATACTGGCTTTATAATGTACTAGCTTTTGCCCGCGGCCCCGCCCACGTGGTATTTTGACTTTTGTGCTAACCCACAGAAACCTTTTATTTTTCGGGATAAAAAGTAGCCTATGTAACTTTCCGGCCTTTGAACTATATCCATGCCAAAAATCAAGTCAATCCGTTGCTCCGTTGCTGCGTGAAAGAGGAACAAACCAACAAACTTTTCGGATGTAAAAATTATTATGATATTATCATGCTCAACGTAATATTGGCATTGAAAGGTTACCTAAGAGCTTCTTTTACTTGGAACTTCAGAATGGTAAGCGGAAAAGTTGAGGCCAGTTTTTGAGGTATAAAAATGTGCTAAAGCGCCACGTGAAAGAGTGTGGGATCGAGCCATCAACATTTGAAGATGAAGCCAGCAATCGTTCTGAGTAGGGACTAGTCCTGTGTCGGTCGTGATTAAACGAGTCCCAATGACCGAAACATAATCAGCGCATGATCGAATCGTTCATTACTTGTTCTAGATCTCGATCATTTGTACCATGCGTCGCATGTTCCGTGTCGCGTGATTCGCGCCAAAATGAGGCGTGAAACAGTGCTGGCATACCAACAAACGGAACGCGTCTAGCTTGCAATGATATTTCGCGATTAAAATTCTAAATTAGACTTTACGTCTTAAGTAATATGATAGTTATTACTACAATGCATGCAAACAACGTTCCATTTATTTGATGATTGTATGTCTCTTTCGTTTTTTATATTCAAAATAAACCTTCTTGTCTTGTAATAAGAATTAATTTCGTTAACTTTTCTAATGACAGGTCAAAGATTGTTGATCATAGGTGAATGTACGTAGGATCTTATCGCCGCCGTATGGTTCGGTCACGTCACCGATACATTTGATTCGGGTATTTCGCTGGTCGGTCATGAACGATCCGGAACACGGAGAATGTACGACCGACACAGGACTAGTGGAGACAGTCGCTTCACAAAAAGATATACGCATTTGAAGACCAACGAAGGCGCGATTTAGATGCGAAAAGAGGACAACTTAAAAACAGACCGCCTGCAAACAAACTTAACAATTACGTTGATAGTGTCCTCACATGGAGCACCTGTTCTCGAATGTTCACCGCTAAAATTGGTTACTTCAGTCACCCATCAAGTAATAAGAAGAAACTACGCAGTTGCCGTGGCCGAAAACGGCTTGGAAGTCATCATGATCATCATCAATATAGGCATTGCCAATGTAAGTAATGCTGCCAGCATGCTGGGCACGCTCGCAACTGGCAGTACGTGTGAGCATTTAGATTTATCTTTACACTCTCAAAAATATGCATACTAGTAGAGGGCTAGACCATTTTAGACTCTATCAGAACGTTTTTATTGATTTTTTGTAGTTGAAAATGGAAGTGGAAAACTTTTTGTTTAATGTTTACCTTTAATACTGCAAAATTATTTCATACTAGTTTTTACCCGCGGCTTCGCCTGCATACGCAATATATCATTATAATTTATAGCCTATGTGTTATTCTGATACATAAACTGTATTATTGCAAAGTTTCATCTCAATCCGTTCAGTGGTTTTTGCGTGAAAGAGTAACAAACATCCATACATCCATACATCCATCCATACATCCATCCATCCATCCATCCATCCATACTCACAAACTTTCACGTTTATAATATTAATATAGATATAGATATAGACTAGTTTTTACCCGCAGCTTCGCCCGCATGACATTTTGATTTTTGACGCAATATCATTATAATTTATAACCTATCTGTTATTCTGATATATAAGCTATATTATTGCAAAGTTTCATCTCAATCCGTTCAGTAGTTTTTGCGTGAATGAGTAACAAACATCCATACATCCATCCATCCATCCATCCATCCTCACAAACTTTCGCGTTTATAGATAACTAGTTTTTACCCGCGGCTTCGCCAGCATACGCAAAATATCATTATAATTTATAGCCTATGTGTTATTCTGATATATAAGCTGTATTATTGCAAAGTTTCATCTCAATCCGATCAGTAGTTTTTGCGTGAAAGAGTAACAAACATCCATACATCCATCCATCCATCCATCCATCCATCCTCACAAACTTTCGCGTTTATAATATTAGTAGGATATTAACTAGGATCATGATAGGATGATTTAAATAAAAATGTACAGTTTTCAGATTTATTCCTATATGTGTACTCTCAGATTTATTCCTATATGTGTACTCTGAGATAATGTTCTTCGCCAAAATTTCATAGTTCTATGTCAACGGGAAGTACCCTATAGGTTTTGATTTTTGTGAGCGTTGAAATATGCATTTTTTTACGACATAAACGGCACTAACTTTTTTATACGATAACTGAGAAGCTTTTTTTTACACAACTGCAAGAATTCATAGGTTTACGTATATAGTTTACATTTCAACTCGATATCTTTACGCGTTCCCGATATAAAGGGTCTTGACATACACACAGACGGACAACAAAGTGATCCTATAAGGGTTCCGTTTTTTCCTTTTAAGGTACGGAACCCTAAAAAAAATGTAGATCCCGTTTGTGTTAACCGTTTAGACATGTCAGAGGACTCTGACACCAAGGCTAGCTACTTGACCTATATGTACAAACTTACTTTTTATAACTTACTAGCGACCCGCCCCAGCTTCGCACAGGTGTATTATTATGAATCTTTCTCTTAAATTACTCTATCTATTAAAAAAACCGCATCCAAATCCGTTGCGTAGTTTTAAAGATATAAGCATTCATAGAGACAGACAGACAACGGGAAGCTACTTTGTTTTATACTATGTAGTGATAGTGAAACGACAATGGACTGCGATTTTTCTCGTTTCACGATCTTTTTCTTCGAAATGTCGGGAAAAAAAAGGTATTTAATTAAAAGTATATCTCATGTTTTATTGTGCGATAAGTCCCGTAGCAATATAGCAGGTTAAATCATTAAAATTATTTAATGAAGTAATTTATTTTAAGCAGGTTATTTATTGCGCGGGCGTCCGTTGTAGGGGGCGCACGTATTCCCTGAAGAAAGAGTACTAACTAATCTGAAACCGGTCGGACGCATAGCGGCTCGACCGCTCAAATAATCGTGAGTTGTATCCGGTGTTCATATAAATTTTATATAGCAGGTTAATAATTCTCTTATTTTGTCTAAACTCTGTCCATCATCTCGACTCAAAAACTCATAAATAATTTAAAACTGTAATTACACAAATAAAACATTAGTTAATTAGGACAAAATCCTTGCGCGAATAAATTAGCGAAGTTTCGGGGTGCGCGTAAACATCAAAAAGTTTAAAAGTTGCCAGCGAATTAGGGGTGAATTGGGAATTGGGGGTGAAATGGGAATTAGGGGTGTAATAGGAATTCAGTGTGGAGAGTAGTTCAGTTTTGAAGGGATTTACGCGTTTTTTGTACGTGGGGAAAGGGCCTAGGCACGGTAGTTGCTAGATAAAGCTACACCTTTATTGTAACGTACTGGCTTTTTTAATAGTCCTCTGCTGTATATTGGATCATACCTTTATGAGCCTACCTAAGAATAATTAGGCCATATCCACCACGCTAGTCTGGTGCGGATTGATAGATTTGTATAGAGAAATAGAGATAGCGTTATATTAACACCAATTATAGGTATACCACTTATAGCGTTCTATAAACACCCATTATAGGTATACCACATATAGCGTTCTATTAACACCCATTATAGGTATACTACATATAGCGTTCTATTAACACCCATTATTGAAGCTGTGGTGGTCTAGTGGTAGTAACACCCGACCTGCGATCCTGAGGTCGTGGGTTCAAATCTCGATCCCGTACCAATCAGTTACTTTGGAACTTATGTACGGAATTTCACATCATTGGCTTTTCGGTGAAGGAAAACATCGTGAGGGTTGCCTCACGATGCATACGTCCTAGAAGAAATTCGATGGTATGTGAATCCACCAAACCGCACTAGGCCAGCGTGGTGGATATGGCCCAATCACCCTTCGTGGGTAGGCCTACGTCCTGCAGTGGACTATTTAAAAAGGCTGGTACAGTACAGTACAGTATAGGTATACAGGGTTATTTCTAATCAATTAGCATCCTCTTAGGGGCTTATTCTGTACATCAAAACTAACAACTTTTGTCAAAGCTCAAAAAAAAAACAGCTGTATCATACATTTTGGCGAGGTGATCGATATTTTTCTATGGATCAACAAATATTTTTTTTGAGTTTTGACAAAAATCGCAGAACGGAAGTTGTTGGTTTTGATGTACAGAATAAGCCCCTACGAGGATGCTAATTGGTTAGAAATAACCCTGTATATTACAGTTCCACTCGTTTTTTAGTTGTGAGGTTGTGGATTGAAATCCCTTCTCCGTGTCGATATCAATAAGTTATTTGGATTTCACATACCTATATAAAAATGTATGCATCTTATGTAAGTAGATATTCGATGGCATATATGAATCCACTAACTCACTTAAGCCGGAAACATACTATCGGACGCGGCTGACGGACGCGACTGATAGCCGCGACTTAGCAATGTGCACAGTCTTAAAACATCCGGTGTGCCAGATCGCTCTCGGACGTCCGAAGGTGACGTCCGCGACTTATGTCTGATAGTGTGCACGGCTCACTGTACTTTCATAGTCTAGGTCGCGGCTGTCAGTCGCGTCCGTAAGCCGCGTCCGATAGTATGTTTCGAGCTTTAGTGGATATATATATATATATACATTTTAATGACAATACTACACTACTACTACATAGAAAGCAATTGGATCATCCACAGACCCTTGTAGGTCTAAAGATAATCCAAGTGCTCAAGCCCACTGCCAGTTGGCAGCGTGCCCAGCATACTGGCAGCATTGCCACGCTGAATGACAATGCTCATACGTTGAGCCAAATAAACACCAGCATTTTGGTCACGCGTCGCGTCCACCAGACGCTCAGAAAGACTTTTGAAAACGAGATGAGCTCCCGGCCCCCACGGACACAAAGTCTCAACTCCAAATGGCTCAAATATGTAACCACTACCGAGGTTAGCATATTTGCGCCGCTTGTGCTGCTCAGCCGAATTGGCCGCCGCTCCAGCCCTACTCTGAGTCTCAGGAAGAAGTCTTTCTTTTTTATTTAGTGATATGATATATTATTTAGTGATATTATTTTTTAATATTACACTACACTTCTAGTGGAATATTAAAAAAATATTTTAGTAAAAAGGGTGATTTGATGTAATACAAAATCCTAATAGAATAAATGTAAAACTTGTCCGTAGATACCTATCTTGATTTTGGAAAAAAACTATCATGAGACATTAAAATAAGGATTGTTTGGTTATAAAAAAATTGGTTATTTGTAAAGTCAGTTTACGGAAGATAATTTTACGTGATAACGTCATGCCTTTGCCCAGCAGTGGGACAGTGCAGAATAAATAAAAAAAAAGTCATATTCACATTCCGAATGATTAGGCCGATCGATAGATAGATAGATAGATAGATATTCTTTATTGTTAACACAAAGAGCACAAATAACACAGATAACAAAAACATTCAAAACTATAGCGTGTAACAAGAGGCGGCCTTATCGCTAAAAGCGATCTCTTCCAGGCAACCTTTGGATGGAATAGGAATAAAGAACAAGTAAAGACGGGGGTGTGCGATTAACAAAATTAATTCGTACTCATGAAACATATATACATACTAATAAATACATACATATGAAATACATAAAATTACCTACTATACATAAAATACCTACTTTTTCTAAATATATTAAAACAATAAAAAAAAAAAAAAATGATTTAAAAATACTTTAACTACAAAATAAAAAAAAATATAAAAACAAAAAGGACAACAGCAATTTTGTACCTATATCAACGAGCGGACAATTGCAAGTAATGTTTTTTAACCTGTTCTTTGAAAACGGCAAGTGATGGAGAAAGTCTGATCGGCACAGGCAATGCATTCCATAATTGAACTGCCTGGAAAGCAAATGACCTCCCATAAAAAGTTTCGCAGCGTGCGGATGGCGTTTTAAGTTTAAGATTTTCTTTGGACCGGAGGGAGAAGGAATGTAAGGTGTGCCAGTAGGATAAAAGGCCTTTAAGGTAAGAAGGAGTTGAAGGATTAAAAAGGATGTTGTAGAGGAGATGAAGAATGTGTGCATTCCGTCGAAAGCGAATTGGAAGCCACTTGAGCTTAGCGCGAAAATGAGATATATGGTCGTACTTCCGTAAGCCATATATGAATCTAATACAATAATTTTGAAGTCGCTCAAGTTTATCTAGCTGAGTCTCGGTGAGATCTAAAAAGCAAGCGCCAGCATAATCTAGTATGGGGAGGAGAAGAGACTGTGCGAGCGCCACCTTAGTGGCAGTGGGTAAAAAGTTTCGGAGTCGTCTCAACGAGCTACCAGCAGCAAACAATTTACTACAGATCAACTTTACGTGTACGTTCCAGTTTAAGGACCGATCGAACATAACCCCAAGGTTTCGCACCGACTCACTATACGGCAATGTTATTCCATTATAAAAATAGGTAAAAAAACTTTTTAGGTTAAACGGTTTTATGATAAACATACAATTGCAATGTTTTAGATAAATGTACTAAAAACCAAAAAATAATAAAATAGATACAGTCGTGGGAATTATAAACATATGCATAGACTAGACTAAAATAAAACCGTGGGGCACGTCAATTGTCTACAAATTATCGACTAGAAGAATCGTTTAATTCGTCGTTAGGCAGTTGGCCCGCAGACGGTGAGGAAATTACTTACTATTTTCTTGCTCATGGAAATTCCAATAGTTATACACTCCATGCCTAAACCGTGCCCCACGGTTTTATTTTAGTCTAGTCTATGCATATGTTTATAATTCCCACGACTGTATCTATTTTATTATTTTTTGGTTTTTAGTACATTTATCTAAAACATTGCAATTGTATGTTTATCATAAAACCGTTTAACCTAAAAAGTTTTTTTACCTATTTTTATTTTCTAGTTTTTAGTTTTTATTTCGCATTCTGTTTAATTCATTTAGTGCTTCATTATTGCAAGGTTTCTTGCCCGTTAGTTTATTGCAGTCCAACTCCTCTATACGTAGTCCCTGCAAAGATCTTACTCTCTAACAGCCACGTAGGCTTGACCTTCTTCAAACAGTTTCGCACCTAAGTATACGACTGCGTGATCCACAGTGCTGCCCTGCATTTTATGTATTGTAAAAGCCCATGATACTATTAAAGGCAACATTCTTCTTTCAGCCGTCCCGTAATTGTACTTAGCTGGAAACTGTATGGCTTTCGGGTGTATAAGATGTACTCCGTCTCTTGCGAAATCAATTCGGACGGAAGGTACATCTGTTGCATAAGTACATCTGAGTTCGACGAAATTGAGGCCAAACGATTTCGTTGATGTAGCCTATAGCGCCATTTACTAATCCCTTTGAAACGTCAATATTGGACCGTAGCATGACTTTTGCCCCCACAAATATTTCCAGTTCCGCTGGTAAACCCCCAGTTTTGTTGATATCAGTTGGTATTATAGTGGCTATATCCACATTGTCTGCATGTCTGCATTTCGTGTGGCGTGTACTAGCTGATCCTGCGCTTTTATTTTGTAAATGCGAGCACCATTATTTCTGTACAAATTCAATACAGCAGAGTTGTGGTCGTTAACTTGTTGATTTGTGGGATATACCCTTAACGCTTTGTCTATTGCAAACTCATCACTCGTGTCTTGAAGAAGTCTTCCCATTAAAATACTAAAATTTTGGGTCACCTACTCTCAAAGCATTCAAAATATCAATAAAAGTCTGGTCACCTTGCTGACGCATATTTTCAGTTAATTCACACAGCGTGAATAAACGCCAGAGATGTGTAGCTGGTTGGAGATGTTCTGGCTGTTACCTAAATTACAGATTCAATTTCTAAATTTAAATCTTATTATTATACGCCATTTAGTGGCTGCGCCCATCTTAAACATTGAGGTTGTATAGTGCACTGTATTCTTCTTGTCAAGCCCTTTTATTTGATACCCATATTGGTGGGATTGATAAAAAATTGTTATCAGCCATTTGGTAGCGGCAGCCATCTTAGATTTCAATTTTGCATACTAAATTGTATTCTACTTGTTGAGACCTTTCATTTGATACCCATATTGATGGGATTGATAAAACCTACGTAATCCGCCATTTTGTAGCGGCCGCCATCTTGGATTTTATTTTTTTATAGTATATTGTATTCTGCTTGTTGAGCCCTTTCATTTGATACCCATATTGATGGGATTGATAAAACCTACGTTATCCGCCATTTTGTAGCGGCCGCCATCTTGGATTTCAATTTTTTATAGTATATTGTATTTTGCTTGTTGAGCCCTTTCATTTGATACCCATATTGACGGGATTAATAAAACATAAATTATCCGCCATTTTGTAGCGGCGGCCATCTTGAATTTATAATGATAATGAATAAACATTGTATTGTCACCAAAATCCAAAGTGTATACAAAATTTCAGATTAATCGGTTGACAGGAAGAGGGTGAAATTTGAATTACTAAATTTGACCCAAGAATAAATAATAAAACAAACGGGGTGAGCTAAATAAAACCGTTTAAAAAACAACACTAGGGAGCTTAGCCCAATCAATTTTTGAGATTGCATACGAACTACCAATTATAATTACTTGAGTTTTTGCCGGGTTAACTTGCAGACCATAGGAGTTACTCCACTCTATAATTCGGCAAAGATCAATATTAATTCTAGCTATCGCAGAGTCCAGATCATCAAGCCTAGCTTGTGTGTAAATTTGAAGATCATCTGCATAAAGGTGGTAGGAAGAAGTAAGGCAGTGAGAGATAGAATTAATGAAAAATGCGAAAAGAAGAGGAGATAGTACGCCGCCTTGTGGTACGCCAGCTAAAGTATTGCACCAAGAGGAATAAACATCTTCAAGGCGAACACGCTGTCGGCGCCCATACAAGTAGCTGTGAAGCCAATCGATCGCTGATGGAGATATGTTAGAAGAGCGAAATAATGCCAGTAAAATGTCAAAGTCGACGGTATTGAAGGCATTACTGAAATCTAACAAAGTTAGAATAGTAAGCCTGCCGTCATCCATACCCAAGCGTATGTCGTCAGTGATCTTAACAAGCGCAGACACAGTACTATGCCCAGGACGGAAACCGGATTGGAGAGGATTAAGGAGATTGTGTACGTTGAGGAAATCGTTCAACTGCCTGTGAACAAGACGCTCAAGAACTTTGGACAGGAACGGAAGGATAGAGATAGGACGATATTCTGAGAAGGATTTGGGATTGGATTTCTTTGGCAAAGGTATAATATGCGCGTCTTTCCATACTGCAGGAAAAATTCCACTAGAGGTGGAGTTATTGAAAATAGCACATAGGACAGGAAGGACAACGTCCAGAATAGGCAAAAGCATGTTCCGGCTTATATTGTCACCGCCAACCGCGTTGGAGGAGATTGACATTAGACTCTTCTTAACATCACATTCAGTGAAACGACTGAACGTAAAAGGGGAGAAGTCGGGAGTTGGAGTGGCAGAAAGAGAGCTTAAAGTTGGAAACTTAGCTGCATCCGGCATAGCGGAAGCAGAAGAAAAATGTTGGTTAAGAGCATTTTGATCAATATTGTTAGGAGAAGTATTTTGACGAGATTTGCCAATTCCCATAGACTTAAGGAATTTCCAAACCCTAGCTGGGTTTTCATCATCCACTGAAGCATGAATATGGCGACGCATTGCATCCCTACACACCTTATTACAGTGATTTCGAGCCTGGACGTATTTGACGTGATTCGCCTCAGTAGGACGCAACTTGTACCTGGTTTTGGCTACTGCCTTTTTGTGCATTAAACATTTTATGTCATCGGTGAGCCATGGTGCAGGAAGCTGTTTGATTTTGATGGAGCGTATTGGAGCATGCACGTCATATAATTGTGTGATCAGCGTGTTAAAAATGGTAACCTGTTCATCTACCGACTCCGCGTCAAGAACTGGGCTCCAATCTATCTTAGCAGCGTCACGGAGTAAAGCGTCACGATCCATACCACTAAAGTTTCGCTGCAGAACAATTTGAGGCTTGGACTTGGGAGGACGTATTTTATACGATAGAAAAATTAGATCATGATAAGAGAAGTTATCGGCAGCATATTGCCCATATTTAGCAACGTTATTAGGAGAAGACACGATCATCAAGTCAAGAAGAGATGGAGCGCAGTTTGGAATATGATGCGTCGCATTTAGAGGAAGAAAATGTAGATTAAAGGAATTTACTATAGATTCGAAAGAAGAACTTCGATGATCTTTCTTTAGGAGACATGTGTTGAAATCACCCATAATTATAGAGTGGTTGTAAGTGGGGACAAGGTTATATAAAATATTTTCGAAAGAGGAAAAGAAATTAATGGTTTTAGAAGGGCAATAATAGACTCCGAGAAGAATTTTAGTGTGGGAAAGAAGTACTTCAATGAACAGATGCTCACCACCTTTCTCAGGAGGTGGCTGTGGCGATTGGCTTATGATAGAATAGGGAAAATTAGCTTTTAAGTAAATAGCCACACCACCCCCGCCACGGGAGGTACGATTATTACGAATTAGAATATAACCAGGTAGAGAAAAAGATGTAGTGAGAAGAGAAGGACGAAGCCATGTTTCGGAGACTAGTATTGCGTGAATATTCTTATGATCAAGTGACGCTAGCATTTCGGAGTAGCTTGACGGAATGCTCTGAGCATTTATATGAATAACGTTGAAGTTTTTATGGACGTCAGAGAAAGTACTTTCCAGGTAGTCAGATAATGGCAGCAAACTGACGAAGCTGTCGTCAGAGCAAGTTGTCGTTTCAGATGAAGTAGCAGATAAATATTCGTCATCGCTGTTGCCGTCAATGTCTTCAAAAATATTTAACATAATAATATACTAACAATATATTCTATAGATAAAAACCTAACACTAAAAATAAATAAATAATAGTTATAAAAATAAATATCTTAAATAATAAAAATTTACTACTAAAATAAATTAATTCCACTTGCCGGTTGTGTCTGTAGGAGATGCTGCCAAATAATTTAATACACAGAAACATAAACACAGAAGAAGAGAAAAAAAAAAGACATACATAACTTATAAATGGAATAAACATGTCGAACAACTAATTATATGCATTGAGATGCGAAACTTTATAGGGTAGTGGAAATCTACAATCTAATCAAGCGAACTAAAATCAACATTAATTATTAACAAGGAACCTAAGAACATCTCTTGGATTTAAATCAAGTTTTAAAAGAGTTAAAAAAAAAAAAAAAAAAAAACTACGAAAATAAGACCGTAAAAAGTGAAAAATAGTTAAACATTGACAATAGAAGAGTAAAACAGGTCTCTTTTCGAAGCGCATGTTGTACTTGAACCTAGAACACTGTGTTCTGTGACAATAAATGTGATTTCAAAACTAAAATTAATCATATTTGTGATATCCACATACTTTGTGATATAGAATAAAATAAATTGTCAAAAAAAGAATTATACACAATCCAACTAAAAAAAAAAAGTTAAATATTGAAAAGTGACAGTTGATGTGTGAGTGACGTTGAAATTTACAAAGTAAAGAAAATTAAAAACATCATTGACATTTGTTATTTGTTTGTGAAGGTGAACGAAATAAAATAATTAGATATAACAATATGTACCTCATTTTCAAAGTCTAAAAAAAACTTGAAATAGTTTGTTATATTTGAAGTAACAATTTAAGACACCTACCCTATACTGAAACTAAAGACTACTGTTTGTGAGATGCACTACAAGTTCTGACAATTTTACTGCTTCGGCTGGACTTTATGAGAAGCTTTCGGTACCTGAGCCTTTTTCACCGCCTCGGGCTTCTTAATCTTCGGAGGGGCAGGGACTTCAATCATGTTCAGTTCTGCAAGACTGCTGGCCCGATGCCTTTTACCGTCAGATCCCAAAACAATGACGAATCCGTCCCGTGTCCAACACTTGGCCACGCCAAAACGTTCGCGGGCTGCCATGAAAGTGTCGTGTCTGCCTTTTGTGAGAAACTCCGACAGCGTAATTCCGGACCCCTTAAGAGCCGTTTTGGAGGACCACAGCTTTTGACGAAGAGGCATATCCCGAAATTTAACCAGTATTGGCCTAGGCCGGTCAGCGCCCGGCAAACGACCCATACGATGGCACCGATTGATGTGAGATGCGGTGAACTCAGCCACTCGTGATTTCTGAGATACAACATTTACTACTGTGGCTGCAACGTCCTCATCTTTCACTACAGGTACTCCGTGGAAAAGATAGATAGATAGATAAACTCTTTATTGATTCACATTCACACACACATAAAACAGAAAATAGAGTTAAAATAGATGCTAAAAACATGTGAAGCAACCGGCGGCCTTATCACTGAAATTGATTTCTTCCAGGCAACCTTAGGATGGAGAGAGATAGGTACAAAAGAAAATACGACGAGGTGTGCTAATTTAGAGGACACTTTAAAAGTAAAACAAAATAATATAAATAATAAAAGAATTATACAATAGGCATACATACAAATGTTATAGTTATAGTTATACAAATGTTATGAAAAAAAGGATCTTCCGCCGGGATCTCATCTCCATGCTGTCCACTTCCTGTGCAACCAGAGTGATCTGATCTTGCAGTGACTTCATCTGTAGTAGGATAAACGAGCGAAAAGATGAAAAATCATCAGCCAATGGAGTATTTTCTCTAGGAGTAGGCGAATTCTGAAATTGTGCCTGAAATGCGTCCATCTTCTGCAGAACCAACGCTTGTAATTGTTCCTGTGTCTTCTTAATAGCCTCCATCTTGAGTGATCACATATTAGGTACAAGATTTCCTCAAAGACAATGTGTTTCTGTGATTTTGTAAGAAATAACACTCCCGAACAGGTATTGTAATTATTGCATTAAATTAAACATATAAAACTTTTATATTGATGATTATTTTAATTTTTAATTTAATTTATTTGAGAGCACTTATTAATTGATGTGTCATTGGCGACTACCCAC
The DNA here is from genome assembly GCA_949316475.1 of Hypomecis punctinalis. NCBI lineage: Eukaryota > Metazoa > Arthropoda > Insecta > Lepidoptera > Geometridae > Hypomecis > Hypomecis punctinalis. The sequence goes on along the minus strand of OX438820.1, from coordinate 7,071,479 downwards.
GTCGAAAAAACGATCGATTCCGCGCTCTCTCTTGAACGCTCGGATTAGGCGGAACGTGACAAATAGACTAGCTTTTCCGTGCTTGCAGCAGGCGTATTTTGATTTATAAGACATTATCACGTTGAAAATGTAATGTGACCGCCAGATAAAAAAGTCTGCCATAGCCGAGCATTTGCTTGACGGAGGATTATTGCATTGAGCTCCACGACCCGAAAGTACTCTCCACTGATCGACATTATTTCTCAAGAATAGTTCGTGAGGCTGTAGAAATTAAAAAGCACCGTAATTTCAACCGAGAGGATAGTTTCAAACTATCAGTGTCGTGGAATCCTGTAGTCGACAAATGTGAACTGCGTGGTGTAGGCATTAAGATCTTTACAGACACTGTCAGTGTTGTGTGTCGTGGTGACAATTTCAATTTGAGTGATACGGCGTCGCATTTAGTCTGCCCGTGACCGCGACCAATGCAATTTGGTCGAAACGTCGGGAGAAAAAGAAAATGAGGTATTTAATTAATATATCTCATGTTTTATTACGCGATAAGTCCCGTATTAATATAATAACTAGTATAATGTGCTCAAATCGCGAAAGTTTGAAAATAACAAAATGTAATGTTTCAGAACCATGTGATGTTTTAAAACCCACAAGGCAGACAACACATAAGTTGGTACCTATTCAGTTGCGTCTTTACCTACACAAATTTCACGAATAAAATGTAACTTTAAATTCAAATAAATAACTTGCTTTCTTATGCCTGAAAAGTAACAAAGTACTAACTCAAACAATGTCTGTACAATGTGTTGCTACAGAGATCACTATTAGCATATTAAAATGTCAAGAAAGCGCAAGTTTAGAGGGGCATTGTGAAATAAAATTTTATTCGTCCTTGGATTTTTATTTTATTCTGGTTTTTCGGGAAACTCTAGAATATTTTTTGTTTGCCACCATTAATATAGCAGAAACTATAGATAAAAAAATAATATTTACAATTAGGAAGGATTAAATGGTTGTGGTGTGGTGTGGCGTGGTGGATATGGCCCAATCACTCTTCGTGGCTAGGCCTACGTCCTGCAGTGGACTATTAAAAAAGCTGGTACAGTAAGTGGTTGTGGTTGTCGTCGTTTCAGCCATAGAAGGTCCACTACTGGACATAGGCCTCTCCTACTGATCTCCCAAATGACCTGTAGAAGCAGTTTGCATCCAGCGGTCATTATTATGTCATCCTCCTACGCTGCGCTTGCCGGTACGTGGTTTCCACTCGAGAACTTTTCGACTACTTCGGTTATCAGTCTTCCGTGCTATGTGGCTTGTCCACTGCCATTCACATTTGCCAATCCGCTGACTTAATAGAGGACAAAATATTACTGGAATTAAAAGTTCTCGGCCACTTCTGTGTCTTCAAGTCACTTCTGCCTAAGATTTACAACAGGGTAGTTAAATTATTTCCTGAGCTAACTTTAGAAAAAATTCACAGGGTAAACCATATAGTCCGAAAGTGGCTTCTTACTTTGTCTTACGACGAAACAGAAAGCTTAACAGCTAATAAGTACATCCAAAACCTTTCATCCACGCGTGCTCGCGCAGAATAAGTTCGCAACATACACAACACGCACTCACACATCACATACACACACACACGCACTCACACATTACACATCCAAACGCACATGCACTTACACACACATTCAGCCAAATAGAGTATTTGTATGCGTTTTGTAAATTAAATTCCAGTCATTAACTTTCTCTTTTAAATTGCTGCTGTTTTTATGTTTAATCAGCATAATGTTAGATAAATTTGAAATTATAACTCTTAATGTATTTAATAGGACACCTCCACCTGTAAGTTGTCTTGATTGTTGATATGTGAGGTTCCCACAACACGGGCCTAGAGCCTAGTGTGGGTCCACTGTCTGGACATGGTGTGGATCTACTGTAGTTTTTTAATTAAATGTAGTATTGTGTTGTCTTAATTTATAATATGAAAAATTCTATTGTATTCCACTGTATGTCGTCAAAGATAATAAAAATACTTTACCTCTACCTTTACCTTACCTTACTTTACGGAAAGAATCAATTTACTATTACGTTTGCATTGACGTTCTAGTGACGTCACATACCGCTTTATACCGGCCATTAAAATATGACGGTCTAGAAAATAAAGCTTAAAGCTCATTTCTTGCTAAAAATACATTTTCTGGGTGTGAGCTTTCTACACGGGGTTGTCCAGAACTGGTGTAAAACTTTTGGCTTGGTTAAGTATTATAAGTTCTCTACTATTAAACTCTTTATTCTTAATGGAAAGTATGACCTGCTCCAGTTAATCATACAAGAAAAAATCAACGGGAAACGACTTCCTGAAAAGAGTCGAACTTCGTGGATAAAAATTATTCGGACGTGGTTCTCTGAATACAAGATCACTGTTTACCAAAGCAGTTTCTAAAGTCCGCATAGCTCTTATGGCAGCTGACCTCCAACAACTTCAACTTCAAGAATAAGATTAAATTATTCTATACTCTAGAATTAGGAACTTACCTACTTCTCTCCAAGTCAATTTTCCGTATCTTTAGTGAGGAAAATTTCACACTACCCCCGTCAAGACGAAACAAGTTCTTAATTCGAGACATCCTAGTTCCTCGCAAACTTTCCGCCTCGCTATATGCCTTGAATTCCAATTTTCAACATGAGATTGTATTATTCTGGTTCTCTAAGGAGGTAGGATGAAAAATGTTGGCGAGAATAATTCTTATTTTTTCACCCCTACAGTACTGTACCAGCCTTTTTAATAGTCCACTGCAGGACGTAGGCCTACCCATGAAGGGTGATTGGGCCATATCCACCACGCTGGCCCAGTGCGGGTTGGTGGATTCACCTAGATTCACCTACGCCATCGAATTTCTTCTACGGACGTATGCAGGTTGCCTCACGATGTTTTCCTTCACCGAAAAGCCAATGATGTGAAATTCCGTACATAAGTTCCAAAGAAACTCATTGGTACGGGATCGGGATTTGAACCCACGACCTCACGACTGCAGGTCGGGTGTTACTACCACTAGACCACCACGGCTTCATACCCACCCCTACAGTAAAATAATAAAATTAATTATTATAATATATATTACTTTTAAAAAATACAAGCTTTTAAGATCCTGGATATATGTAGCAGCAGAGTGCCAGCCAAGACAAACAAAACGAGCCCAAACACGACGGGTATATCTTGTTTAGTACAGCAGTTCCTATAGCCACCTTCTAACTCCATCATCAGATCAGCTCCATGTTACCATAATAGTGCATTGTCACGCGATATACATATGCGTGTATAATTTCAGCTTAATCGGAATCCGGCAAGTTGGTCAAATTTAACTTTCAAGATCCCTCCCGAACTTACATCCATACACATATTAGGCAAGTTAAATAAAAGCTTGCAATGAAGTGGTTTAAGACCCCATAGTATCAGCGTAATTTTTCATGTGAGCGGGTGAAGACCAATACGCGCCCGGTGTCTCCCGATTTTTGCATTCAAAAATCAATATAAAATAGATATTACCACTGTTTCCTAAATTTTATGGATGAAAGCTATAGCTCAATTCATGTGCATAAATAACAGATTTTAAAAAAAAATTTAAACTTGTGAAAAAAAACTTGTGAAGAAAAGTGCCCAAAACAATAAACTTTCTTAGAAAAAGCTCTAAAAAGCGGTATCTTTGCATTTAATTTCTATCGAGCGAAGTTTTTTGAATTGTGTTTCGAGTTTTTGAATTCCTTACCATATAGTTTTGAGAATATTGTGTATTTTATTGTTATTCGACAACTTCAAGGTTTGATGGAGAAAAATCAGTTTAACTAGGACTCTATACAGGTATTTTGAGATTGGATGGCGGCTTTCTTGCACTTTTCAGCTCCAAAACAAATAAATAGACCGATTTTGATACAGTAGCTACGACCTAGTAAGTAACAAACTATTATAAAAAACAAAATATGCTAACAAATCTAATCTAATCTAACTAATTCAAATTTATTCTACGGGGAAAAAAATCGACGGAAACGTGAATTCAACAATCTACTCGTATGTTCTGTCTAGGCTTGCTTGGTAGATATGAACCAATCATCGCTGTTCGTGAGAAAACCTGTGTTCAGCTGTGGTACTACATCAAGTATAGGTATGTCTAGCACGAGCCTGGAAGAAATCGCTTTTAGTGATAAGGCGGCCTGTTGTTACTAGCTTTTAAGTTCTTCTTTCTCATGTTTGTTTTTAGGAAGTACCCAATGAGTAAAAACGGGACCCTATTACCAAGACTCCAATGTCAGTCTGTCCGTCTGTCTGTCACCAGGCTGTATCTCATGAATCATGATAGCTAGAAAGCTGAATTTTCACAGATGATGTATTTCTGTATAACAACAATCACTAAAAACAGATAAATATTAAGAGAGGAGAGGAGAGCCCCCCCACACAATAAACGTGTTTTTTTTGCTCGCTATTAATAACGGCAAGAAGAATAGGGCTAAGGAAGCTCCGACATAATACGAAACCCTTTGTACGCGAGCCCGACTCGCACTTCGCCGATTTTTATTATTATCTGGCGTGTAACATAATAATTAGCACATTCATCTATCTATCAAACGTCCCACAGCTGGTTTAATGAAGATTCTATACAAAAATACCCCACACTCAGGAACCCAACACACCTATCTCTCAAAAAAATTACCCCAATCCGCACAATCAAATGAAAAATGGCTTAATCCACCCAAATGTATCAGACAGATAATGGTGTGACTGAAAACACAGCGAATGCGTGCCAGCACGAACTTTCGTCACATTTTTTATGCAAATTAATGTGTTCCGCCATCCATTGACGGGTTTCTTCTATTTCTAACCTGAGAATGTGAAGGAAAGCGGCAATGTGATCAAACTAGGAGGTATAATTCAAAACAAATGTCAACTCAGTAGGCACTTATAGGGTAATGTCTCCAAGCCACGCAAGCTCGAATTTGTCACCGATTTTTTGAGGAAAAATAGATAGTTTAAGGGTGATTAAGGAAATCCTTGTCAAACATTTGTTTATCATCTATCAATAATGCGTTATAGTTCAGTCATTGAACGTCTACTGCTGGACATAGGCCTTCCTATAGATCTCCAATAAGACCGATTAGAAGTGGTTTGCATCTAGCGCAAATCTGCAAAAATTATCTATTGGGTGCATTGCATAGTCTGTCTGTGAGACCGAACCAGAAATTAGCAAGTTAAATGGAACCGTAAGAGAGAGGCCATGCCCAGCCGTGGGATAGAGAAGGCTGCGGATGATAGAATGTATGCGTTGAGACATAATTAAATTTAAATAGTGATAGAAATGTTATAAATACAAGATTATGCGCCTGACCTATAGTTGCAACAAAATACAGTACGCCTTTACCGCAACAATTAAGCAGGCGTTTGGCGAGAGACACTTCTTCCTATCAGGTTTTATGATATTAAAACCGCGGGAGGGAGCTAAATGCAAGCCATTTCCGCCCGGTTATAGGAGAACAGGCATGATTACTAATAAATATAATAGGCTAAGCTATTTGACAACATAGAAAATATACTATTGATAGTGGTAATCTTAAAGATGACTGAAAGATGACTGAATGATGCCTGAAAAAGACATATTTCACTTTATTTAAACTAAAATATGTCCAATTTTCGCTAATCGCACGAAATAAAATACGATATTATTTTGATATTTTATCTGTGACGTAAACGCTCTAAGAAGGGCGACAGCTCTGGTGACGTCACATAATAGTAAACAAGAATTTCTCGATTGACTGTTGTTTGTGTAATTTGTTTTGTGATTTCGGAGTTATATTACAGGATCTGTAAGTTACTTTTAAAGTATTTTGTGTCAATTTTTAGATGTGAACTAGAGTATTTACTAAAGTTATTTACTAGTGTGTTACGTCAAAAACCAGCACCATTACAGAATGTCGTTTTTGGTGGGATCTGAAATATCTATTCTTTAACACTGATTTTCATTGTTAATACAGTAGATCTCTCGGAAATATAAATGTAGTGTGCTTATTATGTACTAACAAATAATTTAAAATGATTTCCAAAAACTAGCCAAATACCCTATTAGTCTGTCAGATAGACTATCAACAATTATTAGACACGTATTTTTCTTTTGTCAATATAACAAAACTTGATGAAGGTATAGCCCGTCAAAGTTCCGCGTGACGTCACAAGTGCCATACAAATGAATAGACAAGAGAAGTGACGTTACGACCCCCACTCCCAAACTTTGACAAGGTTTATCTTTGCCATTTATTGTTTGATTGACAAAAGAAAAAATACGGGTATAATATTATTTGAGAATCTAACTCACAGACTGATTATAATAATGATGTGTTTACCTAGTAATCATGCCTGTTACTTAGAGCAAATAAAAAAAACAAGAGGGAACGTCGTTGAACAGTCAAGTGAGGCCGGTTTTTTAAACATGTGTGAGTACGTCGGTGTGGCGCCGCCATAGTTCGACTGACAAGCCAAGGCGTAGTTTTGTTGTACGTGAATGTGTGTGTAATTGTCTGTACACGGCGAGGCGTGGCTTTGGTTGGCTTCACTTGTTTGTTCACAACATTCTCGCTCGATTTTTTTATTTGCTCTGAGGCCTATTATTTGTATATTATTAGTTACTATCTATATAAGTATGTATTTAAAAATAAGTATATGTAGTATAATTATCAGTCTCTGGCAGCCATATCACAAGCTTTGCTTAGTTTGGGGTCAGAAGCCGTGTGTAAGATGTCCCAAAATATATATTTTAAGGCAAGGCTATGCCCAATAGTGGGCATCTTTGGCTCTCTTTGGATTTGCAAGATATGTTTAAGTGTTTTAAAAGTTTTTGGTAGAATATTTTACATCCTTATGGTGGACGTTCTACGCTACACTGAACTTGCTAGTATTTATATTCGAGAGTCACAAATAGCGAAATCTAATTTCTTACTTATTTATCGAACTAACTTACAAGTAAGCTTATATATTTTCGTGGGCGTATTTTACAAAAGGTTAGGTAATAAAATAAAAGGTCATATTGTTAGTTTGTTACCATTCTTTGCCAAAATATAACCAAAACTAACAACTACTAAATAAATCATTGAGTAACCTTTCCAAACTTTGAAGCTAGAGTGATTTTCAGTGTTTATTCTTTATCTTATATCTAAAAGTTTATGTTTAGCTAGCTTTTATTGCTAGCTAAAATTCACCAAAATTCACCTTCATTGGTCGGTAGATTGGGCCAGCGTAATGAATAGGTACACAAACCCGCACTAGGCTAGCGTGATAGATAATTATGTATCAAGGAACAGTATTCAATCAGGTCTACATATTGTCTTGTCCTCAGTGCCCAAACAACTACTAAATAAATATTTTTTTCTATCTGCACACTGAGCGACCTAGTCTAGCCCATTCTACCGACCAATGGATCTATATTTTTACACCTGCACACTGAGCGACCTAGTGGAGGCCACCCCTCCTGGAGTAGCAGTCCCTAACCACTGGGTTAAAGCTTATCTAGATAGATCATCACCATCTAGATCTATCACTTTAGAACCATCGACACGAAGAAAAAGAAGAAAAAGAAACAGTATGGGTCGGTATAGGTCAAATCATACTAGTCGGCGGGTGTGAAGTTAGCTAAAAGTTGCACGAATCCCAATCAACGTGAGGCTTTATGTGAGCTTCAGTCAGTCATTCAGCCATTGTACCATCAATGGCTATATCAAACACACATTGTGGATTTGTTTAGCAGTGGACTATTAAAATGCATGTGCATAGACACACAATATAATTAAGTAGATATGCTCCTCAAGGATTGTAATCCTGCTTTAATTTTATAATAATAAATCCATCTAACAAGCGCAGCTATGAGGAAAGCTTAGTTAGAAGATCCAAGGTTAGTACGGGAAGTTACATAGCCCAGCAGATTGCCAAGTTGAAACGGCACAGGGCACTTATCACGAAGCACTGATGGCCGATGGGGTCGAAACCTTCACGAGTGAGGAGCACGTAGAAGAAAGCGCAGCGTAGGACGTCCACTCACAAGGTGGACGTATGACCTCATTTAAGATCACAAGATCGCGCTAAATGTAAGTCACTACCAACATAGGTCTCCCCTATAGATGTCCAATAAGAACGGCTCGCATCCAGCGCGATCCTTCCGTCTTGATGAGAATACCACCTGTCCACCTAAATTTAGAAATCACGTCTGTGAAAACTAAGTCCTATTTATTATTCCTTAGTATCTCATTTCTTTTTTTTTAACGGGCAAAAGTGCCTTTATTAACTACAATTATTTACAATACTAATTTATATGCTAAAACTACCTACACTACTACTACATAGAAAGCGATTGGATCATTCACAGACCCTTGAAGATCTAAAGATAATCCAAATGCTCAAGCCCACTGCCAGTTGGCAGCGTGCCCAGCATGCTGGCAGCATTGCCACGCTGAATGGCAATGCTTATACGTTGAGCCAAATAAACACCAGCATTTTGGTCACGCGTCGCATCCACCAGACGCTCAGAAAGACTTTTGAAAACAAGATAAGGTCCCGGCCCCCACGGACCTAAAGTCTCAACTCTAAATGGCTCAAATACTCGTATGTAACCACTACCCGAGGTTAGCATATTTGCGCCGCTTGTGCTGCTCCGCCGAATTGGCCGCCGCTCCAGCCCTACTCTGAGTCTTAGAAAGTAGTGGAAATCCCTTTCATTACCTTAGTCTTAGAGAATAAATAACTAAATATTAATACTCTAAGACCTTAGTATTTTATATATTATTTTCTCATTTCACGCGTCGACTCAACCAAAATCAATAGCACGCTCGAAAAAATGAATGCTCAAAATAACCTGCGCAAAATTTTAATTACATTCCATTCATGGCGTTGTTTACGAAGTAACTGGTGCGTATTCTGTGCTATTGTTTATCATAAGGCTGGTGATATACTGGGATGTGTCATGGATTACTTGTAATAATGTATTTTTAATTTGACAGATAGCTGGTGTTTTTGACAGACAGCAGTCATTTTATATTTTTTACAGCTGCCAAAGCAAATATCAAATATAAAAAAAGCCGTGGTGGTCTAGAGGTAATGACACCCGCCTTACAATCGCGAGGTCATGAGTTCAAATCTCGGTTCCAATGAGTTCTTCGGAATTTATGTACGGAATTTCACACCACTGGCTTTTCGGTGAAGGAAAACATCGTGAGGCAACCTGCATATGTCCAAGGAAGAAATTCTATGGCATATGTGAATCCACCAACCCGAACTGGGCCAGCGAGGCGGATATGGCACAATCACCCATCATGGGCAGGCCTACGTCCTGCAGTGGACTATTTAAAAAAAAGGCTGGTACAGTACAGTAAAGCAAATATTAGTGCTTTATATGCAAATATTAGGGTAGGTGTTCAAACTTTTATTTAATTGATTGATTTTTTTTTATACAAACCTTGCTCTGGCTATAACGAACTCAAACAAAAGAATTAGCGAAATCGGTCTAGCTGTTTTGAAGTTATGCGCGTACTTCAATTCGAAATGTATATTTCGAAGAAGAAAAAAGCATTTTTTTTTATTAGTTTACTATTGACGAAAATATCGTTAAACAAACATACAAAAATACATGCAGACGAACATAGTAGGTACCTCTTTCTTTTTGGAAGTCGGTAAAAAAAATCAAGGTTTATCAACTGTTTAAGCAAATCATGCACAAACTATATTCTATAAAATATAGCTTGATCTCTGCGACAGCTGTCAGAAAAATCACGCCTATGAAGTCCTGATTTTCATAATAGTACAGACAGTACCTGTCAATGTCATACTTTATGGGCATGCCGATTAGTGATGGGCGACGAATGATCGTGACCACAGAGTTATAGATAGAGTTTTATTTAAAATATCGTTAGTTTAAACTAACGATATTTTAAATATATAAAGCTTAATTTATCATTAATTTTATCGGTTATTTTAATACCATAACATTATTTTATACTATATATAACGGGACTAAACTCACGTGTAGGGATAGTCGTAACGACTATAGTTGCAGTGCATTGCGAGACGGCTCCGCGTGCTAGCACTCGCCAACTTGAGAAAGGTCGCCGAATGCGACCGAAACTATAGTCGTTACGACTATCCCTACACGTGAGTTTAGTCCCGTTATATATATAGTATAAAATGTGTGAAAACCACGTAAATTTTCATAGTAAAACCATAACATTATTTGCATGTGTATATACTCGATCTCAAATAATAGTGAGTAAATTGAATCCAAATTCTCGCCTACTCATGTAACATTTGGCTCAAAGGCCGTGTTACCAGGCCAAAAACTAAAAAAAGGGACGCCGCCATCTTGTTACATGTGTACAAACTTGATCTTAAATAATAGTAAGTAAATGAAAACTAATTTTTCACCTACAACTACTCATTCGATTTCATTACAACATTGTTTGATAATCGATATTTTCCACCACTATCCCAACTCTAAAAATGTCAATCTTCTATGTCAATGTTACTGTCGCGGAGATCAAGCTATCTTTTATGCAGTGTAAGTACAATAACTGTATCGAAAAAAAACTGCATCGCATAGCTGTTGATCACAGATATCTGTAAATCTTTTGATGGACTTTCAACTTTATTTACACTCACGGAAATAATTCCTGACACTAATTTCCAATGCAACAAAAGTCCGGAATTGCCGTGTGCTGTTTAATTGTTTTGCCACAACTATGGGAATCTCTGTGGGAGATGGGAAGCTATTACTGACTTCGTTAACTCTATGTTCGGTATAGGCATATGGTAGATGTAAATTGATGTTGTTTTTAAACTATCGCGATTTGAACACATTATTATTATGAACTACGGGACTAATCGCGCACTAAAATTACGAGATAAATAAATACCTCATCATCCCGACGTTTTGGCAGAGTTGCATCGACCGTGGTCACGGGTAGACTGGAGTATGAAACAGCTGGTACCGCCAATTCAACTTTAACTTGAAAAATTGTCACCACGACACACAACACTGACGGTATCTAATAATGTCCTTCTACCTACACTACGCGACTTATAATACATTTGTTGACAACAGGATTCCACGACGCTGATAACTTAAATCCATCCTCCCGGGTGAGCTCCACGGCCCAAAAGTCCTCTCCACGGATCGACACTATTTAGATACTGTCAGTGTTGTGTGTCGTGATGACAAATTTTTAAGTTCAAGTTGAATTGGCGGTACCAGCTGTTTCATACTCCAGTCTACCCGTGACCACGGTCGATGCAACTCGGCCGAAACGTCGGGATGATGAAGTATTTATTTATCTCGTAATTTTAGAGCGCGAATAGTCCCGTAGTTTATAATAAGTAAGTTGTTAAAATCTCTATACTATAACCATCGACAAAAACATTTTTTTTTCACTTTTCTCCGGCATGTATGGAAAATTACACGTTGTTCAAATAATTAAATAACCTGTTTTAGCATGTGCTAATGAAGTTTTGTTAAATTGATACCTTACATGATACGATTTACTCACTTTGAATTTTGAACCCAAATTTTGTGAATTTCGAGTCCCTATTTTTTTGTGATTTAAATAAAATATACAGTTTTCAGACTTATTCCTATGTGTGTATTCTGAGATAATGCTTTTCGCTAAATTCCATAGTACCCTGTAGGTTTTGATTTTTGTGAGTGTCGAAAATGCGGTTTTTTACGACATAAACGGCTCTAACTTTTTTATATGATAACTGAGAAGTTTTTCTTTTACACAACTGCAAGAGACTATAAATATACGTACCTCTACAGTTTAAATTTCAACTCAATATCTTTACGCGTTTCCGAGATAAAGAGTCTTGACAGGCGGACAGACGGACAACAAAGTGATCCTATTTGGGGTCCGGTTTTTCCGTTTGAGGTACGGAACCCTAAAAAAGAATAAAAGAGTGAAGGTAACAAAAACAGTTCCAAAAAAAAATAACGTAGGTATTTAATAATAATCATGACCACTTTTCGATGGGCAAGTTATCATAGCCATATTTGTAGGTAAATAACATTTCATGAAAAGTACGTCTCATCTAGTTATGAGATGGGTCAAGGTTTTTCTTCCACGTCTCTCCCCCTACTAGTAAGACCATTTTACTGTGGCCAAGACAAATGAAGTCGACCACAGCTGCACTACTAATTTGAATCAACTGCTGCATGTGTTGTCGGCAATTGCAGTTGGTCAGTCGGTCCCAACTCCCAAATAAGCACCTTTACACTAAGTCACTTTGATTTTATCTCCTTCGTAATATAAAGGTAAACACAAGGAATCATTAAATAGTAGTCATAGTCATAGTCATTTATTCATAAAGCTAATTTACATGTCATGGTTCACTAATATAAAATAATGTATATAAATACACAATATAATTAAATAAAAATTCAACTTAAAAGTCTATAGAATTCTTCGTAGCTATAGAATGCTTGCTCAATTAGCCAACGTTGAAGTCGTGCTTTAAAACTTAGCAAGCTTGGAGCTCCAGTGACGTATTCGGGCAGGTTGTTGTATACATCAGGGCCCATAATATGTGTAAGTTTTGCCGATTTGGTCAGCGTTCGTTTTACACTAGCTAGATGGTTAGCCGTGCTCGTGGAGTAGTTGTGATGCTTTCCTCGCTTCGCATACGAGTCCAGGTTTATTCTGACGTATGTTGCGACTTGTAATATCAATACAGATGGCAACGTCAGAATCCCTAGTTTTCTGAAGTACGGTTTCGCGTGTGTCTCTTGATCTACTCCAACAATTGCTCTAACCGCGCATTTTTGGAGCCGGAAAACTTGAGCACTAACTGAGAGTTACAAACAATTTTTGCTGTCTCCAACACGTTCGAACATCCGAGAACATTTGTGTTTGTTTGTGTATTTGTTCTGTCGACTGTAATGCTCGTTGCAAACAATGTTGTGCAAACAAAATCACTATGGTTGAATGTAAAACAGGTTTTACTCACATTGAGTCAGCGGTTGCTAACTTTTTGGAGAGTAGAAGTGGTTTATACGGACAACACATCGGTACAAAAGAGCTTATCTAATGTTGTTCTCAAAATTTCCGACAATGAAGAAACAGATCCAAAACTTGTTCAATCAGATAGAAGTTGTGTAATTCCTCTACAGAATAGAAAAACATCTGCAATCACAAGCCTATGCAAACATACGTACAAGTTGTTGCTTTGCTAATTGCAGAGATCTAAAGACGTGTTTTATACCTACTCATAAATAATTAATTATTATGAACTACTTTTACTACATTCGTAAAATTGCAATAATAATGGGTGGTGACATGCCATTCGCTATATTTCAAATATGGTGCAAAGATTTAAATACGTTTAATAAACCTGCTCATATTTGTTATGAACCACATTTACTACAAAAAAAAAATGGGTACATCTTACGAGTACACACGGCCTCTGACCCCAAACTAAGCAAAGGTTGTGATATGGCTGCCAGAGACTTATATGTACTGTACCAGCCTTTTTAATAGTCCATTGCAGGACACAGGCCTACCCACGAAGGGTGATTGGGCCATATCCACCACGCTGGCCCAGTGGTTGGTGGATTCACATACACCATCGAATTTCTTCTACGGACGTATACAGGTTGCCTCACGATGTTTTCCTTCACCGAAAAGCCAGTGGTTTGAAGTTCCGTACATAAATTCCAAAGAACTCATTGGTACGGGACCGGGGATTCGAACCCACGACCCCACGATTGTAAGGCGGGTGTCACTAACTCTCGACCACCACGGCTTATATACCTACTACATAAACATTTTTTTAAATACATACTTATATGTATAGATAGATAGATAGAACTCTTTATTGTGTGCACTAAGTACAGAGTAGATACCTTAACTTATCTTAAATTAAATTAGTGCCACAAATGGCGGCCATATCACTGATAGCGATCTCTTCCAGGCAACCACTGAACGGAAAGAGATCACAAACAAGAGTATAAATGGGAGGTATCAATCTAATAATAGTATAAATGTAAATAATAAATAAATAAACATACATAATAATAATAATATTGAGAAGGAAAAGAGAGACAAAAGCTAATGGAAGTAGCAAACAAAGGATATAAAACAGACAAGTAAAAGGAGAAGAGAGAGAAAAGACGCAATTTCATCATTTTGAACACTGATCAAGATAAAAATCTTTCACTCTTTCCTTAAAAATGTGCAGTGACTGTGAAGTTCTAATAGAGACAGGTAAGGCATTCCATAAGCGGACAGCGGTGACAGAAAAGGCATTTTCATAAAATGTGGTATGATGAGAGGTAGATAGTAACTAAATAATACCCAGACACAGAGCAAACACCAATGTTCATCACACAAATACTTGCCCTGGGTGGGGATCGAACCCACGCCTATTAGACCCAGAAGTTCGGGTCAATAACCACTGAGCCACCGAGGCAGTCGACAGTACAATCAATGAAATTGCTAAAATAATGGGACATGCCATTCGCTATTTCCTCATTAGCCTCCCATAAAATCCCATCACATCGATATGAACATTATTCTTTCGTATTGTCATAATCTCATCACCATGTTGATTACATAGAAAACTTTTCCCATATTTTTTTTACAAAATTATTTTCAAATGAATATCTAGCTTGTCTTCGGGTTTTCTCAACTAATATTATAAATACAACATTTCTGCGCCGTCTACCGAAACTTAAAAATTACCTAACATTAGTGGAGTATTGTTTTTAAACTTTCGCGATTTGAGCACATTATTATATTCTACGAGGCTTATCGCGCACTAAAATTACGAGATAAATAAATACCTCATCCCAACGTTTAGGCCGAGTTGCATCGACAGTGGTCACAACCCGTGACCACGGTCGATACAACTTGCCCGTAGTATATAACAATAATAAGTCGAGTATATTTTACGAGTTAACTAGTCTCAACATAATATTATTTTTACTCAAGTAATGTCTACTAAGTATCTAGTCATCGCACGAAATTTGTTGTTACTTTATTTTGTGAGAATTTCGATTTTCTAGCGCCCGAGGCATCTTGTAAGTTACAATGTTTACAATCTTCCTTTGGATAGGGCGGTGAAAAGTATTGTAAAAGTGAGTTTTGTTAACCTTTTGAGTGTTATTTACAATTTATATCAGTATATTTTCAGCCGGGCTAGGAAACGCACCAGCAAAGGAGACGTGCACAAGTGGTATATTATTAAGAGAAAAATCGAACCAAGATGATATCATTTGAATATGTCATGTAATTTTTAAAACCAAATTACCAATAAATATGTTTATCTGTTATCTGTTTATCTGAAAGCTTGATTTATACCCGACCACCCGAAAGAATAACAAAATACGTCGGGAGTTTGACATATTTGGGAAATACGTCAGAAAGAATTGCAAAAATACTCCGGAAAAAATGATGTACATGTGGCATTTCGAACTAATCACAACACGAGACGATGGTGCAACGGAAAAGACTCCTTAGAGAAAAGCAAAAAATCAGGAGTATACAAGTTAACCTGCGATACATGTGACGCGGTTTACGTGGGACAAACTGGAAGAAGTTTTGATACCCGTTACAAAGAACACTTAGCTGCATGTAGAAACAATCACCCAGAGAAATCAAATTTTGCGAAACATTTACTGGAAACAAGCCACACTTTGGAAAACAACCACACTTTCCAAATTTTACATGTATGTGAAAAAGGTTTTCGCCTAAACGTTTTGGAGCATTCAGAGATAATGAAACATCAAAACAGAGACAACGAGCTGCTGAACGATTAAACTACCGTCACATCCCCGTTGCTGCGATGCTTCATGGGTGAGTCAAGTATGACGCAATCACGTGATGACGCACCGTACACAGGCAGCGGGCGGTAGTATATAAGGGGTGACGGCGCGGCGCGGAGCCATTCTTGCGAGCGACCTCGAAGAGTCAACACGTCCTGATGATGCCTCGTTGAGAGGCGAAACACGTGTCGAACAGAGTGTAGTGCATTGAGAATAAGGGTGTTATTTATTAGTGAAGTGTTTTCAATTTTTTGTCATATTATTTTTAAAAGATTTTTATAATATTTATTAGTTGTTAACGGATTATAATTGTACTATTTTTAAAAATATATATAATATAGAGTGTAGTGAAAATAAGTGATATTTATTATTATTTTATCTATTTTGTAAAATTAAGTTTTTAAATGTATAATTATTGTATGTAATATTAGTAATTGTATGTAATTTTTTTTTTTCCATAAATGCACTTAATGCCCTTAAACTTATTTGCCTACAACAAGATAGCGGAAATACACTAAATATTAATTCAAAACATAGATTTGAAGATGAATTTCCGCAAAGTAACGCCTGATTGAATCAACTATTGATTTATGGGCTTTTCAAAAATATTTAGTTTAGATTTTTCCATCTTAGCAATAATAAAGTGCTCCTATCTTTTATTTACTTTCATTCGTAGCTGATTCTTCCACATTCAACGCTTAATTTGCTAAAATTAAAAATTATAATAAACTACCAGTGTGACCAGTTAGTAGGTAAATGTGACAAAAAAAACACTTAAAGTGTCTTAGTGTGTGTTAATCACGGTTGATAGATATAAACTACCTGTTGAGCCAAATATATTTATTTATCTAAAAAAGTTCAATATTAATTTTCAAAAAATCAGAGGGCTCTTTTATATTTTTAACTGATGTATTAGACTTAGAAATATATGAAGATTCTCGAAATGTAACGAGTGTTGTGGTTCGAATTTTTGATTATTATTATACCAGACTCCATATATTTTGTGGACATGTCCTTTCTTTCGACGTGTCATAACGAGACAGTGTTATAGCAAAGTATATATCTGTCACTTTTTCACACTTTTCGTGGTCGCATGCTGGACTAGCTGGTACGATAATTATCTTCAATTGAATATATCCGATATCTTATACGAGCTATTAAGCAACGTTCAGCTCAGTCAGTATTCGGATGAGTGACCGGGGGTGGCATTTTCAACTGAGCGCTACAGTGGCTCGGATGACAATACGAAAAAATACAAAATCATTGATTAAACATAATGTTTGCATTAAACCTTAAAAGTATCTTAGAGCTAGACTTTAGAAATGCTAAGTAGAAGGTTGCAGGTTGATGGCGGGCCCTGCACTAGGAGAATCCTGTATCGCAGGGTCCAAAACATACGATATTACCAAACAAAGGGGTATAGGTGCGACTTTTAAGTTAACTTACGAGTACTACTTTTATTGGGTGATTATACACAATATAAAATAAAATTAAAAAGTGAGAAAATAACACAAGAAACGCCACAAAACGATTGTGTGTGTATGTGTGTGTGTGTGTGTGTGTGTGTGTGTGTGTGTGTGTGTGTGTGTGTGTGTGTGTGAGTGAGTGTGTGTGTGTAACACCGCAACAAGCAATAAGTTAAATTTTGGGGGACCGGTTATTTTAACCGTTTAGTCATGACAGAGGCATATTTGCGGCTTAAAAACTCTGAGGCCAGAGATGTCTGTGAACCTGGCATATCATTGTCTAGCAAATCAGAAATAAATTAGAGTTCTATTCGCATGCAGCATAGTTCTATAGTTCCTGATACTTTTTAGAAATAGTTCTGGTGTTTTTACTGAAAAAAAGTTAGTTGAAAAAATGATCTGCTAACTTCCGGCAGTCAGATCATCATTTTTCAGATTTTCAAAAACAAATAAATGTTCTAGTCGCTTCCAAGTGTGTTCTATATAGTTCCTGATACTTTTCAGGAACTGTTCAGGCGTTTTTCCTGAAAAATTGTTACTTGAAAAATGAATGATCTGCCAACTATACCAGCAGATCAATTTGCATCACTACAAAAATTAATGCAAGTTTTAATAGCATGCAAGCAAGTTACTTTTTAGGCGTAGTTCTGGAAATTTCAGCTGAAAAATCAATGGCCAAGGCTAGGGCTAGCCGCCTGGCCTATACGAACTTACTTACCTACTTTTTTTTTTCAATTGACAACATTTCCAATTTTTAACGTTATTATTATAATTTTTTTTCTGAAAGATTATTGTAAAATAAGATATGCGTATTTTTTATTTTTTCAATTAGACCTATATTTTCCGTAAAAATATTTTTTGTAAAAGAGCTTCTTCTAAAAGGACGTAACTGCATGATTTAGGATGTATATAAAATGTTACTGAAGTCACATTAAAAAAAAAACATCTATAACTGCCAAAGTCAAGCTCAAAATCATTACGAACAGCTCAAAATTCAAAATTCTACTCAAAATAATTTATTGTCACAAGATACAAATTATAAACTTCTACATTGATACACTATTCCCCAAACTGGGTACAACAAAGCACCCGTATCTTGGGGCCTAGGCATTCTCGCTATGTGCATGTAACACAGCTTGTAAAATCCCAGGTTATTGCTCGTTTAATACAACCAAATACATAAATAAGAGCGGGGGCGTTATAGCCTATGTGCGCAGTGTCTGGCCAGTATCGGTTACGGAACCAGAAGTGCTAGACTGTAACTGTTTAAAAATATGCATCGGGGATGAGTTGGTGGTTTTTGGTATCTACAGATCCCCGTCTTTCTCAAACGTTGACAATTTCCTTACATCTTTAAATGACGCGTCAACCCAAATTAAAAATAATCAATGCGTTATTTGGGCAGGGGACGTCAATCTCAATTTGATTGCGGACCCTCTAGGTGACGATTGTACGGAATATCTGAGTCTGGCTGCAGAACATCGATTACTTCCAGCAATCTCTAAACCCACTCGCGGTAACTCGTGTCTCGACCACATCTTTGTAAAACAGGGCTTTGATGCGGTGGGTATTGTTTGTAACTCTGCCATTACTGACCATAGCCTTTGCGTCGTAGGGGTAGCCAAATCAGGTCTAATTACTCAGCCTCAATCTCGCACTAAGGTGAAGATCGACGTTTCTGCGGTGGCTAAGGATTTATTGACGGAAGACTGGGGAGCGGTTACCAATGCATCTGACATCGACCATGCAGTGGATGAATTTGATAAAATTCTTTCTTCCTCTGTCTCCACCCACAGCCACTCTGTAACAATAAGTAGCTCTCGACGAAACCTTAAGCCCTGGATAACTCCTGGGCTCATTAAGTGCCAGAAAGTTCGTGATTTACTTCATTTAAAGGCAAAAAGTGATCCCAATAACAATGTCTTGCAAATTAAGTACCGAAGATATCGAAATTTTTACAAAGAGCTACTATACCGAATCAAAACAAGTTATGAAAAGGGAAAGCTCACTGAAAATAAAAATAATCCAAAGAAGTTGTGGAAGACGATTAATGACATTTGTGATAAAACAAAAGCCAAAACAAGTGCTTCAGAACTAATCACCAGTCCGGAGAATCCCGTTGCATCGTTAAATAAGTGTAATAATTTCTTTACAAGCATAGGAAATCAGCTGGCAGATAAAATCCTTAGCAAATTGTCGGTTACCGAAGAGAGTCTAGCAAACTCAGTCAGAGCTAAAAACTCTCCGGTGTCTTCCTTCTTCATTGCTCCGGCTGATAGTGGCGAGATAAAAACACTCATAGCCGGCCTAAAGGTTGACAGTGCTCCAGGGCTTGATGGCTACTCGGCTTCTCTCATTAAACAAATCGGACACAGTATTTTGCTGCCTCTGACACATATAATTAATTTAAGTCTCGAGAGCGGTCGTTTTCCAAGCAGATGGAAGCTTGCAACAGTCGTTCCCGTACATAAAGACGGTGCCAAGGATACTCCTAGTAACTATAGGCCTATATCACTGTTGAGTATCTTCTCAAAAATACTCGAAAAAGTTATGAACACGAGATTAGTCGACTACCTTGAGACCAACATGCTTATATCTGATAGACAGTTTGGTTTTAGACGTGGGCGTTCTACCGAGGATGCTGTAGTGCTTCTTACAGACTCAGTGTCATCTGCGGTTGATGCAAAGCTCCGTTGCGTTGGAGTATTCCTAGATCTGGCCAAAGCCTTTGATACGGTCTCCGTCCCAATCCTACTAAAAAAGCTCGAAGTTTTTGGAGTTCGCGGTATTGCACTGAACTGGTTCCGCAGCTACCTATCAAATCGAAGTCAACGCGTTAGGGTTGGGACCAGTCTAAGTGATGAGCTGCCGATGAGATTCGGAGTCCCCCAAGGGAGTATTCTAGGGCCAACACTGTTTTGTATTTACATAAATGAGCTGCTAGAAATCGATATTCCTGGAGCAAGCACTATCTGCTATGCAGATGACACGGTGCTCGTCTTTAAAGGCACTTCATGGAGTGATGTAGTTGCTATGGCAGAAAATGGTATTAACCAAGTAGCGGCGTGGCTAAGCAGTAATCTCTTAACCCTCAATACTAAAAAGACCAAAATTATGGCTTTTTATAACACGAAAAAAACAATGCCGATGGTGAAAATTGAACTTAACATATCCTCAAGCGACTTATGCCCAACTAACTGCACTCCAGAAGACAGTAGCTGCGATACCATTGGTCGAGCTGATAGGATTCGATATCTGGGAGTAGAACTCGACGAGTCACTTTCCTTTAGGCATCACATATCTAAATTGTCAGGACGCGTTAGAAAACTTATTTATGTCATGAAAGGTTTACGTGATGCGTGCGATCTAACTACACTCAATATGGTCTATATGTCTTTATGTCAGTCTATTCTTTCCTATTGTAACCTAGCTTGGGGTGGAGCAGCTAAAACCTTAATGATAGGACTTGAACGGGCTCAGAGGGTTGTCCTTAAAGTAATGCTACGGAAACCATTTAGACATCCGACAGAAGCCCTTTTCATGGAAGCCAAAGTCTTGACAGTGCGGCAATTGTTCATCCAGAAAGCTGTGGTAAAAATTCACAACTTCATCAAGCAGACTGGGTTAGCCACAAATCAGCAGGGTAGACGGGCTTTTAAGATGCCTCTCGTAAAGGTTAACTCAACATATGCTGACAGACACCCCAATGCCCTCCTCCCAAAAATCTACAATAGGGTATGTAAGGTTTTTCCGTACTTAATAAAGGAGAAAACCCATAAAGTTAGCCAAATTATTCGGGCCTGGTTGCTTACTCTGTCGTATAGCGCCACTGAAAACCTAAGAGCAGATGAGTACACATACATTAGCACACTTTCACACACATAGCTTTTCAAAACTTCAATCGATTACCCATTCGACAAGCTCGCGCGTACACACACAAACAAACAGCACTATAATATTATACTCTCGTGTCCACTTACTCAACGCAGCAATAAAACTGGCACACATTTCTTTCACGATAATTATGTACCTACCTATTCCTTTGTATATTTATTTATTTATTACTGTTTTTTGTACAAGTTTATATAATCTCACTAATTTTTCAGTTTTCGATCAGAAAAATCAGCATTTCTTTAAAATTTAGGACTACCCCAGAATATCACCACTAGATAACTTTCTGTATGGTACCCACAACACGGGTCTCGAGCCTAGTGTGGGACCAAAGGATATTTCGCTTATGAATCCTGAATCTAGTTATCTTGCCAAATTACAACTGTTATTCATGTATTGTTTTACTT